>JAOZGT010000001.1:1258067-2516135 GCA_035578325.1 Coelinius sp. EB29 | reverse complement strand
ATCAACGCAGAGTACTATAGAACGTTGGAATGAGAGGTTGAGTCGACGCGCATACGCATATCTCCTGTGGCAAGCCAATGTGGACCACAGTATTGGCAATAGTTGAGATAGGTGATGGAATTGAAGAGGAAGAAGAAGGGAGAGAGGACGACGAGTGTAGGTCGATTTAACCCGAGGATATTGCACGACCTGGCCCAACTTCGGCACGTATGTCATTCCGTAATGAACACTCAGCATGATATAAAATTGATTGGAACGCACTGTGAATCATGGAGTTTTGAGAAAGAGTGAGGTTTTTTTTTGTTTTTTATAAACTTGAAATAAGAAAGAAAAATTCATTGAAATAATTTCTTGGAGTTTCTTTCACGACCCCAATTATCCAGTGCACTCAATAGAGCTCATTATACTTTTGTCCTGAATACTGGGTTTTGACTGATAATAAAGAAACTCGTTGAGGCAAATGAAGCCCAGTGTCTACACACTGGCGGGAGGTGACACTGAGCCATTGGATTTTGTATGAAGACCAAAGAAGTCAGCGAAACAAGTTGAGGGTGTTATTGAATGAAATAAATTTCTTGATAAAGAAAGAGTTAACTGAATGAGGGTCTTGCGAGTTGTGCAAGAAGGAAATTTATAAAGGAGTCATCGCTTTATATACTTCTCTCAATTTCCTACTATCCTCAGCTTCCCCTTCTACCCTTGATCTGCTTTCATTCCCACCAAGTTCCACCGATACTTCAACTCTCAACATAGAGAATAGCCTCAGCATATTACGCCAGTCATTATGTATTCATGGAGACGTGTGTCATTTTGATTGTTGTCAGCTACGCCTCAACTCGCTCCATCTGGGATAATCGAAAACAAGGAGGAAAAAAAAAGGAAACCCCACCTGAGAGGTTTGTACTGACATTGAATGCTAATAACATTGCTACACGACAATAGAAAACAACAAAGCCAGTTGGTGAAAAGACATAGAGCACGGTTATACCAGGGTGGACGTGTACACGCGAACAAAGATCCAATGAGGTAGGGGAAAAAACGAAAAAAAAATGATGGAAGAAAATAAACGGAGTTGGAGAAACGTGCAGCTGAGGTAAAGAATATGGACAGAACGAGACTTGATAAAACCTTAAATTCAGTTAGTATAAGACGAGGGAGAAACAGAGTTGAGTGGATTTTATTTTGTAGTAAGTTTTTTTCATAAAATATCTACGAATCCAAAAGAGATGTTGGAATCCTTATAAAAACCTTGTTCATAAAGCAAAACACAAGCTATAAAAAAAATTTTTCATCATTTATATTCTCGAAAAAACTGATAACTTTAAATTATATTGACTTGTGGAGCCACTCACAATTTCTACTCTATGTACGTGAAACAACAATAATAATCAGTTGGGGAAAAATTCATTTCTCCTGGAAAAATCGAACCTACGATTTAATTTGTTCTGACATGTTGGACTTGAAAATAATACAGTCTAGCTGATTTGATATTCAATGGTCAACACATGAAGCATGAACATTTCCAGTGATGTTGGGTACAACAAGCAAGGAGAATAGGTACACTGGTATAAAAACATTGAAAAGGCAAATATCAAGAGGTACTTTGGGCTCTCCAAGAATCCCAAGCACCGAATAACAATTATGTTATGTTCTCCAAATGTTCTTGAGGGAATAACTGGAATTCAATGGTTGTGCACTCAACTGAAATAATCGGGACTGCCTCTCATGCCAGGAAAGTTGTTTCAAATTGGTGGAATTAATTTGATGATTAGACTCGTTGGAATCTCATTGGTGGAGATGGTGTAGGGTCTCAAATATTACAGAAATGAGATACAAGAGGCAGTAATGAAGGTGTGCCATACTTGAGGAGGAAAAAGAGAAGATAGTACCGGATGCAGTATCAACCGTTAGTCAACGTTGCTGTAGTTGAGGAAAAAACAGGAGAGGAAGATGCATTTTGCTGAGCGTTATATTCACCCACTTGAGATGAAAATTTTAGCCACTGACGGTGTCGCGTACATCATCCGTCATCTCTCTTGTGGTGTCAGTGAACAATGCGCTCGGTTGAAAATTACGCATTCCAATTTCGAGGGGCATCTACCAGGGGTTGAAAGCCAACAGTGGCGTACGTTATTCCGTTTCCCCAATAAATGTCCGACTGTTCCTTTATCGAAATGCATGGAGACTCTAAACCTGATGCTATGTATTACTGGTCAATAGAAGTCGAGGGAATAGGAAATAGATTTTTTTTTTTGTTGAATAATGTGAAAAGAGAACAGCACAATACAGTATAGCCTGAAAATTGAAGAAATTCTACCAAGTTCTTGGAATTTATTAACGATTCACTTTTGCAAAATTTTGAGAATCATCTCAATCTTCCTGATTATCCTATGTTTGAAGGGAAGTTATAGAATTTTCTAAAGGACTTAACCAATTCCATAATTACAGCGGCTTCATTATAGTATAATATGGATTAATTGGTAATTCGGAAGTGACCCAATTTTTAATGATTTTTTAACGATCAAATATCGAGAATATCTAGAGCATAATGATTCAGAAGTTCTGTTTTTCATTTACCCTTATCTCTTCTGTCCGAAAAAATGCCACTGGGAGAATCTAGTATATTTCATTGAATTTTATCAATTTCCAATCGTACAAAATTGAAAACGTGAGTTTTATGTCGGGCGAAAATTCGATATTTGCAAATGTGGAGATGGAATGATGAAATTGGGTCTGAGTGGGAGGTAATTAAAAGGAATACACGTATGTACACTTAAAATGGGTGATTCGTTATCAGGGAGAGACGATATTTCAAGCGGATTTTCTGGATCAGGACTGAAAGATCGCCAGAAGAGATAAAAAACAGTAAAAAGGAATTCGCTTTGTAACAATACGGATTGTTAAAACATTTGTTTTTATCAATTAAATATTAAGAAATTCCAAGAACTCTTTATTGGAATTTCGTATTGTCTGCTATGTAAACAACTTTGGTTTTGAGGGCGACGAAATCTTGAAATTTGGTATAGACAGTCCTGAGCCCCCCAGGAGACTATCCCAGCCATCGAGAATGATTAAAAAAATCATTGACTAATTAAAATTGGTTATTTAGCAATTTCTATTGTCTGCTAGCTTAAAAACTCTGGTTCTGAGGGTGAGGAAACTTTGACCTTGGGTATAGACATTCCGGGGCACCCCAGAAGACTATCCCAGCCATCGAGAATGATTGAAAAAATCATTGACTAATTAAAATTGGTTATTTAGCAATTTCTATTGTCTGCTAGCTAGAAAACTCGAGGGAAAACTTCAGTTCTGAGGGTGAGGAAAGCTTGAACTTTTGCGTGAAACACTCATGCGAAAGCTCATAGAGCCTTGCGTGAATCACTCTTCGTTAAATTAAAAATG
This sequence comes from Coelinius sp. EB29, assembly GCA_035578325.1. NCBI lineage: Eukaryota > Metazoa > Arthropoda > Insecta > Hymenoptera > Braconidae > Coelinius > Coelinius sp. EB29. The sequence goes on along the minus strand of JAOZGT010000001.1, from coordinate 2,512,733 downwards.
GAATTTCACGCCTACGTGAATCACTCCCATTTTAAGTTAAATTTGAAGTGTATGGAGCGTACGGAGTGTACCAGCGTTATTCACTCTATAGTGCAAATAGCCACCGCCAAAATAACTAGTATGATTAAATTCAAGTTGGAAGACGTTGTGTCGTTGTGTCGTTTCTCGTGTCCCAAGTGCACCGGGAGAAATATCCGTTATGTCTCCAGCATAATCTATTATAATACCATTAGATCCCCCTCTCATCTCAGGAGGAATAAAAAAATGAACATAAATGTTGAGGATTGAGAGTCATGGAAAAAAACGACGAGATTTCTTCCAACTCCAGAGCTCACCTATTTTAATTCCGGGCAATCTGATACCATCCACCGAGGCTTCCACGCATTTTGTTTACACCCCGCAAATCCCACCAGACTGAGGGCATTGGGAATTTAAATTTCAGGGAATTACTTGGTGGATGAGTGGAAAAAATCAATAGAAGTCTGCCGCAGTCGGTCATGGAAGAAAAATCAATAACAGCTGTTTCAAATGTTCTCAACCACAAATATTGCGGTACGTCGGGGGTTGGAAAATTTCTAGGAATTCGAGCAATATGATGAAGGGCTGCTCCAATTGAGACAACGAAGGAGGGACTTCTTAGAGTTAGGAAAAAAAAAAGCGAGAGACAGACAATGGAAGACGCTGTAGCAATACGTACTCAGAAGAAGTCCATATCGAGGAAGATTGCTATGGAGGAAAAAGTTGAAGCGAATCGCTCGCAACCTACCTCAGCATGGAGATAAAACTGTTGGAAAGAGAAAAGAGGGAAAGGCTTTCTACCGTAGAATATAAAAAGATAACAGGAAAAGATCCACGAGCTTCAGAGGGTCTTCTGTACTTGTTGGTAGGTGTCCCCACGCTTCAACAAAGTCAGCCTTCTCTTTACTTCTCTCTTTCATCCCTATCCCACCTTGAATCACGGGGAAAAACTTTCGGCCTTGGCTTTCATAACTCGTAGCGTTATTGGATGATACGCAGAGAGCGAGGAACAACTCTCAATGTACGAAAGCACACGACAAACAAACTAGATACAGAGGTAAGATAGTGAGTCACTCTACCACCGGAGAAATGCAACTAGATATATAGTTCGTAAATACAAACTCCATCAATGAACTCAAACAAGTCGGAATACCGAATATTTGTACCAATGACAGACAAGAACTTGTTCTCATTACTCAACAAAGTTCTTCCGTTGGCTAATAACAACAGTCTAATTGCTCATTGCACTTTCTTTATAGTTATTTCCCATTACTCACTCTGACGTCAGGCATTATACTCTCCCTCGACCGTTTAGCCTCAAGTAATCAGGGGTCAGCGGGTAATCAACTTCTTTCATCAGTTCACCTTCTTCCCATCACTCGTTGTTGAACGATGAATCAGACTTTCGGACGTAACAGACCTCAATGTTTCTCTACCGCTCATTGGCACATACTAATACCATGACAATATTTACCAAATATTTGTACATGAAATAGTATAAAAAGTTTTCTCATACATTCATGAAGATAATAGCAAGCTCCTTGAAAAATATTTCTCACTTAATCGAATATATGAATCAAAGGAGAATAATCGAACAAAGCATTCTTGTTACAATAGAAAAATTCATGACCCTCTCACTTTTCTACCTCACAGTAACCAACCAGACAGCTGAATCGAGTGAGTGTGAGAGGAGAAATGAAACAAATAGACACGAAGGTGACAAAAGCAATTCACTTATACTAGTAGTACTAGTTCCATGTGAGTATAGACCAGAGGCAATGAGGATGGAATAACAGAGGCATAGGAGAACCGGGTATATGCATCAAGCATTGAAAAAAAAAAAATGAACGGGTGCTAGACAGACGGGGTAAAAAAGAATGGTATACAGCTGAGAAGAGCCAGGAGAGAATAAAAGCAACACAACAATAACAAAAAAATAAGGAGAATAACGACGAGTGGAATATCTGTATGAAAAGGTTGAAAAGTATGGAAGACTTGGTTTTTTGTTATGTCTTATGTACGTTATTTTTGTTCTTTTGCCTGAGGGAGAGGGTGGATTCTGACAAGTATTCGAGCACGTACCGTTGCCACTCTCAGGAGAAGACTATATCAGCCAACCGGTCAATGGGCTTCTTGTCAAGGCCACGTGTTCATCTCTCCCCCTCCATAACACTTTTTCAGCATTAGCAAGAGAAAGAAAAGAATTCTTCACTCTCAACTTCCACTTTCAGTGACTCTGCTTTTTTGTCTTTACTCCCCTTACACATCTCTTTTACCAATTTCACTCTTTCAAGGGTGGGTGAGGGGAAAAAAAATTACAAAGTGTAAAAGTGACAATCAAGCAAAGTGTCAAGTCGCGCAACGTATTAATTCTGCTAAAAGCATGTCGACTTGTGAGAGAACCTTGACGTACAATTTCGATGGAGGGGGGAGAGATGTTAAGGGGGAGGAAGCAGAGAGGTATTCGGACGTAGAACGCAGAGACAAGGTGAAGTCTGGGTGGGTGCGAGCATGGAAGAAAGTTACTGCAACTTGGAAACCAAATTATGGAAAAGGGGTACCAAGGATGTCTCCTCCTTTTCCTTCTTGCAAATGGCAAAGACACAGAATTCGATATTAAAACGAGACGCGGGAAAATCCGTTGCGCTTAATGCAGCGTGTACTTAAAGCTAATTGGAATAAGAGTCTCGTTAATGTTCCAAGGGTAAGCTATACAAAGGAAAAGTAAAGATAGTAAAATTGGGAGGAGGATTGGGCATAGCGTCTGGGGGAAAAGTTTTTGTGACTCTCTACAGCGCAAGTCTCAACACGCGCGATTCCCCCAAGCACATTGCTGAGGCTCTTTCTGTCTCTTTCAATTCTTCTGTTCTTTTTAGTTCTATTTATTCAGCCATTCTCATGTGTTCCTTCTAATTTATTCATATCATTTTCCATCTCATTGGACTTGGTTGCGCTTTATTCCAGCTAGGGAGTAATTTTTAGCGAGAAAATCGATTACCCCCCTCATTCCCCTTCCTTTCTTCCATGAAAATAGTGAGGATTGCACGGAATGAGGGCCTGGCCAACCAGGTGCCTTTGGAGGAAAATAATTTTCTAGGTGCAATGAACCAACTCGAGACAGCAGAGGTGTTCTGGCATTCATAGGTAGGCTTTAAGAAATGAAATATTGATTTTTCTGATTGACTCGACGTTAGATGGAAAATTTTCTCAGGGCAGATAATTGCACGTGAAATTGGAATTTCTCCTTGAATGCATTGATTTTAAGAATATATCTGATATAAAGTGCAGGAATTTAAAGAGACTAACTTTCCTGTTTTATTCGTAAGGTTATGTCGAACACGAATGTCTTTCATCATGAAATTAAAATGTCCCACATAATTTTTATGAGATACCTCTCGACGGCAGAAAATGTAAACACACTCAAAGTTAACGAATGTAACTTGTCGGATTGGTTAATGAAAAGAGAGACTCACCTTCGAGTTCGACGACCTTGCCTGCCCGTTTAAGTGCCTTAACAGCCTCGTCGTGAGTCGCTTCACGAAGATCTTCACCGTTGACAGCAAGAATAGCATCACCAACATAAAGTTGTTCAGTGACATCAGCAGCCATGCCCTTGAATATCTTGGATATTAGAATTGGCATTTTATTCTCCTTGCCCCCTTTTATTGATATACCAAGACCATTATTGTCACTTTTGACAACTCTAACAATACGTTTTTGATTTGCAACTGAATCGGGTACATCAGGATCATTGAGACTGTCGATGTTATTATTGTTGATGTTACCGTTGAGAGGTCCACCATTTCCAGTTAGTATATTCTCACAACTCTCGTCCAACGATATACTGAGATAGTCATCCTCAAGGGACACAAAGACACGATACCATTGACCGCGCACTTGAGTCTCAAGTACACCAGCGCGGCCGGATGTTGATGAGGAAGCGGCTGTTGACGATGAGGATGAGGACAATGTTGGTGCTGATGTTAAGCTTGACATACCACTTGTGTTCATCTGCCCAACCTGCATAACGCCAGGCTGGCCACCGCTTCCGCTGAGCTCAACCATTTCTATTTCCTCGCAGGCTGCCCCCTGGAAAAAGAAGAAAGAAATAGCTAAATAAAATGACAACAATTGCATGATTTTTCCAACATTATACTTTTCTTAATTCACTAAAAACTCGAGTTTCGTGATACATTCGAGATGAATTGTGTACACATGAAAATCGATAGGCAACACGAGCTGGCTAATGTCTTTTCAATGCGATTGTTATGCAATTTTACTGTGTGAGGGAATTGTGCATTCGGGGGAAATTCAATATCTGACAACTTGCATCGTATATCAGGATCGTTGAAATCCAATTCTTTTGTGAATTTTTCACGACTAGAAAGGGGAATAAAAAGAGTTTATAGTGAAAATCGATGAATTAGTTTATTAATTCTGATACCACATCAACGAATATTCCCAGCAACAATGGACTCTACGTAATACCCAGGATAAAAGGGTGATGGAGAATGGTATGATTTTCATAATTTTTAAATGAATCTGTACGTATTACAGATAGAATGATAATCCGGGGATTATTGTAGCAAATATAATGCACAATCGATTTTGTCAATGTGAATGAAAATGGAAAAGAGAACTATTTCTGCTGTTAACGATCCACCAGAATTGTGTGCGTTTCAACTGTGTAAACAAAATTGACATGCTCTCAGTGCGTTGGTCGGTCAGAGGGATCACAAAATAGCGGAAAATTGCCCAAGGGAGCGTGTGCCAACTAGCAATTTTAGTTGAAATCTTTTGGCCGTGAGGATCCGATAAACAACACGTGAACCAAAAATTGGCGAGTGAAAATTCCAAAATTTAATTTCCAATTTCTATAAATAAATGAACGAAAATAAAGGATGAATGAGTAAAAACAATTTGGCTAGTACTAATTAGTGATACGAGTTACTTTTGTCATGCTACATCATTTTTAATTGTGTACATTTACTCGATACTCTTTTCCCATTTGACAATTTTATTTAGTTCATATATCTACACGATTCTCTGGACAAATGTACAGTCACATAACCCATCTTTTTCGCACCACTCTCACCCAGTATATAGACGATTCGCTCGAGTTTCACGTGAAGTAGAGGGACGAGATTTGCCATGCGTATCCGTGGCTGACGCCCAAGCGGAACTACCTGCTCCCGAAAAACATTTTTTTTTCCTCCCTCTCTCCCCCTCAATTTCACGAACCGCTTCATCCCCTGATACACACTATTCCAAAAACCCTCTGCTTTTACACTGTACCCTCTTAATTTACCCCGTTGCGAGAGCGTTCGCACAATTTATTTCAATCCTGAAACATTCATTTTTTTTTTTCATACCAACTCCTACCAACAATTTTTTTGGAAAATAAGAGGGTACTTGGAGTTGTAAAGAGTTGTAAATGGAAAATTTTCAGAAGCAATGAATATAGAAAGCCTTTTGAAAAGGAAAAGTCGTTACGAATGTGCTGATAAATGAGGGCGAAATCAAAGGCTGAGAGACTCTGAATACGTAATTTCGGAGACTCTTAGGATTCGTTGAAATGCGATATTCGTGGGAACACAGAAGAATGATAATACTCGATCTGTGAGATACTACAGGGAGGGATAATACGAAAAATGTAGGCCATTAGAGGAATCAGAGGCTACCAGTTGCTTGAAATAATCAATATGTATGATATCAAACACATAAATGATCCAATTAGATGAATTAACTCATTTGTCAAATAGGGAATCAACTGAATAAAGTGAATGAATTTAGAAGAAAATTCAAGTGACAATTTAAAAATTTCCGTTAGAACTTGAAAAGTTGTCCATAACTTCTCATGATAAATATCCCTGTATATAATAATTTGAATCCATTTCCATTGATTATTCTAACGAGAAGGAAAATGAAAAGAAGCAAATAAACCCCTACAGTAGTATAGTAGCACGTATTTGCGTGTTCTGGACGCAGGGAATGTCGTCTGAATCTCACAAAAACCAATAACCTCGGTTCTCGGGGCGTCGGGAGCGGGCTTGTTTATGGCTCGAGGGAGAAAACGAATGCCAGTGTGAGTGGGAGAGACGAGGTAAATGCGAAAAGTGGGGAAAAAGGGTAGAGAGATATTGCACAGAGAGGAGGAAGGTGAGAATGGGTAGCATGCTGGGTGGGGTGTAGTGTACGAAAATCCACTTGTGACCTTCATCGCCCAGTCTCACCTAAATGCAATTTTAGAATTCGTTTGCATTTTATATAGCATCAATTTCTATTCTCTCATTTCACGTATTTTCTCTTTATGAATGTATTGTCAATCCCTCAAACGTTGGAATTTCCTTTTTTCATGAGTGGGAGGGGATGTACGAATAACATGAATTAATAAGATCAAGTGGATATTTTTAGACGTCAGCATAACCTCGAGTTGACACATCTCAATTACCTTGGAATATTCAAGCAATGAAATGCCGTAGGTAATACAAGTCATTAACAAGTATAATTCAACGTATCTCATAAGCTTACGACCTTGTTATCGATTATTTGCTCGTCAAAAGTCGATGAAAACTCTTCATTCACTACACAATCGCCATGCACAATACCAACTTTAATTACATGTGATTAAAAATGAATTAACAAAATTCCATTTTGATACATTACAGCTCGAAATATCATACAACCCAAAGTCATAATTAACGAGTTACCGAGAGTCAATTTAATGCCGCCACTCCCCTCAAATAAAATTGGTAATATAATCCAGCAATGCAACAGCATTCGTATCATGATATAACACAAAATAACTTTGTGATCAAGTTGTCCGTGGACTTGAACACACTATATACGTATTTCAGATAGAGTCCAAAGCGACCATTAGTACACACCAACTATTTCAAAGCCACACATGAACAATTCTGTGTATCAAAATCATTCCAACTATGTTAACACACAAAGCTCCATGAAAATATACATAACTTGAAAAAAACCACACATTGTTTATTGAAAGAATCCAAACAAAATCAACCAAAAAATTATTTAAAGGAAAAATATTACGATCTACCTCGAAAAAAAATGTTCAAGCATAAAAAAAAATCAATCTGGAATAGAAACGACAAGTCAACATTCTAAAAAAAAAAAAAAGGAAACTCAAGGCAGAAAACCTACTGTTGCCATGATTTACCGTTTTACGAGCGTGTATGGGCATATGACTTCCGGATTAGTCTGGAAGTATACGTTATTCTTTGGAGCCACGATGTAACCTCTTGTGGCCTGGATAATCCCTATTGGCAGCAACTAATGCACATCAAACTGTAGCTTCAGCAATGATGCTTATCCCTCATAATCCACGTTCCGATTAGTGACATAACCGTCCACCGTTCTACTCCTCAGTCTGGACATGTCCCTAACTGGGTATCCCAGACCGATTGGCATATACCAAACAGCCTTCTACACTGTACAATTTCCCCCACCATACACCGGGAGAGTACCCAACACTTGAAAAAAAGAAAAAGACCTCACCTCTATGTGAAAATAAAACACCTATACATTCACTCTTGCCTCCTGATTTTCCGTTTACAATGCAACCGTGTATATCAACATCGAGGGAGAATAAATCGACCTCAGTAATAGGTAGACACACTAGGACGTTACAGATATGCTGCCAGTATTTTCCTTGAACCTTTTCTCGGTTATTTTTTTCTACCTTTTTTTGCCCCCTCTCCTCACTCTCTCTCTCTCTCTCCTACACTGTTACTGTATTTGCAGAAAACAACTTTTTTTTTTCTTTTCTACATTTACCTCGCCTTTTATCGAACCCCACTATTTCGCGTAACACGCACACAACACCCTACGCACGAAACTCATTCACTCACTCCTTCAATAAACTGATGAACTTGTATTATTATGCTTGAAGAACGATAAACAAATGAAAAATGAAAAAAATTAAACCGACACTCACTGATTTTATCAATGCTGCATGATCCTCTGGCGTTTGTTTTGTTTCTCTCTCACTCGTCGTCGCTTCAAGGACGAAATTATTTGGAGAATTTATCAAAACTAGATGATAAAATAAACTCAATAAAATTGTTAAATATTTAAGTGCACGAGTGATGAGCAGATTATGAATAAGACACTGGTAACAATACAATATTATCTGTCAAGTCGCGAGCACGTAATCATAAATAACAATAAAATCGTACTATCCACTCGTAACGTCACGTGCGTACTGACACGAATGCCTGGCAATGGAACACTCGATGGACCCACCACTTGGCCATTCGGGAAAATTCACGGGAAAAGCCGAAGCCGAACACGCCACTACGAAATACGACTGTAGCGTCTCAGTGTGGGGACAGGTGGGGATATATATAATTTCAGAGTCAACGTTCTGATGGTAAAACTGTTTCCTACATTATTCAGTGGGAGGCACTTTATCCCGCGAGTTTAGAGTGCAATCAATTAGTCGCAGTGTATTTTGTTATTTATTTCCAAGAGACGAACATTTCACTGATCACATTTGATCGGATTAGTGTTGTTTAACAATTTAACATTCTCATTAACTAGATATCTAGTGATTAAAAAATTTACATTATTCTTTTATATATTAAAATTTTTCCAACATCAACTCACAATTTTCATAAAGATATGAAGGGCCCGGATATTCGCTGTTCACCAATAAATACGTCCTAATATCCTGTTTATATATATCACTTCCAGTGTAGCCTGGAAAAGCATATCCGATGAGTTGTTGCTAAATTGGCATCTACACCAAAACCAGTGAGAATTATTTGCATCGGATTTAATCGACTTCCGCGTGAATCCAATGAAAGTCAATAAGTCGATAAATATTCGTGGAGGTTTGCCGACCTCGTTGGAGCAAAAGAATCCACTGGCCTCGGTGAATTCGATGATATATGGGAGAGAAACCTCCCACATTTTCCCTGGCTCTTTTTTTTTTCAACTTTGTGTATATGTACCCCTATACATACGAATGCGGGAGTATTATTATTTTTTATTGCTTTTTATAACGATATAACTGTAAAGATGAAGAGCCTTGTGAAGTACACATAGAACGTTAAATGTGAGTTTTCTTCATTTTTTTCATAAAAAATTGGAAAAAAAACAGAAATTTTTTCTTGGTGATGTGAAACATAATTTGTTGAACATTTTACCAACAATGGAGTCCAATATTATTTCTCATGTCAGCAATGTGAATCCAGTTGGCTAGTGAAACTAGAGCTTGCGCCTGATTCTCAATAATATACAGTTGAAACTTTCTCCCCCTTCCATTGCGGCTGAAAAGAAGGGGAGGGAAAAAGTGAAAATTGTATAGAATAGTGTTGCAAGAGAGAATGGAATAAGTTCTGCTGCCTGTCAAATCGTAATTTCATTCGTGGCGGTAATAACAACCGAGAGCAGCGTCGAGGCTCCGGAAGCAGAGGAGAATGAAGGTTGAAGGAATGAGGGGTGAATAGAGGGAGGTCAGAGAGAGAGAGAGAGTGAGGAAGGTTCAAGAAGGGGTGAGGGTAGTGTGGCCTTCCAAGTGGAGAGGATTTATCGAAGGCGAAAACGTCGATGCATTAACGCAGACGGGAAGAGGCGCGGCCCAAGAGAAGTGAGCTAACGAAGGAAACGGTTCTCAACTGTTGAAAAGCTCTTGCCCGCTATTCTCTCAAGTATCGAAATTCTCTCAATTGCACTGGAAAAACTAAAAGTAGAAGCCAACTGATGATGAAATAAAAATAATTCCTATTTATATACACGTAAATATTTATTCCATAATCATTAGTAGATATACAATTAACAATAGATTGAATAATTAAGAAAATAATAATAATCTAATAACTGAAATAAACAACCGTATGTTGATTTATAAAATAAAAACTGATGGAAAAATGGCTGGAACAAGTCACCCATGAGGCTGTAGCTACACCTTTATTAGCCTGATGCCACACCCCCTCCCACTGTACGTGAAACGAATCAATTGGAGATCGAGTGAGAGAGAAATTTCTTCCTGAATTGAGATAAGAAGACGAGACTCTACAGATAGGGAATACGTTGCACCCCAGAGCCACCCATCGTTCTTACTTTCCTCACTACCACCCAACTAGTTCAATGAATGGTGGGGATTGGATGGTTGGTTGAAAAAAATTGCCAACTTAGATCCCAAGGAGCAGGCATGAGTTCCTCATTTTTACCTTGGATTTTTCAAGTTTAAGAAAAAGCTCAATTCAGGGAGATACGGTTTTTCAACTGGGAATTATCGGTGACTGGTCATGCGTTAAATTAAATAAGATTTACGGTGGGGGATTTTTTTCGTCGTACAGAGGGGTGGATGAAGGTGGGAGGGAGGGGGAAGGTAGAGATATTGTGAAAGTATCTAGTGGCTAAATGCTGGAAAATAATCAAATTCAGTGCCCCTTGCCATTGAAACTCAGACGACTGTAGGTAACATTCAATCTCCCTTCGATTCACAAATATTTATTATGATTCGGGAGAGGGATGGAGTTGAGCAATGAAAGTGAAATGATCACCTATGATTCTAGTGATTATATCAACTATCAGTTATCAGATATTTTCGCCTTTATACGTGACACCATTCGCTGAACGAATTCCTGAAGCAGAGGTTGTCTCATTTTTCCAACATCCATTACCTCCTCGTGATTGGCCTCTTCGTGGCAGTCCTCATCAATTACACACTGATTTGTTATTAAACTAAAGGCAAATACTTGAAGGTCACAGTGACGAGCTGTTATGACTTCATGTACCGTTGACATACCTGAGTAATGACAGATTAATGTACAATTATTGTTAATTGATGAAAATTAGTATAGATTATTTTGTAATTTATTTACACACCAACTGCATCCACACCAACCATACTCAACATCTTAAGCTCAGCAACAGTCTCGAAATTGGGACCTCCAAGACAGGTATACACACCCCTGTGTACAATATCGGATATACCCATTTCACTAGCAACTTGTGAACCAATATCAAGGAGTTCTCTGTTGTATGCTTTATTCATGGGTGGAAATCTTGGTCCAAATCTGATTGAATGCAATAACTGAATAGAACCATGTAAAATAATTGATAGAATTTGATACACATAATGTACAAGTTGGATGAATAGCCATTGATTGACAGTTACAAAATAATGAATAACTCCATTGCAAAAATATCAGCCACATATCCATTGAGTTTGTTTTTTTCTTTTAATCACGTTTATCGAGTATTTTGTATCATAATATCTAGACAATAAAGAAATAGAGATAGTATTTTTTTATTACCCTCAACTTCCCTTTTGTCTTGAGATTGAACTTTAATGATCCACGCTATGCTCCGCAATAACTGGACTCAACAAAAGAAGACAATCCCAGGGAAAAATAAAGGTAATTTCAAGGACCTAGGGGACAGTTTATTGGAGTTTGGGAAGGGGGATCTCAAGTCCATCAATATCGGAACTAGTGACAAAAGAACAACAGAGTAAAAGAGAAGAAAAAAAAAAAACGCTAGACTTGTATTTCGTTGGAAAAAGCCCGATGAGCTCGTGCGAGTGAAGCCAGTGGGATGGGCACACTCAGTCTGACGAGTTTCACAAAATAAATATGTCAATCATCTCTGTACTCCTCTTCTTGGCAAACATCTCATCAGTGCAATTGGAAAGTCCATTCAAATGGAATGAAATCGAGTTATCCAGCTAGTAGTCTCGCAATATCTCTCTCTCTCTCTCTCTCGTAATAACTCATGAATAGACAATTGGAAAATAGGATGGAGGAGGGATAAACTGAAGGGAATAGTGTAATAAACTATTTACTCTGCCATACCTATCATCGTTGGGACCCTGAAGTGGATTGTTCCCAGCAAAGCCCATCATGTTTACGTGATCCCTCACCATCATGATGTCACCAACCTTGTATTTGGGATTGAGACCACCAGCAGCATTTGTGGCTATAAGATGGGTCACACCCACAAGTTTCATCACTCTTACTGGCATAGAGCACTGAAATATATGACAAAAGAGGAGTTTAAAAAAAAAAAACAACAATATACAATGTCTGTCCACAAACATTATTCATCGTGTTTGCTCATGGCTGTCAGGAGGATCCTCGTTTGGTATTTATCGTTTATCCTTTTTCTCATGTACCGAGAGTAGTGCAATATAAGAATAACAGCAGGGACAGAGGAAAATGGATGAAAGCATGAGTACTTGAAAAGAAGAGAGACAGTGAATTGGATTTTTGTATGAAAAATGTGATATTTTACCTTCCACAGTGGATAGCCCTCGTAGTAGTGGAATCTTCCCTGCATACACATCACTGGTACACCCTCGAGATAACCAAATACCAGTTGACCCACGTGCCCCTTGACCGTAGACGATGGAAAATGTGGTATCTCCTCATATGGAAATGTCTTGGTGTCTGTCAGTGAATCGGCAATTGAACCTGGACACAACTCACTCTGTTCAGATACGCCTGCTTATGACAAAGAAAACGTAGTAATGACAAAACATAGGGCACGTCTTGCTGATAATAATTGGATTATTATGACTGGTATTGTATTCATGATATTAATATTGAGGGAAATGAGAGGGTAGATGTTCCAATAATGAAATAAAATGCGTATGCAAATTAGAATAGTCAAGTATTCCTCGAGTACATATTACTTTATTGGTTTCCCTGAAGATATTTTCTGGTGCCTTAATAATTTCTTTCTCCAATATCAATGCAAGTTTTTATTGACATAAGATTCATTAAATAAAAAGAGGGAGAAATGCAATACCAAGTTTATTGCATCCTCAAGCTTTTTCTTCACAATATCAATGACGAGCTGACTATTCAATGAAAGCTAAATGTCATCTAGATAAGATTTTTATTACTAATTGGACAAATAATTTGGTAGTGATAATTACTATGTAATATGGATGTGAGTAAGTCATTGTCTTGGTGAAGGGTTGTTGCAGAAAGTCGTGCCCTATTGTGTATATTGTTGAATCAGTACATGAGGGATATTGAAAATTTTGAAATGTATCATATTGATATATGATTCTCGAAAAGCGAATACATCAATGGCTCAGAAAAATATTTACCCATTCCAGAGCCACAAATGATTCCAATCAACGGTCTGATGTTCACACGATCCAGTAGATACTGAGCAGACTCTAGAAGCATTTCAAAGCTATACCTGAAACAATGGAGAAAAAAAAAAAAACCATGTCACCTAATGTCAAGACTGAAGAGTGTTCATTCATGGGAAATCCCACCGCATTCAACATCCCAACGTATTCTTCTCCATTTGAACTGCAATTGACTCGTGATTCTGAGTATTTCACGAAAACAATTGGCTACGATTTTATAACTGAACGATCACGCTGAATAGGTCTTTCACCGGAAACGGGTCACATGCTACCCATTGCAATTTTGCCAAACCCATAGTGAAATGTCAGTGGTTAGACTCCATATACCAGATATACCTGTCTCCTATATACCAACAAACAATGAAAATGTATTGGTGCGTGTTTCCATACTTGAACGAGTAACACCAGAGTGACATTGTACGTTTATATTAGTGCATACCTCGAGATGAGAAATCTTCCATGATATATATCTTATATTATACACTGTACAGTAGAACTCGAGGAAATACATAAACGCGTAATGCTTCAAGTTGGTTGGTACATGTGTGAGTGTTGGAAATCCTTGGTACTCAGGAAACAAGCTAGATAGTGGCTCAAGCGGAAGAGAGGGGTTTCTGTACCCTTACGATATCAAGGCTAGAGGAGTGAATTGTGTAACAGAGACTGTTCCACGAGCATTCCAAATCTACCTACGCTTTAATCATCTCGAAAGGTTGTCTAAACAACTGTTTTCATTAGCACCAGTTTGCCTACTCACATTGAATTTATTAACTACTCATGTCTTTGATTTGTCCAACTTGATTGTCACAGATTTGCATTAATCACAGGGTTGTAAACAGAATTGATGCATCATGAGTAATTGTTGTAATATATATAGTGAGAAAAATGCGGGAAAATTTTAACACAAAAAAATTATTAGTTTCAGGGCATTAGCCCATTATTACACCATCTCATATCAGCATCAAAAGTCCAACAGAGCGTCAATATATGAGCGATGAAGTAAATAACCCTATTATACTGTGACGGAAAATAAAATAATGCGTTGGATAGTTTGAAGGGGAGTTCACAATAGATGTGCACTGGATGTTTGCGCACGTATTATAACGCATGCGCAGGACGGATAGCTCTGCGACAGAATCGTGCGTGAATGAGCCTATTTACATACACTGTGGGCATCTATTATAAAGAAGAAATCCCCTCGTGAGCTTATGGGACTAGTGATCACCTCGAATTATCACAATTAATTAACAATACATTAATTGTTACAATTGTAACGTGATCAATGATCACATGGGCTCACGAGGAAATTTCTCTTCACGGTGGAAACACAAAGTTAGACGGTGGTGTATGGAGTTATTCAGACTTGTCCTCAGCTCTAAATGTAGATCAAATTGATCTACCTCCTCCTACAAGGCTACCAGGATCTGTTAGAACAGCACCCTTAAAATTTGTGGCTGATGCAGCGCTTCCATTAACCACGTTCTCATTGATACCGTACGCAGAGAATAATTTTGATGCTGCTAAAAGGATTTTCCATTATCGATTATCCAGAGCCCAACGGTGCATTGAAAATGCATTTGGTCTATTATCATCTAGATTCAAAATTTTTCACCCAACTTTGAGATAGAATCCATCTGACACTAACTCCAATATTCAATGCAGTGGTGTGCTTGCACCATTTCATCACGGCTTCTAGAACTGCATACCCAGAAGAGGCCCAATCGTACAATAGGATTTCTGATTAGCAATGACTCGCTGTTGAAGAATGAGATATCCTGCGTAATGACTTATATACCTCCCTGGTGGATCAATCCCATTCTTGACTCTGGGATGCCCAGACCTGACTCTGGTATGACGGAAATTTCCCAGAATTATGATTGAATTGAATAATAATCATAATTATTATAATATAATGTATATAACGCATTGTGTACAAGCATCTCGCTTGTTGATGCTCATGAATCACTGGTGTATATTGACGGAGAGGCTTTTGGTATATGATATGTAAAATTTGAGAGTGGGGATGGAGTTGCTGAAGGTTCGGCAGAGCGGGATGGGCTTCAGGTACAAAATTAGTTATGTAGTGCTCGGGGAAACTTTAGACCCCGTGCAACGCTACGGTTTATAGTCTTGCCGAATATTCCTGAGACGAGAAATATTAACTCCCTTTGCAGCCCTTTGGCAAACTCCAACCCCCTCCGTTTTACTTCATCACCTTCTCTCCAGTAGTCTGCTAACACTCTCCCCTCAACTCAGTCAACCAAAAGTGAAGCATCAACTCCTCGACTTCTCATTCATCCTGTTTCCCTCCCCCTCATAACCCCACGGGGAAAAGTTTGATTCAGTTAACAATGATTGTTTAACGGTATCAACAGTTATTTTCTAATGCACGTAAACACTGACTGAACTAGCTGGAGATATAATTAATATTGTACACAAGAGTCGAGATAATCTATATTGCCAATTATTATCCTTACGCGTCACTTGGTTCATGTTATTGCGAGTATGCAATTCTCTATAAATTTTCCAATAATAAATTCGTTGACTGGAAATTTGAAACTTTTGTTATGGGGCTAACAAACGCTTTATGTATTTCATGGTTAATTCTTTCTCTGGTTTTATCAAATCATCGAATTGCAGTGGAATACATGATGATACATCATATAATACAAACAATCATGAGTTTGATATTGCAATCAAAATTTCGGGATATTTAGTGTAGGTATATTGTCGTTAACCCATGGTCAATGAAATGCGGTCGAAATTATCACAAATTTATGTTACACAAATATGATGTTATCAGACTCGAAAAATGCGTTTATCAGTGATGCGAAGACGTCAACTGTTGAGGGTCCACTTTCTCACTGTGTATGGTGTAATATATCCAACTAATGTATTTACTTGATTTATCTCATATTGGGAGTGTTCCATTTAGTGAGAGATTAAAATTTTGCAATATCGAAACAAAAAAGCTTAAATTGTCGTCGAAAGTTGAGTGAAGGAGATTATTGATTTCAGTGGAGTGTATTGGAAATTTATAATTGAGACATAAATTATTTTCAAAATTCTAGAATTCAATACATAATGGAGTTAACTCCAGTTCATCGATTGAATTGAAAAACGATGGGGCTGAATTTTGCTTGATATACCTTCGTCGAGTAAAATAACATTGTAACACACGCGTGGCATTCTATTACGTTGCCTCGTGCATAATGCAGTTAAAAAAAGTTTTCCGTTCCCCCTTCTTTCTACCCCCCACCAAGCACACTATAAAACTTGTATCACACGGGTTATGTACATAGTTGTGCCAACGTCAACTTGACATTTTATCTCCCTCCCGCCTCCGAAATGCATGTAAAACTTTTCAAATTTGATACCATAAAGAAATGATAATGCCAAAGATGTACAATAGTAAAATCCATTAAATCTTTCTCCCTGAGTGCCCAATTTTCATCGTCTAGACGTACGTCAGCACTATGAAATACTTCATGTGCACTTATTTTTATCTTGAGAAATATCTCGGAGAGTGTAGAGATGGATTAATTGTTGAGAAAGAGTGAGAAATGGAGGAGGATATATTCTTTTCAACGCCAGAATATCACATAAATCTGATCCACGTGTGTAATACCTACATCTATCATTTGCGCATGAATGAACTGATATACACAGAGGGAGTGAGACACGACTCCCTTCGAATTAACGTGCTCTTGCCTGAATATGATTGTGAAATTCTTCAATCGGATTACCTGTTCAGATATTATAACGAAATGTTTGTCAATGGAATTATTAAAAAAAATACGTCGAGTCTCATTTTTCTGATTATTTTATAATCATTTGATCGTTATAATCTAATAATTAAACAAACAAATCTTTTATCTCCCGTGAAATAGGAAAATTTAGATATTCCTGAAAAATAGATGTATTGACATAACTTGAAAATTAATCCTCAAGTGATAAGTGAATATTAACTCCTCTGATGTATGAGATATGTTGACGATTTTGCCTGTATTTATCACGAGTCCAAGAAATTCAACACCGAGTATTGAAAAATGTCATAATCACATTTTTTCATGTGATAAAAATATATGAAAATGAAGAAAATATGTTTCAACTTACGAGGAATGGCTGGCATGTTTCACTGCAGTATGTAAAAACTCGTTTTCGTTGGGCCTAGTAAGTGGTCCATGTCCATTGGCCCTCTCGAAAGGCATGTTGTTAATAAACTGTGAGAAAATCCAACTAGTGTCACTTTAAAATTGGTATCGCTTGTTGTTCTTGTTGTCCTCAATCAAAATTAAACTCTCCGTTCAAATTCCTCGAGATCAACTGAATGATTGTATGTTATATCAGAAAGACAACTGTCAGCTGATGCTTTACGTCTGACCACTGAAGAATGTATAATATCCGTTACAAGTTTCTCCGTTTTATAAGCTGATCCAAAGCCACAAAAGTCAGTCGGCGAAGAAAAAGCTGAGTCTTTATCAACCAATCGTGTATGCAGTTTGTAATAAACGATGACCAATCGTCAATTCGTCAGTCTATACTGTAAACCAGAGAAGTAACGAGGGGCCAATGTAATGATAACCCATTGCGTATAAAATGCTCCAATTGCCACTGCGAGGTCGTTTTACCAGAGAGCCTGTATAACAGGCTAATCTTTCCCCCTCCATCATTCTCTGGCTCCCTTCTACCTCGTTCATCCACGGGCCTCTTTTCCTTGCTCGAGGTACTTACAGTGAGAAAGTAGCACGTTAATCTCAATCAAAGGGCATTTGAAATAAGAAAACTCATGAATAATGACGAATCAACAAATCTCAATGATTTTTCCATATTTCCAGGTAATTTCAGTATTTTCTGTTCAATCAATAATGAAAATCTACAAATAATACTGTTATTCAAGAGAATAATTTATTCATCATTGCACAATACTGATTAATATATTTTTTTTTCACTCATGACGCAGTTTCAAACTATTTACTTTCGAAAAATAACAGCTGAGGAGATTAAATTGAATTATGACATTCCTTCTTTGTTATGAAACTGTTGATTCCATTCAGTTCACTTCTACCATTTTTCATTATCTTAAAAAAACAATGTTTATTGATTGACAATAGTAAACAATTTATTGATCCATCCTAGGTGTGTATAATTGGAATTTGGAAGGAAGTGTTGAATTTATGACTGATCTGATTGATAAATAGCCAGGGCAGTAGATTGTCCCAAGCAATTTCAGACTATTGAAAGTTCAAGGCCAGATAAGCCATTTGATTTCCGTTGAGTGTCACGTTTTGGTGGCCGTACCCATAGTACAATACCAGGAGAATTTATTGATAACAGACAGTATTTCCTATTAACCCAAAATCCATAGGATGGACATAAAAAATTTTGTTGCTTCAGATATTTTCATGGTGACTGAACAATTTCATTTAGTTTATGATGATCGATAGAATCTCATGTATAACAAAACAGTTTGTAACACATTCTGTATCAATCGTATGAATCTACCATCATAAATATGATATTTAGGTGGACATGTAATTATTTACATTTGAACAAGTACAAATTTAGTATATCATTGATCTACCCTCGTGCTACTGCATTAAATATGATTGATGTATTCTTTTGTATATTTCACACAATTCAATCATAAACAACGTTAGCCATCATATTTATCACTTCCTCCGCTACACCTTCATATTGATAATGAAAGCTCCATCAATCATGGGTTTCATCACGGCATGTGCATAAACTAGTGCATCAACATCACATATTTGCACATAAAAAATTTTTGAAAAAATTATGATTCGCTAGTGTTACATCTAGTGATCTTGTTTACATTGATAGTTTGCATTCAGAAGTGATCATCAAGTTCTTATTTATTGTCCATTTGTTCTCGCCCCGAATGGTGACGTTTCTCGTTTGCACTGCCAAGTATTTATCACGCAAGAGCCTTCGATAATATTGCTACATCACTTTAAAGGGTAGTTCTGATAAGGGTTCTAGTTTATCGCATGACCCCACACTATCAAGTACAAACAGTCACAAATGTACATTCTAGAAATGTTTAATTTTCACATTCTGGAGTAAATAATTTATCATTGTTTTGTTGATATTGCTGAGTTGTACCATAACAATGGTTATGGAGTGATTGAGATAAACGAGGCAGGTAAGCCGATCCACCTATTGTTGATGAATTTTGGTTGTTATCTATTATCTGCTGAGAGTAATCGGATTTTTATGAATTTATCACTCTACATATACGTAATGTTGGATTACTCAATAGTTCGCAGTGTTTGCATATTTTCTATTTTCATCTTCTTCTGTTGCAATAAATTGATTCGTGTACGTCAGTTAAAATCGATGAGAGTAGATGAATTTCAAATAATGAAAGCTCGAGTTTTCCTGTTCTATTGACAATTGTAACAATCATCAAGGATAATAAGTGAATCTCGGGCATGCGAAGAACATGGGCTCGCTAATGATAAATCAAGAAAGGAAAAGTTTCAGAGGATAAAGAAATAAATGATGTAGGTGATAAAGAGAACGATCAATAAGAGCTAGGGCAACACTTGAAACCAGTCAAGTCACCTCCAGATGGTGCATGTATTGTCTTTGCTAGCTGTGACAATTGTGTCACCATTGTACGAAAAAGCACAACTGAAAACGTCGTCGGTATGTCCAGCCAGTGTCTGCAAACATCGTCCAGTCTCGGTTGACCACAGACGCGCGGTTCTGTCCAAGGATGAGGTCAGCAATTGATGGCCATTTGGACTGAAACAGACTATCGTCAGAGTCAATTTAATTAAAGTTGGTAAGGCTTGGAGAAAGTCATTTTCTGTTATTGGTTTTCCAGTAATTAATGAACTTGTACTTTTTGATACTTCCTCATGGTGTCCATCTAGTACAGCAATCTCTTTGAATTCACCAGTAATGTCCCAAAGTCGAGCAGTTGCATCGCTACTGGCACTGGCCAGTCTAGACCCTTGATTATCCAATGCCACATCCAAAACTTCATCCTCATGGCCCAAAAGTGTACCCATACATGTGTTCATTCTAGCATCCCAAACCCTAGCAGTATTGTCCAGTGAGGATGATACTATTATTGAGCAGTCAAAGCTGAATATGCAATTTGATATTTTAGCCTCATGACCAACTAAAACACTTGTACGCCTGAAAGAGCATAATTGCGCAATTATTGATAACTCGTATGCAATTACTTTCATCTACAAAAATAATTACCTGCACGTTCTAGTGTCCCAAATACCAACGCTACCGTCGAATGACCCAGTTATTATTTGATTGCCATCGTCATTATATTGGAGCGCAATTACTTCACCTGTATGGCCCTTCAACGTACCCAACTCTTGACCTGCAGTGGACAAAGATTCCTCGGTATATTGAATTTTTTCAAACAATATATTGAGAGCTGGAAATACCGGATTCTATATGAAAAATTTTTGCCGTCCCATCCATGGAGCCAGTGGCAACTCTGGTGTGGTTGATTGGTGAGAACCTGACCACAACTACTTCGGCATCGTGGCCCCACAGACTCACCAGACAATTGCCAGTTCGTGAACACCAGACACTGGCTGTTTTGTCGAATGATCCAGTCACGATTTTGTCACTGTCATTGAGTGATGAAAAATTGGATTTTTTCCATATATATATATATATATATTAAAAATTCTTCGTTGTAACAATTTTATATATTTTTTTTTTTTGGTCAACACTCATCGAACAACTCACGAAGTCGGGTTGTTGAAGGACACGGCATACACTACGTTCTTATGGCCTTGGAGAGTAAGAAGCTCCGTTCCACTGTCAATGTCCCAAACTTTACAAGTTCGGTCATAGCTGCCCGTCAGGCATCTATCAATAATGCAAATAAGGATAACAGAAAAGATTTCATTGTTATAATAATGAACCATAAATTACAGAAGATGTTTTCAACTCCATCACTAAATACAAATTATTCATGCACATATAATTGATGCACAACATGAGGACTACCTTTTACCTAATTTATCGAAGCCAATGTTAGTCAGTGGAAGAAGATGTGTCTGCAGTGTCTTATATTTGTAATAACGCTTTACACTGGTGTTGCATACTTTACTCTGAAGCCTCTGCAGTGTCTCCTCCAGCTGATCCATCACACTCTCCGTTATAACCGGCTCAGCATCCTTTATACTCTGTGCCAAAGCTTTAATATCCGTTCTACAGTTTAAAACAAAAAGGGCCAAAGGCTTTACATCCCACGCACATAACAGAATAAAGTTTGAAAATTTAACCAAAGTTTACAAATAAATTTTGCAACTCATTGTATTTTGTTGTTTATTACTTTGCGGTTAAATCCAAAAGGTCAATCATCTTTGTTTTAATATCTCCACCCTGTGTATACTCTAGTGCAATACCTAAAAAAAAAAAGAAACCAATGAAAAAGTTGTAATTATTCATTGGGAAAATTGAAGAAACAATAAAATGACACTTTGGTTTATTGAGTTTCCAAAGTTTCTCGTTTGAGAGGAAAATTAAATTCACCAAGTGAATGTCCAATGGACATCGAATCTAATAAAAAACATTAATGATGCAGAAAAGACTTTTAAAACTGATCGAATTCTTTGGTTGAAGAACTGAAAGAACTCTTTACCTGGGGGAAAGTAACGTAGTAAAAACTTCAGTAGCCTCATTACCGATTCCTATCGCGATAGAATTAAAAAAGAAAAAAAAAAAAAATGTGTGTGAAGAAGGAAAAAACAGAGAATATAAAAGTTGTAGCAGGTGCGTTTAGAGCTTTTAAATTGATTGCACGTTTTTATGTACAAAATTACAATTTAGCGGAGCAAGTGTTAATGAATAATTTAACGTAAATAACAACTTTTATTGCGACCTGGCTTTGTGAAGTACAAGTTGTGTTAACCAAACCCTAGGGGCAACCGAGCAACTGATGATGCTGAGGCTTTCAAAAGTACAAACTTAAAATCAGAATTAAAGGGTAGCGTTACTAGGGTAGTGTTTGTTCGATCAAACAAACCTTGGTGAAATATTCAATAGACATTTTTCATCCGATTCGTACTCTCTCTCGGTTGTTAAATGTCACGTGTGTCCTTGCAGAGTGTCCTCCAATATTTGAAGAATTCTTTGAAGTTTGAAAACTAATAATGACAACAATCGAGTATTACGAAACAAGAAAATTCGATTTTCTGTCATTTTATTTTGTTTTATTGTTCGATAATGAATATGTCCTTTTTATTCTCTGTTATTTCTCGAGATTGTTCCAGTACTATTCATATCAGTCAATTTTCTTTTCTCAAAAATAACGATTTTTTATTTGAAAATTGAATTCGATTTATGGATTTTTCCAGCCGACCAGGCAGTTACCTGTGTATCGATAACGTAGAGCGTGATAGTATCAAACAATGGAAACTACTGGGGGAGGAATCAACAGGTGGCGGCAGGAACGTCTTTTTCTCTTCCCACAATTTTTGAACACAACAATAAATACATAACCTTCTACCCCTTATCTGTCAGCTTCAGAGGGCTCACAACAACCGGTGAAATACAACTGTTGTCATAGCAACGGAATTATTGTTTGAAATTTCCCTGAATAAAGTGTCCAGTGTAAAAACTCTCCAGTGTTTACTAATCAATCTTTAAAAATTAATTGAAATGTCTGGAGACGTTGGAGATCGTTTGATTTTCGAGGCTGAGTGGTTTGATACAGTTGCAGGATTCACCAAGAAATTTTATCTCTACTATTACCCAGCTGACAATACAATAGAACTCTTTGACATAAAAAGTAGAAAAACCTTTCTCAGAAGAACAAAATGTGAAAACATCAGTGTTAAAGATTTATACGTGGGAACTGTTGTTACAATTTTTTCAAGACCAATGAAAATCACTGATGTAGCTGATAGTTTTACCAGAAGTAAACTAGGTGTAATTATACAGAAGTAATGACTACAAATTACCTTTCAAATTAATTTCAAAAACATGCATTAACTCTGATAAATTACAGGACCTTTGGAATCCTCAAGCCAGATGTGCTCACCAAAAAGGGAGAAATATTAAAGATCATCACAGCTCATGATCTCCACATTGCAAACATAAAGATGGTGAAACTATCAGAGTTTCATGTAGAAAAACTGTATAAAAACGATGAAAATCTCGAGTAAGTGAGATCACCAGAATAAATAACAACTCTTGGAGCATTAATTTGATTTAAAACACTCTTTTCAGATTCATCAAACCCTACTTAACATCTGGTCCAGTTGTTTTACTGACCTTATTAGGAAATAACGCAGTTGCACGCTGGAGGGAATTGATTGGCCCTTCAAATAGTATAAAAGCTAAAGAAGATGCATCAAACTCTCTGAGAGCAATTTACGGTAAAGATGCTATTTTCAATGGATTTCATGGATCGTCGAGTCCTGAAGTAGCAGAAGAGGTACAATTAAATGACTGGAAATGAGATATTAATCAAATTTTAATCAAAAAGTTGTATTACAAGAGTTAAATGTTCAATTCCTGTAATTCAAGGAGCTGGAGATGTTTTTTTCAAACGTAAAATCAGAGAAGACCACTTTAAAAAATACAGCAACAATGCATAACTGTACATGCTGTATTATTAAACCTCATGCTGTGCAGGGACGATTGACCGGTGAGTCATGAATTAATACTCATGATCATTAGTAAATACTATTCAAGACTGCAAAGTCATTGAATTGCCCCTCATTTATATGCACAGGGGATATTGTACATGATATACAGAAGGCTGGCTTCACAATATCAGCTATACAAAGGTTCCATGTTGATCCTATAAATGCTGAAGAATTCCTGGAGATTTATAAAGGAGTTTTGAGTGATCATGGGGTGAGATAAATCAGTCTTTAATGTTTATGGAATAATTTTGTATGGATGTTATTTTTTTTTGTGTTTCTTTATAGGCCATGGTGGCTGAATTACAGTCAGGACCTTGCATAGTTATGGAAATAACTCATAAAGATCAGAGTGTCAATGTTCCCTCTGAATTCAGGAAGCTGTGTGGACCGATGGATCCAGTGAGTAACTCTTTGGGCTTTGAATATCAAGGCTAAAGAAATATTTATTCTCGATAATAACTCGTAAATTGTTTCAGGATATTGGGAGACAAGTGAGACCGAATACTCTTCGTGCCAAGTATGGAAAAACAAAAGTACAAAATGCTGTTCATTGCTCCGATTTGCCTGATGATGGTGTACTTGAGGTAAAAAATCATTGAAATAGAAGGCCACAAAAATAGTACATAATGAATTGGCATTCAACTCAACAGGTGGAATATTTCTTCAAAATCCTCGATGACTAATACTGCTGAAAATATCTGGAGAAGGGAAAATCTTATCAGAGAGCATAAATTGATGGATTGAGAGGAAAAATTGAGTGCATGTGCATATGAAATTCCAGTGTTTCATTGCAAGAACATGCTTTCATTATCAAACATTTATCAATTCGTGAATTCATAAACAATGTTGACGCTAGAGTTTGCACATGCCTGAGGATAATTTTACAAAGCATGAGATGTTTGTTTTCCTGAGAAAAATTTACCAAATATATTGTCTGATAAACTTGAAAATTAAATGATAAGTAAAATATGAATGTGACACCTTTAAGAATTGGCAAAAGCCACACTGAAATCTCATTGGCCTGTTATGACTTTTCATGTTCGCCAGCTTGAACAGACCGGTAAGTGGCAGTTGAGCGCTTGACATCGACCAGCGCAGACCAACTCCAGTGTTTAAGTAATCTTCAGTGTTTAAGTAATAAAAACTGTTTTTATCAAGTACCGCCTATTATTTATGGAATTCATTTATACTTTTCTCTGGCTTCAATTCGTGTAAAAAACCATCTATCTAATAATGTTGATTAGAATTCGTGATACAGTTTTTATTCGTTTTTAGTGCTGAATTAACGAACTCTTTGGAAGTTATTACTCAATCTAGTGGAGGAAACGTTGACGCAAGTTCCGTTCAACGAATATGGTAAGAAGACTTTTTAATTTTTCATAATCTTTGTTTTTTTCCAACTCTGTCTGATGAGAAGGATTATGAGTTTTTCATTTGTAAATAATTTTTAACATTTCGCTTGTCTTCTGAATTTCCAAAAGAGAAAAGCTGTTCTTACGAAAGGTGTCCTCATTCTTTTTTTCACATGATGTGTAAAAATTCGACTCCTTGAAATTTAAAATATTTCATCTTCTTACGTCACTGCTGTACAATACACAACAATTTAACGATATTGTTATTTCAACACTCTGGCGCAATTATCCGAAAACTAATTCACCAGCAAAAAATAATTTAACTCACTGGCCTGAATGTGGGTGTGAGCGATAACATAATTCGTGAGTTCCTTTCAACAACGATGAACTTGACACGTATTTGTCATTGTTATTAGACTGTGATGCTCAATTATACACTCGAATGATTTTTGATGCTTCAAGAAGTTATCCAGGTTCAAGAAACACTATCGATGCTCCCCAATTATTTTTTTTAAACCCAAGTAAAATCCCAATATCTCAAATTAGAGACAATTTTAGTGTAAAAAGCTGAACAATTGAGTCCATCATTCCTGGTTACTTGAAATTCTACGCAGAAATATTTGAATTCTCAGAATTAATTGAGGACAAATCATTGGATATGACTGAGTTGTCCAGGAAGAGATATTGTTTAAAATTCGAAATTTCCTTTTTTTTGGCGCCGAATAATCAATTCACTTTGTTAATGCTTATCCTGTAATGTCACATGTGTCAAATTCCATTTTGTCGCAGTAAATAATAGATCGAGATAAGAATTCTGCCTAGACGAACTGGAGCTTGTGGTGTGTGTGAAGACATGAGTATGGCGAGTTTAAACGGGTTGCTCTGTAATCAAATAAAATGAATAATTGGCTGTGGTTGAATCCTCCATACAGCTGGGACGATATCCTCTCGAAAACTCGTGCCAAGAGAAAATTACATTAATGACGTCAATCATGGAATGAAGACGAAATTATTATCTCTGTATTTTGTTAACTATAATCAAACTTAATCGGAAATTTTAATTGTTTTTGAAATTCACACATGGAGAAAGAATTTTTTTGTAAAAATTACGTGACTTTTCGCCATCGTGGGACAAAATGCGCGTTCAGGAATTTTTATGGATTAAAATATAATTTTTACTGAAATTTTTCCTCCATGTATATTCTGAAATACTTCACGAAATTGAAAACTGATATTTTATGGATTTTTTAAAAAATTCATCCGAGATTTTATGAATAAATTTTTTGATCATAAATTCAATTCAAAGCCACAACGTTGAAAATTGTATTGCAATAAATCTCCGACAACACAGAGAGAATGCTCATAAAAATTTTCCATGAATATCAAAAAAAATAAAAATCATTGCTCGAGTGTTACCTCTCGAGTGATCGAGGCTATCTCGAATTACCTTCTCAGATTACATATTCTCATATCATATTAAATTCTCTAATGAGGACAATTGACGTATGAAAAAGGATGTTGAATTACTGCAGAGGAAAACTCTTCGATTAAGAAATTCTATAGATTGTAGCTGATTGTACACCGACTGAATAATGCAATTATATTTTACTGCTCAGCACGTGTTTATGGCAGTTAGGGGAGCTTTGACAGCGAGTTGCAATTATTGTAAATATCCCTAGTCACCTTGTGATGTAAAATCCAAGAGTCTAGACTTCCGTTAGAGGAACCTCATGCGACCATGAACGCTCATTGTAATACTTTTATTCTACCTCAACTCTTAATTCACAAAAATGCAATTGTTACGTGTGAAGAATTTTAATTTCACGAGTTATTACAAGTTAATTGTGATGAACAGAGCAATTAACCGAATAATTAGAAAATACCCATTTCCTAGTTATCATCAGTCAGTTCTCGAAAATAGAAGCAATTGCTCAAAGTCAATGAAGATAAGGAAAAAAATCATAACTTTGGAGTTGATTATTCATGCAAGCCCTCTCTGCACGTCACATGTACATTAGTAAATTTAAAAAAGAAAATGGGATCACTCAGTGGGATGCCAAACAGGAAGAGGAATTACCACCAGAGACGAATCAAGGGGGTCCAGACCCCCTGGCGGAAGAGTTCACGGGGCCTTTATATTTGAGAAAAAATTATGATTAGACAATAACGAAACTGTCAGTGAGTTAAAAAAATATCAAGTGGTACCCATACGTCATATCTACCTCGACTTAAAAAGCCCTTCTAGGTCTGTCCCTTTATAGAGACTATCAGTACTCTCTCTACAAAGTATCCATAAAGTTAAAAATGAATCTGTCAGTGGATTAAAAAAAATAGGAAGCATTTATGAATTTTTTTTCCCACCAGCGAATTTGGGGGCTCCCCTCAACTGCGGGGGCCTCTGACGGCCGACAGGTTCGCCAACCGTATAAGCATTTACCGAAGGTGCTCATCGCTTGTATCCACAGTAGATGAGGAATAGCTTACATAATAATACTCAGTACAATGCCAGTGGAACAGAAGAATGGAATGTATGAAATCCCGCTGATAGTATGAAAATTTCCACGCTTGATAAAAGAATTGAATGATTGTGTTTTTTCATCCGAAACTGGAATTCTTAATGGTCATGGGTTAAATAATGTTACAACAATTCTTGCAAATCATTATTAATTTCTATTCTGATTATTGTCATTCTCACCTGAAATTATCATCGACGTTGAAAATATAAAACACAAGTCCATCAGAGGAAAATAATTACTCAGTTACGTTACGGAATGTAGTCTCTTCCTCAATTAATAAAATATGTAATCTGAAATATAATTCAGAGACGATTGGGATACAGAAGGTGTGCTGATGTATTTTTCTATCACTGTGACAAACTATTCAACGTGTGCTGAACACGAAGTTGTTATGTAAATGTTACATTTGTACTTGTATAATATGTTCATTGCCAAGGCCACTGTACTCCCAGAGAATACATTTTCATTGAATACATTTCTTGTTGATGCAGTTATTCATCACGATTTTTGAGAAAGTATCTTTTCGTTGATGAAATTTGGGGCTTTCAGCACGTAAATATGTGTTTTTCAGATTTTTCTCTTTCGAGAATTTGAGTTTTATTGATAATTCGCTGATGAATGAATAAAGTATAAATATCATGATTGATCACAACTAATTTCCTCCCAAAATCTGAATAGATCATTAACTCAAAACAAAATTTTTTTCTGCAGGACTAAAGGCCTAACAATGAGTCATGACTGAGAGTCCAGACAGTTTTTTGTTGATACAAAAAATTTTCAACAATTGAGACAGTAGAGGACTTTCAAGATGCTACTCCTCAAAAGTTTCTTCCGTAGGATAATCAAAGACTTCCGAATCAAGGAGCTATGGTCCCTCAAACTTATTTTCTTCGTTCAAGCATCGAGTGAGTCCATCAACTGTAATTTTTAAGAGTTAATAAAAAACTAATGACAAGTATAATGACAGTACATCCGTCAATTATCTTTAATTTCCAGCGCTCTTCGTTCTCTACCCATATTTAACGATTCACATGAGAGAATTGGGGATAAATGTCGAAGAAACAGCGATAATGAGTGCAGTTACCCCATTCGTAGCGATCGTAATGCCGCCGATAGCAGGACTAATAGCAGATAGAATAGGAAATTTCAAAGTAAAAAAAATTGCATTACAATATATGATGCATAAAACTCTAATGATGAAAAAGAAACTTTATGCTGTAATAATTCCTCCTCCCCAGATCCTCCTATCTCTCTTTTCATCACTCGGTGGCGCCAGTGCACTACTCTTGCTTTTAGTTCCCATTGGTCGAGCTACCGTTAAATACCCGGAACAAGTGGTAATGGATCTAGGATGTCCAGGAAATGATGGAGATATGGTGTTCACCATGAGCCAAATGAGCCATCCATGTGAGGATAAACTCGAGTCTGATATAATGATGAGAATCCAGAGTTGTGGGTGAGTGTGTTTATGATTTTCCATGATAAATCTTTGATTTCTAAACCAGTTCTCATGAAGAAAAGAATCTGCATCATATGTCTGCATTTGTTCAATTGAATGACGGAGAAGAATAAAAATTTATTAACCATCCAGGTATCTTTGTTATGTGGATCTGGCCAATGATGATGATCTGCATATGATGTTGTCATCGAAAACTTACACAGTCAAGCGTTTCGATTCTTCAAAAAATCATACAGATACATTTGTCTATCACAGGCCCAGTGCAGATCTTCTTCATGTGAGTAATAATCACACAATTTCATTGTATTATATACTTTGATAATAGCCAACATTCAATTACTTTGTAATTCCAGGCAACAAATGATCACGAGTACACAAAAGAACATCGATTACTCAGAAATAATGAGCACTACAAAACATCAATACGTCAGCTATCAAAAACTGGATTTTTCTTTCCAACTCGCCAGTTATATGAGTTCACCTGTTCTGAAACAATGGAGAAAATTGATTTTTATAATTCAACAGAGAGTTCACTCACGAGAGAAAATGGGGGGAAGTCGTTCAATCAAACTCGGTGCGAGTTCAATGAAATTTTCTCGCAAGTGTGTTTAATGAGCCAATCAGTTGAATTCTGTTTTATTCACTTGGTTGATTTAAAGAAATAATTAATTTATTTCAGACTGTAGAGGGACGAAAGGAGGAGTTTCTTGATTTCAAATCGAAAATAAAGTCTTTGAATGCAACGGATATGGATGAATCTGAAAAGAGGAGAAGATATTTGGAGGAGAGCATGATGTTAACGAGTGATAGATACAATCCTGTTAAATGTAGAAATCTTGATGAGAGAAGTAGAAAAGTGTCCATCACAGTGCCCCTCGTTAATTGGACATCAAATGATGATCCTTACAAATCTCTCAACATCCAGGAATGCAGTGAGAGGTGTATTGTCACTGCACCGAGAGAAAAAATGTGTTCAAACATGAAAACTGTGATAGAGTATAATACTAAATTGACATTTTGGATGTACCTATCGATAAGAGTCTTCTTAGGTAATTGTAATTATTATCATTATTATGAGTAACGAGTGATTTTATAAGAAAATGTCAAGAGAATTTTTTAAACTACAAGAAAAATTTATCTACATTTTTTCCGCACACTTATCTCTCAATAAATCAACTCCCTGCAAAAATGATTAATCCACAGGAATAATCGGTGGAACAGGATTTGCAATGTTCGAAGGAGCTGTAATAGCAATAGTCCGAGAACAGAAAGCGGACTACGGTCTCCAGAGGATATACGGAAGCATAGGAGGAATGATATCCTCCCCTCTATCAGGTCTATTAATCGATTATGCAAGTCAGGGTAAAGAGTATACAGACTTCAGGTGAGATATTATATCCGATTGCCATTAATCTCCCTGACAATGAACAACTTGAACCATAATATCTCATTCCAGACCTGCATTCTACCTATACTCAGCCCTAAAGATACTCTCTGGTGGTCTGATGTTGATGATAAATCTCGAATTCAAGTCACCATCGCCCAATGTCGTGCGTCATGTCATCGATGTCCTTAGGAATATAGAAATTATTGCACTTCTCATGGCTGTCTTTATTCTAGGTCAATATGATTAAATCAATTGTCCAATTTTTTCTTACGATTTGATATTCAATATGAATTTTGGATGATTAGTAGTCTGTCCTCGATTATCAACTGATACAAATGTATGACGCAAACGGAAGTGTCATTATACGAACGGAAACAATGAATTTTACTCAAGAATACCGATGAACCTATTCACTCTATTTATCAGTTGATATCGATAATCTATCCTCTTTAATCATAAATACACTCTGACTCCGGAAGGAAAACAATACCATAACTCGGTATTTTTATCATTTTTCGTATCTTTTTTTATTCTAGGCATTGCCTGGGGATACCTAGAGTCCTTTCTATTCTGGCTTATCCAGGACTTAGGAGGTTCAAGGTCACTGATGGGCATCACCATAACAGTCGGTGGAATAGCTGGAATTCCACTTCTTGTACTGTCTGGTCCGATAATCAATAAGATGGGTCATGCCAATGTACTCTTCATTGGTTTTGTATTCAATTCCATCAGACTACTGGGTAAGGCTATTTATCTTACATCTCATTGATATTCATCATCCACTGGCTTTCTTATGAAAAAAAAGGAATCCCAAGAATTCCCCTTGCATAATTCTCCAGCGCTTGCACAATGAAATTGAACGTGGAAAATAAATCTTATATATTTTTTATATCACAATACTGAGTTACCGTTAGTGACCGAATGGTATCTATTCTCAATCTTCAATTCGTATTTTCCACGCACAGGCTATTCACTGATTTACAATCCCTGGCTCTGCCTCATCTTCGAGGCTATGGAATCCGTGACGTCTTCGCTCGCCTTCACAGCCGCCATAACATACGCTGCTAAACTCTCTACAACAGCTACTGATACATCTATCCAAGGTCTACTAGGCGGTCTTTATTATGGAGTTGGTGAGTATTATCCGTGAAATTTATTACCACCAACCAATGAGCATCATCCTGTTGTTAATGTCCACTTTAATATTTAATTCCACTGACTGCACTCAGTAGCACTATTTTATGACTATAATTCAATGATTGATCTTGTTTGTTGGGGGGGAAACAGGCAAAGGTGCAGGTAGCTTGATTGGTGGCTATCTCATGACTGCTTTTGGCACACGGCCGACCTATCAAATTTTTGCTGTTCTCTGCTTAATCACGGGTCTAATTTACTTCTTCTTCAATCTACTTTATTTGAAGAAACGTCCACAAGTCGAGGGTAACGATATAGTAAAGAAAAAACCTAAAGACCAACTACAAATACCTAATGCAATCGATACTGGTGATAAAAATGAGTTGAAGAAAATAGAAGCAATGGAGGGCAGAGAAAACATGGGATTCGATAGTGAATTCTCGGGAATCCCCGTTCTCGAGAATTTAAATGAGACGCAGAGTGCTAAAATACTGGAAACAGCTAATAATGCCAAGAATCTCGATAGCATCGAGAGAATGCCGGAAGAGAATATATTGAGAGCAAGAACTGTGAATTCGGTGGATGGTAATCGTAAAGTAGGAGTGACGAATGCGGCATTGGAGAATGAGACGAATGGGTGAGTCTCGTGTTACAGGGGAGAAATAAAAGAGTATAGAAGGAGGGGACAGTAAATGAGGGGTTGTTAGTCTATGTAAACGCGCTCATTCGTCACTCTTCGGGTACTAGAATCATTGGGAACAGTTAATGCTCTACCATGTACTCATCATTTTATGGTGTCATTCCAATGGATCGACAGAGTTTTTTTTATTTTTATCGATAATTTTATCTTCTCATTCTTGAAAAAAATTTAGGTCATTCGGGGTGAATGCATGTGATAGATAGACGTAGAGATTATTTGTATTTGTCTATTTTAATGTATATAAATGTTCAAGTTCCTAGGAACAAAAATAAATTGTTGAGTTTAATTTTTTTAATAATTGTTATACCATTTGTGCATAGGGTCCACAAAATCACTATTCCCCATTCACGTTTCTCCCTCTATTTTTCTTTCCATAGATAAACACGAAACCCTGAAGGTATCTTGTTTGTACGATACAATGTTATGAATTTGTTAATCTATGCAAATACTGTGAAATTTAGAACAGTTAGAGGTTAAAATGGATGAATTTTTATGGCGAGAATTACTTTTGTATTCCGAGGATGGCATGGGGAGTTTATAGTTGTTCAGAGTATAGTGGTTACTGTATCTCACGAGATGTGTTTTTGTAACGGTGTACAAGAGTTTACAAACTGAATTAGTGTTATTTTATGGGTAATCATTATGATCATTTAGCGCCTTTGGGTAGAGTGGAAATGTATTGTCAGCATTTTACTGTCTTTTGTATTATTATGTATCCACTCTGATTATTCAAATAATAATTATCCATAATTATTGATCATTTTCAATATTTCTAACTGAATAATAATTTTCAGAAAATTTTGAATTTGATAGAAACGTAGAGAAACGAAGAATTAGTGGAATTTGTATAGTCAAATAAGTTCCAATGACCCCAGAAAGAAATACAGTTACGAGTCTATATATCCCACCCAAGTATCGTTAACGTACCACTCATCCATAACCAACAACGATGATGATGTACTGGCGTCTGTTACTCCTTCACGTATCAGTGACTCTCGTAATTCTCACACCAATAAATACAACAGCAATACCGGAGATTGTGTCGTACGCAAAAGTATCAAAAAGTGGTGTAGAGATTTCACCGAATCCACCGATAAGCAGGTAGCTATTTCTTTTCAACATTTCTTCCCAAACTTCGAATAACTGATTCTAAATCCCAGAGCAGAAATTGGAAGTGACAGTGAAGGGCGAAGTTATCAGGCTTTTCCGGTTTATGTACCTTCGAAAGTCTCGAAACTTCGAAATGGAGAAGCTCAAGATTTCACTTCAAGTCAACAGTAAAGTAGTTAAATTTATATTTTTCTTCAGTAACGAGTATCTTTGAATTATTTATTCATCTAATTAATAGGTATTCAACGCTTGATGAAGATATGGTGGCTAATTTGGATGGAAGAAAGTTGAAGGAACAGGCACAAGAGAGATTCCATCCACCAGCTCCATTCGAGCATATCATAGCTCATTCGAACAAAATGAAGCACAAAGAGACAGATGATCCACCTGACTCCTCTGATTTTTCAGTCTCCCCAAGTGCTTCACCAGAAATATCATCCGGTGGCTATTCCACTCTCCCCAAAAACGTGTATCCAGACACCTATGAATATCAAGCACCATCGAAGCCTTCGAAAGACAATTTTCCATCAATTACAATCGACGACTATTCACCGAACGATTACAATCCAAAGGTAAAAAATTACGAAATAAAATATTGAAATGACTCGTTCATTGTTCTTGATAACATCTTCAATGATTCCAGGACACATACCTGCCAGTGCAAAACTCCTACACAGCTCAACAGGTGCCCAGTTACCTTGAAAGATATCCAGATAAGCCTGTTTATTCTGTAGCCCTCGATCACCCAACATTCGATGACTCATACTCACACGATCATTACCCCCATGAGATCATCTACGATCATCCACCAGAGCATCATCATCATGATTTTACCACAACAACGACTGAGGAGCCAGAAATGAATGATGAGAGATTGAATAAACGTCCCTATTCATATTACTACATTGGAAAAAAACTCTGGTATCTGCCACTTTATTTCAGCATTTATTTCATTATTTATATTGCTGCATTGGTTCTCAAGAGCATTGCTAGACATAAAATCAATTTTCCACAACAATTAGCGGATGCTGTTGGTGCTAGACATTTTAAGGGGCAGGATGGGCCTCTGTGGTGGGATGTGATGCAAAGAGTGTTGGATGGAATCGATAAATTTTCTAGTAGAAATTATAATGAAAATAAGAAGACTAATGATTCTTAAATAATTATGAATTATTCGATAAGGAGACTGTGCTTAGTGCACTTGATGTACCAAATTATGAATATTGTTGAAATAAAAATTTTATATGAAAATCAACAACCTAATCCATTTTCTTCAGTACATCATGATATTAGAAGTATATGAAAAAAATCATCTTTTTACCTTAAAAGTGAATTGTCCCCCTATATATAAGCATAACCAGTGAGTCACAATTATCTAATTGAGTTTTTTTCTCGTAATTTAGTTAATATTTCTTCAACGAAATTCCATTCAACATTTTATGAGACTGATACTCCTAATATTGGTCCTTGACTTTAGCTCCGAATAAACTCGAAGAATGTATCGAACTAATAATTAGGATAATTATCGTGTGCCATGAGTTTACTTAACGTTTTCAGTGTTACAGTTACAATGTGGGGTTCAGTCGAACGGTGATTATCAGTCACTCATTTAGTTCACTGAAGGATGATACCATAAGTTTTGAGTGATCGTTTAAATTATTATACACTTCTCATAGTCAAGAGAAGTTATCATCTGACTTCAAGTATTTGGATTTATTGGTGATTTTTGAGCTGTGATGCTTGCGATAATGATCATAAAAAGTGAAAATCAACGGAATAACAAATTTATTTCATCAAATCACTTAAAATGTGCTGAGTAGTCAATTTATCCAGCAAAAACAATTGAATTTGTTGGGAAAATTGAAAAGAAAGGACAAATTTTAAAACTCCAAAGGATAATTGATGATATTAAAGAGAATATGGGACCAAGAATCGCGTTTAATATTTTCTTCATATCCTTCTGCACCCACTGGATAAATCCAATTAGTGCGGATGAAAGAAATAATGAAAATAATGACTTTATCACAACGGAGAGGACAGCAGTTGCGACGACAATGCAATCTTTCAGGTTTGTTAGAATTTATATCAATGAATAAATCAGATTTTTTATTGATTCAATGGATCCAAAAAAGAAAAGTCATAACTCACATTAATCTCCATGTGAAAAGATTATCAAGGGCATATCGACGCGGCCATGACGTTGATGATGATGATAATGATCATGATGATGATGCGGAAGAGACTGATGAAATGGATGAATCAAAATCGATGGCAAAGAGTGAATACTGGGGTGGCTATTACGATTTTCTGATAAATGAGGGAAGCTATAAATTTTGGGCTGTATTTCAGGCAAGTATTTTATAAAAATAGAAAAATAAAATTATACCAAAATTTTTTCAATTATTTTTTCCAACAGTAAAAATCAATCTGCAATAAATACTTTTAATCTGCAATTTATATTATAATTTACGATCCATAAACTGTCAAATATGACTGATCGAAAGCACATGAAACAAATGGAAAAGTGAATTGCATTAGGTACTCACCACTTGATCCATGCGTAACAAAAGTATAATAAGTTTTTCACAACAGCTTGCCACCGCTGCACTTCTCATCTACAGTGGATTTGCTGCCCTCTATTACGCCAAAGTGAATCCATCTATCACCGACGACTACGAGGATTATTTTCTTCGTCGAAGAAAACGACGTGACACTAATAGTCCATTATTTTTTGGTATAGAAAGTGGTACATTCCAACGAATAATGGATGCACTTGAAAGGAGAAATAATGATTTTGTGTAATTAACAATTTTAAATAATTGACATTGAGTTATGACTTTTTGTCACTGCATTCATTGGACCTCCCCCCCCCCCCTCCCCAATATCCCATCACAAATCCCAGGAGCATTTTAAAATTCATAATGTGTGAAAAGAAATTCCCCAATATAATTTGATTTATCGTATAATTAACTGAATTTGAAAAAAAAACTTCTCCATTGAATTATATCTACAAAAATTTTAAAAATGTAATCCACGTTGTGATATTTTGACGTATGAAACGACTAAAAATTGAATTAACCATTTGAAATTTTTGCCAAAGAATTCAATGATTATTCTTTGGTTAGTCGATGAGAGAATGTATGTAAAAAGTATATTGGAATAAATAAATAATAAATGACAACAAAGACGGTACAGTGCACATAGGGTTGCTAAACCCCCTTCTGTGCACGTATACCCTTCGGGGTGCATTGGCTTGGGCCCTGTTGAATATTCGTTGGATTAAAACGTAATAAAAGTCGAGCGAAAAAATGTTGATCGATAAATCAAGGTACGATACGCGCTTCCCCCCCTCCTATCTTTCTTCCAACCGATAGTCGTTTGGCGCAATTCAAAGCTTGAAGGCAAATTTTCTTGTCGAAGAGAGATCGCAGGAGGGGACATAACGATTGGTGGTGAAGGGGTGGGAGGAAGGTGCCCCCAGCGACAAACAACAGAACAGCGGGTCCAGCGCCTCTTGAACATACTCCCCACCCCACCCACCGTCCCTCGTACCACTGCACGGGCGTAGTCACTGATGGGGTCTCTGCTCTCAATTCTACCGTCGGCTAATCTACAATCGGGCGCCCCCATCTGCCCGCACATAACACACGGCCGACATTGTCCAAATCAAAGGTCGTTAAATGTCATGATGCAGGTGGAAAGGTGGAGAGGGGGGATGCAGAGAAGAAGAAAAGGGAGGAAGTCAGTGTGAGAAATACGGGCGTTAAAGTTGACTGGAATGATGCGATCGGTATAACTCAGAAAGGGGTTGAATTACAGACTGCACGGCTGTAATCTGAGTGAGTGATTTTACGTTTTATTTAACCACTAATTTTTTGTTCTTTCAGTTTTTTTTTTTTTCTTTTGGAGGATAATTACTCTTATTATTGATTAAATAAATTGATAATTTAGGCAACTCATCGAAATAAAACATTACTGTTGTATTGATAATTGGCATATGTCTGTTTTTGAGATCACGGGAGTGTGATACATATCTGATTGTATCGAATTAACATTGAAAGTGAAAAAGTAAATTTGTGACTGGTTGTTATCCTGTTTAGTCTGTCGCGACTTATCGGGCGATCTTCGACCCTACGCCCCTGCTAAAATTTAAGGAGAAAGGGTCCCAGAGGAAGCGGACATTCCCCCACGTACGCATCTTGCTGCGTGGCTGTCGGGTTTACCGTGTTTCAATGCCGGCATCACTTGCGGGCATTGCTCTCTCCCTCGCACAACAGCTCCCGTAGGCCACGATGGGATGGGCCATCTCGAGCGATTTAAAAAATTTTGAGATAAATTTTAAGTAGAGATGTGGTACCAAGTGGAGAGGGGGGTAAGTAAAGTCTGATGTGCTTCTTCAAACCTGATTCTGGGGATGCCATCGATTTTACTTTATTCTTCCCACCCTGGCTGCGATTGTTGGAATTTTACTCAACGGTAATGAGATTCTTTCATGCAATTTTTTTATTCATATTTTTGGGCAAAAGGTTTTCACGAATTTTTTTGAGGAGAATGAACAGATGTGACTGGTCACGCTCGATGTTTAGAGAGAAGTGAGGAACTTGAGGTGATGCTAGAGATATTGGTAAACACAGAGAGGCCTGTTGGGTCTCATTCTATACGTTGTGTCTTATTTTTCGTTATTGTTCTCACAGTTGGGCTCGTACGAGTCGTTGGATTCATCTTATTCGTTAATTTTTGAGGTTAAATAATACAGTAATATTTTATTCATTCGTTTTTCTGTCTAATTGAATGAGAGCTTGTTACTCGGTTGAATTTGTGTTTTCGTGAGGGAATATTTGATTAAAAGTGTGCGAATTGAACAAACTGTTGACATTGATAGAAATTTGGTTATATGGTGCCCTTGAATATTGTCTGAACTCACGAGTCTTACAGTTGTAAATTTCTAACTGAGTGATTAATTGAATATTTGCTATGGAAAAGCCAGGATTAATTCAGGACGAGGTGGATGCTCCCATGGTGAGTGTAAGTAGAAAAATAATTCATTCGGGTTTTTATCGGTTGCGCCATCGAGGCTGACATTTTGATAATGCTCTGTGACACAATTTTTGTAAAGGAGAATGAATGAATTTTCAGGAGAATGGCGAGAGGATCGAGTCAGCATTATCGGATATAATGGTAAGTAACTGAGACCTCTAAATTATCCATCAAATTTTAAAATCATGTAGGACATTCTTTTTGACAGGAGGAGAGCACTGTGAGCACTTCAGAAGTTTCCCCAGACGATCCTTACGTGAGAATAATGAGTTTATAAAGGTTTTTACTGACTTGAAGAATAATTTTGAAGATTTTTTCCATTCATTTTTAGGCAGAACCTCCAACAAATGCTGAAAACCAGAGCACTGGTGTAAGTTTGCCCATATTTTTTGTTGGATCATGAGATTTTGTT
The DNA here is from genome assembly GCA_035578325.1 of Coelinius sp. EB29. NCBI lineage: Eukaryota > Metazoa > Arthropoda > Insecta > Hymenoptera > Braconidae > Coelinius > Coelinius sp. EB29. The sequence continues at coordinate 2,473,812 of JAOZGT010000001.1, read as the reverse complement.
GGTGATAAATTTTCATCGTTAATTTTTTTTCAGACACAGACAAGCAGCACTGATGATTTACCTGCAGTAAGTCGAAGAGTCAAAAAAAAAATTCATAAAATAATTCGTATAAATTTTTTCATCAATCTCTTGTTCAAAAGAATTGAAACTCTTTCCATTAAATAAATATTTGGCTTTTCTTTTTAACAGATGGTTGAGGCAGTGAGGTCAATTGCAGATTTGGTGAGTCATTTGAATAAATATTGAAAAATTTACTTGGAGATGAGTTACTGAAAAATATTTCGAAATCAGAGGAGGATGAAAAATTTTTTGTAGAGAAAAATAAAATTCACAAAAAAGATGTTGATAAAAATTGTCCCATCATCAAAAGAGATATTTAAAAAAAAAAAACTCAACTCCAACTGGAATCAATTGATCCTGTATCAACATTTCCCTCCTGAATTAACTACCAAATGTTTAATGGCCAAAACATATAGATTCGATCGAAATTCGCTGAACTCGATCGAACCCTGACTCAGCAATGCAGACGCACCCACCGTATGCTTAATCGAATTCAAGTGCGTATCAACACATACCTGAGACAGCAGAGGCCATCAGACGAGCGAAACACAAGATCATCGAGATTACACTCGCAATATCATCCTCGTACAATGGCCCAGAGGGCATCAGCTTCACGAACTCGGCGTTCAGCTGTTCAAAGGCCTGGCCCACCACGATCTGCTTCTCTGGGAATTACAGGTCAAAGATCGAGTGTCATCCGTCGCAGATCAGCTCGCCCATTGACCCATCAGACTCGTAACAATCCAGGTATCATTAAAGCCTCGAATCACCCCATAATTCATTCTTCCAAATAGAAGAAAAAAAAATTCATTAATTATTCTATTCTACTCATTAGGATTCAGTCGAAGTGGGCGCTCTGGCACCTTCAGAACAACTCCATTCAACCTTCGAAATGCGTCTTCGCTATAAGTGCCCCATCTTCAAAATTCTCAAACCTCATCCAAAGTTTAAAGTTGAAATTAAAATAAGTATTTCTAAGAATAATTTAATTTCACTTCATAGATCAAAATAATAGATCTTTCTCAGTTTATTTCACATTAATTAGTATTTAATGAAGTTAAAGTCAAATAGAAATTCAAATATGCAAATATCATAAGTCCATTTCGACATCAGTAAGAGATTAAGTATTTTTACTAATCATAATTCAAATTGATAGAGTAGAACATTGAAACATGTTTGACGTTTCATGCCACATTAATCAGTATCCGCAAAAGTCAAAGTTCAATTCAAATCTATCAAAGTACTGAGAGATCGTAAGTAGTTATGATGTGCCATACAATTACTGTTCAATATTTTTTCACAAGTGCATATTTATGTTTGTATTCTGCCTTGTCAATTTTCAATTAAACATTATACTGCAATCTAATCAACAGAAGAAACATTTCCTCTCTCGATACCACTCAATCAAACACCTTTGTCTAAAGTTCATCATATATAGTTCACAAAATGAGTATAATTTTTTTTTTTTCATCCACAATTGAATCCTTTAAATTCTCAAACTTCTCCGAAAATCAAAGTTTTACTAAACTAAATATAATGAGAATTTATAAAAATACGAAACGATTTCAAATACTCATTTTAAACTTTACAATCCCCATTCAATAATTCCTCAAAAGTGCCAATTTATCTTTAAATTGAACATCAAACTTGACTTTCATCACCAAAAGAAGTTTTACCTCTGAAAACATGGCTCCCCAAAACAACATTATCCAAAGTTATCATCGACTTTGTAAACCGAGTATAAAGACCCAAGAAACAGTGGATGGAACAAAGGATACGAGAATGATGGCACCTAAATAACAAACTAAAAGAATACCAGTGATTCAAGAGAGAGAGAGAGAGAAATATTGGTTTTGCTTGAGCCTCCTGACGACGAGAGCAAAAGTGGTTGGCCATTATGATGGGAAAAACCATGGAATGCCCCATGGAATTCGCGTCAGTCGCGTTCTCCTGTTCAGCATCACCACCACCACCATCATCAGTCGGCAAAGCGCTTAGAACCTTGTGATGCTGAATAAAGCGGGAACGTGAAACGGGACAACGAGAGCAAACGTATTTCAAACGGGATAAGACGGTAGAAGAACACTGATTCGAGAGTGACGGCAGGGGGGGGGGGGGGAGGGAGGAGGAGAAATGATTTGATCAAGAAAGGGAAAGGGAAAGGGGAAAGACTCGTCAAGCTAGAGAAAAAAAAACATTTCTTATCACAATTTAAACAAGCTATTAACCATTTTTCCCTCCAACTTTCAACGAAATTTCGAGTATTTGTTCAAGTATTTACTGAAAATATGAACCCTACCTTCCTCCTCACTCTCGAAATTTGAGCAATTCCAGGGGACCAATGCTTCAGACATGTAGAATGCTGAAGAACAGTACAAAGACCGCCCGCATCTTCTGTATTTCTTCTACGAAAGTAATTATAATTTAATTGCCATTATTAGATATCACCCCAAATGGATAGCTTTGACAGTTGTAAAGGTAATTGGATATTTGTGTTTTTTTTTTCCTACAATTTACCATCTAGCTACGTGATTTTATTTAATTGTCCTTGAAATTTTTATTTACGTATTGAATTCGATTTTTCCTCGAGTTTAACCACTCGTAGATTCTCCTGATCTCCACGAATACGTAATGGGCATTGAGGTAGAGTAAAATAAAAATAAAAAATGAATTCTTCAGTAGGTAAACGTGGGAAAACACACACAGTGGAGTGAGCCCAGTGAATAATCTTATCTCAAAAAGGGCTCTCTGAAACGCTCGCTTTGTTTCCGTCTTCCTAGCCATGCACTGTGCTTATTTATCCTACAGCCTCAATACCTGTTTACCAGTTTTACCAATGTACACATTACACATTACTTTGTTATGTAACAATGGAAATATTTTGCAATGTTTTAATGTCCCTTTTTTGTTGTTGAGATTCATTTGACTGAATTTTACGTGACTCTTGGCTGACAATTAACACTGAGGAAAATGGTGTTGTCACAGTTGGTAACTTTGTTCAATCGCTCTTACACATTCCTCAACACAAGTTTCATTTGTTAGTGGGTGCATGCATATCTTCAAGATGGTACTTGTACACAAGTTGCTGAGCCCTGACCACTTGTATACCTTTCATTAACACTCATATGCGTGTTAAATTTATTAATACCCTGGCTCTAGCCATAGACGACAGTGATGCCAAGGAATTCCTCAAACTTTTCGTCTCTTGGAACACTGTATGATTTATAACTCTTCTCAGAATTCATACCAGTGATTCAATCCCACAAACGGTACAGTTTCAAGTGAGAAACAAATTATGGATTTTATTATTCTTGGAGGATATTATTGTTATTGCTCTCAGCAGTTATGATGATGAGTATTTGTTGGATAATTAAATGTCCTCGAGTGTGAGAGGTATTTTATGGTAGTGTGTACAGTCATAATGTTAAGGTTAAAGAACTGATGAAATTGTTTACAATATACACTTGAGTATTTTAAGTTCCGGATTCCATTTTTATAGACCGCTTACTTCTAATTCTACAAATAAATAATTCATTCTGCATTATCATTGTTCAAATACACGTGTACTCTTTGGTGTTATTGTGAGAAGTCATGATTTATTAAATTTCAAATAATTATAGTCTTAAAAAAATTGTTTAGAGTTTCTCATAATTCTAAAATATTCAGAAAAAACTCATCACCAAGTTAAGTTGTTATCTCTTCTTCACTGATGATAGAAAAAGAAAAAAAAATTTACTTTATAGGCTAGCACTCTTGAAGTTAATTTCCGGGTTGATGGTTTATGAGTCGGTAAGATGAGAATACTCACCTCGTACACATGCTCGTCATTCTCGATTTTTTAAATTCAAATATTTAATGGCCAATAAACCCTCACAATTGTTAATGAAAAAATATCATGAAACCCCCGATGAATAATACGAGTGAATCGAACAGAACTTATTACGAGTTCATAAGGAAAATCCCTGATGAATTAATAAACAATTGATTACAGGACTGTTACCATATACATTGTGATGCCATGAGGATTCTTATCCCCAGTTAAAACTCACGGACTAGGATGCGAACGTTAATTACTTCGTTATTCTACAAGTCCTAGGGATTGCATTCTAGCCCAGGGATTTACGATTTACAATGAAGCAGAGGATTGTATGAGTTATATGGAGGACGCGGGTGTAGGCATTGTCATGGTGTTTCTCCTCTCTGACTCTCTGACTGTAACGGCCTCCAGGTAAGTACAGCAAGGTTTACTTCCCACAGTCTCTGTCTCACTTTGATGCTGATCATTTCCAGGGGAGGCAACAATTCGATCGTTGAACGATACGTGCCGGTAGAAGTCGGGGCCTCTGGGGCTGCCTCATAATTGTCCATCATTGTTGGAGGAAAGCAAGTATTATATACTGGTTCTACATTAATTCAAGAAATTAGTTCTGTTATGATGGAAGTTTTTCTCATTGTACGTATTCATGTTGATGTCGAGGAGTTGTTGATGGTAAATGTGTAACGGTTTTTTCCAGGTATTTTCTTCCTGTCAAGGGTAATATTACAGAAACATGCCGGGTTACTGGGACAGTCGTCAAATGAAATGGATTATTTTGCTGAGTAGTAGCTTTTGAAGAAGATCTAGCGCTCTTCAACGCACGAGATATGTAGAAGGCTGATTTTCTTGAGTTTATCCTCTAGAGAATTAACGAATAAACTTGGAATGAATACGTGATCGAGTTCATGGAGTCTATTGTAAGAATTTTTTCTTACATTTTATTCAGTTGAGGGTCAAGTGTCCACGCAAATTCCTTGATCTACATTTGGTTGAATGAAGGTAGTAAAGCGTGTTAATTGAGCGTAAATGAAATTGTGAGAGTTTTATGATGTATGGACACTAGTTGTACTCAATCTTCAACCTAAAAAAATTTCAGGGTTTTGGTGTGCGGTCAGAGAGAGCACTTTGACAATGAATATAATCAGTGAGGTGGAACAGTCAGGTAATACTGAGAGTTCAATCAGGTATTTATTCTTCATATCTAATACATGTTTCTACTCTGTGTTGTGATTACAAACGCTGCATGGGGGACGCACAGTGTGTGGTAGTAGTACTCAAGGTGTTGAAAGTGGGAAGAGAAACTAAACCGAGATTTTGTAATCACAGGCATCCCGTCAGGGTCATTAACGCCACTTTATCGTTCCTTAGCCCGGGCTCGATGAGCTCATCGTGCGATAATACTTTCCCTCAATTTTCTCTCTACGCGGAGACTTTGAAAGATAAATAATTGAAATAACAAAACCGGTAGATTTTCATCTTTTCATCTACAGTTTCTTCAACATAATTTCTATTATGTTTTATATGAAATTTTAAATAATCAAATATTGATAATCAATAGGTACATCACTCATACTAAAAACTATTTTATGCGAGAATCTTATGCGATGTTAGGGAAAAAATTAAATAATAATATGTAGAAAGAAAAAAAAAAGTTGATTTTCGAGTTTCTCAGTCTCTCAGGTAGGTCGTGGTGGAGTTGCTGCATGGGTTATATGTGTGGTCATGAGGGGTAAGGGAGGGGGGGTTACGAACGGGAAGGCGACAGAGTAGCAGAGGAAGGCGTATAGTTAGGGGAGTAGCTTGGGTTTTAGTAAAGAATGAAGATGAAGAATGGCGGTGAAGATCTCAGCCGGTCGTCAGTCGGTGGTCAACCGTCTTGGGGTAGAGGTGAGGTGCGTTATAGACTCCACCAGTACTCTCTTTACAAAGTTCAATAAACAATTGAATTAAAAACAGTAAAATTGACTTGATAAATAATTGACCAAAAGTCTAAAATTATTTTTCTGATCATTGATTTAATTTTCACGTGACATATCGAGTAATTGATTTATTCTTGTGCATCGAGTCTCAAAAATGTGAGAAACAAATATTAAGAGGGTCAATGTTCTGCGGCTGAGGCGATTTCACGGTGAGGTTGACCGACTGAGATTCGATAATATTTCAGACTGGAGAATTCATTGATAACTCGTCTGAGTTGCTTCTGGGACCAATGGCCTCTGTGTAAATTTTTTTTTCAATTGACTGATTAATTTTATTATTTCATCACCGAGTAATTACTACTCAGCAGATACAAATTCTCCACCCTGAAGACATTGAAATCTATACCATAAACAAAATCATGATAAAAAATTGTAAAAAACTTAAAAGTGAATTAATCATTCAGTGAATACAAATGTCAGTGTTTACTGTGACATTGAAGTGGATAAAACGAGAGAACAAGAAAAAAACAACTCCCCTATACATGCACACTGCATAAATTACGATTGTAGTATTACGCATAAATCAACAAACCTTATATTCTCCTGTCAATTCAATTTTCTCGTACACTTAATGTCCTTTTGTTCGGGTTAATGGTCAAAACGTTGGAGTGGAATATGATGTGACTCAACGTCTGCCCCTGAAATTGGACATTGGAGGAGTCTGGAGAAGTGTAAGAGGAGAAGAAATGTTTATTCCTCTGGAGTTTTTGTGAATCAGACGTTCAACGATCATTAGAATCTAATAAGATAAAAATAAATATGGCATCGATGTGTGGGAGCAGCAAGAGCCATCCAGCATTATCAGCTAGTAGCTACTACCGGTCTGGACCCTATCCCTATCAGGTGAGTCCAACAAACTTGAATCAAATAACTCGATCAAGGGAATAAAAAGAATCAAAAGAATTCATTAGCGCGTGCACGCGATTGCAAAAACTGACGGCGCATGTAGAATTAAAAGAAGACACCCCAAGGCGCAAATTGAAGTTCATCCTTTTATTCATACGATTCACATGGCTGGGCAATTAAAGAGATTATAAGGATCGCTGTGAGAAACAATGGCAAAACACCGTGGAAACCTTCACCTTGACTCTCCCGCGCGATGGAGAAAGAATATTGCATAATGGCCCGTAGCCACACTCGGCCGATTCAAGTTCACGCCTGCGCGCTAACGCCCGCGGCCTATTCTTTTGGTTTATGGGGAGAGGATGAGATCCTACCAGACTTTATATCATTAAATTGAAATTTTGAAATCTTTGATATCTTTAAAATTCAAGAAAAATCATTAGAATGTATGCAGAGTCGATTATTCATCACTTCTGATATGAGGAGGGAAAGAAATTGACAACTTGAAGAGATTGAAGGTGGGAATGGAGTGTAAATATAGAAATTGAAATTTTTCTATATTTACAAAGATTCAAAAATTGTTCTTGCTTTGAATTAAAAAAAAAAAAATTCCCGAGTTGATAAAATCCTTGCCTCTATGATCTCCCGGATAATCAACAGATCAAAATAATAGCCAGTTAATTCCGTAGCGACTCCCTGGGGTCAACAACTCCCTCAAATTATTGAAAATGCTATCACGAATAACTCTCATCTTTTCTCATGCTCTCCAGCTCATTTAGATCGCTTGAGATCCCCAAAGAGTGCACAATTGCGAAATGGGTCTCATAGTGTCTGAATCCCCCCCCCCCCCCTGTATCCGTTAGCAATCGAATCACCCACCTTGCGGCTCTGTGCTGAAGATAAAAACAGTGATTATCTTTATGCTAATCGTGTGCGGCAAATTCGAAAAGCATCCACCTCTCAAGTAACCAGATTAAAAAAAAAAAAAATTATATGTGTAATACTTATTTTCTCATATGAGTCTGGTGCCTCCAGTGTTGAATCGATTTACCCAAAAAAATATACTTCCTTAATTTTTTTTATTGTCCCGTAAGACTATTCTCATAATTTATCCTGCTCCCCTTAGTACAAACTCCCACGTTGGTCATTTCCTCAAAATCCGTTAGAAAAAAGAAAAAAAAAATTCTCTCTATTTTTCATCATTCAAACGATAATAGAATTTCCATCAAACGTGTACATCTGACCCAGCCACTCCTGGACTATGATCGGTCTCTCCGAATGAACGTGCTCCATGGACCACTATATCGTGTAACCCAGGTACAGTTATTTCACTGGCATACTTTGGCCCCAGAATACCAAACGAGCCGAGAGTTGAATCAAGTGGATGAGAATGTATTTAATATAATGCGTCCCACTATATTCTCATTACCGTATAGAATAACTCAACGGGTTGTCAATGACGTGCAATTGTTTACCAAATAAATTTTATGCAATTTTCATTTTTTTTTTTCTTTCAAGACCCAAATGATCATCCGAGGCTTGTTTGCCCTTCATTCTGTCATGCCTGGAGGGCACTCGATGGATTATTGTTCATGCAAATAACCATCATTGCACTCGTTTTTTTTTTTTTCTTCCACTTCATTGCCGCTTCATTTGCGTTTATCTCTCCCTGTCAGATTCCCAGGGATTTCATCTTCTCCTCCTCCACTTCTACTTCGTTTGTCGAGATTGTGAATTTAATGGTGAATTAAACATGCTTCATTTCCTTTATGGATAATTTAAATTTAAACCATGGAATCTAATGGGATTGTGCCCAAGAGGGGTATATATACACTTGACGAGCCAACTGCATCGATGGTATGCTATCTGATCTTCCTTGGCTCTTCACGTGCATTGCTCGGGAAATTTTCTCGCTCCATTCACGCCTCTTGAGGTACGCAGAAGGTGGTATCATGTGCCATCTGTTCAGGTGTCAGAGGACGGATTCATGACACGAAATGAATTTTTATTTCCTTTTAAAAATATCTCTTGAAATGGATCTCCATGTTGATTGCTATTAACCATTAATCTGCACCTAATTATTACCTTCTATTTAATTCTATTATGAAATTTTGTTTGTACAAGAGACTCCTCAGAGACAGTCTCTCATGAATGATAAATAGACATACGAGTGACAAATCCAGTGGCATGTTTGTGGAAAGCATGACTATCGTATTACATATTCCTTACATAATTAAATTTGCACCGAGACGCATGATTAGCGAGAATGAACGAAAATCCTTGGACACCATGATGAGAAATAGCGTCAGGTCTGTGGGAACGTAGATATATACTTCTGACGCCCATCAACAAGGACCCTGATTTAATTCATTTTTTTTTTCTCCGTTTTTTTACAGTAAATTGTAACAGTGACGCAAACTCCCACACCTAGATTACGTAAACGAGTAGTCATAAGTATGTAAACCATGTGATGTTCAACAATTCATGGGATGTAGTAGTTTAATTGCATTTAGATGATTACATTTTTTTATGACTCCAGTGAAATAAAAAAAATACAAAGAGCGCGTGGCTAGTGGCCTTCTATTCTACTCCTTTTTGTCTCGCACTCGAGTACTACAATGGCTATATTCCGACAGTTAGGTTCAACGGACTGAGCTGGAATATAACGCAGGAGGTACCTTTCATGTTCATGGAGCAGCAACAAGTGTCGTTACATTTTTTTTTCCTTCTCTTTAATACCCATTAGCATATTTACCTCATCCTTTCATTTGTCTCACTCGTCTCTCTCATGTACATACTTGAGTCACATCAAGTCATCCAGCTGTGCCCATGAAAGTGTTCCCATTATCGAAGGATCTAATGCTTCTCGGAAAGACTCTGATACTCTGATTAGATTGTATAACATGATTTAAATAACGACAGTGTCATCATCAGATCATCAGTCCAATGCACAATTTCTTGTTAAATTGCAGAGCAGAAGAAAAAATCTGTGAAACTAAAAATTGCAGTTGAAAGGAAATGTTTTGATCTCCAATGTGGGTAATTGACCTATTTGAATAAATTAATAAAATATTAGAAATTCTAGAGATAATAATCTTGCTAATTGATAGCATCAAATGGATTATTATCATGTGAAGATGAGGGGTTAAAAAATTGACTTTGAAGCCTGACAACTCGTTACCTTGTAACAGCTTCTTCGTAGCAGTTTAGCTATCTCCTCATGATCTCGAGAGATGAGGTCCGCTTTGCCAGTTTTACTCGATTCACCTCCTCCTCCCCCCCCCCCCTCCCCCCTTCTTCTTCTTGCTCACTCGGTAATATCCTCAGGACATCAGGTGGAATATTATGCTGCAGTGAGGTCGCGTACTCTTGAGGCCTCTTTTGCGGTGAGGAATTCAGGGGGAGACTGTTGCATACGATGGTGGTTGTGATGCAGCCGGAGATTTTGATCTGAGTACTTGCGTATCCTGGTAATGTATTACTTAAGCTGTTGGAGGTCATTGATGCCCAGGGGTTTCATTGGCACCGGGTTTTGGTTTTATTTGGTCTGGGAGTCGTTGAGGATGAGGGAGAAAGAAGGAGCACGTAAATGCAAATCAATCCTAGTGGATGGGGGGTACTTCCGGTTGGAAGTCTGAGGTTTGTTTGTATTTTTTTTTTGGTCAGGAGGAATGGATGTGCATGTTTATTGAGGCAGGCGGTTCAATTATTCCTGTGTGACCGGGTTAATGACATTTTATGATTTGTTCTGGGGTTGAGTTCATGCGCCATTTGTTTTCGTTGATCTGTCTATCTGCCTTTTGAATGGTTGTAGATGAAGCAGAGTGGAGTAGATAGAACAAGCTATCTTGTCTGCATCATGTTTCCTTCGGGTCAAGGCGTTGGGCATGAAATCCGGGTCGACAATTACATTGTCAAGTTCAGCTGGATAAATTGTAATACAATGGAGCATGAGAAGTGTTTGATACATTGGAGGAGATTTGGCTTTGTGACAGGTAGAGAATAGTTAGGTGTCCATCAGAGTGTCGACGATATGGCTGAATCGTCTGGAAGAGCTGATAATGCACAGGCGTTTCATCTTGACTGGAGGTTATTCTCACGTTTGTTTTGGTATTCAAAGCACGAGTTTAGCTGAGCGACTGCGGTAGAAGATTTCTTTCAGAGTTGTACTTTTAGAGGATTCGTATGAGGAAATATTTTGGATGAAATTGAATGATTATGGAAATTTTTCTACTATATATCATTGAGAATTTATTGGATTCATGAAGTTCCAGTGAATTACATTTTTATTGCTCTTCAATCTTTGAATATTTTCTTACATCTTGTTGACTTGATCTTCATCCTCTTCAGCCCCTTCTGATTGTGCAGGGAATGGTTTTCTCGTGTTTTTTTTATTCTAAAGGTCGTTGAAAAATGAGCAAGCAAGAGCACGCAAATGCAAATCGATTTATCGTGGGATGAGAGGATGATTTCCGGTTACTAGTGAGGGGTTTTTATGCAAAAGGATACTTGTAGAGTTTATTGAGATAGTCTGTTCAATTATTTTAATGTGGTGATGGGAATAACATGTTATTGTCGATTTTTATATTCTTAGGCTATGTGTGAGGTGATTTTTTTTGGTGGTTCCGTCTATTTTCCCTTCACCTGGTTGTAGATAAAGCAGGGTAGTGTGAAGTAGAGGAGGCGACAGGCTATCTTGCCTGCATTACGCCTTCCGCGGATCATTTCGACGTTGGGTATCACATTGTCGAGTGCAGCTGAATGGATTAAAATAGAATAAATGAAAAAAATAATTAAGAACGTCCGAAGATGGATTTTTTCTGTGGCAGATGGAACAAAATACTTTGATGAATACTTACAGTCGTCCATCAGGGCATTAATGACATCTGAATCGTCTGGAACAGCCGTTGATGATACACAGCTGGCGAGCAAAAAAATCCCGAGAATAACGATGAGGAGTTTCATCTTGACGGCAGCTTGATTTCACGTATTTTTTGATATTTAAGACACGGGTTCAGTGGACAGAGTGGCTAAGGGTCTCAAGAGAAATGCTTATATAGTATTCGTACAGGGAAAACTGATAATGGATTCTGGACGGAACAGGAAACCAAAGGAAAAGGGGATCTGTGGTTAGTGATAGAAATTCAAAAATTGTGTGCAATCTCTTTGGGACATTGTTGGAAGTTGATTACATTTTTCATTTTCATAGAATTTATATTTAGTGATGGGATAACTCTTTGGATGAACATACATAACAGAATTTGGGGACAACTCTAAGACTTTAATTCTATCTTCTGTACTCAGAGATCAAACAAACACTCAAGTTTGCTCCAATAATGTCCTCATTCTATTGAGAGTTGATTTTATAGCAGTTCAGCGAGAAAAACTAATTCCAAAAAACCGCAGAATGCCTACCTCTTCCTTTATAGAAACGTAAATCCAAGATATCAATGAAAATAATCAATTGATAAGAGTAGATTTTTTTATAATTGCAATTGATAATATAAAATTTTTTCAAAATCTAAACATAAAGTAATTTTCAAGACAGAACTTTCTGGTCTTAATTTTCACCACCCTCTGAAGTCACGAAGGAATGATAATGGCTTGAGAAAGCAAAAAGGGTTGTTCCGCTCTGGTGCACACTGCTGTCCCCTCAATGCTTCAGCGGCCAGCTCAGGATTGGCAACGGTGTGATGAATATCAGCGAATCATATAAATATACACTACGAATAATAAGATGTGAAGTGGTGATTTGTGCGAGGATTTGTGTGGGAAACATTGACTCGTCATTGTATAATACTACTTCAAGCTTCGATAACATCGATAATACTAACAAATGGAGTGCATCGTTCAATGATTCACCTAGTTGACATATTTATTTTATGAAAAGTTCAAAGTAGATTTTTTTCCTCTTTTTCGCTTCATTTTCATCCCATCCATTATTCAAGTGATTCAAAAGTAGATTTTCGAAAAAAGTGAGAAACCAGAAGGGGAATTGTATTGGATGATAATAATAAAAAAATTAACTACAATTTCTCTAGACAATAGTTAAATATTTATTGAACATTAAAATCAGTGTATATAACATTATCCACTATCATTCCAACATTTGGAAATAGACTGATTACTCGAGCTAAATTCCTGCCTCCATTATGATCAACCAAAGAAACCGAAGATTCTCTTGAAGAAGCTTCCGATGCCACGTTGCTCTCTCACGAGTTTATCAAAGAGTTCAGGATTCATGGCATTGTCAGCTGATGAGAAGAATATAAAACACGAATTATAAGACAATAAAAATGAACTTGAACAATAATTTGAAATACTTACGATTTCCCATGAGATAAGCCAAGTCATTTCCTTCATCGGCAACAGGTGATGAAGACACCAATACAGCGATTGAAAGAATCGCAAGGATGAAAACGAAGAGTTTCATTTTTGAATCAAAAGTTAATCTTGTGTATTTGAGCTTCGTCGAGGTTCTGATGGTCTCTATTTTGAGAGACCATTTTATACGACTCCTTACAGGGAAAATTTTCATAGAATCAGGATGGGGTAAGATTTTGGTTTCCGTTTCCGATGGAAACCATAAAGAAAAGCATTCCGACGGATGCAGGTTATCTTTGTTCTTGTGATTGTAAATTTTTAATTCACTTTCAAATTATAAAATATTCCAAAAGACGAAATGATGTACATATTGGTTCATAATTAGTTCAAGTATTCAAGTTCAAAATTCTAAATTCCAGTGTTCTTCCAATTCCAAGTCTACTACATATTATTTTCAATATCCGGAAGTAAGTTAATTGTTTGGCTGGAGTGTTTTAATCATTATTATGACCTGCCAATGTATTAATCTATCAACCGATTACAGATCTATTCACGCATTTCATCGTCCGGTGTTTGAACTCTCCTCAAGGCGCATTGCGGTCATCTTTCCTCATCATTCTAATAGGATGATTCACTCTCAACGTATTAATATTTATACTTTATTGAGGGTAAAGAAGCGAATTAGAGAGGATGTAAATACAATCGTGTACATCAGTGAAATGTGTAAATATCCTAGATTAAAAAATCACAACTGTGCAAATGAAGTCATGGAATCATGTAGTTAGTTAATTATTTAAATATTTTATTATTCGAAAGGAGCATTTCAGATGTGATTTCCATCAACATTTCTCATCATTTTTTTTCGCATTCTGTCAAACGTTCGTCTGCACATCAATCTCTCCTAAAACGGTCATTTTCATGGAAATTGGCGTCACTGTTGTCGAGGTTAGCTAATGAAAGGAATAAAAAATTAATCAACAAACTTTCTTCGTCTCGAAGAGAATGAATTTTGAAAAAAAAACTTACTAGTTCCAATGAGCATATTCACATCTGCTCTATCAATAACTGATGAAACAGGTATCGATGAGATCAACACAGCGATGGAAAGAATTGCGAAGATTAAAGCAAAAAATTTCATTTTCAAATCTGAGAGTATACACTCACGATCTCCAGCGAGAATCTCACGCTTTCGGAGCATTAGGATGGCTCTTTTATACGCCCTCTTACCGGAAAATTTCTTGAAAAACAGGTGTGTGAGTGTATGTTTGAGGAGGAAAAATTCTAGTTCCGACGTCATGATTTTCCAATCACTCTATCAATATTAATTCATCCATCAATTGATGCGATTCATCCTCACATCTTGTAGTTTGATATCAGTAGTTCATACCTTAGATTAAGAAAATTATTCTCCATTTCATGGAAAATGAGACATTGTGCGCAATTTGTTTATGCAGTATTTGATCATTTATTAAACATTGCTGAGGTCCAAGTACATTCCATAATTTTAATTTCAATAGTAACAAGTTTTTATTAATTATTCGAATAAAACATTATATTTTTCATTTTCCTCCTTTAAGTATCATCTCTGACCAATGAGGTAGACGATCATAACGCCGTTGTCTTCCAGACGTCTCAGCTTCCTCAACAAGAGAGCCAGAGTTGGCAACTGATTAGAAAAATTGAGAATGAGAAATCCGAGGGATATATAAATTTTAATAACTTGACCACAAAAAATACTTACGATCAATCGGTGCAACTCCCTCGTCCGAAACTGAACCGGCACTCTCAGTTTCTATCGGGTCGGTAGGCACCGCTGAGACAACAACAGCAATGGCAAGAATTGCAGCAATTGCAAGATAGAATTTCATTTTTAATTCTGAGAATGTTCTTCTGTATTCGAACTTGAACAAAACTCTAATGTCTCCCTAGCACTAGATGACTTCTTTTTATACGATTCCCCAGAAAATGTAGTTAATTATGTACAATAAGGAAAATTTGATATGGGAAGGAGAAAATTCCAGGTAATGATTATACAATATTCGAACAATTCAACGCTTTCCTCAATGCATATTCTTGTTTTACCTCATGATTACAATTTTATGATTTATACTTAACATATTCATCTTTTATTTTCAGTCAAGTGCATTAGAGAAAGGAAAATAATCAAAATTTTTAACGAAAAAATTCCCTCTCAATCAGGAATAATATCCTTCGTGAACCTTCCAAGACCTTTATTCTATGTCACCCCCCCTCGCTTCCTCTGTTTTTCTATTCCAATCCCCACAAGGAAAATTTAAAAAAGTCACAGAACACATGCTCCCCTGTGTAAACGGAAATCCAGATCATAGAACTGATAAGACTTGAATAGTACTCGGAAAATTAGCCCTTAATGATCCTGCTGATTCATCCAAACCCGTAGAATCAGATTCCTACATATGTGAAAAAGAAAAATTCTACTTAAAATAAAGACCCTCATTTATCTTCATAATTGTAATTTTATGATTCATTCCAGAGACATTTATATTCGCACAATTATTTTGTATAAAATAGTATATTAGGGGGGGGGGAGGGGGGAGGGTTAATGCCGAGAGATATTACGTGCAGGTGGCTGGTGAGAAAAAGCCACCACTTGGTTACATTAACAGGGGGCCATCTCTTTCTCTCTCTTTCTCGATGAATCGCGAGTGAAGAAGCGTATGCAGTCACCATTATATGTATGTGTGTCTTGTACGCGTTTTCTAGGGTCTCATTAACGAGACAAGGACAAGTGTACTGAGTACGTCCTTGAGGGATCTTTGCACCCGAGAGAGGACGCATCTTCGAACTGGCTGAAGGCCGTTCAAATACTATATAGCCACCCCGGGTCACGATACACGCCTTCGATGCAACGAACACCATTTATACCCTGAGTACTTGGATTCTCGGATCTTCACTCAATCACTGATGAGTCCCGACAGTCGATGGTATTTCACCTGAGGGGAATGAATAAACTGTCTCGAGGTGTTTGATAAAAATGAGAATAATCATATAGGTGAAAGCTTTTATCAAAATGAGAATATTTCCTCTTTCTTCAATGAATTTTTTTGCATTTTGGCCGAAATATAAGTGAATATAACTGAGATATATGTTCGAATACACATGTTTTTTCCACGATGGTATAAAAGTGAATAGATGATTTTATAAACTTCATTAAAATCACAAGTATGAACATATCCACCTCATTCCAAGCATCTTAACTCAATTAAACCAGTGCAAACATAGATATCCACAATAAAACTAGTGTAGACGTGCAAAAAATCTCTACATGATGCCTCAGTTAGGAACAAAGGATGAGTGATACATGCGAAGGGTGGAAATAAAAAAGAACACTCAAGACCAGAAGAGGGGGGGAAAAGATAATTAAAGTGATTCCCGGCTTTTTGCTTGCCATCTCCACGAGTGAAATAGCCGAGTGAATTCAAGTTCAGACACGACGAGAGTGAGATTTATAATTGTTATTACAACGTGTCTCGTGTGCGTCTGGTGGGCGGTGTCATTTCCGTTCTCTTTATTATTATAAACCATTTATTTTATAATATTTATTTTTTATATCGTACTCGAGTTAATGACGTTGAATAGCTGTTACCATGCTCCGTAAAGCCAAGTAGTTGGCCATGCTCAGTATAACGAGATAAGTAGTTATTTTTTATACGTACATGAGACATTTTACATTCGAAAATTCATTTTTATTTTTTGCAAATTCTTCAACGAATTGCCACCTCGTGGATGCACTTTATGAAGCAATGGCCGATGGTTTATTGAGCCTGAAATTTTGATATAATCATTTGAATACATGAATATGTTGGCTGGTCAGAGGGTGGAGGAGGGGCTGGGTATTATAGGGACAATGCCAATTTTTTCAAAAAATGTTTAGAAATTTTTTTAACGAGTCAATCGATGAATAGATAATGCATAAACAACCGCATGATTAACCCAGTTTAATGAATATGAGATAGACGAGTGAATTAAATAGACACACCAGTGTCACACATTTCCCACAATGGATGTAGATAAGATCCATAGTAGGTATAATAGCCTTCAGGGTCATACTAAGAGTGTCAATTGATATTCACAACACAAACGAGGTCGATACCCAATGTTTTAGCTCTTCATCTCTTTCGTTTGTCCTTCGAGATGAATTCAATAGAAAAACCAAGAGTCTTTTTCTCTTCTCTCGTTGTTATTCTTTTTCCTCGTGAGCTTTGTTATTTAATTTTATTTTTCCAAAAAGAGAGAAGAGAACAGAAACAGAACAAGATAATTGCGATTGGCACTGAGGAATCTATTCGATATAATCATGTATTCTTTGAGGTCCTCTGTATCGCGTCATTTCACTTCTTTCGATGACATTCCATCGACGCGTTAATGGGTAAAGAGTGTCGTGTGAGTGTGGCGAAATGAATGAAGAAGAAAAAAAAAAGTTTAGGAACAAGGGGAAGGAGGTGGAATATTTGGGCGTGTTAGAGGTGACCTGAATACTAGATCATAACAGGGTGCGTCTCGTGGAATATATCTGTCTATTATTCATCTCGAGAGGATGCTAATGCGACAAAAAATAACTCATTTGAATGCTAAATTTCATTCAGATAAAACATTATTTATTCATTCATTCATTCAGTTGTGTTTATTCTTCGAGTATTTATATCCTTCTACTCGTAAAATTGATAATAACTAGTCGTGAAAATAAGGAATAGGTACAGCTCAATGGGTCAGCGACAAACATTACGGTTCATTATTCAATCGTAAAGTTTGGTCTTGGATACTTCACGGCACGGCCCTTTGAGCATCGCCGACTGGTTGGCACTGCATGTGGGCGCGACTGCGCGTGACGCTCCACGTGAAATAGGTACATTGAACGTGTTTCATTGACTCCGTCATATACGAGGAGCGCAAGAGGGGTACATGCACTCCGGCATCAGCTATTTTCCTGGCTTCATGCATGGGAGGCTTTAATTTTTCTCCCCTCATTTTTTTTTTTTTTTTTTTTAGTGTAAATTATATATGGACACCATGGAAAACATGTTTCTGCAGATGCCGAAGAGTTCTCATGCGTGAATTTATATAGAATTGTAATAAAAAATTGTTATTTTACATTGATTTCTTTGGTGATCAATTTCATTTGGAAATACATTTCACTTTTTATTCCTGAAAATTGTAGAATTAATTTTTACATCAAATTCTGAATGGGCCATGAACTATTTAATGAATAGGTGTCAATCACTTGTGTACAAATGCTATAGTTACGCAATACACCTTTAATTATTTTTATGGGAATAAACAGCACGTGCTGAGTGTGTAAAGTTGTGCATTCATTTGGTATTATGTGACAACCGATAAATTGAGTAACGGTAGACCACCGTAGGTTCCAATGGCTTCCAGCTGGAGGCAGTTGGTGTTCCATGAGGCCTCTTTCGCAGTGGAACCTGATTGCCAATGTCATTTCCGGTGAGCGTTCACTCCTTTTTTGTGCACTATCCACTACACCTTTTATTCCACTCACGAATAATTGCTCCGATAATTACTCATCCGGATTTTTTTACATTCAATCATCACGAACAAAGTGAAAGAACTTTGAGATTTTTGAGTCGTTGAATTTATTGCAGTTATGGTTTTGTCCTCACGTAACAGTTTGTTCACCTGATGATCAAGTCTCTGTTGATGATTTCATCCCTCCTCATACCGGAAACGTTTTATTCAATTCTTATGATGAATTTACACTCTTTATTTTACACTTTTGTTCGCTGGTGACGATTTATTCTGGTTATAATCAAAGAATTTCGTAACGGAATACATCGTTTGTGTGTTGTGCGTTACAAATTTGCTTTGTACTTTGTTGAGAGTACCGCTAGAATTGTGACGCCAATTCCAACGTCAATTTTACAGAACTGTTGGTTTTTTGCGTGAGTTTATCAGCTCCAATGGTTTTTGTATCGTTAAAAAAATATTCATATTGGTCTCCATTGGTTTATTTTCTTTGGTTATACTTTATTGGGTTCTAGTTCTTCTCCATCTCACTTGTATATCGAATGAATATGTTGTTGACCTTGGTGTTAATCTTTGGATCTTTGGTACCGTTAAAATGAATTTTTTTAGTCATTCCCTTTCTCTATTTATAGTTTTATCAATATATATACTTAATGAGGTGATTCTTATGAAAATTGATAAGAAGTCATTCAACCGCAATTGGACAGAGAATTTATAAATAAAACCCACAAATTAAGTAACATGAATTAACTGAATTGTAATGAAGCAAACATTTCATTTTCCCCATTTGTAATTATCCCTTATATTTAAATCTATACCTCAGAAAATACCGTTAAACCACATGACTTTTTTTTTCCCCCTTCCAACATGAAACGAATTACCTCTCTGTAAACAGTCTGACCATCAGTATAATCAACGCAAGGCAAAATTTTCTGGGTCAGGTGTTTTCATACTCTCAACAGATCGTATATAATCCCCTCCAATCCGTTAACCGAATTCTCCAGATGCACATACACGTGTTCCCGTTTTAGTGGAATCTCACAAAATGTGAACGAACGCCAAAATATTCTCTCGTTAAACTAACGTAACCATTTTTTTTTATATTGACATTCCAGAATGATTATTATCTGCCTGGAAGATCGGCATGGTCAAGGGTTCCACCTCATTCATCCAAGAAGAGTCACAGAAATGCAAAATGGAAAATAGATAGTGCATTGCTCATTGTTGCAGCGATTATTGTACTATTTGCTGTGCTGGCTATTGCAGGACTTGCTCTGTGGCTCAGTGGTACGTATTCCATCAAAATTACCTCAAAAAAATATAAATCACCAATGTCCAAATAATATCATCTTCATTTTCTCCCTCAGGCATGCGATCGGATCCAAAAAATTGTAAGTACACGAGCTGGAGTGTTATTTCAATGCAAAAATAACTTGATTTATTCTATAAAAAAATTCTTCCAGCAATGCTCGTGTTTTCCTGCGGCCTTAGAGTGGCTCGAGGCGAAAAGTATAATCCCATGCTCAAGCTGAATACGAGTGGTGTCTTTCGTGAAAAGGAACGCAAGTACAAAACCATTGTGAGTACGCGAGATCGTATTTATTTTTTACACAATGTTTCATCGTTAAAAAACATGTAGACTAAAGGGGGGAATGAATAAATAAATATTTACCTCGTGAAAGCCTTAATGTTAACAATCCTCGGGATGCAGAGGAACGAGTTGCCATGATGATGCCAAGTCATGAGAAAAAAAAATCTATTGATTTTTGCCTTTTTCATTTTTAGTTCGAGACGCTCTTCAGAAGAAGTGTCCTTGGGCCCGCTTACAAACACACGGTCATAGACAGATTCGAGAATGGCACGCTCAAGGTTTTCTTCAGGTTATACCTGGATAGAAGGAAGATACCACGTACTATCAACAATGTCGAGGACACTATACAAGATATTATTGCTAAAGACACGTACTCCGAGTCTTCTGTTTTCCAGGATATGGAATTGGATCTTACTAGTTTAACAATTCGCAGTAAGTGAATAGAACATCTTTTCTTATTTTAATTAATGTTAATTTATTAACATAATTAACATCATGAAAATACTTCAGGGCTCAATACTGACACAACATCAGAACGAAGTCAGAAGCCAGGAATTTCACAACAGAAGAACACGATGATAACCAAGAATGGCCTGATGCATCCCCCAAATC
The DNA here is from genome assembly GCA_035578325.1 of Coelinius sp. EB29. Classification (NCBI taxonomy): domain Eukaryota; kingdom Metazoa; phylum Arthropoda; class Insecta; order Hymenoptera; family Braconidae; genus Coelinius; species Coelinius sp. EB29. The sequence goes on along the minus strand of JAOZGT010000001.1, from coordinate 2,453,063 downwards.
GAACAAGTCTTCTAACAAGTCCCCGAACCAAGCCAAAACCCTCGAGGATCGAGCCAAATGAGGACAGCATAGATATCAGTAACATACCAACTATCCAGGGCACATACCATGCTTCAAAAGTCAACACAACCATTCGTGGCGCCCAGAAAACCGAAACAAAGATAGCATCAGGAGCGATAAGCATAAAGCACGAGGCCCCATCGAATCCCAATACTGACGTCCTGTCAAAAAAATCCGAGGCATCTACCAACAACAGAACCAATTCTCCCTTCAATATCGAGAAGATTGATGAGATCCAAATGACTAGCACAACAGTGACGTTAAAAATACCAGAGTCAACGAGTCCATCAACTGTCACAATTCCAACAACACCAGAAGCCAATGACCCTTTCAAGGTTTTCCCTAGGCCAGAGTTTGAGGACTCCCCCTGGAGACCAATAATACCGACTTATCTCAACACTGACCTCAAATTACTACCATCACAAATTCCCCCAGTCTCTCCTGAGTTGCGAATAAATTCAAACGTAAAAATTGCACCCGAGAGTGAACACAGAATTCAATACGGTATTGTCAATGTCAATCCCCCAAAATTACCAAATATCGATGACATTTCCCTGACAACAGGATTACCCGATGACATCAAGTTCAGTCTTCCTTCTGTGAGTTTGAACCCTCTGGACATTGAATTTGACTTTCCCCACGATCGAATTGTCCCTGAAGAGATGGTGAATTTCCGACCGAATGGTAAATTCAAGAACAAAATTCCAGGTGTCGATGATGTTGATATGAGACCTGAGATCGAAGTCTCGGGGCATTTACCAGGCGAGACTTTCGATCTACACTTGGGAACTGCCTCGGTCCCTCCCAAATCACCCGCCGTCCATAATCCTTCGATTTTCCCACCCACGAGTCCCCCATCACCTCCGGAAATAATTAAAACTGGTTTCAAGCCTCAGAAGATGATCCCAGAGTTGATACCAATACAAAATACCGATGTCACACCAATTTTATTGACTGCCGAAGAACCTGGACCTATCAAAATCTCTGGTATTGGGGTAGCCGAGCCAGTTTTAGACCTGGAAATTGATCTCGAGTCGAGAAATAAATTCTCGAGTATTCTAGCGGCTGATCCGAACGACGATAAAACCATGACAGATCGAAAGGTTGATCAACAACTTGTCTCTCCCGTTTATACCAGTTACAGAACCCCTGATTTGAATGGAGGGGCTAAGCCCAGTCTCATCGAGAATCCTGGGACTCTGAAGCCATTCAAACATACTATTCCTGTTGATAAAATAAACGCCACAATAGATGATTCAACGACTTTAGAATCAAAATCTAAGGCTGAAAATATAACAACGGATAGACCAAAAATCGAGATTACAACAAATATCATTACTACAACAGAAAATATTGTGATTCCATTTGAAACAACAGAAGAGCCTTCACCAGAAACTCCTACAACAAAAAGAGAAAATGAGATTGACAAAATCAATGAGTCAACAACAGTTAAAATAATTTCAACTATTCTCCCTGCATTGGAAATCATCGACGAGAGGATTATTCCAAAGCCTGAGAAGCCAATTTCATCACCAGTTAATAATACCCCTCAAAATTCTACATTTATCGCAGTAGATACTCTTGAACATCCCCCCAGAAATTCTGAAACCCAGCCAGAATCCTCAATTTGGACTGCAACCAACGAAACAACTCCAAAACCCAGTGAAAAAACCTACAACGACACTCTAAATGCAAACATAGTGAAAAATATTGTTACTCTAGCCCCGACAAAAAGCAACACAGGAGTGGGTCGTCCACTTCGTCCGAGACCCAAAATAGATAAAGAAAAAGTGACCCGAGTTCTAGATAAATCCAACCAAGAGCAAAATGTCAGTCTGAGTGACGAGGAATTATTAAAAAAATTATTTGGACTTCAGGATCTTGTTAGAGAGACCCCAGACACTCGAGAAACTCCACTCGATGGAAATCGAGCGATTGAGAGCATCGTGGAAGTTGTGACTTCAGTTAGTACGAGGGTTTCCACCAAAGTTCGAACGGACAAAGTTGTTCTGAGTTTCGATGTGACAAACTCAACGTCAGCTCCTATTACAAACGATCCACCTGAAGAAGATAAAGTCCTATCAACTGACGAAGAGACTCGAGCATTTCGAGAATCGATCATGAGTGGAGATTTGTTAGATTCTGAATTATTCATTTGGACCACTGAGAAATCTGAAAGTTCTAAGATTCTTCAACCAGTTGATCGAAGGATTTCGACTGCAGAGGAGAAACAAGCGATTTTGGAACACTTGAAAAAATTGGCTGAAGTCAGAGCTGATGATGACGTGGGATTCAAGAAGAATAATATAACGAAATCAGTAGAACTGACTCCACAGACTTCTGGAGAATCAGAACCTCATAATTCTGTGAATGTCGAAGAGCTGAAGAAACTGGCAGCAGTGGTGTCTGGAAATGCAACAATAAAACCCATCAACCCCACACAATCAACAACATTAAGTAGAGATGGTGTTGAGATACTCACGAAGATCCTCCACAAAGCGGAAGACAGGTTAGACAAACTGGCTCTTACCACTGAGAGCACTGAAACAATAACTGAGATCGATTGCGAGGGATTCCTCTGCAACGATGGCAAGTGTCTCCCATCAGCTGGACGCTGCAATATGCTGGGAGAGTGTTCAAATTCAGAGGACGAGGCGAATTGTACATGTGCAGATTTCTTGAGGGCTCAACAACGTGAAAAGAAGATCTGCGATGGTATGGTTGACTGTACGGATTATTCAGACGAAATTCACTGTGACTATTGTACAGCTGGACAGTTTGTCTGTGGTAACAGCAGATTCTGCGTTGATCTGACTACGGTCTGCGATGGTTATCGGGATTGTCCGGGGGGTGAGGATGAGAAAAAATGTGCTGCACTCATCGAGGATGAAAGGGGAGAGATAGAACACCCGAAAGAAAAAGAATCAATAAACATCAAGAATACTCAGAAGAATGCATCCGAAATAATCGTCACGAAACCCTCGATCAAAGAAGATATAAAATACACCGAGGACATCAAACACTCAGACGATCAATTAGCCTCTGGAACAGCTATTTTAGACACAACAACATTTAGAATAGTAGCTGCAGAACTTTCCACAAAAGAGAAAAAAAGTTATGAAGAATTTACTGGACAGAGTCCAAAGGTCTTTGGACGAGAAGTCACATCAAATTCAAAAAACGATTTAACTAATTCTCCAAAGACTCCATTTCACGTGACGAATAAAATTGGTATGATTATGGGAATGCCTGATGTGAGACAGGAGATAAATGGCTATCGTGATCAGGGTTTTCTCAGTATAAGGAGAAATGGTAAATGGGGAAAATTGTGTTTAAATGGGACTGATAATTTATTGGAGGACAGACGAGCATCTTGGACTATCGAAGATCTGGGGAGGGCATTTTGTAAAGCAATTACTTATCAGGATTACGAGAGGGTGGAGAAGATAACGGAGGGGCTGGGTGACGAGGGTAGAACGTACTACAGTTTATTTTCCAATGAGAGAAACTCGGATAAAGCGAGTCTGACGTTTAAGGAGTCTGATTGTCCCAGTAGAGAAGTTTTGAGAGTCAAATGTAAGAATTTGGAGTGTGGAATAAGAACACAGACTACGTCGCAGGCTAGGTGAGTTGGATCAAGTTTTTTAGGGTTTTCTTGGGAATTCTTGGATTCTGAAAGTTATGAATAATTAGTTATACTCGTAATCGTTACTCTAGAATCGTTGGGGGTGGCAGCTCAACGGCGGGTAGTTGGCCATGGCAAGTGGCACTTTACAAAGAGGGTGATTATCAGTGCGGTGGTGCCTTAATCAATGACAAATGGGTACTCTCAGCGGCCCACTGTTTCTACCAGTGAGTTTATTATACAATTACCAACGTCATTTGTCGTTGAGTTAATTAATACTAATTTTGAGTGATTTAAATAGCACGCAGAATGAGTACTGGGTGGCGAGAATTGGAGCAACTCGCAAGGGCAATTTTCCAAGTCCACATGAACAAATTTTACCATTGGACTATGTGATTCTACATCCGGAGTATGTTGACAGTGGGTACATCAATGATATTGCTCTGTTGAGGCTTGAGAAATCGGTTACGTTCAGTGATTATGTCAGGCCGATTTGTCTGCCTGATAGCGAACCCAAAAGTGGGACTAGCTGCACTGTCACGGGGTGGGGACAGTTGTATGAAATTGGGAGAATATTTCGTAAGATATCTTTTTTATATTTCAAAATACTTCGAATGCATATTATTACACTTTTTTCTCTCTTAATAGCTGATACTCTTCAAGAAGTTGAATTACCACTGATTTCGACTGAAGAATGCAGAAGAAAGACTCTGTTCCTCCCCCTCTACAGAATAACATCTGGAATGCTCTGTGCAGGGTTGAAAGATGGTGGAAGGGATGCATGTATGGGTGACAGCGGAGGACCACTTGTTTGTCAGAGCAATGACAACAGATATATTCTACACGGTAAATATTTCATGATTACGAAAGAATAAAAAATTCCTCGTAATTGTAAAATCATTATTTTCAATTGTTCTCGTCAATGAAATTTCAATGACTGTGTTAGCAAGTTTGTACAATAAAGAGTAATTGTTCAAGGCATTACGTCAAATGGTTACGGCTGCGCAAGACCAGGAAGACCCGGTGTCTACACAAAAGTCCATCATTACCTTCCCTGGATCGAGAATACGATATCAGAGAGTAATTTTCCATCGTCAATACCTATCTGCAAAGGTCACCGTTGTCCACTAGGCGAATGTCTACCAAAATCAAGAATCTGCAATGGTTTTCTCGAGTGCTCCGATGGCAGTGACGAACGTGACTGCAAATTTAAATGAATTTATCGTTCATACGAATGAAAAATTTTCGTTTATCGCCCATTCGGGACGAATTCCGGTGAACGTGAAATGCATAAATGATAAGAAATATAGTTGAGCTTCAAGTTTGTGCAATACGTAGACATTTAACTGATGAGACTGGCATAAATTGACATGCCCATAATTAAATGCTTTTGTTAAAAAGCACTGGGTGTTCAATTCATCATCACTGTTTTTTATATTTATACCATTGATGATAATACTAATTTAACAATTACAGTACGTCTATGATTATTTGTGATAACTTTTTTTTTTTTTATTCAATTTAATATTGTAGAAATTTAGATCTGGCTTTGTGGTTTTCATTGGGGAAAATCTCTGAGTCACGTCTCTATTATTTTATGAATTTTATGATCTTATGATATTGTGTATAAAACAAAATTGGTATTGAATAATAAAAATTTGTAATAAAACTTTTGTTATTTTATGATATTTTTCTGCACTATATTTTCCTGAATTAGTACAATTCATCACTTATAAATTATTAATATGAGCAGAATGAGGCAGCGTGTGAAATCACTCGTTATCGAAATTAAATTATGTACACAAATTGAGTGTTACAATTATTATTTTTCTTTATAATTAATTTAAAAATGGGGCAAAATCACAACACACAGTTTGAGGTGTTATCAAGATGAAAAGAAAAAAAAAATTGAATTTAAGTTTGTTCGAAAAATTTTAATAATACGATTTATTTGATTCGTGCGATTCTGAAAGATATACATGTACATATTTCACTCATATACCGTGCCCAAATCAATAAATACATTGGACGGCCACGTTCACATGCTCAATAATACACAATTTACAAAGTGATTTCAATTTAAATGCATTAAATGATAGAAATATTAATAAATTTATCAGTTGTAAAATATTGTTGTGCTTGCACGCTTATAGTCATGGACAAGATAGAATATCGATCGAATAAATAAATTACAGCGTTATTATGCATAATTAATTTGAGGAAGGGGGCGACTAGGCTATAGAGTAATCGATGAAGAGGAGGATAATTGTGAAAACTTATTACCTATTTTTAGAACCAAGTTTGATTGTGTTTTTTTTTTTTTCTCATCAAGATAATGTTATTTTCATTTGATTTATTTATACAAATTACTCATCGTCAACGCTCTTTTAGGAATTAATATCAAATAAATAACTCCTTATTACCTAGATAACGCGACAGTCTATTGTCTTCACACTGTATTTTTACTTCTTCATTCATATATTTGTGCACATGAAATTCAACGGAAATACAAACATTAGCCCCTTACACAAATTTTCTCGCTATTTATTAATTTTCAAACTTGATGGGAAAGGAACTTTGACAATTTTCCATCCATCTTTCAATATTCTTTATGATTAAAATTAATTTCTATACATACTTACATACGTACATACACGGTGTACAATACATATAATTCATATAAAATTAACCCTTCGAGTTTCAGAGGGGAGGTTGGGTGGTGATGGTGGTTTGGGGGAGGATAATGTGAAGATTTCATAGAAAAAACTACAGTCGTCGTGAAACTTTTGAGTTTAAAAAATATCTTATATCTCCATGTTTGCCTCATCATAATGATTATGCTCAATTTTTCCCTTCTCTTTTTCCCTCATGTCTCCCTCCCTATCCCTGTACCTTACCTCTTTATCACAAACTAATGTTTCTCTTTACATTCTCAAAATCAAAATACTGAGTGTTTAAACTCCAATCAATTGTAAATAAGACAAAGCTTCGAGGCACTGGGTTTCTTCATGCAAAAAACATCAATTTTTTTTTTTTTTTCTTTCATTTTTGATTAAATTTATTGACCCTAATTAAATTATTTTAATGAAATAATTACGATGATCATTACGGTTTATTATTTCTCGATTGGACCAATATTTATTCATTCTTCAATTTAATTTCCCACATAGGCCGAATGTTTATGTAATTACTCAAATTATTTCTCGAATTCTATTTAATTATAAAATTACTCAAATGTTAATTCCCAATTTATAATCATCGAAATTCAGATAACAACCGAAGAAAAAAAAATAATGAAAAAAAAAAAAAAACAACAAATTATAACAAAAACATTGTACCTTGAAAGTGATGTCAACTTGTTGCAGTGAGCAATGATAATCCCATTGTGATCAAGTGAAAAGTTAATAATTCATAATAATGTACGATTGAACACGTTTCACTTATCTATCACTTAAACCGTGCACTCAAACTCAATGTTCAAAATTTATTAATTAATTACCCAAAACTTTACCAAATGCATGACAAAACATACGAAAAAATATTGTAATGTATATAACTAGATGTTATGAAGAACAGATGAAGAACGAGGTATCTGAGTGGATCCTGTTGTATCTTAGTTCCCTCGTTTGTTGATTTACGGGGTCCAAGAAATGATCCATATTTGTAAAAATTATCTAAAAGTGTCTCCTTCTCCACCCATCTGTCATACAGCCACTTGGATAATAGCTCTGGGTCTCTAGGTACCTATTTTAATAAAATTGTAACAATACCATTACAGACGACACGTGATCATATGACCATAAATAAATAAAATGGAAAAAATAAAACTCACCACTGAGCTTGGATACAATCGGTAAAAAAGGACGGTTTCACAGGGTGACCTTGACCCCGTAACGATCGTTGGTAAATCGATCGGTTTACCCTGAGGATAGGCTATCGTTATGTCAAGTACCCAACTGATTTCGGGTTTAGCTACTGTTGCACCTGCCAATTTCAAAGAAAATTACATCACCAACCATAATTAATCAATAGAACTCTTTTTCTTTTATGTTCAAAGCTGAAATTTTTGTCACATATTCAAAGATAATAAAAAAAAAGTTTGAATAAAATGTGTAGGAGTGTTTACTTGATCTGGTGTTTAATTGAAGATCAGAAGAATTGTTGTTTTGGGCTGGGCCAAGTTTTTCGAATACCAAACGCATTGCACCTACCCTGGGTAGGGTTACATTCTCAAGTATAGGTAGATTATTTTTTTTTGCGTATTTTTGTGATGTTTCACGTCTTTTACACAAGAAACCCCCCTCGGGAAATAAAACCATCCATTTACGTTCACGTGGTATATAAACCTCCTCCAGATGTTTCTCCAATTGTCTCAGACTCTCCTCTCTCCGTTTTCGACCCTGAATCAAATATTTCGTCATCATAATGCTTGAATAATTCATGAACTATTGGTGGAGAATATATTCGGATAAAAACATTGATACAACTCACTGAGGAGATGAAGAAGTCTTGGTGTAGCATTGAAACAACACCGAAATTAGTAAATTTAAATATACTGTCCATGATCCACATGAGATTTGGTAGAACATTGGGTTTTGCGTTAAATGTTGTCATCAGTATGGGCACATCCCCAGTACTCTGATGATTAGCAATGACCAAAGTTCTTTCGCTTATAATTCGATGAATATCATCGCCCTGTTCAATGACTGGGTAAAAAAAAAAGACGATTTAACACGAATTGACGATTAAATGCTTGAGAATGAATAAAAAAATGTAATAAATCTCGTGATAATGATAATTAATTCAAAACTCACTGTCATAACCAGCGGACCAAGTCCACATTGATACCATGGCCAATAGCCAGTGAAAAAAAAGTCCCTCTATCCTCCAATAAATTTGTGGATGATAGACTTTTACAGGAAACAACAGCATCATCCACACAACATAAGTTGGTATACAATATATATTGTTTATAATAACAAATCCAATTCTCAGGATACATTTTACAAGTGTAACTATATTATTCGCCAATCTGTAATAATCAAATGTAAATAGATATTTAGGGATTTAAACATTTGTAAATAATTGCATTAGATAATATTTCAGTTGTTCCATTACTTTGGTATTATTGCATTGGGTGTGAGGGGGAGGCCACTGCAGTGCCTCCACTTATGCAATTACATTGTTAAGAATTGTGTTGCAAGATTATTTAAACTGTACATGCCCTATATGAGGATATTTTTTCTAATAATAGTGAGAGAAAAAACATTATAAATCATTCACTCAAATTCATAAATTATAACGTAAGCCTCTAATACCCCCCGAAAACTAAAGAATTCTTGAATCAATATCTGACATTCCAATGAAATAAACTCATCACTCAAATAATTCGTCTGAATCAGCAAATTTAATAGACAAAACAATCGTCTCTTCACTTATCAGATTAAAAGAGTTACATTGAAAGATCAGTGTCTGTGTAATTCTAATTGAAAATAAATTGCGTCGAGGGACATTACCGGCACGACATCGAGGATGATAGATGTTACGTAGCAAAATTGAATGGAAAAAAATTTCCAGAAAAATTAATAAAGGACACTGAGTCAATGATGTAATTGTGAAAAAAAAAATTATTACAATGAAAAACTCACTTGATAAAAGCAGAGGAGGGAGAGGGGGATGAGTCGGTCATTTTTGGTAAATGCCACCCGTTATAAAAAATCGAGTAGCTCTCACGTGGACAATGATTATCCACCATAGCATTCCTTCCCTTTATCAACCATAAATCATTACATAATGTGAATTTATCATCATATTCACAAAGCAAGTAGAAATCTCTAGCACTGACAATAAACGTTAAATTTTCCTCGATGATTTTCTTCCTTTTTATTTATAATACTCCAATAAATTTGTCCCACAAAACTCGTTGCACACTGGCCCTCGTACAAAACACACGTAAATATAAACTGGAAATATTTAACACCGTGAATTCCCTTCTCACTCCTTTTGTATTTTTGTAACTCTTTCCTCACTGGCGACCGGTGACGGTTATGCCAATTTTGTCAATCACTCGTTAATCCCCCAAAAAAAAACACCTCCACTCACTGATGATTCACTGACACTATTTAATTCACAAATGTATCATAATTAAACTTTAATGTTTAACCTCGTGGTCACTCATCAATGGAAACACCATTATGTGCTTCCTCTTCCTCCTGAGGAATATAAACCTTTACCTCTCGCGCTTCTCTCACTATTCACTCGACATCTGCACGAATATGATATACACACATACACGAGGCAGAATAAATATCCTCCTTGATTCACCGACTAACCTAAACCCCAATGGGCAACAATTTTTTCCTCCTTTTTCTACTATTTTTTTCTCCGTCTCTGATGATCATTCGATTTTGACTCGCCAATGGTCACGTGTCGGCTGGAAATTGTGTCTCGTGATTGGTTTATTTTCCTGGATTATCGGAATTTACTGGGGAGAGTCTCGATGGAAATGGGACTTTAGCCAAGCTGGCAGTTGACACTAACACACGCCTGGATTTTATACATCAGTGGGTGAAGTGGAAAATCGGAAGGAGACGACAAGGTTAATCGTCTGTATTCCTCGTAATTGTCAATTTTCTTGAGGTAAATATATGTGTTTGATTTGTAATTAATGGCTCAATTGATTGCACGGCATGTGTAGAGTAGATTGTAACAATGAATCGCGTATTTTTTGGATGATTATTCATGTAAATGAGTCCCACACATCTGACGAAATCGTTACAGACCGGTTGACACAAGAGCACATGGTCGATTTACAGAATTAATAAACGTTTGAGGGAATATCGCTTTAATTAGGGTATTAAAACACCGATTGGCTGGGCATGTACCATAATTTTCAATTCCAGGGGTAGACAAGTGTATTGACAAAATGTCGACATTTCGTGGAATCATTGAGGAATTACCAGGGATATCAGTGGATAGATTTGAGGTGGCTAATCGCAGCTCCAGTACAGTCTACTTTCTCAGCCACCTTCATTCAGACCACATGGTGGGTCTTGACTGGTCATTTTTTCGACAAATTGCTGAGAAAAATCAGTACATTTACTGTACACCGCTCACCAAAACTTTTTTAGTGACAAAATTTAGATTAATGTCAGGGACAGAATATATCAAAGAAATTTCACCGTGTAATCCGATTGTTGTTAGCTATAAAGTACCAAATGCTGACGAGGCAGAGAGATCTGATGAGAGCAGTGAGTCATTGGTAACAGTGACTGCTGTACCAGCTGGCCACTGTCCAGGATCAATCATGTTCCTCTTTGAAGCCCACAGAGATGATAAAGATGTCACAATATTATGCACTGGGGATTTTCGTATTCATCCAAACGATTTTTCGAAATTGAAACCATTGCATGTTAGAATTAATGACAAACTCGTGCCCAAAATTTTTGATAATATATATCTTGACACTACTTTTTATGATGAAAGGGTCCATGATTTACCCAGTAGGCAAGAGGCCCTAGATCACATTGTACCTGTTGTCAAGGATTGGTTGGGCCAGTGTAATAAGAATTTCATTGTTATTGAAATCTCAGCCAATTATGGGTCTGAGGATTTGTTTAGTCAGCTATCAGCTGCTGTTGATGAACGTATACATGTTAGGGAAGGTGTTAAAGAAAATTATAGATATATTCCGGAATTGTCTAGGTATACTACTGAGGATCCTAATGATTCTCGAATTCATGCGTGCATGATGAAATCCGGACGGCATCAGAGGAGAGATGCTTTAACTTGTAGACCAGAAGTTAGGGATGAAAATATTTTGACTATTGTTCCCTCGGTGTTTCGGTGGAAAGGGAAAGATTTATCTAAAGGCTTCACTGAATGGGAGAGGAGTGAGAGAAGATTTTACGTATGTTACTCTTGTCATCCTTCTTATGGGGAATTGAGAGCATTCATTGATTATTTTAAACCAAAAAAAATTCATCCCTGTGTTGTCCCTAATGTTGAGACAAAACATGCCTGGCAACCAGAGTCACAAAAGATATTCGAAGAGTTTTCGAAGAAAATAAATGATATTCATGTGAAAGAGTCAGAAGACGGTATCAACAGCTTTGACTGTGATTTTATGGAGTATAAATTTTTAAAGAAACGAAAGGCTGATACTGATCATGAATCTGATGATAGTTTTTAACTCATTTATGATATAAGTTTTATTTTCTTGACTCTTCAATTTTTTAATTAACAGACAAATGTATATTATGATCAAGTGTTAACATTTTTAAAATTTATATAAAGCATAAAATAAATATTAATTTTTAATGAATAAGAACGTTTTCTTTGATTTCTCTGTTCTAATTAGTTTCTTGGAATTTTCAAAATTGTGTTACAGAAAATTCTACGTGCTCAATAAACCCTAAAAATGGCAACTCAAGCACTTGCACACGAGAAAGTCTGGGTCGGCAAGATCTCATACGACAGAGCAGAGTGTGCTCACTTTGAGCGTCTGGCCAAGGTGAGTTTTGTTGCACCAAAGAAAATAAACAATCTATACACAAGCACATCTGTCAAACAATAAAACAATCATTATTCTTCTCATGCAAAACCTCTGGGTTGTCTGCTCATTAACAAATTGCACGGGGAATATCTGGTGACAGCATACACATTATCATTTGTTCTAATATCAAACATAAAATTATTGTTCATCACTCGTCCAATTGTTTCTTCGTTGTATTGACATTAAACTCGATAAATTCCACCTATTAAAATTAATTGTTAGCATTTTGTCGAATGTTATTTGTGCAATTTATTGAATTACAATGCACTTAATCGTTAAACATGAACAAAATGTTGCAAGGTGGTGGTGTCACATAATATTATGGATCTCTATCCATCTAAACCTAAGAGCTTGGTGTCTACTAATCAGCAAGACATAATAACGCCTAATCAGCAAACTAAGTCTTCATCAAAGAAATCCAAGGAGAAAAAAAATAAAGCTGATAAAAAAAATAAATATAATAAAGATGTTAAGAATGAGGATGCTGGACAGAAAGAGCTAATTGTACTTCAGGTAGATTCTGTAATTCCCCATCGATATTCGTTGTATTTTCAATTATTTTTGTATTCTCACATGATTTAGTTATCCCATGGGAAAGTGTTATCCCATTCCATTGATTTATTCCAATTGAATTAGTGATTTTATCTGCAATTATGCATGAGTTTCAATTCATTAGTGAAGTGACTTATTTTTGTTATAAAATTTTAATATTGAATTGCACCCCAAATTTATGGTTAATCATATTGATTATAATTGATTTTTATGACAATCCTCCACACTGCATACCCATATTTATTTCCTAGAATTGAATGTTAAATGCGTCCATTACTCTTAATAATTTGACTATGAAAATCACCAAATTATTTGCTTAATCATGCTGCAATAATTTTCATTAAATCAATCTGGTGTTGAATGATCTTCAAATTAATCGGTATGGGTACAGGAGAGCCGAGTGTCTGCTTGTTCAGTCACCCCTGCCAGTGGGAGTTTGGCCAACGAGGTTGCAAAGGCGCGTCAGCACATAAAAAAAGGTTTACAGTGTGTGAGTACTGAACATCTTGCTCACCTACTGAATTATTCAACTGATTGGAAAAAAAATTCAAAATAATTAGCCATTTTTTTTTTCTCTGACAAACTCATTACGTGTACGTAATTGAGTTTACCCCAAGTTAGATACTCTTTTATTCTGCTTTTGTCTCAACTTCCACTTATTTATACTCTAATAGTAGAATGATGAACACGTTTAATCAACAGAATTGACATTAAATTGCTTCTATTGACGCATGAAAAATTGAAGAATATCAATAAATTGATTAAAATTTTTTATTCATGAGAAAATTGATGGTTACAGGTTAATAACATTGCTGCTGACGTTAGTGTCAATCTTCAGGATTGGCCAGGACGTGTTACTGCACTTGAGAAAGAAAATTGTGAACTTCGTAAGAGTGAGTAGTAGTCTCTGACAATAATAAAACCATTGATATCACAAATGATAATTTTTACTAATAATCATTGATATGTTCCAGCTGTTTCTGAACTGAGGGCTCTCCTTGATAAACTCACCCTCAAAGAAAACCAGAAAGATCCAGAGCCTTACATTGCTGTATGTCCAGCAAAACCACAAGAATCTAAAGCACAGGATGGAGATGATGATGTTGATCTCTTCGGTTCAGACTCTGAGGTGAGAAATAAAATCTTAGAATGTGTTTCTTTAATTTATTAATCGCTATATTTATCGAATATTCGTGATGGAGAACACATTGGGTTAATTATGGATTTTTCAATAATTTATTTCCCTTATTGTTCAATTATATCAGAAATAGGATGTTAATCCCAGCATGAACACTGTAAAGACATATTCTCTTCTGTATATTCTCGAAGATTTCATAATACTCTAATATTTTTTACTCATGAGAAATTAATATTTCACACCAGATATTCCCAATATTCAAAGCATACACAGAGTAAACTCCATAACAGTTTCATCTAAAATCATGTTTTATCAGTCATAGATTCAAGTATACAAACGATTTCATTGACAATTTATCGTAAGTTGGATAACAAGTAAAGTACAGTACAAAAGTTTACGTTGAAGTATTTCTGTTGATACTTTAGTTGATTCGATATTTTTATTTATTTTATAATCATTCTTACGCGTTATATTCAATTATATAATTGGATTTTCAATTGATTTAATGATAAAGGGTGAGGATGAAGAGGCTGCCAAAATTAGGGAAGAACGTCTTGCAGCGTATAACGCAAAAAAATCCAAGAGTATGTATTTTATTTAGTTAGTTAATTCTTCAAAAATTGTTGGATATTATTTTTTAATTTTGGCTATACTTTGTTAATCTACAGAACCAACACTCATTGCCAAATCCAATATTATTCTTGATGTGAAACCTTGGGATGACGAGACTGATATGAAAGCATTGGAAGCTGAAGTGAGGAAAGTCACTACAGATGGTTTACTATGGGGAGCAGGTAAATATCTTCAAAACTAATTAGTTTAACGAAAATTGTCAAGAGACCTTTTCTGTAATTAATGGATTTCTCTACAAAAAAGGTCTCTTGGTCAATTTCTCTAAACTTTTTCCTTTCAAAGTTATCCATGAGATAATCTCCAAATATTGCAATCTGGGATTAACAGTATTGTTGATTTGATTTCAGCTAAATTAGTGCCACTCGCTTATGGAATCCACAAGCTCCAAATCTCATGTGTCGTAGAGGATGAGAAAGTATCAGTCGACTGGTTGACCGAAGCCATTCAGGAGAAGGAAGAATATGTACAGAGTGTGGACATAGCAGCATTCAATAAAGTTTAAATAAAACAAATTAAATAGCTGTCAATGTGTCCCAAATGCATAACAATACTCCATATACTCATGGTTACATTTCTCCATTCCGTTGTAAAATGAAATAAATAAAATTCTGTATAACTAATTACAATTTTTTCATTATCCTATTCGTTGAATAATGAATATCAAACAATTGTATCATTCAACAATGATTTTTCAACAAAAATTCGATTTTTACGAAAAATGAGTGGGGGCAGACAAAAAGTCATATCCGTGATTGTAATCGGGCCTTGCTCTGCATGAACATGAGATAATGAATGGTCAAAAAGTATTTATGATTGAAGAAAAAAATTGCATTCTAAAAAAAAAAAGAGATTTGTCCGTAATGAAAATAGTCATAGTGAAATACAATTTATTTATTTTGCGTCTGTTTGAATTCGAATTTGAGTACAACAATAAATGGTTTTTGAATTATTTTCAGTGTCATTCAATTGGCAAGACCCCTTCAATATTGAGTCTCAGTACACGCAGGATGAGATAATAGTACGGGATCAATTTTGCTCTTATTTTCGGGAAAACCTCCAGCCAGAGTCACGAGCAGAAAGATAAATATTTACCCAAACTTGGTAATTTAGGTTACTTAATTCATCTGATTACTGTCCTCATATCTCAAAAAAACTAGTGGATTTACGTAAGAAAGTCATAATTTGCGCGCGATTGCCTGACACAGAAAATTCGCGATGTTAAATGGGCGCAAGGTGGCGTTGAAACTCATAATATGGCTGGCGAAAGATCACAAAAACCTAGGTTTTTGTGAGATCCATTTACTTAGCCCCCTTTATATAGATTTTGCCATTTTTTTTTCCATCCTATTGAAGTAACGTTGAAGAAATTTGATAATTGAAAAAAAAACTTTGATAGTTGTTACTTCTATTTTTTTATAAATTTTTTAAAAATCACACCTGACAAAAAACAGGTTCACCCCTGCACCTCACATAAAAAATATTTTTAAAAAACCATTAGATAGCAAATTCGTTGAAGATTATTTGATAGTAGAAAAAAAATGATCGATTCAATTCAACCCTACTAGGTTAGGTTAGATCACTGATTAGATACAAAATCACCGTTTATTCGTTAATTATTATTTATTAATTATTACTCATTATTATTTATAATAAATAATTATTAATTAGTAAAAAACAATAGAAAGAACAAATAATAATGTGAGTCGACACTCGCACTATAGAGGGCGCCACAACGCATCCCCTCTATTGCCTGAACTGACGCCATCTTGGTTTGGCAAAATGGCGTCGCTATTTTCCACATTGAGAGAGACGCTGAGCTTCTCTTTACATAATTTACATAAAAAAACGCATAAAAATCATCATAAAAACCCATTGGGGTATTTACTAACCTGCGGGAACTTCCAACAGTGATAAAAACAAAGTTAAATATTCTGGTAAAAGTAATTTTATTCTTGGACATTGGACGGGTTAGATTGGCCAAATTTTATCGTGTGTTGTGACCACTGAAATAACCGTTTATTTGTTAATTATTATTTATTAATTATTGTTAATAAATAATATATAATTATTTATTAATTATTATTAATGAATAATAATTAACAAATAAACAGTTGTCGACACTCACACTGTAGAGGGCGCCACTGCGCATTCCTTCTACTGCCTGAATTGACGCCATCTTGGATTGGCAAAATGGCGTCGCTAATTTCCACATTGAGACAGACAGCTGAGCTTTTCATTGCATAAAAAACGCGTAAAAATCATCATAAAAATCCAGTGGGGTATTTACTAACCTGCGGGAACTTCCAACAGTGATAAAAACAAAGTTAAATACTCTGCTGGAAGTGATTTTATTCTCGGAAGAAGTTCTTGGACATTGGACGGGTAAGATTGACCAAATTTTATTATTGGGTCGTGATTTGCGAGTACAGACTTGCTCACCAGGCTTCCCATCTTTAATGGGATAGTCAGCTCGTCTGTATTCCACTTGGGAGTACAGACTTGCTCATTAGGCTTCCCATCTTCAATGGGAATTTGGCAGATCTGTGCTCCCTCCTGGAGTCGGACTCTGCTTATTCATTTGAGATTTAGGGAGAGGTACTATAAGGACGTACCTCACGGAAATGGTGCGGGTGGGGCCCATTTCCATCCCATTGATGATGGGAATGGCTCACTTTGTCATTCCCATCATTAATGGGAAGTCGGCAGATCTGTGCTCCACTTTGGAGCCAGGCTCTGTTCCCCCCCCCCTTGGCTCCCCATCTTCTATGGGGTAGTTGTGCGGGTCTGTCTCCACTTTGGAGACAGACTCTGCTTCCCCTCCCTAGGCTCCCCATCTTCTATGGGGTAGTCGTGCGGGTCTGTCTCCACTTGGGAGTCAGATCTCGTATCCCCTCCCTAGGCTCCCCATCTTCTATGGGGTAGTCGTGCGGGTCTGTCTCCACTTGGGAGTCAGATCTCGTATCCCTCCCCTAGGCTCCCCATCTTCTATGGGGTAGTCGTGCGGGTCTGTCTCCACTTGGGAGTCAGATCTCGTATCCCCTCCCTAGGCTCCCCATCTTCTATGGGGTAGTCGTGCGGGTCTGTCTCCACTTGGGAGTCAGATCTCGTATCCCTCCCCTAGGCTCCCCATCTTCTATGGGGTAGTCGTGCGGGTCTGTCTCCACTTGGGAGTCAGATCTCGTATCCCCTCCCTAGGCTCCCCATCTTCTATGGGGTAGTCGTGCGGGTCTGTCTCCACTTGGGAGTCAGATCTCGTATCCCCTCCCTAGGCTCCCCATCTTCTATGGGGTAGTCGTGCGGGTCTGTCTCCACTTGGGAGTCAGATCTCGTATCCCCTCCCTAGGCTCCCCATCTTCTATGGGGTAGTCGTGCGGGTCTGTCTCCACTTGGGAGTCAGATCTCGTATCCCCTCCCTAGGCTCCCCATCTTCTATGGGGTAGTCGTGCGGGTCTGTCTCCACTTGGGAGTCAGATCTCGTATCCCCTCCCTAGGCTCCCCATCTTCTATGGGGTAGTCGTGCGGGTCTGTCTCCACTTGGGAGTCAGATCTCGTATCCCCTCCCTAGGCTCCCCATCTTCTATGGGGTAGTCGTGCGGGTCTGTCTCCACTTGGGAGTCAGATCTCGTATCCCTCCCCTAGGCTCCCCATCTTCTATGGGGTAGTCGTGCGGGTCTGTCTCCACTTGGGAGTCAGATCTCGTATCCCCTCCCTAGGCTCCCCATCTTCTATGGGGTAGTCGTGCGGGTCTGTCTCCACTTGGGAGTCAGATCTCGTATTCCCTCCCTATGGCTTCCCATCTTCTATGGGGAGTTGGGCGCTATGTAGTCGCCATGTAAAAAACATCATCGGGTACCAGGTGATATTTTACATGTAGATTCCATATAGCCCCGTGGATTAGGCCTACTGGGGATACCACGTTAAAAAAAACGCGTCATGTGTATTCTACCTCCTGGGTAACGTGGAAATGAATACGTGTTATAGACTACTTTGCAGTGTGAATCCAATCTGAAATGCATATTCAATTTAACGATCACTCTCCTTAGGCCTTTTTAGACCTGTATGTACAACCGTACTTAATCAGGATGAGCTTCGCTATGTTCCATGCAAATTTTTACAGTGGAAGAGATGGTCGCAGTAGGATTTTGCAAGATGATGCTGCAAGATATTCGCTGATTGTTGTACGCACAGAACAACAGCTCTCTATTCTATCGATGATGTTCCCGTAATTTACATGCTGAATATTTAAATACTGGCTGAAATGAGGATTGGAGGATTTAAAATTGCGCTGCGTTGAGTGGATAGAAAATAATTTATTTATACGCTGATGTTGTTCAATCGATCATTTTCTTTCAACTATCATTAATCTTCAATGAATTTGCTATCGAATGGTATTTTTTTTATATTTTTAATGTGAGGTGTGCAGGTGAACCTGTTTTTTTTTCAGGTGCGATTTTTAAAAAATTTATAAAAAATATAAATATTAACTATCAAATTTTTTTTGTTAACTATCAAACTTCTTCAATGTTATTTCAATAAGATGAAAAAAAAAATTTGCTAAATCTATAGAAAGGGGGCTAAGTAAACAGATCTGTTTTTGTGATCTTTCGCCAGCCATATTGTGAGTTTCAGCGCCGCCTTGCGCCCATTTAACATCGCGAATAGTGCTCCAATAATTTTTGATACTTTCACCTTTTAATAATCGTGTTTTCCATTAAAATAACAAGTTGACTACTCTAAACCATTGAGATATTAATTTCCCGCAGTTGTCAAATGAAAATATTAATTTTGGAACGTTAATTACTGTAGAATCATCTCGAAATGATAATTTTGAGGTTATCAGTGGCTGTTTACACCGGTTGATGGCATCATTCATTTGAATAAACGAACAAGTGAATTTGTGAATGAATAAATATGGCTTTTGTCCTCGATAATGGAGCATACACAGCTAAAGCTGGCTTTTCAAATAGTTCGCCTATGTAAGTATCTCTGTCCTCATTCAACTGATAGTAATGAATCATTCTGATAATTATCTAACTAAAAAATGAAATAATTCAGGGTCATACCCAACTGCATAATGAAAGCCAAAAGCGAGCGTCGTCGTCCCTTCATCGGCAATCAAATAGAGGACTGTCGTGATGCCTCGGGTCTCTTTTACATGCTACCCTACCAAAAAGGTTACCTCGTAAATTGGGACATCCAGAAGACAGTCTGGGACTACATATTCTCGAAAGACTGTCTCTCAGCATCACTGAGTCACTGTCCCACAATAATAACCGAACCCCTCTTCAATTTTGCACCAATCCAGGAGGCAATGGTTGAGATATTCTTCGAGGAGTACGAGTGCCCCAGTCTCCTATTAATGAATGCAACGAGTTTATCTTACTATCACTATAAGTGTCTCCACCCTGAGAGCAAAGCTTGTCTTGTCATTGACTCTGGTTACAGTTTCACTCACATTGTTCCTTATGTCAATGGGGTTAAAGTGAAGGAGGGAATAAGGAGGATTGATGTTGGGGGAAAATTACTCACTAATCATCTGAAAGAAATTATTTCTTATCGTCAATTACACGTGATGGATGAGACATACGTCATCAATCAGGTGAAGGAGGACTCGTGTTTTGTCTCCCAGGACTTCTTCAAGGATATGGAAAGAGCGAAGAACAAAGTGGAGAATAATCCGATTGTTAAAGATTATGTTCTACCTGATTACACTTCATTGAGGAGAGGATTTTTGAAGGCTCCAGAGCCAGAGAGTGAACATCAGACGTTGAGGCTTAATAACGAACGTTTTGCCATCCCTGAAATCCTATTCAATCCCTCTGATGTAGGGATTCGACAGATGGGAATTCCTGAGGCTATTGTCGATGCTGTCAAAGCGTGTGAGGAGGAGACCTGGCCACATCTACTAGCTAATATCATTCTCACTGGGGGAAATTGCAAGTTCAGTGGGTTCCAGGAGAGAGTTTACAAGGATTTGAGGAGCTTGTCACCTGATGAGTTCAAGATTAATGTTCATTCGGCAGAAAATCCTGAGACTCATGCATGGGAAGGGGGAAAGTTGTTTTCGGGTGATTCTTCGTTGAAATCGCTTCTGGCGACGAGGGAGGAGTATGAGGAAGCAGGACCTACTTTGTGCTGCGAAAAGTTTAGTGGGTGTATGTAAATTTTGTATTTTTGTAATTGTGGGATGAATACATTTTTGATACTACGGTTTTGATGTTTTTTCTTTAATGGAAAAGGTGGGTTTTCATCTCAGGGGAGTGAGATTTTGATGATGAGATTGGATGACTGAAGTTGATATTAGAAGAATATTTTTCAAAATCGTGCATAGAGAAGTCTTGCCAAAAAGAACACTTTCCAGAAAAAAAAAATTGCCTTATCCTACTACTGATTCAATGGTTCCAATCGTTTATCTCTTAGTCTTATCAACCATTTTGTAGAGCTATAATCAGTGCTTTGGGATCCTCATCTTGAATAGCTGTTCTACATCGTGCAACTGCATTCGTTGATGCTTTTCCCACTGGAAATTAGAGTTGATTATTGAAAGAAACTGGACTGATGATGTTATGAACATAATTATCTTAATATAGATAATTCACCTCGTAATCTTGCAGCATATCTAACACCAACATTAAGTTCCTTCAGAGTAGCAGACAATTCTCGACTGCTGTTCATTCTAATCTCATGTTCCCTCATCAAGTCCCCATTGATTGTCTTCAGTTGATGGAGTCGTTTCCTCATCCCTTCCACGTCTTCTAAAATCCTAGCATCTTCGAGTCTTATTACGAGGTTCTTCAGAAGAGTAGAACCACCAGCAGCGTCTGCCTGCAGTCGTGCCTCCACTTCCCTCAATCCTGGAGAGCAAAAAAGAAGGTAGAAATCAACAGAAATGAAATTCTCAAACTCCTTAATTTTACATACCTTTGACTCGTTCTAGTGCTGCACTCAATTTTCGCTCCTCAGCTGGAAATCTTGCGTCCGAACTCAACTCCTGAATTCCTAAGTAGGCTGCAAGGGATTGAATAATATCACCAGCAAAACTCGGATCCTCAGTTTGAATGCTAGCTCTCCCATCAGCACTCGCACGTAGGCAGTGAATTTTACCGTCCCTCATTCCCCTCAGCCAGACCTCGATGAATCTAGCACCAGGACCGTCTTCAGCAACTTCCAATTCATCCGATAGCAATAGACTCTGGTTCAACCAGAGAGCAACTCGTTGAGGTCTCTCTACAATCTTCCAGAAATTGTTAATAACGAATTTCAAGTTCATCTTATGGATTTTTTTTATTTATCATTCGTGTTGCTCACTTCGAAGAGAACTCCACAGTTCCTCAAATCGTCAGATACGTTGTCTGGTTTCGGAATAATTTCGTACATACAAAATCTTGGAAGTTGTTGCATCACTTCAATTACCTGAAAAATCGAAAAAGGAAGTTAAGACTTCAGTAGAGCACTTTTTTTTTTTGGAAATTCCAACTCCTGCAAAAATTGTATTTTTACTAGAGATTCATAGGGCCTATATTCACCTGGAATAAATCAGTATTTTCAGTCCCCAGACAAACTTTAACATGCAGATCCACAACAGTATTTTTTGCCGGCTTGAGTTCAATCTCCAACTCTCCAACAGGCCTCCTGGGGTGCGCTACGAGTGTCTCCCCCTCGAAAACTCCCTCAGCAAAAACAATTGCACAGTGTATAAGTAACCCTGGACCAGAGGCAAGAGCAAGCCTGGCAGCTCCACGTCCAGCAAAGAGACTCGTTAGT
Source organism: Coelinius sp. EB29 (assembly GCA_035578325.1). NCBI lineage: Eukaryota > Metazoa > Arthropoda > Insecta > Hymenoptera > Braconidae > Coelinius > Coelinius sp. EB29. The sequence continues at coordinate 2,430,737 of JAOZGT010000001.1, read as the reverse complement.
AATTTAGTTGCTAAGTGACTCTGAAATGGAGCTCCTCGATGGCGAATCTCTGTCAATAGTGTTTGTTTCCTCGCTAGAAGTTTTCTCATGAGTTCCCCTGGCTCAGGGGATTCTACTATCGAACCTGACGCATATCCTCGTACTATACATTTTCCAGAACACGAAAAAAATTTCATCATTAGGGCAATATAATGCAGATATTGTGTAATCGTTGGGAGGTCCTCGCACGTGGTAACGAGCATGTTGCTCTTATTTTTTAAATCTTCTATCAGGTAATTACCTTCGCCAATCATTGACACTATCACTAAATCAGGCCTTCCAGTTCTCCTGTAATCGGCCTCGACCAGTCCAGCAATCCCAACGGCCATTTGAATTTTGAATAAAACATCTCCGTTGATACAGGACCGGGCATCGACTTTCCCACTGCTCCATCCAGTCACAAGTTCTATCGTTCCATCACCATTAACGTCATAACTTCGTACAGAAATCACTTTATGTTTCGACTAAAGAACAAACGAGATCAGTGATATCATTCTGTTTCAGCTGATGGGGATTTCCGATCAAGAACTGAGAGTGATATATATATATATATACCTTGATTCTCCACAACCTCTGACCCCCCTCATAAATCCCAACGATACCATTTCCAACGACATATGCAAATTGTCTACCAGGAAGGGGTTTGAGGGATGTCACAGGTCCAGTCTCTTTGATTTCCCAGAGGACAGAGTCTTCTTTCAATGCTCTAATCTCACTGTCTTCAGTTCCAACTAATAACTGATGAGGTAAAAATTGAAATTAATATTGAGTGAGGTGTATTGAGGAGTCATTCAATACCTCGTTTCCGCCATCACCATCGAAATCTAGAACAGCAATCGATCGAACAATGTCCCCCATGACTGTCCAGTAGACTTCATTGCCTTCAGAATCTAATACAGTTATTGAACAATTACCACCGATGATGGCTACTTGATTTGGAAGCCAACTGAGTTTACCAATTGCCATTGAAAAAGCTCCATCAGATACCTATTGATAATAATAAATGTTAAAAAAATTAACTTGACAAGGAAGACATTTACTGATTAAATTTAAATCACCTCTTTGTAAAATAAATCAGCATTATCCTCAACCTGATACGCTAGCACATGTGTCACAGTGCCAATTAAAAGAACATCTCTCTCGTCCTCAGTTAATCGACCTGTGCACAGGGAAGTCACCTATAATTGAAATAAACATAAAAAGAAACCCCTCAAAAAATGATAAAATCTAAAATTACCTGCCGTCCAATGTGAAGTTCAGCGATCTCTCCATTCCACTCGAGTCTCCTCTCCAAATTCTCAGGATGACTCTCAGTGACATTAGTCGGTGGTTGCCTGTGTGGGCTATGTACAAGAATATTCCCCGCTGAAGTTGCAAGAACGAGACAGGCATGAGATCCATCGAATTTTCCACACGTAACTAAGCCAGGTTCAATTTTTCTCTGTAAATTCAATGAAAACGCTGCCATTTCCTATGAACATCACCCACTGTTATAACCGGAACGTACTGGTATCACCTGTTTCACCTGCTCAGCCTATACTATTGATTTTTCTCCATCCCAAGCCTCGAATAAATGTACACGTAGTAACGTTGAAAAATTTATTGACAGAATTAGTTAGAAACACATTCCATTGTTAAAGGGAATGAATATAACAAATTTATGGAAAAAGAATTAATTTAAAATTGTTTTTCTAATTGAATAGTAATTATTATTGCCTCTGGCCTCCATTGCCACCTCCACCAGCTTCTGGATTTGTTGCTGATGATAAAACTACGAAAATCAGGGCAGGAACAATGTACATCCACTGGAAAACAAAAACAACATGAAATTGATGATTGATTGATGGAATTTTTCAAGTGAAAGAATAATTAATGCAATTATTTCGTACGTATTTAGCGAGGAACGATCTATTGTCTTTGGTCTCTCCTCTCTCTCTGGCTTCCTTCTCACGTTCTAATTTATAAATATATGAGGCAGTGTCTGGTACAGGTCCTCCATCTGGATATCGTACTTGAACACTGCTTGTCCACATTGTTGTGGTGGGAGTTTCTGAAGTACATGGACCTGGTGATACCTGAGTTATTGAAACAGGCTCTGCACCTGCATCCAGCCAAATTGTTATGATATCTTCGAGTTCAGTTCCTAATAAATGGCACTATAAGAAAATTAATTGAATAAATATTAATACTAATGACTTTGAAAATTGTTACATCTCATTTTTAATTAATTATGTTTATTATTACTGCTGGCACTGATGTCTGAAGTGTTGTCTCAGCCCCTGATGAGCTCTTAATTACAGCTTTTAATCGATATTGTCTGGAATATTGTGCAAGTTTCTTCAAATTATTCAGTTGAGAGGGTTGAAGACCCAATTGTCCTATTGTTGATGCCCCAGTGCGAATACTTGTCACTGTTATGTTGCCTCTTTCAGTAAAATGAGGCACTGGGTCGTCGTTCAATGCATGGTACAGACGTACTTGTAACCAACCATCATAATCCAAGTCACCCTTAAATTATCAACAGATAAATCAATGGAAAAAAATCCATTAAATTGAAATTATCAATAAGCCATCAATAATATCAATATTATAATCTTCACATACCCCAATGACACATGATGATGTGTAAAAAAATACGACTGACAGTAATAACAATTTCATCATTATTCAAATAATTCTCCACCCTTTGGTTTCTAGCTGCACTAATTTACACGAATAGATTATCTATAATTACAATAAAAATTTATATCATGATTAGTTTAATTGTGAGACTCTTGAAACTATTGACATCAACAAATTTTTTGCAATGAAATTTGTAACCCACAAATTTAATTTCCATGTGGCGACAGTTTTTTCTCCTCTCTCTATACTTGCGCTATCTAATGTTTATGTGTGAAACCAAAATTTTTATAACCTCAATCCTCACAGTTGTTTCAAGCCGATCATTGAAGATCACCATTCCAAGAGATCACCCAAAACATCTAAAAAAATGAAGAAACAACCATCTCCAAAACTCCAACAACAGTATAATTGACATCTTCCAAGCAGTGTGAACGTAACGCGGAATGTCATAATGTCGTCCCAATAAGTGAGAAAAAAGAAAGTGTGATAGATTGTCGTTGACAACACTTGGTGATTTCATCATTACAATATATTCAAATTAAAATATCATCACTGAAGATTCTCTTGGATTTAGACGATAAAGCTCCGAATGAATTGACACAACCTCTCTACTGAAAAATTATCATTTCATATTTGTAAGATAGATAATCACAATCTAGTTTAATCATTAAAAAATCTAGGATGAGTATAAACATTATCATTCATTACTCAATAACTTGAATCACTTTTATCATAATTAATGCACTACAATGAGTGTTAATATTAAAAAGGTAGGTGAAACTTCCAGTGGAGAGGTTGTTAATGGATTTCGGAGCTGTAGAGATTTGAGTGATATTGTACCACTGTACACAGCTAAAGGGCTCTACTTGAAACCAATAGCTAAAATAAATGTGTCTGTTAATCTTCCCCAACTGAAGACCCCAGGTAATTACAATCCCCTCCTAGTCTATCTATTAGAATTCCCTCGTCAAATCAATCGATAATAATCCATAATATTTGATAATGATCTTGGAAAAAAAAAAAAAACAATTACTTCAACAAATTATTCTACCAGGAAAGTTCAATGGGTCCAAATTTTGTTTTAACATCACTCGGGTTTTTAACTGATAATGTTCCCTAGGAATAGCAGGTTTTACAGCACATTACTACAATATAAACAGGAAAAACAATATCAACATGGGAGGTTATGGAGAAAATCCGTGTGCTGATACGTCCAGACGAGTTTGCATCATTAAAAGTCACAAAGAGTACTCTGGAATTTGTGAGACTGGAGGGAGAGCTCACCGACAGGAGTCGATTACAGAGGGTCTTGGCGAGGCTAGAGGGACAACGTATGAGTCTTGCTGGATTCTCCAACATCTTGAAGATACGTGCCATAGAGGCCAAGGATGACTTTCCAACTAAACACAGTTGGGATTCTTATTTTCGTGATGCTAGACACATGAATGAGTTGAAACCTGGGGAGAGGCCTGATACTGTGCACATCAGTGGGCTACCGGTTAAGTGGTTTAATGAGGATGGGGGTAAGACACCCAGTGAGTCGATGGTCATGAGGATGTTCAAGAAATGGGGAAATCTCAGGAGAATTGATGTACCTGCTGCTGATCCATACAGATCGAGAATGAGATTGGGGAATAATATACAAAAGTGCAGCTTTGGGGATGGAATATTCTTTGATGTTTATGTGCAGTTTATCGAGTATATGGATTTTGTTAAGCTTATGGACTCACTTCGGGGCATGAAGATCATGAAGAAGGATGGACAGAGTTGTCTTACTGCCCAAATCAAAGTTGGTTGAATTCCTTAGATGCTTTAAATGTTGAATTATCTCGATAACTAGTGATTCCAGGGAAAAATGTCAAAAGACATTTTTTGTAAGAAATTTCATCAGCTACAAAAATGGTCTTCTCACATTTTCTCCTAGAATCACTCATTCACGAGATCAATGCACAATTGTAACAATAAACAATAGACAAACGTTTTTACAATCATCAATCATTTGTTTTTATCATTTAATCTCTATAATCTCATTCAGGTTGATTTTGACAAGACAAAACACATGAGTGACTCCACCGTGGCCCACCGTGAGTTTGAGAGGAAACGGCTGATTGCCCAAGACAGTTTAGCAGCTGAGAAATTGCGAAGAAAAGAGGAGGCCGAATTGCAGAAGAGAGAGGAGCAAAAGTACGTTATTAAATTCCTCCCCCCCTCTTTCCAATATTAATTCACCTTTGATGTTTATCTTCACCAATTTTCTCAGGAAAAAAGAGTCAGCCGACAAAGATGCCAAGGAGTCAAGAAGACGAAAGAGAGAGGAGAAACGTAAACGAAAAGCTTTGACTATGTACAGAAAACAGGAGGAAGATAAAGTTTCCATGAAGATAGCTAGAGAAGAAAAAAAATTGATAAAAGCTCAGAGACAACTTGAGAGTATTCGTCTGCTTGATGAACTATTCGATCGCATAAAAGTACGTATTATCTTCCATAATCCTCAAGTAATAAATCCAAAAGCTTATTTTACCAATTCTCTACAGACTAAAGTCGAGAAGAAGGAAATTGTAATTGGGGGGACAAATCAGGAGGATCAGAAAACACTTCAGAAGTCGGATAAGGTGGAGGAGAGATCGAACAAGTCTACAGACAGGGATGATAAAAAGTTAGATAAGAGAAATAAGAAATTGAAGAAGAAGAAATCGAAGAAGGAGAAAAAACGAAAGGTGAGTATTCGATTAGAGCACTTTGATTGATGAACCCCCTATTTTTCCTTCAATTTCTGTGTTAATTTGTTGCATTTTTTTCCCCCCCAGAAGAAGAATAAAAAAGACTCTGAGAGTTCTAGTGATGATTCTGATGTGGAAACAGATAGAAAAAAATTAAAAAGTGCCTTGGGTTCTATTAATACACATACCCTTGATGTTGATCCGGAGATGAGTATGCCACCAATGTACCCAAGATTTCCACAGCCCTGGTTTTACGATACAGCAGCAATGCTCTATCCACCAATGAGTCGTGGTGGTCCAATAAATAGATATCAACGTGGCCGAGGCAGAAATTTTCCACGTCGTGGTGGAAGATATCCTCGACGTGCATTCAATCCTCACATGTACAATGAACAGTACTACAAGTACTTTGCCAATTTAGCTGGTATTGATTACTACGAGAGTGATTACAATTCAAAATCACGTTCACGAAGTCGTGGAAGATCGAGGAGTAGATCGAAAAGTAGATCGAGATCGAGAAGAAGAACAAAGAGCAGAAGTTACTCAAGATCAAGATCACGTGAGCACAGGAAGCGTAAGAGGTCAGCGTCACGCTCGAGGTCTCGTTCAAGATCAAAATCTAGGACTAGGTCCAGAAGGAAATCAAGATCAACATCACGATCGAGGTCTAGGGAGAGTAAACAACAGAGTAGGAGGAAACGTAGTAGATCTAAAGTTAAAGTTACACGTGCTAAATCAAGATCAAATACTCCCAAGAGAAGATCCAGGAGTAAGTCATGGTCAATGCCAAAGTCACCGAGGCAACGCAGCTGTTCGTGGTCCAAGAATGTTGATGAGGATGGTAAAGCTACTGAGAATGATAAAACGGAATCCAAGACTGCTGAGTCTAATAAAGATGTTTAACATTCCCTTCGTGATTACATAATTATTTTGAAGGATTAAATATACTTCTTGGAGAGTCTTTTCTACATCACTCATGATTTTTTTTTTCTTTTCATCATAATCATTTCTCTTGCAATTGTAATTGATTGAATTATTTGAAATACATAACTTTTCTTCGATCAACTGTCTACTCATTTTTTTTTTTAAGAAATTGTCAGCTACACGTGCACATGCAGGTATGGGGCTCGAACAAATATCGAAGAGAAGAAATTCAGTTAGATTTATTGTTGAATTTTTTTTTTCTTTTCATGAAAACTCGAAAGAAAAATTTTCGAACTAGTTTTTTTTTTTTTATTTATAATATTATTAAGTTGCTTTTTTCTTTTAGTTTTATACTGTGAATTCTGTGTGGGACATTATCGAAATCAGAGGAAATTAGTGGCATTTTGGTCCCCTATCCTTAATATTTTTTTTTTTTTAAATTTTGTGCTACTTGGCTAGATGGTGTTGAGGAAGCATTATGTTATTCTAAATCATTCGTTCGAAAAGAGAATTGGTAAATTAATGAATTGTTTTTGGGTACTGAGTGATTGAGGAAATAAACAAAAGGCACATCCCCCAGTGTGTCAAAATAATTTTGTTAGACAATTGAATGAAATGTGTATTTTTTTCTTTTCATCTTCAAATATCTTCATTTTCAGTAATCCCAGGCACTTCACGCAAGTAATGCTTGTTTAAACTATTTTCATTTTCAAGTAATCAGGCGGACTAAATTTGTATACTTTACATAAAATGCGTATTATTAAATTTACGTGTACGCGTAATATAATTTGGTTGTTGGTATTTTTTTTTTTCTTGGTAATTCCATTTATTTAAACTAGTAGGAAATCAGTATTGAGTATTAAATCCTCTCATCTTCATCATCTTTTTCTCATTTTTTTTTTCTTTTTCGTGTTAATTTAACGTTTATTACAGTTTATTCTTTTATGCGTCACTTAAAACTACGTAACAATATGTACAAACATAATATGTTTACATCAACACGTATTTACAATGTACTTCTTTAAGAAGTTTTCGTTTATATAGACTAGAAGAGGTTGTATCTTTGAATAACAGAGATAATGGACTAGTATTTTTCCATTTTATTGTTTTGTTTATCTTTGTCAATAAGTATCAATTCAATTGTTCAATACTACGACTAGATTCAATATTTTTCCCCTTTGTTTCTTCATTCTCCTTGAGAGATGATATTTAATTACTTGTTTTAATTTCAATTCAATCTATTTTATCTCATTCCAATGTCTAGATTATCTTTGTTTTACGTATGTTAATGTATTTTTTTTTTTTTGTTATTCTTGTTCAGGATTTTAAAGAATTAATTTACGTTAGATAATCAATTACATATGAACATTTTGTGCGAAATAGTGCTTATAAATGGTACTCAATTCAAGAATGAGCGCTATTTATACATTTTAAATTCTCACTTTGTCTAGTAGCAATGGACATGAAAATTGTTCGATCACTTTCATCACTTGAACTATTTATAAATTAAATATGAAAGACATTTGTTTACCTAGAATTTTTAAATGTTAGAAAATGAGGGTTTATAATCGAACAGCGTTTATGTTGTTTCAATGTTCATTTTTAATTGTAAAATATCGATTAATTTAATTATTCAATTATTCCACTTGTGTCTATCATAGCAGTGTATAAAAGATTAATACTCGACAAGCCGGAATAATGTAATTTCTTCATTATTCAATTTTTTACGAATATTATCACTTGCGATCGTTCAATTTTCTTCATTCTCATTCCTTTGGTTCTATACATAAGAGACGCCTTATGATTAAACATGGGCCCCAATTCTTACATTACGCACAACGCAATTACTCATAAATGAAGAAGGAATGTGAAAGAATTACTGCAAATTCTGTTGGGATTAACTCATCAAGGAAAAAACATAATTAAAATTCCAGCCAGAGATTCAATAAATTTCACTGATGGCTCCTAATTTTCGTGAATAAAGCACCGAGTCAGTTGGCAGTACAGAATAATCTGTGTTATACATAAATGGCAAGCAGTGAAAATTAGTTATTAAAATTTTTTTGATATGCTTAATCGAGAAAATTAGGGAATTTTAATCGTATTTTTGAAATTCTGTATAAATGAAAAGACATCATAAAATGAAAATATTCCAGAGGCTCGTTCGAAGCTATGAAATGTTGAGTGAGACCGTTAATTTAGGCATTTAATTATTATTTTCGTTATCAAATGTTTTATCAATTAGTCACGTATTCTTTTAATGTATTTGGGTAATTAGGAAGAGGATCAGAGTAATTATTTTTGCGCTTTTCTTTTGGCAAAAGGCAGAAGAAATAAATTTGATAAAATGGGAAATTACTTGTTTGTTAAAGACATCTCTGTGCCAAGATTTCACGATTAAACCTAACAAATTGCTGTAATAGATACAGTACTTGAGCCTCCTTCTTATTTCCTTGCAATTCATTGAAACCACTGTAATTGTTGATAGAGTTATTTTGAATTTACTGGATCATACAATTTGGTGGTGCAAATATTTTTAATTACCATTGAATTTCATCAGTGAATCGAAGATACGAATCTGATACATTTAACACCAAGTGGTCCCCAGTATTGCACGACAAATTAAATTATTCTATTTTCCACTCGCTATTCAATCCGTGTCCTCCATCAATCGAATCAGATGGTGCGTGAATAATTTTTAGTTAATTTTTTCTAGATAATACTCCTTGATAATTGGCACAACTATATGGCCAAAAATTATTTTGCTGCACATCCTGTTAATTTGGGAGTAATTTTTTTATATTAGTTTTAGTTAATTCCTAGGTCTCAATGGATTTATTTATCATCTATGTGGATAAACCTCTTCAAGCCTATTTTTCATACTGCCTAAATTTTTACGGTGGATCGAAAATCGAGATCCTAATTTAATTTTCTCTCTTAATTTATTGGAATTAATGATGCAGTGGTTAAAAAAGGGGAGTCAATGCCTCTGCAGGATTAGTTTCTCAGAAAATATTTCGGAATCTCAGAGATATTTTTCCCAAAAAGTAAACCTGAAGTTGATTTGAACAATTTTTTTTCACTCATTCACTATTGAATTAATGAAATTAAAGAAACTTGTACCTATTCTTTTGATAGAAAACAAGGAAAATAATTTTTTATTAATTTAAAACTTTTCACTACAACCTAGATCGGTATATCAATTTTTGTTAAATTCTGTTGGTCATTTTCGTAACAATTAAAACGACTGCTGCCGTTGGATAATATCGGTAAAGTTTTTTTTTTTTATTGAAGGACTTCTGGTTTTTTTATTCGAGTTAAAATTGTAAAACTCTACAATTTATACGGTTTCAATTGTTTTCTCAACTATTCTCTTTGGTAATAGTAGTAACAATATATTAATGAGTGTTTTATATTCATAGGAATAGTAATAATCGTATTTTTTTGTCGTATAAATTGGTGAAAGTTATTGTTAATGCAATAAGTTATTTAGTTTCGTTTTAGTATTTGCTGTAGGAACCGTGAAAAAATTACGGTTTTGTGAAATTAATTAATTTGTACAGCGAGTCAATTTTTCATTTCGTTTGGTTTGTGCATTATGTTTTTTTTTTTAACTTCTGTACAGAACAGATATCGTGTTATTATTTCTCTTTCTCAATTGCTTTTGGTTTTCTACTCCACTTGATGGTTTTTTCTTTTAAATAACTAAGATTAAAAATAAACCGAGATTTTTATAATGTCAATGATAGTTCTCATAACTCGACTAATTCTATAAAACACAATAAGTCAAATTTTCTAGTCTCGTTAATTATCCATTTATCTCGGGAATGAATGATGCTAGAGAAAAATGTCAAAAAAAACTTTTTTTCAGCTGAGAAAATTTCCGATGAGAAAGGTATCTTGACTTTTTCTCCTCAAATCACTCATTACCAAGATAATTGGATAGTCAAGAACAAATAAAAAATTGACTCTTTGACCACTCCACTTCTGAATCAATTTATTCAGCAGTAATGAAAAAAAATGATAATGAAAATTGAGGTTCATCTAATTCTTTCTCTACATATCATCAAAAAAAATATTTCATGCAATTTCTGACTGTCCTCCCCTCATTTATTTCATCTGACACTATAATGCACTTTCACAAGAATTCAATTACTTTTCATTGTTTACCTATATAAAAATATCATTCAGTTTCGTGTCCAGTGTGCATTGAGAAACAAGTACCAGAGGAGACCTCAGTTGGGGAGAAGAAGAAAAGAATTGTTGTTAATTTTGTTCTGTTATATTGTTGACAATTGTGTCCACTTTTGGTCCCATTTCGCGATGTCAAACCCCCCTTTGGCGAAAAGTTTTTTTTTTTTAAAAACCAATAGCAATAGAGAAATTAATAGAGAAAACCCGTTAAAACGATCTAGGTCACCATGTATCTGACTCGACGCTTCGTCTCTCAATGTTTCTAGATGAAAGAAATAAAAAAATAATAATACTTTCATAATTCTCTGCTCTAGCTGATGACAATGAAATTTCTTAATCTAACTCGCACTATACCAACTATTCGTCTTGCTCAATAAAAAAAGTATCATTTGTTTCCTATAGTTTTATTATTTTCCCTCTAATGTCCCCAGTTAAGTGAATACTACACGTAACTGCACTGTCCCTCATTTTATCATTTTTTTTTACCAACCTGAAGTGATAAATACTATAATCTACGGACGTTAAAGCGGATAAGATCACTTTGCATTCTTCCTCCTATTAGTTTTTTTTTTTTTAATTTATATTTTAACTTTATCATTCTTTTCTATCGTCAACTATGAATTGATATTAATCTCATCTGTATTACCGCATCAGTTCATCGCAATGCATTACCCATTTCAATTATCCCCCCCCCCCCCAATTTGAAATAAAAATAATTTACCTCGTCACATAGTTGTTTGGTTTATGCTGAATCGATATACCCGTTTAGCAGATTTGCCACTGTGGCAAATAATTCATTTGACAGTTGTGTCCTAACTATAACCACTCCTTAAGGCCATCGTTTAATATATAATTTGTTCTTTTTTTTTTTTTTAATAATATTTTTGTTGTTGTTTCTTTTCATTTTGCAATAAAACTAGTCGTTGACTAATTTCACGCTGATAAAAGGGGAGTTGTAATAAATTTCATAATCAGCAGAAAATTTTTCGAGAGACAAGAGAGAGAGAGAGAGAAAAGGAGAGGTTTAATAGATTTTATTTGTTGAGAAAGGGTATAGAGAATTGAGAGATTAAAATTTATTCACCAATAGATGATTATCAATAATCAATTTTCCATTGATAATGTAAAATCCCAGGATGACCAAGACGTCACGTGATGCTATTTATTATCAAATATATTTTTTTTTCTTTTTGACCTCACCAATTTGTCTTTACTCAGTGGTTTATTTAATTCATGTTCCCCTAGAGCACTTTTCCATAGCTCACCTGTTTCCATGAATTTTTAGCGTTTATCCAAGTATACAAGGGAAACATTGAAACTGACAGATATATAGAGATAGTATGGAACAGTAGGATAGAGGTTGAATCGAATCGAGTACCTTAATTATTAAGGTATAGTTCGGAGGCACGCAAGAATGGGCGAGAAAGGGGGGGTGTTTGTTGGTAGGGAAGCAGTCCGCAGCTAGTGGAAGAGTCCGTGTATTTTAAGTCAATTTCTCCCTCTGTTTAGCCCCCCCCCCCCCTCTACCCTCTCTTTAACCCCTTCTCTCGTTAGAATGCCCTTTCCATTAGAAAAATGTTAGCAAGACCAGCTCGTTGCAGTTGTCTCCAGAGAGGCGTATCCATTGTCCTTCGTGTCTCGAATTTATGATCGATTGTGTACAGTACCTGCTGTATAACCCCCTGTCAATCGATCATCATTGATTAGAATACATCAACAATGAGTAAATGACCAGTTTGAGATACGAGAGGGGGTGAGTCCTTGAGGGCAAACAAGTGGGAGAAATTGTGATTTTAATACACGGAAATACCTATAGGCCTGATTGAAAAAATTGCCAGTTTTTTCATCATTTGGTTTTGTTTTAATATGAGTGCTGCGGCTGCAGAGACGAAGCTCAGCTGTTGGGTGATGTGTCTGAGCCCTGACTCGTACCAAGTCCACCCATACCAGCTTGAGTAGTCAGACGTGTTGCTGATTGTGATGAGGTTGATAGTGTGTGTTGTGGCTGGCGTGTATTACCACCTCCAGTGTCAGGTACCAAATGTGGTGTTCTGCTTGATACTGGAGGTAGTACAGGACTCGCTGGCCATGGATGAAGGGACATTGTACTTGGTGCACTTGGTACACTGCGAGAGTGTGGCAGTAGTGGTGAGTTTGATAGGCTTGCCAGTGGATGATGAGCTGCTGAACTCAAATTTCCAGACATTCCGACTGTTAAACTGTGGCCAATTCCACTGGCTGAGCCACAGCCACCACTCGGTGTCGTTCCTAAGACAACTGCTGTATCGGGATGGAGAAAGTTACGGCGTTGCTCCATTCGCTCGGCATGTTGGGCCAAACAACGGGTCAGGGCCTCTGGTAGCATCTCGAGTTGCTCTTGGAGGGATGTTAATTTGTCCTCGAGACTCACTAGACGCTCCTCCAGGGAGTCCTGACGGGTGCTCATATCTGACACTATTTCGTAGACTGTGTTTTGAGTCTAGGGAGGAGGGAATGAGAAATGAAAAATTGTTTGTGATATTTCGGAAACTGATGGATGAATACAGGATATAAATCACCAATAAAGTGGTTAATCGAGAAAGTTCAATCTTGATATTCACCATGATTGTGCATTTATCTTGGAAACGAGTCATTTTAGGGAAAAGAGTCAGAAGACCTCTGTTTTGGTAAAGAAAATACTCTACAAAAAAAAAAAGGTCTTTTAACTGTTTTTCCTACAATTAATCATGAGTGAAAAATCGACTGGTCAATCTCTACCACTTAATTTCTGTGAAAATTGCGAATTCTGGCATTTTCAGATATTTTAGTACTCACTTTTGCCATATCTGTTATTGTATTAGCGTTGTCCATCAATTTTCTTTGATCCATTTTAACTTTTCTCAGTCTGTAACCAATATTTAATAATTGATAACGAAATAATGGACTATGATAAATTGACTATCTCCATTAATTACTCACGCATAAATGGCTAGGAGAAATTTTCTCTGATGCGTTCGCACGCGACCCGGATTAACTCGTTTCACTAGACGTGTATGTTTGTATATGAGCCACGTTTCTCGTAGTACATTTGCCGCTGCGTTTTTCAACTGAAAAAACAGAATGATTGGCATGTGGAGGGAATCAAATTAAACTTTGAAATGGAAGGAAGAGGATTAAAAAAAAACTATTAAATATTCTGCGATGAGAATGAAAAATGAAAGATAAAAATATAATCCCTCACTCTTTTTGTCAACTGTGTGTCCATCATAAAATTATGTACGTGCTTCTCTGCTCTCGTCAGTTCCAATTTCCTGGATACCACAGCTACCAGCAAAGCTGTACAGCCTGCTCCCTGTTGAAATTGTAAAAACGGAATGAAAAATTCCATTAGCATAATTTCATTTCCCCTCTATTCTTTCATATTTTTCTTTTAACATCACGAAAAAGACAAATAGAAATAATTCAGTAAGAATTACCATTATACCAGTAGACACAGCAATACCACGTCCACAGTACGTGTTGGGTACAATGTCACCAAAGCCCACACTGAGGAACGTGATGGCAATAAGCCACATTGAGTTGAGCAGGTTCGCATGTTCCTCATCATGAAACCTGAAAGATTTTAATCAGTATGCTGACATATTTGAATCTAACATGTGGGTTTGTCGTGCTGGTAAATGCCTTGTGAGGATTAAAAAATATTTTTCTCTGCATGAATTGAGAGAATAGTTAAAATTTTCGATTCCACTGGAATTTTTGATAAGTTTAAGGAACGTTCAATGAGATGAAATTATCGTTTAATAAATCAAAAACTCTCAATTATATTTTCATTAATCTCTCCATCTGGACAGAACAGAGAGATAAAATGTGTATATATCCCTTTTTTTTATAAATTATTTCTTCCCCTCTCTTTCTTGCTCAATGGGTGGACTGGCGATAGAGTTTGAAATAATAGGATTGGCAATTGGTGTTGAGGTATAACCCACGGATAAACCTTACTGCCGAGTGATAAAACGATAAATATTATTTTTCATGGGAAGTGGAGTTTGGCTTAACAGCTGAGTTTTTTCAAGTGAAATTGTCGTATCACGATGTTCGAAAAATGGCCTCACCATGAGGTGGTGAAATATCGATTTCAAGCACTGGGATAATCCATGATACGCCCCGAAATCACAGTCATTTTTTTTTTCTCCAGTGGTGCACCAGCTTGATTTTATTTGCTTGGAGAAGGTCTCGGGTACTGCTGGAGTGCATCTGCAGAGGAGAATTATTGGGTGGGAAAGAGTAAAAATACGACTGCAGTCGAGAGGGTGAGAAGAATGGGGATAACTGATGGAATAAGATGTGATTGTAGGAATCGAGGGGCTTTCAATAGAGTCTTTGGAGTTTCATCGACTATTTATGGATAATGAGTGCATTTGTCTCTCGAATGACCCCTCTCTTTCCCCTATTTTCAACAGTAAAAGTCAAGTTGAACAAGAAAGAGTTCTTGAGGAGTGGTTGAGAAAGAATTTGGCAAATGCTCCACTTCTTTTTTTTTTTTCTCTTCCCACGTGCAATTCCACTTGTTCCGAGGGCCCCGGGAAATTGTAGGGAAATCACAGTGGGACATCATCTCCACATGGTTATTACATTCTCATGGGCCATTAGTTGAATGAGAATGAAATACTTGAGTGAGTGCCAAGTCCTATACATGAACCATTTAAATTATGAATTTGAGAATTCAAGGATTAAAGTTTAGACATTACCTTTCACATTGTCGTAGTGTCCAAGACGCAATGATCCACAGTGATACCATGAAAACGAGTAGTACAGTACCGGGGCAGATGGTCATGAGGGTCTTTAAGACAAATCTCGTATTAAAGTTTATACGATTCAAGGCCCCTATGCTTCTCGATGAGGCATCGGTGAATAGCTTTGAGTGAAGTAGCATCACACGACATATTAAATACAAGCGTAGAAACATTGGCAATGACAGGGTTACATCGTAGGGCACCCATTGTGAGCCTATATCACCACCCTTATTGGCCAATTTGGTTGTCCACAGGAAGTAGTATTCACCGGGTATTGGATGAACTGCACATATAGCAAGTTCCATGGATATCTGGGACATTCGTTGCCAAGTCATTGCGATTCGCCAATCATCGGCGCAGTTATCAATCATGAACAACTGAAAAAAAAAAAAATGCAATTTGAATAAAAACATCATACAACAGATAAAAGAGAATACATTGAACAATCGTCAAAGTTCAAATGCTCAGTGAGCATTCAGACGTGAGATACTAAAGTCTGACTTATATCAAAACTTTTTAAATCATTCCCTATCCCCCCCAACCCCCATTCCTTTCGAACACACCCCTCTGCTCTTCGACAGTGAAAAAATATATAAAACAACTCCCGCGAGAGTGTGGAATTTAGTAATGGCATAAAACTCTTAAATTTCACCATGGGAAAGGCGTTCATTTCATCTACTCTCTTTTTTTTTTTCCTTTTACCAACGCTAAAACCACCTTTTTTTCTCTCAAGGCTCTTTGTCCGTCTCACTTTCGAGTTTGCTCTCTTTGACTCACTCCCCCTCTATTCTCTCGGCAACGTCATCCAACGAAACTTTTCATTCTCATCTCCTTCTCCCTTTCTCGATAAGACGCACTCGGCACTCTTGAGCCAAAAAGAAACTACAAACAAGTAAAACCATTCTCCTTGACTTTAGAGGTAGTTTCTCAGTTGTAAAATGATGGTAGCACTCGTTACCGTTGAAAATGATATAAATCACAAGTCACCTCAGATACTTCATCACAGTGTGAAAACAACCAGGTGATTGTGGTGATTTACTCGTCAACTTGAATTGTTTCTCATTCCTGGTAATATCTATTGTATTATATTTATATTCTTCCCTTTATCATCCCTCCCCCATCAGCCAAGGGGAGTAAATCTCGAGGGTAAGTATAAAAGGCAAAATGTTGAGTGGAATTGACCATAACTTCTATATTAATATTCTTTATGATGCTTTCTACAGAGAGTTATGTGAGTTATACCGATTCAAAGTTTTTCCTCGACTTCTCTGTAACTTTTAGGTCAAATGAATTGTCTAATTCCAGGAGTCGATACCACTGCCTTTCACTGTATATTGACATAAAGAGAGACAAAGGGGCGACAGGGCCACTAGACGAGGAAATGAATCTGTCGGAATTGCTTTTATTCTCCCTCAAAGACAAAACTCCGGTCTTCAACCCGCAGGGGTACATAAACTCTCCTCCAATCACTTCATACTACGATGGCAATACCTTTTTTTTTTCAGTTGATTTTTCACTGGCTTTACTCTCAGCTCGACCCTTTCTAAAAAATGTGAATAGACCAGGAACTTTATAAAATACTTTGTATAACTGTAGCGTAAACTGTGAAAAATTGTAGCAGTGGTGACGCTGACGTACCAGAAATGGAATTAGTTTTAAAACTGTCTCCCCACAAGAGGGGGAGGGAGGGAAAAATGCGGTGAAAGTTTTTTGGGAGATAATAAAAATCATCGCCCGAACGATAGCGCCTCGTCGACAATGAGATTTCCCTTCTTGTATTTTTTTATTTATTTAACCAGATGCATCGATGAATGAATTTATTGTATCTACAAAGAAACCAGTGATATTTTTATTCAAGATAATAATGAAATAATTGATGGTTATTTTCAATACAATTGTTTCCAGATATTTTTCATTGCAATAATCCAATTGAGTTCAATCCGAGCGCGACGAGCATTTTAATGAAAAAAAAAATCCCGCGGTTTATATGCAGTAGAGGAGGAGGTGGAAAATCGAGGGGAATTGATAACGGTGCGATAATTAATTTTGTTCATCAAAGTTGAAATTTTTTTTTTATAGAAAAAGAATCAATGTGGCGTGTAGTAGCGAAATGGAATTACGATGTTGGAGATGGTGGAAGGCCCGATGGGGATCGCGCATGGGTGGAAAACTCATATATTCTCCAAAACTCGTATTTATCCCCCCCCCCCCCCCCCCTCGGAACTAAATTGACGTTAATAGTCTCGTAAAGATTTAAAACTCAGCCCAGGAGCTTTCGGGCACGCATGTAACAACGGTATTTTACATTGACTGTATGTCTGTCCCTGCGGCTGACACATTCCGTACCACAACCACTGGTTTCGCGTTACGCTTGCAGCCAACAAGTATGCGTGAATGTACGCGCGGTTCAGTAGGTACGCTCGGAGGCATTGATGCGGGAAAAAATATGAATTTTTCCAATTTCATGATTCACTGCATATCGTCGTAGGGATAAATTGTATGGGATTATTCGATGCAGAGAAGATTTTTACCTCAAATTTGAAAATTGTTTTTTTTTTTTCTATTCAAAAACACAATTTTCTTCATTTCGAAAATGATAAGTTGAGAGAATTGGAGATTTTGAGTGGTACCAATAGAATTATGGAAATATAATTACATGCCTGATTGACCCATTTTGCCCCGCTGATTACATAAAAAAAAAATCTTTCTCACTAAATCAAAAGTTTTTAATTAATACAACTGGTCCTCAAGATATCGCTCAATCGTTCTCAATCAAAGATAAATTTTTTTTTTCTCCATGAGTGACAATGTAAAAATATACATAACACGTTGATAAACCATTTTTCTCTTCCTCTGAGTCCATCGATCGCTCGTGTCTCGTCGCTGTTACCTTGACCATCGCGCGCAAAAAAAAAAAAACACAATACAGTAGAGAAAAAAAAAATCAATCGACGTTGTCTCATCAGTTGAATAATTCAGGTGAAATAAAAATTGAAGAATAGAAAGATACTTGATACTCCTCTCAATTACATTCTCCTATTGACCCGTTGACTTTTGCACTCTGTCACGATGAGTCGATCATCGCATTATCAATGGTCTTTTGTTGCTCAAGGTCGAGCTGTTGGAGAATGAAGTGTATTAATATTGCCAGGATGGAGGAGATTAAAGGTTGCTCTATTGATAGTCTAGTTTATCGAGTGAAGATAGTGAAGATAAATCGATAAGCGATTGGATAATAAAAATATATATATATCATATACGTGCATGGTAATAACCACGTGGAAATGTGGCATTGGATCACGAGGCTCTCTCAATGATATTTTTACCATATAATTTTTTGCACAATTGTCTGAGGAATTGTTGAAATGTCAGATTTATGCAATAATAATGTCACGTTCATTTTATTCTACCGGAGCTATATTTCCACACTGGATTAACGAATATATTGAAATATTCATGGTACTGAGACAGAAAAATTATGCAAAAAATATGGAGCAATATATTTTAATGGCTTCTTGGTGAATGATTTATGAATTTCCTTGAAAGTTTTCCCGAGTTTCTCGCTCTCATTTCTTTTTCTCCACTCGACTGCTCTTGGCTGGGGTTCAGCATTATAACTTTGACAGAAGGAATCGTGGACTACCAAATGCACGAGTGAGACGAAAGTGTTAAAAAAAAAAAAAAATAGATAATAATACCGGAGATAGAGATAAAGGAATGACTGGGTGTGGTCGAAGGGGGGCTTTCGATGGAGAGTGATGGTGTACAGTTGAAAATCGATGTGACACACGTGGACTCGGGTGTATCAGGAAATAGCACGGTACCAAGGGCACAATAGCGTTGACTACAGTACGTCGTGCCACTTACGAATGACACGACAGTTGAAAAAGGATTAAAAAAAAATAAATGCAACAATAGGAAGAGAGGAGACATTCGAGGCCAGTGCCAAAAAATACGATGAGAAGATCAACACCTGTCTGACTCAATTGTTAAAAAAAAAAAATTCTTCCAACTCTTTTGTGTGCACTCCATGGACAGCCCTCGGAATTGGTGATTCGGGAGGATATTTTATATACAATCGAGTTGATATTACGAAGTTGGCAAATAGTAAATGCCAGTGGATAACGAGGATATGGATTTTGGCACGAGTTACACTTTCATTGCCCCCCCCCCCCTCCCCCAATTTATCCTTAATTTCCACTTTTTCACACACTCTCTCTCACTGTATCTGATTCTCCCGCGCTGATTGACCAATCGGTTTATTGAAAAAATTTGGCAGGAAAACCTGCCAATTCCCTCCAATTATTCTCAAAGGTACTTGTATACCTTTATCAGTCTCATTACGGAACGGATTGGATTTAGTTTCCTTCCGTGAATTCCGTTGGCACAAGTCGATGAAACTCAGTGAAGTTGGAAGCAAGTTGAGGGGAAATTGTCAGAGGGAGGAGAAAAATGGCGAGATGTACGGTTTTGTGGGCACAATGTAGTTTAAATTTCCTCAATTTTTTCCCCTATTTATCATCCTTTGTTCCTTTGACGAGAGCCTTCTTTTCGGTTACTCCCGCAGCTACTCCAGCAGTCCATAATTTTTTTTTTCTCTCTCTCCACACCGCAATAATAATTCTCCATTCTCTCTTCTTCCATCTCATGTATACCCAACCTGCATGCTTTCTTGCTGGAGCTTCCTTGAAAAATATACAGACAGAGCCTCGAACCGATAAGGAGGACACCAGAGAGTGGCAAATTCCTCATTTTTCTTTTCTCCCTTTTGCCCACTTTTTTCCCTTCGTCTCGACTCTTGAACTGCATAAAAGCAAAAATAAGGAGAAATAGGAGGATAAATAGGGGCTCGT
This sequence comes from Coelinius sp. EB29, assembly GCA_035578325.1. NCBI lineage: Eukaryota > Metazoa > Arthropoda > Insecta > Hymenoptera > Braconidae > Coelinius > Coelinius sp. EB29. Next base: position 2,410,613 of record JAOZGT010000001.1, on the reverse strand, counting down.
CAAGGGAAATATGTCAGTGGATGAAGCAGACATTGACTAACGAGATCCTGTACATATTGCAGAAGATGAAAGGGACTTGGAGGTCCAGCGAGGCTGGGTAAACCGCGACTACACAGAGCTCCATCTCTTAAGTGCTCAACCACAAATATCCGATGGTTTATTAACTCTGTAGACACTCTGAATGTCTTTGCTGAGTCTATCTGACGTATTCAATTGCACCAATCTCTTTAAAGAGGCTCATTGAACACTAATTACCTAGAAAATGACGTGATGAGAAAGCCAATGGCGATTTAAGATTCCCATCAGAACAGCTATCAACTGAGTGTACTAAACTCGTAAAACCCCTCTTTTGGCTGATGTGTTGAAGTGCCCAATTGAATACCCACCAGGTCTGAAAGTTAATCCTGGATCGTTGGATCCAATGGGAATGATCCAACAAGATGCTCTAGCTGTCATCTTACCTTGAATCACCTCGACCGCAGGCAGGAAAATATGAGGATCATGGACTAGAATGTTTTCCTCGAGACTCGAGGTTTAACCAGTGATATCAACAACGTGTGAGTGTATTTCCCCATGGTGCCATTAAACTGTCCTGGTTCAACTCAACCCCAACAATAAACTTTGCCTCAAGTAGTGTAGAAGACATCGGTGTCTTTCCATTAAAGCTGGACACTTGATACATCTGTACATGTATTTGCACAGATATATGTAAATGTGTACATGGCTTGCTGATGAGTGTTTGTCCTCCAGAATGTCTTTGTTGCAAGTGTTCTGGGTAAGTGAACTAAGGGTTTATTGAGTTGATCACCGAGGATTCTCAGGACAATTATCATCTAAATCATTGAACTGTTTTCAGATAATATCAACAACGTGTTTCACGTCTGCAGCAGATATTTGGATGACATTTTGTGTCTTTAGAGAGAGATACCACTACTGTAGAAATGTTTATTTCCATTAAATTTTAGGACAACTGCTGCAACTGTTGACGACGGGAAGAGTAATGAAACAAAGGGAGTGACTGGTTGTTGTAACGAGAGTATTCACTTGCATGGCACCATCAACTTTGGTAGGGGGATGTTTTAGGGGTACATGAATGTCAGCTTTAGGGGGTTTGAGGGAGGAGAGGGATGAAGCAAGTGAGAAAACTTGGCAGCCATACTAAATTCTAAATCCAAGCTAAGCAAGAAGCGGAGAGTTTATGAGTGGGCGTACAATTTCAGGGGATGGACGCGTGCATGAGAGCCTGATGAACGAGGAGTTCGTAAAAAGGCATTGCTGGGTTATTACGAGACAATCCAGTGAGTTATAGTAGAGTGATACATAATAGAGTGGGTTTAGTATACACTGGGATATCCACGTTGGAAAGTTATATGGAGGAGATGTTAACTAATCCCCACGTGTATACTTCCGGTAATTTAAGCCATTACTCGGTTAACCGTGACGATAGTTATGGCATTGATTTTTATTTGTGACGAGTATGCATACTGTAGTGGTTGAAACATTCGTTATTGTGATTATATTTTTTTTTTAAGATTTTTTCAGACCAGAGTTTAATTATTGTTTGGGCAGAAGGGAAAAGTTATTTTCAATTATTCTACCGTCTGGATATTGTTGGAGCATTAAATTCGGGTGCATTTCAGACTGCAACAAGTTTCCAATTTATTCACTCGAGGATTTTAATTAATTTTGAAGGTTTAATATTGGATAAATTACGAAAAACAAATATTCACATAAATGAAATATTTTGATCAAGAATACTTTCAGGAAAAGCTTCATAATTTTAATTAAAAATGCAAAAATTTTAATATTTACGAACATGAATGAAATTATTAATGTATTAAACTGACGAGTTTTCCGGAACCGGAAATATTCTTCCCCAAGAGGCACAGATTTCTAAAAAAATGTGCAAAATACAAAAGAATGCCACACCAGCGGAAATGATCTCCCAGCTATCATGCCCCATATGACAAAAGAACCACGATCGTCTCAGAGTCGTTAGCTACGATTCGAATGAACTGGACAGGGATAGGGTCCGAAAGTGTTGGCCCCTGGCCAACTCTCCGTCTTATCTCCCACCCCATGGATAACAGTATACGGATTGAGTCATCACATTGGTGTGGGAACTAAAGCCGACCCTGCATCCTCTGCCAGTCTCTGCAGTCCCCGGGGGCTATAAAAAGCCCTGAGATGGCTCAAAACCCGAGTAAAACACTACACAATTCCAGGCTTCCATCGTCATTGGCACAGAACTGACAGCAGATCCATGGAGAATGAAACTAGGAGTAAAAAAATCCAGAGAATAGAAATACTCAGGAAGAGAAATTGCTGAGATACAAATAGTCGTGATAGAATGGGTCAAATCGCCCTCCAGAAGTTCATTTTGTCTTCTTTTTGTCATAGATCTCAGTCTTATCCAAAATCCGAGGCTCATACTGGATGATTTACTCTCTGGGAACAACGAAACAATCGAGTAGAGTGTCACGAGGAGTTTTTGTTGTCCGTGAGTGTCTTCCAAATTCAACCCTGACATATATATTCCCAAATCTATGAATCCTAACTCCACCAATGGGGCCAACCTTGCCAAGGATATCCAGCTTTCGATTCAACTCATGAAACGAATTGGTCTGTTGGACTCTTTGGCTTTGGTTATCGCGTCTCCACGTTGAAGATAAATTGCCAAGACTTGTGGAACAAGTGTCAGGTTTTTTATGAACATCTTCGATGTAGAATTTCCATTCGATTTCCCTGGTGTTTTACCAATGAAATGTACTCGTCCTCAAGAGGCTCAGATGCATCAAATAGAGTTGGAAATATCTTCAGTGATGATGCTCACTTTTTTTTCGAAAATGAATTTGCACAGTACTAGATTGAGCTAAATGAGAAAAAAAAATTAAATGAGTGAGAAGATGGAGAGACACTGTATCCTTGGTGTGTACATTCAACTGGAGTTACAATTGTCAGACGATGCACCACAGTAATGGAGAGATATGTAGATAGTACATTTCTACTGGTACCCACTCCGCATACTTAGTCTCGCCTCGTTCCTCTCCTGGACTGTTCTCTTGGCAACCCAGTGCCGAATTTTCAGTGGCAAATTCTTTATGTACTCTAAGATAAATACAAGCTGACCCGGAGAAAGATAAAAGAACAAACAAGAAAATTCTCAACATTGTCCATTTTCGTAGAATTTCTGGCTCTACATATTCATACCCCCGCCCCCCCCCCCCCCTCATATTTTTTATTCACAACGCATTTTGGGTAGTAAATTTCTTGGCAACAGTGTAAACTTGATGCTCTTTGGTGAATCTTTGTTGATGTTTGTGGATGTATAAGAATGCGAACAAATTCCAGCAGAGTTATTCTTCTTTTGGTGCTATGAAAATGGGTACATCTTGGCTTTTTATTTATTTTTTTATTTTATCGATTGAGTCGATTTTTAGATGTAGATTATCAAAGGTTCTCGCTGCGTCAGCCCCTCTTGCTGTCTTCTAGCTGTACGCCTAGATATATGACTAGGGGAAGGACAGAGGGCAGAATAGAAATGTCGAAAGAAGTGGTATAATCACAGATACTTGCATGATTCATACTAGCTCACCCCTGTGGCTTGAATTATTTTACGATCGACTTTCAACATCCTGTATATACCGTATGTAATAAACTGTGTATACCGATTATCCAACTGGTAGAAAAGAGAAGAGGCAATATGGTATTAAATTTCCAGCAATAGCCGTCACAGAGTGAATAAAATTATGATTGATTAATCAATTTTTTACTTTTCTCTCCTAGGTCTTATCAAGTGTGATTGGAGTCCAGTAGAAGACAATTCTCAGAGGATAACCCTCACAGGTAAATTCATCCAGATCCAAAAATCTAATACCCAACAAGACAAATCAGTATCACCTGACAAGGGTCAATTCCAATTTTATACACCTCATTTCTTAACAGGCTCACAAACTGACGTGAAAGGTAAACCATAAAACTTTGTCTCTTGACGACAGGTTCTTGTCTTCTCCACCATTATTCCTCACTCCCCCCAAGGCTTTCCACAGGGGAAAATTCAGTGAAACGAGCTCCACCGGGATTCTGTGGCTTTCACTATCAACAGAGAAGAAAAAAAGGATCTGGTTGAAGAAAAAGGGACAAATACAAATTGCGTCACCATCATGTTTTTTTTTTTTTCTCATCCTATTCATTCTCATCCAACGTAAATTGAATTTCCAGGTGGATACGAGTCGATTTCAATGTAATACTCACACAGTTTCACGACTGGATATTAATCACGTAGGCTAATTTAATTGGATTATGATTTTCATGAGTTGTAATTTATCACTTGTGTGAAAACAGGATTTGATTGATAAATTGAATCACTGGGCTTTTTAATTGACGATAGAGGAGGGGATTTTACAGAGGGTATCATCTACCAAATTTACGAGTAGTTTGTTTAGTAGTTTGTCTTGATGTTTAATACTCTCCTTATATACCCATTGAAGTGTACCTGGATTTATGGACAACCAAAATGTCCACATACGGCCAATACATTTTTCTCATGGCAGCTGAAGGGAATCCGGATGTTGTAATGGGGCTTTCAACTGAACACTGGGATGTAAAACGTATTTTAGTTTGTAGGTGGATCGATGGTAGACGTCGTTATTCCAATTTAACTGTTAAAGTTGTACATAGACAGAGAGAGAGAGGGGGGGGGGTAGAGACATGGTGACGGGTTTATGTCGGTGGTTATTATATCGACAAAGTCATAGAATTTTAATGCAAATTGGTTGTGAAACAAACGTAATGGCAGTGGTGAAACATTTCCGGTGAAAATGTTTGAAATATTGGAGATTTATGAATTTATTGAGAATTTCAACGGATCTTGATGCTGAAAAATTGAATAATTTTTGATAATTTTAATGAGAAATTTAATTTCAAACTTGATTTTATTCAATTTCAATAATGATCTGGTAGAAAATATCGAGGGAGATTTATTTCTGGAAAATTTTACCCATTAATTATAATTTCATGAATAATTTTATCTCAAATTGAATTAAAATTGTAATTTGTTAATTGTTAATTAAATTAATTTCTAGTAATATCCAATTATAAATTTTACTCAATCGAATGGTAATACCTGCGAACATGTTCTAGGTACGAATATTAGGTATTTATCAAGTGGATCAGTATCTAGTGTGAACAGGCAGGGAGATTTGGTGGTGGACTGGGAGGCTGAGATTAAATGATCAACTGAACAATGAGGGATTTGAGGAGCTGTGAAGGCGAGTGAGGGAGAGAGTTGGAAGGGGGGGTTTGCCGGTGGTTGTAGGGAAAAAGTCAGGAGGATAAAAAGGCTGTGTACGCCCTACACCTCCGAGCAGTTCTCCCACTCTTTTTTTTTTTACCCCGGAGGAATGATGCTACTCCGAGTAACAGTTAAAGTTCGGGGAAAGAAAAAAAAAAGGGGAAAAATAGAATTCACAACAACTGAGAATTTCAATTCCCTCTTTTTATCGAATTTTGTTGTACTTAAATATCCTGGAAGAGGTGGGGAATGAATTCGAGTACTGAGATGATTGAATTCGACTCTGAATGATTCATTGGATACTCGATATTCCAACTTTGATACTTTGGTCCATTGGGGGAGAGTGGAGGATGTTGGACTAAAGTGCTACTAGTTGACTTCACGTTGAATAATAGGGAGGAATCTTATGGAAGGATTAAGTGGAGTATTCAAGGATATCCAACTCTTTAATCCCATCTGTGGAATTTTTTTCGATATGAAAAATGACAAATTCCACTTTTGTGAGATTCATGTAATAAGTACAACCAAAAATAATTAATTTAACTTGATAAGAATTTTTTTCCATTTGAAATGAAAAATCCAATGACAATAAAAAAAAATTATTTTCAGCATAAAAAATGATAATTGACATTTATTCAATAAAATAATTCAAGTTGCAGTGAAATTCAATTGACCTTGAAACCCAGTCAAGTGGCAACTGTCACAATATATCCACAAGAATCATGAAAATTAAATTCTCCAAAATGGTACTATTTGAAATGGAAATAAGAATCTCTACAATTGAATGATCAAATTTACCTGAACTTCTAAGGCATGGTAAGCAAATATGAGGCCAAGCAGTATCACAGTAGACATAGATATCAGGGTTTTCAGTGCAGTCGAGTAGAACGAGGCCTGTAACACAAACATTGTTATCATGAGTATTTTCTCTCAATGATGTAACATCTCATAATCATAATTAAATTATCAACATTGGTGAACATAAATCAGCACAATTTATCTCAAAATTTTGGCGTTGGTGAGTATGTGTATGAGAACAAGAAAAAATAAGGAAGGGTGTGTGTATAATGTTGACAATTGGATATATCCGAAAGGCTCTCACGGTTCTGTATACATTGTCGTGGTAGAATTGACATGTGGGGAATTCCGGTTGGAATATAGCATCCTATGAATAAGTTTGCTATAACCAGAGATGAGGGTATACGCAAGATTGTGAGTGAGTTGCTACGACGACTGTGAGAAAATCAGTTGAGTGCGCATGTCAGTTTCGACCAGGCAGCCTTGGTCACGCCCTTTGGAAATTGATAATAAGGATCCAACAGCAATATTATAGATAATTTATGCACTCTATTTTGATTTGATCCACCGAATCGTCAAGAGAGTCTCATCAAGGGAAAATGTTCCAGTTTTGATCAGACAGGGAGCCCCTAACTTTTTAGTCACTTGTGGTGAGGAGGCAAGGGGTCATGGCCCAAGGATATTCATCAATGTTGATCGAGCACTAGGACGTGCCTGTTCGACTAACCATGACAAGAGTAATTGGATCGGTGAAGTATGTAGGACAAAATATCTCGGATACATAAAAAATTAAATTAAACACTGTTGGAATTACAGTACATTACACTTGTCCTAGGATACTACATTACACTCGGGAATCACATTGCTAATTAAGCCAGGCTAATTTAGTAATTGTAATTAGAGAAGCTAGGGGATAATGCAAAGAATTTTTTAACGACAATTTGCGTGGGAAAAGCCGTGGTATGAAAATAGGGTTATCAAGTCACACTCGAGTCTAGTGGGTAGTTGAACGAAATATGAGTGGAATGTGAAAAAGCCAGTTGACGAAAACGTGAATATTTCAAATGCTCAACGAATGAGAATTGAGTGTGGAGAGAGGGAGAAAATTAATAGTCAAAGTGCAGTCGAGTATATACTCAACAGTGAAAGCATATGTCGACTACTGAAAGTGAACTAAACTCTAGTATCTCGATTTGTAATAGTTTCAAGTTGTTCATTCACTATCGTCTCCCAACCCCCCTTTCACCTTGTCTGTACCTTCTGCGCGCCACTCTAGCGATAGTTTGGGAATTCTTGGATAAGGAGGAAGGGGGTGAAAGTGTGGTCGATATATACTAACTCATAATTTTCACTTAGCGGACTCTGATAGTGCCGTCTGATCAACTTATTAACTCTTGAACGCTTGATTCGTTGGGAAATCTTGGTAACTCTTTCTACTTGTGAAAGTCTTATTAGGGCAGAGGGGGGGGGGGGGGGGACAGGAGGCAGCGAAATGCTGAATAATTGAGCAAAAGGCGAGAAAATGGATAAACTTTTCTCTCCAACTAGTTGTTTTATTCTCATATTAAATGAATTCAAATTTCTTTGTTGCTTATAATAATTAAAAATTCCAGAAAATTCATGGAGACACTATTTACCACAAACTGTTGGGGATAAAAGTTTTCATGGTTATACACTGTTTTCATCCTTTCTTTCTGGAGTGGTAGGGGGTGAAGGAGTATATAAACAACTAGTGAACGAGGTAAAAAAGGCATTTTAAGGGTTTTATAAGCAGTGAAAAATAAAGAGGTAAAATCCAGGAAGTTTCTGGAGGAGATTAATACTTGGAACGAGACTTTCTTGTGTATGTTTTTTGCTCATGCTGATGCCTCTGAGACTCTGATAAATCTCTGGAGAATGGGGAGGGCTATTGCGTTGGATAAAAAAGTGACCAGACGATGGGTTTTTATTAGTAACGAGAGTGGGAATTGTTGGGATTGGGATGATGTGACATACGAGAGGAATAACGAATACGTCATCCTGATACCCTGGATCTCTTCATCTTTCTCTCATTTTCACCCTTTGAAAAGTTTCACAGCTGTATTTACCCCGCAAGTGTAATCACCAGATGTTCCTCGTGAAAAAAAAATTAATTCTCTGCATGAATTCTCCTCCATAAATTTGAATTACTACTTTTAAATTGATTTGGTGAGTTGAAAATGCTGAATTATGTACAAAAGTTTTGAAATATTCTGAATTTTAATCTTCTAATTGAAATTGAGAATAAATTTCAATGGTAAATAAAACATGAAGAATAATTATGAAATTGAAAATTGAAATAAAAAACGAACTTGCTTAATTATTGGAAAATACAATATATCAGTCAGCAAATTTTCTACAAATCACACAAGTATAACAATTGTGCACCCTTGACCGTCTTCCATTGAACAAAGTGGTGAAGAAAAGGAGTGAGACCACTGGAGTACACCAGCCAGCATAGCCAGAGTATCTTCTCAAGTGGATCCCTACTCTATCAAAAGTTTGCATTGAACATGAAAACCAGTGTTTAAGTACCGTTTCCCAATGTCACATTCATGCCCACCTGCACTTCCCACGAATTGTGTTTCCCACAAATTACTGCAACCATTGATTAGCCAATGAAATACCCGAGTACAATTGACTCCATTTTCTCCCACCAGGATTCACCATAAAATAGACAATAAGAATAATAAATCAAACAGGATATCAGCAAACTCACTCATACAACCTGACTCCATAATAGTCTCTTCACCAGAGATTGAAAATGTCCCCAAAATCGTGTATGCATGTCACGTAAATTAAATATTCCATGTACTCTCCAGAAAATTGAATTAAACCAGTCACGCATATGAAGACACACGAAGTGGTATATTGTAAATGTAAATACCCAAGTGCTGTGTGCTCACACGCTAATCAGACTTGAGTTAATAGCACCCTAATGTCTTGTCGAGGTGATTTACCTCGATCCTCGGTGGTGTTAAATCGTCCTCAAGTAACAGCAATTGAGAAATAAAAATTAGTAAATAATAAATATAAATAACATAACTACATCTACCAATACCACTGGTAATTCATGAGATGCATCATAATTCATGATTTAATTACCTTTGTATAAACTCCAGCACTTGATAGCTCATTCTCAATCACCATGACGATAATACCAAACATTCCCATAACAAGTGCATAATCACTTATGCGTTTGCGTTTTTCAAACAGTGCCTTTCGTCTGCCAAGTCTGTAGCCAACATTGGGCTTGTGTTTTGAGCCAGGTCCAATGCTGCCTGATGGTGCTATTTTCATGGGTCCACCACCCAATCCACGCTCATCCATGTAACGTGGATATTCTGAGTGGACACCAACAAGGGCAATACCAGCATCATCACCACTAGTACCAGTTAAAACACCACTTGCACTACCACCACCTTGTCCACCTCCTGTCCCACTGCTGCTTCTCATCGCCCCAGGGATCGAGAGTGTTGATACTGGCTTTCGCAGCTGTAACACATGGAAAAATTGTTTGAAATTATTTATCAATTCGATTGGTTGATTATTTATCATGCTGATATTATTGATTTGTATACATGTGTATAGTAAATATTTGATGGAATAATGGATTCAATAGTTAATTGATACAGCAGAGGATGAGTCAACTTGATTTTGTGGTGATTGTTTGATGAATATTTCAGTTTTCAGTTCACTTTTATTTCAATATTTTCTTCATAATTGAAATGAAATTTGAATTGTTGCAAAGATAAATTTCATTAAAATTCACGAGTAATATCAAGTTGTACTGAGTTTGACAATGAAATCCATTTGCCGCCAGTCAATTTTTCATTTGTTGATCAAAAAAGTATGAATTATCCTGGGGCGTGAAGTGCCGTCGGAATCCATTATACGACCAGTCGCATCGGTGGCTTTGAAGATTCACCCGTTGGGCATTAACCTGTAATAGAAGCATGAATAACGTTGCAAACGGGGAAAATTAGAGAGACATGGAGGGAATGAAAGCCTGAGAAACAATGAGTAGGGAAAAAAATTCTGAAAGAAGGAAGAAAAACCGCGTTTAGTCGAATCGTAACGGTTAGTATCGATTTCATACGTGTGACTGGGATGTTTTATTGTGCATTGTGTATTGTCAAGTATTCAAAACAATTTTTACGTGTCGTGATGATTATTATTGATGACAACGTGATAACGATTGAATGATGTTTCGTGCACCACGTGTACGCGATTTTTTTTCCCTCCTTTGTCCCTCGGAGGACAACTGGAGATCCAGGGATACTAGTCCTGAGGTGGGAAATGGAATGAGGACGAATGAAAAAGGATGAGGAGGAGTGAGAAATAATAACGAAGATGGAGGAGACGTGGCTGATGGATTTCTACCAATTAACCACTGTCACTCGAATGAACAATGGTATCAATTCCAATTATCTCATTGCGATATGAGTGATATTCTCGACATCGATCTCTGATTGATATAAATTCACCCCTCGAGTCGTTTGTATTTATACTTGCGTTAATTCATAATGCAACCATCACAAGAATTATGGGGATTACGAGGTTTCCAGATCCACGACTCATGGACCATTTATATCCAGGCTTGTGCAATCCCAGTTCAATGATAACCGCCTCGAATTGCCTTCGGGTTATGATGTGAGAGTTTACGGGAATTTTAGTCGTTCTGGTGGCCATGGTATTGATTACAACATAGGGGGGTTTTAGTCGTATCTTGTGGATGTAGAGGTGAGAGGAGTTTTTAAGGATTAATTTTTAGTTTTTAATTCGTGTTTCAGGAATAAAAATTGTAGATTAAAGATTAAATCTCTTCTTGCAGAATTCCGAGGACAACATTTCCAATTTGTGATGTTTTTCAAGGATACTGGTTCTTTCGAGGGAATCGACAGGATAATTGGAATTTCGAGAGTTGAGGAATATTGTGAATTGTGGAAATATTCGTTGAAAGGATGCGGAATGTGAAGTGAATGCATTTAACAGGTTTTCCAGTGATTTTTTTCATTCGACTTTCAATGGAGTAATGTGAAGTCAAGTTATTACCTTCACTAGTGCACCATAAACCTCTACTATGTGACGATTTTTTTTCCTCTGCATACTTTATAGAGTTCTGTCGATTCAACTGATTCTCGGGGGTCTCTTATGGCTCGTTTATTGCTCAGTGCAACGACGTCATCGCAGTCAAGTCTATATACATTTCTCCATGTTTAAAATGCGCTTGTTATTTTTTCCATGACGAGGACAATACATTGTCCAGGTTAAATTGTATATCGATACTAACTGTATTGCGTTTATGTAAGCAATGTGACGATAAAATCAGATCATGAATTCCATAAACTATTCAAAGCAATGGAAATATTTATTCCAATATACTTGTGAATACAGTGGGCATATAAATCTTGTACCGACGGAATAACTGAAAATTGAGATTTATTTTTTTTAGTTGAAAATCCACGCACGGAGCTGCCATCAGTGAGGAATATGACACGTAATCCGAGATATCATGGAATTTTCACACTGAATGGAGGTTGACTGATCGCCGGAAAAGGAAAAGTGACACGATACCCATCTAGAGATATGGAATTTCACTGTTTCAGCCTTGAGAAATTTTTTTCAACATCATCTTTCCACAATTTCAGTTCTCAATTTACTCTATCTAGGTTTTTAGTCATTCTGAAATGAGGTGGAAGAGCTGATTCATGTTATTGTCTCTCTCAGTTTATTCTATCAACTGTGAGAAGTGAGAAAAATATAAAAAAAAATGATGAGGATATCCGGGAAAAAGGGGAGTCTGGTAGAGAAAAATTTAGTGTGGACTTGTTTTCTGGAATGAAATCAGATAATTATGATTTAGCTTTGTCACCTGGGTGGAGGGGTGAGTGTGTTGTGTTTCCTTCTTTATGGTTGGGTTCAGTCGTGGTGAAATAGAATAGAAACTGGGGGGACTGGTTACGAAGAGAGGAAAGAATACAAATCGTCGATTGAGTCTGTGTAATTAAGAGAAAAAATTGGGTAATCTTGAATCTGTTGACTGATTTTGTGGGTATTTCTGGGTACTCATGTACCTCTATTGAGTTATATTGAGTTGTTGGAAGATGTTTGGGATGTTTATCAGATTGAATGAGCAAGTGGAATGTATTCAATTTCATTCTGCCGAGTGGAAAGCAGTGGGTATTATACTACCTCCACACGTCCATCTTCCTCAAGTATCAAACTACTGCTTCATTGTGTGGAAATGCTCAATGTTTTGTTTATCCACCAATTAGGAGTAATTATCTGCAATGAGTATGTCATGTGGAGCTTTAGACATTATCAGTATTTTCCCAATAAACTCTACTATCAGATTCATTCTATCCCATCGAAAAAAGCTGAATAAGAGAAACAAATCTACATGAGGGGAAAACAAGACAATCCAGTCAGTGAGTGGTTGAGTGGGTGGAAGCTCGGTTATGTTATTGCTGTAGGAACTGTAAGAAAAATTCAGAAAGAAAGTCTTATATCGCGGGTAGTCATGGAAACGTTCCACTGTTATTATCTGCTCACTTCCTCCTCCCTCCAACCCCCTCTCATTGACTCAAACTAGCCTACACATCTCCCTCCATCATATTTTCAACTCCAACAAATCAAAGACATGTGTGAATATTCCCTGAATCAGTTGAATCAATAAACAAGTTTTCCGATTCCAATTTTAACATAATTTTTCTCCCCCTTTCACTCGTTCAATACTCCGTGTGAATTTGAATGAACGATCACGACAAATATGTTTTTTATGAGCTCACGGAGGTAAAAAAAAAAAAACAGCGTCAGTTCATGAATACGCGTTTGCGAGGCCGTCCTGACGCCCCAGTGAATAACTCGATGGGAATATAATAGAGAGAATAAAAATAAAATAAAAGGGAAATATCTGCCGTTAACATTGTCACATGGTTTTTTCCAACCAACTTGTTCAATCACAATGGTATATTGCGTCTGCGTGTACGAATAATTTGCTGGTATTCGTATACACATGTAACATGTGCGTATATAGGATTGATTGGAGGGAGTCGAAGTGGCGTTTAGCCAGACGATTAAATCGATTTGCTTTGGATAGAGTGAGATTGAATTGAACAGAAATACAAGCGAAATACAGAGGGGAATAAAATATAAAAAAGTGATTAAATAACGAACGAGGAATTACCAAAGCCAATTAAATTGGAGAAATTCGTATTGATGGAGAGATAAATCCATTAAATTTCCTCTCAATTTTAATTCAAATACCATGATTATTGGATTATATTTTTGGAATTCATAGGGCGAGATATTGATTTAATTATCGGGAAAGTAGGAGTGAATGGGAGAGGGAAAATTTTCGGCTATTTTGTAGAATTGGAGGGGATAATTCACAAGGGGCTTTAGATTCATTGAGGTTTATTCTATATATACGGGCATTTATGTACTCTTCTGATAACCAAATTGGAGTTGCCAGTGGGTTTGTTTGTTTTATGCCAATTATCACGAAACTTTGGGTGCTGCTCTAGCCGCATGGAACCTCTATTTTCTAACGAAGCTTCGGGCATTGAATTCCCAGCAACAAACTAGGGTTTTCTACGTTGGAAAACAGCATGTATCAACTGTCAAGTGAAATTCATGATTAAAAAACCGGGATACAGGGATATGTCGATGTGTGGGGAGACTGTTCAATTTCATTAGTTTCTTGTATCTCCCGGCAACTGTCTCATGGGGCAGTTTCCTTGATTAGAGACAGCCCCTGCATCTCACAGAGGCATTCGTAATTACTGAGCTCATCTCGCATGAGTGAAAAAAAAATACCAACTCTTGGCTCCTTTTCATTATCTATTTCTTCCGGTCTCGTGTCTCGAATTAAATTCTGTGGGATTTATTTTTAGGGATGAAGGAGAAAAATTGGGATTTTTTTTTTCTTGAATAAATTAAACTCACAATTTCTCTTTGAAAATGAGATTTCAACATTTTTTTTTTTTCTTTTATCTACAACATGTATTATGCTCATTCAATTTGCCAGCAAATTTTACGATTATTGATAATGAGATGAGATTACCAACTAAAATTGGGGCTTTTGAATTTATTCAAAGCGTTAAATTATTCCAAAATTTGAGATAACTAACTGCAGTAGTTATTAAATTTTAATATGAAACCTTGCAATGTATTTAACCAACCTTGTTTCACTCCTGAGCCACAGTGGGATAGAACCAAAGGATCACGGTTGGAAACTGTTGGATATATACATGTAATACACGAAACTCCCTCTCTCTCTCACTCGCTGTTGGGAGCTTTATGCTCCAGGATATTGCGCCATTCGGCAATGCATTATACACGAGTTCCTTACGCCAGCCTGTTCATTTATAAAAGACGAGAGGAGTTTGCCTAGTCTCTCTCCCTCAATTCTTTCCACCCCTCTTGCCCCTTTTATCTTTTAATAATTCACATTGAAATAGAGGAATTGACCACGTGTGTGAGTAATTCCTTCGGTGAATGATTTAAACTTGCACTGGAGGCATTGAAAATTGTATTCTTTATCTCTATTTTACTTTTTTAAGATTAAAAAACCACAGAGGGATTTGTTGCAATTTTCTTTTCATCACGTATGATTTTTTCATTCGAAATTTCATTCTTTCCATTTTTTTTTTCCACTTATTTTGGACAATCGTAGAGTGTGGTTATCGTCATGGGGATTCGGGTCAACGGAAAAGTCTCGTGATATTGCACACCCTGAACGTACTCCGGTGCACCACAATGCACCAATGCAATCCTCCACCTCTCGGATTTTCTTTTATTTTTCATTTCTCACCCAGGATTTTTCCATTTCTGTTGAGGTTTTCTTTTTTATTGGTTTTTTCTCTTTATATATAGAAGAATTTTGTCATTATGATATTTGGCAACGATGGTGGTCTTGACCCGGATAACTCTCGGATACTGGGATGTGATATTATATTGGGAAGATATCTGAGGTTTTTTTCTTCATCGTCAATTCATCTTATCTAGTTTCTTTAATCCGTCCCGGGGGGAGAGAAGACGTTCGATAGAATACTGAGGGAGTCTCATGAATCATGGAACGTTAGAGATTGGAGGACAATGTTTTGCTGGATTGTAGAGGAATGATGTTGGTTGTTTATTATTGTGCTGACTGGGAATGGAATATTAAAATAATTTTTTACACTCCAATTATTTAATTACATATAAATTTACAGCAATTTCCTGTTGCAACTGAATGGGTCAATTTCAATTGAATATCTTCTTTTGAAAATATCTAGAAATCGAGAAGAGATGGTGAAATTTTTGATAAGACCTTTTTTGTAGATCTCATTTTGCTATAGAATAAAGATTATCATAAAAATCTCGCCATCTCCTTTAAATTCAGAGATATTCATGAAAATCTCACTTTAAAAATGAGTATAAGTTATTCTTGAGCTTGACCATCTCACTATTAAATTGTTATTTCATTCATGGAATTCATATTCCCACTCTTCTGTCCTATATCTCCATCATCTATGATGATCCTTCTGATTTCAAATACGTAGATATGTACCAGACCGAGTAATCACACTTGTTGGTAATGTTGCAAAAACTGTTTTCATTCCAACGATTCGATTACTTCGCCCAGTACCAAGAGGATAAATGCCTTGTTGGCTGGCATCGAAGTGAAATATCTCACGGTGAACTAACCACTTGGGCAAGTTCAGTGTAACAGTTGAGGAGAAAACGAAAATAATTGGTATTAAAAGTATCGTAAAAATGCTGTTAAGGAAATTTGAAGTATGAGATATTTAAATTCTCGAGAATTATAGAGGAAAGTAATTTCTTCCACATTTAAAATGTTACTCCGAGAAAGGATTTAAGAGTGAGTAACGACTAGAGCAAGGAAAGTGAGTGCTTTATGGTAGCTCTTGGGTGAATAGGATCGTTGGAATAAATTTTAAAATGTGTCCACTAGACTCGATATTCAGAGGTGATAAAAATAATGTCAATCACTAGGTTTTTCACTCTCATATTTACCCAGCCTCTTCCCCTATACATGGACCATCACAACCACCCAGAATGATAATGTGAATATCAGTCTTGAGTGGTCTTGAGAGGCTGACAAGTGGCAAAGTTGAGACTCCAGTTGAACTTTACCCAACTGGGATTAAAAATCCAAACTTGGGTGGTAGATTTATTCATGAAACCTTGACACTCAAATGCCACCCAATGGAGATTCAACGTCTCCTACCTTTTTATGAAGATGGAGTAATTGAAGACAGGGGTTTTGTAATGTAGGAGGAAAATCACGAGGGAACAAAAAATGGAGAGACAATGCTTTCAACTGTTGTGTTGGTAAATAAAAGGAGATGATGGACACACAAAAGAGTGAGTTTTTTTGTTGACTGTATGAATGATAAGAGACAAATTAACAGAGAAATTTAAAAAAAATATTGGGCTTAATAACATATTTTCCAGTCAATTAAATAGTCATTTAACAGATCGATTATTTGTGAAATCGACTAGAGATTAATTCATTGAAAATCATTAAAAAAACCCAAAAATTACCTCTTGTCCGTCATCTGGATGAGCAATAATCTTCTCAGGTGAAATCGCCGGTATTAGGGGCTGCGTTGCCATATCTCATACAAACCAATTGTTCATTGAATACCCATATTTCACTATAATCATCACAGTCATTGAATCTTGTATAAACACAACTCCCAATCGTACACACTTTTACCTCAAACACTCTCATTGTTTCAAGGTTTTTTCTATCATCTACACTAGTTACGTAAACTCTTCAACTACACCTGATTCATTTCTAGTACTTGAACATTGGTTGTACCATTTATAATGTGCACTATTGTTTGTGACAGAGGTAATGGAAATACTTGATTTATAGACACTCCTTAGCATTGTGTAAATTTGATACTGTTGACCGATGGAGTTTGTAATTACAATTTGTTGGCTATTTGTCACTGGAGAATGCTGGAAAATTCTAGTCAATTCACACCAGTAAATGCTAATCCAACGGTTATTTGCATCTTCCATCTGCACTCATTGATTTTCACTGTGTGAAGTATAATAGGTAAATTTATACCCTGAAGTATTCGAATATTAATGACGTTATCAATTAATACTTGGGACTCCCAAGGGTGGACTTGAGGATCCTTCTGCTTCACACTGATATCGAACGATTTATAATACGTAAATTATTCATGAATGTGACATTATTCATTGGGTAATTATTGATAATAAATTTGATAATTTTAATTTTGTTAGATAAAATTATTTATTCATTTTTCAATTGGGAAATATTGAATTTTTTTTTTTTAATTTAGGTTTATTAATCAGTAGAAACCAATGGAAATGTCAATAACCCATAAATTGACACTATTCTCAATTTTTAAGTCATTTAATACCATTAGTCATTATCATATATCTCTTCTAAATCGGTTTAAAAGATTGTCCAGATGTCCCTCACTCACTCTTCTCGTTGACTTTTATTTATATTATAACTTGTCCTAGTTTTTAAAATTGAGTCGATGTACCCTCAACCCCTGTCTTACTTGGAGTATGTCTATGTCGATGGATCCATCACATTGAGGATATTCAGCGGATACGAAATTTCGGGGGTCTAACTATGAATATATTGATGTTGTACCCATCGATTCAGTTGAATTTTAGATATATTTATTTTTTTCAAATTCTCAAACAGAGAACTGGGTCAATGTAAATCGTGAATCTACATGCTTATGGGAATACAAATTCTATGGGTATGATTGTACACTTAGTCGTGCATAAATATTCTCCCTTTTTGTGGAAATTTTTGGTTTTGTTTGAATTTTATCTCGGGAGGGGCGGGTGAGAAATGAGTTTTGTGTGGGGTCGATGACAGGAGGGATGTGATGAGAATGTTGAGGGGTTTGTTGTATTCAATGGATGATGCTCCACTGGAATAACATGAATTAATTTGTTGGAAAATTATTCATGGGTAATTGTTGCATAATGAGGGAAATAGTGATGGAGCACGTGATATTTTTCATTTTTTCACTGCATTATGGGAGCTTACGAGCTTGAGATTGTTGGAATGTCAATATTTAGGTATAACATATATTCTGGCGTAATTATTTGCAAAATGAAGTTGCTGGGTTTGTTATGGGGGGGGGGGAGTGGGATTGACGTGAAAGTTTGTCAGTGTCAGGAGAGTAACTGGAAATTCCGGGGGTTTGTGTTGTTATTTGGTACGCGTGTGCTACTTCAGTTGAGCAACATGAATTTTCGGGCAAGTGCTGGGGGGCTTGTGAGAGTATACATGTAACAACCGTGCGTTGATATAACCACATTGGGGAGAAATAATTTGTTAATTCGGTGGTGAAAAAAAGAAAGATGAATAATAAATTTTATATTTGGTTTAATGCAGTTCACCCTCAAATATCAACAACATAGAACTCCACATGAGTTGAATTTTCCCCCGCAAAATCCCTCAGAAAATGTCTCATCCACATTCTACCGAGTAATTTGCATTCCAATAATTTTCATAAACATTCCCACTCTCATTTCTCACCTCCAATTCCCCGATAAATTATCCCTGAGAATTCAATAATGAAAGTCGAGAATTAATATAAAGAACAATCAGTGCACTGAATTGCACAAGAAGTTTAAAACAAGTAATAAGAAAACTATTTTCCATTTTTCTACCCCTGCAAAAAAGGATGAGTGAAAAGAGTGAGACAAGGACAATTGAATTTGCATAGAAATCACGTCTAGGCCGCTTTGGCCTTAATGAATACGTCCGTTGGGCTCTTCCTCTGTGTCTCCGACGAAATAAAAAGAATTGCCAGTTTCATCATTGAAGCCACGAGAGAGCCGACGGTATTGAAGGTTAGTAAATAAACACGAGGATCCCCATGGGTCCAACCCCCTCGGTATAATCACAATTTCTTGAAAATTTAAATTTTACCATTTCTCCCTCATTTCCTTAATTACAAGTAAAAATAAATAAACTCTCACCGTCACTCACTCACACCCGCTGTCCCCCCCCCCTAGTTTAATCGAGCCTCCTGATACCATCAACATCCCTCTTCCATTACAAAAAACCATATCAACATTGTCAATGGCTCAACGATACAACGTATCCCCGATTTTAATATTGAATCCTCAAAACCCCACGTCTGAGGACCTCTCTGGTCCCCGAGACACTCAACTGCTGTCCACGAGGTACATTCCTCCGATTGTACCCCGATCATCAGCATCTTCACACATAAAATTTTACGCTATGACACGAGAAACGTATGATACGATACACTGATAATATCACACACTCTCACCATCACAATTTATGTAAATAACACATGGCTAGGAGAAGAATCATTCTCATTTGTATTTTCTACAGCTTGAAAAAACCGATCCTCATTGTTTTTGATTTTTTTTTTTCAAAAATTAGTCATTATTCTTGTTTGAATAGTCTCACGAACCCATCGACAATCAGACAATTATCAACAAGAGTCAACTTTATCCGAACATTCGGAAGAATTCAAGAGCCGTGGCGAGCGTCCGCAAACTGCGACGCTCCCGACAGGACTGCGCTGCTGTCACATCTTCCCTCCTCGCCTCAGTACAACCCCCACCCCACCCAATCCACCCCTATTGGTGGCTCTATCTCTCTCGCACTCTCACCACACAGCATCACAGCTATTTCCTCCGAGTTTAGATAATTCTTCTCTTTTCAAAGGAACCATTTTGCCCCGTGTACCAGAGAGAATGGGGGGGAAAATTATTTTATTCGCTATACAGCTGTAATACGAACGATAAAATCTCTGCGTGAGTAAGTGTGGCCTCGATTGTCACGCCCTGATATCCACAGAAAATTTTAAATTCCTCCTCTTTCAGACTATCACGAGAATTTCAGTTTTATCATACTCTCGTAAATATAGAAAATTCCAGTATTTAATTATCCCTTTTGTGCCACTAAAAATTGATGGAGGGTTGAATTATCTGGAGGGGAATTATCTGTTAAAGAGTCATTTAATTTTGAAGATGGAGGAGTTTATTTCAGTGCAAATCTCATCGGGAAATTGTATCACGTAATTATATGTAGCTTCGGGTAAAATGGAGGAGGGGGGGGGGGGGAGGAGTTAATGCGGAGGGTAAACTACAACTAGAGTAATTAGTGGGAATGGGAAAGTTGAAATAAAGTAGATTCAAGGAAAAACTATGGGCGCAGGAAATTGTGTAATTATGTTGGTTGAAATTACGAGTGACAATTAAGGAATATACTTGTCGTTGGGGGGGGGGGGGGGATGTTTACTTTTTATTTGGCCGTGAAAGTGAATAAATAAGGGAATAAAAGAATGAGAATTGTCGTTTTTTTCCTCAATGCCAGAGGCGTTGATGAGCATATAGATTCTGTATTAAAAAAAAATGGAGAGATAGCCCTCGAGTCAGGGCTCACCCCTGAGTGCCATGTGGTACTCTGACATAGTAGGTCAACATTACCTCGTGACCATAATCAGATAGAGAAATTGGCTAATATTGCTATTCATGTGCATTTACTCGTTTTATTTATTGCCGTAAATATTCACGACGAATGACATCGAATGTTGTAACATTAAATGAAAATATCTCAGTGAGAGCCTTTCATTAAAGACATGAAAGTGCTGCGGTGATTACAGCTCTTTAATACTCTTACTGGCAAAGTGGCTCAGGACGCTCTTTCTAATTGAAAAAACTCACGTCAGTGAGCGCACAGTTGAGTGCATTTCGTGTCTGGTGGCTTTGAATGGGATTGCAACTAGTCAGAAGGACGATTTCCCCTGATCTCTCTCTCTCTCTCTCTCGTGATATTCAAAGCAAAGACCTTTCTTAGCGCATGTTTTTCGCTTTTTATGTCTTAAAATTTAATGAAACTTAATCGCTGGAGTTTTGGATTGGATAGGAGATGGAACGTGTTCTGTGAGAGGGGGGGGGGGGGGGGGGGTAATTGAATCAGTGCGGTCTTACGTGTCGTGTAGAGGTGAAATGCCTTCATTCTACCCGAACTCGAGTCGTTGAGTCGTTATACCGCTTTGTGAGGCACTTTGGCTTGTATCACTCGGGACGATTATTCTCCGATAAAATGCAGTCATGATACGGTTGAGTTCGAGTGGCAATGTATAAGGAATTGATCGGGGGGAGAGAGTGAATAATTTATGTTTGAGGGAATATTTTCTTTTTTTTTTCATCGGAGAGAAACTGAACGGAAAATAATTCTTATGCAGTGCAATAGGCAGTACAGAGTCGATTTCATATATGCATTATATCACTTCTGGAGAATACATTTGAGAGGAGGATGAGGGATCGTATATCGAATAGAGCCAAAAGGGCATTCGATGAGTGAAGGTTTGGTGGTACAGTAGAGTATCCATTGGAAAATGGCTCCCAATGGATTAAAAAATTTACATGCACAGCGTACGTATATTGCACTTGGTGATACAATGAGAGTTATTCACCGGATGCAAAGCGTTTCCAGTGAGTTTCCAATAAACCGGAAGAGCCCCGTTGCGTAAATTATGTGAATATTTTTAGTTCAGTGTTTTCATCAATTTTTTATTAAATATCCCGGCTTTATATGATAATTCTGTACAGTTTATTTGGTTTTGTATTATTAAACTGAGATAATAATGTTTTTGGAATTAACAAATTAATCTTGATTTTATAATAATGCTTTTAATTCGAGGATTATTTGTTGTTAGGTGAATAAAAAAAATGAGTATTCATGAACGAATGTATTGTAAGTAGAATGTCAATTATCAATCCCCATAATTCTTTAAAAATCATAAAAAAAAATTTCAAGCTATAAATAACATTTTTTGTATTCATTGTATTGACCATTGTCATGCATATTAGATAAATTTAAACTTAATACTCAACTTGAACATATATCCACAGAGGATGCAGCGTTGAAATGACTACCGAAGAAAATGTAATAAGTCTGAAATATGCGCATGCATTTTTACTGACTCTTTCATCCTCCCAGTCACATTCCTCCACTCTCTCTCAACCATCCCTGGATTAATGCATTTTGCCCTTGAAAATATTTTCATACCCCGGCTGTGGAGATCGTATTTTTCACTTTAGTGAGAAAATATGAAATACATAAATTCTGAAATGGTAGTATAGTGATATTGAAGCGTACAAATTACTCATCTCCATTTCACAAATCACTGATTAAAATCACTGCCTCCAATATTTCATCCTTTGAATCCAGTTGTTCACCATATTGCGATACATCATTTCCACTCTGAATTTTATCTTCATTCAGCGTGTACCCGACATATGCTACATCCATAATATTTTTACTAGGACTAAAATCCATAAAAACAAGGGTAAAAGCACAAATACTGGTGCAGCCCTCCACCGTCACCAGAATTCACTGAAACAGTTGGTACTGTAACAGCAGTATGTCGACACCATTCTATATATACTGAACTAAAATATAAGCCCATTGCCATTATCGTTAGACCTCGTTTTCACGTTCATACGAATAAACCGACAAATCCATTGAGGACATGTAAAATCGTCATGGTAATAATTTATCCAGTCATTATCATGGACCCACAATTGAATTCATTCCAGTCGAAAACAGTTGTTGGAGTGTTTTTGAATTGAGTTGTTTCACTCATACAAATTCATTTTGACCCAATGAACCATCCTCTTATCCATTACGTAATTTTCAAAGAAATATTGTCCTTATTGAGTGAAAACATGTGCGTAGGCGATATAGCTATCCCTCTCATTACCTATTACCCTCGTAGCTTCACCCCTTCATCTTTGAAAGTGGTTAAGTAATTTTACGAGACGAGGGGTAGTCGTCTGTTAGACAGGTTTTAGCGATAACGTAACAACGTTGGCTCTTGCCTAATCCTAGGACCCTCGTTATACATTCGACCTTTCTTCCCGCAGCTACAGACTGAATTTCTCTACCCACGTTCATGCCAACATAATTGCTACCAACTATTTGCTCCACCTGAATCTACAACTACGGTTGGTGGTTATCGAGATTAAATCTGCGTATCTCTTGAACTAACCAACCAATGCCTGGTTCAAGTTACTCATGACAAACAGTATGGGATTGACCCTTCAGTCAACAACTGGCTAATGGCTGTGTTTGAGATTGTCTGATTATTATTGAGGAAGAGAAATGTACTCGATGATGACTTGTTCATTATTCTGGTACAATGTTAATTGAGTCGAGAATTGTGGTCCATGATAAATGAGGATTCCTGGTTCATCTCAATTACCTCATCTTTCGAATTCATTCCTTTCTGCTCTGTTCTGTGTCCAAGATGGGGGATTTGGGAGAAAATATCAGAAAATAGTTTTTTTGTAGATGAAAATTGTCTTTTGACATTATCATCTAAAATCAATCATCAGCGAGATGATTTAGTTAATTCATAATCTCTTACGAAACTCTAACGTGATAAACCCCCATTCGTTATGAGTGCCCTGAAGCTCTGGTATCACTGACTTTGGGTTCTAGACCATCTGCCGAGGGCGACCGTAATACATCTCATGTGAAACCGAGACTCTGTTAATGTTATTAGAGGGGTCGAATAATTCTGGTGGCACTGAGATACATACGATACGATACTTAGAGTCGGGCAAAGTCGGTCAGGTCACGGAGTTGGTGTCGGGGGGGGGGGGGGGGGGGGGGTGATGAAATTTCCCACATGGCAAACTTAATCATCGGCATGGATGCATTCTCTCGTCTCCTAGATCTCCACTGGTCATCATCGATACCATTGTTGGGTGTCAAGATGATAATTCCAATCAATTAATCATTAACCACAGATGACAACACCAGTTGGTTCTCTACAATATCTGCGAAACATTTGCAACTGTTGATCACTTGAATCGGTCAAACCATCAGCAAATTTAGTTCAAAATGGAACATCCTCTTTCGCAGTGATCGATGCTTTCATTGATGAAGACACTGGACATGAGTCAGCATTACGAAAAGACATAACTCGACTTGAGCTATAGATATAAGAATAAATTTCCTCAGACTCTGGAAACAAATCTCCTTGAAGCAAAAATGTTGTTCTTTGAATGAGAAATATCATTCTTAGTCCAAGAAATTATTGTCTTCTGCATTGTCTCTCGCTCTGTTGAACTGCTCCAGAAATTGAACGATGTGTCACCATTTCATTCTTCACCGGTCACAAAGTTTCCAAATTCTTCCCCCAATTCTTATCTCCATTCATCACATGGCTCACATGAACCCATCGGAATTCACAAACACGTCTGCGAACTTGAACGAGTTTGTTGGGCTTCAACAACTGATAAAAATGTGATAGCATCAGTCAATTGTTGAACATTTTAACACCACCCTTGCTCCTGTATTTTTCCTTTGATCCTCCTGTCATGGTAAAATTCCTTCTCCTTCCTGGATCCAATGTCACACGCGCCAATGAGAGTACAGTTGTGCATAATAAACCGGATTTTGAACCAAAACACTGGAGGCACTGAGAGTTTCAAGCTGAACGTGAACCACTAACGTACACGCTTCGGTAGCTATTAATTTATGCTGATAATATGCACAGAGTAATCACGCACAAAGAGTCACAAAGCTGGAATACATTTACATATGGAATATTCCATTGAAAGGAGTTGTACATGTAGTAATAAGTATACGAGAGTGTGAACATTGTTCAGGGAGAGGAGATGACTGAATTATTGTCATTTTCAGTCTTTTACCGCCTATTCACGATGCTAATAATTCCACTCTAATACTTTAATGTCATTCCGAGGGAAACAAAAGTTTCATTGTCCAACGAACTAATTCGAATAAGTGATTTCAAGAAACTTGATGAGAAGTCTCATTCAGATACGAATGAAGATAAAACAGATAAACTCAATTCTAAAGTCTGATGTGATCTTTCATCCTATTCTGAAATGCTTCGCGGGCTTTTAAAGTTTTGTATCAGAAGACAATGCAAGAGCTAAAAGCGGTAACTTTGAGACAAGAAAATTCATTGAATCTAACACAATCTTCTTCATAGAATATTCCTCTAAATATTGAACGTTGGGAGATAATAAGGAATGTTCGATGATAGTCAGCATATTGATTGTATAATATTTCATATTGCATTCCAGCCTGAAATTACCTCAGTAATCTGACCCGAAGGTAATCAAACTTTTTTTTTTTTCTTCAAGTTTCCTCAGTTGCTCGTTCACCTCTCTTATCAAGTCTGTTATATCTCTTCATGCCCTTGCCGCTCATCAGTCCCCCAAAATCGATGATCTGTCTCTCATCATCACATCCAGTCCCGAGGAAGGTGACGGAGAGATAGGGTATACCGATCTCACCCAAGACCAGACTATTCGATCATCGGATATTGAAGTATACTTGGGACATATCCGAGAAGAGTGGGCAAACGAATTGGAAAAGTTGTTTATTCCAGCAGTTGTCAAAGTTATTTACTCCTAAGAACTTTAGTTGGTAATAGAAGGACTGATACAACGAAAAAAAGAGCGGAAAAAAATTATCGGAAATTACTTGTTCCGATTCCACATAATTCCAGAGTTGGAAAAATCTAATAATTTATATTTAAAAAGTTTGACATCAAGTGATTAAAGTTATGAAACACTTCGGTGCAAGGTGATAAATAATGTCTAAAATTCAATATAAAAAAATTCTATAAATTCGTGTAGATTACTTGGTGAAGGTGTGGGGTGAGAGATGACTAATCAAGTGTGATCATTAGAATAAATAAATCTAAAATTTACGTTTATGTTTCCCACTGTCTTGAAGTGGCTGACGGTCTCGGCGGTTGCCTCGGTGAGGGCTCTCCGCAGCTTGGAACGACGCATCTGTGACAGCGTACGCGGGCAGAGTACGACACCCTGGGCACCAGAGCCAGAAGATGATCCGGCAAACGGTGGAAGAGGTGTCGATACCATTGTCGATGTCGACGATTTGCACCACCACCAGGGAAACTGAGTGTTTTTATTATACACGCCTGAGTTAATTTTTCCAATTCCATTAAAACTAATCAGGATTTTTTTTTTTATCTACATCGAGCCTTTTCAACTCAATTCTTCTTGTCAAGTTGATTGAGATGTTTGATTACTTCTCATTCCAACAAGTTTCAAGTCACGTGTACTAGCTAAACCTAGAACTCTAGGGGGTAGTTATGTCGGTCGAAACTTGTTGGAACATTGCTGAAGTTATTGAAAAGACTCAAAAGCCCTGATCTTTGGATCTAATAGACTACATTTGGTAATTGCTAGGGGCTTTTGTGCTCAATGGGATTCTGGTGTCGATTGATGGAAATCTGAATTGTTGTTTGTTCGATAATAATTTTCTCTATTTCGAGAATATTTATAAGTTTTCAAACTTTCTATTTTATAAAATTAATTTTTGCAACATCTTGAGAACTACTGGGGCAAAACAGGCTGCCAAGACATCATAACTATTTTCGAAATAAGAACAATTGTTATCGAAATGAGAGGAATTTTTTCATCTTGCAATATTGTTTCCTTCATAAATAGGCTCAAAAGCCCCGATCTTTGATCTCGCAATTATTTCGAATCTAATTCACTACATTTGGTATTTGTTTGAGGCTTTTGTGCACAATGGGATTCCGGTGTCGATTGCAAGAGTTATTTCCATGATGGCTGTACGGTTTTAGGGAGGGGTTTTCTATTCTGGGGGAGGGGGGGGGGGGTTGATTATCCGGTCAACCGCAAATGGCATAGGGTACCATTATCTAGGACTATTGTGAGGTCCTGGTGAATGGCAAAAGGGCTCAGTGTCGATCGTGGGAGAGAATCGGGTCGTAACGTCGCCAAAACGATAAATACGTGAACGAGGTTTTGCGTGTATCGACGAGTGTTTGTAGTCTTTGTCTCATTCTCTGTCCCTCTTCGCTCAATAATGAACCCCAGTGTACTTGAAATCTCAGCAAAAAAGGATGAGGCGATCCAAGCCCACCCCTATTTCATATACCCAAAACCGTCACTTAATCATACCATTACGCAAGCCTATAGGATATTTGTTCTTGTGTCCTTGGTTTTGGTTATCGGGCCTTTCTCATTGTTCCACTTTCCACATTTAAATCGATTAAATGGGAGTAGAGAGCCGATCAGGTTTTCATGTCAGAGAGAGTACAATGAGAAAATTCCATCTGTGTGAGAGGGTTTTCCATTGGATCATTTTGCCTCCCTTGTCTGTAAATTTTTCATTCGAAAGGAAATGTCACACTGAATGAGAATAATAGATATGATCTGAACAACCAAGCGACAAACATCAAAACACAAAGAAAATATTTTTCCTCAGATCAAATAAATTGCTCTTGATTTGAGAACAATTTTTTTAATTCAAGAAAGCTTTTTTCCCCTCTGTACACTGTAAATACGATTAGACTCTTACATATACACATCCAAGTACACAGATAACATTGAAATGATGCACAAAGAATAAACTAATTCATCGCAGGAACATAAACGTCAAAGGCTAAACGTCAAAGTGCATTGAACGATAAAACAGTCAAAGAGGATTGAAGCCAACTTTTCCATCAAGCATCTCCAAATATTCTACCACCTCGACAGAATCAACAATTTCATAAGCATCAGCAGCTTAGTAAGCAACTGCTCAGTGAGGAAAATAATTCTAATGAACACGGTGTACCCCCAGGGGCGTGTCTATTTCCTTCTGCTAACCGCAGTCATGATTGTGCAAGTTTGGCAGAAGGCCAGAAGTTTCACATCAGAAAGGCACTGTCTCCTATCTCCTTTTCAGTGGTGCTTGCCATCTTCCCTCTTTCACTCAATGCATCTTCCTTCCTTGTGTTCCTAGATTCTCTTCCTCTATCCAACCATTAATGACCTTTTCCACTCGTTTCATTCTGTTTTCACGATTACATGGTATCTCCACGACACCTTCTGTATTCATTGGAAATGGTAACCAATGTCACTTGACGTTTCATCGTTTTCCATTGATCCTATGAGACTCATCAAAATCCTTATCATTATGGTCAGTTTAACTCTAACGAAAACTATAAAACTAAACTTTTGTCTTTATTCGTTTTTCTCTCTAGCCCACATTCATTCAATCTTTATTTTTAGATTTATTATTTAATTGCAATTTAACGAATGGTTTTGTCGATCACATTATCCATCCACAATAATAAATGTTTAATCGTGTGAAGGGTAGGGGGGGGGGGGAGAGAGGAGAGAACATTCCGATTCCCAGAGGTTTAATGGATGTTCATTCACTCCTCAATGAACCTTCAACAGCGATGCCAAATAATCTCGATGGCTTTCATTCTCTCTCGCCCGTTGATAATTCATTCCACCCCTCCTCTACCCAGAAATCGAGTGTTTTACACGGCCGACTACCTCCCACTGCCATACGCTCAGCTGTATTCGTCCATTTTCACAGTGTTTTAGGTGTTGGCGTTGGAATTTCAAACGTCATTTGCTTTTTAAATGGTGAATTTGTGTCCCAAAAGTGAGTATTTTTTGCTGGGAAACGAGTTTTTTCAGAGATCAGTGAGCGATGTGGGTTATGATTTAGGGAAACGGCAGAGAAAACGAATTTTTTCTTGAATCGAGATAATTTTCTTTTCAATTTTTCGAAACCTTTAACACCACCTGTTTTGCCCCAGTTGTTTCTATAATACAGATGGAAAACTCTCAATTAAATTTTTCTGATTATTTTCTAGAAAATACTGGGGCAGGATGGGTCATTTAAGTATAATTTTCCTGCATTCAGAATGGATTCATGCGCAATCCCCAAAAAATTTTAATTCAAATGAAAGCGAGGATTTTTATGAATTCGGAAAAATCGATGAAATATTTGTCAATTATTTTCATTTTTTAAGGAAGGTATCCAGTGAAAAGGTACAGCTTGAAGCAGACATTGAAGTATGCTTTCACCTGGTAAAATATCAAGAATGCAGTGTGAGTTGAGGAGTGGGTGGGGGAGAGGGATGGAGAATAATGATAAGAGTGTGAGGTATGGGCAGAATGGATGCTGTCGAAGAGTGTGATGGTTATAAAGGAGTTGCAGAGTGCTAGAGGGTTGGTTGAAGTACGTACGGCAGTTGAATATATGTGGAAACAAGAGGGGTGGCTTAAAAACATGGGAAAAAAGGGAAAGTGCGAAAAAAATGAGGGAAAGATGAGAATTATCCTCAAAAGAGTGCAAGTAAGAGGTGAAAAGAGGAAGAATTTTCAGTCATATATGTACATAGCTGATGTGATCCTCAATCCCTGTCAGCTAGCTCCATCATTTTATCTCTGACGTAGTTTTTTTTTTC
Source organism: Coelinius sp. EB29 (assembly GCA_035578325.1). Classification (NCBI taxonomy): domain Eukaryota; kingdom Metazoa; phylum Arthropoda; class Insecta; order Hymenoptera; family Braconidae; genus Coelinius; species Coelinius sp. EB29. Next base: position 2,381,210 of record JAOZGT010000001.1, on the reverse strand, counting down.
ATTTTTATTACATACCGGTTTCATTCGCTCTTATCCCCTTACCTATTCTCAGCTGAATATATTTATGGATTCTCCAGACAAGTTTATTAGCGTATTCGTGCATTATCTGTTGGCTTGTGATTCATTCGATGAATCTCTTTATTTGTTTTTTTATTATGCTGCTCAACTTTCGGTCTAATGACCAAGCATTAAAGTTTTGTTTGATGTATAAACTACGGTCATTTGATCTTGGCAATTGAATTATAATAATGTGTTATTTGATTTCGGAATATCTCATTCGGGGAGATTGAATAACATTTTTAATTGTAACATTATATTGTTAATGGACTCGAAATAGGTAAATGACCCATCTCAATTTATCAATTCGCCGTTGAATTTACATAAGCAAATTTTCCTACAATATTCCACAAATTTTGATAATGAAAAATAATGCCCGAAGAATCTCCAATCCTCCCAGCATCGAGGAGCAGTGGAATTAATTTCATCCTGTCAGACCAACTTGAATGAATGAGTGGCGCTGGTAATAAATTCCAGAGCGAGAGCACATCCACTCGGCTCCGTTGCGTCCTCTTGCGACGGTACAAAAATTCTCCTCTTTGACCCGTTTATTGCCGACCGACGTAGCTAATTCACAACCACAAATACACTCTCCCACAACTCCACGTCGGTAAAACATCTCTTTACCACCGCTGACAGTAATGCAGGTTTCTTGCTTCACAGTGCCGGGAAATCCCCCATTTATCTCTCTTCTCAGCACCACTTACTGAGTACTGGTCAGACACGAGTGAATTTTCTACTTCAAACGCTCTTTCCCTCATTCTTCCGCTTCCTGGACCCCTTTATCTCGATTTATTGCCAAAATATTTAGCATTAGGATTATCGAATTTCCGGTATTGCATCTGATTATCCAGAGCTGTGGTCAGATAGGAAAGTTTCCAGTGGTACACAATTCCACCGTAATTCCGGTTCAATTTCATGCACATACCTATGAGCCTCAGTTTGAGCCGTCCGAATAAGCGATGTTATTATGCATCCTCTACATACGATACCAATCCAGAAATCCGTATCCACCCCTTGCACCACAGAAATACCGCTATTGCCTTTTGCATTAAGCATTTGCAATACCAGTGGCATTGAAATAACAAACCTCAGAGAAACTTGAAAAAAATGCTACATAAAAGAGGAAAACTCAATTACCACGAGTATTGCTACTCAAGCCAATCAGATTATCCTTCACTCACTTCGTTTTTCGTCTGTCCCTTGCTCTTCCTTTTCTCCTTCGCTCGATATTAATCCCACCGATCATATTTCCACAGATTCCATTTTTCCAGAGTTTGTGTTTTCTCATACTTTATCAAATACACTCAGGAGATCATCAATCTTCTGCCATTTCTAGTATAAAGCATAAGATTTTATTTGCATGTAGTCTTTTGAAGTTTTCGAGATAAAAAATCTTTGAAAAATACCAACTTTGTCATGCACAAACTCAATTACTTTTCAACTAACTCATATATCTTTCTCTGTCTTTTATTTTTTAATATCAGGGGGAATGCGAGAGTATGCGGTTTGTTCATGGTGATATCACTCGTGTTTAGGTATTTTAATGGAGAATAAAGAGATAAGAACAGAGGGAGAATAAATAATTCTGTGTTAGTTTGAAAAATGTGGAGATTGGGTCGTTGCACATTGCAATTACTCAGCACACAATTGATAAAGTTTCATCGTGTTTTATAGTATTCCCTTCTGCATGAAGATAAACTTTATTATTATTTTTTTGTGTTTAATTGGAGTGCAAACGGGAGAGTATCACAGTTGAATTATTGTGATATTTTCTCCTGTTGAAAATGTCATGCGAATTTACACGGTTACTTGGTATCACTTTTCTCATGATTACGATAATTGAAATTAGTGTTTTCATCCACCTGTGACTTTCCCGAGGCTCAAGCTTTCAATAGAGTCTATTTCCGGATGCATATGAATATTCCAGTAGTTTTAGACTTGTCTCTGTGAAGCACCGTGCGTTGGCAAATATATCTCATCTCTGATTTCACTCAACAATGATGATTTTTTTTTTTTTAATAGAGTTAATTACTAGATCCGCAGAAATTTCAAGTGTTCATTGAAAGAGGTCTTTTTTTCTTCTCGAGAATCGATAGATTTAATTAATTCGGGGGAGAGGTCCTAGAGGAAGGAATTAATCATGATGATACATAGAATTACAATTTATAATTGTTATAATTTGTGCCGGTGGAAAAGATGACTGGCCTATTTTGCAATTATGCATTCCGGCCTCGATACTAGAAGTCATTAATTTAACGCTGTAAAATCGATTGACTCACGGCCAACACGACTAGGGCTTTAAATCGATATTGTATTGCCAATTTTTATAAAAATTTTGCTCCCTCACTATTGTGTACATGGAATGCTATTTTTTTTTTTTTTTTCATTCACTCTTTTTCCTTCGTTCCATGTTTTTTCTCGTATTCAATGAAACCTTTTTTTTTCATTATATTTTTTTATTTGATTTCTCCGCAATATTGCTCAGCAGAGTCAATAAGAGTACCACCAATTTTCAATAGTCCTCCTTTGAAATAATTTTTTTTTTTGGTCCCAACCCCTGCCTCTCCTATTCCCAATCAATATATTCGGATTACGAGATCGGGTCATGTGTGCCAATGTGTGCTGAGTAAAATGTGAATAAATACACATGTACGGTGTTTCCACTTTATGGAATATTTTATTAGTACCAAATTGACACACAACACAGTGCGTATAAACACGAATATGGACATTTTCAATTGATTAGAAAAGAGTGAGAGATAAATTGCGATTGGAGGGACGATTAATGGATAAAGTCAAAAATTTTCATGTGTGAAAATGATTTTTTTTTTTTTAAATTTCTTCCATTTGATGAAACAGGATTTTCCCATAGCAGAATTGCAATTAGCGTTTCAATTTAGTGAATTCTAGTTTTTTTTTTTTTTCAATTTAATCATCAGACATTCACCAATTTATTTTATATGAATTTTTTTGTTAAATTTAATTGTAAAATGTTGAAGATAAATAATTCAAGTTAATTGAAGAGTGAATTTTTGATGAATATGTCCCCTAGATTTTGAGATATTCTTCACAATTGATCAGTTCTCAAGTTGAATTGATTATAATCCCATTTATTCATATTCACTCCAGTAATATTCCAAACTTTTATCATAAAGCTTTTATGTGTGATTATAGCATTAGATTCCTCTCCTCACTTCCTCCCAATCGAGATTGAATTCTGTGCAAAAGTAGCAAGTGGTGTATAAAAATAAACTCATAGAGTCTTTATGAAATATTTCATGAGTAGACTTCAACACGACCAAATCCATTCCAGCGAATCATTAACGTTTCAATTAATTCTATACATGTCAACGATAGAATAGCTTTCAATTCCCTCCCCTCCCCTGCACTACCTATTTCACTCTATCTCCAATATTCTAAGGAAATTCCATTTGAGTAAGTGAGCGTTTGGGGTCGCGTTAAGTGCATCGGACGGTATATCTTTATTCCCCTGGCGAAATGATTCTCTGTTTGGTGACTGCTACGAGTTTGATCATCGAGATAGTATGAAAATGTACGTGCTCAAACTGGATTTTCGAGACTCTACTGAATCCTATCTCCAGAATATACAACGACAGTGGCAGATAAAAAACATGGCAAAGTACATTCAAACCCCATTTGAGTAACTCTCTCTCTCTCTCTCCATTGAATGGGATTTTTTTAACTCATTAAAAATTCACGAGCCAATGGGAAAACTTATTCAATTTTCACTAGAAAAGTTTCTCTTGGAATTTAAAATGTCACTGGATAATGAATCACATGGCATTAATCTGCAGGACCTATTGATCCTGAGAAATTGTATAAATTCAATAGCATAATTCAATTAATTCGATGACCTGGAAGAGCAACAGAGAACACACAACAACCTCGAATTTAATGAACAATAAAATATGACATGACTATCCGTCATAATTTTTTGAATTCAACGAACCCTATTGATTAGCAATTTGAGAATCTCACTGTATAATACAACTATAGCATTCCACTCCAATTACCCCACTCCCCTAATCCTTCTTGAACACCATTGGACCACCTTGGAGTGGATATTGAGTACCACGTCTGCAGAGTACTTAAATCTACCTGAGTGCTTCAGAGAATTGAGTTTTCCATGCAACAACAACTCGCACAGTATTCCAACCTCTTTTCCCCGAGGTACATATATATTCTGAAATAATTCACGTGACCAGACATTGCGCGTCGTCAATTATACCCGGAAATTCAGAGAAACTAGAGAATTTATCACTGGGGATGATCAGACCAATCAGAGGGATTGGAGATTGGTTGATGCGACTCAGAAGATGTAGAAAGTTATAATTTGAATAAGTCAGGTGGATTATGTAGAGGTTCGAAGGTGAAGGGTCTGAGGAGTTTGGGAATCATCGGTTTACCTGTCGAAACTGTCGTATTCCACCGTTGATCCTGAGTGAATCAGCAGCAATACCAGCAATTCCATCCCCTGGCTCACGTAGTTGCCTGAGAGATGCACTTGGTGCACCTCCTGCATGCAGGGGGCAGCATGAACCCGTGCAACAGCATGCTGATGCCTCGGGTTGTGAACTCTGGCGAATAATCCGTGCACTTGGTGAAGTAGTCACGAGTACTGGTGGTGGTGGTGCTTGACAGGGACAGCAGTGGTGGCCACTTTTGACGCTTTCCCTTTAAAACAATGTTTCATCGGGTTGATTATGAAATATTCGCTTTAATAAACCTTGAAGGTCTTGATAGTTATCTGGTTCTTGTCTTTTTATTCATGTAAGTTTGTCTTTACTCTGGGGAAGAAATTTTACAGTCTTTTTGGCTACATTGGAGATGATAATTGAAATTTTCATGACAACATTGTGAGAATGATGAAACGAGTAAAAGACATCATGTCATCTCACCGTCATTACCAGATGCTTGTGAGCTTTAAAATTAGATTTTACTCGTTTCAAGTTAGAATTGGATTTTGCTTTATTACTCTCAATTTTATTTTATTATATTTCTCTCTCTCTCTCTCTCTCCGGGGATGAAATGAGATTTTTATCGGATAACAGATGATTGGGTATCAATGATTCGAGGAGGTCTGGTAGTCTTCAACTTCTATTATCTACTCTTCAATTTCTTATGATGATTCAACCCGTCTAGTATACGCACCTGCTCGAAAATAGTTAATCATAAACGATAATAAAATGGTATTTTAATAACAAGACTCCATTCTACCGAGATTATAACACTCCCCCCTCATGTTTTGTTACGGAAAACCCACTGTTGCAGCCCCAATGGAACAACTAAGTAGTTTGTGTCAAGTAGCTTTCCAATTTTCTCTGATAAACGTCAAGGAATATACTAGCAGCATCAACAGTCTCAACGTGTGTGAACCCAGTGAGTCTTGACCTTTTCAAAGATGACCTTTTAACTCAATTTACCAGTTATCTTTGACTCAATTTATCATGTTTTTAGAAGTCAACTCTCACGGGTATCCTGATCCACCGGGTAAACTACAGTTTGATTGATCGATGTCTATACATATAAACTGTCGCAAACAGCATTACAAAGTGCTGGAAGTGGTATGAAGTACAGAATTATTCAGTGGTTTGATATTGAAAGTCAGTCTTTGGGGAGAACTGTATGTATTGATGAACCCAGTGAATTAATGAGATTATAAATAAATGATTGATGATGTTTGAACCTACCTCGATACACTGCGTGCCAGATGAAGGGCAGATGATGGTGCGAGGGAGTCTCGTCTGTCGCAACGGCAACGATTGTACTGATGCGATGTGTGTCTGGTGCGATAGAGAGTTGTTGTTGGATAATGTGATGTACATTGTTGCTGCTGATTGTCACCATCAAGACGACAGTGCAATTCAATATCCGGTACTGATCTTGTTGATGGATCCTCATTGGTGGCACTCTCCTCTGATCCACCAAGACCAGAAACAGATAATTGTGGTGATGCAACAAGAAATGTTGCACGATCCTGGCGCGTTAATACTGGCTTTCCTTGGGATCCAGCAGCAACAACAATTGGTGGTGGTGGTCCACGGCTCAGCAGTGCTGCGGTTTCCTCATTACTACCGTATTCATTGCCATTTCCACCCTCCTGTGATACAGCATTACCATTTGTGTTCATGGCTAATACTCCACCAGCTTCTTTTAATCAGTCACGTCACGTCACCATCTCCTACAATACCAGAAGGAGCAGATGCATAGATTAGATTCGGTGATTGGATGACTCGTTGTTCATTTCTTATTTAATTTTATATTCAAATTTATACAATTATTATCTTATTCATGCAGAAATTAGAGAGTTGCTCCATTTGCCAAGAGCTTGGCCTCGATTGAATCCAAAGATTGAATGTTTGATGTTGATCGGATATCGTTGAGCAGAAGGTACAATAGGAGAGTCATATAAAATATTTGGCAAGTGGATTTAGTACTGCGAGGTCAATATCAGAATGCTCGACTCGAGGAAATGATGTTGGGTAAATATGAGGGAGTGAAAGGATTAAATATTTACCATTCGTAAAATTTCTATATCCTTTTCGCTCGATATGAAACGTACAAATCTCTCAATAAGCTTGACTTCACATTCAGTTCGTCAAGCGCATATGGCAAAAGGAATTGAGAGGTGGAAGATGTGGGTGGATTATAGGAATATTATCGTGTATCAATCATCTTCTCTCATTGTATTTCATTGTATATTTAACGGATTTTGAACGGGCATCTGCAAGTCTTTTTGCCCTCGAGTGTGTTTGAACATCTCGTATAACATTATAATTGATCCATAAATTGTAAAAAAAAAAGTTGTGCAGTTGCACATGTTCACCTCTCGATTGTGTATGTACCTGGGTCATAATTTCAACAATGATAGTCTTCAGAGACTACCTGAAATATTGCTCCTGTACATTATTTTTTTTTTTACATTTGAGGAGTAAATTTTAATGCACCACCTATTCAAAATGCTATTTTTCAACGGTAAAACTGTTATATTATAATATACGCGAGCGTAAAACAATTGTTGGTTCATATAACCCGAGGGAGAACACATTTTGTTGCATGGAAGAGGGGAAATGAATGGGGAAGAACAAGAAATGCCAAGTACAGGTGCAATTGAGTTATTTTATAATAACTAAAATTCGAAGGTTCACGTGAATATATTCCAAAATTATAGACTTCTAGAGACGCACACGTACGTCTGCAATTTTATTACTTTGTATCAAAGCCTTCCAATTCCGAGTTCACTATAAACACCTGTAAAATAACTCAATTTGCGGGTGCACCACACTGACCTATTTTCCACTTCATTTATGAAGAAATACTGGAGACTCGATTCATCCACTAGATAAAACTCGTCATAATATTTTCTCCTTCGTTGACCAATAAAATTGCAACTCTTAATCGAGTAAATATTTAGAGAAATATTCATATTCATAAATTCACAGGCACTCAAATAACCTCTCAATTTTCATTCTTCACCTTGTGAATAACAGAGTTAATTAAAGTGGTAGAAATGAAATTCAGGGGAATAATTAAACTTTTCACATCAACGAATATAACTTGATGAAATTGACAAATCACGTGACTCACACTAGTCCGGTCTATTTGCGATAACAATTGTTCCCCAAAAGTCTATCTGTCAGTGGGATTTGGACGATATGATTGAATGAGAGGTCAGAGTTTTGATGGCTTGTGCGCCAAGTAGGCCAGATGTCGACTAGTCAGATATCAATGCCGTCAAAAACGTCGATAGATCGCTTTTAAAATTCTCCACTGTACGTTTATGTATACACACACGCCTATGACTCTTTGGTGAACGGTAAAAGCAAACTGTGGATCAGATCTCTGGGGCATTTACTCGTCTTTTCATAAAGCTCGTACGTGCGGAAATTTACAAAAGTTTACTCGGTCATTCTCGTGGCAAACTCTTTCCATCGTATCATCACGCAAACGTGGAATTGTGTTTATTCCAAATGCATTGATTTTGACGTGACCGATTTCATGCAACTGGAGACAATTTAATATTCTTTATCTCATGTTTATATGTATTTATCATATACTTTTTAATGGTTTTGAGCATGTGTGAGTATTGTATGAGCATTTATGAGCATAACCATGATTATTTCAAGTCCCACCCAGAGTTTATTTTGCGATTGATTGATGGAAACAAAGTCCGATGAATGTATGGTGGATATACAGAGGTCGATTAAGTGCATTTTATGGGTTTTCGAGTGGACGATAAAACCGTAACATGCGAATCTATATAGGACAGACTTCCTGGTGTATCTTTGCAACATGTTGAGTTGCTTATTGCTCCAAGCTCATTCTCTGCAGGAGGTTTCGATTGTTTTGTGAAGGAAGAAAAATAAATTTTTCGCGTTCTGCGCCAGCTTGTGTTATTCAAATTGGTGATGATTGCAATGGCTTTAAGCCGATGAAGTCTTTCATCTGTGCATTTTATAGAGATCCTATTGGTAGTAATTACGATAAGTCTATAATCCGATGTAGAGTAAAAAGGGTGTGGAGAAGAATGAGCTGTGAAGATAATTTATAGGAGATTAATATTAATTCACGAGGATGAAATATTGAGCCAAGTCTATTGTTTCCGATAAAAATTGCATTTGTGCACTCATAAGGATTTTCATAGCCGAGACAGATCGATAATGGAGTCCTGATAGGCTCGGAGAAAGCATTTTGATAACTGGGACAATAGGCCACTGATGAATATTTGATGTTCTTTCGATTACAGCTGTAATTCCCATTTACACGTGTAGGTCTCTACGTGAAGCTACTCGGGCCCAATAATTCTCTCCTTCTCTTCCCTGAAATCACGAGGGGAATTAAAAATTTAAGTTCAACCGGGGCTGACTTCTCCTAGACCAGTAATTATCCCCTTTCATGAATAATTAATGAGCTGGTCGGAGGTAGATAAGAAGATAAATCTGAAGGCAATTCAGTTCTCCTTTATCTCATTACGAGGGACAATGTGACAGCACTTGTTGGGTAGAAAATTATGGTTCACTACTGGGGAATATTTTAATAATGAAATTCCATCTTTTGTATTGAAATGCTAATGTTCAACTTATTATTATAAATCTCTGAATGACTCATTTCATTACGATTTCCTCCTATTGCACCCCTTCCATGAGACATGGGGAGAGGGACAATACGCTGATATTTGGGATTAGCAGCAACTCTCCGCCTAGGAGTGGCCCAATGTCAAAAAAAGGGGAGAAATGAGAGGAGTAGGAAGAAATCAATATTTGTTGGGGGATACAAAAAATCGGGGGAGTTGAGAGGATTTTATAGCTCGAGGGTGTGAGGCTTTAGTTTTATCGTATCCTGCCTACTGACTTATTTCTCCTCCCTGACTCTCGACGTTATTTATCGTCTCGTTAGGGCTTTCCTAGTCTCATTATTTTTATGATAGCCCTTCCTAAGAAGAAAAACAAAACTCCCTGGAGAGCAATAATACTCGTTGAACACGTTATAGAATATCCTGTGAGTCATTGTTGAACAGTTTTTTTTTCACTCTCGAGCTGTCAGTGAGTGAAATCGAATGATTGATGCTTCTTTACGGTAGGATAAATGAAAATTGTTGAAGAGAAAAACATGTAATCAACTTTTTTTAAGAGAATGAATTGCTGAGAGGACTTTTTGCGGATTTTCTCACTTTCATTATTAACCCCCGGAAGCAAATTGGGTGATGATTTTGCCTCTGAAGTCGTCCACGAGATTAGGGAGCTGTCTGCACTCGAAACAAATGCTTGCATTTCTCTCTCTCTCTCTAGGGAATTACGGTTGAGGTGCATGTCCAGTGAAGATGCTAGTGGCGAAATTGGCTCGAGGGTAAAGACGTTTTTGTCCGAACGGAGATTGTCCTCGAGACATTGGTCCAGATGATCTCCACCTCCCTCAACTCTCCATCTTCTTCCCTTGATTCTGTATCGGATAAAATGGAAAAAAAGGTGAAAAAAAAGATACAAATGGAGAGGGAAAAAAACTATCATCAGAATAATTGACGCGTCGATAATCAAGGAGATGACCAAGATGAGCAGTGTTTTGCACCAACAGTATCCTACCCTTATTTTCGTGCATATCGGTGGAGAGGAAAATCGTGGGGTTTAGAGGATATGAGGAAAACCGAGTAAACGGTTGAGTTAATCGATTATGATTTTATCATGTACCATGTCTATCCTATGAATAAACATAAAACCTATAAATAATTGATAACCCCAAATGGACATTTATTCCCCTCTAACTTGTGATTTTCCCTGTCGCCAAAATCCCCACTGCTATCTGAGGATGTTCCCTGTAATATACAACATTGCGTGACTCCGACACTCGGCGATGAAGAAATTTGGGTCATGTCCATAAAATGTCCTGTGACAAGTTGAAATACCGTATATAAGGGTATCAGATCTTGAATTGAAAAATTGTGAATGAGGGTACAAAAGATGTCTGTATATAGTGCCCTTCCTCAACGTGTTTGCATTGCTCTACATCAATATTTTCACCTCCGAGGGATCAGATAATCCGTTCCCACATTATCAATGTTTTTCGGTCATACATTAGCCTGTATCAGTATGAATAAACCCTGACCATGAGTTCCTCATCAACAAATACAAAATTTCACCTCACAGACTCCATGAATTCATGGATTTCCAGTCAAGTGTTTGCATAATTACGAAGCCCTCACTTGAATATGCCGTCAGTCGTGAGCACGAGCCTCCTCAAAAACTGATGAACATTGTGCTCCATTAGCATTTAAAGCTGAAAAATAAGAGGACTTCATTTCACCTATTGCAGCCCCATCACCTCAGTCCACTCCAATACCCACCATAGATGATAAACAGGTTAATGCCTCCATCCGTGGCTCTCCACTTGGTTAATAAGGATGCAAGAGAATCAGTGTAAAGTAGAAGCAAAGCGACAGACTAAAGCGTGAAGCCTCCCCGACTTGAGCATAATCCAAATCTACATATTCATGATCGCTTGACTCTCGTTAATATGCTTATTTTCATTAGGCTTCGTTGTGAGCGCACACTGCAGCTGATGCTAGTCGATTTTGTCCTAAAATTCAGCGAGTCGGCAGAATTCTTGTTTCAAACTAAATTTCCTCTGGAGTCTCATAGCTAGTATTTTTTAATGGATAAGAGGATGGACTATCTACATGATGGATGACGAGGATTTGAGGGAAGAGACACGTTTATCGATTCATTCAAAAGTCTCCCTTTACTGTTGTACTCCTGGCTTCCTTAAACAAACTCCACTCGGTGCTCCAGAAATGTCAGACAGTTTGAGATGTCTTTATCGCTGCTCAACACGAACATCACCCCAGTGAGGCATCTTGAGGGTAAGGGTGGTGAAAACAACGGGATAGGGGGAAAAAATATGTCGTTTTGCCAAATGTTTTCTTTTCGTTAGGGCTCGAAAAGTATTTTATTTGAAAAAGTGTTGTGACACTGGTGTTGGGCTGCAAATGATTGTTTCTTGAAACAAAGTATAAGAGATTGTTAACAGAGGGACATGATGATGGATAAGAACAGAAGAATTTCACGTAAATTGATGAAAAATTGTATATATGAAACGAGAATATTCCAGTGGACATCATCACCACTGGATGGCAAACCACAAATCCAACATGAGGAAAAAGTATCAAGAGCCTGTGCTGAGCATAAAATTAGAAATTATGAACCATGTTTCTTTAAAAATAGTTTGCCAACATCTGAGTAAGTTCATTTCGAGAACCGCCATGTGGTCTACTCGTATCATTAACGGACATGTCGAAAAGTTTGAAGGGAAAAATATAGAGTAAGCTTGTAAATACAGAAGTTTGTTGCTTAGAGTTTAAATTGTTGTGCTTTGTTGACGGTTTAATGTCAATACAGGGCTATAATTATCTTGTTTACGATCGAATTGAAGAGTATGTAAATATCAGAGAGTTATTTTTCAAGGCTTTCAATGTTATATTGATGAATTTGAGGGAATGGAAAGCTCTGGAATTGACGGAATTGTCACAATTTCTGCAAATTTAGTTCTGTTTTATTAATGATTATTGTTGCCAACTGTTCTAAACTCCAGAGACCAATTTTATACAAATTCCATCAGATCCAGAAGTGCAATGCACATTGTGCTCGGAGGCGTTGAAGTCACTACGTCAAAATGAGCATATTATTCTCATTCCAAAGTTAGTTAATTGCAACACGGAGAAATAGCGGATAACATCAACTATGCAATCCACTAGTCGAACGATACGTCTCCAAGCTTGAGAAGACACATGAATCCGCAACTTGCTCGTTAGGGTGAAATTCACATTCCAGTAGAAAACCCTCGGCTCTGGTAAGACTGCGTTTCTCCCTTTATTTTCTTCATCCCTGTCCTGCTTATCTTATCACGACCACAGTCTCCAAAACTTTGGGGCATTTGGAAGGAACGTGTAACCATGAATAGCTATGATAGGAGAATTTCCTGTAATTTCCATCAAACTTTTGTTTTTAGTTTAAAAAATTTCTTCTGTTTATACTAAAAATTTTCTCAATTTGAAGAGTCCCCAATTCACCAAAATTAATCGCATTTCTTTCATAATTTTTTCTTCCATGTAATTGCTGTCACATCATAACTCAAATTACAACTTTAATTAATCGAATGCAGAATCGACAGAGTCGGTCACGCCTTCACCAGCAATTCACTATTCTCAATCCATTACGATAATTGAAAGTTAACGGACACCAGGGGAAAAAGGAAAATTTCCGAGTCATGGGAGAGCATGGAAGCGTGACATTGAAGTTTCTCCCATTTCAGTTTGACGATTGACAAGCACGTCATCTTCTTATCCTGACAAATAAAAGCCTGTATCAGCCAATCATTTTTTTTTATTGAACATAATGAAATTAACTGCTGCGAATAACCGTAAAATTCCTGTCCTCTCAGTCCTTCATTCTATCCAACTAATTCAATTGGGAGGGACAATTTTCTGGTGAACAATCTCGTGTTTTGATTGATTTGAAAAATTAATGAATTCCTTCAAAACGAAATTGTTAGTTCTATGATGGAAAAATAATAATTTTTATCGATTTAAAATTCTTTTCCCTCAATTGTATGTTTCAATGAATTTCATGTATAGTACCTTCAGATTGTCAACGATAATTCCCAGGAGTTTGACTGAAAGTTGGTTAATTTTGTCAGAAAGAAGCCCATGTATTGCCCTCAGGACAAAACCCAAAAGTTTAAAATTCCAGTCGGCTGTGTTAAAATAACTCAAACTTCTGTTTCAGCGTTAGGGCCTGAAAATGACTGACGACATGGGGAAAAAAAAGACAGAGCAGAGGGGGATCGATATAATTCATTATCGATAGAGAAACATTAGGAAACTCGCCCTTCTTTACTCTGGATTCTCGTGATTCTGACCTTTTCGAATAGTATTACGTAATGAGTATGACTCTTCACCGCGTTATAAAAAATGTTTTAACGATGAAGGACAAACTGTGAACTTTTATAGGAAATTTGGAAAAATTCTACAAGTGAAATATTTATTTATTTTCTTTACTTTTCACTTGTATAGACCAAATGTGGAATTAGTTTACGTTAATCCAGGAATGAGAAATTGAAAGGGATGATAAAATCTCTACTCTGTGAGGTTCCCTCACGAAATTCGTGCTTTTTTCATCTATTCAAAGGGCTTTCTTCCCCTTTCATTGTATGATGAAAGGAAAAAAAGGTAGGAGGAGCGGCCTCTTCTTCCGCTGTTTCACCTTTAGTGAGTGAGGCTGGGCCACCGGGGATCGCATTAACAGCCTGAGTAGCTAGAGCGAGTGAGCATGTACCTAACCAATTCACTCAGGGAGGGTTTATGTAGTGGAGAAGTGACTCACCACAACTATATCACCGAGAGACTGTATGAATACAACCGGGCGTGGACTAATGAGTATGAAGCACGGGGGTAAGAGCATCCGAGTGAGATTCACTCGGTGAAGTTTTTTTTTTTTTTCAGTCTCTTGACTTTCTTCTTTATTTTCAGACTCTATTCCTCGCGCCAACGGCATTTTCCACTCGTGAAAAACTCAGTTTTCATGGCCGAGTGATAATGACACTGTATCTGACTGTACAACTGTAACGGAGTTATCCAGTTTAGATCGTTTGGATGAATATTTTCGTGGAAGAGAAAAAAAATTGATCCGAGAGTTTCTTCACTCCTGAGTTGGATAAAAGAAATATTTTAAATCGAGAATTGAATTATTCAACGTCCCTTCGAGGATTTGTGACTTTCGATTCCTGAAAAAAAGGAATTTTTGTCAACTCAATGATTATTCTTCATTAAAAGAGAATGTTTTTTCTGTGTTAAAAATAGAAGAATTATTGTCTCCATTAGATACAATATTTCAATACCAATAAAGAATTGATGTAAGAAATTGTGACATGTGGAATAATATTATTTTACTTTCCCAATTCAATGTTGGAATCAAGACAGCTAAAATCCTCACTCAATTTCTCTAATAAAATGAAGCCTCCGAGGTACAAGGATTTTTTATGACCGCAGAGGCGATAAAGATGATCGTAAAGAAGACTATCCAAACTCACTTTTCTGTTTCCTATTTTTATCAGTACGAGTGCACCTCGAGTCAGTGCATGGGACATTCACGAGTCTGCATGAATCAAGTATCATTACGAACAGTATAAAATTTCTCAATGGCTTTCAATTTCCGAAATTTTTTTACACCTCCAATTTCTCAAATACCCGTCGAACCCAATATCCCGTACTAAACCGAGAGGAAGTATCAATTATCTCAAATGCTATCCTGCACGTGTGGGAATCTACTGTCCTCCAATCCACCAAGAGCATGACCAATGTGTGGACTCAGCGATAGATCATGGAGAGCCACTGGAAATCCTGAAATGAGTGGGTTAATAATAAATTTTTCATTCTTGGCACAAGTCCAACATATTTATACGGAAAAGTGAGGGATTATAAATAGATGCTAATAATTATACCCCTCAATTCAACTGATAATTTAACTCAACTGCATCGGAATTTTAACGCGATGAAATTTCGTATTTATTTCGAGAATCAAAGTGAAATTTTGACAAAAAGTCGATTTTTCACATCTTTTTAGAAATCAAATTAACTCGATAAGAAGTCATTTTAGGTGAAAATGTTAAGAGACATTTTTCACAGGAAATTTTCTCAACTACAAAAAAAATCTTTTAACATTTCCTCCTAAATTCAAGAGTTTACGAGATAAATCCATAATTGATGAGAATGTTAAATTCGACATATTCGAGGATTTCTACGAATACATTTCTGATTATATCCATCGCAAAGATCATGATATCATACGGTTTTATGACGTAAATCATGAGTGTATGATGGAGGGAGATATATAGAAATCGATAGGGAGGCTCAATGAGCCCATTGACTCGACTCTTGACCGAGTTTTTTCTCACAATATTCCACTGGTTTTGTTATCCCTATCCCAAGGTAAAGTGAGATTCATGTATCAGCACTCGAGACAGATACTCCATTACCACTTTCATAGGATTCTTTCTTCTACATTGACCTTGGCAAAGGTATTTGTTTCCACTCCAATGAGCCTAGAATACCAATAACTTTGATGAATAATAGCTACTCGATATACTCCTGTCCCTTGACAAGTAGTTCAATTCTTTCGGTATTCATTGTTCAAACAAAATAAAATTAAATATCCTAGAAACTCTCTCAATCTTTTACAGAATTGAAGAAAAAACTTTGTTTTCAAGTTCGAGAAAAGTCTTTCATCAAATCAAGTATTTTTTCCCTTCCCTTAATGTACAATATTCAAGCTTTATAAAGGATTAAAAGTATGATTCTCAAGAGGAATGTAATTCTGAGGACATTGGATTCTTTTCACCATAGAATAAAGAATAAAAGAACAAAGGATGGAATTGAAATGGTCCTATAGCTGTCGTTGTAGAGGTCCAGGAAATTTTTATAGTTGAAGAATGAGTTCGATGCACGAGAGCGAAGCCCTCCCCTTCCAGAGAAGTTTTAAATGGTTTCTCCAATCATCTCACCCCTCAACTTTATCATGCTGCCTTTCAACCACGATAATCGCTGTATACTCTGGTAACCCATCCCTCTCTTCCAATCCCTCAAACTCATTTTATTTCTTCACGTCATTCTTGGCATGAGAGAATCCTAACTCGCAGACTCGTTCATAGTCATGTAAATTTATGCTCTTCCAGTTCAACATTGAAATTCTGGAGTTGGTGGAACAAAATTGCCGAGTTATTCTCGATCTTTCGTGGGGTGGATAAAACATTTTAAAAATACACAATCCTTTTAAACATTTTTTTCTTTCCCTCGAGAAAGTTGACTCACTTTTCTTCAAATTCATTTTACTTGTTCCAGCTCCAGAATTTAATTGATTTCTTTTCTCTTTTATTTGAGAATTTTAGAGGTTACTAACATATCATTTTTCTTGGATGAATAATTAAGTAAATTGCAATTAATTTTGGGAATTTTTGCAGTGGAAGAGTGCAATAGTCCGAGGAGAAATCCAGGAATCTACGAGATTGGAATAATTATGATGAAAATCCTAGAGTAATGGAGTTATGTCAGACAAAGGTGGAGGAGGGGAAGGAAACGGTAAGCAAGAGCCATTAGAGAATCTGCGCATGAAACGTATCGTGATAAATCATAGTGTTTTGTGGCCTCGTGTTTCCGTGTATTTATAACAAAATCTAGTATACACGTATATCAGTGCAGGAGGATATTAATTATTATGAAGAGGATGAACTGTTAAGAGCTTAAAAATATAATATTTCATGAATATATTCCCTGAGTGGAGATATCATTCAATAGGATAAAAAAAAAGCATTAGAGAACAGAATATTTTATCCTCCTCTCCAAACGAGTGAATTAAATTTTCTATACAAAGACGAATATTTTATTTATTAAGAATAATAAAGAGTCATAAAAGTAATTCAACAATTTTTCCTCTCGACATATTTTCTAGTTCCTACAAGCAATTTCCTCATCCTGAAATATCATGCCATTTGTTTTTCACACAACGATAATTCAAAGAAATATTCCATCTCCCTTGAGTTTTATTTCCAAAGCCATCTGGTTACATTTCCACCTTATTTCACGGACACATCCCCTAGCTGAACGTCATACAGTGTAAAATATACACAAGTTTGGTCCTCAGAAAATTTATCCCCCCCCAAGTCAAGAGAATGTTAATGAATGTTTGTGTTGACACACTGTTGTCATGCGTACGAGGATATCCACCGTGTCCCTCTTATTCTCTTCCCCTCCTTGCTCACTCACCCCAACACATGTAACCAAGAAAGTGAAGAAAGCTCAAGGGCTTCGAGTGGAAAGAGCCTGCTCTCCTCCTCTTTCTTTATTCTTTTTTCAAACACCGAGAATACCAGTGAATTTGTCATTGTCATGCTCCAGTTTCCGTGTCACCTATTTCCCTTTTTTTTCTCCCCTTATCCCCCCCCCCCCCCCCATCCTCACCCCCTCGTTGTCTCTCAATCTTGACCTACAACTTTCATCAAAAGCCAAACACTCGCTCACAATCATTCTCTCCGGAGAAATGAAGTGCTCCTATACATCTATCCACCGTGTCTGACCATACAAGAGGAGACATCTTTTTCCACTGGAACGTACATTTCATCCAGTGATATCAACACTACCCTTTTATCACGCATACTCTATTCTTAGGCTTTATATCATCGTAAAAAAGGCACGTTTGATCAATGTTACAACAATGAAAACATCATATAAGACATGACATTAATGAAATAGCTGTGTCATTTTTCTTACGACTTTCTTCATTATTTTTACCTCAACACGAATAAAGAAGAGAAGGACAAACATGAATTGATCACAAATTCGTAATTAGTGTAACAAATTATCTATCAGATTTAATCAATACAGAGAGATAAACAATTTTTAATCGATAATATAATCAATTGAATATAGATTATGTTTCTCTATGTATTTTACTAGTGCTATATTCTCAATTTTCCCATATTTCTGAAGCATCAAAAGACACTCTGAAACACCGTCTTCCGCAATAACTACCAGAAAGAGGAAACTTTGTTGCCATAGCAACGCTGCACCATTTTCCCATAAAAAATTAACACTACCCCTTCCTCCACCCCTCTCTCTCACCCTCGCCAAAACCAAGAATAGAGAGAAATCGAATAGCACAATAACCGTTTCACCTTTTTTCTCTAAGCAAATAAAAACTCCAGTATTCCCTCATTCCTCTCTTCGATGCTTTTAATTAATTCATAAAATTTTTTATTCCCAGTTGGATAAAGGAGCAGTGGAGTTTGTGAACCTACTGAGGAAGGAAGAAACGGGTGGATACAACAGTTGTATGTTTGACCGATACATTTTAAATTCAATAGGCCACAAATTCATTAGATTCACTCATCCGTGCTTGGCCTTATTACAAGAAAATTCAATAGTCCCTACAGTCCAAGAATAGCAGCAGGCAGATACCTAAAATGCATATGGTCACAAAAGTTTAATGACAGTTAAAAAAAATAATGAGACAGAGAAGGGTGAGTAGTGCCAACAAAAATAGAATATTAAAAGCGTTATAATGTACTAATTAAACCAACTAAAATTTATAAAATATGTCACAAGTCTTGACAGTTGAATGATTAATGACTATTTTCTTGTTTACAAGCTGCTCTGATGAAATATTCATTCACACAGAACAAGTTACACTCAAACTTGATTACACTTATCCACAAAACACGTTTTTGGTAAATTACTCGATTTCAGTATTCCCATACAACCCATGATACCCGGGTATTACATTGAAAATACAACTCGGTGCTACGCCACGTGGATAAACTATTCATTCGCTGCCCATGATTTTCCAAAATTCCGTAAAAGGGAGAAAAGCATGACTACGCTGATTACTTATCAACCGATCGACCCGGCGAATTCCACGTGCCATTAATGGATTGGAATGATTGAAAACTAGTGACAATTAAACATTGAATTTGTAACACTCAAAAACACTATTTTGATACCAGTATATATCTCTTTACCTCATTGGTGTACATCGCCATTTAGTTTCCCTTTTGTTCTCTGATAAAAACTTGACCAATTAATACACAATTATCACCACATTCAAGTTCTCCATTCGTTAACGATCATTTTCACATTTATGATGAATGAGAGTAAATAATCTAGAATAAAACTTGTTTCAACTTCACTCCAGCAACAGATGTATTTCCACAAAATTAATTGACTTTGAAATTTTCAAAATACTTGACAAATGAAGACAATTGAGTATTTAAAACCGAGGGAATATTAACGAAACAAATACAAGGAAGGATGATTGATACGTGTAAAAAGGCGTGCGTTTTACTAGCACCGATGAGAGACGCCGGTTCGGCGTTTTAAAAACGCGTTCGCAGTGCAACCCACCCGCACGGCACACTGAGGGTAGAAACGTGGTTGCCCTCGCGACGAGATTACTACTGCTTCGGCGCGATTATTCTGCCTCTGTCAGGCGCCCCAATACAGCGTAGAACGAGTGAGATGGGTGGAGAGAGAGAGGTGGAAACACATGGAGAGAAGCGAGTGGCCAGTGTGCATGCACGTAGTAGACGAAACGTGTATAAAATTCATATATATATGTAAAAGCCCATGTGTACCAACACGGTGGGAAGGTACTGAGGGGCACTGTAATCGTGCGCTTCTAACGACCACTGTAGAGCGAGAGACACTTTGGGTATAGTATAACGTTATTGTAGCTATCCATGTAGTCATGACGACGTTAATTCAAAAATATACCATGTAAAATGGGTTATCAGTCATGACTTGCTCATCCTTTTATACATAACAACAATTTTTTTTTTCTCAGATTCTAATGATTATTTTAGTATAATTGAATTGTCTCGACTTTTCCAATTATCATTTATGGAGTAAGTGAACACATTCACTGGGAATTAATATCACCGTTAATGGGAAAATTCATGAATTACTGGATGACAATTAAGTGGAGATAATGGAAAATGAGGGGGGGAGATTATATTCTGGTGCATCGTTAAATTGTAGTTTGCACTGGCAACTGACTGTCAAAGGGTCAGTGAACTCTGTCGCGCTGGCGCGCAACGTCCCTCCACCCCTCTGCAACATATTCCCTTGCAAGCTGCACAGTGTATTCACCTCTTTCTTACTCACAAATACACTTGGCCAACTGAGCTTTATCGTGCTCACACGCCAACCACTCCTGTGATATATACACGTCGCGCCTTGTACCCATCACAATTCGGGCTTTCTGGTTCAATAGTCTCAAGCGAAATATCGATCCAGTGCAGAATTAGAGGTGCTTGGATTTACCTGAAGCTTTTTTTGGGGTACATCTGTCGATTTGGGTTCGTGAATATAATTTAAAAATTTCAATTGAGATGAAAATGTCTCTCGTATTTCCAACGGATAAATATGAGATTAATGTATACAACGAAATTCCAGGAAAATAATGTTTGAACAAGAATTATTAAATTGAATTATTAAAAAAAATCATTTCAGAGAATGTGAAATTTAATAATCCAATGGGATTGAGAAAACTTCAATCTGGATCTAAAGTGGACAGCGCACGTAGCTGGACATAAAGCAGATAAAAGGAGAAAGACGTGGAAAAAGGTACATCAGAGGAGGAAGGGGAGAAAAGTTGAAAGAACGCTTGAGCTACGAGCAAATGGAAATGCTTTTTTGTTTATAGTTTTCTGGCACTTTGTCAAAGTAAAAAAAAAAATCAGAGTGCGGTACTGAGGGAAAGGGGGAGTATTAGAGTGTCAGTTACTGGGTATTTACAGTTGAAGGAGATGAGCAAATGGGATGGACAAGGTGAGGAGTTTTGTGGGCAATATGGGAGTTAGAGTTGCAAATGTACATGGGTCATTTCACTGTATGTCAAAGGCCGACGACACTCGCATTTTTTTTGCACATCCAAAAGTTAAAAGTTCCAACACCCTGCGATCATCATTCACAATCTAACGTGTGTACCTCGGGATTTCACTCAGGTGACATATCGCCAGATGCTTCCAGGATTGGAACAGCTCAGTGCCACTGTAATTTTCTCAAAGTATTGGTTTAATAAATTCAAACTTAACCGCCATTTTTCTCGTCTCCACTCGTCCCATTCTGTCAGGGTAGAAAGTTTCAGAAGTTGAATGAGGGGAGAAAAAAAAAGAAGAGAAAATTTATACACGCGAGGTATTCTCGTGAGTTTATTTTTCCTACTTGAGTTTTATTTCATTGATTTTCATTCCAGTGTAAGAATTACGTGATCCTATCAGGTGAAGGAATTGAGATAGGATTTCAGTTTTCTCGGTTTTTCACTCTGCAGTAGATAATATCCCAGTTTAGACCAAATTTTTGTCTTTATTTTGTTTTATCCCACTGCACTACAACATCCAGATGTACGTGAGTAACGTGGAGTATCCACTCTTAAAGTCGTTTGCCAAACCTCTACAATTTTCCCACTTCTGTGGCTAAAAAAGTTGAACATGACTTTTATTTTTTAAGAGTGGATAATAGAGTTCTCGGGTTCAGTCAAAACTTTAAATTAACTAGCATTCACCTTTTTTTAGGTTAAATTTCAAATTTTCATATTTTTCGTAAAATTGATGTAAAATCGATATTTTTTTTATAATAGTAGAGTACCGAACAGAAATATCATCCATCTCAGATGATAAATAATCCAGAATATCTGGTTCATAAAAAATTCATGGAGAATTTAACAATTCAGCTCACACACCGAACCACTCTACTTCTCCTACTCCAAATCAATCTTCAAACACCAAGAGAATAGTTCCCCGCAGACCCATCGTCTTCTTCTCCTAAGAAAACATCACACGAATTCAATAATTTCTCCTAACAACTTTATGAAATATGGGTGATTGCTTCCCAAATGCGTATACCCTAGTCAATCCCCAAAAATCGTCCCCTGGAAATTTGTTTTCCCCTCCAATTTATTACTTAGATATACAAAGGGCCACGGGGGTTATATTTGAGAATGGCTCTCTGAGTTTCTTCGCTCTCCAGCATACGTGACATAGAGAAGCTTGCGGAAAGTGAAGGAGGTCCGTTTGAACACAGAGAGTGACACAATGACGGAGAAACTTGAGTCGTTGGTGGTTCGTAAAACAAGACTCATTTCTTCTACCCCACTCGTCTTATTTTGTACTCAGCGTCGTATACGTCCAACCATCCGGTACGATCGATGACAATGGGAACGTTCTATCTATTCTTCTTTGTTTAATTAATCCTGAGAGGATTTCCCACCACCCCCTCACCCCTTTACAGAGTTTTTTTAAATTTTGAATCAAGAAAATTAATCTTAATTCAAGTGTAATTTCCCTCACTTTAGGAATATTTATGATTTTGTGGGAGCTTGGGAAATTGCTAAATTCAAACGAAAGACCCATTTTGCCTCACTAGTGACAAACTAACCCCTTCGTTATAGTAATGTATTCATGAAAAAATCATAAAAAAAAACTTACATACAACGAGCACCACCAATTTCATCAGTCAGTGAGTTCACTATAAATGCACAAAATAATCGAAGCTCGTTATTTGTCGGCCGAATTCGTTATCGCAAGACCTCTCACCTTCATCGATACTTGAATGCTTGCCAGCCTGTTTTATTCCATTTTCCTGGCTTTTTTTCTCTCCATCCCACTTCTTTTTTGTTCTCCTTTCTTTTTTTGTTTCATTGTGGATTGCACAAAAAGCGTCTGCGGCTTCACACGGACCTGGAAATAATGGAGAATCATTAGCTCGCGATATACCTGTCGTTGATGCCTTTCATAAACATTCAATTATTTAAATACTTCCATTGCTTCCCCCCCCCCCTTATAATAGTTAATTTCTAACTTTCTGACAAATTCCATCAGACATATTGAAAATGTCAATTATGCATTGGAATAAATCAGCCTGAATATGCAAATGGTCTAATTTTTTATCGAAAAAAATGGTGTGGACTACAGCCAAGAGTAAATATATCTCCCGAGGACATGCAAATGCAGTGGAGTATTAAAAAAATTTGCAAAAAGTTGGACAATTTACCAGGCTGAAGCTTTCCTCGTAAAAAAAAAAGATGAAACATATTCAAGAGTTTTAGATTGGATGGAAGAAAAAAATTAAGGCTGAGCTTCCGTGACGGTAGTAATACTAAAATCCAGAACTGTCGTTCTACTGTAATTGGGCTAGTGCCAGGTAGCTCAGGTCTTGACCTGGGCGCCAGGAGTACACGCAAGGAACATCCATGAACAATGAAATCACAATTTTTGAATCATTGATCGTTCACTCCTGATTGCCCTCACTGACGAAAAAAAAAAAAATTATCGATTCTCCTCAGGTTTGATATAGAGTTTAAATGAAATCATAGGATCTCAAGTCATTGCCACTAAAACTCAACTCACCAAATCCAGTTTTCCCATTTTTATCAGTTTCTCGTGCTTCTCTGTCAGCCTCAATAATCCCAATCCGCCTTCTGCTTGTTTCCCGTAGAATAAAAAGAGTCCAAGCCATAAAGAAAGTTGGGATGAATAAAGTTATACTGTAACATCTTTGGACTTTGCTAATCCCCTGGGTTGATGTGACATCAGAGCATCTGATCCCCCATCTATCCTGAAATGAGCCAAAATAATCCTGGATTACCTATTACATCTACAGTAGAAATAAAAATATCATCTGCCTCATACCACTAACTCTGTTGAAATAGCACTCCAATAAATTTCATTATCTCCAACATGAAAGAATTGAATGGGTGGCAGACATTGCGTTGTTCCAACCTCTTTTACATCATCCAGGCAACTACCTTTTAATGGTTTTCATACTGCGCCAAGAGTAATGAATAGTAGATCCCTAGATTATTATGCCTTTCCTCAGGTGTAAAATGCAGGAGTTATTGATTTCTTGAGGTTAGGCTCGCATCCTCTCTCTCCCTCTTCTTGCCTTTATTCGCTTCCTGTATAACCCCTTGCCCCCCCTCATCATCCCTCAACTGATTATACCCTATATACGAGAAGCATCATTCCACCTCTGCAACTAATCTGCTGATGAAACACTCCACTGAGCTTTTGGCTATCACCTATACATTCTATCACCTATTTGCAAACCATTCGTGTGTATAAGTGAAGCGTTGAAGCGATTCACCGAGCCAAGACCCTGTCCAATGATTTGACACATGCGAAACCAGAATCAGAGTCTATGCGAGCTACCGCACATACAACCGATCCAATGAACGCACAACTGCAACCCATTCTACGGTTACCCTCCGTACATCGAATTTGCATCTTCCATAGACCGAAAGTATTAGGTATGCAATTCACCCGTGCCTGTACACCAACTGAGTTGTAAATGCAATTGTGATTGGAACGATGAGGAACTTTATATCAAACATTATTCCAGTGTTTTTTTTTCTCTCCCTCACTGTTGATGGCAAACATGCATGATCAAATTGAATGGCATGTCAGATGCAATTCACATTTGCATGTCGTGTGACTAGGTGAGATGGGAAGTGCAGGTGAACACCTCAATATCCGGGGGAAATATGATGATGGAGGTGTTTGGGATGGAGATGTTGATGTTGGTCGGTTTTTGAGGACAGGAGTGTAAAGTCTAGAAGTTCACATGGACATGTTTGATAGTTAGGAATTGAACATCAAATTCAGCTATTCACTTTGTATTGCTGATGCATAATTCAGGATTTCACTGCGGATAACATTATAGATATGATGTCCAGTGGATATGCTAAAGATTATCAGGTTTATCCCCAAGACTCTGATACAAGTAGACAACAGGATCTCGTAACTTTGAATTCCTAAAGAGAGCTCTCTGCTCTTCAAATCCAATCTTACCGTTCGTGAGTCTTGGAACTTACCGGCAATAACACTCAAGCACTTGGGCAAATGCAAAATTTAATAGCCACTCTATTGGCAAACTTTCGTGAAAATTGATGGTGCAAATTCACGATAACTATATTTCTGAAATTCAA
Organism: Coelinius sp. EB29; assembly: GCA_035578325.1. Classification (NCBI taxonomy): domain Eukaryota; kingdom Metazoa; phylum Arthropoda; class Insecta; order Hymenoptera; family Braconidae; genus Coelinius; species Coelinius sp. EB29. The sequence continues at coordinate 2,356,110 of JAOZGT010000001.1, read as the reverse complement.
TTATACACCGAGAAACTTCTTGACCAAGTAACCGGGAAATGCATAAATAGCACAAACTAATAGCATAACAAAGAGGAACATAGAGATGCAGAGAATGATGCGCCATCTGTAATGACGGCAGACAACGAAGCAACAAGCTTTCCAGGGATTACGAAACCAAGAGAATGAAGTGTCGGGACGGCTGCAACGGTGAAAATAAGATTGTTATAATTCAATTTTCTAGGAGCTAAGGGTCTTATTTTTCTCATTTCTTTGTCACATGTGTAGGTACACAGCGATATTGCTACAGATGTGATCCAACAGAGGGGTTGAACTTTATTGATTTTTAAAACAAAAATATGCCGGATGAGAACTCTCAGAACGAAATGTTTTTATTTTTTTCCCACATATTCGTTCTCCTAACAATTTGTAAAGTATTCCCAGTTTCCGTTCCCTGTCTCAACCACCTGCTCTACCTTAAATACATACTTTGCCAGTGCATACAGACAATATTTGAGCACGTGAGCTCATTACGTTCGATAACAATCGTCGTTTCAAAACTCCTATTACCCTTTTATTGTTAGTAACAATAGTAGTGTAATAGAATAGAGAAATTTCATGTTCATGGTTATCCAGATCACGGGCCAAGTACGTGGCCTTATCCTCCACCCCGCCCTATGGTTCAATATCCGTGGTAATATGCAATTTAGGGTAAATCGCGATAAGGAATTGAATAAACTGGGAAAAGTGTGGAGATGATTGCGTGCAAGTGTTACTTACTCTGGCGACGGAAGTTGATCCGGTGGCTCTCTTCCCCTCCCCACTGGCTCCTTGTCAGCTTCCGCTGCTGGAACTAGGGTCATTTCCATCTCTACTTTGCCCTGAAATCATGATAAAAAGCCAACACCATGAACGTTACGATGAGTAAGCCAGAAATGAAGGTCTCAATGTCTCTCGTGTCGTGAAGTCTTTTATCAAACGAGGGGTCATAAAGATGATAAGCCACAGGCAAAATTTGAATGGGGGGTATCCCAAGGCAACTAATATCATTTTAATCAAGCTGGAGTTGAATGGCTACAGCCCCAGAGAGAAAGACAATAAGAATTAAACGAGATAAATAAAATGAATAATTGGAATTCATGAGATCCAAGTGATTGCTGAAAACATTGTTCCATTCAAGTGGCTTAGAATTGACTGCCCCTGTCGTTGGCACGATGAGCTCTCCCTGCAGTATCCCCTCGATTAATTAGTCCAGTTCATGATTAAGTGAAAACCAATAGGAAAATACAGACTAGGGAGATGGTTATAGGGGATGTGGGAAAAGCATACAGGTAACAAGCCTCTGGTGGAAAACGGCTGGCGCACAGTAGGCCTCAGTGTGGTAATCAACGTTACTGCAGGATTACGCCTGGGTAACGAGCAAAGCCCCCTGATTCCGGTCTAACCCATGCTGCTGCAGACGAGCTAGTCTCAAAAACCAGCGAATACAAGAAGTTTCAACACACACGTACAAACTTTGATCATCCAAATTGTAATACGAGATGGAGATGAATTCTCTAACCTCGTATATACATTTTCTCGGATATTTTTTCTATCTATTGAAATTACATGATCAGTCACGTATGGGAAGGGGTCACGTCCATTGAGACTTGACAATGCTGAGAGCACTTGTCTAAGTAAACAAGAGACGTATATCCACATTCAATTCACCTCACGATTGATATACCCACCATATTCGTACAGATAATACCAATTCGATATCTGTATTGTCGACATTGTGATTGGCTCCCATTGTTATTGAATAATCTCACGAGCATAATTCCCGTGAATTCCATCCCAATGAGCATCTTACTCCCCCTCTAATGATGGCAGTATTCATGGTGATATTAATTGGTAGAGGTTACCAAATAGTAATGTTTGAATTGGCCCAGTATCAATATGCCTACGGCATTTTCTGTGTTATTCATTCGTTGATTCCTCGTGAATCATTTTTACCCTGTGGTTATTAGCTTAACCCAGCGGTTTTCACTATTCCACATTTTGTAACCCACATGTACCTCCGAAATCCATTGTTTGACTATTTTATGGTTTCGAGGAATGTGAAAAGAATGTGTGAAATTGTGGAGAGGAATGAAAGAATAAATCTTCTTGAGTAAAAATTAAACTCGCGGTAAAGCATGAGGTGTAATGAACAGAGGGAATAAGCTCAGTTCTATCTACTTTCTGCTTTTGTAATTTATCCTGCGGTTGGAACCACTGAAAGCTCTCTCATTAGAATTATTTGTTTAAAATATGCTTACCGCTTGAATGCACTCGCTGCCAGACGTAACACAGCTGAACGGCCACCAGGCTCTCGTTCTCATAACTTTAAATAGATTGACCGTTGGTGATTTTGTATCAGTGACCTTTAGACTACAGTTTTTCGAGCTATTACTTCCACGTGGCATTCGAGATAGATCCAATGTCAGAGAGCCTGAAACGCAATGAGAATATGTAGTAGACGTTCACCAAGATATGGTAAAAAATGTCCTCAATATTTCATTCAAGAGTTGTAATTCTACGTAATTTAATGCTTCAACATTCGTCCCTGTAGTTTGATAAGAAAAGATGTGGAGGAGGAAGGAAGAGAGGTTAGCTTCCGGCGCAAGGCTCTTGGGAGTGGACCTCCAAGACTGAGAAAAGCCGTTTTGTCAGCGGGAAATCACACTACACTACTTGAAACCTCTACTCTTCTCCCTCAGAATTATATGGATGATAAGGAAGGAGAAAAGAAAATAAACGGAAGAAAGAAAGAAACTCGATAAGGAGAAACCAGTGAACGTGTCTGACTCGTTTCACACGGAATAATCCCAGTGAAACATTTCTCTTTTATCCTCCTCGACTGTGGACCGAGAATGCCACTGTGATAAAAACGACGTGAAAATGCCCGGTCATCGATCCTTGAAGTCGAGTTCATTCAACTGAACGATCAGTTTTCGATACCCACTGACAAAGTTTTCCCCCGGACCATTCGGGTTTTGGTTTGTCTGTCAAAAACTTAAACCACAGTGAAAATACCCAGGGATTCATCCAGTACTGTGATTTTTACCTAGAAAATCGTCCTGAGAGAAGTGATCACTGTCCCAAACTTGTATATTCAGTTTACAGGGTAGTTTTTGCTCAGTCACATCACGTGCAAGTATCGAAACTTTTCTCCTGACAATCATGAGATTTTCTGCACGTGAATAGGTAAAGCGAAAAATAAATCTCCAGTTAAAATTGCCTTCGCCATTGAGAGAATTATAATGAACATCGGTTTTTTGATTATCCTCGTACAAGATCCACCTGTAATAGATTTAGCACAGAGAAGGAATTACTCAGAAGGATTCTTGCATATGGTTTAAATATAGCTGAGGTATTTGGTGAGTCGAGTTGAAGCTTACGGTCACTGCTAAAACAACTCAGTTCTCTACAGTGATTTTCTAAATTTATCCAACCACGAGAAATAAACAGTTACACAATGATGTGTTACAACGTAAATGACAACTCACCCCTTGACATATATGTCAGAGCACTTTTCACCAGTCAAAAATTGATTGTCCACCAGTGGCACATCCTCGGTATTCCAAATAATCACACGTAGCTCGTATATCTCAGGGGATTGGGGTGTAATGTCAACCGGTGGCTTTGGTGGAAGGTCATCAACGTGGAACATGTCTATCCAAAGCTCCAATTTACCCTACATCAATGTGAAGCTATTAACTCAATCCGATGACAAGCCAAATTTACCTCCCAACGATCAAGTTATCAGGGGGGGCCTCTAATTGACTGAGACAATGAGTAGAGAGAAGACTATTGGAAACACCGAGGTTTTACCTAAGTACATAGAGTGTTTACTTTCAAACTATCAGTGATCTTTGCCAACCTGTTCGAGTCCGGGTCTTCTGGCATTGAAGAGCGGCCGCCTCTCTACGTGCTCTGGCACGAGAGCCAGCCCACAGATGGGAAAATGCTGCCACTGATGTAGGACATTGAGGGCCATACATTCATTCCTCTCTGAAACAAGATTACTAGTGATCTTTACGTACTTTTCATACTATCAAAGTTGAAAAATCCCATTAACGTGCAATAAAACTCAGTCTCTTAACGTGCTAAAAGTTTTTCAAAGATTTGTATCCAACTGTGAGTATTTTATGACGCTTCTGAATAACTCTAAACAATTTTAAACAACTCTAAACAACTTTAAACAAACTGGTACAATTTCTCACGTTACCTGATTCATCCAGTAACTCAAGACCCGCAGTGAATGGAAATTTTTTTTTTCCAATTATCACACTATCTGTATATTCTGGCAACGGTAGATTGTTCCTCCTACACAGTGTCTCAAGTATCTGTGTTGGTCTTTCACGATCACGCCAAGCGTTGTAACCATATTTGTTCCACGTTCTGGATATACCACAGTGGCCCCGATGATTACTGTAGTATCGATTCTCAATATCAATTCGCGTTTCACCAATTAAATCGTCTGAGCTGGTTGCATCATAGTCCCATACTTGAATTGTCAATGTGTGGTCCTTTGGGAATTGTGCATCAATTTCGAAGCATCTGAAGATAATTGGATTATTTAAAGTTCTGAGTACTCTTAGTCTAATTAAACTCACTTGCCAAATATTGGATTAAGCTGATTGGGTATATAGTTCTTCTTATCATTGATATCATTTTTTCCTAATTTGATTCGCAGGTATGGATCAGACTTGCCGGTGAGTGGATCATTGGGATGTAGATTGATGCCTGAGTAAATTCAGAATAATACTTTAATCAGAATAATCACTAATCCCAGAATGTATCACTCATCGAATTAACAAAATAGCTATTTTATCCTATGGAAAATTATCAATCCAGTGCACTTAGTGAGTAACAATACGTCATATCTCTCATGTTAATCCAGTACTACCACAGTATAACGGAATTTGACGTAGATAGTGTTGGTGGTAGTAGGTTCAATAGCAACGATCAAATTACTCCAGTGGAGCTTTGAATACAGATATGGGACGGAGGCGAATAGAAATCTCTCCATAAGCGGTTATTCTAACGACGCCTCACTTCCATCAGTTACCGTTGAATATCCCGTCGAGGATTATTTGCAAAAATGTGCCACGAGAATTAATAATCAGAATTGATAGTCCACAAAATATATCACCTTTTATAACGTAGAGCCGAACAAGCAGCCTGACTGGCGCTGGAGATGGATAGTCTGCCAGAAGGCCGTGTGATGTGTCATGTCCACTCGTTGTTCTGCAGACGAGTTTGTCCGGATGGGGCCATGGATATATTGCTATCTGTCCCTGTTTTCAAGTAATATTTTCTCCATTGTTATCTATACTCGTTGATGAATGAGGAATTCAATTAAATTGCCACTTTGGCCAGAGTAATTGAGAGTAACGATCGACTTTCTCCATAAAATGTCTCAATTTTATGGGCTTAATTTTACGATCAGACGTGAAACAATTATATTGTGCTATCTGTCACGTTTGGGTTTATTTATGCCGGTCGTGAATTCAATCAGAATTGGCATGTTTAAAATTAGTTGCATATTCTCAGTGTTTGGCTGGGCTCCAAGTGTTTAATGCCCCTGGGGGAGAGTATAGATGAGGGAGGAAGCTCGCTTTTTGTGGAGACAGATGGCGGTGGCAAACGAGGAAGCATTTAGCTGATAAAGGCAGGAAGCGGGGGTGGGGGTGGGGGAGTCTCAAGGAAAGGAAACGTGAGGAATGGAAGAGGGGAAGAGGGGATGGGATGTGTACCTTGAATTTTCCCGAGTAATTTCTCTCGTCGTAATCCGGATCTCCGGTCCTTTTGCCTCGTGACAATTCAAATGTCATAAGCCTATCTTGAAATTCGTGAAATTCCGGCTGCAGCTCCAATTCCATTGGGTATATCTGTTGTAGTGGTGATATTTTGTTACAATTTCATTGGGTAATTTCATTGTTACCTTGAATGTGGCTATTGGACGCTGTCGTCCCAGGAGGGTCTTCTTGATTCCTAATTCGTTGCACTTTTCTTCCTTCAAGGGGTGAGAAAGGTGGTGTAAATATTAAATTTCACGACGGATGAATAATATTCGTTGAAACGATAATGTTTATACTCGAGGATTGTACGGTAGAATGAGTGTCACACCCCGAGGGAGTGAAATATAACGGGTAATACATATTTTATGATATTCTTCGTGAAAAGTACCTCCAGCGAGGCAAAATATTTGCTCCACCAGTCGTGGCTCTCGTCCTCGTCATTTCCATAATTTACCTCATCGTATCTATCATCTCTCTTGCCATTGGGGACAAATGGATTGAGCATGGTCAAGAGTTTTTTCATACCAAAGTGATTTTCCTCACTGGAAATTCTCTTATAACTCATTAAACCTTTCTTCTCCTCTTTCTCAGCGTCGTAATCGATTGGCAAAGGAACTGAAAAAGTTTCACTGCTGATTCATTCGGTTATTGATATTTCCTAATCAAATTTACAAACTACTGTGGAATTGTGCCTCTTCGATGATGAATTGTGCTCGACGTAAATTTGAGAGATATAATCCTCTTGGGGAATCAGTTTTCTCAGAAAAATATATGCGGTTGGTATAATATAAACCCCTGCGTATTTGAAACATCCAAATCCTCTGGAATCGAATACTTTGATTGTTATTGGGGGATAGTAGATATCCATCTCTGGTAAATCCTGATGGAGATCGAAAGAATCAGAGTTGTGGATAAATGGTGGAATCGTATTACTCCATCATACCAAGTCAATCATAACATGATTCTCCTCAAAATTGCTAAATTTCTTGACATTCTCCATGACCTCGGACCTCACAAAAACTCCCCCACACTCGAGCACGATCCTCGGTTTATTCACTTTGGTGCAGTTGATCTTTCTCATGTCTCTCACACCCCAGAATATCACCTCCAGCCTATGACTCCTCACTGTCGGTCTTATATCGTCCGGTAAATTATACATCCTATCCTCCACAGATGCATTCAACGGCACATCAACAACCTCATCATCTCCAGTCTGAAGGAGTCCCATGTAATTATTCTCAAGCTGTTCTAACCCACATTCAGAATATTATCTCACATCTTCAAAGGTAAAAAAAAAACTTTACCTCGATAAGCTCAAAGGCAGCCAGAACGCTGCCTTGAAAATCCCTCTGGGTTTCCAACTTGTGCCATACTAGAGTCGGTGGGAATTCAGGAAGCGAGTATGTTTCATCCTTCAGCTTAACAACTGGCGTGGCAATGCATCTGCCACAGTACTCCTTCGAGCCCTGTTCAATTTCAAAGCCCTCGGGAGAATGATAAAAATATACATACATATTTATATAAAGTATTATCGATTTCAACATTCTATTCTTCTCCATTGAAACTCACACACAAGTCCCAGTCAAACGCCTCTATCACCACTTTTGGTGGAAGACATTTGATGTCCTCAGTTGAACCATATAATTCAATGGGAGGAAGTACAAGAGTCTCATCCCACACTGGCGCCAGACTCTGTTTGATCAACTGCAAAAAATAAATCCTATACCATTCGTTCCCATTCGACCAAAATTGGTATAATATTTATTCATCAATTATAAATGGTGATTCACCCTAGTCGTTGCAGTATATCCATGGAAGATTACCCGAATGAATGGGTCCATTAAGCCCGAAGAGTCCATTCCTGGATCGAAACGACCTTGAAAAATGTGAGCTCGGAGCTGGAACTTCTGCTTAAAAAATAGGGGGAAAAAAAAAGTTTAAACTGAATTTATGTGTATACACATACCCTCTCTGGAAAATCTTGGTGTCAGTCACAGTTGCATTACCGATATAACGTTGTATTGTAAAAAACGAGGAAATGCTTCAGTGCTCGTGCTGCATTCAACATCATACCCAGTGGGAATTGAGCTCCAGCAGGCTGCGGAAAACTTGGCATTACCGAGCCAAAGAAATATTTCTATTTTGCAAGCACTGTAGTCACTCAACTCTCCCCCATCATCACTATTCTTCATAAACAAATTGATTCTCTGTCCGCATTTGGAGCCCTCTGATGTCTCCTCCTCTGAGTAAATAATGTCAGCAGCAGATAAACGTGCCATTGCTACCCGTCTCGTACCCGCAATCATCCAAATGAAAACATCCGGGAATGCATGCTGCGGCTGATCAATAAATTTTCTCATAAGTATGATAAATAGCCTATCGTTAGATTCGTATTCTTCCCCCTCAAGAAAATCAACAGCTTTGGGCTCTGTCTCGGGATTATACTTAGGATTAATTGATAGTTATTTACGTCTTCTGAGATTTCTCGTAACTTGTGGAGATATTTGTAAGCATGAATGACAGCTATTTTCAGGTAATTATTGTTGGCAAGCTGTCCATTGAGTTTAATCAGCCTGAGAATACTCTCGACACATTCACGACATAAATTAACTCGATGCCTGTCCAATTTCGTTGTTCCACCATACTCATCATATTTTCCACCATCCAATATGTTCAAATACTGCATGCAGTAACGTTTCAACCACCCAATTATGCCATTATAAGCCTCATACGCTCTCCTATTCTCAACAGCAATGAGTGACTCCAATTTTGCAAGCTCAACCTCCTGCAAATATCCCTCCACCCCCCCATTTCATTAGTTTCAAAATCTCTTCACAATACGTATTTCCGTACGTGGTAATGTGACCGCATAATGCAAAAATGAGGCAAGAAAGAGGAATGAGTGAAGATATTTGAATTGTGTTACAAGTGAGTCAAATCCTCTGTTTCATCGAAGAATTTCATCCATCGTTTGTCTTTAATGATGAAAAAAAAGAATGAAACTATTATACTGTCATCTTTCAGAATTGTCTCTTTGAATCTAACATTTTCCGAGTTAATCCCCGGAGATCATGACAAAGCCACGAGTTTATTCGTACTTTCATTCTCTTTATCTCTTTCTTTTTACAACCTAATGTCTCCCCAGCCAATGCACGAAATTCATGCACCAAAAGAGACAACGAATTATGAAAGTAAAAGAGAGAAATTCAAATATCCTCGTGATTCTTATCGTGGTTTCATTCAAATTATTCTGGGAATTGCAGTGCAAGCTTGTGTTTCAATTATACTTGATTTTAATATTTTTCGAGAAACATTTAATCAGAAAACACTTTCAGAGAAAACAATTCCCAGTTGAATTATTATCAAGTATATCACATACTTACCAAAAAATTGGCTATAAATGTGAGACTGTTGGTGTTTGATACTCTCCATTCCAAATTTGGCCACCATGATTTTACGTACATACAGGGCTTACTCGATCCAAGTGGTAAGTAATTAAACTTGCCATCTGTCGTGGCAGTTAATCTTGATTCAGTGTGGCTCACAAAATCCACTCGTTGTTCGAGTATCACATTGTCTGGAATACAGTAAGCAGTGGGATATTTTACGTTTGGTAGGAAGAGGTGAATAAATTCATGGAGTAGAGAATAAAGTTTATGGAAATGTCCAGTTGCAGCTCGAGAATCCAAAAGTTGAGAGTATATGATCACATTTATAAAAAAAAAAAAAAAAAAAATGAGAGATCCTAAAAGAGATTATGACCAGGATTTTTCCTGTTGTTTTAAAATCGTCAGACGTCGAGAGGTTATCCGAGAATCCTGGAGTGTATGCAGTCCCTGGAGAGCATGAGAATTCACTCCTGAGTGCTTTTACTCCAAATTTCACTCACATAAGCCAAATACTTCCCTAAATCACCCAAGCTCATTTTGTAGACTCTCATCCCCTAGATTATACTCCATCTTTACTCACTCGGATACAGAATATCTATATTGTTTTATATAATGAGACTCATCCCTCTATCAAAGAAAATCCCTCCCGAGTAGTTAACTCCATTTATACCTGTATATAATACATTTAAAACTCTTGTTTATCACTCACCTGTCAGTCCATCGTTGTTAGCAATGTTGTGGGAAAAGGCATGACTGCCAGCATTTCCAAAATTAATTTCAAAACTCACTGACTTCATCAAAAATCTGCAACGATCAATCATACACACGTCGTAAATAATTCCAACAAGAAGATACTCCTCAACGGCCCAGAGACTCTTCTGAAATGTTGAAGGCATTAAATTTGAATAAGAGTTACAGAATTGTAGTTGGAATAATAGCTGTAATTTATTGTTGGCAATTTTCTCAACGATTGCGGAAAATAGTGGAGGGAATTTGAATAAACACGGTGATTATTATTTCCAAGATCGTGGCTCCTTTTCGAAGCCTACCCCACACTCTGGGGCAGTGTCAATGGATTTTATTTAGAATCGCGTGATTCTCCCTTACAGGTGGTATTATTTCTTCCCAAGATAAGGGGTCTATTACGTTAATGTAATTATACACCCTGGTATTCTGAGCTATTTGTCAGTAGGAGGGAAAAGGCGTGATGAGGAATACACCGGGGAAATAGTTGGCGAACGATTTCGACTCTTTGTCAGATAATTCAGGGCATTTTTGTGAATTGAGATGGCTCGTGTGATATATAAAACAAGGAGAATAATGATTGTCAGTTATCGTTCCCTCAACTTTGAATAAAATATCATCAATCAATTTTTCAATGAGGGATTATTCTTGGATAAAAATATATTAAATCGATTTCAATTTTATTTCTTCATCCTGTGTACGATATTATTCATCACAAAGAGCCTTGGGGAATGCCACAGTACACGCGTATCCCAGGGGCTGTACTAGTGTTCAATGAGATTTGAAAAATTGATGCAACTCATCGTATCACAGGAAATTGTTTTGTCGCTATCGATAGTTGTTATTTTTTTCTTTATTCATCACCAATATCCCTTGCCTCTATAATTGGCGAAGCAGGCTCAACATCAATCCCAGCACTCCCAGACATCCCTGGATCATCAATTTCCGTCTTGAGGGAAAGAAGGACTCTGCCACGATAAATGGGTCGTACAGTTTGACACTTACCACTGCAATGGCACTCATCACCACTCCCATCATTACCGTATAGATGGATGAATGATGGGCCATATGTTGGTAAAAATCCTGGGAAACAGATGACAATTGGTTAATATTAAAGTTTGAGGAGAAAAATTGAAGCTTTATGAATTTTACTCCACTTGAATTTCAATTTTCTCCAGCATCTTTTTTACACCCTGATGTACGACAATTTTCGTTGAAAAGAGTTTTCAAGAAAAATGAAATGACTCACCATATTCACCGGAATTTGATAGCTTAGCAAGGTTGAGCATGTGAGTGGCAAGTATTGTGGAATTGCAGCCGTGAACTTTGTCTTTTATGGCAATTCTTACACGATGGGATAACGGTGGAAACATTTCCCTGAATACGATTCTCTCGTTGAAACGTGGTGTATAGGTGCACTTGTACGAGCTTGTCTCACCCTCGATAAGGAAAATTTATACAATTGCATTAGTGTCGTAAAAATTTTAACACAAAAAACATTTCACTCCAATTTGGAGGGGAAATTGAGATGATGAATGAAATTAATGTTAACAAAATCAGATAAAATTGATCAGTACAAGAAGCGGTTATTCATATCGACCAAAATGCACATATGGCACACATCAAAACGAGTAATAATGTATTTCTGACCGAGAGAGTGCGATATCGATCATTGGTGGGAAATACATGTCGACAGATATTTATAGTTTATAGTTAAAAAAAGCACGACAACGTGCACGAATCACTGTATACAGTATCGAGCGTTCGTTGATGCGAATGTGTTTAGTTGAAAAAAGACGAATCACTAATGACTTTTTGATCTCTGTATTCATGTTGAATTTACCTTCATGCCTGCAAATGATATTTGAATGTATGGATTCACTAGTTTTTTTCCATTTCCAATGCAAAATTTTGTTTCTCTGCTTGGCAAACCGTCTGCTCTGTATATCGTCAATACATAACGAGCTCTTTGCCTGTTGGACGATAAAAAATTTCCAATTGGAAGGAGAAGATTTCTAGAAGCAAAGAGATGTCAGTTTTTAATACGCAATATTCATGTTTTTTTTTTTAAGTGATCAAAGAAACTTCTGAATTTGTTCAGCAGTGAATGGAGATGAAAACTGATTTTCATGTATTTTTTTAGTTTGATTGAGACGAAACAAAATGTGAATTCACCCCTCAATGTCATCTTCATCATCTGTGTCTGGATGAGCTCTCAGTCTCTCGCCTTTAGCGTTAACAGAGATATTACATTTCACGTAGCCTTTCACTTCTCCTGTTGAGTCCTTGGGGTTTGTTAGCATTGCCCATTTGCGATAGTATTCGTGACCTGGAATGAAAGTAGAAAATTTTCAAATTAAATTTTAAAAATCAATAGTGAAACTGGAAAAAACTGAGTCGGAGTGGAATTTGACTTCCGGTTTAATTAATTCAGAGAGCAATAATTTCATTGATGAAAGTGAATCGTTATCCAATAATTCAAGGGTTGAATGGAACTCTGCCTGGTCAATTGACTACTGCCGATAAATCGGTCAAATCTGAGGTCTATTATTAATGGATAAAGACAGTTTCCTGCAGACGATTTCTTTACCGACAGTAGTAGTCACAATCGTTCGCGACCGTAGGCAATAGCCATCTCATCCACCGAGCACAGGCCTCCGTGTAGCTTCAACTCCATAGTTAAAATACTCCTCAACAGATGCTCTCACTACTCCACAAGTTGTTCTCCATCCAAAACACTAATAATTAATGAATTACTAATTAATCACCTGGCTGATCCCATACAGTAGCAACCTCGAAGAAAATGCCTCCATGGAACTTCAGTTGTCTCAGAGAATTCCTCAGATACACTGATATCGATATCCTGGTACTCAGTAGTACTTCAAACTCACAAGTGAAGTCGAATACAAAGTACTGCAAGCAGAAAAAGGGATGAATAAATCTCCAGAGAATACTGAAAACTATCCAAATCCTTGAATCAATGAATTAATCAATCTAACATGATCAAAATATGGACAATCCGTCCTGTCTCTCACAACAGTCTTCTTCTTCTGACTGCCAACCTTAACAACAACCATGGGATTTGCATTCTGCACAAGATGTCTAGCCTCTAGAATAGTCACAGCTACCTGATAAGCCCCATATCTTCCCCTCTTCCTCCTATCAAACATGATCAGGACTAATTATCATAACCCCAATATCATAATTTTCATCCCAAAATCTGCAGCCAAATTCCAGCCAAACGACTAACGCCAACATTCACCCCTGACAATATTGATTGACGCTATCAAATCTAAAAAAAAAAAAAGGTAGAATTCCAATTCCCCAAACGAGAAACTCCCCCAATGTCACAACAATAAGCTGAAAACCAAAGGAGGTAAAGAAATCTTACGACGTCTTTGGATTTATTTCACCAATTTGTTGAGACGGGTTGCGCAGGTGCGAGCACACGTTTCTACCATTCTCCATTCGACTTTAACACTCGAATCGATTTCGATGGTATGTCTAAATTGGTCCTGCTTGGCAGCGGGCCACCGCATCTAGATCCACTGGAAAAATTTTACGGGTTTTACGAAAAAATGGTGGCATCCCGACGATTGTAGATTGGATTACGTTGACAGAACAGACGTTTTTTTTTTTTTTATCCACAAAGTAAGCAAGAATATTTCGTTTTACCTTTTCTCCCTTTTATGTTGAATCATAATATTATCGATAGGACTCTTGACGCATCAACACAAAAGGCTGAAGTGTCAGTGGGTCTTGTATTACCGTGGAGTAGTTGGGGGTTTATACCAAGTTGACAGCCACAAGTGTTAAGCTTCTCATGTCAATCGGTTCGATGAGTACACATAAACACTCGCCACATGTGTTTCCCGATGTATATCCTCAGATTACACTTCGATAACAGCCACTTCTGTACTGCAATATATATTTTATTAGTTATTTTATTTCATCATCATTAAGAGTCATTCAATGGGGAGAATGTTTTCGTTGATATAAAACTGATATCAAACACAAATGGAATGTTACTTGGGGGCTACCTTTTTTTTGGGCTTACGTGACTCAAAGAAAACTAATCGTTACCCATGAGGACACACCGGGGAGCTGAGAAAACGCCGAAAGAGATCCGCTATCATTCTCCACTTCTCTATGTCATAGTATGAGGCATGAGTCTCTTTTCGTTCTCTCGTTTTATTTATAAACATTGAAGACAGTGGTAGAAATATATAAGGTATGAAGAGAAGATGATGGCTAAAATACACGCGGAATGCAGGACCGTAACGTCGGTAGCTGGTGGGCATTCTTCGGGTTAAATAAATCGGCGCATTTAAAGAATTTACGAAGTAGTATTCCATGGACGTTTTGCGCCCGTTTGCCGCCGTATAAGTTACACCCATCACTCACTAATCTATCCTGTCTCAGTGGATTGATAATCCTGTTCTCCATTTGGTGGATTAAAAAAATTGTACAATATTACAACTGCATTCCCGTAATTTTATGTGAGAAGAAAAATTAATCTAGGGGATTTTTTTTGGGGATCATAAATTTATCGATATTCGAGGGAAAATTAAGTCTCCACGTTTTTTCAAACTCTTTTGTGAGTTTTTTTATTTTTTTATTTTATTTCTTCTTTCGCTTTTTGGTTTGTCGTAAATGGGGTGGGGGGGAGAATTGGTGTCAATGGTTGGACAGTCATTAATAGCGTGTCAGCGGGTGAAACCCGCCACGCTTTTAGCCTGTGTCCCTTTGCACTGTTGGGGGCATTTGAGGGAGGGTATGTCCAATGGCACGGAAATGGCAGACTATCTAGAAACTATTATACACAAATATGCGGTACATTTGGACACGTGTCTTCACAAGTGGGGAAAATTACCATCATTTGGCTTTTGGGGACAATAGGAAAAACTTTGACAGATATTTTTTTTTTTTATCATTGAAGAAAACGAGAGGAAAAAAATTATTAAAAAGAATTTATTTCAAACTTTTTTCTCATCTCAACTGAATACAAAATAATTTTATTTTCTGAGGTAAATTCAACTCCTGACTTCTCCTTTCCCACGTGGTCCAGTGAGATGAAAAAAAAAAAAACAAAGGGATTTTTTTTGTTCACATACAAGGCGCCATTGTTTTCAGGGTATAATGTACGAATACGAAACAAGTGCGTGAAAAAAAAAGAAAAGAATCAACCAGAAGAGAGATGAAATGGATTTAAAAAAAATTGAAGGAGAGAGAGAGAGAGAGATATAGAGCAGAGTGGAAAAAACACACAAACAAGGGATTGCAGTAATGGATGAGGTACCGAGTGCGTGTTGTACAAATACGATATCGTGGACTATGAAGGGGGTACTATTCGTATGGGCACGTGACCCCATTGAGGGGTTTGAGTACGAGAATGAGGCTTGGAACGTGCGCGGTTGTGCCCCAGCGAAATATAACGAACACCCCCGACAGTGGTGAAAGGGCCCCTGCAGGGTGGCTCTCAAGCCTTGAGCCTACACTGCTCGGTTAACTTACTTGCCTCACTGCTAATGCGACGTGACGTATGTTTTTTTTTTTTTTTTTTAAACCGCCCACACTCGTAAAAAAGACTCAAGAAAAATGAATATAAAAATTTGCTCGTGAGGCTGAAGAGGGGGAGAGAATAAAGTTAATGGCTCAATCATGATGAATCCTCCTCACAGGTGGAAAAAAAAAAATTTATTTATCGGAAATGCAGAATATTAAACGCAAGAATCATCCCTGTCCACGCCCTCCCCACCTCAATGCAATCGTGGGAGGAATCTTGCGTGGGAACCTATGGTGGCGGATCCAGAGCCTACTCATTCCACTTGGTGATTTTTCGTCTCCTCATGTGTTGGTGAGTTGTTTACATACGCCCCAGTGATCAAAGGAGTGAAGCTTGGAATTAAAATTCGTCCAGATGGAATCGTCGAGTCATTCGAAATGAGTGAAATGAGGGGAAAAATAGATGTAGACCGAGTTCTGAGGGATAAATTCAATCAAGATGGGACAATTGACATCAGATTTCACCTCGTTACAGCAGCCATTGATGATGTATCAATTATCTCGAGTAATTTCCCTCCTCAATTGCTCCATTAATGCCACAACTCGTGAGTCAAGTGTGAAAAATTGATTAATTCGAGTCGTATATAAACAACTCAAAAACATTGTCTCTTTTATTCCTCAATCTACTATCTCACTCTCCCATTCTCGAAGAGGTGACCAGGTTTACTTCCTTCACTGAGCGCCTCTAACAAGTCGACCTGTGGCCCCTTGAGGGTGGCCAGTCCACGGGAGGTCTCTCGATCACGCGCCTCTCTTGGTATCGACTACTCGGACACGCCCGCGTAGTTCGTCATACCATCATCCCTCTGGATCCTTCAACACGACACTCGTGTTCACCACCTCTCGTGTCCACTGGACTATTCAACTGGGCGAGATAACATGGCTGATGCAGTGTGAAAATACTCGTCACTAATTTCATAAAGTGATTCGAAAAAAACAATGTTTAAAAATAAAAAAACAACACAGCCCTATGACTCTGAACCTACAGAGGCAAAACAGGTAATTTTTACTCAAATTTTGGATGAAATGTCTGTTCAATCCCACAATTTGTACCCTCCAATGAAATTCATTTATGTTCGATTGATGAAATAAAAATGAAAAAAATAATTCAAGGTCACCATGAAAAAGGAAAAGTCAATAGATGTAGTATAAGTGTGCCAAGAGTCTGTCACACACAATCCGCCGCAGCAAACTCGAATTGAGATTAGTGACGCTCCAACGAGAAGAGGAACAGAGTGAGGTGGAGGCAGCCAGTATTACCCAGCATAGTGGGATTACGGGTTAACGAGCTCCCTTCAGTCGAGGTCGGTAGCCTCCGTTAATTAATGAACGTCCGAATACTCTCATTTTCTTCTCCATTCCAATCAATCTCCTTATTTCATCCTAGTCCCTCAAGCCCCGTTTCGAGAAGAGGATGAACCAAAAGGGAACGAAAGCCATTCCAATTAAATCCAAACAGTATATGCCGGTGCACATCAAGCGTCCTGCTGACCCGATTCCGGAGACACAAAACAAATATCTAACCGAATGATTTTATTCCCTTTAATTTATTTCTCCCATTTCTTTCATCCACTTCCCCCTAATCTCTCTCTCTCTCTCTCTCATTCGTGCACCACCAAAAAAGCTGAGGAGTCTGCGCGCAGTTGGGATAGGAAAGACTCATCCCTCTCTCTCCCCCAACAGTCACTCTCTCTCTCTCTCCTGAAAAAAAGGTTTAAACTCGTTTTCGTTTTCGTCGCTAATTAGACTCGTTAAGCGCCACGGTGTAGCCATAACCGGGCAACTCCAGACCGAGGAGAGTCCCAGTTGTGTGCCAAGAGAGGAACGACTAAATCCAATGGTATACGGACAAGCTAGTGCCTCACCGTCGTCCACTCATCCAGGGTGCGTTTGTGAAATCTTCATGTAAATGAAAATTAACATTTTAATTTTTTTCATTACCAAAAAGTTGGTAAAATAGATTGAAAAAAACTGTTGTGTCCAGTGGTTGATGGAAAAACTTTGGATTAACATCGAGTGAAGTATGATGACGTGATGAATAGAGCCTTGGGTGGGTGTAATTTGACTTAAGAGAGTGGTATTGATATCCCACGATGATTCTGTAACGTGTGGTACATCAATAAAGGTATAGAATACACTACCAGTGGGTGTAGAGAGAGGAGAGGACAAACGCAAGCTCTAACCTCAACGTCCTCGCTTGGCCAGTGCTCAGTGGGCGGCCATATTGAATCGTGATATGGGCCCGCAATTAAGGCCGAGTAGGCCACCCGGACGAGAGAAGCGCACTTCAGCGATAAGGTGAGTTCTTCGGCGCATAAGACTATGGGGTCTCCTTCGCTTTTGCCGGAGACCCCAGACCTGACCTCGTGTAGCTAAATCCCCCCCCCCCTCCCTCTCCTCACTCCTTTCACAAACCACGTTCTCTGGATACCAGAGTCATCCCTCTCTCTCTCTCTCTCTTCATCGGTCTTTTGTCTCTTTCGCCTCAAATTCATAATAATAACAAAACAAACGTGTCTTCATTAATTTTTTTTTTTCTCTTCATGAGAGGGAAAAAGAGGAGAGGGGATTGTCTGGTTGATTCTCACGGTAGCTAATTCCATATCAATAATTCCAAATTAAAATATCTTGGTTGACATTCTTCAGTTCCCTAACATTCCCACTTTTTCTATCTCCCTCTGTTTTTGGTGAAATCGATGACTACCTGATGAATAACTATCATTTTTTAATGTAAAAAATGATGGTTATATTGTATGTAATAGTGGATTATTAACCCGAAAAATAAAAATAAAAACTATACAACAAAAGGCGTATTCTTTTCACCTGTTGTCGTTTGGTCTTGCTGCTCCACTGCCATCAGATAAAAACTGTTGCGCGAGAGAGAGAGAGAGAGACGGTATATGCAAATCCTGCCTCCTCGGGAACTAATGAAGATTAAGAATCCGACTGGGCCGAGAGAATTGAAAAGGCAAAACGGTAGTTTCAAGAAATGAGAAACTTTTGAGAGAAAACAAAGAGGAAACAAAAGATTTAAATAAAAATGTTGGTGGGGGATAAGACACTTTTGTCTCATTTTTAAAACATCTTCCTAACGAGTTACAATGCCAAGAATTCCAGTGGGTATAGGATTGTCCTTTATAATAGGTAAATGGATGTTTGTGTAGCCAGTGGATTGGACCTCCCAGCTGGTGCATTTCATTGAAAGGCGTACGGTAGCAGTGTGCGGTAGCTGTGAGAAATATTTTTTCAACGGTCAATTCTTATAACCCTTTAACCCTCTTCACAACACTGTTCCTTTATCCAGCCTCTCGCACCTCATCATCCACCCAATTTTCGATACCACCTTTAATCGGATGGGTTAACCCGCCACAATCCCACACCCAGAAATGTCTCCGTAAAGCCGCCACTTAAAAATAGCACACGTCCCCACAAATCATTGAGTAGAATTCCCTCACCAATGCCATTTAACGTGATATTTTCAAACCGGGTGTTTTGTCCACCCAACAAACCCGCTCTCATCGTAATATATACGCAAAACGGTCAAATGGCGAGATTCCCAACCTTCTAAAAATCGCATAACGAAGCCAATTAAAATTATCCAGCGATGCGGTAGATTTTTTTTTTCAACTTCCTATTATTGTGCCGTGTTGCGTAACCCCTCGATGATACCAAGGATCACTGGCTGTTACAAATTTTGTTGAGGGATTGAGGGCCTTGGGATTATTGAAATGTAGGGGGAGTGTATCGATGATTATTTTTGCATGAGATTTTTGCAACATCGACATGAACAAACGCCCCGTCATGCTGATATACTTATGCAGCATATATATGTACGAGTCCTTTTATTTACCGCTGTATTTTATATCTTATCAGATCTACAGAGTCTGATCTATTATATATATCGACTGTGGGTGATTGTCTCTTTACCATTGAATCGATCGAGAATTTGTTACTCTTGAATTCTTCATATTTCAATATTAATGTACTTGGATTTATTTCCTAAAATATACAAATAGATAAATTTAAAAAAAAAATCATCTCCACTCAATCCCCTATTCCATCGTTTCAAAAGAGAAAATACTCAACTCCTCATCATCCTCCCTCAAAACGTCGAACGTACATCTCAAGCATAAAAAAAAAAACACCAGACTCCCCCGCAAGTTAAACGAGCCCTCACCAGAACTTATTTTCCAGTCTCATCCCACTCCCCCCCCCCCCCCCCTTCGTCTTTGCCATTCGGCCTGCCACAGGGCTCTCAACTGGACTCTCGCACGCTCATGCTCGACGCGCGCGAGAGGTGATAAATCACCGTGCCATAAACAACCGATATTTCTCTCCAAATGTTTACCGAGTACGCTTTAAATGCCTTGTTAAAACAAACCTACGCCCGCGTTTTAATACGCCTGTGTTTATATGTGTACAAGCGATCTTTTTGCCACGGTCATTCGATACATTTGCCGGAGGGGTTGGAGGGTGGGGGAGGGAGGGGGGGTCAGAGCTATTACACTCCACCAAAGATTCATCAACCTGCACTTTTCACAAATAAAATTAGGAACTTGAAATTCTCCAAAGCCCTTTTTTTTCCATTCAAATTCACCTTGAAATATGTTAATGCTTAACTGTCATAAATTCACCGAGGCCTAGGTCAGGTATGCATCAGTGGGCGTTCCCCCCTCCCCATGATCTTCTTCATTTCGTAAATTGAGTTATGAGTGGTTTTAAACTAAAAACCCATTCAACCCAACTCTAACATTGAGAATTGACTGCAAATATATCGAGTCATTTCATTGAATTTTATACCTCCACGAATCAAGTCTTTGATAGATTGCTCCCCTCGGTTATCCATCCTTCTATCCACATTAAAAGTCTCTGAAAATGCATCAATAAATAAATACAGGAATAAATTAAAGTGCATAAAGGGAAAAATGGGTAGGAAAAAAATAAAAAGAAGTGGAATTGAATCAACGCTACCGCAGTATTTATGGGAGTCTCACAGGCACAAACCTCGTGTGCAAGTTCTCAATACCCCGGGATGTAAGGTGGATGTATAGAAACGAATCCGTAAAAGCGTATATTTATGCACAGTTTCTCGTAATGGCTTTCTCATCTCCACCACCTGCACCATGTCCACCATGGAATCCCATCAATTCCATTGCAATGTAACTACGATAAATAACACACCCTTGACATCTACCCTGTTTTATTATTTATTTAACAATTTATATAAAATTGTAGCAGAAAAAGTCAATTAATTCTGGTGAAATAATGTCATTCTCAGAGGTGTTTTTTTTTTTTTATTTACATAAAAAATTTTAACTCGTCCCTCCAGTTATTTTAATTATTTTAATTTTCATGAAATATCTCATTGCACATATTCAATTGAACCGAGTGAATGGAAATTAAATGAATCATGTAAAATAGGTATTTGTGGAGTGAGAAAAAGGTGGATATGGATAAATAAAAGGTAGAATGAAAGTTGGTAAACGGTCAGAAGCACTTTAATTAGCATAAATCGCCATTTTCGTGTTCCCCTTTGAATTCCGTCGCTATGGCGACCTTTGTCCAGATCGTGCTACAATGGCCACTATCTTCCTCCTTCCACCTTGCTCCTCTTGTTCTCCTGGCCATCTCTTTCCCTTCTGTTCCTTCTCCCCCCCCCCCCTCCGCCCCTCTTCATTTTTTATTATTCCCTTAAACCCAACGAAGAGAGAGAGAGAGAGAGGCGCGTCTCTTCCTGGAGAGGGTGACCATCGCAAACAAAGAATCTTCCTCTCCTGCGCGTCGCCCCGAAGAGAATGAAAAAGTGTAAAAAACGGTTGATACACGAATAAGCGATGCACCGGTTGGATAATCCTGGAGAAGTTGGTAGGAGAAAAAAGAAAAAAAATGGGCCCACGAGTGTGTGTATATACGAGGTAACGTGAACTCTCACTGTAAACTGAGGTCCCCCAAGAGATTCTGTCTGACTCTTTCTTCCCATTCTACTTGGTCAACTCGCCTCTCTCCAGGAGATAGCGGTGTGTACCCACTCAAGGATGAATTCGACTGAATTGTATCGAGAGGATTGAGGTTAAATTAACCATCACCACTTGGAATCCAATTTTCAAGATTGGATCGGTCTCCATCAGTCGAAAGTACAATTTTTTTGGTCAAATTTTGAGCATGATGATGATGATGATAATGAGAGATGTGGCCAGTATATTCGTGAATTGGGTGAAACAGTATTTGGGCCTGGCATGAGCATCGACCAATGGGAATCAGACCCACATGTGTACGGGGGCCTTACGGAAGGGACATCGGGACCGAATCAGTTTATGCGCGACAGGTTCCACGGTTCGATGGGGGACAGCCCAAGAGGATGGGGTTTCCAGCTAAGTCTCTCTCTCTCTCTCTCTCTCTCTACTCTTCCTTGAGTGGTGTATGTTCGGTTTGTGATTCTCCTTGGTATAGCCAAGTGGAGAGGAGACATTATTTACAACGGTGAGCACGGTAGACAATGCACACACAGTGTCCAAGAGGCGGAGGGAGAGGCTCCAGGATGGTTAAAACGCCGCCATCTTTTACCTTTTCTGTTCTCCATATGCAACAACATCTGCCCACAAACCTCCCGATATTCCACCTTACCCTTCTTCAATTTTTATTTTAGCTCCCGAGAGAATTCACTATCGCTGCGAGTAAAACTCACCAGCAATTCCCAAGTATGCCAACCTCTTTTGCGCCACCCTATCGTTATCGTAAACTTTCCATGAACATGGAATTGGGCTTTGCTACCCAACTTTTTTAGATTTTTTTTTTTTTAAATTTATCACAGCCCTCTTTCGGTTGGTTTGGTTGGACACCATTGAATACCGCGTGTGGTCTGATACATAATATCTTTGACTACTATTTTTATTGTATTTGAATTACTATACTGGCTGACAGTTGCCGGGAATTTAATGCTTCATGGCTCGTTGATTTCCTGACATTGCGACTGGCGTCAGTCAGGTGTAGTCTACGCATATGAAATATCCAGTTTCATTGAATTGTGGAAAAAAAGTCGCATGTGACAGAAAAAAAAACAAATTCGCTGATACTGATAATTCTCCTCTCTCGTTATCATCTCGTGGCTTCAACATCTTTGAAGCATCACTGGACATGAAATTACTGAAGTTAACTAGATTCAGTACATCTCCAACAGGGAGATAGAAGGACGATGGCGGTCTCTGGAAAAGAAGAGATAGTGCCCCTATTCGTAAAGCGGCAGCTGTGGCCTTCTCCTCTCTTTTCTTCTTCTGCTTCGTGAAAAAGAGAATCTTTGCGGTTTTATATGTGTGTGCATCTCACTGGTGAAGTCGGATAGATACGGAAAGCAGTGTAAAGTATCACGGATGAATAAAGAGAGAGAGGACAAGGGGAGAGAGAGGACAAGAGAACAGAGAGTGGAAGACCAGCCGCCCCAATAAAAACTCACGTTTGCCGCAGGTCTCCATCGTCGCACACATATCGTATCATTTCTCCCAAGAGGAGCCAAAGAAATATAAGAGGGCCCGGGAGGGCGGCTTCAGGGAGTAAATAAAGAGAGGGAATAAAGAATTGAGAGAGGAAGAGAGATGGGTGTGGATGAGGAGAAAGGATGGAAGTCGGGCGCGGTCCATGTTGCGACGTTTGACAGAACAAAAGACTATTGACCGGATCCACTTGTGAACTCTCTTCCCTCCTCTCTCGATCACCCCTTTTATTTCTCCTCTACTCTCTAATGTGCAACCCCTTGCGCATGTATACAGGATAGCGCGCTTGCGCGCCAACTGCAGCGCCATCTCTGCTCACTAATACCACTAAAATTGATGATACTCTGGAGGATTTGGTCGAGGGTCTTGGGATACAAATTACTGAAAATTGGTCCACTTTTTTGATCCATCGTCATTCGCAAGAATGCCGCACCGTCTCATGTTACGTTCACCTCTCCTTCCCTTCGCCATTGTCTTATGGGTGTTCCTCACTGAGGAGGCTCAACGAGGCTTGCTGGATGACTGTCGACAGGAGGATAGGGAGGAGGAGGAGGTGGAGAAGCCAGTGAAAATACCGATGCGCGTTTTCTTGCGCGGTACATCAAACGAGCGACGCTGACGAATCGATCCGGGAGGTTTAGGGAGCCAAGGTTTTATCTCACGACGCGAGAGAGCAACCGACTCTCGGTCTCTCGTCGGGTGGGATTTATGATTCTTGCAGGGATTGAAAAGCAAGTTCAAATTCTCAAGAAGTCTCCAGAGAGCCCTTCCGTGGGAAACACCAGCTACCAAAGTTGGGATTCGATAAAACAAGTGGTGATTTTCAAAGAATCAAACTGTTGCTATAGTTTTTTTTATCATTCGTATAACTTATTCGTGTCCTTGGGGATGAGACGATGTACATTGTTCCTAGGTATTTCTCATTTACAAAACGAGTCCTTCATTTGCCTGGGAGACAGTCAGACGCCTTCGACCCATTGAGCTTAACGATCCTTGTCTAATTAACGTAAAATTCAATCAGTCATGGAAGAACAACCTCAGCAGATTATATACCATTCGTGTGCACACGGATTTTCACGTGAATTCACTTTCAACCGGAATTCTTTAATTGCACCCTCACCCCCAGCGTTACATACCAGTAATTGAAATTATTATATTTCTGGTATGCAGTTATTCAAGATCATAAACTAGGTATTTTTCTTTTGAAAATTCAAAAAATGATTCAAATTCATACTCACTCATCAGTGGAAGCTAAATGATTCAACGAAAATTGTTGGCTATTTCGATTTTAGCGTATGCAAAAGTTGGCTAAACACTAGTGAGCCAGCATCATCAAGCCTTATACCTTGCTCTTCAAGTTCATTAAATATTAACGAGAGTCTCAATTTCTTCATTTCGTTGATGAGTCGTCGAGAGTCTGGCCATCCGAGAACCCGCATATAGATTGAAAATTAACTTATATGAGCGCCGACAAAATATACGACATAGGTACATGTGTGTTTTTTTAAACTAAACTTATATAGACACTATTTCGTTGGGCCTGTCTTTGGGCGCGAACAAGAGTTGTGAGTATTCAACACGCGCGAGTTCTAAATTATATGTATTATGCTAACTACAATTTACACAGGTTTTAAGTAGGCTAGTCAAATCAGCCGCTCCTCCCTCTCTCATCTTTTGTGTCGTCGTGAAATCTTTAAATACCTAATTTGATGCTAATTAGAATTTTCAGTGGTATACCACGAGATGTTGAATTTCTTGCCTCTTTTCCAAAATGTACATTTGTACATGTACTTGTGATTTCTTTGTCTCAAATAAATTGATTATGCGAGAGAAGAGATTCATCCGAATTTGTTGATGTAGCATAATTATTCATCTATACAACTATACATCACACATTTTACATACATATCTTAATTTTTCATTCAATTAACAATTAAATCAATCTATCCGAGTAATATTATCCTTATGAAATTAGAATTAACAATATAACAACATAATAAATCCAAGAAATCAAATTAGTTGCTGATAATGATGAATGAATGATCATAATTATTGCAAACGTTTCCCTCAAATCTCTTGATACACTTTCAAAACTATTGTCTAACCACTTCGGTAATTCGGATGTGCTTGGAACTACGATTATCATCACGTATTACATAATTTCAATGAAATCAACTTTTGCATTATCTTCTAGTGACTAGTAGAAGAGTTTTTCCACTTTGATTAAACTTTTTCACATAACTAGTTCTTCTTCCCAAAATTAGAAAAAAAAAAAATTGAGATCAAACCGGAAATACGTAGCACCGTAAGTCTTTCTTTGAATTAATCTGGATTCTTTCGTTTATCCAGGGTATCCATAAGAGAAACCAGTCTCCTCCTCCATTCGTTGTCAATAGAGATCAGAGAATGATACCTGGGATGATACACCAGAATGGAGGTGATGGAGTGCATGAATCTCTTCCATGGATGTGGAGGGCTGACTATTGCTGTCTCCAAGGAATGCTGAGTTTGGACCAATGCTAGGGGAATTTCCAGTGGATGAGGATACTGGTGTACCAGGACAGCCCACGTTGCTTGTGCCATGATTACCCTCCTGACGCATCATGTTGCGACGCCATTTAGCTCGAGCATTTTGAAACCAGACCTGGGGAAATCAGCCAGATGGATTTATTGAACAGTCAGCATCCATGACTGATGGAGTCATGTCAGAATAATTATTACCTGGAGAACTCGTTTTGACAATCCAGTCTTCTGCGCCAACTGCTTGAGATCCTTAGCATCTGGATTTTGATTAATAGCAAAATAGCTCTTCATAGTCCTCAACTGATGATGCTTGAAGCTCGTCCTCATCCGCTTCGTCCTCTGGCTCTGGTGAACAGGACCTGGAGATCCTACTGACGTGTCATAAGCAGTTAACGACTCCATGGAGGATGAGAGCTCATTCGGGTGGAGCAGTCCTATCAAAAAAAAAATTTCAACAAATAATATAACAGAGGCATGATTTTGCACGTAACATCCGCATGTTCAGCCGTCATTTGTAATCTCTGTACATACGAAACGGTGGTCAGCACGTGCTCTGGTTGGACCATGACTTTTAAAATGACAAAAAGACGAGCAATGAAAGGAGGGTAAAAACAAGGAGTAAAAAGAAGACAACGAGCGCTTGGTAAAACTGTATATACGTGAGGCAGCTGCAGAGACGCATTGAGAAGTGGATCGATTGGTTTTCGTGGATTGTATAACGGGACACATTTCGATTCTTCAGGGGATTCAAGTGGTTGGCCAATTTCAACGAGAGAATAAAAATCGCCAGTCCGTCAAAACACTTTGCCAGGGTACCATTTTTGGATTGACAACAACATTTGGAACACCTCAATTGGAGATTGAGGGGAGTGTTGAACGATGGCCGCATTCAGGAGATCCAAGTGGAAAAAGAGAGGATGAAGGAATGGGGTAGATAAAAAATTGCTAAAAAATTCTTGGTTACAGTCTGCAGTGTTTCAATATTTATGTCACATCGACTTGTGGAGGGAAATATATTTTTGCAAGGTGCAGTGGGCTTCCGGTTTACCAAGAAACAATGTCACATAATGGATAATAAAGAGAAGAAAAACAAATATTGAAGGGAAAAAAAAGTCACTAGTCATCTGCTTTTGTTGGACATTCATCGATTCAGCAAAAACCTAACGTTCCATAAGTGGCTAATTAAGCTCAGTACTATTTTTGTGATCAACATCGAGACGAACTTGGGGACGAATTGGTGGTAGTGGTGACAGATGCATGGCAAAAGGGCTGAAGATGTGAGGGTAGAGGAGGCAAGTTGGATGCCTTAAGAATGAGGTCACAATTTGTCACGTCGGGGGGAGGAGGAGGAGGGGGGGGGGGGGGGAGGACAAAAATTGGCAAACCAAGTGCATTAGGTCTCAGCGGGCAGATGAAACGTGAAGGGCGGCAGTTGGTGGAGTAAAAGAATAAAAAGTAAGGAGGTGAAAGAAAAAAAAATTGAAATAAATAAAATGGAATATATGCTCTGAGTGAGATAAAAGAGAAATGCGAGAAGGTGGAAGAAGCAAGTAAGGGAATGTAGGTATCAGTGTTCGGCCATTCTGGTCGCAGTGGCTGGGTATTGGTCAGCGGCGGCAATCTTTTCCGGGAGGGAGCGGCCAATCGATGCATCTCAGCGTCGATACCCATCTGTCACTGTCCCCTACGGGGCCTTAGTCGTGTATTCCCTCTTTTATTTCCTCTTTTGTCTCATTCTTTATACCCCCTTTTATTCCACCGTTGAACTCCACCATGAACTTATCCCCCCCCCCCCTCCCCCCATCCGCAGTGTTAAATTTAAGTTTGCAAAAGAGGCAAAAAATAACTGCTAAAACCCAACCCCCCCCCCCCTCCCCCCTGAAAAGATTTAAAAAAACTCCACCAGACGTCCAAATTGTTATCATCTAAAATCAGTGAAAAACAAAGTTGATGATATTACTGTAATAAATACATATGTCTTCGGCGCGCTTGTATCCTTCCAAGAGACAATAAAACTTTAGGGATATCGCGTCATTGAGCGTTATGTGTGGGACTGAGAATCGTTCCTTGGATGAGACATGGTATACGAAAAGGGGCGAGACTGGCGATTTTATAGCTCCTGGATCGTAAATTCCAGACTCACGAGAGAAATCGCTCAGCGCCTGTTTCTTCATCTTGCAAAGTCTTCTTTTCTTTAATTGTCCAGCGATTATAAAATAACTGAGAATGACGTGATCGGTCTTTTCATCTTGACCATTCTCGGGTAGCTTGGCAAGTATATATCCTCGTAACTGGTTCAACATTAACGTTCATTGTCAACATCCCCCATTTTTTTCATAATTCCACGCACTCCAACTTCTTTCTGAAGGTTCGGGGAAGCCATTCATATATTTCTCCATCAGTGGCCATTAAACGTTTTATCGTTGTCGTTGCACGATTGCTGTATGATCTGTTTGGTGGAGTGATTTTTTTGTTTCACTGTCTGGTGAACGTGCAAATACCAAATAATTGATAGAGTGAACGGGGTGAAAAAAAAAAGTTAACATTTATTCCAATAGAAGTATATCGGCATGGGGTGAATTGAACTATATTGTGTGTATGGGGTGAATGTGTAATTGGCCGGCTGGTAAACGCGTTTCATTTGTATTTTCCTTCTCTTCTTCATTCGACCAAACCTCACTGAGTCGGGACGATTTGCTTTGCACTCGAGGCCCTGTGGGTCCTTTTATTTGTTCGCAATGCACGGCTTTTCAAATGAGTGTAAATAAGTCACAGAGTATCATGTAAAATACCGGCAACAAGCTGTTATTGCTGAGAGTACCAGATTGTTTGATGAATTAAGAAATGAAAATAATTACCAAGGCCTCCTGATCCCAGTCTCATCGTAACTGGCATCTCTGATCCAGTGATTTCGGACAATTTTCGCTTCCGTGGACGTCCTTTTGTGGATGATCCAACAGTGGCTACGGGACTCTGCTCTGGAGCACTGTAGTAGGAAGGCAGGGGTGAGACTCCAGGGGATCCAAGGTCTTCGATGCTGCCAGGAGTGCTGCCGTAGTCAGCAGTACAGCAGACTAATTCATAGTGAGGCCTGGATCAATGAGATTGCATGAGTATCAATTGAATCAGTAGAGGAAACTTCAAGATTTATTAGAAACGATGCAATGAATCATCACCTGCAATAAACGAGACCATCTCTCTGTCCAAAGTGATCTCCTTTGTTCAAAGGAACTCCACAAGATGCACAGACAAAGCAAGCTACATGATAGACCAATTCTCTTGCTCTCATCACCAGCTCTGATGCAGATATTCCAGCTCGACACCTCGAGCATCGGGAAACAGCAAAGAGCCTGTAACAATATCATCTTTGATATATCCAGATCTCAATAAACAATGGACACACCTTTGTACCAACCAAGTGACAATGATAATTCCCTTTCCTCGATAATAAGATCTGATTCATGGTTATGAAGCTGAAGAAGCCCTCCCGTGTTTCAATAGAATCACCCAGAAATGGCAAACAATGCTCTATCCCCACATGACTGAGGCAGCCAACCTACGTTTTCATACAAAACTCGACATTTACCCACGAGAGATTTATAATTCCAACTACTATAGGCTTTGAGTTTTGTATTGAGTGCGCGCGATCAAAACACTGAATCTCTTTTCCTCGTACGTCAAGAGTTTCTAAAATACGAACGATAGAGACAAAGGTCCTTCTCTTTATTCTTTGTTTCTTTGAACAAAAAAGTTGGTTTTTTTTCCCCAACATTTTCTCTCTTTCTTTTATTTTTCCTCGACTTCTCTCTATTCATTCCACTCGCTCCAAACCCGGCAGCTCGTATTCACATTGTTGCATATTGCATGGAGTGACGTTGTTTTCTACCCTAACGAACCAGAACCGTAGATATATACCAAAGGTATTCTCTTCCTTGCCATCTATATATCGACTCGATCCACAATCTCCATTTTTATTTTTTCCCTCTCTCTTGATTTTTTTTTTTTTCAATACAGCCAACAAAACTGCTGTACAGATTTGATATTTTTTCAGACAATTGCTAATGGGTATACGTGGAGTAAAAATTTCAAGGAGAATTTCGTATATATCCTGAGGAAGATGGACGATTGTCCCTGGTAACAATGGGACAATCGAAAAATCAAACTTTCACTTGAGAATGAAGAGCTGAGGAATGAGAGAATAAAATTATTTAAACCAGATAAGACTTTTCCTTGAGGTGGATCTCTTTGAAGGACTCCGAAGAGAAACGTGCAATTGTAAAACGTAATAATAAATCAACTTGTAACGAGTACCCCAAGTGTTTTCACGTCTCAACGAAAACCAACTTGTGTCAATCAGAAAATTTTTCAACACTGGATGTAATTTTTTTCCTAATCTATCGTCATAGGGTGGTGATGCTCTGGGGATTCTTCATGGGTGAAGAGAGAAGAAAAAAAAAATAGTCTCTCTGAAAAAGTTGGGCGGAGAGGTGAGAGAGGAGGACGGCCATTAGTAGGCATTTTGTGTGGTCCAGAGTGAACACAAGTGACGCTCCTATGCAAATTCAGCCACTACCGCAATAAATACCGAGATGGTGGACCGATGAGTGTCTTTGGGGGCTCTTTTAATCTTTTTATCGAGACTACGAGAGGGCTGCGAAACAGGAGCACGAATTCTGCATTAATTTCCATTTCTCTCATAAAAACCTGGTGAATCGTATGATTAGCTGGATTATTTTTATCAAGTTGACTCACTCTCTATTCCAGAATTAGTTCCAAAATTGAATACACTGGAGTGAAATAAAATGCTTTTGAATTATAAACTAAACTAACCGATAATAATCCTCTTTGCAGTAAATATTTCCATCCCTCGAGAAGCAAGTGAGTTCAGCGGCCAACGGTACACGACAGTGACAACAACGAAGACAACCACAGTGCCATGGACGATCAGCAGCCCTGAGATACCATCTCTCAGCAATATCACGTCCACAACCACCGCAAGCCAGTCCACCCTCAGAATTCACCGAATCACTTGGACCCTCTCGTCGACCAGCTGTCGTCACGTCCCCAGGTGGGGGTGTACTGCTACCGCAACCAACTTCCTTCAGCATCACGGTGATCACTAGCACCTCTACATGTCTACATCCTGCAAAATCAACAAACTCATCCTCAAAATCCTCGAAAAAAAAAAAAAAAAACAGGTGACTATTGTATAATTCATAAAAAGAAGAAAAAAAAAACCACCTGTAATAAATGGAATTAAGAAGAATGAGAACAGCAATTAATCAATGAAAAATTACGCTAATGAAATACCAATTACCGTCAGCAAATGTTTTATTCAATTGGGATCGTATATGAGAGATATCGGAAAGGTGATTTTACCTTCGAGTCAGCCAAGTGTGTTTATGGCCGAGGTGAAGGAGGAAGAGGTCCGGGGGGGGGGGCAATGGGGATAAGATATCCTCGAGGTTTTCTGATTGAAATCATCGACCGTATCGTCGCGCCTTGATGGTAGAAACAAAGTCATTCGCGTTAACGTATAACTAACACTGGTGCTTAATGGTTAAACATGGAAAAAAAAAAGACGAGGTGGATAGGTGTATGTTTCATGGTGGGAGGTAAGAGAGGGAGATGAATCCACTGGGATGATGGTGGTGGAGGTAAAGACGCGGCCACGTCGCGTCTCGTTCATTCAGGACACGCTCAGGAGGCGCGTGCTTGCGCCTATATACTATACGCACGAGAAATCCATGAATGAAAACAATTCGTGACCGGCGTCCCGTTAATGAATGGATTCCGGAGTAGTAGCTCAGTTTCGAATCGTCGGGGACGAGGTTTGCTAATTGGTAGAGCCAAGGCGAACGTCTCATTCGCGATAACTCAATGTCGCTGGTGCGGTGGGTGCCTTGGGATTGCGAGTGAGGAGGGGGGGGGGGGGGGGGGGAGTGTTTTACGTGGATTGAGTTGGGGATGAGTGGAGTTGGGTGGGTTTGGTACGATTCACGCGTTTGTAACTGCAATTAGGATTGAAGAGAAGGGGGTGGGGGTGTTTTTGAAGAGGTAGGGATTTTGGTTGGGCTGATATTTCAGGCAGTTTTGGTCGTATACCTGAGAAATTTTAATGATTCGCTTCCCTCGGCTGACGTCGGCCTTCTACCTGGGATCCATATGTTTCGGGGTAATAGGGGCATCAAGTAGCTAAGTAGTAAATTCCGGCTTCCTTGGGTTATAAAGTAACTGTTGTTTTCTTGGGGTTTTTTTTTTTTCGAAAAATTTGGGTCCTATTTTTCTTATTTTTGAGGGAATTAAAGAAGATTTGTTGAATTGGGTATCTTGATTTATTTTCACATGTTGATTTGTTATTTAGTTTCTATTCATGTTGTAGTTGTGATGAATTGTTATTGGATTGATAAGTGGAATCATCACTTCCGTCTAAATCACTCAATTTACGGTTTATTGCTGTGCCATGTTAATGTAATAAAAATGAATGGCCAAATGTGGCAGATGAGTCACGACGATTGCACGGTATTAAATTATATAAGCCTATAATTTCATCATTTATTCCTCGTTTATCTTCAGCGATTTAAGTTGATAATGATTTTTACGACCTAAACTGGTCAGGGATTTTTTTTTTTTTAATAGAAATTCAGGCATTGTGCGATGATTCTTGAATAATGTGGGGGCTGTGCATTAACGAGAGATGGGTAACTGTATTGTCGAATTTAATTGAGCAAGACTTGTTTTCATATTTGATGAATAATTGAAGAGGAAAAAGAAACAAATAAAAAATCAAAGAATTGTGAGAGAATTTTTGTGTTGAAGAGAATATGTAAATATTAAAATTACTTACATATTCTTTCTGTTTTTTATAGGATTTAAGGTGTCTGATGCTGTAGAAACCGTCGGCGCAGTGCTCCCAGTATTTGTCTCCCCAATTTTCATAAAAATCCAGAAATAAAACAGACGAAATTCTCGTACCATCACCACTCATCGCACAATCACAACATTGATCCAAAAGTTTTAATTTCCCGGAACCACTCAAGGCATCCCACGTTGGTCTAATCGTAACTTGTGATCTCTCACTCAACTTGAAGACCAGTTAACCACGTGCTTATCAACTCGTTGTCCATCGCAAGACTGCAACATGAACACCGAGCAACTTCACCTGTCCGACGATTCATCGAAAATGAATTGAAAAAACTTTCAATAGAAATTGAAAAATGTCAGAGGTAGAGTAAAATATTCAGTGGTCTATGTACAATGAGAAAAATCCTCTGACTCGTAGAGCTGTGGACACGGTGTACCCGGGGTTTATAGCTAGCGGGAACTCGCCGGCGGCGGCACAAACGTCAGGAAGGAACGAGAGAAGAAGAAGAAGAGGGGTGAAAATTGTGAAGTGCGCCCGACGGACTCGACGATGGGGAGGGGTCTGCAACGGGGGTTGCCAGAGAGAGACGCACAATGGCGAAACCTAAATGTGGATAACGGCGTCCCGACGCTCTGCGTTTGCGCATTATCCTTTTCTGTATCTCACCCCATTTTCCCTTGAATCGAGGGATAATTTATTTACATCAATTTATAATGTAAAAATTAAATGAATTGAATTGATCTAGAGTACTTGAACTGCAGATATAAATATCCTCAATAATTTTTACACCAATTGAATTCTTAGTATGAGCTCTCGATGTAAAATGAAATTGTCAGATTGAAAATTGCACTGAAAAAAGAAAATCATTGAAGGTGTCAAGGAATTCCTCGAGTATTCTCTCCTGACGGGGACAGGAATTGTAAGTTTTCCAAGGGTTGAAAACAAGCGGGACAGAATCCAAGTGAGATCCAGAGTGGAAGAAAGCTAGGCGCGGCCTGTTGGCAGTCGCTCGATAGGAGTTGCGTGGACGGACCAATGGAGCGAGCGCTCGACGATAAAGCTTGGGTGCGATTGGACGAGGCGAGGCATTTGCCTCAGTGGAGAAAAGAGGACAGATATTACATTGAAAGTGAGATGGAGATGTTTGTGCTACTGGCGTGAGTCCACAGCATCCCGGCTCGATAGATGCCGTCAGGGAGAGACATCTGACGGTGGTAAAAATAAATGTAATTTTAATTTCAAATTAACTAATTAAAAAAATCCATTAAAATCACTAACATCAGATAAAAACAAAAAAAGTAAAATTTGTTCTTCATTTAAAGGGATGACATTGCTCATTATTATCAACATTATTCATTTTTAATTTTGATTAAAAAAATTAGGAATACATTTAACGAACAAACATATCGTCCAACATTGGATAAGCTATCTCGACCGGGACGAGTGTAAATAAGTGCAAAGATATAACGGTTAATTTCCGCATTAACCAACTTTATCGCAAGCGTCTATCCGAGTGAACCGCAGGATGCATGTCTGTATAGGTATACAATGCACATAATCTGTATAAGCAGTGTGAAAGAGAAATAATGAAAAAATTTAAAAGAGAGAAGCTCGAGTGAGTGCAGATTAATTAAATATTTTCATATTTTTATCGTTATAAATTTTTCCAAAATCATTTACAAAATTGTCGGCATGATATACTGAGTACGAAGCGTTTATATAGTTGCACATAGGAAGAGAGAGTGCAGAGAGGAGAAGAAAATATATATGGAGACGCCTCGCGCTGCAGTGTCAGCGAACGAGGTTGACGTGGATAAATGGTACATTTCACCGCGGGAGACGCGCGCGCGCAACAGAGGCCGAGAAGACGAGATATCTTCCGGGGAAGAGCCCTTGCTCGAGCTGATCGTGTATTCGACTCTTTGTTACTTGCATATAAACGTTGGATATACGCAACTGAAGCTGGAATGACATAAAAAATTGCGTCTGTATAAATAATTTAACATTTTTGTTAAACTCGTCACATCCAACTCAATTTTCGACGTATTTTCATGGATCAAGGGATGGAATGATGGATATTGAGAGGATTAATCGATGAAAATGAAGCAATTGAGGATGACAAGAGTGATGATGGCCCCTCACGTGCACTTGTCGGCATCTCGCGAGTATATGTACTGTACATTGAGATTTTATCTCGCGATTAGATATGCGTATCTCAGTTAATCTAACCAGTAGTCGTATTTAAATCGTGGATACCGCTGGAGAAAACCGTATTGGGATTTTGTGAATAAAATTAACAGCTCATCCAATGCAATCACATGAACATTTACCCCTCTCCGCGATTCAAATAATCGAAAAAAAAAAATGGGATCCACGAAATGATAATAATCTACTTCTTCTTAACTCTCATTGTTTCGTATTTTAATTTTTTTCCAAAATTTTTTTCATCCGGTCCAGGAGGCCAAGGAGAGAGATATTGAACAGCACGAGAAGAGAAGCAAGAGTCTCTGGTGGGGTCAGGCGGCTTTGCATCAGGGGTTATCTGATGCGAGCGCGCGAATATCTTGCCACGGCTTCCGGCGCCCAACCTCGGTGATTATACTGCGTCGATTGTCTCAAGAAAGCGAGAGAGGAGAACCAGTGTAATTTTTTTTATTTATATGTATAAGAATTGAATGGAGATTATTAGAGGAGATTGGAGATGATTTCAGCAAAATTGACACAATATTTTTCAACTCAGAAAATCCGCTTTGTGCACCCCTCGACTCATCCTCCTGGGGCTTCTCCGCCCCTCCAAAACCCCCTCGAGGCACATCTCAAGTATCAGCAAACTGATCCCTTCAATAAGCTGTTTAACCCACGAATTTGTCGCGGACACGTTTGACTCAGCATCCAGTTCTACAAACATGCATTTCACATTTTATTGACCCAATTGTTTCAACGGAGGAAAAAAAAAATTAACAATTTGGTTTATAATTTCAGATGAGCCGAGTAAGCTTGGAAAATTGAATTGCATTGATGGTTCACTGTCCATCGTCGTGGAGAGACCCACTCACCACTGGGGCCTTGACGTGACGACGACATCCCCCCCCCCCCGTGAGGGGGAAAAAGAAATGTCTGAGATAGAATCGGGCTGAGGTAACTGATGCGCGAGGTTGCCTACCGATCTTATCCCGAGGTTTCATCAATTTACCTTCTTTCTCTCTCTCTCAACCTAATTGTCATCCTTTTGGTATGATTGGAGATCAATTTCTACGTCATCCCACTCCAATAACAATATTTTCATAGTCCCATCAAGAATGAATTAATTCTTCAAAAAATGAGATTATTAGGATATTCTTGAATGTAATCATGTAATCGATTAATCGTTTACTATCTCAAGAAATAAAATCGATGATTAATCCCATCCAATTGCAATCCCATTTTATTTCATTCCCTCTATTATAAAAAAAAAAAAAAAAAAACTGGTGCAATTTTATGAATGAAAAAACCCCGAGACATGATAAATTTGTCTGAATCCAAGAAGAAGGGTAAGACTGTGAAAAATGTTATAGATAACTAAAAAAAGTCAGATTTAAATTATTTTTTTTTTTATTCACAAATGATATTTATGATACTGAAATGCCCCTGCGAGCGTGTAACTCAAGGAATGAAATCCTCATTATTCTTGGGTTAAGTTCACTCTGTGGTGAGCATCCGGCGGCAGAGAGCGATTTATTTGAGCTTCCGTCTCTATCGTTAGCCAGGATCGCGAGGTTGGAAGTGGAAATGGAAGTGAAAGAGCCGAGTAGTGGTGATCGAGAGGAGGGGGAGGAGAAGATGCAACGAGTATAGAAGCATAACCAGTTTACGCTGCCTAGTGTCGTTGCCATAGCAACAGAGATTTCTAAATTAAGTACTTTAATTAATAAAATTAATCAATTAATCAACTGGAATGTAGTTCATTGATTAAATTAACTCTTAATCACTGTAATTTCAATTGGCTAAACGAGTATCATGAATTAATTAATGAGTGTTAAATTTACGTATAAATGATGAAAAACATTTGTTGACAAAATTAAAAATATCCTCATTATTTATTCACAAAACGATACGTTCACGATATCCGGAAATAAAACCGTCTTTTTTTTTTTTTTTTCTTTTTCCTCCTGTTGTTCTACCCAACATGTAAAATGTGAAACGCGCGAGTTATTGCAGGATATATGTTGAACATCAGAGGATGCCGCCCAATGAGGTACACTCACCCTATTGCCCGTTTGTGTCGTGTGTACACTCTGATGCCTCCTCCACCGTGTAACTACCGGGCATTCTCGTCTATTTACCCCACCCTGATGAGTATTATATGCATCGGTGTATTCATTTTCACAATCGTAAGAAGTTAAAACAGAAACAGACATATGAAAACAAGAATAAAAGAACCAAGTGGTTACCCACAACTATGTTTATTCAGAGGGTGGAAGTCGGTGTCTTTGACATACCCCAAAAATTCCCCCCTCTCCCCCCCCCTAATTTGTGGTCGAAGAGAGTGTGACAACGATTATTGTTTCGTAATAAATAACGCGTTGGAGGGTACATGAGTTAATTGTCAGTGGAGATAAGAGAAAAACGTTTGGAGAGAGAATAAAATGGAAAAAAAAAGAGGCAAAGTGGCTGGTTAAGTGGCTACCGACTAATGACTCTATCTACTGATAATTAACAGACCTGTGCGGCACTGTTCTACGCACACCTACAACTCTCATAAACACCTCCCACGTGTATACGAGTTATACGTACTCGAAGGACAAAAATTTGAATCTATAAATGGAATGAATGAGATAAGTTGAAATAATAGAGTGAATAAAATTACAATTAAATTGTTATTGAATTAATTTCACATGCATAAAAAATCCTAGTTTACGAGTTTTTTGATAAATATCCCTGTCACATTGACGTAACACGAAACATCTGAGACTCCGCGTTGTCGTAAAAAAATGAGGGGAAAAAAAAATTATAGAATAAAGGAAAATAAAGGATAATAACGACAAATGGGGATAAAACGATGGGAGAGAAAAGTGAGACGTCGATGTGCGACCTTTTGTGACGGAATTTTTTGATAACGATGAGGAGAAGAAGACACACTCCAAGGGTACAACACATTTGAGATTAAATACACATGTGTGTGTATCAACACTTGAAATTTCTTTTTACTCACATACTGGCCTCTTGAAAATAGCGGCGTTCTCCACTTGGCATAAAGTCTCCGGTTTTATGGTAATGTTTCAGGTAACCCACGACAGCGATATGGAATGTGTCAGGTAGGAGGGCGTCTCTTGTTCCTCCGTAAGAAATTCAAATTTCTTCCCTCATCTTCGGATATCGCGCAAGTCAAAGAAATACAGCGTCGTCATCATCGGCACAGAGTGACACATTCCTCGTGAGCAATCGAATAAACTTTGAGACGATGGGAATCGAATACACGACGCACTGGGAGCCTTAATATATTCGATGTTGGGAGTCTAGTCATGTCGAGACTTGAATTTCGCACGCTTTACCGACTTCATTCAGGCCAGAACCAGTCCCCCTCCATTCACCCCTCGTCCCTCCAGTATTTCCTAAAAAAATAAAGATCGCAAAACCAGAATAAATGTAGAAGAAAGTATGTTTATTAAATTCAAACTAGTTTAGGAGAAACTTGTGCATTTTTGGATATTTCTTTCTCTTAAATTTGGAAAGCCTGAACTGATTTCACCCATCATATTTGACCCATACAATTTCATGAATGAATTTTACAGACAAATGTTGGGATTATCCCCTTCATGATTAGTATATTTCTCAGTTGGGCAATTGATTGCATTCATAAAAATTCTATTCTTCGACTTAAATCAGGCTGATGCATCCTATAAACATTGATCCAAAGGTACCATCAGTGAATGACGTGTTTCACACAGCCCTGGTATTTTCCACGTCTTGAAGAAGGCTTAATCATCGTTTATGCCAACAAGACGTCCTCGACAAGGTTCATCTCACCGTCAATGATAACAGGATAACATCCACTCCACCGTTTTTCCTCGTTTATAAAGTTTTTACCGGATAACT
This sequence comes from Coelinius sp. EB29, assembly GCA_035578325.1. Lineage (NCBI taxonomy): Eukaryota > Metazoa > Arthropoda > Insecta > Hymenoptera > Braconidae > Coelinius > Coelinius sp. EB29. The sequence goes on along the minus strand of JAOZGT010000001.1, from coordinate 2,317,655 downwards.
GTTGATCACAGGGTGGAATGAGGGACAAAATTCATCGACTTATGACGCTGAAGTGACAAAATATGTGGCCATTTCCTTCTGTCCTATCGTCACTGATAAATAGAGCATTGGGCACTTCCGTTGACCTCAAAAAAAAGGGGGGAAAAAAAAATAGGAGAAATAAACTAGCTCTCCATTCATGCCCAACGGGGACCACGTGTGTTGTGAGGTTAGTATGAGGCCCCACACACATCTCATCTCTCTCCTCACTTTTTTTGTTCATAGATGAAGGGCGAAAAAGAGAGGCGCCATATATCCTGCAATCTAATACGTATCGTTGAAAAAAAAGTAAAAAACTAAATGAGAAACCCCAAAGTCGCACGCTTCGGCGTTATTTATGCTTTGACACGGCGCCACGAGATCCTCCCCCTTCGGGATTCTTCTCTTGCAGTGGTTTCTAAGGATGTATATATGCATAAAGCATAATTGCCTTCTTCGAAATTCAGGAGATGTGAGTTTTTATTTTTTTTTTTGGGGGGGGGGCGCCTGTTTGGGTGATGAGGAGATGAGTCGAATGATCATCGTGGGTTTTACTGTTGTTGCAGAGAAAATTTGTTTGTTATTGAGGAAAATTATAATGGGAGAGAGAAATTAAACGATCGAAGAGGATTTGTTAATTTATATGCTGTAGTTTCAATTAAATTCTCTGACATGTTTAATCCACTCCTACAGTAATTCACCCCCTCCCCCCCTCTATTGGAGCTGAAAGGAAAATATTTTCTGCTCGACAATCACAAGAATCAAACAACTTTTTACTCCTCCGAGGGCGTGAAAATTACTCAGTTAAGGTGGCAAAGTGCCGACTAGTCGTCGGTGTGCCACCCTTCGACAACGGTAGAAACAATTTTAGGTAGTACAAACGCTTGACACGAGGCATTCGAGTTTTCGTACAAAAAAAATACACACCAACATTCTCTCGAATGAGGTAGGGAAGCCAGTGTCGCGTTAACTCCGACCATGCGAATAAAAATCCATGCGTCGCGAATTGCTGCGGGTGGATCAAAGCGTCTCTCTCCCCCACCACCCATCTCCCTCTCTCCAGCCACTCGACAGTCAGAGGTCAAATATTTCCTTTATCCCAATGAGTCAAAGATCACTTGAGATACTGAAAATTGCGTCCAATGATTTTACTCCATTTTTTAATTTGAAGAAAAAAAAAATTGTTTGTAAAAAAAATAAATAAATACTGGAGATAAAAGAGAATTTATTGAATCAACTGTTGACGTTGAACTCTGGTTAATACTTTATGTTTTTTTCTTAATTGATGGAAAAAGAATGGTGACAATAATTAAACCGCTGGGGGGGGGATTGAGCCAGGCGGCAGCGATGCAAGAAATGCGTGCCACCCACGCTGAGTCCCATTCAAGAAGGGGGCAAAAGGTCGCTTATTCACGCGTCGAGGCGCCACTGCGGATAGTTATTTGCACCAGACCGTGTGTTGTAACACCCCTCCCTCCCACCCATCAACACCCTACGACTCAAGAAACAAAATTTCTTCAAAATTCCACAAACACCAGAGAAAATCCAAGAAATTACATGAATATTCACCGACTCCAAGACAATTCCCATGAATAATTCATCCCACAAATATAAAAGTATGACATACAGTTATTGGAAATACTTATTCAAACGCGTCTAGACTCCCCGCGGTGATTAAAATAAATGAAAATGAATAGACAAGTTAATAAAGAACACTACCCATAAAATATATCAATAGCGTCATCTAATCAACAGTCTGTCTTCGTACTCAAATCTACCTTAATAAAATGTAAAAAAAATTTTAAATGAAGCGTTATGTCATGAGTGTGTGATATTTTAATAGACCAAGACCCCCGATAAATCATACCCGCCACACTCTATTCCCGCCACTCTTTCGCATAATAAAATCCCAAAGTTTTCATCGTGGGGATGAGATATTACCGACCCCAAATGGTAAATTGAAATAATTCTTTTTTCGGGGGGGGGGGCCCAAGGGGCCAGCCGAGACGAACGACCTGGGCGCGAGGCAAAGTGCACACAGGGTCTGGAAAAGGGATTTAAAAAAAAACTCGGAGAATGAGAATGACGAAGAGAGAGAGAGGGGGGGGATAGAGGGGAGAGAATGAACCCTGTGACGACGCAACCGTAAATCGAGGTGAGTTGATGGCGCATTGATTGCCTCTCGCATCTCATCAAGTGCGTTACAACCTGAGAACACTCATACAACCGTATACATACACACCTAATCCCTTTATTCGGCCTTAATCCTCCCCGAATCAAATATCGCTCCATTCTCCCTCGAATGAATAAAATAGAAATAAAAATAGTGGATATAAAAAATCAAAAAAAAATGTCCGAAATCAAATATTTCAACTTACTGTCTACGAATGGTGTTTCAAGGGGGCGTGTCAGTCCCCCTGATCCATTAGTCGGCGACTGTAATTTACGTATTTGTTCTACGGATTGTAAATCTCCCAATGCCAAAAGGCGAAAGAGGACCACAGCGTAATAAAAATAAAAATCCCCATCAAACAAACGAAATAATGAAAAAATGAATAATAAAAGAGAAGAAGAAGAAAGGTTGGAGTAGACGAAGATGCGCATACAGCCAATATGGATAGGAATGCGTGAGGTTACCATAATATTAATAGTTTATTTACCGATGCCCATACGTCACCGAGCTTTCGCCAATGGGTTAAGTGTATTGGTTCAAAACAAAACGTGAGATGGCTGTGGCAATATTTTGCGCACCCTCTGCCTCACCTTGGTATATATGGTTACCTTGGGTTATACCATGAATGCTCCAGGCTAGTATCACTAAATATTCCAGCGCCTCTACCAGAAGAGATCTGCTGACAGGGTTGAGGAGAAGGTAGATAGGGTCCACCACTGGGCAATACACAACTTGAGTCTAGCCAAGTTGTCAAACGGGCAATATTGATGGCAGGATATGCCCGGTTACCTCTCTCTCTTACTCAGTTTATCTACGTAAAATCCTCTTCGTGGAATCTATATAACATTTAACCTTGCGGGCATTTGCCATTATTCTCAACAGGTAAAACGTTAACGAGAAATCAAAACTCAATGTATATAAGCAAGATTAAGTGCAATTGATTCGTGATGATCAGGGACCTCGTCAATTCTACCCTCCGAGCTCTCTCGCATAACGCGTGGGCGCAGTCTTATCCTCCATACTCACTCTCATCCTTCCTCTTCTCTCCTTAATAATTCGTTGAAAGGTTGTTAAGCAACAGGAAATAAACATTGTCGACCTAAAGAAATAATCACAAATTATCGTTGCGTGTGTCTATACGCGGTACGAAAAATAAATGAGGGGGCTCTCATAAATTTTTCACCGAAACTTCGTGAGACCTTGTGAAGATTTGCTTCGTGTATCTCCAGAAGGGTGAAGCGGCAATTGAAGAGAGAATTGAACAAAAAACGGTTTGAAATGTCACGATTACAGACTGGGATTTTGCAGAGACTATTACGTTAGTTTAGGTTAATGATGCGGATACCATCGAATTCGCATTAGCTCTGCCTTGACTAAAGTTTATTTGACATTACCATCCAAGCCTTTATGACCAGTCTTGGTATTTTTCCAGCCCTTAGAGTGTTCTTGTTGATCAATGACACTATACTGGGCTTCAGACGCATTTTAAGCGCAGCCTGACTGTCTAACCCAGATGAAAATGTATTTCAATCGGTTTGTCAGAAATTCTATACCAGTGTTTGATGATTGCAAGAAACTCTATTCGAAAGACCATTGCCCACCTCATCCTCACTCTGATCCTCCCATTTCTCTATTCATAATTGGTTGAAAGGTTGTTCTATAATAGGATATAAACATTGTCGACCAAAAGAAATATAGTATATTGCGATACAAGTGCGGGAAGTGGCACGGCGAAGCCGCCCGAGTGAGTTGTAGGTCACTCCCGCACGAGTGTCGCACACTATTTTTCCTCATAAGTGCGTGTAGCGCGGTGGCGTCGGTCGCGCGGGGGGAAGGGTGGGGGGGTCCAGGGGGGCGCAGCCTCCCTGGTGGGGTCGAGGGGCGAAGCCCTCGCGGGGTCCAGGGGCGGAGCCCCGGTGGGGGGGGTTGGGGGGGGCTTCGCCCCCCCCACTAAACATAGAAAAAATCAAAAGAAAAAAATATCGAAAAAAAATCAAAATTCGAAATAAATAAAAGAAAAAGATTTGAGTTTAATAGTTGAGAGTTTCAACATGAAATGTTTTTAACTTGACAGACACAATCATTAAATTGTATTAATTATTCGATAAATGAAAAATAATCTCAATTGTTGAATTATCTTGGTAATCAGCGATTTTAGGAGACAAAATCAAGAGACCTTTTTTGTAGCTGATAAAATTTTCTACAATAATGGTCTTATGATATTTTGTCCTTAAATCATTCATTAACAATATATATACTGTTTAACGTTTTTTTGGATTTTTATTCAGGGCTCAATGTTATTCTATATTTAATTACCTTTACATCTATCCAATGCTCATCAGGAGCAGTTTTGAGGAATCTTGCAACATCCTCTCCTTCTAAGGTCTTTGCTTTTTTCGGTTCATAACCTTTATTTAGCTGTTTCAATAGTGCAATTAGTGGGGAGTAGTCGTGAATATTTATATTATGTTTTTTCTCGATAACACTCCTCAACATTGAATAATGTGGCCACAAACTACTCGCGCTCAGCAACTCGGATAAATCTTCAAAATATGCCAAGAAAATATCCACTGACAACTGCCCCTGAACATGATTCTCCACTCTCCATTTATTGAATCTTTCATACGATTTAAAGTATTTTTCTTTTGACTTTGGGTACATTTTTTCTTTTGCCTTAGCAGCCTTAGCACGAATCGCAGGTGGGATAAATATCTCCCCATCATTGGAATCAGGGAATAAATCTTCTTGGGTATCCATTTGACGTTTTCGTTTGTGAATTCTGATGAAACTGACTGATTCTTGACAACACTCTCCGAGTTTACGCGAAGGAAATTAACCTCGTATTAGTGCGCTTTGTGACCGCCATGCGGCTCTGACGGATATACTATATGCTAAAGTGCGTGAGTTATACTCAACGAACGTGCGTTGAGCCTCATAACCCACGCTACGTAAAGCTAGGTCGTGAGTTATAAAAATCGTGAGTTATTTGCCACTTCCCGCACTAAAAACAAGCATGGAAAGTGGCCCAAAACACGCACGTATAAGGAAAATTACAAATTATCGTTGCGTGTGTCTATACGCGGTACGAAAAACAAATGAGGGGGCTCTCATAAATTTTTCACCGAAACTTCGTGAGATGTTGTAAAGATTTGCTTCGTGTATACCCAGAAGGATGAAGCGGCAATTGAAGAGGGAATTGAACAAAAAAAGGATTCAAATGTCATAATTATAGACTAGAATTTTGCGGTGACTATTAAGCTAGGTTAGGTTAATGATGCGGATACCATTAAACTCGCATTGTAAGTTATTGTAGCTCTGCCTTGACTAAAGTTTATTTGACATTACCAGCCAAGCCTTTATGGCCAGTCTTGGTGAGTCTACGGTGGTTGCTCTTTGATAGTTCGGGCATCATTGTCCTTGCTATCCTCTAGGCCTTGGTGTTTTTCCAGCCCTTAGAGTGTTCTTGTTGATCAATGACCCTATACTGGGTTTCAGACGCGTTTTAAGCGCTGCCTGACTATCTAACCCAGATGAAAATGTATTTATTCGATGTCAATCGGTTTGTCAGAAATTCTATACCAGTGTTTGATGATTGCAAGAAACTCTATTCGAAAGACCATTGCCTTCCTCATCCTCACTCTGATCCTCCCATTTCTCTCTTCATAATTGGTTGTTATATAACAGGATATAAACATTGTCGACCAAAAGAAATAAATACAAATTATCGTTGCGTGGGTCTATACGCGAAACAAAAAACCAATGAAGAGGCTGTCATAAATTTTTCACCGAAACTTCGTGATACCTCGTGAGGATTTGTTTCGTGTATTCCCAGAAAGGTGAAGCGGCAATTGAAGAGGGAGTTGAACAAAAAGAGAATTAAAATTTAATGATTATAGGCTGGGATTTTACGGAGAATATTAAAGCGCGGTGCATTGCGTGATGTGTTATCACCAGGAAGTTGAAAATCTGGAGTAATTTTTTGGGTACCGGATGCTGAGAATCATCAATCTCCATTGATTGTCTCATTCAAACGGATCCAACTATTTTTCTTCACACATTCATTCGCACAATTTTATTCTGATTGATGATACCAAGTTCAACACATTCAGAACATCGTGAGAATCCTAGGTGAAACGTCAGACAGAAGAGCCCTCTCTTCTCTCCTCGATGAAGGAATTTGCCGAGTAATACTTGTCTCAGCTATTAAATGCTCTTCCGTTTTCAGGGGAGAGACGCATTCGAATAATCGAGAGATGAAAGCAGGTAGTCATTTGTGTCTCACCCTGGACCTCTGTCACCTTCTCCTGCCACGAATCCAGCAACATCCTTTCGGGATATTAAAAAGTAGTTTTGAGATGACTGGTGACTCACGACGCTCTCACTCGATTTCTCCCCCTCCCCCCCACCCCTCCATTTTTTTCACTCATCTTCAACCAAATGTTCTCATGAATCCCAACCAACTCGCTGAATGCTTTGATGGTGCAGTGCGTCTTGTCCGTTGACACTGTTGACTTATGCCCAGTCACTCTATTCATCGAAAAAAACTTCTTCAGAAACCTCACAACTAATGCAATCGAGGTGACGATGCGCTGCAGTGACAAGAAAATTATATGACTGAATGAGAGAATTACGTGGGAGAAATATTTTTCAATTTGACTTGTTGATTTACCATTTAGTGTCAAAATCGGTTGTTTGTGGATGATGAGTTTATGAAGGATAATTATACTTATTCTGGATCCAAAAGATAGTGAGCAAATTAAAGAGGAAAGAGTTTAAATGAAATTGTGGATGATAATCCCAGCGAAGATGACTGTTAAACAGAGATGAAAAGCCGATCGCGGGCGTCGCACTCTTGGGGGGCAACGACTCAAAGGAGAGGCCGACGACGTCCTTATCTACCTCCCCCGTTGGATCCCTCACCCCGGGATGTCTTCGAGCGCTCCCAGATGCGATATACTGCGTAGCCATGGCCACTGTGCCATTGTGCTTTGTGTCAGTTTCATCTTTACTCGTCTTTGAATCATCCAAATAACTTTGACTTTTAATCACAACTGGAATTAAAAAAAATTCTTGAAATTTGAGAAATTTATGTTATTCATCATTGGATAGTTATTCACTTTATGGAGATTTTTCTTTTTTTAATCATCTTTGAGCATCAAAAAATGTTATTTATACGAGACTTGAGTGTCATAAAAGTCTGAAAATAAAGGAATCAAGGCCAAAAATCATAAAATGGATAACTTACTCTTTTGTACATCTCCAAGATTTTGTTGAGTGATAAGTTGTTACCTCCTCGTTTGAGGACTCCAATCTTATCCCATCATCGAGCTGCGCAATGATATCTACTTTTATTGCCACTGGACTCCATCAACAACACCAGACTGAGATTTATACTCTCAAATGATGCCCAGTGTTACCATCCTCATTCCAACATTCCACTGGACATTATTTTTTTTTTTCTTCTTCGTAATCCCCCAGAAGTAAAATTACATAGTGAAGATTTTTTAATTTTAAACAGTCTTCCATTGAATAGAATTGTAATTCCCCCACTTGTGCGTCTCTCAATCCATACAATTCCTTCGTGACTCGCAATTGTGATTGTGATTGATGCACAGTGATTTATACACAAGACTTACATCTTAATTCTGAGGATATAAATGCCTCTAACGACCGTCGTCTTCCTCAGTAGCTGAAGAATAAACGAGTCTTCGTTAGTTCTTCTTGTTAGATTTTTCAACAATTGTCCCATGGAATGTTCACAAAATAAAAAGAGAAGAATATTTTAAATACAATAAAATAGTTTTAAATCTTCATCAAACAATGTCTATTATGTCAAACTCATCTCAAACTCACCAACATCAATAAAAAAATATAAATTCAGTGGATTGAATTTAAACAGTTGAAGAAACTCCTGCAACAGATCCACCTCGTACCCACGATGGACTGATTTATCGTACGAGAATGATTAGGCAACTGGAGGTGAATCGTTGAAGGGTATAAACATCGGCCTTATTCACTGTTTGATGGCAAGAAACCACCGGCAATGATTTTTGCTCATACCATTAATCAATAAGTCCCCATGAGCTTCTCTTTCACGCTACCTCTGCCCATACTCGGCCCTCACCACCCTGGAGATACCGAATCGGGCTCTTTGTTGTCATAACATCATCATCCTAGGCCACTGAACTGTAACCGATGGCCTCCCGTACCGCATTCAACAGCCAAATCAGACGCTGAGATGAGTAAAATGACTTTGTCGTGTCATCCTGTTGACGCAAGATAGTTAGGCCTCTTATTCTTCATCTCTAACATTTTGGTATAACCTACGTTTCCTTTTTTTGTAATAAGCTTATCTTCTCGTGTAAGATTTATCCATTGCACTTGTCACACTGCCCCTGTTACCTTCTGTGTACATCCGAGATTAAAATGGCTGTTTGATCAAGTGCTCAGTAGCATCCGACAAAACCAGTGGATCACATTTATCAAGAGTCACCCCCTGTTGCACACGTTTTTCCCCAATGTTTGCATTACTGCTTAGCGGAGGCATTCGAACAATCCCCCGGCGATTATCCATCTGGAGTCATGTTTCGTGTTTTTGCATTTTCACTTTGGTGAAATCATAACAATGATATTATTGTGACTTTAAACACAATTATTTTCATTCGAAAAAAATCAATAAAACTGGAGTTTTTGAGTGAAGCCATTGGAGAAATGATGGAATAATGTCTTTTTGCTAAATATTTCATCGGAAATGTCTCAATTTACTCACTCCATCTCATTATCTTCTGCTCAATATTGATAGGTCTGATATAATGATAAATATACACCTGGTGTGTTTGATACCACTCATCGGAGCATAAATTCATGATGCAGGTGTTCTACCTTCAACTCCATTATACCCCCTGATATTTACCCAATGAAGAAAAAGACACAGCTTATGAGTAGAAATCATCACAGCCCCCTCTCTTTTATCTCCAAGGGTTACACTTGAACATTGCCCCTAGAAAATGGGCTTGAATGGCACCGGTAAAAAGGGAGCGGAGAAGTGCAAGCGATTCGTCACAGATATTATTTGGCAAAGAGGGTGGCCTTCCAGTGTACAGAGATGAAACTCAGGCAATTTTCGGGGCCTCATTTCCTTCTTTTTACAACCATCGAAGGGGCTAGTACCATGAAACCGGTACAATACAAGTCAACACGGCTGTCTGCGTAATGAAGTAGTTTTCGAGGGGTTCGATGGAGGAGCAAGAAGAGCCCCTGTACCAGCGAGGGGTGACCCTAATTGGGGGGTTGCCCACTCGCTTCCCGCAACTCCCCATGTTTTATAGAATCATGTTGAGGAGGGTTCGAGGGAATATACCGGGCATATGCTGCGCATAATCCTCACCGATTCGAATCAACCGTGACGTGTAATATAGTAATAGATAAATAAACTTTGTGTTTCTTTGACTGATCGAATGATCATATAAAGCCGAGGAGAAGTGATTTCTATCGGGTTTTCTAACGAGCATAAGCCTCTTGCGACTTGTCTTTCATTTCATCATTTTTTTACAATTTTTCGGGGGTTCAAGGGTTAACCCTCCCCTCAAAGATAGATCTCATGATGATAAAAAAAAAAAGGGGAAAACAAACGACAATTTTAGACACTTCACATATCCTGATTGCGGTAATAAATCCAACAAAACTTCTGCTCCAGGACAAAAGCCACCAAATTTTGATACAATGCGAGAAAAAAAAATAATATCAACGTCAGTTTAATTGTCGCAACGATGAAATTTATTGCTCGAAGGGGTGAAAGTGCTTGAAAAATCTCCACTCCATCTTCTCTTTGTTCAAGCCCTCGAGAGAAGAGAGAAAAAAAAAAATCGAGAGGAAGACAGAAAGCAACTCGACAAAACTCATCGACGGACTGTCACGTCCACGTGACTCGAACAGAGTCGTTGGCTCGACAGCGTCCTGTCGTCTTTCCACGTGACTTCCATGGGCGCTCGTTAGCGTCGGCTTTTGGCCTCTCCAATATTCCCAACTCTCTGGGCAAATGGATGAATGGCACACGGGAGAGGAAACGAGAGAGGGTGGATTGAATATGACCTCAGGAGTAGGAAAGGGAGGGTTGTCCAAGTGTCACGCTTAATTGGGGTTGCGACACACGAGGGTAAGAGGTATTGCAACTCTGTAAAATCTATTTATCTAACATTTTGCGAGAATCATTTAATAAAATTCCTAATTAATCCCCAAATAACCAATAATCAATTCGCTGCAGCGTGTTACGATTGGGACTAATCAATCAATTATCAGTGACATCAACACTGTACCACTGATGCGCATTTGTTTGTCACGCTCGTTAGTCACCCCACCTGGTCAACCAAGCAAATGCCACTTGGTGTGTTCTGTCCAACCAAGTGCAAATAACATCGGAAAATTAGGTGTTCTGTGTGTCCACCTACCTACCGTGTGTATACATCATAGTTACCTCAACGACAGTGGAATATGCTGGTATCAGGTGGCAAACTGTTTGTATCCATTCATCTCTCTTGCAGGACAAATCCACAGGGGTACCGATAGTTGAAACGTTTTTTTCATGAAATGAAATTCAAATGAGTTGTGAATGCGGAACAGTCGCTTCTTTATTCAATCGAATGGTGGAAGTAATCGCATTGGGTCACGCAATGTCCACCGCAAGATTTTACTCTCTCCCCCTCTACCATTGGTTGGAGTGAGAGGTTTTTGGGACCCCGTTTTAAAACACTTGAGTGAATAATAATAAACACGAGTGGCTTTGCATCACACGACAAAAGCCTCTGGTTTAATGCGTCTCGACGTGTGTTTATAAACATACGATAAATGCTTCGGGGAAAACTTTGGTGAAGGTCGGATTGCATCAGTCATTAAGGTAAACAATGATGCAACGGGGGGGAAATTGTGATTTCGTTTCATTCAGTGATGATTCTACTGATGAATTTATTCAATTTAATTTTCTGATGATTGAATTTTGAACAAGTGATATGGCTACATCAACAGTATACTCACTCACCATGACATTGCCGGAAAATAGTAGTTCACTAACAGGATAATAAAGCCATTCAATTCCATTGGAACGATGAAGATTACACAGCCCCCCCCCCCCCCCCCGATTTGGTTATGCTCATCCCCCTTGGACCCCTTCGACGAGTGAATTCCACGCATCGTGTAGCAAATCTAGAATAGCAGTTTTGACAGGGTCCCCTTTGCTGGTTGGACAATGGTTATTGAGAGCCCCACATGTACATTGTTAACTGAAGAGCCTCTCAAGCAGCAAATCAGTGATATCGTTTCGTAACGCGGTTTATCTTTCTGTAGAGTAAACTTGAATTGGATAATTTATTCTTTTTGGATTTAATGAATTTACATTTTATTTTTAATCAGACAATTGGTATTTTTTTTTTAATGAAAAATCATTTGTTTTTTTATTAAATTGAAAAATCCCCGAATTTCAGGAAAATGGACCTTTTTTTTGACATGAATCCCGAATAATAGAAAAAAAATTGAATGAAATAGTGGAAAAAAAAATATTGTACATGGGGAGTCCGAATTCGGATGGAGGCACGTTTTCGCATATAACGAAGGTAATTTTATTCTTCTTTCCCAGACGCAAGGGAGCTGGCAGGGATTTTTGCGTCACAGAGGAGGGCTTGCAACGAGTGAGATGAAGCAAACGGGTGGAAAATGAAACGGAAAGGGGCGGAAGCTGGGATGATGAGGTGAAAGGAGCTATTCCAACAACTGGCGCGTCGGGTTTCACGGCTGGAAAAAAGAGATTCTCCCCTTTCCGCCTTCCCTCAATCCCCTATTCCTCCTTTTCACTTTGTTTTATTTTTTTTTATTTATACTTTTTTTCAAGATAATAAAGTGCAAGAAGTGTCCGTATTATATCCAGCAACAAACCATTTAAATTTCAATGAATGAAGATTTTCTCAGAAACTTTTATTTAGATTTTCCGAAGAGACACTTGAATTTTTCCAACCAGAGTTTGATGAATGTCCCCAAAGTGTCTGCGGCCCTTCCGAAATAACTCGGATGCCACTCCCTCCTTTCTCCACGCATCATTAGCCGCAACATGCACAGTGCGAGGAGGGAGGGGGAGGAGAGGAAAGGCCTCTCGCCTCCTCTTCTGTTTCTATTTTTCTAGCAATTCGCCGTCACCTCCTCTCGCAAAGCATCTTATTCATCAAAAAATTTCCAAACTCTTGATTTTTTTTTTCTTATTTCATAGTTTCCCCCTCTCCCCCCATTTTTTTACGATTTCTTGTGGGTGCGGTGACACCCCCATAGACGTATCGCGTGTCAGACTGGCAACGAACTGGCGCCACTGTATCATGTTCTTGGGCTTCCTCTCTCTCTAAAGCCCACCGACACCCCATAGGTAATGCGAAACTTTTACACCCAACAAACACCCCACATGTGTGTGTTTAAAAAATATTTTTTAAAAAATTCTATATGGTAAATATTTCAATTTGTGATTATAGCTTGATTATATTTTCAATTCGATATATTTTTAATAAAAGAAAATATTTCTCCCTCTCTCTCTGTCCCTTCCGGAAATATTCAAAATACTATGTAAAGAAATTCTACCAAAGAACAGTAAACACGAATCATAAAGTACAAACCACACCCACCAAAGTGCCTAAATTATTATCCCCCAAGACGCATGTGTTATACTTAAAAATGCTCCACCAATTGAACACAAATGATTTATACTTCCGCGATGCCACAACTCCCCCCCCCCCCCCCTCTAATTACGTCCTGGACGCTCTGATTATAATCACTGGGCCGGAAAAAAAAAATCGTGTAACTCTGTGGAGAAGGAAAAAGATGAAGGAAATTAGAGAATAAAAATTGTGCCACTGCGCGTCAACCCAGTGATTCTGGCGCAGCTCATCCGTGAGACAGGCCAACATGCAACAGCGATATTTCAAGCAAACGCACAGACACTAGGGAGGAGGAGGAGGGGGGGGGGGGGGAGTAGTGAGTAATGTAACACCGAGGGCCGAAATATACCCTGAGAGGAGGGCCCCCTTTAGTTTCTCTTGTGGGTAATAAATCCGATGAGGAGAAGGAGAAATATGTCTCCTCTTCTCTCACCCCTCCCACTACCTTTCTGGATGGAATGAAAACTCTACACTGAGTATCTTAACCCACCTACCAATTTATTCGTTGGCTTCCTCTTACATGCGATCATGTGTCTCAAAGCACTTGGCCCTATCATGAGTTACTACCACGTTGTCCGCCATTTTGTGAATTAAAAACATGACACGAGAGAGTTCTAAGGGTTGAGGTTAGGTTTGATGATGATTAAGATTTAGGTAGGAGAGGTTACAGTATACAGAAAAGCCTCTGTCTACCAAAATGAAAAATATCTTCTGCTGCTGGGGAATGAACCCTTCACCTGGTCATGTGTTTATAGTGTGAGGGGGCGCTGGGACAAGAGGTGTCGTATCACCGTAATGGTGCAATACTTGTTTTCCTCGCTTGCGTGTACATTTTCAATTTTTCAAAATGATTGTGTGGTCTTTTGTTGGATAAATTTCTTTATTCAAATCTAAAACAAAATGATGGATTAACTGTGCATTTACGTAGGAATATATTCACAATTTATTCACAAGTATAAAAAATCCTTGTCACGACTGCTCAATGACTATTATGGACATACCAGGTTTATGATGACTTTTATCCAATCCCCGAATTCGATTTTGCCGCTCAGCAGGTGTTTGACGTTGGCCCAACATCATCGTATATCTCCAATGAACTCTAACCCTATTTTTGAGACTTCATTGTTGCATACTGCAAAAGTCCAGTGTCTCACACACAACTCGAGAGTCTCAGTCCCCGAGGGATTTATGTGCTGTTGCAGAGAATAATGGGGTAACGATACGTAAAGAGGTTTGTAAGTTTGTGGGCATAAACAAGCGCCCTGGAGCGAAAGATCGACCTCCCAGGGGCGATATTCTCGCGCCTTTGGGCCACTCAACTTGCAGTGAAACACGTCTACATTCCCCATCTAAAACCTCATCTACTATATCTGAATTTATCAGATTATCTGGGGAAATTGTTTAATTCACAAAAGTGCAAGGTGAAACCCAGATATATCTCTCTTACAACTAAATTCAGAATTGCGGGACTTTTCAGTACTTCCTTGGAGAGATAAAGACGAACGGTACAATTTCCGCAGTTCTATGCTAATTTCAATTGTTCCCAAGGTCAGATAGGAGTACACCTGACAGTCCAGTTGAGTCTGAGCAAACTCGAGTGAATTAAATTGACTCGAAAACATGATTTTTAACAAATAAATTGATCAATGTTGGAGACTGATGTTTGGGACTCTCATAAATCATCACCTATCAGCAATTTCAATCTGACTCCTCATATCGTCTGAAAAATAAATTTTTCACTCTTGTATTAGACCACTGACTGTGTGTGAGTGTGTATGCTCCCTGTTGGATAACTCCCACGATTGAATGAGCGTGGGCCCACGAGACAATTGCCACCTACTCGCGCCCATTCATTGCCCTAGGCGCCGCAACGTTTCAGATTCAGGATTTATCCTTTTTACATGAATTATGGGCAATTAATTAAATTTGCTAAGTTGAGGTAATGAGGCACTGGTGATGTTGAACCTCTCTGGCATAAATTTTCTTCCCTCAGCTATGTTAGACTCTCATTATTGACAGTCTCATGCAAATTCAATTGTGTTTAGAAAAAGCCACTGGAGCTCGAGAGAGTTCAGTTCAACTCAATTGAGTGATTTAAGGATGAAATTTCAAGATGTAGGACAGCGTGTAGACAAGCAACTGGTTTACTTTGTAAAAGCAAATATTAAATGGCAAACTGGGCTCTATGGTGAGTATATAAGTCCTTTCTACCCAGTGATAGAGTGCGGATTTGCTGAGAGAGTGTGTGCCCGTGGGTAACGAGTCTCCCCGATGATTTACGTTTGCCTTCTATCCCTATAACCCCCCCGAGGAAACTAATCCGCATTTGTTTATTTATCCAGACACACTTGGTTCAGTAGACCGCGAGGCACCCGAGAAAGATATCTCCAGTGTGATTTAGGGTTTCGGCCGCACTGATACAACTCTCAGAGTCCAACTGGAGTTTTGCTCGTGTTCTTGGGGATTTCACCAGTGGACTGAATTTATTACCACTGACTTTGCCCTCCTCCAACTTTTATTTCTATATTCTCCAGTCACAATCACCAGGGAGACTTTGAAGATTGAGTTCTACAGTTAGTTTTTTCCTATTTTGGAAGAATCGTTGAAATGGAAAATCATTCAATTGGCATGGAATTGCTCTTTAGAGATAATTTATAACAATAAATATGCAATTCTTGGAAAATTCATCATCGTAAAAATGAATCCTGAAGTTTAACGATTGTCTCAAGACCATTATTTTCCCAAAAATATTCATCATTAATTCTCACTGGTACATTAATCCATCCAAATGGGGAATTTTGTCAAAAACCCGATGGCAACCACATGGCCTCAACTTTAACCCGACTGAGACGCGCCCATGTCCCAAATTCTGGGCCTTTGCATTCACGTCATTTCATTAATTTTTTTCTATCCCAGTGTCATTAGAAATAGGACACGTGTACCAAAGGACCGCGGACCACCCAAAAATTCTCTTTTTTATTCAAAAAATTTACTCACAAATGATTTTCCCCCATTCTTTTAATATTTCATTGTAACTTTATTCTTATTGTTTTCGGTGTTTTTTGAGATGGCACCTGCGGCACGCGAAAAAAAACATGAAAGCTCGTTTGTCCAGTGTTGTAGTATACACTGTATACTCGGCTTACTAACGAGGGTCGCTCTCGCCTATAAGCTGCCAATTAACGAGCTATGAGTACCATGCGAGAGATCGACCATCAATTAGTTTAAATTCCCTTTCGTACTCCACCTCCACGTGAACGTTGAAACACATAGCCCTTTGTAATCTACCGTGAGTTGAGAGCAGGTGGCTAAGCCCCGGCTGTTGGCCAGATTTGGATGGGCACCGTCACTGAACGTTTGACATTATCCAGAATATTACGTCTCCATGACAATCTAAAAATTTTCATAATTTTAAAAATCATAATAATCAAAACAGCCGGAATAATCATCTATAGCGATAAGATTCACACATTTGGCGCAAATGACTCGATAAAACTCATCGCTTTATTAAATTAATTGAATCCCAATTAATTAGCGTGATAAAATACCACACTGATGATCATCATCAGCACTGATTGGATGTATTACGCAACAACTGTCTGGAATAATCTAGACTGTAAAAAAAAAATCATCTCGGAATTCAATGGATCCCGCTGGCCCATGATTTATCACTCTAAACTCTCCAATCCGCAATTTTTTCACGATAAAATGCCACGTGGGTGACTAGAATTGATAAATATGCGTTTTAAAAGAGAGGGTGGTAACAGCGATGCGTGTCTCCGGCACGCTTAGACTCCGCCTACTGCATTTTGCCCCGCGGTGATGCGTGCGGTCACGTATATATCGCTTGGAGATACCAACACTGGGGTACATCAACCGACAAAAATCTACTCAATCCGATGAGAGACATAATCTCTCGTATATGTTCAGTCATATTTTCATCCCACCCGTTGAGACACAAGTGCATTACACCACGAGTTTATTCCATAAAACAAAAGGGTTAAATTGAGTAAGTAAAAAAAAAAAAACAGTAGTCGTATATACTCAACCAATCGTCCACTAATTACTTACGAGTTACGATAATATATGTTGCCCCGCTGCGATTTATCGGTTTAACGATGTCTGGAATTTCTGGAAATTGGATTCTACCTTTTCATATTAACGAAATAAACAAAAAAAAAAAAAAACAAATAAACCCGCACACCAACACAATTACACCTGCTTCTTGTATTCCAACTTTTTTTTTTACAACTAGATTATTCATACAATTCAACATTTTTTTTTTCATCGTTCATTTCATTGTATATCCGCGAATTATTTTAATTGCTTGGGCAAAATTTCTTCGGGTAATTTAATTTTTACTAATGATGTAATGATATTTATTCATTAATAAGGCGATTAGGTAAGATTTTTTTTTGATTTGGTCACTGGTTATTGGCACGAGCCAGTGGTGATGATAAAAAACATAATTTTTCAACGTTGAAACAGCGTTTTTAGTACTGTTTTGTAGCCAGCGTGACATTTCTCGTAACTATTACGTTGACTCGAGGCAGCAGGTGCAGCATCGCTCACTGTCCTTCAACCATATATTCAAATACACTCTCACTCTTGAGATTTAGCGGTTTTTTTTTTTCACCCACTGAAATCTACTTCCTCCCCACTTTAAACACTTTGAGGTACCCTTAAACCACTAATTAGCCTCGGACATTGCGCGCCTCTGCGGATCCATGGAATCCACAGTTGTTTGTCACGAAACCTCTGTGATGCTCCCCCACCTCCCCCTTCCTCCCACCCTGTTCTTCAATACTCCTCTATTTTTTAAAAAAATCTCAAATCCTCTTTGTCCCTCTTCAACACCCTTGAACACAGCCAGCCTCCCATAATCCACACTCGCATCTTTTGACTTTTTCTCGCCTTGATGTTCGAATTATTAACAGAATAGAAGGTGGCACTTGTTCGCAATCATCAGAGTGTGATGCTAGTGATGAGTGCCTCTCAGTGAGCTTCCTGTCGACGTATTTGGATCCCTTTCAACCTGACAGACGAAGCCACCATCATAACTCGTTCAAAAACGTGAGAGCCAGTGTATTTTTATTTTTTTCCCGTGTCAAACAGACCCAATCAATACTATACTCACATGAAAAAAAAAAAAAATGACGAGACAGATTCTAAAATTGAATACGTGAAGATGTTGAGTTGAAGATGTGTCGTGAGAAGCGTGAAATCCATTCGCATAGTGAGACCACTTACTCTCAGGACCAATGAGGCGTAAGGATCCAGTGATACCAGAAGAGAAAAACCAAAGAGATAAATATAAAAATTGGTAAGGGATCATTGACGATGTTCGTCCACCCCCGGATCGGTCAGCACCGATAACAAAGATGATCGATGCCCCTAGATCGGTGACAACGGAGACACGCGTGACGACAAGGGTTTCAGAATGAATCGTGCGACTCAAAAATGAATCTCAACTCCCAATGTGTCCTGATGGTTTGGTATAACGGATATTCATCACAGCGTGAGATCACTTCATAACCTGTTGACGCCCACCCCTCGAGATATCTCTGGAGCATCGATGTCTCTTTCTCTGGCCATCTGTCATCGAGAATTTCGTTAGCCACCCAAAAATACAACGTCTAGCCAGTTGATAATTCCATGGAAATGATGGTGTGATTTATGTGTTCAATGAAAGATGCATTCGGAAATCGATCGTTTCAAGATAAAAATGCCATTGGCTCTCTTCAATAGTTGAGGAAGCAAGTGAATCGCTGACTTCCATTCATGGTGAATTTCCCTTGGCGTCGGCTAATTAAGATGGTTGGAATTGAACAACGTATACCATGTACGTGGGAACACGGTTTTATATACGGGCTATGGATATTTCTTGGTTAAGTTGAATAGAGTACTGTATGTGAGACGCGAGGATCAAGAGAAAAGGAAGGGGGGGGGGGAAATGGGTAGAATGAGGTAAGGCCCGTGGTTGAAGCAAATTGTACAACATAAATATTATACGTACCTTGCGATGCGTACGTACGTGGAAATCCTGAGCTATGCGTCTTCGCTACATTACACGAGAATTTACGGTAAAGCATTCTAACGCTTTGCTGACTCGCGCGCCGATTCCACATTCATACTGTACATATATTTCCAGGAGAGCAGGACTACCAGAGTTGAGAAGCCAACAGCAGGGGATTCAGCTACCGTCGGCACTTTATTTGCCCTCATCCTCCCCTTACCCTTTTTCCACCATCATCACCCACCTACAAGCCCAACGTGTACAGAATGCAGACGCCGGATAATCTTGGTTGGAGATCGAAGAGAAGCTACCGAGATATGTGACCATCATCTACGACATCTTGGTAGTCAATGTCGCTGAGTTATGAGGCGGGTTTTAAGACCATTCTCCTTTTTAATGTTGAGATTAAACTCTAGCTCTGCAATTTGTTACGCTACCACTTGGAGAAAACAATATTGGAGAGGGGGAGAGTATATCTCTTTTTCCAACGCGACAGCCAGTGGACAAGTGCCATAATGGAAGTATAAACGATAAAAAAAAAAAACGAATATTATACTGTTTGTGATGTTGCACATAGTGCGAAACTCACGT
Organism: Coelinius sp. EB29; assembly: GCA_035578325.1. Lineage (NCBI taxonomy): Eukaryota > Metazoa > Arthropoda > Insecta > Hymenoptera > Braconidae > Coelinius > Coelinius sp. EB29. The sequence continues at coordinate 2,298,169 of JAOZGT010000001.1, read as the reverse complement.
ATACCGGACGTATATGTAACAGCTAATCCAAGAAAAAATAGGTACAGACTTTCTACTTGCTCCCTATCATGATATCGTCCCATACTTGGCCAACACGACGAGAAGTTTCACCTTCTTGTCCCTTTGGAGAACTGCTGAAAGAGCTCAACAGCAGCACCCATCGGCGCTTGATCCATCGCAGTTTCTCGTTTCTCATTTCTTTTTTTTTTTTTTCTTTAACTTTTTTTGGCGGCACGATCGCCTAACCCAAGCAGCTAGTTCTTCATAGTCAAACGAATTGATTTATTCGCTCATAAAGAAACTGTTTCTTTGGGTCTCTAAGGAGTTATACACGGCTTACACTGTTGCTTGGAATTGGAGAAAAAGGTGGTGGGTTTTTTTTTTGGATTACTGATGCAGAAAAGAAAAAAACTTGGATAGAATATTGTCAAAATATATTCAATGAAAAAAGTCATTTTGTTAAATCATAGACAATTGTTACGATCGATTTACAAGGATAATAGACGATAGGTGTTTTGTTTTTAATGATAATAATTTACATTAATTATTACCCTCAGCTAAACGACCACAACCTACTGCAATACATCCCCTACGACCTTATTAAAAACCTGATGTGTCTCTGTGTAGTTGTGTACTGGAGGAACATATTATAATTCACCTATTTGTTCAATATTTACAGAAATCATATTACACTGACTCACGGTGTAGCTAATAATTAAATTTCACTGGCTGAATTATTCTTACAAATAAATATATACCGGTTTGCCTACGGCACCTTTTTTGTCACACAAACGAGATGAGATTAAGGATCTTGAATCCTCTAATTCATTTTGATTGATCGATTGAGTTTACATATGTAAAAATTATATTCATTCATCGATTTAAATAAAGAACATTGTTCTTGTCACAATTACTCAAATTTCTACAAATAAATACATATAATCCTCGTCGTTGAATTTATCTATAGTACAGTGACGATGATTACGTCATTTTATTATAATAAATTTTCTTTCTCCACATATATATATCATCTTTTGTATATAAGCTATTTCTTAATGTACATTTCACATACAACTACACGCACTATTCTAATAATGGGCAGTGATGTGTGTGTTATACTTTACAGATAATTCCCCAAGATTCTAAATAAATATTCACATCATCAATTTCCTTTTTTTAGCGAATCCATGGGAAATGATTGATAGACAGCCGTAACGGGATCACTTAAATCCCACAATAGTCTCTTACCCAGTTATCAACACAACAATTCACTGTGAAAAGTTTGTTAAACAGGTACGAAATCACGCGCAGTCCAGTGATCCAAGGGATGCAGGACTGTGTGGTCCACCCATCATAAATTGTGGACTCATTGGTGGTCCACCGCTTCCTGCACTATTACCATACAGTTCAAGATCATTCAATGAACCACCATCAACACCACCACACTTGTCCGATTTACCCTCCTGTTTGAGTACCATACGCCGCCATTTTGCGCGTGCGTTCTGGAACCATACCTGTTGGGAGCAAACAAAAATCACAATATTGAAATGTTGATTGACCGTAGTGGATCAATTTGTCTGGTGTGTAATGAGGTATATAAAAAAGGAAAAAAAGAAAAGTGGTGAATAAAACAGTGAGAAGAGATAAAGAACTGTTAAAAGTGTTGTGACCATCTGAAACGACTTGACAGTCATTGGTATCGCATTTGTTTGTTTTTTTCTATACACCTTGAGGGATAATTAATTCACAGACAGTTAGCTGTCACCTTAGAGGCTCAATCTGACCTTCGGGGCAAAATAAGGATTGACGGGTAACGCGTGAACACAAACTAGTCAACTCAGTGTAAACACAACCATAATCGGCATTGGTGTGATAAATACTATCAGACATCCGGTGAACAAGTGATTTCACTGGTGTATATCGAGTGTGAAAATAGATTGAGGATAATGGGGGGAAAAAAACATGAGTGATTTAGTGACTGAGTTATAAAATGAGGGCATGGTCCACCATTTTTACTATCATCGATATCATTTCTTGTCTCTTGTACGAGGGAGAGTAGCCAGTCTCCACACTACAAAAAGTAGGATCTTAGGAGGGTTCTTAAACTAAGATCTAACGTCTTAAGAACGATAAAGAGTCTTAAAATAAGATCTATTTCGTATCTTATAATGATGTTCTTACGCAATTAAGATCCTTTATAGATCTTAGATAGAAATAAGATTCGTTTCGAATCTTAAATTTTAAGATCCCCAATTTAAGATCCAAATAGTGTCTCAATTTAAGATTCTCAAAGTGATTTAAGAACATGAGGTGTAAGACACTTTGCAAATGTAAGATGCGCGTGGCGATTAAGATCCAAAATGTAAGACTATTTCCGAGTCTTACGATAAACTGATATTATCAATTAATGAATCCGTTTATTGGTCAATCGATCGAAGTTAAAATCCATTAATTAATAAATTAGTGGTTTCTTCATTTATCCATACATTAATTAATTAAATTAGTTGAATAATTGATCCAATAACATATGTATTCTTTTGAAAAAAAATGACAATAGACAGATATCGAAAGCTCCGAATCACGGCATCAATGTTATAAGACAATGTCAAGGGAAGATTTTTTTTTGGTAATTATCAAGGGGCTAATAATTTTGTTGTTCTTTAACAGGAGTATAATGCCATGTGACAAATGTCAAAGGACAATTTTTTTTTTTTTTTTTATCAAAGGACTAATAATTTTTTTGATCTTTAACACTAGTATATTGCCATGTGACAAATGTCAAAAGACAATTTTTTTTTTTATTTTTTTTAAATCAAAGGACTAATAATTTTTTTGATCTTTAACACTAGTATATTGCCATGTGACAAATGTCAAAAGACAATTTTTTTTTTTCATTTTTTTTAAATCAAAGGACTAATAATTTTTTTGATCTTTAACACTAGTATATTGCCATGTGACAAATGTCAAAAGACAATTTTTTTTTTTCATTTTTTTTTAATCAAAGGACTAATAATTTTTTTTTTCAAAGGACTAATATTTTTTCAAAGGACTAATATTTTTTTTTTTTTTTCAAAGGACTAATATTTTTTTTTTTCAAAGGACTAATATTTTTTTTTTTCGAAGGGCTAATATTTTTTTTTTCAAAGGACTAATATTTTTTTTTTTTTCAAAGGACTAATAATTTTTTTTTTCTTTGACAGTAGTATAATGCCAAGTGACAAATGTCAAAGGATATTTTTTTTTCATTTTTTTTAAATCAAAGGACTAATAATTTTTTTTTTCAAAGGACTAATATTTTTTCAAAGGACTAATATTTTTTTTTTTTCAAAGGACTAACATTTTTTTTTTTCAAAGGACTAATATTTTTTTTTTCGAAGGGCTAATATTTTTTTTTTCAAAGGACTAATATTTTTTTTTTTCAAATATTAGTCCTTTGATTTTAAAAAAATGAAAAAAAAAATATCCTTTGACATTTGTCACTTGACATTATACTACTGTCAAAGAAAAGAAAAATTATTAGTCCTTTGAAAAAAAAAAATATTAGTCCTTTGATTGAAAAAAAAAAAATATTATTTGTCCTTTGATTTAAAAAAAATGAAAAAAAAATATCCTTTGACATTTGTCACTTGGCATTATACTGTCGAAGAAAAAAAAAATTATTAGTCCTTTGAAAAAAAAAAAATATTAGTCCTTTGAAAAAAAAAATATTAGTCCTTCGAAAAAAAAAAATATCAGTCCTTTGAAAAAAAAAAATATTAGTCCTTTGAAAAAAAAAAAAAATATTAGTCCTTCGAAAAAAAAAATTATTAGTCCTTTGAAAAAAAAAAAATATTAGTCCTTTGAAAAAAAAAATATTAGTCCTTCGAAAAAAAAAAATATTAGTCCTTTGAAAAAAAAAAATATTAGTCCTTTGATTGAAAAAAAAAAAATATTATTTGTCCTTTGATTTAAAAAAAAAATTATTAGTCCTTTGATTTAAAAAAAATGAAAAAAAAATATCCTTTGACATTTGTCACTTGGCATTATACTGTCGAAGAAAAAAAAAATTATTAGTCCTTTGAAAAAAAAAAATATTAGTCCTTTGAAAAAAAAAATATTAGTCCTTTGAAAAAAAAAAAATATTAGTCCTTTGAAAAAAATATTAGTCCTTTGATTTAAAAAAAAAAGAAAAAAAATTGTCCTTTGACATTTGTCACATGGCATTAGACTACTGTTAAAGAACAACAAAATTATTAGTCCTTTGATAAAAAAAAATGAAAAAAAAAATATCCTTTGACATTTGTCACTTGACATTATACTACTGTCAAAGAAAAGAAAAATTATTAGTCCTTTGAAAAAAAAAATATTAGTCCTTTGAAAAAAAAAATTATTAGTCCTCTGATTAAAAAAAAAAAATTGTCCTTTGACATTTGTCTCGTGATAGAAAAAAAAATCGCCTAAAATCAACGAAAGAATGGAACAGAAGAAAAGATTTAATAAATCATTTGTAAAAATTAATTAAAAGAAAAAAAAATTAATAAAAAAAAAAATAATAATAATAAATAAGATCTCAAATGCATCTTAGCCTTAAGATGAAAAAACAATCTTAGATTGAGACATATTTGAGGACTTAAAAATTGGGACATTTTGATCTTAAGAATCGGACAAATGGATCTTAAAATAAGATCTAAATTTTTGTAGTGCACCCCCAATGAATTCTCTGGAGAATTCCCAACGGGAATTGTACGCGAACGAAAGAACGAGCCACACAAGGGGGGAAAAAGGAAAGCTGTACACACAGCAGGCGGTGAAAAGAGGCGAGTATTCGCGCGTCTCGCGATCAATATCAACCAAGATGGCGTACACTCCCAAGACCCCTTCGTTTCTGCGCCAAATACAATAGGTGTCTCCTTCCTCCCCACCTCACTCTCCTTACAACCAGCACTTTCCACTCTCTGGCTCTCCCCTTTTTTCTGTCCTCCATACCTCCTCCTTGGGTTCTCTCATTTCGCCCTCCCCCTCTTTACTGTTTTTTTTCTCTCTCCATCTATATTCATCCAAGCAGGTGCCCAGACTATGTATCTTCATGCCCGAGTACCTTTAAAGTTGGATTTACCTTGGAAGGAGAAAAATCCCTGGGCTCAGGGAGAACATCCCTGACGACAGAAAGCTCTCAACTTCCCCAGTGGCATATAATGAAAGACTTGTATACATATGGTTCTTGGGATGATGCATCGCTGGTGACTCGAGGATGATTTCAGTGATTTTCATGTGAATTGTCTGAAAATACATGGATCGCAGAGTCAACAAGAGTCTCCCTCCGTTTGTTTACTCCAGATGATGATAGAATAGTTCAAGTTTCGTCCTTTGTTTCCAAAAAAAAAAAAATGAAAAATGGAGAAACAGTTCATATTCTTTTGGACAAAAATCTCTCCGCTCTCTCCTGTTATCTTTTCTTTTACTCGCCACCCTAATTTTTTTTCTCCAACAGAATGATTTATATATTGGAGTGTAAATGATTTTTTTTTGTCCTCATAATAAGAGAAATGTGGCAACGGTTACAGGGACACACATCGTTTTAACGAGGTTTAGAGAAGCTGCGGCTTGGCTCTCCTCTCTCACTCCCATCATCATCTTTCTCAGTTGGTTTGAGGCTACTGTTGTGCGGGCTATACGCAAGTTGATGTAGAAACGCGGTTAACGAAGGAAAGCAACGGCGTCGACGGAAATATCACGAGAAGCGCAGCCGTTCCCGTGGACCGGGACGCACTAATTGGGAGTGTGCCTATATACGCCACGCGTGCCCAGAACGTATCTCGTCCCGTGAATATATTTTTATAGGGTCGAAAGATTCTTTTTCCAAGTTCTTGTGGAAAAACTATGTTAAAAAGAATGAAAGCCAAAGGGGAACAAAAAAATATTATGAAAGATGAAGAGAACAAGACGGGGTAAGAAACTCAATAACAACGAAAAACATTTCTTTGTCGAGGGGGGGCGGAGGGAAGAGAAAAAAACGCCACGACATTCCCGCGGTCGATTCGTCTTCTGGAACGTTACGCTTCGACTGTTTTCATCATACTCCAGTACTCAATTTCTTGTTAGACTATAGTGAGCTATATCCAGTGGACAATAATTCACCCGTAGGAATAATTGTCAAGCCACTTCAACAGAGACACCGTCGATAGACATAAAACCTCCACTTGAGACAAAGTTCCTTCCTCTTTATGATTGGACTCGAAAAGGGAGAACGAGAGATGGGAAGTGCAGTAAAATCTCAGCTTGTCAGAGTAGAAAAATTATTGGATAAGTTGTGTATCTATGGTTTGTACTAATGGTAAAAATAATACCACTCACCTGTAGTACCCTCTTTGGCAATCCGGTCTTCTGGGAAAGCTGCTTGAGATCCTTCGCGTCGGGATTGTGATTGATGGCAAAGTAACTCTTCATCGTCCTCAACTGATGATGCTTGAAGCTCGTTCTCATGCGTTTCGTTCGGCTGTTTGATCCAGGCATACCCGGTGTACCAGGACCTCTACCAAATGGCATATCAATGTAATCCGAGTTGAGGTCTGCAAATGAATGGAGAGAAAATTGGGTATTAAGACGATTGTCCATAGAATGTCTCATTCATCAGGCTCGTAGAACATTATAATAATTGACACATGACTGATCAGCCTGAGGGACATTGAGATGCCACTGCAGTAGCATTCCTCTTCCTGCAGTTATATTGCATGCTTACAAACTATCCAGACCTAATATAGAGTTGTAATTGGCCATGTATACGAGACTCGTGCATACTCTTTCGCATACTGGCTATCACCCCCTCTTCATGGCCTTTCTCGTTTGCACTCTCAAGGAGCTAATGAGCCGTGATACGCATCAAACAGCGTTAGGAGTCGACTTTAAAACCATAGTCTTCTCTCGGTAGCGTGTTGTGTGTATACGCCTGTCCGCACCGACGGACCTCCCTATCATCGCCAATGGCTATAGAGAATCCATTCACGCTTTATGCAAGTGAAGAAAAAAAAGAGAAAGAACCACCAATCGAATTGTCATCATCAGATTCTTTTCGCTAAACCTTGATGCAGCAGTTACATCACACCGACTGTGCCCCATTCCACTCGCTATCCCACAGTGAATCTATAAGAATTCTACTTACGATGATAATGCATCAACGCCACTCGGTTTTTACGTCAAGCTTGGCACAAAACGGTGAGGTTTGCTTTCTCAAATCACCAAAGAGGCAATTCGCACATTTCCAAATCGGGTTCCACACTCAACATTCGCATCACGCATGCAGTTCTTTAACGAAAGAGAGACGTCCAAAAGAGTTGGGTAAAATCGTTTATACGTGTTGTGCCCTGCGAGAAAATCGTTTAGAGAGGTGTGGAAAGCCATTGTTTCCCACGGTCAGTGCAAGAACAGGTTTGAAGATTGAATTTTCGAGTGGCTCAACCCACGTTAGGGCACACGGCCACAGTGATAAAATGAGAAGAGAGGGCGTAGTGGTGGTGGTGGTGGTGGTAAAACGGAGAGAGATGTTTAAGAGAAAGATGGAAAAAAAGGATGAAGAGCCCTGTTGGATCGTACTCGTGAATTTATGTCGACTGGACAAATTTTATCAGGGTTCGGTGGCAAACGCCGAACGCCCACGCTTACCGTAAATCACCGTGGCTCTGGCTTCACGAGTACTAACACTCTCGCCAACGTGCTACACACCGAATGATAAAGAGAGACAGAAGTAACACCAATCCAGAGTGGTTAATGTTTCGACCTTGACGACAACATCGGAATCGTTGGTTTGGTACATACACATGAATAACATTTGAATTTTCAAAGTGGCGAGAGAGAGAGAGAGAGAGAGAGAGGCGGAAAATTAGTGTGTCGAGTGAGAAGTCTTGCCCTTGTACCAAGCCTGCCAGATTGTGATCGTAGTTGTCTATGGCAGCACAAGCCTCATCCACGTTGTGAGAAGAGGATGAGGAATGAGAGGGGAAGAAGAATCACCGCATGCATAGTGTTGGTTACAATTGGAAATTGTCTGATAGAAAGCAATCAATCAACCAATGAGGCTATACTAGCCTCTCCATCTAATCCTCAACAGTGGTTATTCATATTTGTTAGGTGATTTACTGGTAACAAATCATGACATCCGTTCTATCCAGAGACAACGAGAGTATCTCTTACATTTCCGGTAGTCCGGCCACCACCAAATGTCCAGTCAACCGGGAATGACTGACTCAGTCCAATTGAGAAACGAACAGTTCAATGAGGAAGCCAGACGAATGACAGTAGAAAAAAAATTTGCAGCAAATTCAATCCAACAAAAACCGGTAACGAGAGCGAATCGAAAGTGTCAGGAAAACCTTGAGAGAAAAATGGTTGGTAATGTCACATTCTGTCCTCTGATAACTTAAAAAAAAAAGTCAAAAGGAGGAGATGACACAAGTACCACGAAAGAGCGACTGCTCGAAATATACACCGTGGAGCAATTTTACGGACTGCCAAGTGCTGCACATAAGGAGGCAAGTTGCGTGAACCGAAAACACCTACTTTTTCATGTACTTTTTATCTTCACAATTCTCCCTAAACGCTGAGCACTCCCTAATGTTCCGCTTTGTCTTTGCTACCAGTGTGTGTCTGGGACATGGTAATGATGCGAGTAATGTCACTCCTTTTTCATTGAGAACACGTGCGAATGAGTGTTGCTCTAATCGAATGGAATAACAGCCAGAAAATGGTGCAATGTTTCCTCAAAGAGAGATACATCTTACAGAGCTATAATTATTCAACAGCTTGAAGAAACTCTTCTCGCCATATTACATAATAATAAAAGAATCAACTCACCAAGACTAGCTGTCATCGCCTCTAGATCTTTCGGCTTCCTTTTTCTGGGCCTCCCTTTTTGTCTGGGTGGAGGCACACCAGCATTGGAACCCACTGTGGAAGCGGCACCATTGAAGTAGGGTACCTTCGGTGGTGAGCCAGCATCAGGTCCAGAAGGCGTTGACGGCTGAAGGGGAACTGGACTCGCATGGGTCAACTGATGTGGATGCTGTGGATGCATTGAGTGATGTGGATGTGGTGGTACATGATGTGGCTGATGATGCAAGAATTCAGGTGATGGAAATGACTGGCCAGGATAATGAGGACCTGGTGGATAAACTGGTACCGGCGGACTCTGTGATGGATGCAATTCAGCTCCCATTTCATAGTGCAAACGACAAAGTACAGCACCATCTCTCATACCAAAATGATCACCCTTTGTCAATGGTACTGTACAAGCTGCACAGGAAAAACATCGAACGTGAAACACCAATTCCCTCGCTCGCATCACCAATTCCGATGCTAAAATTGCCGCTTGACATCTTGCACATCGTTTCATGCTGCCGAACATTCTGAAAGCAGAAACAATACAAAGGCTGTTACAATGTTAACGTTACAGAACAACTTTAGTACTATACTGGATGACATTGAGAGTGGTGTAGGCGTTTGTAGATAAAGGAGAATCCGAAATGGATAAGGCACGTTTGAGAGCAGGCATTTCCCACAGATGTTGTTAGGAGAGTGGTTGAAAAGGAGAAAAAAATAAAGAGGTTTTAAAAAGAGAGTGGAGAACGATCGATACGTATACTCGTGTGATATCAGTAACCAGTGGCGGTATACTGGAGACAAGCGGCATAAAGAGGCGGAAGGGAGGATATCAACGATACACGAGAACTGGCCGACATCGCTACTGCATTAGCGGCACCCTACAGTCTCCATTACGTACGCCACAAAGAAAGAATCCTCTATCTGGCCAGATATCAACCTCCTGACTACCTACTCCCTGGCCTATCTCTGCTTCCAAATATATTGCAACTTTCGACAGCCACCGAACAACTAGATGGAGACGTACCCAATATTTATAAAGTCGGTGAGTGTTACCTTTTTCATCTCCATTTAAAACAGGCATTTTCAAAGGCATCTACTCCCTCACTCAGATACAGGCGCGTTTACAGAATAATTTAGAAAAAACACAGCTGTCAACATTCTGAAAGATTAGCTCCTAATGACTCACAAAGCTCTCTTGACTCGTAACACACGGTGAGGCCATACTTTATTGTCATCATTCTCAATCCTGTCAATACGTGGTCCGTTACCCTCGGCCCAGGGGGTCGTGGTTAGACATACACATTTTTCTACTAATCGTATCCGACATTGAATTACGTAATCGCTCCAAGTCCAGTTGGGTTCTCTGGTCATAACCCCGGGGTTGTAGCCAAGACCTGCAGATATACCAAAGCAAAGCGCCTATTGCCTCTTTCTTTTCATTCATTTTTTTTCTTTTCCATTCCTTTCTTTTTTCCCTCGTTGCCAAAGACCCACGGCAAAAGGCGATGAATGAGCTAACCCAGGAATAACCTCATTCAGATGTTTCGTTGCGGATGCGGTTGCCTGCAGGGGCGACCCGCAGAGTTTTACAAGTATCGCCATATGCGTTACATTATTATACAACTTGTGGAGCCTCAGCTATGTTCACCCCTCCTTCTATCTATCTCTCTCTCTCTCACTCTCTTATTCTCCTAAGTCTAGTAACATTTGAAGCCTTGGCTGCTAAACAACAAATCTTTAACAAAGAGGTCGGAAATCTTTTATAAAAATCAAAAGGATAGGCGTGTTGTATGTGAGGACCACTTGCCGAGCGTTCGCACACTGTATATAAATTTTATTTCTCTCCTTCGAAATCTCACGTTGTAGCACGTGGTGTGTCTCCATACGGGGTGTGTCCACAGGTTTCTTGTTCACAAGAATCTCAAGTAGACAATCTAGAATTTCAAAAAATTCTAGATTGTTCATAATCATGTCCACATGATATATAATATTTATCTCTTCCTCATTCCTCTCATCCCCCGACAGGCAATTTTATTCATCAAGTATATCACTGGTTTGATATACCAGAATAAACCTTTTATTTCAACTTTTATCATATTTTAATGTGAGCTTGTAACACGTTTTATTTTATGAATGATGCAGTATCCACCAGTTGACTCTGTCGCACGTATATATGTGGACACCGCTGCGCGTGGGACGTGGTACGTGACTGCTACTCCCTTCTGGGTCGCCCTGCATTAATCTAGATCATGGCTTTATATTACCAGCATCTTCTTATTGGCATACCGTGTTCCTAAAGCGTTGCACGACATTTTATTTTATTCTCATTTGAGATACGAGGCGCATGGAACACTCAATTCTTGACAATATTTTCTCTTTTCGCTCTCTCTCTCTTTCTCGCTCTCCTTCTCTCTCGTTGGGATGAATTCTTGGATCGATGAACCAGTGGCTGAGGGATAATGTAATTTTGAAGTGACTATTCAGTTGAGATATAAAACATTCACGTGTTTATGGTCAAAGTATTACTTATAGTCGCTCCTCCATCTTCTTATCACCCCACGTTCTAAAGGGAGGGAGGGAGGGGAAGGTTATTCGCGATGCATTTTAATTACAATTCTACTGGGTTATTTCGTTCCTTCCTTCACCCTCCCCCACGCTACCTCTTTCTTGCCACTGGTCTTCCTTATCGAAGAAATAATAATTTACAGTGTCAGATCCACTAGTGAAAGAGGGCCGCAAATGCGTCATCCGCGAGAGGATGGGGCGGTATGAGGGGGATAAAAGGGGAACAGGTTGCAAAATACTGTATAGCAGCCGTTTCAATCGTGTACATATATGTGAGGAATAGCAACTACCACCGCGTGTCCTACCCGGGCTCAGACATTTGCCGGCTGACTAATGCGACGGCAACACGACATCGTAAAGTGCGTTTGGGATCTGTATCGCGTACCCAAGTATCATAAGAAACTTGTCTTTTTATATTTTCTATGTTGAGCCTTTGATTCCACAACGACAAGTATTAGAGGTGATATTTCTTTTGTTTGTCACATCAGCAAATTTTTCAATTTATCAAGAGCCACTTTGGACACTCGAGGGGTTTTTTTCCTCCTTTGAATTGTGCAAATATTCAAGCATGTTTAGATTTATAAAACACTTGAAATAACGTAGTACGTGCTTTATATGGCATAACCGAGGTAACCCGATACTTTTTAGTAAGAGTGGTTTATGGTGGGTGACACTCTTGCAATATTTGCGTTAACAGAGGGGCGAAAAAAGAGTTGGACATGACCTTGCGCTTATGGGTGTTTATCCCAGGAGAGGTGAGTCGCCCTCCTGCGGTGCTACGCCGAATTGCCCTAACATAGCGATGAGCAACGATCTGCTAGTAATAAAAGAGTTGAAAAGATATAAAGTGAGGTGAAATGAACCTCGAATTATTTTATTTGATTATTCAGGGAAAATTTGTCCGTTTATCTGGTAGAATGGGGCAATAAAGTCAACACTCAAACATTCACCAAAATGGCGGTGGTTGGTTTATGACAACCCCGGTGAATTCGAAACAGATTTTGTAGCTGAAGATTTGAATCGGACAATGAGGTGGTATGCATGAGACATTATGTACCATTGAAGTTGGGTACACATGTTGTTACTTGTTTTTCAAGGGTATTTCTCCCAGTGGTGATCATGCATATGATGCATGGGACCAGTTGGCCGCAGGTGTCACTTGTACAAATGCGTTCATCGGGCTATCTCACGAGATCTACTACATCGCGATACTGGGCCAGTCACCTCCCGTAGTTATCCCTATCTATATTCACCGCAGTGAGATATTAATCATTTGTTCTCTCTCTTATTCTCAACCCATCATCTTTGTTTTATCCCCTCGATATGGGCTTCTTAACCGCTGCAAAACACAGAGGATGGACTATTGTATGATTTTATGACAAGAGATTAAAATTGCATCAGGCGAGACATTATACAAACACTTGGACATTTGTGACCCAAGAGGTGGATGAAGGAATCTGAAAAATACTGCGACATCGTGGCAGCTACCGATGATACATACCCCGGGTGTCATCTCTGTCACGGCACCGCGGTGGTATTATGTTACCCTGCCCCCCTGAGATCCCTCGGTAGGGTCGTGACTCCGTCATATTTATGTCCATGGCTACTTTTTCCACCGAAAATCCCGACGGGACGCCACACGAGATATCTACCCGTGGAATCCCGTGGAATTTTTATAGACTACTTTCTTTCACTCCCGCGCGGTCATTGAACAAAATGTCCTTATATGCACAGTGGTTTGGTGATGCCGTTTTGTTTCCAAAAACTGACGGTTTAATGCAAAAACGTCAACATCGGTTTACCCGTGATATGGTAAAAGATATTAGGGTACACACACAGTCTTGGGCACAGCATCTTAATTATGAGTGGTAAATTATGAGAAAGCTTCTGGGCGCTGAAATATTTGTGCGTTCACCAGCAGAGTCGTCCATAGGGGGTTATGGCTCAATTACCACTCGCTGTTCTCTTTGGTTAAAGGCGTTGATTTAAGACTGTGAATTTCCTGCCCACTAAATGTACCCTCTCGCGCCACTTTTGGTTAGCCTAATGGGGATTTTTAATCGCCTTCTCCTCATGTGGATTTTTCACAGGGCATATATAAACGCCCGCAGCGACGATACTTTCCTTCTGAATGGGACTACTCTACCAGGTATGGGTAAATATGGTTTTGATAGTTTTACAGGGCGTTAATGTTTCATGAAGAGTGTGGCAAGGAAAAAGAATAACGTGTTTGCGTTTTGTTGGTATCTGTCATGGGAACAGGAACGCGGGACACTTTAGTTCTCCCGTGAAAAACCCAGAGCGTCTCTATCAAGATGGGCTCGGATCCGCTGATGATAGATAGACCGTGCAACTCGAGTTCAGTCATCGTGGAGGAACACGCGATGCGCTCTTATCCGTGGAACGGGCTGCTTCTTGGGAGGGACGTATGAGACGGGCAAATACTTCAACTTTTGTGTCATACATACTGGTGTGTATGCGTATGTGCTGGGGTTTAATAAGATTGGGCCCCCGTCGCGATGCACAGTCTCTTGTTTTATATGTGTGGATGGACGAGGTGCTGTAGGCACGCCATCTTCGCAATGCGTGACCACTGCCCCCCCGAGATAGTCCAGGAAGTTGCCCTGAGTCTGTCTCCTTCGCATCAACGCGCATTCTCCAGCGCATTTGTATTGTGATTATCAAAACACGTGTTGATGCTTATGGATCTATTAATCCCTCAATTTTGATCACAAGCACTTGGAATAGAATAAGAAAGTGTCCAGGTACGTGGAGTAAACAGCCCATACATCACAGCAACCAGGGTCAAAACATGGATTCAAGACTGGTAACGTTACGATCCTCATAGTCGTAAAATTCACGTTTTAATTTATACCATGAGTCGTGGTAAATTTACAAGGAAAGAGGTAGCTGAAAGCACGTCGCTACGAGTTTACCACAGAGTTATTTATCGAGTGGATATTTTCACTGCCACGTTGAAATCACCAATGGTTTTATTCAAAGTCACCAAAAAATTACAAGTTTACATTTTAATATTCACCGCTATTGACGGAAAAAATGATTTTCATTGGAGTATAAATTACTTTCTCCTTCAGACTCACCACTCGGTCTCTATACTTTGTATTATCAAAATGATTTTTCTTCATCATCACCTGCCTGATGGTTGCTCTATCCCATGATCCTTTAAGTTATGGAATGCGATGATCTATCGATCAATCCGTGATAGCCCGTGAGTATATACTCCAAGCATATGTCAGGATGATTTTCAAACGTGAATCGTATACGATTTTAATGCGTACACAAATTGCATTTAATGACTGCGATCACCATGAAAGATTGAAGGAACAACTCACTTTGAGAGTTATTGCAATATAGTCCTGACCGTGATGGGTATTCTCTCGACATTGGCAAGTAAAATAAATATATATCGTATATCTGGCCATATATACATGCCAATTGATTTCTTAATTAAATGTAAATTTCAACTTTATTCACTCGCATATCTCTGATCAATCTCCAAGACTGACATCATAATGTACAATTCTTTGTCGCTTATTAGATTCCATCAGACAGAAAGAAGCCATTACCGGAATAAACACTGCTGTATGAAAATGAGCGTCGACTTGCCACTCAGGTGTTCACCATGGAAAAAAAATCCACTCACTCTTCGATTCTGATTAATTTATTATGCAATACGGTAGAGAGCAGGTTGACCGCTAACTGCTGAAGAGTTACTAACCAATTTGTCAAGCAGAGGAACGATTTAATGCGCCACTTTGTCGCGACAAACGAGAGGAGTTCATTGTGAGCTGGGTATTATTACCTCTCTTGGATAATGACAGAGTGAGGAGTGGAGATTTACTCGTTTCAATATGTACACTATCCTCCTCATGATAGGTTCATTTAACTTATTCAAAACAAATCTGTAATTCAGCTCAATCACTACCATATGCAATAAATCTCGTTACATCGATATACATCTTATCAAGTGATAAATTTTCCAACAGCACAGCAGTAATACCAAGTGTTCTATCATACTTGCTCCCCTTCTGGACCCTATTTTTTTCCCTCCCACTGCTGTATCTCTCTCAGTTTCTTGCTTCTGCCTGGTTATATATGCGATATGGTATCTTGATATCCCTCAACGATGCATTCCGATCCGTCCTTAAACCGGTTAAACCTCTAGAAAATATTCCAAGTTTTCAGGTTAAATTCATCGCAAAATGTACACGAACAGGCCTCAAGCCATGAGTTACCATTAATACTCACATGCGAACTTCAGCGATACACTTCCTGAATCGGAAATGTCAAATAATTCATTGCACGTTCCGAACGGTCAACGCTCGTTAACAACGTACCTCTGGATGAGCAACAAGGAAAAATAAAGACAGTGAAAATAAATGATGAAGAACTTGTCTGTTGGAATTGTATGCCAGTGAATACACATTTTGGGTAAATTGTTACATGGCAGAGTTGGTGGTAAATCGTGGAGAGGCAAAAATTTGACATTTAACAAACGCCCTGAGATCTTATCCCACCGTATATGGGGTGGCATTGGACAAAAGTGTATCAGATGATAAATATCAGAGTTCCTCGTATACATACGACTCGGTTCATGCTCTGTTCGTTTGAGTCTACATACGTTTCACTGTCTGGGCTGGGTATTTTGTAAATAAAGATGTGGCTATACCGAGAGAAATAATCCAGGAAGTCCTTCTCACTTCTGAAAGAGTCCGAGGGGCTGGCAATGCTCTTTGCAATGTGCTAAAGTATATAGCCAACTATCTCTTTACGCGCAGGCAATTTTTATGACGAAGCCACCCGGGCGGCCCGAGACGTCACGCGAGGTGACGAGAAGAGAAAAAATATAAATATATATATATATCCCCACACATATTACAGTAGTACGAGCGTGTGCACTATCGACACTAGCTAATTTTGGGCCACCAATCTTGTATCACTGATCAGTCATGTTGGTAGACCACCGGTTGGGGCAAAAAAGAGGAGAATAAGAAAGGCTGGTGGTGTAGTTAGATGAACCGATTTGCTATTAAAGTTGGTCAGGATGGGGGAAAAACAATGGAAAGGAATTAAAATAAAGTCATTTCCTTTGTGTATGTCTGTTGATTTCAAAAGTCGGAAGATGTGCAGATGGACAAGGAATACTGTTTCCTCACGCGATGTGCCCCTATAATAACAATCAGAAGGTCTTGTATCTCTGTTCCTCAATTTTTATTTTTTATTTTTCCAACTCTTCAAGATCCTACATGCAAAGGTTTCAGATAAGAGGCTTTCGCTCATAACTTGCCGTGACAGGATGTCAAATTTCGTATCAAGTATAAGGTGGCCAAAAATCACATTTAAACAGTCGATGTAAAGTTAAAATGCAAAAGGTTAAATTGTGCACACTTGATGGACTCAAAAAAAAAAAAAAATATTATCCCTGGAAAATTCATTACGCATGCGCAGTGCACACGTGAGGAAAGTGGCGCGTGCGCGCAAAACAGTATATCAAAGATGTCGCTTCACTATCTTCTCAAGTCTTGTGCCATACAACAATTTTACCCCACCCCATCACTTCTTGTTTGCCATACCCAATCTTTATCTCTTCACCGTCTCTCTCTACCTATCCGTGTCTTCATTACTGCAAGCTAAGACCGGACTTATTATCTAGTCTCTCAATCTATCTGGTATACATACGATACGCTAATGTAATTTTAGCTCCATGCGGCCTGGCTAAAGATTTTATTTTCGACTCTCCATCTGGCTGCAAAGCACCGTCAACCGTCCCAAAACACACTTAACACAAACTATTTGCAACTTCTTATTTCAGGGGTTATTCTCTCTTGGATCACTTCGTTTGAGGATTTTTCCGGGGAACTTGTTGGTAATATGGGCAATCATTCAATGTCAGTTTTGAGTTTATGCCACAGTTCAGGAGAACATGAAACGAAAAAGTGTCCACGTGGTACCAATCGAATGGTAAGAGGGTGAAATTCCCTTGTACGACAAACACGTGCTAACTGTGAGCTGCAATGGTTTAAAAGTACTCGGAGTAAATCTGGGCAATCGTGACCCAAGGTCGAGGGATTTAGAGACATTGGCTTTTGTGGTAAAATGCCATTTGTGCTTTGTGATACTGGATCCTAAAATGGTGACGCTATAACGGAATGGTTTTCCAAGCTGAAACAATGGCCACTAATCTGTCCTTGCGATCGCTTTTGGGGCCTGAGGATTTGAATTTCCTGGAATTATATGCACTTGTACGGATATACAAAGAGTGTTTAGAGTCACTTAAGTCGTATTTGAGGTGGAAACGTTCTTGTAATATAAAGTATTGCGAGTTATTTTAATGCTTGAAGAAAATTCAATTTTTTTTATCATGTAAATTACCGCACACGGTGATGGATACTTCATGCTGGCAAACGCATATCCCAAGTGGAATAAAAAATAAGAGGTGGAGAGAGAAGAGTTGTGTGTTTGTTGGGCTGTAGAGTCGCTCCAAGTCCACGAACTAATGGTCACGACTCGGCCATTTACCTCCGGCGAAGAGTCGATTCACGATAAGTAAATCACCGTCGATCTACATTTCATCACGAGACGAGTGATACCCACGTAGGAGAGTTACTCGAGTGGCTCTCCTTGACTCTTCCACCGCTAATGCATCAAAAATATATATATATAAACCATGCTGGGCTTCTGGATCTCTCAGTAATCGGACTTTCCGCATTGCAGAGATACCAATAAACTTTCCAATTTAAATTTAAGGGTCTGCAGTTGGTATAACCATCGTTTGAGTTAACTTGTTACATTGCTACTTGTGGGAGAAGGTCGTTCAAGGTTTTAGACCACGATTGCCGGTTAACTCAATCTCGTGCTTCGCTTTCGTGAATCACGAGGACAAGACTGATGGAGTGTGGGTTATACGCTTCAATGCTGAATCGCTCTTTCATCCGCAAAGTGTAACTCAATGGCAACACCACAATTCCCGTCCCCTTTTTTCTTTTTTTCTTTACCCCAGAATTATCCAGCAGTGCAAAAGTACCAAACCCCAACGAATTGCCCAGCGTTTTAAATGGGTCAGTAATCGTCAGTATTCAAGAAAAATTGGGAAAAGTGGGATTTAGCAAGAAAAGATGAATGAAGAAAAGACGAGAGATGAAAAACTCGAAAAAAAGATTCAGCACTTACTTGTAGTAATCCTTTTTGCAGTAAATGTTTCCGTCCCTGCTGAAACAGGTGATCTCACCGTCGAGTCCCTGACGACAGTGGGAACACTGCAGGCAAGCGGCATGCCACCTTCTGTCTACCGCCTGTAGATAAAACCTGTCGGATATTCTGAGACCACATCCAGCGCACACGACCCCTGGAACGTCGTCGGCTTGTGATGGTGGTGTTGGTGGTGGTTCCAATTTTGGAATAGCATGTATATCATCATTATTACGATTATTCTGCTGATTATTTTGATGCTGCACCTGCACCTGAGACTGATGATTATGCAACTGCTGATTGTGATGACAGTGTTGATTTGTCTGTGGTGGCATTGTTAGATCACTTGGATTCTCGTAACTATTTCGATAATCACCACCTGTTTTATGACACCAATCTGAATATCCGTTATGAAGAATATATGTACTATTTACGATATATTGTATTTCATCAGCATTTATACATGAAAATAATCTGACTTACCGGGTGATCCATAATCCCTGGAGTCATAGGGGGTTGTCGAGTCGTCGTAACAATTATTATTAGTACCACAGTGTGTCTGATGCAGTGGTGTACGATGAACACCGTGATGGTGGGCAGCAGGTGGGCTACAGGGTAGAGTTGTGGGTCTTGCGGCATCACCCATCGACGCCGGGAGACATGGACTAAGGTCTCTCGTTTGATCAACAACTCCAGGACCCCCTGCGCTCCCTGGCCCACCACCTTGACAGCCCAAAGCCAAGCCGCTTCCACGCTCCTGCGAGCCGGGCGGCTGCTGAAACAAATACAATCAATGCATTTTTATCATGTCTAATATAAAATTCAATGGGTTTTTCTTTATTTATACTCCATTGAGATCATTGTCGGGGATTATTTTGCCTGGTTTCTTTGAAAACATGCGTAAATCCAGACGAAGGAGAAATGGAGGATTTGCAATGAAAAGGAGGGGAAAGATCATGGGGTATATAGTCAAAAGGAGGAGGTTTGTAAGAATGGCCGAGGCGAGGAGAAGTGACGGTGGGTTACGCCGTGTGACAGCCGCACGCCAGTAGACACTGATGGATGTCGCAAGCCTGAGCGCATGCGCGATCACCCTATAAGGTGCCTCAACCGCCGGCCAATCCGAGACTCACCACCGTGTATTTCAACTGTCAGCGCGCGCGGCTTCTCTCGGTGTACCGCGACATAAATTATCGTTTCACTCTTCCCCTCTCTTCCCCCCCGCCCTTTCGTTCACCACCTCCCCTCACAAACGATTGCTCCTCTGCCTCCCTTTGCTGATACTTTCCTCCTATCTGACCAAAGAGCGCTACTATACTATAGCTTCGATATTACTTGCAGCCCCAACAGACCAGCCTCCACCATGGAAAACCAATGCTGTACTTTACGACGCCAGATACCGGTATTTACGGCGTATATACCTGTAGAAAGGGAGAGGAGGGGGGGACGAGTGCGGTCTCAGCGGCACGTTTGCGAATTCAACGACACACATTATGGCTGGACTAGGGTCATAAAGAGTTTTCCCATGGAGAAGTCTCTGGTGTCTCTGTCGCAGATAACAAGTGATTTCGTATCGTGAGGCCGAGAGATGCATTTGAAATAAAAATTTTAAGGGATTTAGATCCGAGTGCCAGTGGGACTGCTGTAAAGCAGATAAACACGGTGGTAAAATCTTGATGTAGGAGAAAAAAAACAAAAAAACAGCCTCAACCAGTGTCTTTGTAATTGTAATTATACTGGAGTTATTTATCAAGAATTATTACGTGTTTTTTTTTCCTGTTCTAAACTGAATGAGAACACTGTCCGCTACTTTCACCCGATGTACACTTGCACAAGAGATATACGACTCGTTGCCACTGGGATGGGTTTTTCATTTTTGCACGAAAACGTGAAGTAAATAACGAGAAGGCGAAACGACACGAAAACCCACCCAACGCTCTGTGGTGGAATACAAGGCAGTTCAAGTTATATGGCGGTGGTAGAGGAAAGAATGCAGTCTGAAATGTCGCTCAGGGAGGCGGTTTAACGGTGGAGGAGATGGTGGCTAAAGGGCCCAAGACGATTGTCCAAGATGGAGATGGACTTCCGTTTTTCAATAGGTGGAAATGTTTGAGAGTTAAGGTTTTTTTTTTTTCATCCCCACTTTTACGTATTTGGATGAGTGACAATAAAGTTAATGTCGTTGATTATATGGGAATCGCAGAGATAAAAAATTTCTCAGTATGGACAAGGGGAGGGGTTGTGTGTGTGAGAGATGTGAAAAATGAGAATGCATGGAACTGCCAGTGGAACGATCATGTACATGATGTAGATGGTAGGATTTTGGTGAATATAGCTGTGCTGTTTCGTGAAGATAACGAGCACGACCTCGTGGGTATATGGATGGTGACCATGGTGTGTTCTGCGTGGGCGGCAGTTAACACTGGCAACTTTTGATATCAACTATCTTATACTCTCCAGCCAAGGAACGGCCACTGTTCTTTCCCCTCCTCTCCCCCCCGCCCCTGGGGTGCTTCCATCATTCAATATTCAAATGTGGATGAAAATGAATAAAATCCAGAGTTTATGGAGAAATTGTGATAATATTCAATAAAGACGTTTTTGATTCATAAAAATTGAAATGTCTCTCTTGACTGTATATGAGATCAAGACGGTAATTCAATGTGATAAGGGCGATGGGGTCAGCACGGTCTAGGTTATCATGAGTGAATGGTGGCCACGACTTTCTACTCAGTCCATTTAACAAAATTGTTTATTGTAGAATTGTTTGCGAATAATTTGTGACATTTGAGTTTTAACTTTGTTTTGTTTCAATGTCTGCGAGAATGAACTCGGACATGTCAAAGACAGTTTCAAGGAACATTTTCGTTAGTCTCGGTGCAACGGGTCAGAGACGAGTGAGCGAAGATGCGAGAGGGAGATCACGTGGTCTCATTTTGCGATGGACAATAAATTATGAGTCTCGACGCACTCAGCGCACGACGCGTCACACTGAGGGTCTATCGTCGCCAGACGCAGCGAGAGAGAGAGAGAGAGAGAGACCGGGGGGATTGGATGGCTAAGAGAGATGACAAGTGCAAAAGGAAATAAATGAAGAAGAGTCGATTCTGTTATCTGCACTGACTGCCGCTGAAATAATCATCTCCCTCGTGTTAGATATTTACGAGAAAGCATTGACGAGACTCTCAGACGCCAATTTAATGACCAGTCTCGATGACTCGACTCTCATTGTGATGCTAATGATATTTATAATGGTGTAAGTATCACTGATTACTCAGAAGTGATTAATTTCTATTTAAACAAATGTATTAATTCTTATAAAACAAAAAACGGATCTACGGTGGCACGAGTTTTTTTTTTGCACTGAAAATATCATCATCACGCCTTCACAGACCGCTGCCCAGCGAGTTTAAAGGGCAGAAGAGTTGGGTCAAGGGAAATTAAAAATAACTTAAGCTTCGGTTAATTATGCAATAATCCTGGAGTTAATTTGGGATTACCTAGTCTGAGTTTATGCACATGAAAATGCATGAAGTGAGGAAGAGAAATGAAATCCGGAAGGTGTATGGTGATAGGCCAGATGATGGGTTATGAGTCTTTGCTTCTTGGTTATTTTTTTTTTTTTAAGGGTTTCTTGCTGGTGTGGAGGCTCGGTCCGTGGGCATCAGCAGGATGTAACGCTCGGCGCATTCGAATGATTACCGCTAAATAACACCTTTACACGCCCCTGATTGTGAACCGGGGGGTTGCAACAAGGTAGGCAAATGGTACTTCATTCATGAGAATTGAATTAACGTTTGGTATTAGAGGATTGGGTTATTTGTAATTTATGAGATTGTAAATATTTGAATGTTGGCTGTTAATGAATTGATTGTAACTGAATTTATCAATTTGGAGAGACAAGAAATTTTTTTAACAATTTTCATTATTCAAGGGATTGACGAAATTGAAGGATGTAAATATTTTTACAGTCATACAACCCGTTTTGCCCCAGAAATTTCCCAGATACAGATAAAACAATTTGAATCTATTGTAATATATTTTTGTTATATAATAAAAATAATGGGGTAAAATAGGATGTCTTTTTTCATAATTTAGATAAGAATTTTTCAATTTTTTTCATGACACCACTGACAATCTTCATAATCATATACTCCTTGAATGAATATATTTGTTCTCATGTACTCCAGTGAAGTTTCAACGATTTTTTTATGCTAATGACAAATGTACCAAAGAGATATATCTAATTAATCGTTAGATTGGTATAATGTTAAATCTAAATGGAGTTACGCATTGAATGTTTTAGTTTGCGATGCAAAGTAATCACTCTGGTCACTGGTAATACCACAGTGGGTACATAGCCAGTTGTATGTTTACTCCGCCTGTTGTCGTGCCCCCCGCGATAAACCAATCGTCGGCCGCAAACTTGCTCCATACGGAGGACTGAAACAACGATTGTCGCCGGCAATGCAAATGGACTTTACACGATGAGTTTAATCGCGTGCACTACCCCTCCCCCCACTGTGACTTCAATAAACATTTTCACTCTCGATGCAAGTGATAACGGCAACTCTGATGACCACTTTTCGGTGAATTATCATTTTGTAATTTAACCCAGAGTTACGAGTGCTCTTACCAATCTCAAATATCGAGGAGACTTTATTTGCAATGAGTTATTGAGATAGACACGATATCAGTGACACGCAACATCAATCGACAAATTGGTACTTGCGTAAGAAGCTAATTGAAATATTAAATCTGACATAGATATATATATTTTATTTCTATTTCTCTCAATGTCACAATTTCATTATCAACAACATTACAAATTGACAGGGAAAAATTGTTAATTATATAAATGCAATTGAAAAAATATCAATGAAAGATGGATATTTGAATATTGTTTAATCTGATATTTCTTTTAGAAAAAAAAAGGTGCACGAAACAGGTTTACATCCTCCACTTGGGGACTCCCGCGGGCAGGTGAACACTGTCCAATTCTGACTGTTTCACTTGGATATAAAAAATAGAAGGTATGGTGGAAAAAAATTAAATTAAACGTCCTGTGTCAGCTGGTAACACGAAAACGTACCTATTATTTTTATTTTTCTATCATTGGATCACAAAACAAAAAAGAGGGGTAGCCGAGTCATGCACCTCTTGTTGAAGAGTCATTGACGCATGTGTAGAGGATTATTTGAAAAAAAGAGACATATCCCAATCAAAACAAAAGTATTGTACTAATTTCTAGGTTGATAAATAAACAGAGGGGCGGGGGGGAGAGGGGTAAGAGAAATTATTTAAATGACAGATGTGCAAAGTACAAATTCCACTGGTGGAAAGCCAGCAAAAACAAGTTACATTCTCATGTCTTGTATAATTTTTTTTATTTCATTTCCAAAAAAATTATTGCAATTTTTTTTCCCCCACTGAGAGATAAGTCATTATCGCCGGGGGAGAGACGAGCCCATTCCGAATCAGCTGGTATAATTGCTCTGCCATTCATTTACGACACAAATATCATCCCATGACGTTTACCAACATAATCATGAAGCTAAATGATGAAAGAAATGAATTTTAACCCCAGCAAAATAATAATCTTGAAAAAAAAAAATATCCACCGTTTAATTCATAATAATTCCGAGAGTCTTCAAATCCAATTTTTATTGCCACCTTTAAAAAAAAATAATAATAATAACACTGAGAAACCGGTCCCACTGTAATAATTTTCATCTGCTGTCAACGCTACCGTTCACCTGTAAAATCTTCCTCGTATAAACCATTAATGGAGAAATTAATGGGAGAAAGAAAATGGAGACTAGAGAGAATGAAAATTGTGGTATTTAAATGTAAAAAAAATTATTGAAAAATTATCTAATTACAAATGCAGTAAAATGTGTAGCGCGCGAGATGACTCGTGAATGGATCTCACTTTCCCGAATAATTGCACAATATAATCACGTAATAGTCATGTAGAGGGGTTTTCCCACATATGCCACTCACTCTTGCAAGAACAAGAGACGTAGGAAAAAAATAAAAATAAATAATACACACATTCACGATGGCATATTCTCACGTCATTCGTGAATTGTTGCTTCTCTGTTTGCCACTTTTTGTGGGCAAATTGTAACGATTGGATATTTATGAAAATTGTGGGAATGGAATAAGAAGGGAAACGTGAGTGTAGGAATAGGAGAAATGAGTGATTTTTTATTCCCTCATTTTTCTCATTTCAACGAGCAAAATAAAGACAAAAAATTGATGGTGAAATGACACTCACCCAGTGCATGCCGGTGGTAGGAGGGGCGCGCTCCTCATACACTCCCATCAGGGTGGCTGCTGTCGCGGGGTAATTCCCGCTGAGGGTGCGAGACCTTGATCCGGTCAAGGTAGAACCGGGGGACCTGGTTGCCAGTAACACGGAGATGGCGTTAACCTCTACCCCTCTCACACTTCAACTATTATCTCCTAGTAAATCAACAGTAATTCCAAATCACCGCTGCATAGAACTCCCTGACGACACTCTCCACTATCCAAACGTACTAATTCTCCTTAACCAACAGGAATAAAAAAAAAAGCATCCAAATAGTCTCAACGAGACTCGGTTTCCCGCAAGTCCTTCGGCCTCATGCTCGCAGCCCCTCAGAGTTCTCGAGGCTCCACTTGAGACCCACAACTTGAAGATACCTGAAGTACTGACGCACACAAAAATAGTCACTAAATTAGAAAAAGAAAAAAAAAACACCAGTCACAGAGATCCGACGGCACGACACAAGTCGAAAAAAAAAAAAAAAAAATCACAACAATCAATGAATTTTAAATCACAATCAACGAAAAATCACACCCGAATTTTTCCTTCCACGAGTGACATTCAGCGTCAGAGTTATCATCAACGTAAACACAAAAAATTCAAAAATATATGGATAATCACACTTAACCCGAGCTCTCAAAGGTAAACCAAAAATCTTGCACGTTAGCAAAACCCATGGACACACAGCGCATGTGCCCTTTAACGTTGACAATATGTCCCCAAAGATCAGGTAAAAATCCCTTTTTCTCGTGTAAGACAGAGACAGGTAGGAATTATAAATTGTATATGTGTATGTGTGTGCCGAGCCAGAGAGACACGACAGGCGTTGTTGCGCCGCTCGGGCCGCGAAGTGGAGTGAGAGAACGAGCCCGAGGATATCACCGTGAGGAAGCGCGCGCAGTCATGAGCGCCCCCATACGGTGGTACAGGGTTGGGAGAAAAAGTGGGGAAAGGCGGTGTTGGAGACGTCAATTGACCGGCCCCTTTTACCCCTACCCCTTTTAATCGAGGATACAGTGGCTCCGCCTTTGCTGTCAATACACTTTTATCCCCCTCCCCCCCCTCATCGCCCTCTACCACCAGATCCCCTCCACCCTTTCTCCTTTTTCACAACTGTAATCCACCTCATTCCACCACAATGCCTTTGCCACTGTTAGTGGAGGTAACCACCACCCAGACATCCTCTCGTGATTCTCGTCCCACGCGACAACACTCTTAAACCACAAGAGTTTGTCTCTGTGATGATGTACATAAGCAGCAAGAGGAAAAAAAAAAAATAACAACTGATGGACCTGTAGGCGTGGATTGTGCATCTTGAGATACTGCCAAACTCTTGAAATGCCAATTCTGTTACATTTTGAATGGTGAAAAAGAAATGTTGTTGATATGTATATATTTCCGTTATTTTGACAGATTTACAAGGATCATTAGGCTGACGGTAGACCGCAAATTCAACATTTGTATTCTCTGGTGTATTTAACAAGTGTCTACAAATTAAATACATTTGCATTTTGGTGGTTGGGTAAATGGTGGGGATTTCTCTATGTAAATAGAGTGACTGTACTGTTGGGGCGTGAGCGCACTGTGGCTTTTGGCTACTGTCTGAAAATTATGATGAGTGGATTAATTGAACAATATTTGATTTTTTTATTGATTCTATTGAACACGCGATTTACGATTTAAAAAATTGTCTGATGGCGATTCACGGGATAATTCAAGCTGCATCTATTCTGATCAGCCGAGCGAACAGTCGCATCCGGCCACGCTTTCTGCCCATTTTTTTGTAATTTTTTTTTCTCAACATCCAGAAATAGTTGTTAAGTCAATCAGATGGAGATCATTCACTCCTTTTGTTCATTCAATTTTTTCTCTCATTAATTTTTCTTTTTAACCGTTTTCACGTGAAATTATCGAATCGAGATGTTGCAGTGAATTAAGATTAACCAAAAAAACTCTAAAAAATTGGTAAAACTTGAAATATTGAGGGAGAAACAAACGGCAGAGAGAGAGAGATCTCTAACTGCGCGAAAAACCGGTTTAACGTTTTGGGGTAAAGAGGCAAAATGTTTGAAAAAGACAAGAAGCCGATTCGCCTCCTCTGTGGGGTTGGGTGGGGGGGGGGGCCGAAACGAAGATAGGGTTGTTCTCGATAAAAAATAAAACAGAATGAAAATAAACAACAAGCGGAAACCTGGATGAATATATACGTGAGCGATTGCAAGTGAGCGCAGTATACGGAGACGAAAAAAAAAACCGGTAATTCAATTCTCGAGATCTCTGACTCAATGAAGATTAAATTACAGTTTTTCTGAATAGTATTTCTTTCTCTTTATTCCATTGAATTTATCATCGATTAAAATCATGGAAATATTTGAAAACATGAGGGAAAAAAAATGTAAGGGGAATGGGTAATAGATATTGCTCACGTTGTCGCCTCAATTTCCAAATATTCTGATCAGGTACAATGAACCCTGGTATTAGTTGTAGGACGTCCTCAGACCCCTTTACAATCATCTAACCATAAACTTGACAACACCTAACAGTACTATCATTTCCAAATGAAAGAAGAAAAAAAAAATATCTAAACAACTTTATTTCCAACTGCGGTGAAAATTTGAATTTCAAATATAGATATCAGAGATAAAAAATTATCACCGCATCTTTATTAAAAAAAAAAATCCAAGAGATTATTTAAACTCTCCATGACATAAATTTGTCAACGAAAAACTGTTGAGTCAAACTATGAAAATTTCCCTCCCCCTCTAAACCTCTAAACCAAAGAATCACCGATTCAAATGGTTATAATTCATTCATGCTGGGTGGAGGGAATGTGGTTATGGACTATCGGAAAAAGATGAAAGGAGGCGTTTTTGGAGAAAGAGGAGAAAAAAAGAAGATATCCATGGGGCGACCTATACTCGTAAATATTCCAGTTGAAAATGTAAAACTTGTACCCATAACGCTCCACCCCTGTGAACATTCATTTACCTATTCTCTTGTCCCCCTCCCACCCTCCTCCCCCCCCCCCACTGAGAAACTCCACTGGACACTTCTTCTTTTTTTCCCATTTCTTCATTGAAGAAAAAAAGAAAAATGTAACAATACAAAAAAGGCGTACCGGTTACACTCGGACAACAACTATATTACAATTGTCGTGTTGGCCTATTGCCAACGTTTTCATTCTCAAAACTTAGGGGGAAAGAGAGAGAGAGGGAGAAGTTGGACAAAAATGTGTTTCTGGGTCTTTCCAATGTCTATTGTTGGTTGGAACAGGGCATGATGGTGGTCAACTAGTTATATTTTACGATGAATAAATACAAAACAGGGAGACATTAGGGATTTGTGAGAATTTTAAAAAATTGGTAAATAGCCCTGGCTTATATTCTCCCCCCCTCAATCGTTAACTTATTTTTATCGCACGTGATTCTCCTCCGTTTATGGTCCAGATGCCAATGATACTCGCAATCAATTCGTTGTCACGTTTTATTTTCCCTTTATTTATGTATCAGTGAGTATTATTGAATATCGTGAAAATTGGGTAGGAAGTCATTGAATTGCCTTTAATCCTGGGTAATTTGTATGCAGTTGTATGGGTGAGTCTTGTGAGACAGAGAAAAACTGGATATATTTGAGCAGGACAAGTTGCTAATGGCTCAGGATCTTGGTGCAGTTGATGATAAAAATATGTTTAACTATTTTTTTTTATTTTTTATTATGAATAAAGTGAGTATTTTTAGAGGGTTAATTATGCGATTTATTGTCTTTCCTGGAATAAAAATTGTTATTATCTCTAATGATTGTACATAAAGTGTCATTTGTAAGGAGAAAATGTTGTGGGGGAAGAGAAGGAGAGGATTAGAGGACGAGATGACGATTAGAGAGCCGATGCACACCCTCATTTAATTCTCAGCTATTCGGGATTGTGTGTAGCTGTTGGAGGATGGAGAGAGGATGAGGGAGAGAAAAATTGGAATGAGCGAGAGGTAGATATGGCGGGGCACCTGAGTCCTATCGAAGTGGTTGGGCGCAGCCCCCAAGCGACTTTGGTGCAACGGACGAATATCCTCTTACAGACACGTGCGAGCCACGTGCCAGTACGTTTCGTCCATGGGTGTACCTCTCTGTCTTTTTTCCCTTTCATGAGGAATCAGAGCAATCTGAGAGCTCTAGGACCTACCGTCATACCTATCAATTAGGGGAATTTTTGGTGAGGGACAAAGGGAGGAAATCTTTTTTTTTTTAAGGGTTTTTTTTTCATTCTTGTTCACTCGACAGATCGTGAGTTTATAAAAAAAACATCGACACTCGATGATTCGATGCGATATGTTCACTCTTTGACAGCTTAATCCAGCGGGTAAAGTGATACCTATACGCTCGGCTTTTGACGAGAAACAATCCGACGGATCGAGTGGAGGGATAGAGTCATAAAAAAAAAAAGAGGATAAAAAATTTCTTAGGCATTTACACTGTCATGGACACCACGTGGCCCTTTTATTGTGGGAAAACTCGTGTTTCCAATTGACGAAAATAAGAGATATGTGTGTTGGGATAAAAAAAAATTAATTGACATGTATCGAGTGACTAGGTGGTTTATCACTCGGTAGTAGAATCACTTTTCCCCCGTTCGATCATCATAAAAATCTAATTAACAATGGTGGAACTGGGCGAGGGTGACTTTTTTTTTTAACTAAAGTCGCGTGTCGTGTTACGTATGTCATGGATTCATCCATCATGCGTCGTTTATACTCTTGGGGAAGGTTGCCTGCGGCTAGTTTAGCTTCACTCGTGATTGATAAAATGTCAAATTAGCCACAGGGATTTTTCTAACACTGAGGAATTAAGCCGGTTTATCAACCTCCCACTTCCGTTTTAGAGAATATTGCAGGGTGATTTTAAAATTGATTTATGAAGAAGTTGATAAAAATAGAAATATCGTGAAATAAAAAATTTACCAATTAAAATTTTAAGAAAGTTGTTTCTAAAATTGTGAATATTTTTGTTGATTTTATGAATTTTCCTGTTTGAGTTGATGGTAATTTCAGTGGAAATCCAGAAAAAAAAATTATTTCACCAAAGAAAAGCAATTCATCTATAAATCTCTGAAATTCCTTTATCATAAAGTTGATTGACAATGAATGATTGTATTGATTGTCAACCTTTTATTCGCCTCCCCATTAGTCGATAAATCGATCAATGATTTCCATGACTACGAGAATGTTATTTTCTTATTTGAATCAAACTACGCGCAGTTCGGGTGTAGTTGGAGCCTTTTGTTTTGAACAAATCATCGGAAAACATGTTCCGGGCGTGCCAGACTCTGGGTTTCAGACATCCTAGGGATCAGATCATCGCAGAAATCGATTGCAAAGAACTAGAAGTCGCTATCTCCTTTAGTTTTCGAGAAAATTGAATTTTTTGAAATTTTCAAAACTTTGAATCCTCTTCTTGGCCTATCAATCATCGGTAAACGGGTTTTTGCCTCTCACACTCTGGGTTCCGGACCTCCCAAGCTCAAATCATCTCAGAAATCGATTGGAAGAGACTAGAAGTCGCTATCTCCTTTGGTTTTCGAGAAAATTGAATTTTTTGAAATTTTCAAAACTGAATCCTCTTCTTGGCCTATCAATCATCGATAAACGGGTTTTTGCCTCTCACACTCTGGGTTCCGGACCTCCCAAGCTCAAATCATCTCAGAAATTGATTGGAAGAGACTAGAAGTCGCTATCTCCTTTGGTTTTCGAGAAAATTGAATTTTTTGAAATTTTCAAAACTTTGAATCCTCTTCTTGGCCTATCAATCATCGATAAACGGGTTTTTGGCTCTCACACTCTGGGTTCCGGACCGCCCAAGCTCAAATCATCTCAGAAATCGATTGGAAGAGACTAGAAGTCGCTATCTCCTTTGGTTTTCGAGAAAATTGAATTTTTTGAAATTTTCAAAACTTTGAATCCTCTCTTCGGCCTATCAATCATCGATAAACGGGTTTTGGCCTCTCACACTCTGGGTTCCGGACCTCCCAAGCTCAAATCATCTCAGAAATCGATTGGAAGAGACTAGAAGTCACTATCTCCTTTGGTTTTCGAGAAAATTGAATTTTTTGAAATTTTCAAAACTGAATCCTCTTCTTGGCCTATCAATCATCGATAAACGGGTTTTTGCCTCTCACACTCTGGGTTCCGGACCTCCCAAGCTCAAATCATCTCAGAAATCGATTGGAAGAGACTAGAAGTCGCTATCTCCTTTGGTTTTCGAGAAAATTGAATTTTTTGAAATTTTCAAAACTTTGAATCCTCTTCTTGGCCTATCAATCATCGATAAACGGGTTTTTGGCTCTCACACTCTGGGTTCCGGACCGCCCAAGCTCAAATCATCTCAGAAATCGATTGGAAGAGACTAGAAGTCGCTATCTCCTTTGGTTTTCGAGAAAATTGAATTTTTTGAAATTTTCAAAACTTTGAATCCTCTCTTCGGCCTATCAATCATCGATAAACGGGTTTTGGCCTCTCACACTCTGGGTTCCGGACCTCCCAAGCTCAAATCATCTCAGAAATCGATTGGAAGAGACTAGAAGTCGCTATCTCCTTTGGTTTTCGAGAAAATTGAATTTTTTGAAATTTTCAAAACTTTGAATCCTCTTTTCGGCCTATCAATCATCGATAAACGGGTTTTGGCCTCTCACACTCTGGGTTCCGGAGCTCCCAAGCTCAAATCATCTCAGAAATCGATTGGAAGAGACTAGAAGTCGCTATCTCCTTTGGTTTTCGAGAAAATTGAATTTTTTGAAATTTTCAAAACTTTGAATCCTCTTCTTGGCCTATCAATCATCGGTAAACGGGTTTTTGCCTCTCACACTCTGGGTTCCGGACCTCCCAAGCTCAAATCATCTCAGAAATCGATTGGAAGAGACTAGAAGTCGCTATCTCCTTTGGTTTTCGAGAAAATTGAATTTTTTGAAATTTTCAAAACTTTGAATCCTCTTCTTGGCCTATCAATCATCGATAAACGGGTTTTTGGCTCTCACACTCTGGGTTCCGGACCGCCCAAGCTCAAATCATCTCAGAAATCGATTGGAAGAGACTAGAAGTCGCTATCTCCTTTGGTTTTCGAGAAAATTGAATTTTTTGAAATTTTCAAAACTTTGAATCCTCTTTTCGGCCTATCAATCATCGATAAACGGGTTTTGGCCTCTCACACTCTGGGTTCCGGACCTCCCAAGCTCAAATCATCTCAGAAATCGATTGGAAGAGACTAGAAGTCGCTATCTCCTTTGGTTTTCGAGAAAATTGAATTTTTTGAAATTTTCAAAACTTTGAATCCTCTTCTTGGCCTATCAATCATCGATAAACGGGTTTTTGCCTCTCACACTCTGGGTTCCGGACCTCCCAAGCTCAAATCATCTCAGAAATCGATTGGAAGAGACTAGAAGTCGCTATCTCCTTTAGTTTTCGAGAAAATTGAATTTTTTGAAATTTTCAAAACTTTGAATCCTCTTCTTGGCCTATCAATCATCGATAAACGGGTTTTTGCCTCTCACACTCTGGGTTCCGGACCTCCCAAGCTCAAATCATCTCAGAAATCGATTGGAAGAGACTAGAAGTCGCTATCTCCTTTGGTTTTCGAGAAAATTGAATTTTTTGAAATTTTCAAAACTTTGAATCCTCTTCTTGGCCTATCAATCATCGATAAACGGGTTTTTGCCTCTCACACTCTGGGTTCCGGACCTCCCAAGCTCAAATCATCTCAGAAATCGATTGGAAGAGACTAGAAGTCGCTATCTCCTTTGGTTTTCGAGAAAATTGAATTTTTTGAAATTTTCAAAACTTTGAATCCTCTCTTCGGCCTATCAATCATCGATAAACGGGTTTTGGCCTCTCACACTCTGGGTTCCGGACCTCCCAAGCTCAAATCATCTCAGAAATCGATTGGAAGAGACTAGAAGTCGCTATCTCCTTTGGTTTTCGAGAAAATTGAATTTTTTGAAATTTTCAAAACTTTGAATCCTCTTCTTGGCCTATCAATCATCGATAAACGGGTTTTTGCCTCTCACACTCTGGGTTCCGGACCTCCCAAGCTCAAATCATCTCAGAAATCGATTGGAAGAGACTAGAAGTCGCTATCTCCTTTAGTTTTCGAGAAAATTGAATTTTTTGAAATTTTCAAAACTTTGAATCCTCTTCTTGGCCTATCAATCATCGATAAACGGGTTTTTGCCTCTCACACTCTGGGTTCCGGAACTCCCAAGCTCAAATCATCTCAGAAATCGATTGGAAGAGACTAGAAGTCGCTATCTCCTTTGGTTTTCGAGAAAATTGAATTTTTTGAAATTTTCAAAACTTTGAATCCTCTTCTTGGCCTATCAATCATCGATAAACGGGTTTTTGCCTCTCACACTCTGGGTTCCGGACCTCCCAAGCTCAAATCATCTCAGAAATCGATTGGAAGAGACTAGAAGTCGCTATCTCCTTTGGTTTTCGAGAAAATTGAATTTTTTGAAATTTTCAAAACTTTGAATCCTCTCTTCGGCCTATCAATCATCGATAAACGGGTTTTGGCCTCTCACACTCTGGGTTCCGGACCTCCCAAGCTCAAATCATCTCAGAAATCGATTGGAAGAGACTAGAAGTCGCTATCTCCTTTGGTTTTCGAGAAAATTGAATTTTTTGAAATTTTCAAAACTTTGAATCCTCTCTTCGGCCTATCAATCATCGATAAACGGGTTTTGGCCTCTCACACTCTGGGTTCCGGACCTCCCAAGCTCAAATCATCTCAGAAATCGATTGGAAGAGACTAGAAGTCGCTATCTCCTTTGGTTTTCGAGAAAATTGAATTTTTTGAAATTTTCAAAACTTTG
Organism: Coelinius sp. EB29; assembly: GCA_035578325.1. Taxonomy (NCBI): domain Eukaryota; kingdom Metazoa; phylum Arthropoda; class Insecta; order Hymenoptera; family Braconidae; genus Coelinius; species Coelinius sp. EB29. The sequence continues at coordinate 2,264,381 of JAOZGT010000001.1, read as the reverse complement.
AATCCTCTTCTTGGCCTATCAATCATCGATAAACGGGTTTTTGCCTCTCACACTCTGGGTTCCGGACCTCCCAAGCTCAAATCATCTCAGAAATCGATTGGAAGAGACTAGAAGTCGCTATCTCCTTTAGTTTTCGAGAAAATTGAATTTTTTGAAATTTTCAAAACTTTGAATCCTCTTCTTGGCCTATCAATCATCGATAAACGGGTTTTTGCCTCTCACACTCTGGGTTCCGGACCTCCCAAGCTCAAATCATCTCAGAAATCGATTGGAAGAGACTAGAAGTCGCTATCTCCTTTGGTTTTCGAGAAAATTGAATTTTTTGAAATTTTCAAAACTTTGAATCCTCTTCTTGGCCTATCAATCATCGATAAACGGGTTTTTGCCTCTCACACTCTGGGTTCCGGACCTCCCAAGCTCAAATCATCTCAGAAATCGATTGGAAGAGACTAGAAGTCGCTATCTCCTTTGGTTTTCGAGAAAATTGAATTTTTTGAAATTTTCAAAACTTTGAATCCTCTCTTCGGCCTATCAATCATCGATAAACGGGTTTTGGCCTCTCACACTCTGGGTTCCGGACCCCCCAAGCTCAAATCATCTCAGAAATTGATTGGAAGAGACTAGAAGTCGCTATCTCCTTTGGTTTTCGAGAAAATTGAATTTTTTGAAATTTTCAAAACTTTGAATCCTCTTCTTGGCCTATCAATCATCGATAAACGGGTTTTTGCCTCTCACACTCTGGGTTCCGGACCTCCCAAGCTCAAATCATCTCAGAAATCGATTGGAAGAGACTAGAAGTCGCTATCTCCTTTGGTTTTCGAGAAAATTGAATTTTTTGAAATTTTCAAAACTTTGAATCCTCTCTTCGGCCTATCAATCATCGATAAACGGGTTTTGGCCTCTCACACTCTGGGTTCCGGACCTCCCAAGCTCAAATCATCTCAGAAATCGATTGGAAGAGACTAGAAGTCGCTATCTCCTTTGGTTTTCGAGAAAATTGAATTTTTTGAAATTTTCAAAACTTTGACTCCTCTTCTTGACCTATCAATCATCGATAAACGGGTTTTTGCCTCTCACACTCTGGGTTCCGGACCTCCCAAGCTCAAATCATCTCAGAAATCGATTGGAAGAGACTAGAAGTCACTATCTCCTTTGGTTTTCGAGAAAATTGAATTTTTTGAAATTTTCAAAACTGAATCCTCTTCTTGGCCTATCAATCATCGATAAACGGGTTTTTGCCTCTCACACTCTGGGTTCCGGACCTCCCAAGCTCAAATCATCTCAGAAATCGATTGGAAGAGACTAGAAGTCGCTATCTCCTTTGGTTTTCGAGAAAATTGAATTTTTTGAAATTTTCAAAACTTTGAATCCTCTTCTTGGCCTATCAATCATCGATAAACGGGTTTTTGGCTCTCACACTCTGGGTTCCGGACCGCCCAAGCTCAAATCATCTCAGAAATCGATTGGAAGAGACTAGAAGTCGCTATCTCCTTTGGTTTTCGAGAAAATTGAATTTTTTGAAATTTTCAAAACTTTGAATCCTCTCTTCGGCCTATCAATCATCGATAAACGGGTTTTGGCCTCTCACACTCTGGGTTCCGGACCTCCCAAGCTCAAATCATCTCAGAAATCGATTGGAAGAGACTAGAAGTCGCTATCTCCTTTGGTTTTCGAGAAAATTGAATTTTTTGAAATTTTCAAAACTTTGAATCCTCTTTTCGGCCTATCAATCATCGATAAACGGGTTTTGGCCTCTCACACTCTGGGTTCCGGAGCTCCCAAGCTCAAATCATCTCAGAAATCGATTGGAAGAGACTAGAAGTCGCTATCTCCTTTGGTTTTCGAGAAAATTGAATTTTTTGAAATTTTCAAAACTTTGAATCCTCTTCTTGGCCTATCAATCATCGGTAAACGGGTTTTTGCCTCTCACACTCTGGGTTCCGGACCTCCCAAGCTCAAATCATCTCAGAAATCGATTGGAAGAGACTAGAAGTCGCTATCTCCTTTGGTTTTCGAGAAAATTGAATTTTTTGAAATTTTCAAAACTTTGAATCCTCTTCTTGGCCTATCAATCATCGATAAACGGGTTTTTGGCTCTCACACTCTGGGTTCCGGACCGCCCAAGCTCAAATCATCTCAGAAATCGATTGGAAGAGACTAGAAGTCGCTATCTCCTTTGGTTTTCGAGAAAATTGAATTTTTTGAAATTTTCAAAACTTTGAATCCTCTTTTCGGCCTATCAATCATCGATAAACGGGTTTTGGCCTCTCACACTCTGGGTTCCGGACCTCCCAAGCTCAAATCATCTCAGAAATCGATTGGAAGAGACTAGAAGTCGCTATCTCCTTTGGTTTTCGAGAAAATTGAATTTTTTGAAATTTTCAAAACTTTGAATCCTCTTCTTGGCCTATCAATCATCGATAAACGGGTTTTTGCCTCTCACACTCTGGGTTCCGGACCTCCCAAGCTCAAATCATCTCAGAAATCGATTGGAAGAGACTAGAAGTCGCTATCTCCTTTAGTTTTCGAGAAAATTGAATTTTTTGAAATTTTCAAAACTTTGAATCCTCTTCTTGGCCTATCAATCATCGATAAACGGGTTTTTGCCTCTCACACTCTGGGTTCCGGACCTCCCAAGCTCAAATCATCTCAGAAATCGATTGGAAGAGACTAGAAGTCGCTATCTCCTTTGGTTTTCGAGAAAATTGAATTTTTTGAAATTTTCAAAACTTTGAATCCTCTTCTTGGCCTATCAATCATCGATAAACGGGTTTTTGCCTCTCACACTCTGGGTTCCGGACCACCCAAGCTCAAATCATCTCAGAAATCGATTGGAAGAGACTAGAAGTCGCTATCTCCTTTGGTTTTCGAGAAAATTGAATTTTTTGAAATTTTCAAAACTTTGAATCCTCTCTTCGGCCTATCAATCATCGATAAACGGGTTTTGGCCTCTCACACTCTGGGTTCCGGACCTCCCAAGCTCAAATCATCTCAGAAATCGATTGGAAGAGACTAGAAGTCGCTATCTCCTTTGGTTTTCGAGAAAATTGAATTTTTTGAAATTTTCAAAACTTTGAATCCTCTTCTTGGCCTATCAATCATCGATAAACGGGTTTTTGCCTCTCACACTCTGGGTTCCGGACCTCCCAAGCTCAAATCATCTCAGAAATCGATTGGAAGAGACTAGAAGTCGCTATCTCCTTTAGTTTTCGAGAAAATTGAATTTTTTGAAATTTTCAAAACTTTGAATCCTCTTCTTGGCCTATCAATCATCGATAAACGGGTTTTTGCCTCTCACACTCTGGGTTCCGGAACTCCCAAGCTCAAATCATCTCAGAAATCGATTGGAAGAGACTAGAAGTCGCTATCTCCTTTGGTTTTCGAGAAAATTGAATTTTTTGAAATTTTCAAAACTTTGAATCCTCTTCTTGGCCTATCAATCATCGATAAACGGGTTTTTGCCTCTCACACTCTGGGTTCCGGACCTCCCAAGCTCAAATCATCTCAGAAATCGATTGGAAGAGACTAGAAGTCGCTATCTCCTTTGGTTTTCGAGAAAATTGAATTTTTTGAAATTTTCAAAACTTTGAATCCTCTCTTCGGCCTATCAATCATCGATAAACGGGTTTTGGCCTCTCACACTCTGGGTTCCGGACCTCCCAAGCTCAAATCATCTCAGAAATCGATTGGAAGAGACTAGAAGTCGCTATCTCCTTTGGTTTTCGAGAAAATTGAATTTTTTGAAATTTTCAAAACTTTGAATCCTCTCTTCGGCCTATCAATCATCGATAAACGGGTTTTGGCCTCTCACACTCTGGGTTCCGGACCTCCCAAGCTCAAATCATCTCAGAAATCGATTGGAAGAGACTAGAAGTCGCTATCTCCTTTGGTTTTCGAGAAAATTGAATTTTTTGAAATTTTCAAAACTTTGAATCCTCTTCTTGGCCTATCAATCATCGATAAACGGGTTTTTGCCTCTCACACTCTGGGTTCCGGACCTCCCAAGCTCAAATCATCTCAGAAATCGATTGGAAGAGACTAGAAGTCGCTATCTCCTTTAGTTTTCGAGAAAATTGAATTTTTTGAAATTTTCAAAACTTTGAATCCTCTTCTTGGCCTATCAATCATCGATAAACGGGTTTTTGCCTCTCACACTCTGGGTTCCGGACCTCCCAAGCTCAAATCATCTCAGAAATCGATTGGAAGAGACTAGAAGTCGCTATCTCCTTTGGTTTTCGAGAAAATTGAATTTTTTGAAATTTTCAAAACTTTGAATCCTCTTCTTGGCCTATCAATCATCGATAAACGGGTTTTTGCCTCTCACACTCTGGGTTCCGGACCTCCCAAGCTCAAATCATCTCAGAAATCGATTGGAAGAGACTAGAAGTCGCTATCTCCTTTGGTTTTCGAGAAAATTGAATTTTTTGAAATTTTCAAAACTTTGAATCCTCTCTTCGGCCTATCAATCATCGATAAACGGGTTTTGGCCTCTCACACTCTGGGTTCCGGACCTCCCAAGCTCAAATCATCTCAGAAATCGATTGGAAGAGACTAGAAGTCGCTATCTCCTTTGGTTTTCGAGAAAATTGAATTTTTTGAAATTTTCAAAACTTTGAATCCTCTCTTCGGCCTATCAATCATCGATAAACGGGTTTTGGCCTCTCACACTCTGGGTTCCGGACCTCCCAAGCTCAAATCATCTCAGAAATCGATTGGAAGAGACTAGAAGTCGCTATCTCCTTTGGTTTTCGAGAAAATTGAATTTTTTGAAATTTTCAAAACTTTGAATCCTCTTCTTGGCCTATCAATCATCGATAAACGGGTTTTTGCCTCTCACACTCTGGGTTCCGGACCCCCCAAGCTCAAATCATCTCAGAAATCGATTGGAAGAGACTAGAAGTCGCTATCTCCTTTGGTTTTCGAGAAAATTGAATTTTTTGAAATTTTCAAAACTTTGAATCCTCTCTTCGGCCTATCAATCATCGATAAACGGGTTTTGGCCTCTCACACTCTGGGTTCCGGACCTCCCAAGCTCAAATCATCTCAGAAATCGAGTGGAAGAGACTAGAAGTCGCTATCTCCTTTGGTTTTCGAGAAAATTGAATTTTTTGAAATTTTCAAAACTTTGAATCCTCTCTTCGGCCTATCAATCATCGATAAACGGGTTTTGGCCTCTCACACTCTGGGTTCCGGACCTCCCAAGCTCAAATCATCTCAGAAATCGATTGGAAGAGACTAGAAGTCGCTATCTCCTTTGGTTTTCGAGAAAATTGAATTTTTTGAAATTTTCAAAACTTTGAATCCTCTCTTCGGCCTATCAATCATCGATAAACGGGTTTTGGCCTCTCACACTCTGGGTTCCGGACCTCCCAAGCTCAAATCATCTCAGAAATCGATTGGAAGAGACTAGAAGTCGCTATCTCCTTTGGTTTTCGAGAAAATTGAATTTTTTGAAATTTTCAAAACTTTGAATCCTCTCTTCGGCCTATCAATCATCGATAAACGGGTTTTGGCCTCTCACACTCTGGGTTCCGGACCTCCCAAGCTCAAATCATCTCAGAAATCGATTGGAAGAGACTAGAAGTCGCTATCTCCTTAGGTTTTCGAGAAAATTGAATTTTTTGAAATTTTCAAAACTTTGAATCCTCTTCTTGGCCTATCAATCATCGATAAACGGGTTTTTGCCTCTCACACTCTGGGTTCCGGACCTCCCAAGCTCAAATCATCTCAGAAATCGATTGGAAGAGACTAGAAGTCGCTATCTCCTTTGGTTTTCGAGAAAATTGAATTTTTTGAAATTTTCAAAACTTTGAATCCTCTTCTTGGCCTATCAATCATCGATAAACGGGTTTTTGCCTCTCACACTCTGGGTTCCGGACCTCCCAAGCTCAAATCATCTCAGAAATCGATTGGAAGAGACTAGAAGTCGCTATCTCCTTTAGTTTTCGAGAAAATTGAATTTTTTGAAATTTTCAAAACTTTGAATCCTCTTCTTGGCCTATCAATCATCGATAAACGGGTTTTTGCCTCTCACACTCTGGGTTCCGGACCTCCCAAGCTCAAATCATCTCAGAAATCGATTGGAAGAGACTAGAAGTCGCTATCTCCTTTGGTTTTCGAGAAAATTGAATTTTTTGAAATTTTCAAAACTTTGAATCCTCTTCTTGGCCTATCAATCATCGATAAACGGGTTTTTGCCTCTCACACTCTGGGTTCCGGACCTCCCAAGCTCAAATCATCTCAGAAATCGATTGGAAGAGACTAGAAGTCGCTATCTCCTTTGGTTTTCGAGAAAATTGAATTTTTTGAAATTTTCAAAACTTTGAATCCTCTCTTCGGCCTATCAATCATCGATAAACGGGTTTTGGCCTCTCACACTCTGGGTTCCGGACCTCCCAAGCTCAAATCATCTCAGAAATCGATTGGAAGAGACTAGAAGTCGCTATCTCCTTTGGTTTTCGAGAAAATTGAATTTTTTGAAATTTTCAAAACTTTGAATCCTCTTCTTGGCCTATCAATCATCGATAAACGGGTTTTTGCCTCTCACACTCTGGGTTCCGGACCTCCCAAGCTCAAATCATCTCAGAAATCGATTGGAAGAGACTAGAAGTCGCTATCTCCTTTAGTTTTCGAGAAAATTGAATTTTTTGAAATTTTCAAAACTTTGAATCCTCTTCTTGGCCTATCAATCATCGATAAACGGGTTTTTGCCTCTCACACTCTGGGTTCCGGAACTCCCAAGCTCAAATCATCTCAGAAATCGATTGGAAGAGACTAGAAGTCGCTATCTCCTTTGGTTTTCGAGAAAATTGAATTTTTTGAAATTTTCAAAACTTTGAATCCTCTTCTTGGCCTATCAATCATCGATAAACGGGTTTTTGCCTCTCACACTCTGGGTTCCGGACCTCCCAAGCTCAAATCATCTCAGAAATCGATTGGAAGAGACTAGAAGTCGCTATCTCCTTTGGTTTTCGAGAAAATTGAATTTTTTGAAATTTTCAAAACTTTGAATCCTCTCTTCGGCCTATCAATCATCGATAAACGGGTTTTGGCCTCTCACACTCTGGGTTCCGGACCTCCCAAGCTCAAATCATCTCAGAAATCGATTGGAAGAGACTAGAAGTCGCTATCTCCTTTGGTTTTCGAGAAAATTGAATTTTTTGAAATTTTCAAAACTTTGAATCCTCTCTTCGGCCTATCAATCATCGATAAACGGGTTTTGGCCTCTCACACTCTGGGTTCCGGACCTCCCAAGCTCAAATCATCTCAGAAATCGATTGGAAGAGACTAGAAGTCGCTATCTCCTTTGGTTTTCGAGAAAATTGAATTTTTTGAAATTTTCAAAACTTTGAATCCTCTTCTTGGCCTATCAATCATCGATAAACGGGTTTTTGCCTCTCACACTCTGGGTTCCGGACCTCCCAAGCTCAAATCATCTCAGAAATCGATTGGAAGAGACTAGAAGTCGCTATCTCCTTTAGTTTTCGAGAAAATTGAATTTTTTGAAATTTTCAAAACTTTGAATCCTCTTCTTGGCCTATCAATCATCGATAAACGGGTTTTTGCCTCTCACACTCTGGGTTCCGGACCTCCCAAGCTCAAATCATCTCAGAAATCGATTGGAAGAGACTAGAAGTCGCTATCTCCTTTGGTTTTCGAGAAAATTGAATTTTTTGAAATTTTCAAAACTTTGAATCCTCTTCTTGGCCTATCAATCATCGATAAACGGGTTTTTGCCTCTCACACTCTGGGTTCCGGACCTCCCAAGCTCAAATCATCTCAGAAATCGATTGGAAGAGACTAGAAGTCGCTATCTCCTTTGGTTTTCGAGAAAATTGAATTTTTTGAAATTTTCAAAACTTTGAATCCTCTCTTCGGCCTATCAATCATCGATAAACGGGTTTTGGCCTCTCACACTCTGGGTTCCGGACCTCCCAAGCTCAAATCATCTCAGAAATCGATTGGAAGAGACTAGAAGTCGCTATCTCCTTTGGTTTTCGAGAAAATTGAATTTTTTGAAATTTTCAAAACTTTGAATCCTCTCTTCGGCCTATCAATCATCGATAAACGGGTTTTGGCCTCTCACACTCTGGGTTCCGGACCTCCCAAGCTCAAATCATCTCAGAAATCGATTGGAAGAGACTAGAAGTCGCTATCTCCTTTGGTTTTCGAGAAAATTGAATTTTTTGAAATTTTCAAAACTTTGAATCCTCTTCTTGGCCTATCAATCATCGATAAACGGGTTTTTGCCTCTCACACTCTGGGTTCCGGACCCCCCAAGCTCAAATCATCTCAGAAATCGATTGGAAGAGACTAGAAGTCGCTATCTCCTTTGGTTTTCGAGAAAATTGAATTTTTTGAAATTTTCAAAACTTTGAATCCTCTCTTCGGCCTATCAATCATCGATAAACGGGTTTTGGCCTCTCACACTCTGGGTTCCGGACCTCCCAAGCTCAAATCATCTCAGAAATCGAGTGGAAGAGACTAGAAGTCGCTATCTCCTTTGGTTTTCGAGAAAATTGAATTTTTTGAAATTTTCAAAACTTTGAATCCTCTCTTCGGCCTATCAATCATCGATAAACGGGTTTTGGCCTCTCACACTCTGGGTTCCGGACCTCCCAAGCTCAAATCATCTCAGAAATCGATTGGAAGAGACTAGAAGTCGCTATCTCCTTTGGTTTTCGAGAAAATTGAATTTTTTGAAATTTTCAAAACTTTGAATCCTCTCTTCGGCCTATCAATCATCGATAAACGGGTTTTGGCCTCTCACACTCTGGGTTCCGGACCTCCCAAGCTCAAATCATCTCAGAAATCGATTGGAAGAGACTAGAAGTCGCTATCTCCTTTGGTTTTCGAGAAAATTGAATTTTTTGAAATTTTCAAAACTTTGAATCCTCTCTTCGGCCTATCAATCATCGATAAACGGGTTTTGGCCTCTCACACTCTGGGTTCCGGACCTCCCAAGCTCAAATCATCTCAGAAATCGATTGGAAGAGACTAGAAGTCGCTATCTCCTTAGGTTTTCGAGAAAATTGAATTTTTTGAAATTTTCAAAACTTTGAATCCTCTTCTTGGCCTATCAATCATCGATAAACGGGTTTTTGCCTCTCACACTCTGGGTTCCGGACCTCCCAAGCTCAAATCATCTCAGAAATCGATTGGAAGAGACTAGAAGTCGCTATCTCCTTTGGTTTTCGAGAAAATTGAATTTTTTGAAATTTTCAAAACTTTGAATCCTCTTCTTGGCCTATCAATCATCGATAAACGGGTTTTTGGCTCTCACACTCTGGGTTCCGGACCTCCCAAGCTCAAATCATCTCAGAAATCGATTGGAAGAGACTAGAAGTCGCTATCTCCTTTGGTTTTCGAGAAAATTGAATTTTTTGAAATTTTCAAAACTTTGAATCCTCTTCTTGGCCTATCAATCATCGATAAACGGGTTTTTGCCTCTCACACTCTGGGTTCCGGACCTCCCAAGCTCAAATCATCTCAGAAATCGATTGGAAGAGACTAGAAGTCGCTATCTCCTTTGGTTTTCGAGAAAATTGAATTTTTTGAAATTTTCAAAACTTTGAATCCTCTCTTCGGCCTATCAATCATCGATAAACGGGTTTTGGCCTCTCACACTCTGGGTTCCGGACCTCCCAAGCTCAAATCATCTCAGAAATCGAGTGGAAGAGACTAGAAGTCGCTATCTCCTTTGGTTTTCGAGAAAATTGAATTTTTTGAAATTTTCAAAACTTTGAATCCTCTCTTCGGCCTATCAATCATCGATAAACGGGTTTTGGCCTCTCACACTCTGGGTTCCGGACCTCCCAAGCTCAAATCATCTCAGAAATCGATTGAAAGAGACTAGAAGTCGCTATCTCCTTTGGTTTTCGAGAAAATTGAATTTTTTGAAATTTTCAAAACTTTGAATCCTCTCTTCGGCCTATCAATCATCGATAAACGGGTTTTGGCCTCTCACACTCTGGGTTCCGGACCTCCCAAGCTCAAATCATCTCAGAAATCGATTGGAAGAGACTAGAAGTCGCTATCTCCTTTGGTTTTCGAGAAAATTGAATTTTTTGAAATTTTCAAAACTTTGAATCCTCTCTTCGGCCTATCAATCATCGATAAACGGGTTTTGGCCTCTCACACTCTGGGTTCCGGACCTCCCAAGCTCAAATCATCTCAGAAATCGATTGGAAGAGACTAGAAGTCGCTATCTCCTTTGGTTTTCGAGAAAATTGAATTTTTTGAAATTTTCAAAACTTTGAATCCTCTTCTTGGCCTATCAATCATCGATAAACGGGTTTTTGCCTCTCACACTCTGGGTTCCGGACCTCCCAAGCTCAAATCATCTCAGAAATCGATTGGAAGAGACTAGAAGTCGCTATCTCCTTTGGTTTTCGAGAAAATTGAATTTTTTGAAATTTTCAAAACTTTGAATCCTCTCTTCGGCCTATCAATCATCGATAAACGGGTTTTGGCCTCTCACACTCTGGGTTCCGGACCTCCCAAGCTCAAATCATCTCAGAAATCGATTGGAAGAGACTAGAAGTCGCTATCTCCTTTGGTTTTCGAGAAAATTGAATTTTTTGAAATTTTCAAAACTTTGAATCCTCTTCTTGGCCTATCAATCATCGATAAACGGGTTTTTGGCTCTCACACTCTGGGTTCCGGACCTCCCAAGCTCAAATCATCTCAGAAATCGATTGGAAGAGACTAGAAGTCGCTATCTCCTTTGGTTTTCGAGAAAATTGAATTTTTTGAAATTTTCAAAACTTTGAATCCTCTCTTCGGCCTATCAATCATCGATAAACGGGTTTTGGCCTCTCACACTCTGGGTTCCGGACCTCCCAAGCTCAAATCATCTCAGAAATCGATTGGAAGAAACTAGAAGTCGCTATCTCCTTTGGTTTTCGAGAAAATTGAATTTTTTGAAATTTTCAAAACTTTGAATCCTCTTTTCGGCCTATCAATCATCGATAAACGGGTTTTGGCCTCTCACACTCTGGGTTCCGGACCTCCCAAGCTCAAATCATCTCAGAAATCGATTGGAAGAGACTAGAAGTCGCTATCTCCTTTGGTTTTCGAGAAAATTGAATTTTTTGAAATTTTCAAAACTTTGAATCCTCTTCTTGGCCTATCAATCATCGGTAAACGGGTTTTTGCCTCTCACACTCTGGGTTCCGGACCGCCCAAGCTCAAATCATCTCAGAAATCGATTGGAAGAGACTAGAAGTCGCTATCTCCTTTGGTTTTCGAGAAAATTGAATTTTTTGAAATTTTCAAAACTTTGAATCCTCTTTTCGGCCTATCAATCATCGATAAACGGGTTTTGGCCTCTCACACTCTGGGTTCCGGACCTCCCAAGCTCAAATCATCTCAGAAATCGATTGGAAGAGACTAGAAGTCGCTATCTCCTTTGGTTTTCGAGAAAATTGAATTTTTTGAAATTTTCAAAACTTTGAATCCTCTTCTTGGCCTATCAATCATCGATAAACGGGTTTTTGCCTCTCACACTCTGGGTTCCGGACCTCCCAAGCTCAAATCATCTCAGAAATCGATTGGAAGAGACTAGAAGTCGCTATCTCCTTTAGTTTTCGAGAAAATTGAATTTTTTGAAATTTTCAAAACTTTGAATCCTCTTCTTGGCCTATCAATCATCGATAAACGGGTTTTTGCCTCTCACACTCTGGGTTCCGGACCTCCCAAGCTCAAATCATCTCAGAAATCGATTGGAAGAGACTAGAAGTCGCTATCTCCTTTGGTTTTCGAGAAAATTGAATTTTTTGAAATTTTCAAAACTTTGAATCCTCTTCTTGGCCTATCAATCATCGATAAACGGGTTTTTGCCTCTCACACTCTGGGTTCCGGACCTCCCAAGCTCAAATCATCTCAGAAATCGATTGGAAGAGACTAGAAGTCGCTATCTCCTTTAGTTTTCGAGAAAATTGAATTTTTTGAAATTTTCAAAACTTTGAATCCTCTTCTTGGCCTATCAATCATCGATAAACGGGTTTTTGCCTCTCACACTCTGGGTTCCGGACCCCCCCAAGCTCAAATCATCTCAGAAATCGATTGGAAGAGACTAGAAGTCGCTATCTCCTTTAGTTTTCGAGAAAATTGAATTTTTTGAAATTTTCAAAACTTTGAATCCTCTTCTTGGCCTATCAATCATCGATAAACGGGTTTTTGCCTCTCACACTCTGGGTTCCGGACCTCCCAAGCTCAAATCATCTCAGAAATCGAGTGGAAGAGACTAGAAGTCGCTATCTCCTTTGGTTTTCGAGAAAATTGAATTTTTTGAAATTTTCAAAACTTTGAATCCTCTCTTCGGCCTATCAATCATCGATAAACGGGTTTTGGCCTCTCACACTCTGGGTTCCGGACCTCCCAAGCTCAAATCATCTCAGAAATCGATTGGAAGAGACTAGAAGTCGCTATCTCCTTTGGTTTTCGAGAAAATTGAATTTTTTGAAATTTTCAAAACTTTGAATCCTCTCTTCGGCCTATCAATCATCGATAAACGGGTTTTGGCCTCTCACACTCTGGGTTCCGGACCTCCCAAGCTCAAATCATCTCAGAAATCGATTGGAAGAGACTAGAAGTCGCTATCTCCTTTGGTTTTCGAGAAAATTGAATTTTTTGAAATTTTCAAAACTTTGAATCCTCTCTTCGGCCTATCAATCATCGATAAACGGGTTTTTGCCTCTCACACTCTGGGTTCCGGACCTCCCAAGCTCAAATCATCTCAGAAATCGATTGGAAGAGACTAGAAGTCGCTATCTCCTTTGGTTTTCGAGAAAATTGAATTTTTTGAAATTTTCAAAACTTTGAATCCTCTCTTCGGCCTATCAATCATCGATAAACGGGTTTTGGCCTCTCACACTCTGGGTTCCGGACCTCCCAAGCTCAAATCATCTCAGAAATCGATTGGAAGAGACTAGAAGTCGCTATCTCCTTTGGTTTTCGAGAAAATTGAATTTTTTGAAATTTTCAAAACTTTGACTCCTCTTCTTGGCCTATCAATCATTGATAAACGGGTTTTTGCCTCTCACACTCTGGGTTCCGGACCTCCCAAGCTCAAATCATCTCAGAAATCGATTGGAAGAGACTAGAAGTCGCTATCTCCTTTGGTTTTCGAGAAAATTGAATTTTTTGAAATTTTCAAAACTTTGACTCCTCTTCTTGGCCTATCAATCATTGATAAACGGGTTTTTGCCTCTCACACTCTGGGTTCCGGACCTCCCAAGCTCAAATCATCTCAGAAATCGAGTGGAAGAGACTAGAAGTCGCTATCTCCTTTGGTTTTCGAGAAAATTGAATTTTTTGAAATTTTCAAAACTTTGACTCCTCTTCTTGGCCTATTAATCATTGATAAACGGGTTTTTGCCTCTCACACTCTGGGTTCCGGACTACCCAAGCTCAAATCATCTCGGAAATCGATTGGAAGAGACTAGAAGTCGCTATCTCCTTTGGTTTTCGAGAAAATTGAATTTTTTGAAATTTTCAAAACTTTGAATCCTCTTCTTGGCCTATCTATCATCGATAAACGGGTTTTTGCCTCTCACACTCTGGGTTCCGGACTACCCAAGCTCAAATCATCTCGGAAATCGATTGGAAGAGACTAGAAGTCGCTATCTCCTTTGGTTTTCGAGAAAATTGAATTTTTTGAAATTTTCAAAACTTTGAATCCTCTTCTTGGCCTATCTATCATCGATAAACGGGTTTTTGCCTCTCACACTCTGGGTTCCGGACCCCCCAAGCTCAAATCATCTCGGAAATCGATTGGAAGAGACTAGAAGTCGCTATCTCCTTTGGTTCTCGAGAAAATTTGATTTTTTGAAATTTTCAAAACTTTGACTCCACTTCTTGGCAGATCAAACATCCAAAAACGGATTTCTGGCATTGACTATAAGGTCGTCGCGCACGACAGCGCACATGATGTCCTAGTAATGAATAAAATTGCGTTTAATAAAAGTGAAAAAATTTTAAAAATATTTTCAGCAAGAAAATTGTTTTCTCCATATGAAAGAATCCAACAACATACTTTTAAACCAGAAAGAAACTAAAATACCTCATTATACCCTCATAACGAGAATTTAGGTGGAAAAACGAGAGATCAGCTTGAGGTAATTTGCGTGAAATCAACCGGTTACCTCCGCCACGCTCCTCGCCCGCAGAGGCCCTTTGTCAAAACCTCCATCGTCTCCCTCTCGTTCTCCAAACTATATCCCATCGGCTTTGGCTCAACACCTGCGTACGACACAGTTCCAGATGTCGGGCCAAATCTCCTCGACCACTGTCCACGTAAAAGTGGACCTGGTCATCCTAGTTCCTATCTATCACCAGAAAAAAAAAATATATATTCCCCATTTCCCTGTACTAGTCATACATTTTGTTTCATCTTATTTTTCAAGCCTGAGGGAGCTTAATGGCAGTCTTTTGGTTTTGCTAAAGGGTCTAGCTGACACGTGCAACAGCCTATTACGCTCTGGTGGTCCCATGTGGGCATATTTCACTGTCGTTAAATTCACTGATATATTTTACGATCTCTTTTTTGGCCTAGTCGCCGAAAAGGAAAAAACGAAAAAAAAAAAATATTCATTTTGGATGAATGGAGTTTGTTCGGGGGAAGAGAACCGAGGAGAAAAGTCGTTTCCCCTCTACACCGTGTCCTTGCCATCCCCCGACGATCAGATAAAACAGGCAAAGATCCTCTTCTCATCCACTTCAGGCTTTCTCCTTGGCAAAGTCATCGCGATAGTTCCGCGAGAGAAAAGTGAAATGTCAAAGACGAATAAACATCCTCTGAGGTCAGAGTCAAAACTGATTTTAAACTGCTGATAAATTGGTAAAATAAAAAGACAAGCGTTTGTCTTCCGCTCAGTTGAGCTTCTGGGATCTTGATTGATGAATTGAGTCCTCCTATCTTCGAGTTATGATGGTGAGTGATGATTAAAAAGTGACGCTTTTGGGAAAGGATTTTGGGTATATCTTTACGACTAAGATTGATAGAATAGTGCTGAGTCCATTTGTGAAAATGCTTCTGGGTATACAGGATTTAAAATTATTATAAATGAGATGGGCACTGAATGCTCACGCCCACTGTTGACCTCTGGTGAAAACTGAGGTCACGATTTGAATAGACTAGAGCTTATAAACAGAATGAAATTAGACACTAACACTCTACATTGATTTTCATGTTCACAGAGACATTTTTGTTAAAATATTGGGATATCCACAGTTATAAATAAATCACAACGATTTTCAATCACAAACTGGGCTCTGGACAATGTCTCAACGAGGATAATACACCGGAGTATTGCACGGTCGAGCGACTGGTGGTTATGCAGGAGGCTATGTTGGTTATAGTGATTCAAAGTGGTGGGTTATTTATGGTTTAAAGTATTAGAGGTAGATATAAACGTCGGTATTGCAAACACTTAACAGTCCGTATATCAATCAGACGCCAGGTCGGACCACGACCCCGGTTAAAGAGGACCAAGTGGAAATGATATGTGGAGGTAAGACAAGGATGTTGTGATATTTTTTTTTCATGATCTTGGCACATGTGTTTGTATAAGTGTGTTTATGTGTACTGAAAACGGGCCTTTTGCATCTACTAGGACGTCCTGCTGAGTCTCAGCCCACGGGATAGCTCATCCAATCTGTCGAAACGAACCATTATCGTCGTCTCTCGGTGCGAACTTCCCTGGAGGCTTTTTTTTCGTTATTCTCTTTTGACTTGTTTATTTTTTTTATTATTGAGAGAGAGAGAGTAATTAAGAAAGACTTTGATGCATGCGGAAATTTAAATGTGAAAATTTTTCATCCAACGTGAAATGATTTTTTAAAAAAATTGTTTGTTTGGAGGATTTATGGGGGATGTCAGTGGGGATTTAAAAAAAAATGGGTTTTAGAGGAGATTTTTAGGACAATGGAATATGTCGGAAAACCTGTCTTATCGGTGACAAGCGTGTTACCATCTTGGATAAACAAAATTTTTTTTTTTTTTAGGGTACATCATTGACTGCTCTGTGATTAGCAGTGAATGGCCACGCCTTGCAGCAGGTGGAATACCTGGAGAACTGTCAAGGGTGAATGTAAATATTTTCTTAGCAGTGAAAATTTCTCAAGGTTCGTTCAAGAGAGATTTGGAGGCGGATTTGGTGATCATTGAGACAGTGAGACTTCACTGGGCTTTGGAGGGGGAAGATGTCTGGGATTTTTAATTGTTGCTGATGATGATGATGATGAAAATTTCATGGTTAATAAAATTTTGTGGCTTTTATCATTCAGTTCATGGTCCATTTGAGGAAGACGGTGTAACACAACATGTGGGGCAGAAGATAGAAACGGGACGTTTGCTTCCCGGAAACATCTATCTTTGGTCGGACTATACAAGCGCCAGACAAGTGAAAAATTGTATTTTTTTATTATACTTGTAATGATATCGTAAATCTGATCGAATGACCTTGACAAGAAAGAAAAAATTCCCAGAAAATCCATTAACCAAAAGAAGGAATATTTATTTTTAAATACCATTGCATAATTTCTTGGCATTAAGAAAAAATGTCTGACAAGTTCATTAACCGGATGATAGGTCCAGGGAAATTGTCACCGGGGCCATAAAAAAGAGAAAAGGAGGAATGAGATGATGAGGAAAGAAAAAAAAAAAGATTTAATAAAAGTTGGAAGTGGCTTTCGGGAATACGCGAGGACCGCAAAGAGCATAACGCACGGCACGGGTATAAGAGAACGAGCGTGATAAACATGTCAGAATGCACTGGACCCCCTGGGGATAGAGCTTGGCGTTGGATATACACGAGAAACTCTTTGGAGATGAGATGAGAAGTTTTGCTTACCACTTTCATGATATTTCCTTTCACAGGGACCAAAGCAATTTGAGATCCTCGGTTGCCAAATTGTCACGATTATACATTTGCATCTTAAATTTTCAAAATTGCGGGGAAAAAAAAATTCTCAAATTGGTGAGATTTGACGATTTTTTTGAAATTTCAACACTTGTAATTTTGGAGGTGGATTTTTTTTTTTTTTTCAAGGGAAAAGAGAAAGCTTTAGTCATCCTGCTTGTGTTTTTTTTTTGCAAGATTAAGTGGGTAAGCTGATGACACCTGTCAAAATTCAATTTTTGAGTCTTAAAAGCGGAAATTTATCCAAAAAAATAACACAAAAAAAATGAAGAATTAGTATTCTCAATGGTCAGGGTAATATCCTTCATTTCGGACTATTCTCTCCCCTCCAAACAGGTTTCTCTCTGTCAATTGTAATGTCTAATATTTATGGAAATTCCTAGTACCCTCAATTGAGAATAACACCAAAGATTACACAATATACTCCACTGGAGGTGAATAGTCGCTGTTGAAGTCACAGCGGTGAATGCGCGGGCGTTCTACAATATATATAAAACTATGCAATTAATTTTCGCTCAAGATCTACGATCTAGATCTTCACGACGAGGAACCGCTAGTTTGCAACGGCCTTTATATTCCGTTGTCCAGCGTTCAAGCGCAATATCCGTCCAACATCAACTGCAATCTCCATTTTTTTATTATCAAAACGAACAAAACACCCAAGAAAATCACTTGCAATAATTTCCGGTTTCAATTACCAATTTACCATAAATATAAATGTGTAAAAAATTCAAATAATAAAATTGCTAATTACAGAGTTGGTAATAGTTAATAATTATTTGATTAAATAATTCTTATCACGTATTTTTCTTTCATAATGGAGTTCAGCTGGGCACGAGAGCGTCAAGTTGAATGGAAAAGAGAGAAAAAAAAATAAGCCGGGAAATATACATTTATTATTTTTCTATGAACGAATTTTACGCTCGATAATTTCACATCCTAACATTCCATTTAAATACAAGAGGCCGACTGGGTGAATTATCATATAATTGCCAAGTGTATATTTCAATTTCAAGAAATTGTTGCCGGCAATAGGCATATGCCTTTCGATTGACGGAAGCTTGCAATAAAAATGGAAATTTTCCTTGCAGTGGCATTAAATCCAGTAGCTGACAAATAAAAATTGTTGGAGTGGGGGGGAGGAGAAGAGTAGCCGGAAAAGTGTGCAGAGTTTCCTGTCATCGTATAAAATCAAGAGATCCACTATCGGCGGCACACAACTAGATGATTATGCGCGTCGTTTCGCGTGCACAGCTGTTATGCATAACCCATAAGTATAATAAAGCATGCGAGTCTACCCTTTAAGACACTGGCTATAGGAAATTTCCGGCCTCCTCTTCACTCCTCCTATAAATTTAACCTCCATACTTTTACATAGAATAAGGAGTATCGGGTTATAGTGAAGAGGAGGGAAGTGAATCGAGTGCTAGCGTCTCTGATTGGTAATTAAACGCATGACAGCCAACTCACCCTTTTAATGTCCGCAGTGTGGCCAACATCTCACTACTAACGACTCATTCGCACGAGATTTACGATTAATACTTGTTTTCTAGTAAACAAAAGGAGCTCGTTAATATTTTTAATATTTTTTTCACCGGTAGTTAAGAAGTCTGCAATCATGTGAGTTGTAAAAAGTCGCTGAAATGAGAAAAATTTTTTTTTTTTAATTGAAAAAGAAACAAGTCCAGTGTACCTTTTTTTTTTTTTTGATGAATCTTTTTATCGGTTCGGGACAACAACAGAGCTCCTATCGTGCATTTTGTTCCACACGGAGTTGAACAACTATGCCCGTTTCCTCTGCACATTAAATCTCGTCCGAATCGTGAATCTCCGAGGGAGTATATAGTCAGCGTCGCGCGGTGAAATTGCCGGAGGGCACGCACGCGGCATTAGCGTGGCTGCACTTGCACCGCAGCGTCGCTCAACCGAGGCCGTCGACATCCTTCCGCAACGGCGTTTCGAAGAGGTTTCAAGAGTTAGGAGACCTCCGCCAGACGATAATGCTTTCTTTCCTTCATTATTATCTGCACTCATTCTCTCCGTCATCATAATACTATGTCCATTTATTTTTTTTATTTTTACTTTTTAATTCTGTGTTCAGGGTTATGAGCATCATGGGAATGTATATTTCAGACAATTAAAATATATATGTCTGGTGCGAGTGTTGAGATAGCGAGAGGAGTCAGTGAATTGTGCTTGGGGCGGGTAAAGCGTGTAATTAAATCACTTGGTTGTGTCTCTCTACCGTTACTCGAATATAAGCTTTGAATTTTTGACTCTCTCTCTCTCTCCGCAGGCACTTCTCCTTCAACGCGCGCACCTCTTTGCCTTTCGTGCGCGGCATGAACACGTGTTGCCACTGCTCAATGAGACACCAAAAATTATGTTATACCCGTGTGTATTATACACGTCGACATACACAATCAAGTGTATTACACAAGCACTGACGTTGGCAATTTTGTTGGGAAAATAAAATCAAGAATTTTTCCTTCTCTTATCCCATTTATATATATATATATTTTTTTTAATTCTTTATCATACTTTTGTTAGTCTCATTTTCTACCGTGAAGCTCTCCAGTTGACTTGTTTCCAGCCATGGAATACATTCAGAAACATAAGGTAAGAGTTTTATAAGCGTCAGTGAGATATAAATATGAGAGCTTACGAGCTCGCGACCCGCAACGAGTCCCAGGTGAATAGCGCCACTATTACAGTGTTATTTCACTGTCTCTTGCATTGCCATATGGTGGAGAAAAGTTTGAGGGGGGGGGGGGGGGGGGGGGAGGGAATTTAAGAGGTAAATTATTGAATTATAGGGATGAATTTTTATTTAAAAATTATTGACGCTATTTTTAACCAATCATTTTACAGAATTCATAGACTTTAGTGTGTGCAACCGAGAGGTGTTCTCTCTTGATTCGTGATTCGTGCGTGAGATTTGACGTTGGGTTATAAGTAACAAGACTTGAATATATAGCCCTTTATTATCGTGATACATTATTATTATTGGCATTTTAATTATTCTACGTCGTCACCTCGTGCAGAGGAGAAAATCAGGCTTTATTTAAGAGTAAAATCGTTGTGAGGAATTTCATTGGAAAGACCAAGAAATTTCCTTCTATATAAAATAAAAAAGACGACCCATTTTACCCCAGTGGTCCTCAAATTGTTTTGAATATTGACTGTTCTTTTATTCAAAAATTCAATTTTTCAATCCGTCAGAAGTCCATATATACAATCACTCAATTAGTTGCTCAATTAATTAATATGGATACTAACTGATTTTTCACATCGTTGACCACAATAAATAGTAATCTGATAACAATATTATATATAGTCACATGTGGGTTTGTGTACAAGAGTATATCCAGCGCACTCGTCGCCTTATTACTTTCCCCACAGACCCGGTTGAAAACGTTAGGTTTTGTATTATAAACTCGCGCATTCAAGACATTTACAGAGGTCACGGGCGTGAGATCTATGCAAGATTCATTGTTGATATGCTCAACTATATTGTACAAAGCCACCCATGAATGTAACACACGGAAATGGCAATAAATACACACAGTACACCGGGATTTTCTCCATTTTTCCACAATGAAAAACGTATATTTGCACTTGAATTTTTTTATTTATTTATTTTTACAGCTGCATTTCCTCGCAGGAAGTAATCAATCATAGAGATAAATAATTTACAACAATTGTACAGAAAATTATTAATTTATAGGATTTATTGAAAAATAAATGGGGATCTGAAATTCTGATTATTTCAATGAAAATACACAGGCGTTTGCATATCGGATCTTTGTAACGTCCTTCAGTGCGAATGAAGCATGCTCGTTAAGAACAAATTGCCCGTACAAAGTGGCCCATAAAGGGTACAGCCCTATTAAGAAAGTGGTGTGGGTATACAACCGTGTGTTAAAGCCACTGGGATATATATCGCACAACCGTGTACACACACCTGCCCTCTTTTACTTGAACTCGTCGACACATTTTATTGGAGAATTGTAAAATTTTTCTAAAGTCAAAAAATCCAATATACTAATCATTTTTACGTTGAGCATTTCAAAATAAAATTTTTACAATTTATCAAGTTCAATTAAAAGAGAAAATTCAATCATTAAAAAATTAAATAATAAACTCTATTTTTAAATCTAAAATCAAATGCATAAAAATATTCAAAATATCTGGTGAGAAAGTGCCAGAGACTGTGACTTGATAATTATTCATCCATCGGACGATGATACAGGGGCTCCAGTCAAACCCATTGGAAATGTACATCAGATACGGTAGTCCAGCCACCTGCCAAAAACCGATATGCAATTAATGCTGAATGTTTGCGGGGCACGCAATCTTGGCACATTTACCTTCCTCCCCTTCCCCTCTTTGTGATATCCTTCCCCCCGGAAAAAACTCTTTCCGCAGAGCACAAGAACCTCCCCCTCTCCCCATCGAATTTTCCCCGAATACAAAAACCAAAAAAAGAAAAAAACATAGTTTTGTGTAAATGTCGCACCTGGCGCCGCAATCGTCGTTACTCACTAATCGCTTTTTCCTCTATTTTCTTGTAAAAGTGTTGGTTGTATTCCCCCCCTCTTCTTCATCTCTCCCGCAGTGAATTCAAAGATCCCTAAATAGCCAACGCGTGTTTCCTATTTTGTAGTGAAAACGATTATCCGCTTGTTGGCGCCCGCTCATCCCCCCCCCCCCTCTCTCTACTACCTTACCCATGACAAAAGCCAATGGGTCCTCTACACAGTTGTCATCGCCTCTCTTTGCCAATATGAGGGCCCTCTCCTCGGTTTGTATAAACCGTACGACAGTGCCAACACTGGTTAATGATATTTAAGAGGGAGACATTTCACGGCTCGGCTTACAAATGGCCGGATTACAGGATCCTACGAGTGGCTCTTTATACTCTCTCCCTGTTCCTACTCCTTTTTTTATTTCCTATTTCCCCAATTTTTCACGTTTTTCACATTTTTCTTTTTCTCCAACTCTCGACACTGTTTAACTCGTATATTTTTAAAAGATCTAGTACCGAGATGCATCAGGGTAATGTCTAGGGTTTTTTTTTTTTTGGTTGAATCCACTGATGTCTCTCAGTCCATTGGATAAGATTGAAGCCAGCATACAGACCCCCATGGAAAAGTGATACAAAAATTGAGTATCAATAAGTGAAAATGCCACGCGACCAGCTGAAGGCGGTACAACTAGAACTGGGCATTCACCAACCCCGGGCCAAAGACCTGTCGACCCAAAAGCCACAGATCCACTGTTCGCACTACAAGCAGATGTCAGAGGAGATAACCCCCGCGACAACGTTGAATTTATACTAGTTGGTTTTAAACCTCGCCGGATGAGTTTTCAGGTCGAAAGGAGATAACCAACTTAATAGCTTTATTAACTGTGGGAAAAATACCGGTATTTTTTTATATCGTGTATAGAGAGGTTGTTTTTTTTTTTTAGGTGAGAATCGTTAAGTGTTTGAGTAATCGTGGGTAACGTTTTGATTTTTTTTTTTTCCTTCAGTTTTCCCTTTTGTGGAAAGTCACAGGTTCGAGATGTCGAGAGGTGTCTATTATCCACTAGCGTCTAGATAGGAGACATCTCAGCGGGCATCGGGTAACATCTCAAGACTGCATGTTATCTTGAACCAGGACCTGTGGTGAAGGCACAGCGAGCGCAGACAACTTCTTCACTAGGAAGAGAAAATTCTCTTGATTTAAGAACAATTTTTCCCTGTTCAAAAACTCGATGATTAATCAATTCTGACATTTTTGATAATTATGCATTTATCTTGAAAATGTGTGATTCTACGAGAAAATGTCAAAGAACCTTTTTTGTGTGGAATTGAAGTGGCAATAAAAAGTGTCTTTTAACATTTTTTTTTTAAATCAATAATTAACGAGATAATTCAATATTTATCAATATCGGAATAATCGATTCCTTTCCAAATTGAAGATAATGTCATGAATTAGGAAAAATTTCTTTATTTATTGGTTTCAGGGAAAGAGTGAGGTTCTCACTGGAGAGTCTGAAGAGCCAACTCCAATCAGGACTATTGAAAGCACCCAACCGGCAGTCGATGGGTTGATACGGCACACCCTGGCATACTCCTGTGGGACTGATCGTCATGATAGAGGTGGGATCGATTATATCAGTTTCGCGCTCAATTACGCGTGTTGGGACACAAAAGCCCGCATTGTGGCTTTATTTAGGTGTACAACTTGACACTGGGCTATACTCTCTGTTCAACACGGTAATTCAATTAAATCTATGGTGATGACAAGCAATCTCTAATTCACAAGTAATTTAATTATGAAAATTTTCAGAAATCCTTTTGCTTCAATTTTTAAAATCAATTCTATCGATTTATGAAAAATTGATTTTTTTTCAATCATGGAGCTATCAGCAGTGAGTACCGTGAGACCCAGGGGCTCGAGTACAGGGCCTATTGTCAGTCATCAAGGGCCCTTAGTTGATTTTCAAGTATGGGATTGCACTTTTTTTGGATTTTAACGGGAAATAATAATTGTTTGGACACATTATAAAGTGTTAATTAAAATTCTGGGTATGTATCATGAGGTTTAAACTCAGATAGTCATCATTGATGACACCAAGTGACACTTAATTGTTGAGGTTTATGACTACGCATTTTAAACCATAAAACCTCTCCTTTTTTTTAATCATCATAAAATATCAAAAAATACTTGTTAAATTTTCAAAAACTCCACAACCATTCAAAAATTCTTTTGACAATGAATGATCCCATTGGAATGCAGATACCATAAACCAATGAAGAAGAAAAATGTTTTAGTGGTAAGAAAAAAAAAAAAATGTAAATATCAAACATTCATTATTTAAATCTTTTGAAAGAGAAAATGGTTGGCGGAAAATTTTCAAGTGGAATTGAAAATAGAAGTTCTCAGCCCCCCTCAGTGCAAAATACTCCGCTGCAAAGCAACCCCCCGTTGTCGAGAGACTCAAGGGTTAGGGCAGTGAGTATAATCATGGAGGCCTCTGGAGTCTACATTATTCGTGGGCACCTAGGATAATGCATTCAGGGGGTTTGTATATCGGGGATGGATCAGGGCGGTGAAGCATCAAATTGGCTTACACTGGGCGGTGGGCCACCACGTCCTCCTTGGATAATACCACCGCAGAGCAACGTGCATTGTCCAAGAGAACTTTTGCGTTTCTCGTGGACCCTTGATTCCCACCGCAAAACAGCAACGTGCGCACATGTATTCACCCATTTTTTTTTTCTCTCTTTTTCGTGGGCATGAGCTGTTTTCATTTGGGTATACGCTCGTGTACACAGGTAAGTCTCCATCCGAGTGGAAATTTGATGGAGATTTATTGTTTTTGATTATTTATTGTCATCATGATTAGTGTATTTATCCTTAAAAATATATAAGACTCGAATTTTTATCAATATTCAACTGCGTCAACAATTGACAATTAATGTTTATTAAATCTATTAATACTATTCGAAAAAAAAAATCACCATTTATCATATTAAAAAAATCTTTATTCCAGGAACATGACAGATGATGTTTTAATGAAAATTTATTTGACGCAGGCACTGTAATTTGGGGAACGCCAGAGGCGAAAATTGTGTGTAAGAACTGTTATCCAGTGTGTAAGATAATCAGTGAGGATAGTCGTTTAATAAACCAAAGGGTGAAGTGGTTAAAAAAAATGTGCAATACCAGGGTGATGGATTAAAAAAATATGCGATCGAAATTTTTTTTTAGTAATTTCACGGTAAGAGGACAAATGGGGCATTTAATATTCACTGACAATTATTCGCGTTGACCCTGGCATTATACCGTATACGATAATTAACTCTGGATGTTGATCAAAATCATAAGCAGGTGAGTCCTCTTTGGTCAAAAGGTGGGAGTTAATTATTTTTCATCAAAAGATTTTTGTTTTTTAACCACGAGGCACAATAAAGATATTTATTCCCTAAATTTTAAAAATAAATTTGTGTCATGTTGAGTATCAGTTGACAGCTCTTTCGTCACTCGTGTGGGTTTGTTGGTGAATTCATCATAATTTCTCTTCGCATCGCCTCAAACATTCTCCTAAAATTTCTTTTTATGCACCTCTCGCATTTCACTCATCAGAGTTGAAATATAATTACTCGAGATAATAATTTATGGATGGATTCACCCATCACCAGGAATCCTTCAACTTGTTGGCTATAATTGTGAGTAAATAGGCCACTTGAAGTGGTAAAATGGGCAATTGTTAGCAATAAAATGTGGCTCAGGTGTTCCTGTCTCAATGTTTGGGAGGAGGGGGAATTTTTTTTTTCCACACTTTTGAAAACATGAAACTGAGCGTGTGGACGCTACTAGAGAGTCAGATACATTACCGGGCTGTCATGGGGCATTACTCCTCGGTGATGCCTCCACTCGTATAAACTATACACTTTCACTATCCTCAACAGCACATTTATGGATCCTCCATCATCTATTACTCGGGTTAATGCACCGGAGTTTGCTAATTTTTTTTCTTCATGCCTCATAATGCAAAACTCTTATTTTCTCACAAACTCAAACTCGACTACTGGAATTTATTGTACAGTTTTTAATATAATCGAAAGTGCAAATTTTCTCCTGTAATAATTTTTTTTTTTTTTTTATTTTACTTGGGTAATTCTAATACTAGAGAATTTTAATCACTCGTTAATTTGACTTTTAGTTTGAGAGTTCCGCCTGGGTCCCATTGGACCCCTCTCTTTTGTGGCTTTTTTTCAATTTGAAATTACCGCAACACAAGGCTCATCTCACTATCATGTTAACAACAAAAAAGTCAAAAATTGAAAAAAAAAAAAAAAATTACCATCAACCCTCTCACATTTCCCTCATGTTTACCTTCTTCTCCACATACAGCTAACGAAAAAATATCACTCCGAAAAAAAGAGTGAAAGTGCATCTGTCGAGGGGTGTCGGCGGTTAACACACAGAGCCCGCTCAGTTGACACTCGAAAAACCTCCACAGAGACACGTATAACCCAGCATGAGCCAAACCTAGGGGGAATAAGGTTGAGTGACAAAGAGGGAAAGTGTGACGGTAGCCAAGTCCTCATTAGCGCATTCCGGTACGACGCCCGCGACTCAAAGCGTCGTAAAAACAGCTGAGATGTAGCAGGGCGCGTCGCGACGCACGAGCGATGACTTCGAGTGCCGCACGAGATTTTTCAAAAATCAAATGATATAACACAAATTATCCCCTCTCCCCTCTCCGAAGAAGAAAAAAAAAAATTCCAAGATATCGAAATTCATTGAAATTCAGTGTAGATATAAATGCTCATTTTCATCAATTATCACCTCGACACTGGTTCGCATTAATTTGACAGTTATATCCCAAGTGGGAGGTGTACAAAAAATAAAATGGGGGGGGGGGGCAATAAATAACCCTGGGATGAGTATGTTTATAAATAAGTAAATCCGAGAGATTTGTCGCACGTCATGCCGATCAAGCGGTGACGAGACGTGAGTGCTAGTGTATGGGGAGAGATTGAATAAAAGACCGTCAACGTATACAGAAAAGGGGGGTGGGGGGGGGGGGGGAGGTAGGCGCTCTTGTATATATCCAAGGCGTTATTCGCCGTGCACTAATGATGCCCCGGGGCGTACCAATGTATCGGAAAAACTGATTTTGAAAAACATGGTGACGCCCATAACTGGTGAGTGACAGTGTTGCCTCCGATGACCCTATTAGCCGTGTCTTGTGCGCTTGGGCGAAGACTCGTTGATCCAGTCGCACCTTCTCAACTGATGCTGGTGATGGAGAAAAAGGGGTGAAAAAAGAATAGATAAATGAATGGAATATTGTCACAAGGTGTGTTTGCCCGATGAAGTTGAGAATAGTTGTAAGAAAATTGTGGTAAAAAACTGTTGAGTAATTTTCTTGAGCATTATGTGAAGAGGAATGAATAAAAAATTGTAATTTTTGCATGAGGAAATGTGATTTGTCCTCAAGATAAATTGCAGGAAGACAGTATTTTGTGATTATAATTTATGAAGATGAGAGGGAAAAAAAAAATGAGGATTTAGATAAAATACACATCTCTTTTCTTATATCCCAGTAAACGGTTTTTGTGCCTCGTAAGCTTGTATAAAACGTATATCCGGCGCCAAGGCAATGTGAAGCCAAAGGCGGGACCCACCTGCCACCTTCTTCGGGGTCTCTCGCATCGCTGATAATAATAACGCACACCCGCGGCGTTGCGGATCGCCACTCATAACAGACGAGTTTGCACACGCACACATTCATGTTGAAAATGCATTGAGACGAGAGTTTTATGAGACAGAGGCACGCAAATTCTGTCCCAAATTTACGTATGTGGTTAAAACAAAGAATAAATGATAAAAGAAAATTTGGCATAGAGAGAGAAAGAGAGATTGAAGGATAAATTTTGTGGAATTGTCGAGTGAGAGACTTTGGCTTGAATAATTGGCAAAATGCCACCCAGTTTGTCTACGATATCACACACTGTGTCTGCATCGAGTGATCGATGGACCTTTAAATACTCCACAATACCCCGAAGTGCGCCAGTGGCTCATTACCCCCGCTCAGTGATTTAGTATTTATTAGAAATTTTAATTAAACTCAAAATCAGATAATAGATTTAATCAGACTACAAAATTGATTCTCCCGCGCTCTGAATATCAATACCCGTGCAAACTAAAATTACGATTAAATAAATTAAAAGTAAAAAAAATGCGCTGTGAAGGCTCATTGATGCCCTTGTCAGCGGATCCCTCTGAAAGAGTCTCTCTCTCTCTCTCTCTCTCGTGCCCATTGAAAACTCTCGGGAGCTCTGGAGACGGTGGGAAAAATTGTCGAGGATTATAGATCACGAGAGCGTCTCTATATGAGTGCGTGTGTATGCACAGGTATATATCTGGATAGTTTGGAGTAGGTGTTCCGTAACGACGAGGGAGGTCTCGCTGGTCTCACGCGTGCTACGATTGCTTGCACGCGAAGGCAAGTTCGATATACTATATCCATGATATGTGTGATGCAAATTTTCCTGAGGAAATTGTAATAATCGGAATGCTTAAATTCAAGACTCTTCACTCGGTTTAATTAATTTTTCATTTTTCTTAAATTCAATTTAATTGATATTATTGTATTTTAACATCTGCAAAGGACTCAACAGACACTGTTGAAATTAAAAAAACAAGAGTGAGTAGATAATAAAAATCAGATTTCACGATGATATTAATTCCTCTCTCGCAATACACGAAACACGCTATTTTAGATAGGAAAAATGCTACGAATGTTAATTGCAATGGCAAATCCATCTATCTAAATGGCAATCATAAGGGCAAAAGTGCGCATTAATGTTTTTCACGGCCCAGGATTTCGATAATAATTCAGATTGCGTCGCCCCTCTTCACCTCACTCGCACATTACCCCCCTCTCTCGTCCTTTCTGGAGAAAAAAAAAAAAAAAAACAACTCGAGTTTTCTTCACGCTTTGCTTCACTCGCCCTATCGCCCCAGGATGCAGTTGGAGGAGTTGAAAATTTTTTACCTGATAACAATTTCAATATTTAATATAGTTCCAGTCTACATCTGGAGATGCGCAAAAATCCCCTAGAAATTTCATGAAATTTGAAATTTATGAAATTTTCTCATTTTTCACTATTCAAGAAAATTGGGAGGAATAATTGAGTTTAACAATCCTGTGACATCAGAGCGAAAGGAAACTGACGTGAGTTCACACGAAATTTAATGCACGCACACATCATAGTCTCCCACAATCTCCACAGGCCTTCAATTACAAATCGTATTCTCTGAATATCATCGAAAATGCAATTGTTTGCAATTTAAAAAGCAATTCTCATAAAATCATTTCGAACAAATGACTGAAAGTGATGACTATCAGCCACTTCTTCCGGAGACTTGGGTCTGTAATTAAGACTAAAAATAAAAATGATGGTGTTCTAGTATCTCATACTGATAATTAATTATACCCTGATTATTACATGAAATAAAACTTGACGTATTAATCGTAAATTGGTAGATTATCGCTTCATCATTTTCACTTCCAATTTATCTCTCAAACAGTCTCAACATACTTGAACTTCCTCTTTCAAATATTTCTCATGGGCTCCAACGAATCCCTGAGACCATACAATCACCATCTCCACCTCAACAAGAGCGATTTTTTCCGAATGACATTTTTATCCTCAAACGTCGACTCGAAAACCACTCGAAGATCATGAGAGATAAAGAAAAAAAAAAAAAAAAAACAGGAGGAATGAGAGGCAAATGCTCTTCGGCACGCTGAGATTGTAACCCGGGCCAAGATATGGTTTTAGATGAGAAATACCCGTGGACCTGTTGGTCGTGTTAACAACCGAAACTCATAAAGACATTAAGTGGGCCTTTTGAGAAAACCAGGAGATTCCTCGATGCCTAACCAACATTTGGACACACTCAAGGACCATATAGTTTCCTCGTTTTATTTTTATTAGTTTATTTGTATACCTTCGAGTAAAAAGTAAAAAATGAAAAAAGATATTTGAATTAAAGTGTTGTAAATTTTTCACAATTTGACTCAAATGAAGTCATTTTAAAAAACAAGTTTTACCCAGAGGCCCTTTCACAATTGTAAAATTCAGGGCTCAATGTACAATTTTATTGCAAATACCATCGGAATTCTTCTTTTTATTTATTCTTTTACCTCTCTGACTCAATCGTCAATGGAAAATTCTCATTTCGGAAAAGATCAAAGGCACAGAACAAGATAAAAAGATGGAGAAATTTGGTGTCATCTGTTTTCCCACCTGACAGCTTCACTAACCTCTCACATTCGTGGAATGACTTCTTTCCTAGTTTTTGGGATAGATGGTAGTAAAAATGAACTGTCGATGGAAAGTGGGGAGTCCTGTTCAGGAATCTGGTCATCTCAATCTCGTTTCAATCAATTTTAAATACCTGGAATGTATACTTCAAAGGAAGATTTGAGGAGATAATGGGAAACACTTTATTTGTCTCTCTTTAACTCCACACTGCGTGTCAATGATTGAGCTATGAATTAAAGAGTGATTTGTGAGAACGCTTTCACGATTCAATTCAATTTTCATTATCAATGACAAACTTTCTTTCGTTGAGTGAAAATTAAAGTAGTAAAGTGGTAAAATTGTGTAGTATAATTTCTAATTTTTAACATTCATTAATAATGCATTTATCTCGAGAATTAATGACTTTAGAGAAAAATGTCAAAGGGACATTTTTGTAGCTGAGAAAATTTTCAAGAAAAGTTGTCATTTGACATTTTATCCTATAATTACTCAGTATATACATAATTCAATATGAATAAAAATTTATCAGAGATTTCAATTTTAGTGTCATTACAGTAAAATATATTTTATGGTAAATACAGGATCACACGATCTCTGATTTACAGTATCGAAATTATGTACACTGAAACACCCAGGAGGAGAGGGAAAATAATAAAGAAATCACCCCAACTGTTCAATTGCTATGAAAATGAGGGGCGTTTCATGGGGTTCTCCATGACGATACCATAGATTTCCCAGGGTGTTGGTAAAAAAAAAATTGAGTTTTAACGTGTCTCGAGCCCCAAGAGTGTCAAATAAATTCGTGGTTCCAAGGCTGAATGGTGTACAGAGCGCGATATGGGTGTGTTTAACGCTCCTGGGGGCCAAGTGCAACAATATTACCGATCCCTGAGCCATGTCAAAGTCAACTTGCATGCTGGGCTTGGTTCACTAGTTGTTACTGTGTGAAATTCAACGGGAGATCTTTTACCACTAGTTCTTTATGCTTTTCTAACGATAAATATAAAAAAAGAAGTAACAGAAATTGAAATAGTAATTCAATTGAATATAACACAACTGAAATTAATCAATCATTACCGAGAAATTTTATTGATAATCATTAAATCGATGAATTTCAGTTCAAAAAAAATGGATATTCTCAATAATATTGAATTAATGATTTTTTTCAGAAAATAATGGAGAGAGAGGATTGCACTCAACCCTCAGATAAACATCACTCTGTTATGGTTGATATATGTAGCAAGTTCCCATACCGCACGCTTCTTCATTTCATTCATTCTCCTTTTTTTTTTTTTTAATTCAACATATCTCTCTTCTCGGGGGCACCTTTATCTGCCTCGCCTAATCTGCTGCCGGTGGCAATTAAATTCGAGGTGTCCCATACCCATAGTCCAATGGAAACCTATCGATTCGACGAGTTTTGGGGATATATGTACACTGCAAGGGACCATATCGCTCAATCTGGGAATCCCGGGGAGCTCGAGACGCTTGGAGGTACCATATGGAGAGTTGATAAATTTTTTATTCAATTTTTTTTTTTTTTTCCTTCCAACGTTTTCAAATCAACACGAGAAATCACGGGAGGTTAACGACAATCCTTCGGTCGATTCAATAGGTCTCGGTTTCTCTCTCTCTTCAGGGGGGGGGGGGGGGGGAAAGCCTCAAAAATCTTGATTATAAGTCTAGTATTGACAAGACATGAGGAGCTTGGGAATGAGAATCTATAATTATCGACTGCCGTCTCTTCACCCCCAATAATTGTTTTTTTTTCTCGCCCATTTCTGTTTTTTTTTTAATTCTCTCTTTTTCGTCGAGACAGACGAGACGAGAGAGGGCGAGAAAAAAAAAAGCGTCCTCTTGCAACCTAGCATTATCGCCTTGAATCAACAAAGCCCGAGAGCCACTCGAAGCACCGGTTACGAGAGGGGTGGAGGGAGAGGCGAAGGAGAGGCAAAGAGAACAGGAGAGGGATCCTTTAATAGAGGGTCTCCGCTTAATGACCGACATCTCTTCCCAGAGGCAACCAAACCAAATGTCATTGCAGAAGATTCGATAACGTCGGATGCCCATTCTGATATTTTAATATTACTTTTTTTTAACAGTCTGACTTGGGTATAAATTTAGAATTATATTAATTATTGTACATTATAGATTCATGTTTGTGTCTGGTTATTTTTAAGAATTTTTTTTTTTTCATGAGACTTCAGGTGAATCTGTATAGCTGCCGATGGTACGCGCCACTGACTCAAAGTGCTCATTATATCGCTACCCTGTCGATAATTATATTCATTATGGTGTATGGGGGAGGGGGGAATTATAGAGAACTGGTGGGAAGTAACCGGAGAGATGTTAGCCGATTTTCTGGTATATATCTGTAATGATTGAGGAATCATTATTGTTATTATTGACTTTGACGAGTGGATTAAATCGCTAGGGAAAAATCAGCGATTTAATTTGATTTGAATCAATAATTATATGCAGAAGTTAGAATTGAGATTATTGATTAGAAATATGTCCATAATGTAGATTTATTTAATATTATTCGAAGGAAAGTCATCGATTGTTGATAGAATTGAGATATCTTATCAGTGGATGATGCAGCAGGAAACTGCATATTGTTTATGGTAACATAAACTAACGATAAAGTCACACCCTGTAATATCAACATTCACCGAATATCCTGAGATTAGAGAAGCACTTGGGTTCCATTCAGTCCGCGCACTCGTGTAGCAACGACGACGAGAGACGCACGTTTGACGAAATAATTACGCAGTATTTGTGATTTGTGTTTGCTGCTGATTGAAAAGTAGTTAATTGTAACTAAAAAATCCGTCCACAATGGGTGGTAAGTTATTCCAATATTAGTAATCAACTTTTCATTCATCATTACTGTAGAAATACCTTCATTCATTCTCGCTTTCCGAAATTGATCGTAACGTTGCCCCTTGTAACCGGTCTTCAATGACCTTCAAACGGGGATCATTGGTATGATTAACGGCGATTCACTCACACCCAAATCATGTACTTTAAGCACAATTGCTACTGTACTTTAGACAGTGGGTTCATGAAATTTGACATTACACTTGATTCCTTCGCTATCAATTATTTACACTAAATTGAACTTGATGATTCATTAATTTATTTTACACTGTTTCCCGCTCACTTCGAGAGATAAATGTAAAGCGCTTGCGCTATTCATATGATCAAACGGATGAATTAGCATTTGAATCAATGAAATTGTTATTGCTCCTACAAATTAAATTCAACTCTCCATGAATAAATTGGATAATTAAAAAATTGATCAATTATATATCATTTTTATCAGTCAACGGCTCATTCGAATTCCAATGAGAGTCCCTAGCTACGAAATTCAGTGAGTTTTTTTTTTTGTCTCGCGTATTTCAAGAATTTTCACGTTAATTTTAGATAAACGCAGCGATCGTCTACAAGAGGCGCGAGAGCTGACTATATTTAAAATCCTGTACTTGTCCGAATAAATCTCTACTAATTTTTATAAATAAATTTTTCAAGTAATATTAATACAGAAGAGTCATCCGATACGATTATAATTCCGCATTCTGAAGAGATAGGCGGATTTTCAAAAAAAATCATCTGCGTTGAAAAAAAAAAACGGCTCAGATGACTGACAAATGGCAATTGACAGATGTGACAAATATATGTTTAATCACTTAGATACATACTAAAAAGTCTGAGAAATGGAAAACTCGTTATAACGTAAGTTGTCACTAACAATAAGCAGTACATGACTTGTCACCCAAGGTGTATGCAATTTCTCGTAAATCCAGTAGTGCTATTATGAGAATACCCAGCGTGGATAGCGGTTTGTGCGTAAATATAAACGGCTGGAGTCGACGCCGGTTCGTCGCGACGTTTGGCATCTCAAGTTTCGTCTTAGTATCATAATATTACTATTCTCTGTACGGAATAAAATACCCAGTGGTCCAATTTCTGATGCTTCCAATTACGATTGAGCGAGTCTATCAACAAGAGTCCATTTAAAACACAAAAATGTACTGGTACCATATATCATCTCAAATATATTCCACCAATTTGACCCACGCTAATCTGAACTTATCAAGGTCTTTGTCGTGGAGATTAATCTAATCATCACATGCGCCAATTGTAATTCAATCCTACGAATGGAGACTCCCATGGACAACCGTTAGCTCATTGTTACCTCAATGAAGGGATGTCCTTTACGTGAGTTTCTTCTTCCAGCAGTCTTCCCATATTTTTCATCCCAGTTGACATGATCCGTTAAAGAGGAAATGGGTCAGACGGAATTTATACGTGCATTATCTTCAACACTTGTAGAATCAGGCTTATGAGTAATTTCATGGTGAAATTAATCCTTGGTTTTAGAACACGAGGATATCACGTGAGCTGCACGTAAAAAGGTTATCCCGTTATCACTGTTATCAGTTGAATATTTTAGAGAAACTATTTGACGAGTTTTCTTTATGAATAGAGTTATGATTTTGACGTGGGAGAGGTCAGTTATTTGTCTGTTGAATTTACATTCTCAATAAATTCTTTGTTGTTGTTCTCTGTTGAAAAATTTGAGGTACATGTGTTTCAAAATATTATAACTGGATTAATGCACGTTGTACTTGTGCCAAGTTGATACCTTCCTACACATTACTCTTTAATTTACACGTGTCTGAGTATTGCGTCTAAATAACCAACCAACTATCGAATGACGCATTCGAGTCAATAGTATGTAGAAACATTGATCGATCAATTGTCTCGTGATTGTTGTGATGAATCGATGATTGTGTGAATATTGACAGGAAATAGGGAATATTACACCATCACTGATAAATGATTGTAAATAAATCGAGGGAGTATTGATAAAATTGCCATGAAGTTGACAATACACGAGAGATAGAAATTTAACTTGGGATTTATAAATATATCAAATTCTGGCTCTCTGCCACACAGACATCACCAGCATCCTCCTTTTTCTGTTGAAATTCTCTCGGCATTTGGATTCTCTCAGTATTTAAACTGAAAATATTTTTATTAATTGTATAATATTTTTATTTGTCTCCCAGCGATGTAAGAGAAGAAACACGTGTTTTTTTTTAGCGCAGACGTTTAAAGACGATATATTTAGAGATATGAATCGATTAGGAGCCATTGAATGACTTTTTTATTTTCTTTGGGAAGTTGTATTACATAATAATTTGATATACTCGTAGAGAACGCTACCGAGTGTTATCTGACCGCCGACGCAAATCTAGTCGGACACTGACACATGAATTTTTTAGAGGATTTTTTATGAATATATTTTTCATTTATTATGTAATTTCAGGGTTCGCATGGGTCACATTAGCCACCAATGACTCGTATTCCCTTGGGGCACTGGTACTGGCGCACTCGTTGAGGCGTGTTGGCTCCAAGCATGATCTGGTGGTACTCGTCACACCTGGTGTCACCCAGTCAATGAGGTATTCTTTATTTTTGTTCTTAATTTTATTTTAAAAAAAAAAAAAGGTTAAATTGCTCATTGAACCGAGAGTATAATCGCTAGAGGTTTGAAAGGTAGTGGTAGCTGCCAAGAACTGCAGCCAACAGCGAAAGTACACTTGACCTTAAAATACGATTAGCTTCTGTTCAATTGGCAGTAAACTTGCCATTGAATTTTCAGAGCTTGAACTTTGTTAATTGGAGATAATTTTTCAGGGAAAAATTATCAGCTGTTTTTAGTCTAGTTCAGGAGGTCAATGTCCTTGACTCGAGGGACGAGGCAAATCTTGCGTTGCTTGCTAGACCCGAATTGGGGATCACTTTTACTAAGTTGCATTGCTGGAGACTCACGCAGTATGAGAGATGTGTGTTTGTTGATGCTGATACTTTGGTAATTTATTCTTGTTATTCAGTTCCATATTCGAAATAAAGTTATCGATTTTCTTGGAAATATCTTCGGGAGAACTAGGTTTTTTGATATTTTCTATTGGAATTATGGATAAAATAGAATAATAACTCGGTGAATTAATTCAACTTGAGCTCTTTATTGAGTCACAATTGGAAGACGCATCTGATTTTTACTCTACCTCCGGTACACAGAGACTCATTACAAAATTCACAAGGTCAATACTGTAGACCATTTATGACTAATATTCCCCTTATTCTTTATCTCATCTTCTGTTTATACTATCGGGTTGCCACGAAATATAAACATTTATAAACGAATCTCAGTTTAAATAACTGAATGATCCGATATGATAAATATTCAAGTTGTAGAGAGATTAGTTTTTAAATAATACTTCGATGATTCGATTCATTGGGATTAATTCATGATATTTGATATGATTATCGGGAATTCAGGTGGTCAAAAACTGCGATGAACTTTTCGAGCGTGAGGAGCTATCAGCAGCCCCAGATGTAGGCTGGCCAGATTGCTTCAACTCTGGAGTATTTGTGTTCACACCCTCCCAACAGACATTTGCATCATTGACAGCATTCGCAGCTTCCCAGGGTTCCTTCGATGGTGGTGACCAGGGTCTCCTGAATTCATACTTCAGCGACTGGGCCCACAAGGACATCTCCAAACACTTACCCTTTATCTACAACATGTGTTCCACTGCAACTTACTCTTATCTTCCAGCTTACAAGCAGTAAGCTCCTCCTATTATTTCTTTTTATTCATAAAAAGGGAAAGAATCCGGCAGATGTGATTGAATATTCCACTCTACTCTGTTCTATAAAGGTTCGGAGAGGAAGTGAGGATTATTCATTTCATAGGAAGCACAAAACCCTGGCTACAGTACTTTGACTCAGTAACTGGCCAAGTACAACCATCCCCAGGCAGCAATCACCTCCAGCCATTACTCCAACTCTGGTGGAACATATTCTGCGCAAATGTCCACCCAGAATTATCACCAGTCATGGTAAGTCGTTCAATCCAAATAAATCAATTAATTGTTTTCCAATGGAGTTCAACTAATGGTGTGATACTGAGTCCATCGAATAATCAATAATTGATACTGGTTAAGATATTCGATATCTAATACATTGTACTTACAAGATTGGCCTGAGAATTATAATGCTTACCACCCTTTTACTGATTCCGCAAGCTAAGCAATGAACACAGGGACACGCGTAATCGCGAGGTAAGATTTATTGAGAATTTTTCCTATTTATTTTCCTAAATTTTATCTGTTGATTTATTCTAGCAAATTAGTGACTCTTTGCACAGCTGCAAATATCACATTCAATTCCATTTATATTTCTCTATCATATTTTTATTCACTCTTCTGGTAGGTGTCAAATTGGCAAGATTGTAGAATTTTCTAAAAATATTTCCTATACCAGAACAAACTGCGCACTCTGTATAAACTATTTTTGTTGTTTATTACAAAATCTTGACAGCACACGAAATGAGATTCTTTTAATTCTCGATAAACCGCATTACAGCTTACGTTCACTATTACATATTATGAGTTTATTGATAAATTCTCATATTTGAATACAAAAACAAAATAGATGGATGTACTTTGAACCCTCGTAATCCTCCTCCCGGAAATTCCAACTGTTGGTATTTATTCACTCGTTGGATCATGCGTGTTTGCATGGATTTAGTTTGATAATAGTGAATGGTGTATTGGGATTAATGGGTTCCAAGTGATAAATCCTCCTGTTATGTTTAAATTCATCTTTTTTTTTTTTTTGTTTAATGTATGTTTCAATTCTGTGACTAATAGACTTAGTGTGCAAAATTTTTTTTTTCTGTTTTGGCATGATGATATGCTTGCATAGGCCAGTACAACTTTGGCTCTACACTGGCACGATAGCCTTCTTCCTATGGCCCCAATACCCATTAACACAAGACACCACATTTTTCATGACGCGACTGATCATACTACTGATGAAATTGACACGGTCCAAACGGATTTCTCGAATTTTAGGGATCCCTGGGATGATTATATACATGAAGAACATTCTAGTCCTGTTAGGGATCATTGTGAGAATCATGTAGAACAGTTTCATACACATCATCATCCATTTGTCATTTCTGTTGATAATGAGAGCTGCCAGACTGTAAAACAGACTCATTATCATGATCATTCACCTTCTGTGAGTGTTCAGGGCCATCAGATTGAGCATCACGGTCATCGTCGTGATAGTTGTCCTATTGAGAATTTTGTTGGTAGTCAGACAATTCATCATGAGAATTATAATAATTCAGTTAGTCAAATTAGGCATGTAGAGCATCAGAATCATCAAATTCCTTCCTCATGTATTGAATTTCAGTCACATCAAACCGAAACTGAGGCCCAAACTCAACCGTATCATCATATACATGAAGAACAAAGACATCAGGAGAATATCTCCAATTTTCGTTTTCATGAAAATGTTAAATTGGATGATTCTCAGCATCAAAATCATGAAAAACCTTCATCCACTGATTATCAATCAAAGCAAATTCATAATCACAATTATGAAGACCATAGATCTCAAGAAACCCAATTTTATGAAGATGTTCCCAATCGATTAACCGATAATACTCCTGAGTATATACAAGAAAACCCTAAAGAGCATCAACAAAGTAGTAATAGTGACATTTATCAAAGTAGTTCGTCTCACCATACACCAGACAGACTGACAGATGAATGTAATAATAGTAAAATTTCGTCAATCGACGTTAGTACCTCAAAATCTTTACAATCCCATTCCCAACCCTGTACAGAATCCACAAGCACCAAAAGGCACACAGAGAAACATAGCAGCGATGTTGAGAATAGCTGTGTAAGTACTAACTACATGAATAACATGTAAAAATCCCCAGACATTCGTAGAGTACGAATGCCTTGCAACACGCATTTCAAGCACTTGTATCATTTTTTCAGTTGAATATTTTGATTTTTCTCACTTTATATCATTATCTATGAAGAAAGTCTATCGTGATTGTTTCAAATAATCTTCAATTATTTTATCAATAGAGTGGTATTGCTGGTGCACTAGCGCAATTGACACTGGGAGAATCAAGGAGTGCAGAACAAGTGGCTCTCGAAGAGCACATGAGGAAATACAGTTGGGAACAGGGACAAATAGACTACATGGGACGTGACAGCTTCGAAAATATTTGGAAGAAAATATGTACAACACTTGATGCTTCACTTCCCTCAAAAGAAAAAACTCCACCAAAAGTAAATTGCATGAACAAATTTCTTATTAATTACTCCCTAGATGAAGATCATCGAAAATTGAAGAATAAATTTTATTCTCCAGGAAAAAACTCCTCCACTGAAAAAAGAAAACTCTCCATCCCTTCCTGACCCTGAGACTGCTGCTGCACCCCAAGTGGAAGAAGCGGGTATGTAATTTATCCAAAAAACTAATAATAATTCATGGGAAAATAAAAAAATGGAGATCATCACCTGAAGATCTTGCATTAATTTTAAAAGAAATTCATTTATTTTCAAAGCCCAATAAAACGAGAGAGAACGGAATTAGAGTAAAAAAAAAGAAATTATTGGATTAAATATGAAGTGCTGAGCCATTTATTTCAAGAAGAAATGCTTCCAATTTTTGTTTGTTTTTTTTTTTTTTTAATAATATGGCATGTTTATCTCACGGATAATGAAGTGAATTGGATAATCTTGAGAGATTCACTTGGAAAAAACGGATTTAATTAAGTTTGAGTGTTTGAAACAGGAGCAGAGGAGAGCAATTAACAGACCATGGCGCCATAGCATTGCTACGTCTTGTGTTGTCGTTTTGCTTGACTGGGGTAAATATTTCGACGCTTATCATTAATACCTGATGCTGAGAGAACAAAAAAACAAGTGTTTTCACATGATTTTCATCAATTAAGCTTTCTTCTCATGATGATTAACCAAGATTGGCATAATTTCATGCTTTACTTTGTTGTTTATGTGTTCAAATTGCCACTAACTAATCATCACTGTCATCACTAATAATTCATTCGAAATTCACAGAAAAACTAGATCAAAACCCATAAATTCATAAAACAGACCACATGAACTTCTCCTGTCTCTTCATAATTATCCCACAACGACTTCTATTCCTCATATTAATAAAAGTCTCTCCTATAGCTCCAGCAGAGGAAGTTGTACCCCAAAAACCAGACACGATCACCCAGGAATTGACCTCTGACGTAATAATCGAACAAACATCGACTGAAGAACCAGAAGTACCAGCACAAGCCCGTGAACAAAAAGAGGCCAAAGAATCATCGACTCCAACGAGTGAACAACCTTCTTCAAAACCTGCTGAAGTACTACGCACAGCCCCTCCACTTTTATCCCTGGATTCATCAGCCCCAGTTTTATCGCTGACCTCTTCACCCCCAATTCTATCGATCAAAGAGGCTGGAGAGAAGACTCAGGCATTGACAACTGCACCAAAACTCAAAAGAGAAGAGAAAAAACCTGAAGAAAAAAGTGAAACTGTCATCCCCCTGGGTTACACTTCCCCCACGACATTCGAATCTACGACTTCCTTTGATCTCTCCGTATCACAGAAGCCCCGAGACTCCCAAAACGTGCCTGGAAGCCCAGTACCAATTCAGGTAGCAGAGTCTGTCTTGGAGGCGGACATAAAAGAATCTGTCTCCGAGCATATCAAACCAGTAACTGAAGAAGCAATCTCTTCTGTCTCTGCACCAACCCAAGAGTCTGTGTCAGCTGTTGTTGAGACTTTGGAGCCTGCTGTGCCTGTGCAGGCACCACCACCACTGGAAGCTGTGCCTAGTCAACCCAATGGCACTGCAGGATTCGATTCTGATGTCAAATCAGATGAAGATACTCCAGGCGGTCCAGCTTGTGCACGTACTGTACCTCTGGCACAACCAGAGTCAATAGGCTTGATTTCTCAAGCTGAACTTACTCCCGAAATTGCTCCTTCTGATATCCCGATAGAATCAGTACCTGAAGAATCACCACAAGTGCCTGAAGCAGTTGTTCCAGAAGTAGAAAAGGTCCCTGAGCCAGTTGAACAAATACCTGAACCAACTGCTGTAAAAACCAGTGAAGAAGTTGCCGAAAAAGTCCCTGAACTACAGGAGAAATCTCCAGAATCATCGACAACAGTTGAGAAACTCTCAGAACCCCATACTGACCCAATTCCGGCCGAAGAATCCCTAACGAACACATCAGAACCTGTTACAGAATCCTTAAACAAGCAAACTGAAGTGTGTGAGGCCTTGGAACATCTGACAATGTCAACTCCACTTGAAAAACACCAAATCCCAGGGACTCCAACAGTAACCGAAGCTACGCCTCCAATGAGTCCTCAATTCGAGCTATCAGAGGGTCAGAGTGAAGAGCCAAAAGCCCCGAAGAAACCTGTCAAGAAATTGGTGAAGAAAATGAGTTCAGAAGAGAAAACAGAGTCGAGTGAAGGTGACGATTTGAAGAAACAAAAAAAAATAGTCAAGAAAGTTGTCAAAAAGCCAAAAGAGAGTGAAGATGGTGCAGAGGGTAGTACTTCAGAGAAGCCGAAAAAAGTTGTGAGAGTTGTGAAAAAAGTGCCAAAAGGTGAGACACTGCAGACCGATTCTACTGTCCCTGAGACACCACCACCACCGGCATCAGATACACCAGTACCACCTAAGAGAAAAGGAAAGCCAGGGACTACTAAAACTGTCACCAAGAAACCCGAATCCGAGCAATGATCAAACTCAAATAATCAATATTTTCTAAGGTTTTTTTACACACTATTTTAATGATAAAATGATAGTACTTGTGATGAGGGGTTGATTGGCAGTGTTCAACTAGTCTGTGGTTTTTCTTTGTGTACTTTTTCTTTTTTTTTTTATGTACTAATGATTTAATAAAAGATATGGAATACTCATTTCATCAGGAAATTCAGACTGACTATTACGAGATCTAAAGCAGTGTTACTTTGTACTAATCGTTAAGAGTTTAATTGGGGTTAATCGTCTGATGATTGAATGAATGAATGAGATGAGAAGATAACTTGTTTTTTAATCACTTGATGTGTTCGAACACCGGACGATTTACCCTATTCAGTTTCTTCTTTATTTATATTTACGTACTAATATTGATTGTTCTTGAATGAGAGATTGTTTAGCATTTGCTTTGCTCATCATTCTCTTTTCTGGCCATCCTAGATATATTAATTTATATTATGCAAGGATTTTTATCTCAATAATGTGAACTTTTTTAACTTTTAACGATTGTAAGCATTTCTGTCAGTTTCATGATTTGTTTACTTTTTAAATTGACCAGTTTTGCAAGAAAAAACGCAGAGTTTTATCAGAATTACTGTTGATTATTGATGATAATTGAACATGAACAAATTGGAATACAACGATAAAATTTCGATACATATGATTATGAATCAATAAAGAGAATTACGTATAGAAAGGAAGGAAATCTATTTGAAATTGACCGCAATAACCCAGGCTTTCATGACGGAAGCTTTCCACTTAATCCAATTCTCCGTAAACACATTAATTCGATGAAACACGTATCGAATCATTCATTCCGCAGGTAATATTCAATAATCCATAGCATGGTAACATACAATCATCAAAGTATCGTCCAAACTCAGCAAGTGATCGTTAACTGGTTCTTCTCCCAAAAGCATTGAATATAAATCATCAGAGAAGAATAAGGTAAGAATTCAAATGAATATTTTAATCCATATTATTTGCACAGTTATTTATTTCATTATTTTTCAACTATACCTCTGAACAATAAATCGGGAAAAACGATTACACATATATATTTATCTTTTTGTTTCATACACATAATAATTTATCATTCAAAGAATTGATGATATGACGAAGGTACTTTCGACTCGCAGCCTGATGGCTATAAATTTTGACATCATCCTAATCGTCTTTATACATTATATTAAATATCGAAGACATAGAAAATCAATCGACACCCAATTAATTTTAATAATAATTAAATCCAAAGTGATAAAAACTCATAAAAATGTTATTAAATAATTTGATTCTCCATAAATCAATCAAAAATTGATCTAGAATGTCGTTCTCCTTTTTAATTTCTGTCTTTTTTTTTTTTTTCAAATATTCCACTTATAATTAAATACTTATCATCTATGATATGTTTTCCCCGGACATCGTGTCCATCTGAATCACCCCCTTTCCCCATAATCACACGTTTTCCATCAGCAGTATCATAACTCAATTGAATAAAAAAAACTATCCAAGTAAATTATAGTAAATCCTGAATTGCGGATGTAATGAAAGAACTTGACCCTGGCCTTGTGTTTTCCCCATTAAGTCACGAGAGATGGGGGGGGGGGGGGGGGGGCGAGACAAATACATCCTCATCCTCTCGATACTAGGCCAAGGGGCGCAGACACAAATATAATCCCAATAGAATTAAATTTTGATAAATTTATCAATAAACTTTTCTCGTTTTCCCGCACCTATATGTTTATAATAATATTATTATATTATCACCTCAATCTTGAGGCAAAAAGTATATGAATACTATGCAAATATATATTATGTGTATAATTTATATTATAGCTTAAATATGGGTAGAAGATAAAAATATAATATTTAATCATAGAATATACTCGCATTAACATTCTCTCGATGCATTTAGGCAATCGCAGGATATGTTT
This sequence comes from Coelinius sp. EB29, assembly GCA_035578325.1. Lineage (NCBI taxonomy): Eukaryota > Metazoa > Arthropoda > Insecta > Hymenoptera > Braconidae > Coelinius > Coelinius sp. EB29. Next base: position 2,221,004 of record JAOZGT010000001.1, on the reverse strand, counting down.
TTTTTTTTTTTTTAATATTTTCCCCCATTGTACGTTTTTTAATCACGATGCATTGATGCATTGAGAAATCATAACTCTCTCTCTCTCTCTTCAAGAATGGAAAAAAAAATTCCTAAATCCATGTTTCATCAATTCTTATTATGTGAAAATAGTGGGAAGGTAAATATAAGCACGTATAGTATCCTCAAATAGACTGTTTTCCTTATATAATGCATTAAAGACATTTTTGTGCTACAGTCGGAGGATAATTCTAGGGAATAATTTTCCTTCTAACACTTCTACTCTGATATGTCTTGTATTATTCAGTCGTAGTAATCGAGTTAATTGGAAGTCACACTGCCGCGCACACTGGGCATATCTGATTATTAAATTTTTAATCTTATAATTTTGTGCCCCAGTTCACTATACCTGTCCGCTTGCACTCATTCCATTGCTCTGCTTTTTTACATAATTGTATACATTTATATGTCATCATTGCAGTATTTTTGTTTTCTCTATACTCATTGATATGTAAGTTGACAATGAAGGACAGATAATTTGGAGTGAACCAAGAAATTGAGAAAATAAAAAAATTAAAATAAAAAAATTCACTGAGATACTCGAAAATGAATTGATTTTGCGGCGTTAATTATCTCTCTGATATGTTTAACATGAGATTGTTCAGGATAAATTGCGTCAATTTAGAACAATCCACGTTTATAAAGAAGATTACGATTGTGCTGTCCCTGGGTGATCCTTTTCTCACCAGATGTATACTGAACAATTGACTTTATTTGATCAGTTGCAACTGGTCCAATGCAGACTAATGGATCCTTGAAGTAAGAGCACACTTTTCGTGTTGCTTGACGATGACGACGCTGTACCTGACAGCACAGGCCCCTGGTAATATCGCACTCCCTTGACATGACACACTCCTCACCTAGAAATTGCCACCATTCCCCGGATAAATAAAAATCCTTCTAAAGATCTCTCTTCAGAGAGAAAGTTCTGTTTTAACTGAAAACTCACTGTACTGCTTGTTGGATGTTACTGGAGGCTGACAGGACCTTGTATCACCACCGATAACATCAGCACACATGAGACCAGTCTCACAATCATTATCTCTTACGCAGAGTTCACCCTGTTTCAATCCGAAGGCATAGAAGCAAGTGCCTTCGGGCGCTATTAAAAAGTTTTTTTTTTATAAACTATTAAATTCACTCCAGAATGATAAATTCATTGGAATTTCATCAGATTTCAATCAAAGTTTTAATAGAATTCTAATGAATCGCGATGTAACCAACTTTTCCAATTTATCCCGTCAACTCCATCAATTTCAACTATCAATTCAAAAATAATCTAATCATCCTCACCATTGTCCACATTCATGCAAACTTGTCCCGGACAGCAGTGTTCATTGGTGCCGCAGGGCCTGTGCTCACAGGGATCATCATCACCAGCAAACTGCAGTCCGTCGCCGAAATCATTTCCATAATGACCAACCAGTGGTCGCTGGATCAATATTTCATTAGGTGATATATACATAGGATTGAATAAACGTCACAAACGTTTCAAACAACGTCAATCAGGATAAAACAATTGATTTAATTACCTGAAGATAACTGGGCTTGTATCCCCCCTGTCCACCGTACCCAAGATTCGACAGCATTTCCGGTGTAAAACGATTGAAGAGTCCACCCCAGGCCTCAACTCCATTCATCCCCAGAATTCCCAAAATTACGAGTATACAGATGGTGCTACCCTTCAACATCATCTTTCTTATTTTTATCTCTCTCGTTTGACCTTTACAAAAAAAAATCACGAAACCCTACAAAAATAAGAAAAATGTAACGATGCTCAAGCAATTGATTTTATCCAGTTTCTTCTCAATAAAACAATGCAGATAACTCGAGAATTGGGACGTACGTTTGATTCGACTATTTCCAGAACACCTGCAGGAGGGAACTGAGCTTGTTGGCGCAGCCTCAATCGTTCATCAGTTGTGAGTAAAAAAGTTATTCTCAACGCATGCGCCTTCCAGTTTCTTCCTTGTTTCACCTTCTCCATACATTATGTTGATTCATAAACCAAAAACAATAGCTCGATATAATCCTGTTGGTTTATCCCCTAGCACTAACCCGTCTACTCGGCTCTCATCACTCAACAATAATTCATAGCCTCCAGTCTGCTTTGTTCTGAATAAATTATCATCCTCCTCATTTCCTCTTAATCCCTCTATCCTTCACTTATCCTTAATGAAAGCACACTTTGAACCTCAACTCTTCTATCTCAATTGTTAATTCTATCAAGAATGAAATGTTAAAGGTGAATGACGTCACAGGGGGGGGGGGCAAATACGTTTAAGCAAAATTGCACGTGGGCGGTACAGAGTGCAGGTACTCGTTTACCTACTTTTTCCAATTTTTTTTCTTGTTATTTTTTTTTAATACTTTTTTTACTCCTCGCCGACGTATCCTTCCAACCCTCTACACGTTTATTGATCGGTGAGAGCATCGCGCTACCCGTCTCTACCACCCTCTCGTCCACTATATGTACAGAGGGGTTTTGCAGAAAGAAGGGGTGGAACTACAAAGTAACCAATATCGCGCACAGGTGAACAGGGGGCTCACCTGTAAAGTGCAATCAGTGGTATCTTATACAAATTCATGAAATCTATAGATTTTACCAAAGCTCCAGTTCAGGATCAAGTCCATATTTTACACTCTTTTTCATTTTATTTTCAACTGTTCATCACTCACACATGCAACAGGGTTAAATGACTTTTTTAGAGAATTTGCTCTTTATATAAAAATAGTTTAATAAATAGAGTTAGAATATCATGAAGATTGACAATAAATAGAATGTAGGTAATAGTTAATTTATCACTATACATAAATTATAAATGATCCAGTATAAATATTATTTACAATGAATTGAGAGCAATTGGTAGTGAAGTAGTGAAATGAGATAATTGAATCATCTCGTTCAACTACTTCGCTAAAAATGCACATTACAGTGGAAAATAGATCCAGTTTATTGAGGAATATGTTCCTCAGGGAATAATTTTGATAAACATCATTGACTCCTTTGTACAATTTATACAGAGCTAGATGAGGGAAGACACGTAGCTAGCCCCTCCATTTAAATTTCTCCAATAACTCATTTATTATTGATTAATCGTCAATATGTCATCACACTCCGGTTATTTGGTGGAGCCAGGGTTTGAAGAATGTTGTTCTCATGTAAACACCGGGTAAATATGGTGCTGCACATTTAATTCCATGTGATACAGTGCCAACGAGCTGCCATCTTCCATCGGGTCTCTCGATCATCAGAGGCCCACCGCTATCACCCTGAATCAACATAATTAATCAATATGAATGACTAATGGACCTCAGGCATTGAATTGTGAAAGTCGTAAAGAGATGATTTACCTCGCAGGAATCTTTCTCGCCTGTGGCATAGCCAGCACATAGGAAACTCCCGATAATTCGTTTGTTGTTGCCAGCTGTGCGAAATGATTCCTGGCAAACAGAATTCTCCATCACAGGTACTTGCACCTCTTGTAGGAGAGATGGTACACCACCGTCTGAATAAATTAACGTTGAAATTTTGAGGATTAAATGCTACATACGGCTGGTGAATTTTTGATGCTTGAATAATTTATGTTTTTGCCTCGATAAATTCCTAAATATGGGCTTACAAGTCTTTCGGTAATTTGTCGAACAGCAGGACGTAATATATGAGTTTGTTATTTTTCATGGAGAAAGTACGTAAATTGAGGGCAATGTAAACTGTAAAAACATGTCTATTGATGTCCAATGGATTTATGAATGAGACTCGTGTTTTATGTTCACACAGAAGAACAGGAAATGGAGAAGTAAATGGTACGATTAATCGTGGAAAATATTTTTTTGGGAATGTGAAGAATTTCCAGGAAATATGGAACTTGTTTTATTCAGATGGATTGGAATTAATGCAAATGTGTTGACCATATTTTATTGATGTAGAATAATTAATCATATGCATTGCAAATACTCACTATACTTGACGCGTCCCCAGCCAGTGACAGTGGCCATTTGTCCTGTAAAGTCAGCATCATCGTCTGGCATACAAATTGGCACAATGTGTTCGTCAAATTGAACTGGTGATTCCAGTTCTAATAGCGCCAAGTCGTTCTCAAAAGTCGCTGGGTCATAACCACGATTGACAATTACACGGCGTACATTTCTTGTAACACTTCTGCGTGGCTCTAATTCACCGGATATGTCGAATTCACCAAATACTGCTACTAAAGAAGCTAGAAACCTGTTTGAGTGATAAAAATAATACAATTGAACAAACAAATCTAATTATCTCGCATCATTTGAATTTTGTAAACTCAATTTCATGGATAAGAGTACAATTTCCATGTTAAATGAATCAACATACCCAGGTTGACAATGTGCAGCTGTGATGACATATTTATCCGTAATGAGTACACCACCGCATTTGTTCTTAGTCATCAACCCAAGCCACGAGGATTCTCTAACGAGTACCTGCCATGGCCATTCGCCAAAGGTCGCGGCCTTTCCACCGACAATCCTACCTGCTCGTATCAAAGGCCTCACTCCACACTCTGTTAAAGATAATGTTTATTTTTAATCACCAGGTCTTGTAATCTGAGGTACGAAAACCAATATGTCAGTGAATCGAGAAAATTACAAAGTAGCTCATTCTCTTTTTCATAAAGAGAAAAAGATCCAATCGTGTTCATTTTTTCTTAAATAACCCAGAAAAGATGGGAGATCATCAGGAGATCAAAAAAATTATTCTCACAGATTCGAGATATTCATGAAAAATGGACAAAATCAACACGAGTGTGAATTATTTTGAACTTTTCTTCTCTATTCTTCACAGTAGAAAAAAAAACAGTGAAAAAACCACTCGTCAAGTTCATTTAAAATCAATTTCCTCCCAACATAAATTACCAGTAACAAAATAAAGTCATAAATAACTCACGTGAACGAAAATTCGGCGTTGTGCTGAATTTCTCGGTGGTCTGCTCCACATTGAGTTCCGTCACTGTGGAATGCGTTGCAGTATTACCATCAGCATAAGTAATGACACTTACGCTCGCTTGAGTGGTAGTTTTTTTAGTGGGTTTGGGTCGTTTGGTGCCAGGCCTCTTAGTGGTTACAGTATTGCTGGAAATCGTGGTAGGCTTACCTCTGACAGGTTTCACTGTACTAGCAGGTCTCTTTGTTGGTCTCTTCGTGGGTCTCTTGGTGGTGACTTGTCCAGCAGTGGTAGTAGGCCGCCTAGTCACTACAGGTTTTTTTGTTGGTACCACTGTAGTCGCCAAAGTGGCATTTTTCCTTCTGTAAACAACATCCTCAAGATTGTGAAAGTCTCCCTGCAGTGAATCCACAATTTTATTAACAAGATCATCAACTTTGTTCTTCAGGATATCATCCTCGATGAAACTGGGAGTAGGTATCTCATTATCACTGACAATTTCACTTCCTGGATATCCTGGATATCCAGTATTATTGAAACCCTCAACAATCGTTGGTTTTTCCTGCTGAGAACTGAGTGCAGAATCGGTCAAACTTGGATTACGATCTGGCGGAAATGCTGAGAGATCATCTGGAGGTGCTGTCGCATCATCACAATTAGTTGTCCCTGAACCTGGTTTCTTCGTAGATATTGGTTCAGTCTGCACAGTCTCCACTGTCTCCAGATGCTCATTGGGCCACTGAAAATCGGGTGAACCGGGTCTCAATTGGAAGCTGGGCTTACTCGACCACGTAGATACTGTTGTCCAGGTAATCGGCTTCTTCGTGATAACTTCAGCTACAGTAGACGGAGAACTGGGTTTCTCTTTCAAATCAACATTGATGTAGCTGGTGGAGATGATGTTGCTAGTGCCTGATGCACCTGGTGAGGTGGAGATGACAGTGCTGATATTATGAGTGATTTCTGTACCGGTGCTAGGTTTCTTAGTGACGATGGGTTGCTTTGTTATGATGTTGGGCTTCTTGGTAATTATGCTCGGTCTGATTGACGATGGTGTTGGTCTTCTCGTGTGGGGCCTGGGGGTCGTGACAGTCGTGAATTCGGTGCCTAGAGGACCCAGAACTATGAGAGTTGGAGCTGGAGGATTAGCTGTGGGTCTTGTGCTGTATGTATGGCTTACAGGTGAGCTTTCATAAGTTCCAGGAGAACTTCCGTATGTGCTTGGGCTTGAAGGGTAGCTCGAAGGGTAGCTTGAGGGAAAGCTTGATGGGTAGCTTGAGGGGTAGCTTGAGTGGTAATTTGGAGGCTTCGTCGTATCCTTCTGAAAGGCAGTAGTTGAGGAACTAGAGTCATAATAATAAAAATTGGCTGGTTTTGTCGAGGGTTTGTAGAATGGATACGAAAAAGTATCAGAACTTGTCGGAATGGAAGTGTCCTTGATCGTGACCCAGGTGTGAACTGATGACGTACCATCGTTATGCACCTGCTGAGTCGTGACGCGCGGTGGCGGATCTACGGGGGCAGTTGGATTACTGCCATTGAGAATCGATATTATGTGATTGATGGCTATTTCTTCACGATCCATGCTGTCATCATGTTTCTTGATGCCAGATGGGTTTTCATGACTGATTGTAGAGATTCGAACCAGACCAGCTGTGCTTGATTGGGTAGTTGCTGACACTTTCTGAGTGTTCATGTAGTGGACTGGTCCTGTCATCTTTTTTGTACTGCTTGAAGTCCTCTCGGTGACGAAGGTCGAAGGGGAAAAGGTAGTTCTATTCACTGGATTAAATAATTCCTCGAAATTGACTTCCTCATTTCCAAGAACTGTTCCATTCTTGTGGAGTAGAACTGTCTCAGCACCTGAGTGATTATTCTGTCCAATACCTTGGGAGAATAGGACGGGTAATTGATCGACGGGATCTGCAATCTGAAGCACTTGATTGGGGTTCAAGAGTGTTGTGACTGGCTTCACAGCTGCTGAATCCTGGTGGTCCTGGAGATGATTGTTGTTTGAATTTGTCAGGAGAGCGGGTAAAGACAAGTCATCAAGGACGCTCTGTTGGCCAAGGAGTGCAGGGAAGTGTTGCTCCAATTCAGCCATTTGAGCTGTAGTCGAGGTGCCCCATGTTGATGCTGTTTGTTTTATATTCAATTGATCCTCTGTATCCACTGGTGTACCATCGGGTTTCAATAGAATTGGCAATTCCGGGACGTGATCAATTTCTTGAATCTCCTCGAATGATGGTGTTGAGCCTGACTGGAATGCTCCGTCGGATGGGGACGTGGATTTCCCGGGGGGCAGCTGGCAGCAAGCGCCGAATAAAAATCCATCCATACATGCGCCCACAACTTCGCCGTTTCTCCTGTTGCACTCGTAGTTGAACATGCATATTGGAGGCTCATTGGATTTGATCTTGGAGGGATTCGTTGGATGACAGACTTTGGGAACTATCCGGTAGCCGCCGAATAATTTCCTACCTATTTGCAGAGAATATGGGAATCAGTAGTGGAGTGGTGGAATGTAGCAGAAAGAAATTAATCTTCACATCTTCACAAATATCAAATTATCAATTAGGATTTCAGGAGAAAATATCAGAAGTTGTTATTTCCATTGCAAATCTATTAAATTAGAAAATAGGTCTTCTCATATCTCCCCCTAAAATCATTTGCTTCCTCGATAAATTACCCATTCACTGTATAAAATATAAATTATCACGGTTCACCACTTGGCAACTGAAATCATAGTATCCAATCTTTCGATTTCATCTCCCAACCTATCAACCAGTGTATTAAAGTTTCCAAATGGCTAAAGAAATAGGTTTATCTGTTTGGACACATGAGTGTATTACACTCATGCCGTTTTATTCTGAATTTTTCAAGTTGGTTAGAATCCATTGCCGAAGCAGACAGGTAATAAAATTATGAGAAATAGAGTAGCGCAAGACGTCTATCGCGCCTCGCCTAACATCATCGATCCGTATCCAGGGCTTTGCCGTAAGTGAGCGTTAAGCCATCTCCAACATTGTTTTCCATCGTACCCAAGCAAAAGAGCAAAGCAGTTATCCAAAGACTATGAGATAAACGATTGATTTACCTCTGTTCTCGTTCTGGGGTAGACTGAGTGCTGTGATGATGATCAGATGAAAGACTAAAAGACTGTAAATTTTTGTTGCCATCTGAAAAACAAAAAAAAGACAATTTGTTGTTTTGTTGGTGATGGATGTTTATTCACGATTTATCAAGTTGGAAGGATTAATGAATGGTCCATCAGAGGTACAGAGTTGTTCAGTGAAGATGTATCTTACGTTTGGCTTTACGCACTCCTATGTTTCTCAAGGCCCGGGTGAGCCTCAAGGTATACCGTTATCCAACCGAGTATGGCGCTCCAACGAGTGCCTATGACATATATAGGATGTTAAAGAGACAGCGAAGTATTGTGGCCAATAGTACTAAGTCATTGATATATAATAAGAGAAAATAGTGACGATTGTTGTGATGATTGAAGAATTGTATCTTTGGGTGATTTGAGGTACGTGATCGGCTCAATTGGTCAGAGGTGAACAAGAGGGGAAATCGGCCACTAACCCAGTTTAAAAATCCTTTTCTATTCCATTAACATGTCATTGTCATGATAATCATTGCTTACAAAGGATTATACCTCGTAATGTTCATGATATTTATCTTAATGTTTTTTCAAATTAATTTCTTACACCTCTCCCTGACTTTTATCTCCATGTTTTTCATCACTCTTATTATACAATTTTTCCCTCTGGCTAATGTAGGCGTCAGAATCATAATTTCTGTAATAATACACGTTTTATTGGACAAGTGCTCATCTTACATTGCGGAGAAAGCGTCGTTCTTGATTCTGTTTGGTTTACCTGTACCGCCTTCTTGTCGAGGGGTGGTGGAGGAGGGGGGACCGGACCGAGAGTCGCAATCTGGGTGACCCGATTGCCACCACCTCAACAATCTCATGGTGAATACATACAGCAAAAATACCAAGACTCAATTCTCTTATTCACGCGTTTCTCAATCGTTTTTTTTTTTTTGGCTTTTGTGGTTTTTTGGATTTTTCAAACTCTTTTCTTCAATGTTTTATTGTCATGAATATCCTTAAAACTCATACGGTTATCTGCAGTGTTATGGGAGAGAAAAGCCTCTTGTGTATCTCATTTTTTTTCATGCGTTGAATACACACTAAAGTGGTACTTTTACGCGACATGAATGCAAATTGATGCGTGAGCTAGATTTGTAGGTTGTCCGCAAATTACCATGAATATATTTCTGGGACTCGTGTTATTATTATCATTTTTTTTTTCATTTATTCTTAATCTCATGTTTGACACATTTTTAATCACAACAATAGAATCGATTTATTGATGAAGTGATGAAGAGAATGATTTTTCTTGCTTGGTCACTTGTTTATTGTACTTTCCATTTTCCTCGGGCTATTCACTTTCTAAGTTGAACAATTGCCGTTTGATGTTATCACTCGACTCATCCTGATTGTCTTGTACATTGGTCATCGTGGGGAGTGGACATTGTTCTTTCCTGCCTCTATGATTTAATCATGTTTTCTCTGCAAGGACACTGAGGTCGATTACAAAATTTCCTTTATTTTTCATCACTCAACATTTCCTCCTGTTCCAATATCATTAAGACCTCCACTTCCTCTTTTCACAATTACAAATGTAAAATTCTTGCCACCCAAATCATCAATTCATTCTAATTGTTCTCAGTCATCAACACGCATTTCATTATTTTCAATTTCTCTTAGTCCACTATTCCTAATTTCTCCTCTTCACCCCTCATTAACAAATGAAAAATTTTGTTCATTAGCACAGAAAATACCGTGAGAATGAGCTAATTTAATCAGCCTAACTAAAAAAAACCGTTAACCACTGCCTCAACACGCGTTAAATACACGTTATATGTACTTAAACTGTGGACTGTATGTACTCAACGGCACCTCACACTGGCCGTTTTCATTGAGTTCGACACGTGAGGAATCAACGTAACGTTTCAATTCCCCCCAGAGGTTGAAGGACCCCTAGAACCATTTAGCTAATTCAATGCCATCAGAACACGAATGTCTAAATGTTTGAAATACCCCTGGGATTATGTGTTTGGTGGGTGTTTTAATGCGACAGGATATACACACAGTGCACCATCATCGACCAACGACCGAGAACCTGATCTTGAAAGTGGGCCAATGTTACTTCAACGTGACGCTTCAATCATCTCTCTCTACCGGTTATCTCCTCTTCTGTTATGATGAATCAATTTTAAAATATTTTTCATGAATGATAAATCACTCTTGAAATATGATATAAAACAACAAATCAACAAACTCACCTTGATTAATTCAATAAATAATCCTCTTCTAGCAATTGATCACTGTTCCAATTGAGCAAATTCCGAGCATATCACGTGTTCTTTCAGGCAAAATATCAATTTTTGTCCACAATAAATCAAAACAGTTCAGCACTAGCACAATAATCAACAGTTATCAACTCCGAATGATCTCAATGAGAGACAAATGATCAATGAAGATGTTTGAGTAGACAGGAAATGAATGAACTCAGTGATGATGACACTGGACCGATCGCGTTACTACAGATATTCCAACGTCTATCGATCCATCCAGCAAGTCAGGTGGACGCTACTCGTCTGACCGGCATGGCCAACAGCCGGGATGTACATCGTAATGTCATGGGGAAGGCTATCAGGATGGGGCTCTTTTGCTATGGGGCAGCAATGGTAGCTTCAGCATTACCACCAACACTCATTTATCCATTAAACCTCTACATCAACCATCTCCCTCGTGCTTCTCCCTCTCCACCAGCATCATCATCCACTTCCACGTGCTTTCATCACTGACTTTGGAGAAATATTCATACCACTGGTGGTGGACAAGCATTGATACCCGGAAGAGATACAGGGAAACAGAGAGAATAAAGGAGTTGTTGATTCTCTCGTTTTCAATGTTCAAAAGAGTGGGGAGTTGGTAGTGAAGAGCCATTGGATGTGGGAGTCAGGTGGGAGAATTTGAAACGTTGATGAAAAAAGAAGAGAGGAGAAAAATAAATGGAGAAACTAAAGTGGGCCAGGTCATGCCCATGGAAGGGGAGCAAACGCTCACAACAGCGACACACTGTCCTACTCATAGCTGCCTCGTCGCACACTCAAATCGTTATATCCATTGAGGAAAAACGTTTCCGATATTCCCTCCCCCTTCGGGACTCCAACAATCGTATTTTCCCCTAATACCAGTTAATTCAATTTGTTAACTTCAACATCATGCTAAATTAACTTTTGATACATTTTTGCATTTTAACTGTTTTGTGTATGAACGACCGTAATGGCAATTAGAACTCGTAGCGTTAAATATACATGGTGTTTATTCACATCTGGGGTTCAATTAAATAGTGATACAAACCACTTATCGCGGCATCAAATTATGGGTTATTATTGTGCTTATGAAGGGTGAGGTAGATGGTAATTTTGCTGATTCTGGTAATATTGCAGTTGTTGGGTGGAATTCCTACAGAGGATTTCACTCGATTTGCGAGTCAATGGGCGAACACCGGCAGTTTTTTTGGGTGAAGAACGTGAAGTGATTGCTGATGGGGCTCCAGTTATACCACGATTGATATTCGATTTATTTAAATCAAGTTTTTGCATCAATTTGTTTTTTTTTTTTTTTTTGACTGGAGGAATTTGTGGGGATGAGCTCGAGAAATTTCTCATAAAACGAGAGTTCCATAAATCGTTATGGGTATGAAGAACAATCGGCTTGAGTTGGTATACACGAGTACAGGTGGTCAGGAATGCGTAATCAATAACGGTCTCTCCACGTCTCAAGGCGCTCGTGTGGCAGCGTGTAAAACACTGCAGTTCTATACACGTTGAAGGCGAAAATATCTATCTATATGACTAACCGAGGATCCCTTCCTCATTGTATTTTAACACATCAAAACACAGAATTTCCACCATTACTCCAGCAAATACTATTATTTTCTAGAATTACTGACTTGCCCTGAATGAAACCTTCTGTATGCATTCCTAAGTAATTTCTGAGGAAGTGACACCCGAGAAATTGAATTCACCTTGGCCTTGCGGTTTTTAACAAAAAGGAGAAACTTGTGGAGCCGAAAAAATTTACCGTAGAGCTTGGAGCCTACGAGTCTCTCCTTCTGGACGACATCAGGAATTCTTTTTTTTTTTTTTTTTTTTTTTCCTCTTACGGTAAATTTGTGGGTAAAGCCCCTGGACCTTTGACTCGATCATCTTCTCATTATTGGAACGATGTGTCCAATCGATATTCATTGTATTTTTTTTATTTCATCATCATTGATGATCTCTCTCGATATACCGGTTTTTAACGATTTCAATGGCATGTGGTATTCCAATGGGAGTGGGAACGTGGTTTAAGGTGTCCAGGGTACTATAATAACTGAGTGTCCCTGATGCATATACGACCCTGGCCCGGAGTCGAGCCTGGGGGTTAGCTCTATCGAACCAACAGCCCCCGCTTTTTGCTTGCATCACGCCGTTCACCCACTGGGGTTTATAACTCAGACCAACAATATTCCCATATAATGTTACACTGATTGCTGGACATGATTTCACTCTGGCATGTTAAACATCTGCGTTATGGCCCTTTTGCGTATCACGAGTCAACCTCGTTGACCCTCCCCACCTGTATTGCCCAGTGGGGGGGAAGAGAGATTTTTTTTTTTAATATCCTTTTTTCTGCGAGTGTGACGATGACGTAAAGTGGAACGATGAATGATTATGTGCTACTTTTGCGCATGGTCTGGCAAGGTGGATGAAGTGGGTATATGAGCAACACAAGCCTCAGGACAATTCTCACGGCGCAGATTATTTTACATTATGCTTATGAGTCTGACAAGGTACGGGTTTCACTAATCTTGGTAATTGATTTGCTTTTGCTTTTAGCTGGATTATTTTAAGGATTCCCCCCTTAATTGATACAAGAGATAATTGAATATAATAGGATGTTATCATGATGGAGGGGGAGAATAAAGTGATGAATCCTCTCGTGGGTATTTTTTTGTATATTTTTTTTTTTCAATTTCCATCCGTTGAAGTTTAAAGTGGAATTACTTCGAGTCATTGTAAATTAACCCCTGTCTTGCATTTGCTACACGATTCGAGATTCATATGCCCGATAACATGAGCTTTTTCTTCACCTCTGTATAGCCTACCCCCCTCGTTCATCGTACAACAGCACAATGTCGCGATTGATTTTTCGACAAGACAAAAAGTACAATCGAGGAGGGACACAAGCAAAAGTCGGTTGACTTTCACAAAAACCACTTAACCCGGTCCAGTAACATCCATTGGTACGTCACACCCGTGACAAAAATTTTTTAAAAACATAATCTTCCTCTACAAGGTATCTCTCTACCCTTCCACTTCTCCAATCATCACGTAAAACATGTTATAAAAATTGCTGGAGATTCTCCGCGGATTATCGTGTACATGATATTCGTCAGGATTTAAACTTACCGGATGTCAAATGAATTGGAAAAGTAACTGGTGGAACGAAATAAGGGGGTGGGGAATTTATCCGGGTCGTCTCCATCTTTCTTCTGATAGTTTCTAGGTTACAACAATTATTTTTTACTGAATACTCTCGACTTCGTTCTCTTTAAACTAGTCTCGTTATTCAGAATTAATTGTTCCATTGGACAAAATTATTCTTACCGATGAGGGGGAGACCAATTGCGTCTGATAATTGTTCTTATTTCGTTTTCTAGAATTTATGGGAAAACTTTCTCATTGTGAAAGTTTTTCCCTTTTTCTATAGGATTAATGGGCAAATAATAATGAGACAATTCATTCAATTTTTGTCATTATTCTTTACTATCTTGTTTTTTTTTTTTATCATTTTATTTTATTTTACATATTAGACAGTAAAAATCTACGTACAATTTAGAATATTTACAAATAGAAATTCTCCATTGAGAAATAATCGTTTTTTTTTTCTCTCTATTTTCATCAACAAAAGTTGACAGAAAGGAATTTATAGAAATTTATTATTGTCCTATAATAATTTCGTAATAAATTAATTATCTTGGGCAGTATTTTTTGTTCTTCTACACATAATACATATACATGGATAAAGACGTTGTCACGTGGAGTACAATTGTAACAAGTGGTAAGAGATTGATTTATTTAAACATGCCATCAGTTCTCTATTTTCCTAATCCTCCCAGATGAGATCACATTGACTGATGTTGAATAACAGATGCCTGTCATCGATAACAGATGAACAATGGCATAAATAATGTATTATTTCCTCTCTGCAAACCACTTGTACTCGTCTCATCTGAGCATTTTCGTTGTTATTTAATTGATAATTTCTGTAATACTAAATTATTCAATAATGAATAAAGAGTCACTATCACGAGTGTAATTGTCCCCCTCCAATCGTCTGTCCTCTCTTGAATCCACTTGTGATCAATCACAGATGATAAACTGAGATTAATTGCAGATTCTTGCACATCCATCAGTCGTTGGATTTTTTTTTCGTTTTGCGAGATTCATTGGTTCATTCAGAATTGAAGGATTTGATTGATCCATTCTCTGAACTCGGAGATTCTTGTGTATACACCAGGCTGATTGGGCTCGGCGCAACCTATACCCCAGCTTATTACACCTGCGAGAATCCACCGTTTGTCTCTGGGCCTTTGGATCACCAGGGGTCCACCGCTGTCGCCCTGGAATTATTCAAAAATCATTAGAACTAGTGAAATCCAACATTCTTGTAATTACTGTCCATCTCGAGAACTTAGTGAGTTGAGGAAAAAATGTGAAAAAAGATCTTTTGACATTTTTCTTTAGAATTGATCATTCCAATTACCTCACAAGAATCGAATCCTCCTTTTCTCCATCCAGCGCAGATAAATATATGTGGAATATGCTCGATAAATCCAGCCTGTTTGTACATAGTTTCACAAACAGTATTGTTGATAACAGGTACAGAAACCTCTTGTAGAACCGATGGCAATGGTCCATCTGTCATCACAAATAACAATTTTTTTTTTAAATTTCAAATGACAAAGAATATTTTCATATTGACCCTTTCACTAATCACCTTCGTACAATCTCCCCCATCCTGTGACGTACGCCGTGTGACCCACATATCCCTCATCATCATCAGGAAGACAGATTGGTAGTAGATTGGGCTGGAAGGGCAACAGTGGCTCATAAAATCTCAACAATGCGAGATCATACTCGAATGTCCTTGGATCGAAATTTGGATGACTCGCGACAATTTGCACTCGTCTTTCTTGGAAACCATAGGGCTCCTCCTCATTTGCCAAGTCATGCTCACCGATTCGGAGTAAAAGGTCACTTGGTGGTACGCTAGAGTGGAAATTAACGTTTATATCCATATCTGTTGGTGTTATTTGTTAAAAGTATTTTTAGAAGTAATTTGTCAGCAGGAGAAAATTCTTGTTCTTTTGTCTTTGAATATAATATTCGAAACGATTCTCCTTTTGATTTTTATTGAAGATAAAGGATCAACCGTATTTTTATATAATTAAACGTACTTTTCAACACAATGAGCTGCAGTTATCGCCCAATTTTCATTCAACAATGCAGCACCACATTTGTGCAAGTATGCAGATGTTCTCCACTGTCTCAATGAAATCTAAACACAAGAATATTATATTAGAAAAATGGAGATTAAATCGAAATAGTCGAGAGATAGCGTCAGACCCAATGAATTCCACAATGTCACCAGAATAATCAATGAACATGATTGATTTATTTACCTGCCAAGGCCACTTGCCAAATGAACTTCGATCACCTCCCACAATTCTCGATTCAGGGAACAATCGTCTGCCGCACACTGCAAGAATAAACATTGTTCTATTAATTGCTTTAACGACATTCATGTTGACTAATGATCCAGCCATATTGTTGTGCACAAGACTGAACAGATTTCTCATCCGATCGACTGGATCAACCGGTACCCCCCTCAGTGTTTTTTTTCTTCTACTCATACTGTCCCAGAAAATTTCTTCATCGTGTCCTTAAACTTAACCAATTCTCCATTGTCCTCGGTGTGCTCTAATGATATGTCTTGCAAAATGGAGGGTTTTCATTCAGGTACCCACCTTGCTTATAGTCGGACATATTGAGACTGTCGAGTGTTTCAGGTGTTCCAGTGGTAACGGTCGAGGCAGGTGAAGATGTTACAGTCGGTACTGTCGACTTTGATGTCGTGGGCTCTGCAGTTGTCTCTTGGGTTGTACTTTCAACTGAAAGAATCAGAAAGAATGAAGATTATTGGATGGTTGATAACCATGGTTTGGATACTTTATGGAACTTAGTTACTGAGAGAAGCGAAAAAATTCAGAGGAGCTGGTATTTTACCTGAAACTGGAGGCAATAAAGTCGAAGTGACTTTGGTACCTTCTGTCACATTTTCACCCTCTGGTACCTTTGTACTCGGAGACTGGATGATTACCCACCCGTCTGGAGTGGTAATCGGCGACCACTGGGTCTCTGTCACTTCTGAGAAAACTAGAAAATTGAAGATGTATATTTAAAAAATGTAACAATCCGTTAAATTGGAATTGGAGTAATCTAACGAAATAATTTTCATCACGTCATGTTTCGTCACTTTCCTACTGATTTAGTGACCCAGATTTGACTGTAATATATACCTGGTATGGATGTTGTTGAGGTGGTTGATGATACACTTGTGGACGTCATGTGGCTATCCGAATTCGAGCTCCAAGTAATGAAGCCTTCGGTAGAAGAAGTAAGTGGTGGACTGCTGATGTTCTCAGTGGTGCTGGTAATCTTCGGAGGAAGAATTTCATTAGTCAGAGTGACAGGTTCCTCAGTTGTTGTTGTGGTTGACGTTGTTTTTATCGTGGTTGTACTCGTGGATAAAGGTTTCTCTGTTGTCGAAGTCGAGGTTGTTGTTCTGACAGTCGAAGTGGATGGAACAGTCGTCTGGATGGTCAAGGTAGACCCAATAGTAGACCCAAGGATACTCCCCTGGGTCGGTTTGCTAGGTTTCCCAGGTTTACTCGGCTTCGAAGGTGGTCTGGGCTTCGTCGAGGGCTTGGCAGTTGTCGACGAAGGCCTCGGCTTCACTTTATTCCCAATTGTCGGCCTAACCGACGTCTTTGTCGGTTTCACAGACGTCACTGTGCCCTTCGTGGGCTTTGAGCTCGGTTTTGGCCTAGACGTCGTTCCAACAGTTCCTCTCGATGGTGCACTCGTTGGACGGACAATTTTTTCTGTTGTGCCAACACTCGGCTTCTCCGTCGTGATCAGAACAGTCGTTGTCACGTTGGGTTTAGATTTTGTCACCAAAACAGTTGAGGATGGGAGTGTTGTCTCTTGGACAACTGGTTTCAATGTTGATGGTACATTGGTGGTAGCAGCTGGTTTTGTGGAAGTGAGAATCAATGGCCTAGATGAATTAAAAGTCGTGGGTTTGAGGGAACTCGTGGACGGTCTTGTAGAACTTGAGCCTGTGGGTCTACTCGGTCTTTTAGTGATTGTCGTGGGCTTTTTGGTACTTGCAGAAGTCAAAGGTCTCCTAGTTGTCGTGATGGGTCTTCTGCTGGTGGAGGCTTGAGTAGTGGTTGCATTCCTCGGTGGAAATCTCGTTCCAGGTGCTCTTTCTGTCGTCGTCATCTGCTGAGCAGTAGAGATCGAGGAGGAAACTGTTGGTCTCTTGACAAAACTCTCAGTCGTCATGATCTTCTGAGTCGTCATAATCTCCTGAGTCGTCACAATCCTATCAGTGGTACTAGGTCTTGAATAATGCACTGTCGTAGGAGCTTTAGTAACTGTCGGTGTCTTATTGTCCTGAATAGTTTGAAATGTTGACAGAGCAATCGAGGGGGCCATTGTTATCGTTGTCATCTTCACAGTCGTAGGTGTCGTATAAGTACTCTTAATCGGTTTTTCAGTCATCACAACAGCCGGCACCTTCACCGGTTTCAGCTTACTCTGATAATCCGGAATGTCATTACTCTCAACGGATGCAGCAGTCGATCCCACCCCATTGAGCTCATCGATTGAGTTATCTTGAGGAAATATCGCCGGCATATCATTGATTTTACAACAGCTACCGAAGTAAAAGCTATCCAAACAGGTGCCAAGATGTGTTCCATTAGCTTTAACACAGTTCAATGCAAACATACATACACCCTTCTCTCCAGTCTTCCGTGATATGCATTCTAGATGCCGGATGTTTCTCCCAATACCTAGAATCATTGATTATTATTAATCATTGATACATCATTAAGTATAGAGGCAGGAAAATTGAGAACTGTGTCTCTTACAAGGTCGCGATCGCAATTCTAACTGTGAATTTTATGTGCCTTAAATATACCGGTATCTGCATTCCTTACGTTCCAGATTCTGTAATAATAATTCTATCTCATTTTTAATCACCAGAATTACTTCTCCCCCTACTTATTCCCCTCCTCTGAACCTTTTTAATATTAAATAACGACTTTTATCAGTGAAGTAATGGGTCATTTTACCACCGGGATAAGAAGTGTTTTGGAGGACCGTGTAATTCTCCAGAGAGTTTGGAATACCTGTTTTCAGCTCAGGTAGGCCAGACTAATGGAATGCGTAGGGCTTGGATGGAAAAAAAATTAAGAAAAAAAAATATAGAAAGAAAGAGAAAGAGAGAGGGGAAGTAGCACCGTAAAATACTGAAGACAGGGTGGAGGGGCAGTAGGGGAGACTGACCGGAGCAAACCGAGATTACGAAGGAGTCGAACCGGGAAACGAGCTGTTACATTGGGCTATGACTGTGACCCACATCGTTCACTGACTAGCGTTACATACATTGAAACTTAACGGTATATCCCCGGCATCTTTAGGCTTCTCGTATTCTTGTATTACCCCGGCCTTTTACCGATTCAAAATTGACTCAATCCACTGAGAGCCAACAAATTTCTCAAGCCATTAGCATTTATTTTATTATGAATTTATTCTAATCGAATAATTCGCATGTGACTTACTCACGCAGTTGTTCTACTTTTTTTCATTTTTCACTCGATGATGAGTCATGTGAATGGCACATTTGGTGACACTGTGACCTAAATTGACTCTGAATAGAATTTTGTGTTTTTTAATGATACTTATCAGTTGGCAAGGCATTGACCGTTAGTTCAAATTGAATTTTGCAGAATTGTAGGTGGATAATCAGGTTTCACCCACGTATTACAGAGTATTTTAACGAGTACTAACGGAGCATGAGGGTCAATGTCACCCATTCCTTTCGCACAACTCAATCATGTAGCACTGATTTCCGCCTTTACTTTTCTTTCTCGCTTTCACGCTCTGGCAAGTGTGAGATATTTCTTTTTACCGGCTACCGGGTACACATGATTCATGAGTCTTTTGGCAAGTTAAAAAGCGTGTAAAGAAAAAAAAATAACAACTCACCTGTACCTGAGAATGGCGATGTGTAGAGAGGTGTGGCGAGTACCGTGCTCTTGAGTACATTGAGAAGAAGCAACAGTGACCATACATATGCTTTGAGAATTGCCATCTGGAATGTCATGAAAATTGAGAGTTTTGGATGAAAACGATATCATGTGAATTTGTTGAATTGATGGAGTTTTTCTTTCTCATTCCCTTCGGAAAGTCAGAAAATGAGGTAATTTATTTGTGTTTAATTAATGTTAATGTTCAGTCATTGTCCTGAGGCTTGTGTTATTATTGCATTATAGCAATTATGGGAATATTCCCACGGATTTAAACTCACGACTTCTTTACACATTTTAACGTCAAATGGACGAGACTCATCATGATGTTTATGTTGGGTTGTTGGGGCGATTTTTTTTCAAAGAAGTTTTCTGCCAGAAAAATTCCCGTCTTCCGCCTGGGGACCTGTTCTGTAATCACGCGATCTCCAGTATTTTTTTATCAAGTTTCAGTTATATTTTCATAAATTATGGTCATTCTTGTCTTCAGCTGTAGCTTTTGTTGATAGTGTCATTGGTCTCGGATGTCTTGTGACTTGGTAACGGTACTGGGACACTTTCGTTGGATCACAGGGGCCCATTTGACAATGACAGTGATACACAAGTGTGGGGAGTTTATTCATCAAATAATATTTACCTAGAAATAATAGAAAAGAAATATATGGAAATGAGGGAGATGGGTTGACAGGTGGCATTAGAATAACAGTGGAATAGGGGCAATTTTACCGTAATATGTGTCATACCCAGGCCGTTTAATTTATAATGATAGAAAAACATCATCGACCGGTGGATTTGTGAAAGTTGAGTCAGAGGTGTACAACAACCGGGCAACAACTTAAGGTACCGCTATCCGTGGACGACATACCGTCGATACAAGGTGGTGAGTTTGCTGATATATCTGGCTTGGTATTAGTTGGGACAATGATGCGAGACTCCACGTGACAGTGGCCACGACAACGGGCCAAATGACTACTGATAATGACTCGAATTTGATGGCTTACCTCAGTTATTTCCAATCCAACCGGTTATCAATTCTTTCTTCTTCTTTGATTAACTCAAACACTAGTCATTGTCATGATGTTCTTGATGTTGAAATCACAGAGATAAATAACTGGAGCAACAATTTAATTAAAAAATCTTCAATTTAATTAAACTGATTTGATTTTATGCCTCTGTGCTCCTTCTTTGATGGAACCGTCTCGCACACCTCGCAGGATTCCTCTAGTCCTCTGGCATTGGCAGTGCACAGTCTCCCCAACAACATGGACAAGAAACTCCACAAGATGAATATGCAACACACTCGTATTTTCTTATCTACAACCTCAGAGTGGCTCTATCAAGCCCTCAATATTTATTAGTACCCACTGGGTTTGTTTCAACACGAGTGAATGGCAAGTATACGCAACCGCTACTGACGTTGGGGCCCCCATGGATGGGACCCAAGAGGTGGTGGCAATGACCGTTCTCTGTCTTCCTCGGGACTCCACACTTGAACCCCCCCACCGTGACTCCCTCATTTTCTTCCTCCTTGGTACGACCTCAAACCTCCTCCGTCCTCGAAGCACCTCAACCATCATGAATCCCACCTCTATACTCTTATTTCAATTTTTTTTTTCTTCTTCCTCTTGTTTTTCTCACTTTTTTAGTCTCATTCTCGTTACGGATGGTGCCCGCGAGGTCTTCTCTTCGTCCTCTTCTCAGCTTCTTCAACTTCCCTTTCTTTCTAATAACCTTGTACATCGGGAATTATTGGGGATTATCAAGGATGTCTGTGGAAAATTCATTGGGATCAGTTCTATTTAACATTTTGACAATTTAATCATCAATCGTTTGAACCATTTTGGATGAATTAATCATTCGATGTTTCCATCATAAGAACGAAACTCATCTCTAATAAATCATTAGGAGACAATTAATTGAAGCAAGTGAATCAATTCACATTTTCATCAATAAACTATTCTATTCTATGAATTTCGTTTGGATTTGGAACATTTTAAGGAACGAATAGTTAATAATTTTTGAGTAATTTTTCATCAATTTTCCGATGTTATTTATCATCTCCGTAACCGTTGAAATATTATCTTGCCTTCCTGTTATTCATCGACTTGAAAAATAATATACGCAGATGATGAAATTAAGCAGAATTAAATCAGTGGACGGATTTACTGGCTTATCACAACTGAGAGCTTCACAGACACCGCGAGATGCCACGTGTCCAATCAACATCATGATGACCATGATGATAATCAACATCAAACAATGAGCTGGAAATTCTCAGGTGGGGAGTGATTGCCTAAAATAGAGCCATTTGGTCATAAATATTTAAAAAATTCTGACGTCTTTACCCCCTCATCAAAAGCTAACATCTGTCAACTAATTTTCATACAACTATATATTTTTTTTCGCACTTTTATCTAAAATTGTTTCAGTTCTATTATTCCATTTAAATTACTTTTTATTTAAATTAATAAATCAAATTGAATGCATCAATAATTTTTGTGTTCTAATAAAAGAAAAATTATTATTCGTAGGATCATTTTGAAAGACCAATTGGGTAAAAAATATCCATCAACAATTATGAACTTTCGTTATCCCACCTTCTTTTAATTATTCGAGGGAACAAAGTGCAGATCAAATGATGAAGCAAATAATACTTGTACCCGTGTATGTACTTGTACATGTACATTTCGCCTGATCACCCAATTTTTCTATTATCTACCCTACTTTTTTATCATTCGAGTACTCACTCTGAGTCCAAGTCTAATCCTGGACTTTGCCTTCTGCCAAATCCCAAAGTGGAATTCACAGCAAATGAACATGAGTATTCAACATTAGCCACATCGAATTACTTCATTTTTTATCATTTCTACTGCTTATAGATTACATCGGTAGATTAAGAATGACACATTCAATTATCATTTTTGGTTTTCTATACTATTAAATCAAGTGTGTTAACACGGTTATTCGCTTATAACAGATAGTGAAATGGCAATTTCTATCAGTGAGAAGAACACTTTCTTTCCTGAGGAATTTCATATACCTCCAAATCAGCCTCGCGATCTCTTAATTAATTGTTTCCTTTTTCACATTGTTACATTCATTAAGGAATAAAAGGCGATAGAAGGTCGAATAGAGCTAAGCAACCATGGAATTCTGAAAGCGCAAGTATCAGAGTAACTTGAACACCAATTATCTAGTGGAATTAATTTCCAAGTACTTCTCACTTTCCTTCCAAACCTCCCAAACTCCCACATGACAGCCAGAAGACAATTACTGCTAAATTGATAGGAAAGATGAATTATTCACTCAAGTGTTGGAATTGACAATCATCATTGTACAATATATTGATTCTTTCTACAACAATACACGACAAGCAGAGAATAAAACTCAAACATCTAATACTAAGAACATGAATTTTATTGAGCAATTGTTTTACATGATTTTGAAAATTCTGTACTCCAGGAGAATAGAAAAATATTAGTATTTTATAGTTATCAAGATTCAAAATTGATGACGATTTTTTTCAATGAAATTTAAATATTCACTACCTTGATTGCATCAATTAATCTCTGATGCCTGTACAACCAGACTCGTTAGGCCTGTCGCAGACTTCGAGTACGGGATTAAAGTAGAGACCCGGCCTACAGTCGAACTGGACTGGTGAACCACGATTACACTTGCAGAATTTACGGCAGTCCTTGTGGGGTAAGTGTTTTACCAACACTGGATCTTTTAGAGGACAGGTCCCAATACAGCCATTGGCATTTACAGGTGGAGGCCCAGTTGGCTTAGTGGGTGGATCAGTAGGTTCAGTTGGCTCAGTTGATGGAACAGTAGGTTCAGTTGGCTCAGTTGATGGAACAGTAGGTTTAGTTGGCTCAGTTGATGGAACAGTAGGTTCAGTTGGCTTAGTGGGTGGATCAGTAGGTTCAATTGGCTCAGTTGATGGAACAGTAGGTTGAGTTGGCTCAGTTGATGGAACAGTAGGTTTAGTTGGCTCAGTTGATGGAACAGTAGGTTCAGTTGGCTTAGTGGGTGGATCAGTAGGTTCAGTTGGCTCAGTTGATGGAACAGTAGGTTGAGTTGGCTCAGTTGATGGAACAGTAGGTTTAGTTTGCTCAGTTGATGGAACAGTAGGTTTGGTGGGTTCGGTTGTATCAGGACAAGGGCACCATCCATGAGGTGGTGGAGGATTGGGTTTAGTCCACTTTTTGCACTTAGCCTCGTCTGGATAAGTACAGACTCCCAACACTGGGGTATAATGGAAATCAGCTGGGCATGGATGTACATAGGGACGTCCTCTGACACATTTACAGTATTTATCACAATCCTGATGCTGCAAAGTTGCTGTTAATTGATCGAGATCAGTACCAGGACAGATTCCAATGCACCCAGTGTCCAATTCAGCAGAGTATTCACGCTGTACTGTCAAGAGTTCAATGGATACTCCATCCTGTCCAGCAGTTGTGCAGTTAGCTTCATGTTTCCAGGTGCAGACACGATCAGCGGGTGAATAATGGAGATCCGGTGGACAGTCGACTACGAAAGCTTTTCCATAAACACAGGAACAGAACTGAGAACAATTTCGATGCGGCACTAAATAGACATCTTTGGGATTAGGATTCACCGGTGGACACTTTTCCATGCACCCAGAGACGTCTTTCTCTGCGGAAATTGCACTGAACAGTGCAATCACTGCCACCAACCCTAGAATGGGAAAAGACGACAATTAAAAAAAAAAGGTAAAATGAATCAGAATTGAACATGTTTAATTAATTAAGAGAATTCAACTTACATAAAAACGATTTCATGGCCTCTTTATCGAAATCACAGATATGACTAGAATCTTCAAAACGTAGGTCGCTTTTATACAAACTATTTATCATTCAATCTCCTCAATGATATCTATTGAGCTGTCAGTATGAGGTCTGATCGAATATCTCTTACATCATGCAATTTATATCACTGACGGATTTCATATCTAAATTCCCTAATTTATGATACAAGTTGTTGGAGATCTTGGGGATGATATTTTTTTCGTGCAGATAAACAATGTTGATGCATGATTCAAATAATTAGCATTGAAAAGGATACTGTCATAATAGTAGTCAAGGTTTAATCCTTCATGAGTGCACACAAAATAAGGCTCCGACATCAATTATAGAATATTGATAATGCGCATTGGTTTCAATTCACAGTATTTTACTAATCTGATTGATGCAACGATTCTATGAAACGTATCATTTGAACTGATTATATATTTCTGATGATTATCATTTTATCAGCATTTTATAAGATAAATCCTAGTTGATAATTATCCAACGATCATTTCAAAATTCTGTTGAAATATTTATACCTAGTTCCCTAACTCATAGACTGATCAGTCTAAGTTCCTCCTTTTCTCAATTCATCATCAGGATTTTATTGAAACTTTAATCTCTAGATGATTGAGGGGCTAGATGGGATGAGGATGGAATGATAAAACAGAGCATCTAGTAGAACATATTTTTTGAATAATGATAAAGAAAATGATGATATGCAGCAAGAGAAAATGAAGGGGTAATAATAATAATGTACATTGATTGGGATAGAATCATTTCCATAGTTAATTTCCATTGTTTTCCCAATCTGTTTGATGACGCCCAACGTATAATTACATACATCTCATGGAATTGGAATTGTATTTGATCGTCCACCCTTCCGTTATGTAAATTCATATTTTCGTACGGTGCAATCATTGATATAAATACACACGGTATGACGTACATGAAATTGATTTTATTGAATATATATTCATCAAATTACACAAATAACTGAATTTAATTGAAAGAATGGGATTCATTGGATAAGGAATGAATCATTATTAAAGTAATTATGATAAAATAGTTGATAACAATGATTAAAATTTAATTTTGACTTAAGCTCATGCCCACAGTCAGTCCTGCTGTGATTCACACCCTGCAGCATAGGGATGATCGCAGATTTGTTTCTCAGGGTTGAAGTGCAGATGGTGGGGGCATACGAACAGGTATGGCTCTCCAAAACTGCATTTACAGAATTTTGTACATTCCTCATGAGCGAGATAAACGACATCAACTGAATCCACCGGAGGGCATTCACCGATGCATTTGTCAGTTTCTTCGTCTAGCTCTTCATCTCGAGAATCATACAATTCCTGATCGCGTGATTCTACCAAGGCATCGAGAACATCGCTGTTCAATATTATAACAGATGTCATGATTTTTTGGGAGTGTGTCTGCTCTGGAAAATCACAAATTGCAAGAACTGGATCGAATTCGAGTCCCTCTAGGCACTTTTTCAATTCCTTTCCGCCATTATTGCATTCGTAGTAGAGAGTAGAATTAGTTTCATGGGCGATCAGTATTATGCGGTCCTGGGGACATTCGAATCGTTGTGGATAGCAGCCTGCTTTCTCGGGCCAGTCACATTTCTGCAACTTTGGATTGAAATGGTAACCTCTGGGGCATTTTTCCAGAATTTTTTTACCTTTGACACATTTGTAATATGATACGCAATTTGTTGGATGGGGGATATGAATAGGTGCAGCAGAATCTTTTTTAGGACATTTAGTCAGAATGATTTCCGGTGTTATAGAAGGAAATTCTGTTGTGGTCGGTTCTGTCGTAGGAGAGGCTGTTGTGGGTGAGACTGTTGTAGATGTTGCTTCTGAACATCCAACGTTTTCAGGTTTGTCACAGTGGTTATATCTCAGATTGAAGTGCTCGCCTTCTGGGCACTCATGAAGATTGAGCCAGGAGTCAAAGCAGATGTAGTATTTCCTACAACTCGACTTATGGGGGTAAAACATCCCGTTCATCGATCCATCGGATGGACATTGTTTCAAATCTTCTGGATGTATAGTGTTAGGTTCATTTGTAGTTCCTTCTGTGACAGCACTAACATCTTCAGTACTGGAGGAATCTTCTGTTGTCGATGGTTCCGTAGAGGTCACAGTCGTTGTAGACCATTCAGTAGAAGGAGCTGTGGTACCTTGTGTTGTCGATTGTTCTGTAGAGGTCACAGTCGTTGTAGACCATTCAGTAGAAGGAGCTGTGGTACCTCGTGTTGTCGATGGTTCCGTAGAGGTCTTAGTCGTTGTAGACGATTCAGTAGAAGGAGCTGTGGTACCTTGTGTTGTCGATTGTTCTGTAGAGGTCACAGTCGTTGTAGACCATTCAGTAGAAGGAGCTGTGGTACCTCGTGTTGTCGATGGTTCCGTAGAGGTCTTAGTCGTTGTAGACGATTCAGTAGAAGGAGCTGTGGTACCTTGTGTTGTCGATTGTTCTGTAGAGGTCACAGTCGTTGTAGACCATTCAGTAGAAGGACTTATAACATCTTCTGTCGTACCCCCATTCGTCGATATTGCATTATTTTTGCAGCCTGACTCGCTTGGCCAATCACAGGTCTGTTTTTTTGGATTGAAGTGCAGCAGATTCCCTAATTGATCCATCGGCGCACACACTTGTAGTACTTTCTGTCCTCCAAGACACATATAAAACTTCGTACAATCATACTCATGAGCTAGCAGGACCACAGTGTCCGATGAATCCACTTGCGGGCATTTAGTTGGAATTCCCACGTCAAGTTCTTCAGCGTATACTGCCAACAGCAATGCTGCTATGCAGACAGAGAAGATCCAATACCCTTTATAAAAAAATAAGGTATCAGTCAGACGTATCGATGAGAAGATCTGAAGAAAACTCGCGTGTGATTATGTTAGGAATTACGAATGATATCTCGATCGACCGACGTTTTTGGCAGTTATCTCAAAAGACTTATCAGTTTTGATGGTATCGGATATTCACGAATCTTCAATTAATTCTTAGAAAAATACTACAAAACATGAAGAATTTAGTTATCTCAATTTTTCATGGTCACTGAATAAAATGAGAAATATGAAATAATATACATGGAAAATTTAGATACTATTTATTCAAACCGCTATCAATTGCAAAAAGTTGTCCAGATGAAGTCAATGATGTAGAATAGGATAATCACTATATCCATGATTCCAATTTTCCACTCACGGCTAATTTACAAATAGAATTAGGATAATGAAATGATCCTTTTAATTCGAAATTACTTACGATTCATGACAATGATTGTAAAAATCTTTTCACCAAAATTCTTTCGTAAATACAATCGAAGGCTACTGGATAACTGATTGGAACCACCCCAACAACTCTTTTATATTATCCCGTGTCTAAGCTTATCGTCAGATAGAGTTGCGATTGTCATCTCTAACGTCGCCGGCTAGGAGATAGATGATATTTTCCATGTTCACTGCCATCACTGCCGACGTTAATAATAAACAAGAATCAGTCATCAGTATGTTCCATTTATTTTATTGAGTACATCATTGATTTATCAAAATAATTGACTCGAATTCAACTAGATCATAATTTATTATCAATTACAAAATCGGTGGAAACAATTATTGAAATTGAACATCAACTGAAGATTATTCTCATCATCAACTGATTATCCCTTGCAGCTAGAATTTTGCGGATAATCGCAGATTTGTTCCACAGGATTGTAATACGTTTTGGAAGGGCACTTGAGAACGTACGCTTTTCCAGCGTGACATCTGCAGAATTTATTGCAATCCCGATGTTGCAGTAGAACCGCTTCAGTTGGATTTCTCTGCGGACATTTGCCAATGCATTGACGGCTATCATCATTAGACTCATGATTATGAGAGCTGTGGCGACGTAACTCTCCCGATTCCTGTGAACTAGGGTCACTCTCATCAGATATTCTGGCATTGAGATTATCAGATAAGATGATGAATTCTGAGTTGACACTCCCGAACGAGGTGGAACATCCTGAAGCCACTGGCGAATCGCAGACACGAAGGACTGGATTAAATTCCAGTCCTGGTACGCAGCTCGCCAATTTTTTCTGTCCTTTATCGCATATGTAGAACATGGAGCACGTGGTTTCGTGGGGAATCAGTGTTCTGTTGCCGTCTGCAGGACACTCTGCGGGTTTTGGAAGAGGGGAAGTCACTGGAGGTATAGGTGTGGTCTCTTCCTTAGCAGTGCACCCAGCTGATTCGGGCCAGTCACACAACTGTATCTGTGGATTGAAATGAAGACCGGTGGAGCAGGATTTCAATACTCTTTCCCCTTTGATGCATCTGTAGTATAACGAGCAGTTTCTTGGGTGTGCAAGTTGGACGGGTACAGCTGGATCACTGTCTGGGCACTCAGTCGGGATTGCAGGGGTAGTTGGCGGAGGTAGCGTCACAGATGGTGTTAGACAGCCAGCGTTCTCAGGTTTGTCGCAAGCGTTGATCTTTGGATTGAAGTGAGTATGGTTCAGACATTGATGAAGAACGAGTCCTGCTTCAGAGCAAATATAATATTTCTCGCAGATGCACTCATGGGGGTAGAACTCTTTGTTCTTGGAACCGTTGGCTGGGCACAAATCCAAGATGGCAGGATTCGTGGAATCCGGGGGTTTCGTAGGAAGGACTGCGGTAGATGTTTCAGGGGTACGAGTGGTCGATGGTTCGCTTGGTTCGTGTATAGACCCCTCAGTCACTGTAGGCCGTTCAGTGAAAGACTGTGTGGTCACTTCTATTGTTGTAGGATTTTCGGTCGTTGTAGGCTCTTCAGGAGGAGATTGTGTGGTTTCTTCTGTAGTTGATTCATGAGTAACCCCCTCGGTTGTTGTAGGACGTTCAGTCGAAGGATGTGTAACACTTTCTGTAGTTAGTTCATTTGTAGGATTCTCAGTTGTTTCAGGCCATTCAGTCGGAGGATATGTGGTACCTTCTGTAGGATTCTCTGTCGTTCCAGGCCATTCAGTCGGAGGATGTGTGGTACCTTCTATAGGATTCTCTGTCGTTTCAGGCCATTCAGTCGGAGGATGTGTGGTACCTTCTGTAGTTGGTTCTCGGGTAGGATCATCAGTCGTTTCAGGCCATTCAGTCGGAGAATGTGTGGTACCTTCTGTAGGATTCTCAGTCGTTTTAGGCCATTCAGTCGGAGGATGTGTGGTACCTTCTGTAGTTGGTTCTTGCGTAGGATTCTCAGTCGTTTCAGGCCATACAGTCGGAGGATGTGTGGTACCTTCTGTAGGATTCTCTGTCGTTCCAGGCCATTCAGTCGGAGGATGTGTGGTACCTTCTGTAGGATTCTCTGTCGTTCCAGGCCATTCAGTCGGAGGATGTGTGGTACCTTCTGTAGGATTCTCTGTCGTTCCAGGCCATTCAGTCGGAGGATGTGTGGTACCTTCTGTAGTTGGTTCTTGCGTAGGATCCTCAGTCGTTTCAGGCCATTCAGTCGGAGGATGTGTGGTACCTTCTGTAGGATTCTCTGTCGTTCCAGGCCATTCAGTCGGAGGATGTGTGGTACCTTCTGTAGTTGGTTCTTGCGTAGGATCCTCAGTCGTTTCAGGCCATTCAGTCGGAGGATGTGTGGTACCTTCTGTAGGATTCTCTGTCGTTTCAGGCCATTCAGTCGGAGGATGTGTGGTACCTTCTGTAGTTGGTTCTCGCGTAGGATCCTCAGTCGTTTCAGGCCATTCAGTCGGAGGATGTGTGGTACCTTCTGTAGGATTCTCTGTCGTTCCAGGCCATTCAGTCGAAGGATGTGTGGTACCTTCTGTAGTTGATTCTTGTGTAGGATTCTCAGTCATTTCAGGCAATTCAGTCTCAGAATGTGTGGATCCTTCTGTAGTCGCTTCATAAGCAGGCGTTGTAGACGGTTCACTCGAAGGATGTATCGGTTTCTGTGTAGGATCTTCAGTCGTTATAGGCAGGTCAGTTCCAGGATTTTTGGTTTCTTCTGTAGTCTGTATGCTATCAGAGGTTATAGGCAATTCTGTCAGATGTGTAGTATCCTCAGTAGTTGGTTTGTGTGTAGGGCTCTCGGTGGTTATAGGCTCTTCACTTCCAGCATATGTTGTACCTTCTGTAATCGGTTTTTGTGTAGGAGTTTCGCTCGTAGGCCCTCCAGTGACAGGATCTGTAGTACTTCCTGTGGTCCCTTCGTGTTCAGGCGTTGTGGGCTGTACAGTAGAAGAATGTATGATACCATCTGTAGTTGGTTGGTGCGTATCATCCCCAGCCGTTGTTGGCCGTTCAGTAGAGGTCATATTCCCTCCCATCCCATCGGTTATATTTTTATTCGTACAACCCGAATTGCTTGGCCAATCACACATTTGTGTTTTCACGTTGAAGTACAGGTGATTCCCGTGGCCATCCATCAACGCACACTGCATTAGGATCTTCTGTCCCTTGGAGCATGCATAAAATTTCGTGCAATCTGACTCATGAGCAAGAAGGACGGCGTTGCCCGCTGGATCCACTTGAGGACACTCCGTTGGAATTACAGCTTCACCAGAGTCTCCAGTTGTAGTACTCTCCGTAGTGGGTTTGTCTGTAGGCTCCTCACTTGTTGTAGGCCCCTCAGTAGGTGCATGCGTAGTGTTTATTCCTGCAGGCTCACCCGTTGAATTTTTATTCGTACAACCAGAACTGCTCGGCCAATCACACATTTGGGTTTTCACATTGAAGTACAGACGGTTCCCATGTCCATCCATCAATGCACACTGCATTACGATTTTTCGTCCACTGGAGCATACATAAAATTTCGTGCAGTCTGACTCATGAGCAAGGAGAACAGTTCTGCCCACTGCATCCACTTTGGGACATTCAGTTGGGATCACAGCTTCACCAGAGCCTTCATCACTTTCCTCTACTACCTCTGTAGTCTGCACACTATCAACAGTCTCAGCATACACTGCCAATAGCAATCCTGCTATACAAGCAGAGACGGCCCATTGCCCTTAACAGAGGGGAAAAAAAAATAAAAGATCAATAACTATAATCATTTGAAAAATTTCAGAGGGACGTAACGGTGAAAACACGAGTAATTCCATCACTGGTGAAGAATTATGAATTATCTTCCCCCCGAAATTGATCGATAGTGTTGAACTTTTAACAGTGGGAGGTGCTCATTCAGTCAAATAATTAGAAAGAAGAGATGATTAGAAAATTAATCATAAAAATTACTAGATAAACCCAACACTGAACATTCTCTATTCCTATTTTTTAATTCACTAAACAATGACAAATCGTGATAAATCATCAAATCCACTCAATTCTCAACTACTTACGTTTCATTATTTAAATTATTGCACAAAAATGATAATAAAATTGCGCACGATGAAGAATGGCTAACCGATTAGGTCCAACTGACACCTGTTTTTATATACCGATAGGTCTTATCACAAAAGAGCGTTGTGATTATCATATCTTTCATCACAGGAGTGAGTACATACACGTTCATATTTACCATGTTCAGGAAATTAAAATTACGTATAAGCAGAGTTTTCCAGGAATCAGTCTATTAGACTTTGAGATTGGGAAAAAATTCACTTTTACCTTTATATCTGTATCCAAACGATTAGAATACTTAGTATAATATTCGATAATATAGTCAGAGGGTTGGCCCCCACCCCCCTCTCCCCTATCCCAGTGGTTTCTGTCATACTTTATCGCAAATTTTTTCTCCTGGGTATCGCTATTGATTGTCGTGCGTAATAGATAATATCAAAAAATTGTTAATCCTGTTTCATTGCCAAATGAAGATACTACATAGAACAAGTATTTCAATAGATTCCAAACTCAAACAAGAATAATCCTTCTCTACAGTATTTGATAAACATTTGAGGGAGTTGAGCTGTAGGATGACACTACCTTCTTAGAAGAAACAATCCATTCAGTGATTATACAACAGTAGGAGGGATTAATAACAGCAAACTTTGGGTGCTGATGATGCGGAAACAGCAAGAGGTAGAATAATAAAAATTTTCTCGCCTTCTTCAAGATACTATTTCTTGTAGTTTTCACATAAATATCCGGGGGATTAATGCACTTGTTCGTAGAATTCTTTTCGCAGACCTATCAGCGATTAGAGAAGGATTTTCATTGGGCTGGATTAATTCCATCATTTGTTTGTTTGATTTTTTATGAGAAGAATCAATATCATGTTCAGGTTTGATGAGTAAAATTAATTTTTATTATATAAGTATTTATTCATGAAATCTCTACATCAGTTTTTGATCAATTTTTTGAATATTTTAGGCTTTTTTGAGGTTTCATCATGTGTACACTATTGATTTGCTTGAGGGAAATTCCTGGGTCCTCATCTGGATTTTCTAGGTGATCATTCAGATATTCCAGGTCCTCTGGTTTTAGTGGGTACTCTAGGGACTCATCCAGATGTTCTAGCTCCTCAATTGGATTTCCTGGCTCTTCGTCAGGGTTCAAATTCTCCATGAGGTAGCGTAGATTTTTTTCTAGATAATTTTTAAGATATTTGGACAATTATTAGACCATAATTTTTTCTCAGAATGGGTGAAACTGCGATAATAGTCACAATCCGCTAATCAGGTAGTTCATAACTTCTTACCGCCAAAAAATCAGTCTTACCAACTAATATAAAGACTGACTTGGAACGTGATCATCAGTGACTAACTTCTCGATATCCGTTGGAACAAAATGGTGGATTGATAGGCGATGCACATTAGTCGCGCCCGCTTGAATTCATCACTTTTTGTTGAACACGAATTAAAAATAGTTTGATATTTTTTTTAATAATAATTAAATTGGCAAAATGAACGCCATTCCGGGATCAATCGCGTTCGACGAGTACGGCAGGCCTTTCATTATCCTCAGGGACCAGGACAAGCAGAAAAGGCTCACCGGCACTGATGCGATAAAGGTGAGGCATCCATATAAAAATATAGTAGATATTAGGATTAATCGAGTTTATTGGAATTTTTAAAAGTTTCTTTATTCAATATCTAACAGATTTCTCAATGGAAATTTCCGTTTTTTTATTGATTTATCATATTGTCGGGATTATTTTGTTTTCGCCACGTGATGAGAAACTAACGGCCGCCATTGTGCTCCAAAAATCCAGTGAAATTTTCCATTTATTCAGCTAATTTAGAGACTGGTGAATTTTGCAAAATTTTTAGACGATTGCCAAATGATTTTGTTTTGAAGAAAATGGTTGAGGATTCTTCAATTTTTTTAAAACGGTGATTTTTGAAAGTCATCAAGAGACTAAGCTCAAACGATTCACATTGTGCCCATAAAAGGAAATCCACAACCTCTCCCACTCGTTTCACTGATCTCTCGACGAGGTCCAGACACTTCTGAACATTTATTCTCGATTAATTAGTAATTCTGTCGGTTTATGTAATTTTATTACCTTATCATGATCAAATTTAATTAATTTATTGGAATATAATTGTTTATGAACATCTGCCCAATGACGAAAATCTTGCTATAGAGGAGGGCGATGCTGACTGTTTTGGACCCCTGATTTACTATTTACTACGTATAATCTCCTTTTGGAGTCCCCAAGGGAATCCTCAGGGCGTGAATATATAGTAAAATTCTCAAATATTGGATTTGAAGAGTCAGTACTCGTAGTGGCTCCAATGATCAAATGATTATGAGATCCGAGGGCTCTAAAAAAATGTTCAAATTCATGTTCAATCATTGAAAGATAGCAGAGGGCTGCATTTACACAGAATTATTATAATTCTTTCCCATTTTCAATCTCCCAGTCTCACATTTGGGCTGGTCGCAGCATTGCCAGCACCCTGCGCACCTCCCTAGGTCCAAAGGGTCTCGACAAATTGATGGTCAGCCCCGATGGAGACATAACAGTCACCAACGATGGAGCCACAATCCTCAAAAAAATGGACGTTGACCACGAGATAGCTAAACTCATGGTTCAGCTCTCGCAGTCTCAGGATGATGAAATTGGTGATGGAACCACTGGAGTTGTGGTCCTGGCTGGAGCCCTGCTGGAACAGGCTGAAACTCTACTGGACAAGGGCATCCACCCCATCAGAATCGCTGACGGATATGAATTGGCAGCTCAGTGTGCAGTTAAGCACTTGAACAGCATCGCCGAATCTTTCCCAGTGGACCCTAAAGACCTAGAACCACTGATCAGGACAGCCATGACAACTCTTGGCTCCAAAATGTAATGGACTACCCAGAAATATTTATTTACACGAATCTACTTATCTCATTCAGTTAATTATGAATTTATCTCGAGAATGAGTCGTTGTAAAACGAAATGTCAAAGAATCTTATTTTTAGCGAATTTCCTTAGCTACAAAAAAGGTCTTTTGACTTTTTACCCTAAAATCACTCATTACTGAGATAATTCCATAATTAAGATAAAAAATTGTCCTCAATTTTTCGTTTTTCACTTCTCAAATGCTTGAATAATTTCCTAAAAACGTTTCAATTTCCTAATCATGCATTAATTACCATTTTCTCACATTCTAGCATCAATAAATGCCACAGACAAATGGCAGAAATAGCAGTGAACGCAGTGATGGCAGTGGCTGATCTCGAAAAACGTGACGTCAATTTCGAGTTGATAAAACTTGAAGGCAAAGTTGGTGGACGACTGGAAGACACTGTTCTGGTTCGTGGAGTTGTCGTAGACAAGGACTTCAGTCATCCCCAGATGCCCAAAGTAATTATTTTATTGATGAAATTGCAAGGAGAATTCCAGGATGAAATGTCAATGTTCAGTCTGGTCAGACACCATGCTAAATTAACGCAATAATTGTTTATTCAATTTGATCCAATTATCAGGATCAAACTCAGGAACTCTTACTGCTACAATTGATTAATCTTTCAACGATAAAAATGATCAAATACCTTTAAAAAATTATCAATTAGGACTTACAATTTCTAATCATCACTAATGACAATTTCATTGATTTTTATCCAGAAACTACAACAAGTTAAATTAGCTATCTTGACCTGTCCATTCGAGCCACCGAAGCCCAAGACCAAACACAAGCTCGATGTAACATCAGTTGAAGATTACAGAAAACTCCGTGAATACGAAAAAGAGAAGTTCACTGAGATGGTGGACAAAGTAAAAGCTACTGGTGCAACATTAGCCATTTGCCAGTGGGGATTTGATGATGAGGCTAATCATCTTCTTCTACAAAAGGGATTGCCAGCTGTTAGGTGGGTTGGAGGACCTGAAATCGAGGTGAGAACATGAAAATTTTATGAATACTTCATTTCACATAAATTAATGGATTATTGACAATTTCCAATTATGAACAATTGCCCAATGACGAAAATTTGCAATAGAGGAGGGCGATGCTGACGGCTTTGGACCCCTGATTTACTATTTACTACGTATAATCTCTTTTTGGAGTCCCCAAGGGAATCCTCAAGGCGTGAATATATAGTAAAATTCCTAAATCTTGGATTTGAAGAATCAGTACTCGTAGTGGCTCCAATGATCCAAAGATTATGAGATCCGAGGGCTCTAGATACGTTCAAATCAATTTTCAATCATTCAGGATTCATCAATTGATGTTGAATATTGAGCTCATCAAAATTTGTGGGAGTTTTAGCTCATCGCCATTGCCACTGGTGGAAGAATCGTCCCCAGATTCGAGGAATTGACTCCAGACAAGCTGGGAGATGCTGGTGTCGTCAGAGAGCTGTCATTTGGTACCACCAAGGACAAAATGTTGGTCATCGAAGACTGCAAAAACTCCAAGGCTGTCACCATCTTCATTCGAGGTGGAAATCAAATGGTGAATAATTTTTTTTTACAATAAAAATATGATGCAAGGAGAATTCCAGGCTGAAATGTCAATGTTCATTCTGGTCAGACACCGTGCTACATAAACGCGATAATTGTCTATTCAATTTGATTCAATCATCAGGATCAAACTCAAGAACTATTGCTGCTACAATCCTCCAAATAATTATCAATTCAATAACATCAATTTAATTAGTCCATTGGCTTAATTCTTATTAATTATCGAATTAACCAGACAGAGGATGGTTTTAGGAGAAAATGTCAAATGACCTTTTTTGTAGATCAGGAAATTTTCTACAAAAAAGATTTTTTGACATTTTCTTCTAAAACCACTCATTATCTAGATAATCATGTAATTATAAAAATTCGTATTCAGCTAAATCATTTTATCATTTGATAATTGAAAATCAAATGAGTTTCATAATTAAAGTAGAATGATAATTGAGACAATAATTTCCAATGACAGATCGTTGAAGAAGCAAAGAGATCTCTCCACGATGCCCTCTGCGCAGTCCGTAACCTCGTGACCGACGAGAGAATCGTCTATGGTGGTGGTGCATCAGAAATATCTTGCGCAATAGCTTGTGCAGCTCAGGCTGACAGCATCAGCTCTCTGGAGCAATACGCCTTCCGGGCATTTGCCGAAGCACTCGAGGCCATTCCCATGGCCCTTGCCGAGAATGCCGGTCTCTCCTCAGTGGACGCACTGGCCGAGGCCAAGGCTCTCCAGCTCTCTGAGAAAAACCCAGCCCTAGGAATTGACTGCATGAACCGTGGCACCTGTG
Source organism: Coelinius sp. EB29 (assembly GCA_035578325.1). NCBI lineage: Eukaryota > Metazoa > Arthropoda > Insecta > Hymenoptera > Braconidae > Coelinius > Coelinius sp. EB29. The sequence goes on along the minus strand of JAOZGT010000001.1, from coordinate 2,184,086 downwards.
ACATGAAGGTCCAGAACGTCATCGAATCCCTCAAGAGTAAAACTCAGCAGATTTTCCTGGCGACTCAGCTCGTTAAAATGATCCTCAAGATCGATGACATACGGTCACCAGCCGATCCCTCAGATTTCTAATTTATGAAATGAATTTCTTTCCATTTTTTTTTCTCTACAAATCGCTTCATTCACGGTTACAAAATTTTTAATCATTTTCCATTAAAAACAACACTTCAAGCTAACTTTTATCTATAAGAATAATAAAGAATTGTATTACTAAAACAATTGTTGGGTTTTTGTTGTAAATAACTAAGACAATTCCTCCTCGTGACAACGATTTCATACTTTATTCTTCACATTTTTGGGTGAACAAAAATCCTGTTACATCCAAGGAATGTCACAATAAATTTTCTAGGTGCATCGTTGGGAATAAACTCTATCAGGCGACTATGGAAAGCCAGGAGAGCACGGAATGCAATTGACAAATTTCTCTCTCTCTCTCTTTCAGAGAAAAAATATCAATTTATATAATTGTAAATGGCACAACATTCGGTTCATTCTCATTGATACACTCTCAGTTGATAACGTGAACATATAAATCTCTCTCATGATCCAACATTTCATAATTTCGTAGATTAAATTCATTTCCAGCCACAATTGCTCTTGTATAATATAACAAAATAATTACATCTCCAGTGGCCAGTTGAAAAACATTGCACTCTAACAATACTCCATTATTGTACAATTAATTACAAACAATGTAATTCACGTTTTTCTCCCTCATCACTCATTAAATTAATTCTCCCATCCCCTGGAGTGCTCTACTCGTCCTAAAGGAATTACTTTTGCATAAAAATGACTCCAAAAAAAAAAAAATATACAAATCGCATAATGGAATGTGCATCGCCAAATCTACAATGCAATGCCAACGACTCTAATCACCTAATTAATTATCTCCGCAATTGGTCGATCAATTTATTGTATCACGATTTGTAAACTATACAAATCATTCTAATATCGTTCTTACAATCACATTGATTTCAACTAATTAAAAAAAAAAAAAAACATTTTTCTATGAATAGAAAAGAAAAACAGAACCACTTGTGTTCTGTTATGTTCATGATTATCGTCATTAGATGAAGGACTCAGGTAATAAATAAATTGTAAGGAACATAGGACTGTACAAAAAATGGATAATTCATCGTGAGGAAACTTTGGAATACTTTAGGCGTTATTCTTCATCACTTAAAAAATAAAATTGATTCATCTAGACCTTCTTGAGCATCGGTAGATTAAGAACCTCGGGTACTTCGATGTCTTCCAGTCGAATATTTGATGGATTGAAGGGAAATCTTACAGGATACGAAAACTTGAGATCCATCAGCAGCTGTGGACCAGAAAAAAAAATAATTAAAAAAATCCTAAAAGACTTGAAAAATCTGAGGAAATAATTTACCTGTTCATTATTCTCTTTTCTAAGTTCCAACTTGGCTTGCACTTTTTTGATGAACGTAACAGGGACTCGTGTCTCGAAATCATCAGCAGGTGTGTAAAGATTGAGAATCTTGATGATCTGATTGGCTGATAATTTATTACACATCTCACAGACAGCATTAACATCCTCATCATTTTTACGAGCTTGAAGGAGTTGAGCAGCTTGAATGATGGGCTGTAGAGCCTCAGCAGCAGTGGGTAGCTCCTGATCCCTGGCCCACTGTTCAAGATGGCTCATATTGTACCTTATCTGCATACCCTTGGTCCAATGACAGAGTTCGTTTCTAAGGAGGAGATTGTTGAGGGCACTGGCGCACATAAAGTAGAATAGTTGTTTGAATAATTGGGAGATGATTTCAGGATCAACTCCGTGATACTGGAGTGCCTTGTGAACAACTGATAGCTCGTTCAGGAGTTTGTCGAGCTTCTGTTGGGTGGATTCGGGCTCTTCTCCCATTGAGCAGGATCTTGCTAGTCCTCGTTTATTGGAGTCAAGGCCAGTTATGGCTTCGTGTTCTAATAGAGCAGGAACTGTTAGGGCTTGAATTCTTTCTTTTAATAGGGTCATGATGTTATTGAAGATCCAGAGGGCAACGTTGCTCAACACAACTCTGTATTCACTCAGATCAAAGTTTCGTAAGCATTGGGCATTCTGTCTGGGTGTATTCTCAATCTGGAAGGGCTTGTCACCAGAGTACTGCTTCATATTGTGGAGAAGTCTCAGAGTATTGCTCAACCAGAGAACAGACGAGTCAAAGTCCTCTCTCTTCTTTATCACTTTCTTTACAGCATTCAGGTAACCAGTGAGCAATGTTCTCACTTTGTCGTCGTCGTTTATGCAGTCAGTGTGACGTATACACATGAAGAGAATGTAGGCAGGAAGTCCGGGGAGGAGGGTAACAGCTACTTTCGGTTTCAATTCTATTACGAGATGGCGAATAACAATTGTGATGTCTTCTTTTTTGAACTCAAACATTCCCTCGTAGTCACGCTCCTTCTTGCGAATTGCTGGCATTATTGCGTTGGTTGAGGTGGATGATTGGGGGGCTGTTGATTGATCCGTGAGAACTTCCACGCTGTCTGGTACTGCAGAGAGAGATTCAATTAGGGATAAAGATAGAATTAAGTGGTGAAAGTGAACATGTTGATTTTGGTGGAAAATGAATTTTTGGGGGATTCCTGGAGATTTGAGAGAGATGTCACAATTTTTGTAGAGCTTAATGTGATTGACAAAAATTCTAATATCTTGCTTAGATTTGACAAAAATTAAACCTGAAGGTGAATTGATTTATCTCGTTTAATCACTTCGCTACTGATGTCATCATAAAATTTTGCTAATACTTTTGGAACTTGAATGTCAAAAGAACTTTTTTGTAGCTCATATAAAATGCTTCACAAAAAAGGTTTCCTTAGAAATTCCTCTCAATCTCTTCCTTTCAGTTTTTGTTATTAATGAAACGATTCGAGACCTAATGACGATTCTCTAATTTCTCTTAATGATGATGATGATTCTGTGATTACGACGATTACTACATCGATTTTACACACCATTGAACTCACCCGGTCCCGTGATCATATATGCACGGGGTTTCGGTTGCTCTGCTGTATCCTTCGTATCGTTTTCCTCGTCTTCGAGTGCGTAAATTCAAATAATGTAATACCAAACGCGACTTTTCCCAATTTTTTCAGTGAAGTGATGAAAAGCAATCATCTCAAAAAACCTTTTTTTTTTGTAGCTGACGGAATTTCCAATAAAAAATGTCTTTTGACATTTCATGTTTAGTAAGATGTAGAAAATGGAATTTTATCACTTCACTGCTCATTTCCAATTTTTAAAAATTTCAGAACCTTCAGTTTCTTGAAAATAAATAATTCAAAATACGTAAAGAATACTCACATCCAGCATCTCTAAGCCGTTTAGCAAGAATTCTACATTTTTTCTTCAACTTATGATTCTCCTCTGCAATTTTATCGTACCTCTCCTGGAGATCCTGGAAAAATAATTACAAAGTCGGATTAATTTTTTTTCTCCACCCTTAGAATTTTTCAAACTCACCAAGTTCTCTGATGTCAGACGTGCTATTTCATGCTGCATGAATGCCTCAGTCTGTGTCTGCGGTGTTTTACTAAGATTCACAGACAATAATTTCTGCTGTTTTTGTATTTCTTCCTGCAAACGATCAATTTCATTCCTCCACTCATCCCTCTGCGAGCGCCAGCCTTTTTCCTTTGCCTGCAATTCGTCCTCCAATTGTCGATTTATTTTCTTCTGCGCCTCGAATGCCAGAACCAGTTCACCATCCTCGTTTATTATGTCTACATCTCTTCCATAGTTGGAGCCAAGACTCTTCATTCTCCTCGTGTGATCAGCTAAAACACTGTGGAGTTGAATGCACTCCTCTCTCCGCCTCTCGAGCTCCTCCTGCAGTGCCTCAAATTGCCCTTAAAAAAAATTGTTGATGTTCAGTTAAGAAAAGAGTGAAAATTGATTTTTCCTATGGGAAAAAAATTAATTACCCATGAGGTGTTTCTGTACTGCTGGAGTATCAGCCTCGGCGACTGTTCGTCTCAGCGAATTCAAATCTTTGTTTAGTTGAGCATTTTCCATTTCAAGTTCTTGTAACTAACAAACAAAAATCAAACATTGATTAATATTCATACAAAAGAATTTTTTATAAAAATCCATTTCCTTTCAATCGTGAAATATTTCCCGTAACTTTAAAAAAACCCTATAATTCTCACCCTAAACGTATCCTGCGTCCTTGAAGACTCCTCGGGATTGTCCCTCTCCAGATCCTCCACCATCCTCACAAGTCTGCCATTGGCACTCTCCACATCCTTCAGTTTTTGCTGCAGCTTGAGAACCAGCCCAATATCGACAGGAGGTGCTTGCAGAGTCCCATTGACCTCAGGCGGAGACTTGACCGGCTGAGCTTCCCCATCAGGAGGGCTCTCAGATCTCCTCTGACTCCAGTCAATGGTCTCAACCCTGGAATACGGTGTAGAAGACGAGACAGTAGATCTAACCGATCCATATCCAAAGTCAATATTCTGATCATCAGGCGCAAGATCTGTAGACGCAGCATGTCCCCCAGCACTTCCACTCGAAGCATTACTCAGTGACCTCGAGTGTCCAGGCACCTGCTGCACGAATTTCCTCTGCATCGCCTCAAACTGCTCCTCCAACTCCTGATAATCCTTCAGCAGCCTCTGGTAAGCCCCACGATCCTGATCCTGCTCCATCATCAATAGATCCTTCTCCTGTTCCAATCTATTCTTCAAGATCTCCTCAGCTCCCCTCTGATTCACCTTCAGCTTCTCATGTGCAACCGACAATTCACGTTTCAACTTGGCAGACTCTTCAGCCAGCATCCTCTTCTCCTCCTCCTTCTCCTGCAGCAATTTCTCCCTCTCCATCAGCAAATCCATCTTCTCATCCCTCTCTCGCTTCATATCACCCTCCATCCTCTCCAGCTCCCTCTCCTTCTCCAAAAGCAACGAAACCAATCGTTTGTTCTCCGCCTCCACAGCCTTCATCCCCTCTAACTTTGATCTCAGTTCAATAGCTTCATGCTGCACAACTCTCAGACCTTTGCTCTCCTCCATTATCGACTGAATCTTCTGCTGAAGGGATATTATCTTGTTCTCCAGACCTTTGTTGAGGGTTTTAACATGTTCCACACTTCGTGCTTCTGCCTTCAATCTACGGAAGATCTTCCTTGCCAAGTACTTACGTACACAGCATTGGACGATAATAATGTCCCTGATCTTCTTCCTGCAGGCGCGACGCACTAGGTATCCACGGACTAGTCGTTGGATCAGGAGAGCTGCAGCATTGTCCTTCATTCCTTGGTACTTTCTCCTTGCTAATAATCCTCGAGCATAAGTCTGAAGTTTGATGATAGTTCGTTTGATCCTCTGGTATCGAGATCTAGCAAGCCATCCTCGTATTGTCTTCTGGATCTTGATGGCAGCTCGTTCTCTCCTGATTCCCTGAGCCTTTTTCCTCGCTAAACATCCACGTGCGTGTCTCTGGAGACCTAGAACAGATCTCCTGATCTTCTTGTATCTATTTCGATGAATGAAACCTCGCACAATCTTCTGAATCATTGCACAAGCATCTCTCTGCTTCTCTCCCCTCAATTTCTCCAGATACGCCACTTGTCCAGCTCTGAAAAGAACCTTCGTCTTACCAAACTTGAACTTGTCGTCGTCCTTGATGTAGATCTGAAGGATCCTTCGACAGGTTTCTCTCAGATCATCCCTGCGGATCTTCTTGAAGGGGCAGAGGCAGCGATATCGCTGGAAGAACTCGGCGTATGTTCTCTGACTTGGAAAACCTGCTGCTGATATTCTTATTGTCTCTAATACTCCACAAGCTCGTAATTGCTGCATCGCACGTACTGCGTTATATTCAAAAGACTCTTTGGAATCGTTTGGCTTAATGCAGCGCACGTAATGAGGAGTTGTGGCATTCAGAGTCGACATTAACATGTTCAAAGAATCCCTGAATTGAGAACCAACAGTCTTTTTGTTCTGCTTTGGATTCGCTGGAACTGTTGGCTTTTGTGTAGAGATTTTAACCTTCGACTGATTGGGAACTGATAGTTTCGGAACATCTTCAGTAAACAACAGTTTCAATAACTTATTGTCACTCGATCTCAAAACATCTATCTGCTCCTCCATCACAGTGTCTCGATTTTTGTCCAGAAATCCACCAGTTTCATATGTAACTAGATCTGCAAAGTGATGGATTAAGAATGCACTAGTGCCAAATCTTGGTTTTTCAAAGTGTTTAGACTTATTACACTTTGCGTATAGCTTCTCTGCCCAAGAATCATCGGACCCTCTCGGCATTCTGCACTCTTCATCCAATAAATCTAGAATCCCAAGTTTTGTTTCAATCAGATCGATGCAGGGCTGATTGTCATAGAAATCTATAAATGTCCATTCAATCTCCTCCTTCAGGTACTCCTCCTGTTCAAGTTTAAATACGTGCTGATTAAATTGTTGCTGAAGTTTCTCATTCGCGTAATTTATGCAGAATTGTTCAAACGAGTTTATCTCAAAGGTCTCGAAACCGTAGATATCGAGGACTCCGATAAAACATCCGGCCTTTGTTTTTGTTCTCAAGGACTCATTGATCCCGTGGACGATGAAGTTGAAGAGTTCCGCGTAGATGTGTTTTGCAAGAGCATCTCTGGCTCCTATCGCCTGATCTGCATTCATTGGTTTCAGAATAACATCTCTCATCGATACGATTTTCCTGTGACACAGCCATTTCTTCATAGCTTTTGGATCAATTCCCATGAGATCAGCGAGTATCAAAAGATGTTTGTCCTTTGAAGAAACATCACAAGCCTCTGAATCATCATCCCCAGACTTATTCTGCTTGTCGATTTTATTAACAATCTTGACATTTCCTAGGTGCAAGATAGCTGCGAGAATTCTGAAAACTTCGTCCTGCTGTTTGACATCGAAACCGAGACGGGCGAGAGCAGCGAGGGTGTCCTGGAAGGCTGCAGAATCATCGAGACCATCAATGGAGAAGCTGTCGCCTTGATTGAGGTAATGGAAACTCGTTCCATCGTCCAAGTGCAAGTCTTTTAATCGATTTTGTAAAGATCTGCAGGTCCTCGCTGCCTCGCAGAGCTGATAGAACACGTGGTAATTTCTCTCGTCATTCGCCTGGAACACAACACGTGATTTCTCCAGAAGGTAGGTTCGTATGCTGGCACCTGAGATGTGATAATTTTTGTTGAATTGAATTTCTATGAATTTTCCAAAACGCGAGGAATTGTCGTTTCTCGTTGTTTTGGCATTTCCAAAGGCTTCCATCAAGGGAGACGATGCCAGTACCTTCTTCTCAATCTGGGTCTCAGTTGATGAACCACCGACAGTTGCAAAATATCGCATTGCGTATTTTGCGGATACGGTTTTACCAGCTCCAGACTCACCGGAAACAATGATTGATTGATCGTGCAATTCTCGTTCCAATTTTGTGTATGCTTCCTCGGCAACAGCGAATATGTGAGGCTCGAGATCGCCCATTGCCTGGCCCCGATACGCCCATATTGTGTCATTTCCGTAGATCGGTAATTCGTCGTAGGGATTGAAGGCGACGAGGACAATACCGCAATAAGTGTAGATGCAGTGACGCTGAAAACGTACTTGGAGGTTGTAGAGAACTGCTGGCTCGTGGAGAAATGAGAGGGATGTGAGATTGTTTTCTCCAATTAATATGTCAGGGTTGCGGAGAGGGGGTAGATCGGTGTCGGTTTTTATGGAGAGGGTGCGAACCTCGTTGGAGTCTTCTGTGCGAACCTCGAGGGTTGCACCGCCTTTGAAGGACTCGAGAAGTACTGCTGCCTCCCATACCTTCTCTGGGTGCTGTACCCATACTCTACTACCCTGTAAAATATTTTTCAATATTATTTTAAAGATTTAGAGCAACTGCTAATTGATCATTGTACATGATCCTCTTTTAATTAAGATGAGTTTTGGGATGATATCTTTGATTCTGAGAGAGATCACGAATTTTTAAAAGTTTCATCAAAAATTTTTTCAACAAATTTCTCTCAACTCACTCACTCCTGGAATATTTACAAGATATAATGTACTTTTACATTCCGCAAAAAAAATTAAGGATGATTATATTCCCAGTGAAAATCGATATCAACACCTTGAGAAAATACATTTACATATGAGACTATTCACGGCAAAAAAAAATGCATCAATAGAGCCTTCAAAACTTGTCAAAAGGGAAAGGAAATAATTCAACATCTCCTCTCCACGAGAACCAATGTAGCGGACAAGAGGCGGGTGGCATGCCGAGTGGCCGAGGATCCATAACGGTATATCACAAAAGAAATAAAATAAAAAGAAGTTCCGCATTCGTGTCGTGCCCTCGCGGCCACAGAGAAAGAGAGGAAAAATGAACAAATCGAGAGCATGAGAAAATCATGAACCAGATAAACATTGAAAATGCAACTCAATTGCCAGTCAACAGACGTAACACCTTTTATTATCATCGTAATAATTAATTGTTGCGAGTTAAAAATCATTTCACGCTCTGTTGAGCCACCAACGAATGGTAAATCCAAGTCCATGAACTTCACTCTTTCTGTCTTATCGTTCTTGTCGATATCGTTTTTTTCTTTTCTCTCCTCTCTCACTCGTTTATGTACAATTTGTCATCGTTACGTCACGAACACTCTAATAATTATTATTTTCTTATCGTTCTCAAGGTGGATCGAACACATTTATCCGACATTTCTCACTGTTAACACAAACACATATTCAACAATACAATCATTACATTATTGATTGTACACGTGATGCAATACCCGGTAAATTGGTCAAATTTTCTTCGTGTTGTTATTGCAAAATATTACAAAAATACCGTAATATTGTATTCATAATAAACATCGTTTTCCCTCATTTTCCCCAGATAAAAGTTTGACTGACTAATGTACAATATATTTTATAGTGTAATCTTATCACCAACGACGAGTAGGCCGCACAGACTTTTACAATTAATCACACTGACATACCAGAAGCAGATCCGCTTGTAATTTTGAGTCAGTGAAAATTATTAAAATAATTTCAATAATTCCATAATTAAGAGAAAAAAAAAATCTAATCAATGCGGTATTGCATAATTTAGTGAATTGAACTGTGCGAACAAGATGGTAAATATTCTCACGGACCAATGTAAATAACGCGCATAATAACGTGAGAATTAATCACATAGAGTTTTAGCGAGTGGTAAAATAAGCGTGAAGAAGCCCTTCAGATTAAAATCAAGGAAGAGGGTGAAAGCTCAATGAATTTAAAAGTGAAAAAAATAGTAGCAATAAATATTCAGGTGTTCAATTGAACAGATAATGGCTCGTGTTAACAAGTCCAACAGTTTTTGAGTTATTAATATTATCTGACACAATATTTTGTCATTCATTCGTATAAATAAAAGTGACAAAACATTAATGGATATTCAATTGGTCCCAGAACTTTTGGAATGTATCCAACCTCTGGTATACGCTATCATTGACGCCATATGACATCGAACAACCCCTTCAGCGATGAGTGAAAAATCCTATTAAATTAATCAATTCGATTTAATTAAAAGTCACAATAATATGTTCCATTATTTCTTATTCCTCTTTGATTAAAAAATTCTCACATCACATATCTCAATTCAGAGGTGAATTCAATGTAGGTCAACAATATTTTACCTTGACGTAAAGCTCCCTCGTTGTCATTGCGCCCCGCGCACCGTATATCCAGATATGGTAAATACAGAACTAAATACATATGAAAAAAAAAAATGAGGAAAACGAGTGAAAATGGGTAAAAATACACGTTCTCACGCACAAGTCATAAGTCCGGTTTATCACCTCTCTCTCTCTCTCCCTTTCTATCGGTTAATACGTATCACACAAACCCACAAACACTGCACAGGTAAATTTCGTGGATTTCTCCGGAGCGCGACGACTTTTTTGAATTGATCGAATTCATTGTTTTGTTTACATTTTATGGGTTTTAACGAGTGATTTCGGGTGTGTTAATTTATTCGGGGATAAATGTAAATAGTGGATTTTTTGAGAGTCGAGGAGAGGGATTTAATACACGAACCGCTTGTATCGCCGTACAGTGGCATACAGCTGGTGGTTTCAACTCGTTCGCTGTCGAGGGGCTCAGATTGTGCGCTCCAATCCCTTCCACCAGTGCGCCTAGGCTGGCCAATGGCGGGCCGAGGTGCGGGTTTTTGAATCGAAATCGTGGGTCTCCTCAGAGGTGAAATAGAATTGAGACGATGAATTCTGGTTTTGTTGGTTTTAATTATATCTTAATATTTATTATTTATTATATAATATACATATATATCTTATAGGTTTCTTTTTTATTAATTTTATTAATCAATATAATAAAGTGTATAGTCAATTTTTTTATGATAATTGTGGGGGAGCGGAATAGGAACTGTGATTCGCCTGTTTTCTTTTTTTTTTGTACTTTGTTCTTTTTTTTGTGTTGATCAGTTTGTTTCACGTACATAACAGGCTGCTAAAAGGCACCGAGCCCCGCAATCCCACGCGCTTCCTGATTCGACAGTAGCAAAATTGTTCAATTTCTATTGGATTTTATTATTCCATTTATCTAAAAGTTACCACAATCAAACAACCTAGTCAATACAATAATTTGCAACAATTCTAATGCATTATCTACGCGCAGTTATCAGTTCAATTTACGTGTATTTTTTTTAATCATCATCTGAATATATTTATTATTGGCTTCTAACAATAGGCAACTCTTAATACTAAATATTACATATTAGTCGTTATACTTTTTGTTGTTTTCACTGGGGACGCTCGTTTCAGTTTGAAATTCTGATCTACTTGGATTATGTTTTACCCATTAATTAGTTCATAAAATAACAAAAATAATAAACTTACCGTAAATTTATATAGTCAAGAAAAGTAAAATGGTAAATAAATCAGTAGTAAAGTGATAAAAACCAACAAATTCATTTTTATCGTATTATTAAACATGTGATTATATCAGTGATGAGTGATTTTTAGGGAAAATGTTAAGAGACATTGTTTGCGGATAATTTCTTCAGCTACAAAAAAGATCTTTTGACATTTTCTTGTGAAATCACTCATTACCGAGATAAATGCAATATTAACAAAAATGTCAACCTGGAATTAGCGAAACCTGGAAAAAGTTTAATGTGAAAGAATAAAAAAAAATAGGATAAACAAAGAAAAATGATAATTTTCCAACGCGTTTATTGTATATAATATTGGCAAGTTGAATGGTTTACACATTATGAAAATGGCAGGAAAAAAAAACAATGGGTAGCGGTTTAGTACTTCGAGGAAGACACGTAAAAAAACGATAAAAATGGAGAAAGAAAGAAAGATGTAGATTGAAGTGGAGATTTTTGCGCATAGATGAATAGAACGATGTATGGAATTATTTACAAGTATACTGTTAGCGCAAATTGAAAAAACAACCAAAGTCATAGTGGTACTGATTCAACAGTCTTTTTTGTTGATCATCGAAATTCAGAGTCAAATGAGATAAAAATTGAGAGCCATTAATCAATAATATGTAAACCCCCTCAGGATGTATGATAAAAAACAAAAATTGTGGACCTTAAATTACTCTATCATAGTATGACTGATTGGTTAATAAAAAAAATGAATAAAACGAATGATATCCTTATTTTTTAAAAAATATTGTAATGAGAAAAAAATAATGGCAAAGAAAAAAAAATTAGACGCAACATAACAAATACTTAATAATGAAGCACCTTAGATATTAAAGTAAATCTTAAATTTGCGTACAATCCAACGTATTTTTTACATTTTTCTTTTATCCAAAAATTATTGACAATTTTAATCGTTCGTAAAATCTTCAATTGCCAATTCACACTGTCGCCAAATTTTTGCATTCATCTCTAAATTCTTCTCTCCATTATCATTGCACGTATCATATTTCTAATGAAGAAAAAGAAAAACAAATAATGTTTTATTCTCAATTTTCATTGAAGAAAATCAATTTTTTCAGCACTTTGCTTCTCTCAAAAATCAAGAACTCCCCTGATTATGTTTCCTTTTTTTTTTTTTTTTTTTGTGTAAATATCACGAAATCATGTAAGTTTATCCGCAGATATTTTTATAATCTATGTACATATACATGTATTATGCAAACAATAATCTCCAATTTGAGCATTGGAGTTATTTTATAATTCTTCATCTCTTTCCAGAAATTTTTATTTCTCAATTTTACAACTAATATTCCTCGCATACAAATTCTCCCCAGTCATTCAAACATTTCTGTCTCACTCGGTTCATTTGATTAATAAAAAAAAAGGGATTGTTCATGTGACTGTAAGTACATTTTATTGCATTGTCGATTTGGAATAATCAGCACTCGGATCACGAAACGAACGAGTGAGGAACAACAATTGGCAGTGAAATAATTTCATTCTTCCTAATTGTGAGAGTATTTTTCTTGTTAAAATAATGAAAATGGTTATATTCATTGGTCCATACTGATATCAGATTCATAAAAATATCCCCTGAATTTGAAAAATAACAACACTCGCTCATTTCGCAATGGTAAAATTCTTAAAATCTATGCAGTGGAAGTATATAGAATCTTGAAGTGTAAAGAAAAAAAAAAGTAATAAAAATAAACAAGAACAAAAAAAATGCTTAGACATCTGATATTTAATGATTTTCTTTCAATATCCTATGTTTAGGGCATTCGTTCAGTGGTTTATTTAACAGTAATTTGGATACGCAAAAAGACTGATGATTATTTATTATTACGGAGGTAGCTATGGCGATATATAATATATTCATATTTTTCTCTTTCCCTCATTCATTAACTTTCATCATCCTATTTTCTTTAATTCATTGGTAGTTATGCAAAAATTCATTATAAATTAATGGGAACAATCAAACTGAGGAATAATGAAAAAAAAAAAAAAAAAAAATCTATCAGTATTTATAATATATCACGGCCTGTCTGCTTGAGTTTACCTGAGTTTGTTTATTCATTTTTAACATTTATGATCAATGCATTGTTCATTAATCATAAATGATTTTGATAAGTACCTGAGACGACAGCTGGCACATTAACTTTATCAATTTCAGTGTGAAGAATAATCCAAAATAAAAATTATCAAAATCATCGGTATTATTTATTGTCAAACGTCTAATTGATCTGATCATTCTGTCGAATCTATTGAATTATAGAATTATCTTCACATAAATTGATTAAACCCAATATAACCAACTGCACGTACAATTATATATTTAAACTATTGCAATACTGTAATTGGTTGTCTGTTTACTATTTGTAATTGAAAAAAAAAAAAAATGACTATTGCGGACTATAATGGATTGATGAGATAAGATTGATTGTTCAGTAACATTGTTCTCAATTATCATTTCATCTATTAACGGATCTAGTGACAAAGTCCATTGCAATTTAATAATTATTACAATTATTTGCCACTTGGTTAGAAAATATGAATCTAGCTTTCTTGTTTTATGTAAAAAATCTGTGTATACATATACCTATACATATATATCTGTTCATTTATTATTTTCTTTCGTCTATTAGATTAAGAAAAAAGAAAAAAAAAAGATGAAATAAAATCTATTTATTGTTCTGAGGATAAAAGTTGGAACTTGACTCGAATCTTTGTCACATTTAGAAATTGATAACAACTTCTAATTGTTTCGTTATGGTTATCATCATGAAATAAAAAAAATATTTGTGATAATCAAAGTCATTAAAAATATCACCAAGTCTCTTTCTCGCATTCGTTTACCGGGCATTCATTTAAACTATCTCTACTGATGTGCTTTGTTTTTTTTTTGTTTTTTTTTTTTTTTAATCATTCACTTGGAATTTCCTGCTTTTGTGTTTAACACACTTGTAAAATGACATTTCACAATGATTGATTACTTCCTTTCGCTCGTATATTGCTATGGCACAGAACGATATTCGTCTACAAAAATCATTCAGTTTAAATTATTAATCGCGTATTTTGGGATGTAAAATTTCCACTGTTGATAAAACAAAAACAAAAAACATACTCCTCATTATGTTGCATGAAAATTTGTACTTTGGAAATTTTTTTTCCCTTCGTCACATTGAAAACTTTCGTTTAATTTCAATATAAAATAGATAATAGAGAGCTTCAAGGCAAGAATTGGTATCTTTGTACCGATTAGACCTGGATCTTTCGATAATTAAGCATGTTTCATTCATTATTATCATTCATTTCTAAATAAGTACCCTAGCCCGCTGTGGAATAAGAGTAATTACTCTCTATCGATGAACAAAAAAAAAAAAAAACACTCTCAACATTGAAAATTTCTTTGTACTAATGTTCAATTTTCCTCAATGTCAATCTAGTCACTAATTGTATTTATTTCGATTCAACAACAAATCGTATACGTATCAACACCAATTTTTTAAAAATTTTCGTATACTTTGTTCGATAATTATAATTATAATTACAATTCATCGAGCTGTAGTGAATTTTAAATAATAGAAAACAATGAAATCCACAGCCGGGGCTGATTAAATTTTTTAATAATGAATTCCACTCGTTAAACTCGTTATCGGAGACAAAAAAAAAATGATCGCTGCGCGTCATTCCCTGTTCGTTATTGATACTATGCTCTTAAAATCTACAATTAGTATACTCGGAGTATTGTATACAACTTAGGTCTACCTCTAGACTATGTTTATTCCTTTCATTCCTTTTTCTTGCTATTCTCTTCTTTGCTACATCCTGATGATGTATATTCATCTTGTCACGCAACACAGACGCATTTCGCGTGTATTGCTCATTAATTTATTCATTCATTTACCAAGTTTTCATGTTCAAAATTGTTAAATGCTCATTCTCACGAGGGAGTTATTCACGTCAAGTTTTAGTATTTTACTAGGAACCATTTTTCGAGGAATCTATAATAAACTCACTAAACTCGATGGTGAGCGTGAAAATAATATAGTTTATGGCAAGAGTATTCACGTGTTTGCCTAAAAATCATCGCGGGGACCTTTTTCATTCAATAAAAAAAAAATTTTTTTGATATTTTAATTAAAATGAGGAGTCAAAAAAATTAATTAACTAGAAATATTTGAGCCACGTAAAAATATGTGAATCGAAATAATGATGAATTAAATTTTTAATGGATGAAAAAAATATATATATTTTGGCATTTTCTCCCAAAATCCCTCAATTACGAGATAATAGAACACAATTAGCAGAGAATAATAAAAACCAATGATATCCACAATGAATTTATCAAGAAAATACACGTCTCAAATACGAATGTGTTGTGATAAACCAACATTCACTACAAACCTAAAATGTTTTTTTTTCTCTATATATATATTCCCTCTTGTCTCCTCATTTCAACATTCATATATAATAAATGTATTAATTAACGAATTGGGTGGAAATTCGAAAAGAAAACTTATGAAAATGAGAAAGAAAAAAAAAATCCTCAAAAATAAAACCTACAAATAACTTTCCTCAACAACTCCACGCATTACTGAAATTGAGCCCTAGTAATTCATCGTTTTCCAAAAAATTTAAGTCACGAGGCTCGACAAAGGACGGTCTCAAACTCGTTTATATTTCCCCCCCCCAAAATAAACGTAAAACTTCACTCTCTAATCAACATTGCATCCTCACTCTCATCATTACATAAACAAAAAAAAAAACATGTATTTATCTTATAATTCCTATTGCTCTATTATGTGCACTGAGGTAGTCGGATGGAATAGTTTGTCAGGGACCTTTGAACTATTGTGACAACTTTCACTGTCTCACCAAGATTGTATAAATCTGTTCAAAAAAAAAAAAAAAAAATCTAACCATGTTTACCTTAAAAATTCCAGAGATCATACTTCCATTAATTTAGCATTAATAATTCCAATTATCTCAATTGTTTAGATAAAAATTGGCAAAATATATAGACTATATATGAGGTAGTGGATGGATTCCTTTAAAAGTCCATGTAACAACGCGAATAATCGAGGACAACTCATCACTCATCCAATAAAATCGAACGAAAGAGAGAAAAATAAAGAGAAAAAAAAAAGTCACCATTAAAATAAAAATCATGAAGAAAATTTACTCAGCCTGAACCGCCTCGGGCTCTTCATTCTCACTGAAGTCATCCTCTTCACCATTGGAGGATTCTCCCTCATCATGTTTATCATTGTTACCAATTGCCTTATCATGCTGCTCAGTACGATCTTCATGTACTAGATCAATGCCTCGACCCTCGTCACGTCCAATCATTGGATAATCCTCCATTCCTCGACTCCCAAATTTCTCATGTGATGGCAGTTGGACCATTTTGGCTGCCTGTGCAGCAGCAGCTGCTGCCTGTTCAGAATTAAGACCAAGTGCAACTAATGGAGAACTCTCAGCAATGAGTTGTAAATAAGTATCGAGCAGTGCTGAAGAACCAAGTGCACTGTTATGATGTCCATGATGCATTGGTAAATGTCCACTGCCATGTATTGGTGCTGTATTGGGCTCACGACTGTGTCCAAGCATCATTGACTCAAGTGATTTAGCAGCTACTGCTTTGTGATGGGATATTTTGGTGATAACAGTATTATTATTGGGCGTTGGTGAGCCATACCTCAGACTCAGTGGTAGGGTTAAATCCTCAGGATCATCACCACCACATACTGAGCTGCCAGCCTCTGATGGTGCACCTCTTGGCATCTCTAATCTCATGTCATTTCTCCTTGGACCTGTGGGACTTGCTCTCGCTCTCAACTCAGCTGGACTCACTTTGACACCAGCTTTAGCCAACAATCTTGATGCTAAATCTGGATCAAAGGGACTTGGCATTGGTAACACTGGCAAATCCTTAGTGCTTATACCACGATGCTGACGTGACATGTGCGAGTGAAGGGAATTCCTTGATTTAGCTACTGTACCACAGAGTACACATCTGTAGCCAGGGCATATTGTATGTTTGTCTTCCAAATGGGTTCGAAGTGTGTGAGCTGAACGATAGATTTTACCACACTTGGGACAGGGTCTTGGGTCTGTTGCTCTTACTCGCATCATGTCGAGGCCTCGTCTTGCTACTGTAAAATAATTATCTTCATTTAGCTTGAGTTTGTATTGCCAAAAATTTATTTTCTCAGCTATTTGTGTCTATTGGTTAGTTTTATTTTTATTATTTTTCAAGGATTGTAAGGAAAAGGGTACATCACAAAGACAATTTCAACTTCACTCGTATTCTTTTATTACTCAAAGCTTTCATTTAAATAATAAAATCCCTCATCACATTCTCATTATCTTGCAAATGTTTTTTATATAGATTTTTCATCTTCTTTACAATCTATAAATTATAATCTAACTTTGTATTTAGACTCTTGTTCATCATCTCTAAAATATTATGAAGTCACTTTGGCAACCGATTTATTGGAGCAGACAATGGGTAAGATACATTTAGGAGAAATTTGAGTTATCCGAATGAATGTAAATGGCTCTTCACCAGTAATAATTCTACCCTTTTGTTTAATCCTTTGAGCAGACTAGTACCCATTGTTACTTGTTAAATCGATTGCCAAACACTCTCTGCACAACATCTGACTGTGTATTCCGTTGTACGGGAAATTGTATAAAAATAAGCCTGAGAGCCACTACAACTATAAACTCTTTATCATCTATTGGAAATAATTAAAGATAGAACTGGAAAAGGAAATGCATTTTAAAGTAAAAAATACCAATGTTGCACTCCTTTATCATTGGGCTCGGTAAATTCTATCATTAAATTGAGGCCGATTTACTCAGCTGGGAGGAACATTATTTTTTTTCTTTTATTTCATTTATTCGACTTTTCAATGTTACTTTATCTCATCAAATCTATACACCTAATCACTTAAACCAAAGAAATGCAATAATCTGCATCAACGATATCTTATCTCTCTAAAGGACTCAATTTGAACGTAAATACTGATGGCGTTATTGTTTTTATGTACATAGTGACGCCGAAAAGAAAAAAAACATAATAATAATAATAATAATAATAATAATAAAAGAAAATTATAAACTTTGGCTGTACATGTGCGTCTTAGAAAAATTTTTTTAAGTATTGACATCACGTTTCAATGAATTGATAGATGATAAAAATAAAATTTTAATCAATATAATCACACATATGTCCATCTGAGTGCCTTAATCTCATTCCACTTAGCTCCATGCTTGATTCTCATATGATTTCTAACACTGTTTGGATGCAAAAAATTCTTACGACATGTCAATATAGGACACGTTGGTGAATCCCTCGGATAATGACGATCCAAATGTTCTCTCATGTCACCAATATTAACCAAAATACGATTGCATATTGGGCATGCGTAACCGTACCGTACTCCATGTATGATACTCCTGTTGTCACCATTTTCATCATTGTCATTGTGATGTATTTTAGCTCCATGTTGTGACAGTGTACCAGCAGCATTGTAATCAGCAACATCATCAACAAGATCCACACACTCCTCTTTCACTAATGTCTCTGGCTCCTGTTGGTGGTGGTGGTGAGCCCCGCCCTCTCCATCTTCATGCCCGTCATCTGCAACCACCACCACATGAAAACGTGTTACCACTGCTTCTTGGCCAGGCACTTAATCCATAATAATCCCATTTCGGTGACTTTTACAATAATAATTATTAAAATTCTACATTCATTTTTTTTTTTTTCTACACTATCTCTCACGCTATGATTATTATTATCGCCCTCTGATTGATAACAAATTGGCTCTTCAATATCGTTTGATAAAAATAATAAAATATTGTTAACTATTTATGTTTTTAATTTATTATTCGCTGATTGGGCATCACAAGGCATTTTACTACTGGCTCTGATTACACGGATTATTCATATTCGATCGCTGGTGTATTCCATGCGCTTGCAATTGATGATTAATCAGATAGTGTTTTGTTTTACAACGCTTTCCACATATATTACACTGTGGCCATGTCTCCTGAGGTGGCCATTCAGAGTGTACATTTTTAACATGCTGTCGTAGATTACTTGGTGACGAGTAACTTCTACCGCAGTAACGACACAGTGGTCTAGCATCATCGTGACGTAGCGCTGGGTAGAGCCTAGCGTAATTCTCCACTGCCTGTGATGAGTCCTCACCAGCCATGACATCCTCACGTTTAGCCACCACCGTTCCTACAACCAGGACGTGCCCATAAGTTCCATTCAATCTAATCTTTCTGCCTCTCCCCCCCCCCCCCCCCCCACCTCTCTGTTTCTCTAGTTTTTTTTCAACTCAGCATTCATTCATCTACTTTTTTGATAATTAATTTTTCATTTTTTTTTTTTTTTTAATTTAAGTAACTAATCATTCGCACACACATTCAAGGACACACACTACTCTCGTACTCTCAGGGCATGCCCGGTTGTAGGATGGTATTTTTTTATTTTTTTGTATATTTTATTTTGTAATTTCCACTGTCATTAATTTCGCTTTTTTTTTTCATTTTTATCTCAATTTTTTATTTTCTCGTTTGATCATCAGGATTTTTTATAGACAGGCATGAAGATATATAGTTGGAAATGAGTGGGAGAGAAAGCCTACTGGGCAAACTACGTAAGAAGCCTCGTTTATTGATCGACACCACTTGTGTGCCTCGTTGTCACTATCTTTTCTACGAATCTCTCAGGCCCCTCCCCTCCCATTTCACCCTCAGTCGAAAAAAACATCAAGTCCATTTCATTTTTCAAACTCGAGCACCATCACTCGTATCATTTGTCTTGCATATCGTACTCAATTAAATAATAAAAAAAATTGGGATAAATGAATGGGGAAATATTTCCATCATGAGGGATATTTTAGGGTTCATGGGAGGGGGGAGGAGAGGAATTCAGAAATGGGTGGAGAGAGAGTATTGTCTGGGAGATTGCAATTCTCATGGGGTGATGATTGCGCACAGGGTCCATTAGTATACCCTCCGGTAGAGGTGTCTTGCATAAACATGAAGGCACCGAGATACCCCCCTCCCTCACGGCAATTTCCTACTCTGTCTCACTCTGGCTAAAGTAAAGAGCCCAGAAGCGCAATCTGATTGGCTGAAGGTGAATTAGAGAATCGATTGGAGAAGTTAACTGACTCCCATGATTGCATCTACCGTTATGTCAGGATAGTTATGTCTTATGTACAGTATTTTTCCAGATGTTCGAGGTGAATTTAATTGAGTAGTGATGGAAGATAATCTGATCATTTTAATTCAATGAGAGAGAGGAAATGAATTAAAGTGAATGGATGCATGTATGTGCAAAGAAAATATCAACAAAGATTAATGGAGAGAGAAAAGTATTTGTGTGACGTTAATGTTTCAAGATAAAGTCAAAGTTGCGCCACGCCCGTTGATGACCAGTGGAGTAGTTTTGTGTGGGCAAAATGAGGGGGAGAGGGGAAGAAAAAAAAAAGTAAAGTAAAGTAGTAACGATAGAGTTTGGAAGGGGATAACTCAGAAAGACGAAAGGGATGGTGGATGAAACTTTGTGGAACGTGTTGGGTGGGTCACCCCACCGAAAAGCCTGAGGAGCTGTGGGGCTCAGATAGGATAGCCAAATAGAGGTGGTAAAGAGGGGGGAGAGGGGGCCACAGATCAATGTGAACATGTCCGCGGAATTGCTGGAGGATCGATCGATGTCTTGAGGAACCCTCGAGGGATATTCCCTCTTTCTTTTATACCTATTCTTTTCCTATTCTAGTATTGACTTGGGTGAGTTAAAGTCCACCCTAGAGTCTGGCACTCGACTTGATTTGATCAGTAAATATCGTGAAATATTGGAGGAGAAAAAAAATTGAAATTTTTTTGTTTGTTAAGTTAAACATTGAATACAGGAAAAACCATTACGAATCATCTTCTGTGTCTGGTCACGTTTTTAATATGGGTTAGGTACAGCCCCTTGGGGATTCAACCGAGGGACGAGTGAGAGAGAGAGAGAGAGAGACGAGGGGTTTAATCAATCGTTTTTTTTTTCCTCCGTGAGAGCTAGATTTTCTACGCTGCATCTGTTAAATTTGGACACGGCTGGCAAACAATCCCCTCCTTTCCTCCCCTCTCCCTCTCTGCACAATACAGAACAGATGATGAGAGTCGGAGAGATTTTTCAAATTTCCAGTTTTCCTTCTCTCTCTCTCTCTCTCTCCAACTCTCCCCTCTGATAACAGGTGGTATTTTCACGTGTTTTCGAGCACATTAGTATTTTATTGAACAACAAGCACTCCTGCGTTACTTTGAGAATCCAAATAATTGTTGAAAAGAGGGGGGAAGTGGAGGTAAGGGGGGTGTAGCCAGATCGATGCGAATAGCAAGGGTATAGGCACAGTCCCGCCTTATCACGATTCTATTCCAGAGTGATAGATGGTTTCTAATCTGGCGCACCCTCTCAACCTGATCCAAAGTCACGTTTTTTTTTTTTTTCATTGAACGGTAAAGAAAGAAGAAAATAGGGTGAAATTAAGAGAAGAAAAGAAAACGAAGAAGGTTCATTTAATTTCAAACAAAAGTTGTTGAAAAAGGAAAGAATCAACTTTGGATTTAAAAGAAAAAAAATAGAATGAGAGAAGAGAGACAAGGGAAAAAAAACGTTTGATAATTGTGTGGGTCAGATAAGTTTTCAGTGAAGAAATGAGACAGAGGGTCATGACTAGGGTTGAAGAGAGAGGGAGGGATATGGGCGTCTGTGCTTCCATTACCGTCGGATGGGGAATCGAGTTCGGAGGGTTGAGTTGCATGGGATGGATGGGCGAGATTCGTGGAAACATAGTGAAATTGGATAAGCCGCTAGGGTTTGTTTTGCCCATGGTCCCTCCTAAAAATAGAGGAACGTAATACAACTGAGAAACGCAAAAGGTTTTTTTTTTTTCTCTCTTCTTGTTTGCAGGGTTAATGCTCATAGAAGTATCGATTGCCCCTTTTGTAAGGGTCTATAAAATGTTGGGAGAGAAATAAAGAGTCTTATTTTTTGTAGTTAAAAAAAAAAACAAATGTGTTTCATGCTCAAGACTAATTACTTGGATTTAATCTCCATCGAAATTGCCCTCTGGCGAATACCAGGCATATCGATTAATGAAGCATCCGGATAAGTATTGATAGCGCTTATGGTTCACTGTTGATGTCGTTGTTATTATGAAATAAAAATGATAACAATTGGAAATGCAGTTTTGAGGCTGTTCTCTCATGTGTCTAATAAATGTTACGTGAATATTTAGAGTCTCCTTGTGAGCTTCACTTCTCCTCAATTCTTTCAAGTAAATTCTAATCAATTTTTCTCATCGCTCCACCCTTCCAAACTTCCATACTGATGCTGCTGTGCCAAATTCATCTGCGCACTTGCCTGATCATGTAGCGCAGGCGCACCAGGCACCAAATAAACAGGATATTTTTTACGTTTACGTATATTATGCATAGACAGCAAGTGTATCTGAAGATACTGCTTCGTCTTAAATTGCTTATGACATATGTGACAAGCAAGATACTGAGTTTGCACTGTATGAACATTGACAATGTGTTGCTTTAAATTTGAATTATTCGAGTAGATTTTTCCACACTCGGGACACTTTGGCTTGCCAGTCAATGTTGAATCAGTATTTTGATGATGCTGGAAGGGATCACACGACTGTAAATATTTAGCACTCGATGTAACTTGTAAACTTTGAAGATTGTTTTGTAATTTTTGATGCATCACTGACAATTGCTCGGTGTTGAGGCTCATGGGATTTAGAGTGTTGAGTAACTGCTGGGCTGATGATGATGTTGATGATGATGATGACTGGCTGGTGGCAGGACGCTTGTCATTTGGTGAAGATTGCTGAATGGTGATATCATCGGTACATCCACGATTGTCGTTTCGTGATGATGAGCCACCAGGATGCCAGCCACTACTCGTACCACCACAGTCATCAGAGGGCTGCCACCGCCCTGGAACCACCAGCCAATTTCAGTCCCACTTTGGTCATCTTTTGACATCTCAATCCCTTAAACACTAGCCCTCACTGACCCATATTGACATTAGGATTTTTTTTTTTTTTTTTTTTTTTTTTCAATTTCTTTCTCCTTGATATAATACATTTGATTTGTATATTTACTGGGTTCTTTTCGCATTTAATGTAAATCTTCAATGATGACTGAGCCAATTCCACAATCCCTTCTAGGATCTTCTTCGTCACTCACTCATTTGCCTCTCTATTTTATTTTTATACTCAAGGCAGGTTTGATTTTGATTATCACTCAAGTGTGAATGGTTAAGTTAATCAACAATCCAAACGCGATTTTTACTCACCGTTGTTTTCTTTCAATTTATTTCTTTTTTTTTTTTTTAGTAGCATTTTCATGATAAATTGGTGTGAGGTTGGGGGAATAGGATGAGGATTGGGTGATTTGTGAGAGGTACGAGAGTTCCATGCATTCAGCGCAAACAACGAGAGAATCAGAGTCGTAGGAGTAACGGGAGAATTACTAGTTTTAAGGTATGAACGTTAAATGAAATATTCAATTTTTCATATTTCTTGGGGGGTTTTTCATTGATTTAGTTTGCTTTTTGTAAATTGAATAGTGATTTTTAGATGATAATGGGTGACTTACCGTAATTTGGATCCTGATTTGCTGCGTGAATTCCTGAGGGACCTGGCATCAATCCTGGAGAATTATTGTGATGAGTATTACGAAAAATTGGGGCTTGAGAAAATTTTGAAATAGAGGTAGAGGGTAGTTACTCACCTTGAAGACCTAGGAGTGCTGCTGGGAAGGAGTTACGGTGGTGATGTTCCATTGAGTCATTGAGTAAATCGTTTGGCTCGGTCTTTACTGAATTTAAAATACTATCGTTGTTTGACATCTCCTCGTCGTTATCGGACATGGAATTTGAGTCTTCGCCAGTTGATTGTGCCTATTAAAAATGATTTATAATTTGTATTAGGAATTGATTAAATCGATTGAATTCACAGAATTGTGGGGACATGAATAATTTTATTCAAGGTTGAATGAATTATATTACCTGTACATTGTTAGTGGGAGTATGTATCGTTGGTCCTCCCTCGAGTGCCTGTCCAAGGAGTGACTCGCCTTTGGGCTCGTGATGATTTCCAACTGGAGGTGAGTAACTTCTCGATCTTTTCTCGGGTGGAGGACTCAGGCCACTGTCATTTGGATCTCTTGTACTGCCGTGCCATGGATTTCGTGACGTTACCTAATTACAAATCATTCCAATTTTTTTACAATCCTTCAGTCAAGTGGTGAAACATAATTTTCAAAAACTAGTGATTTTAGAAAAAAATGTTAAAAATTTTTTTTTTTAATAAACTCACCGGTGAACCATTGTCTCTGGCACCAGATCCAGTGGGCGGTGGTACTTTAGTCCCTGCAGTACTGCTATTAACGTCAGCAAGACCCCTAACCTGAAGCATCTGCGCTGTTTTGAGAAACCCCGCAAGCTGCTCTTGGCCAACATGCACTTCACCGTGATACATGAACCTCAATAATGACTCCATATCCGACGATGCGACATCTCTGAGAATGACGATTGGATGCTGACATGGATTAGCCTGAAAGCAATATCAAGTGAAAAATAGAAATGTTGAATTAACCCAGTTCAGATTATATGAGTTACTTGAGTAGATTTCACAATATAATTCATAAGCCTTGAGGAGGAGCTTGGTTAACCGTTAGAGAGCTGGTACAACTGAGGCATTATAGGTAACTGTGGTTAATAATATTAATCCAGAAGCATAGTATATACTCAAGAGCCCCGTGGGTGTCCCATCACAACTCGATTATACTGGTAATTACAGCTACATGTATAAGCCATTGCAATGGCGTATGACAACATATTCAATACTAACTTCACCTATTTTTTAAAAAAATTCATTACAAACTTTATTTCCATCAAAATGCATTACGAGGTGTATGCATAAACTTCTTGGTGAAGCACTCTATGTAGAAAAGTAGATGGATAATACAACTGCATGGTTTCTGATCCGGTTATACGACTCCCCCCCCCCTCCCACCCCATTCCCTTCAGCAGACTTGTACTCTGTCTGTATTATTATATCGTGCCAACGAACGACAATACTACATTCATTTATACATCTCAGAAAAATTCTCACTAGTGAGATTTGAGAAAAATATAAACTAAAAAATTGAGAAAGAATGATTATTCTCAATTACTTGTTCATGTGACAGAATCTATTTTTAATAGACTCGTGTATTTCAATGACTCCACTAAAAATATTGTTTTTTTTTTTGTCCCCCGTTAATTGTAATGGGAGGGTAGAGGAGAAGTGTGCAACTGAATCCTCTCCAGTCTTGTTGTCGTATGGAATGCGCGACGAACAACTACGCACTTCCGTTGATAAAAATACGCACGAGTATAATGTGACTTGAGTAAAAAAAAGTAAAAATTGTGTACAATGTCTCGACAAGACCATCATTTTCACTGTTACATTCCATCATACTCGTATATATCACTCGTAATAGAATTCATTTATTCTATTCACTCAATAAGATATCCAAAAGATATTTCAAAAATTGTAATTCATTTAAGTTGAAATGGTAATTTGTTTTATATTAAAATTCAACATATTTTTATCACTCGAGAAATTGAAATATCGAGTCATTAAAAATTCATTGCCCAATATAGCAATGCTGATGTAATATAACATTGCTTAAATTTTATATTTGTGTGGATTATTAAATGTACATTTCCAAATTAATATTTTTTTTCTTAATTTTAGTTGTCGCGTTTTTCTTTCATTATTCCCACTTTGAGTTCATTTTTTTTCTTTTTCTAAATCATCAAATTTCAGTTAAATTCAACATTCCCCTTCCCCTTAACCCCTCTACCGAGAGTAGTCATCAGACAAGTTTTGTGTTCCTCCCACTTCTGTACATTTTCACTAAAACTCAGAAGCAGAGAGTATTTGAGGGGCATGTCTGTCGCGCTGATTGGATAGTTGAATTCTTGAATTACATCCTAACATATATAGTAATAAGGACAGAGTAGTAAGCCACACACACAACTTAATTCCCCTGTCGTCTCCCCTGCAAGCCTCATATAACCCCCCCTCCCCCTCTCACAAACTACCTAATCCTCATTTTTTTTCCTCTCTACCTTTCCATCTTTATTTCTCCTCCCTCCTCAATTTTTTTTTTTCCTCTCATTTCTTACTTCTTCCACAGTTGTTTCTTTCTTTTCATTTTGTCATATGTACACGTTTTCTCTCTTGCCTCAGCACATTAATGCCGCGACAAATACAACTGCGACGGGTATACAATTTATTATTCACCCAGGGGGGAATAGTTGGGTGAGAGAGTGTGAGCCTTCGAGGTGGCCGATTTTATTTTTAGGTGGGTATTTCATGATATTATTGTACAGAGAGGAAAAACATGGTTTGAATAACTCAAAGGCATGAAATACAATTGTCTGACTCTTCTAGTTATTGAGAATAAAAATAATTGTTTGTATAATGTCGTTTGAATGCTTTTGAGATCTTTTTTTTTAATTCTGAAGGAGGCATTTTGTTTTTATTGTGAATGGACGACTGTTTTATTTTACTCTTCTATCTGATTTTTCATCTTGAGAGTCATTATTTAATGTGGTGGTCAAAATGATGATGTGATTGGTAAAGCGAGAAATGTGGTAAATATGCTTGTTTAGGTTTTAATCGACAGAAATTTTGATTATTAATTGCAATCAAGCTGTTTAACTCATGCGTACAATGATGATTCGAGTGAGATCCACGTGCCAACAACCCCGTGCTTTAAATATAGAATATGGAGCAGTGATGCGTTAACTATCCAGCATTGCCAAGCACACACACACACACATATACGAGTGATAGTTTTTGATTGCGCAAGCGTCAACTAGTCTCACAAATCGGAAAAAACAATTTTTTTTTTCCATCACAATTCTATTTAATATTTTTGTCTTAAGCCCATTTCCCCCACCCAAAGAGATGAAAATAATATTTGAAAAAAAAAAAAAAAAAAATACCTTGAGTAATCGCCGGAAATACGGACTGCAGGCTGAGAGTACAACTTTGTGAGCGGTGAAACTACTGCTGTCACATGCCAATGTAACATCTACAAAATCCTCCTCATCCCTCAAATGACGAAATGAACTCAGTATACTCGAGTGAAAATCATTCCATCTTAGTGAGTACTGTTGTTCGCTACTCGATGATGACGACGAAGCCGCCATGGCGTCCACCCCCTCGGGACCCACGGCCGAGGGCACCAGTGGTGCTATTGTGTCCACAATGGCACCTCCACTTGAACTTTAATCTCACTTTTTACCAATTTATCAAAGAAAAATCGTTTTTTTTTCCTTTCTCTTCTTTTTCACTTGAATTGAATTTTTTTTTACTTTCTCAATGAAAATTTATGATTATTTCTAGTCACTAAATGCTGAATTTTATAGCACGTGAAGATAAACGAAGAAAATTTGGTACTGAAACATGAAATGTGAATTTTCTCTTCATTTCTGTAGATTTTTTTTTTTTTTTTGTTCAAGTTTATGGTAGACTCGTCTCACCAGAGTTTTTGGTCTTACCTGGAAGATGAATCGCTAGAGAAGGAGAATGACTGTACACTCCAGCCGTCATGCCTACCATATGCACCCAAGGACGTCTGAGATACAACAGTAATTTTCAGTGTTTCCCCCACGTGTTTTCCGTATCCCTCTTCTCTCGTTATTACCCCAACTCTCTCTCTCTCTCATCTGTACTTCCAAAATTTTCTCGTCAGCCGCCGCCAATTTAGTTTCTCTAGAATAATAAAAATATAATAATAAAACCCTAAAATTTAATAAAAATTTTGTACATTTTTTGCCTAAATAAATATATATACACATGAAGGTAATAAATATTAAGTATCGAATTTTCGAAAATAGAGAAAGTAAATGCTGTGTGAAAAAAAGCCCATCGGGCATCGTATTTCGTTGAGTTTTGTGTCGGGTCCACTCTCGTTTGAGTACCCACCAGAATCCCCAGAATTTACACAAATACACCATTACCGTATATACCAGTATTTTTTTTATTTTTTTCTCTCTTCTCCTCGAGGCAAAAGAGTCCGAGGCCGATGGTGTGTGGCACATATTGCATTTAACGCTCTAGACGAATGGTCCTTCTTACCTCCCCTCAATCCCTCTCACTCGCTCACATTACCCCGAGGGGTTTTACCCAACGTCCTTTATTTCCTGCCTGGCCCCGTCTGCCTTCTCCCTCTGCGAAAGGGAACAACCGCCGACGCCCCGACGCGCACTTTACTTCTATACTATCTTCTGTACCCAAAAAAAAGGAAAAAAAAACCACGCCTAATGCCATCACCCAATACTTAACAATTTCCTCTCCCCAAATACATCAGCATCTCCAGTGCTCCAATTACTCTTTACCCATGAAAATTTTAGGATTAAAAAAAAATGAAAAATAACAAAAACACATAATCAATCAACACTTGCCCACAATTCACCGACTTGTTTGCCGATAAGAGGATTAATACTCGACTCGTTGTGCTCAAAGGTACTCTCTCCTATCATTGAAAAATTTTTATCGATAATGATTTATTATTTTTGGCATCAACGCAGTTCGATACTCATGATTTCATTTTTCGTTATCATTGTTTACGGATATACATGAGATCATGCCCCCCCCCCCTCCTTTACCACCACCATGAACATTGATCCAGTAACGACTGAGTACACAATTACAATCGTGAATATTCGCGTGATAGTGCTACAACCTGTATTTACCATTGATTTCACCAATCCAGTAATTCTCAATAACAACTTTTTGTTAGTTGCACGCCGTTGGCTCGCCTGCGGTTTAATGTCTCGTTTTATATACGAGGTAAATTGAGGGCTCCCCCGAGGCCTTTTTATCGATCAAATAACGAGCCTCACGATGTTCTGGTAAGACGCACATGCTATGCGTCATTTCCGTAACCAACACTCATACTATATTCATGTAAAATGCCCAAAAATTATGAATAAATACTTTGTATTCAATTGGCAATAAAAATAAGAATAAAATTGACTAAATACTGTTGAATTTAATGTACATATTTGTACTATAATTTTGTGCCTGTGTAGCACAAAATTCTAAAACACCATCGCACTACTCCCCTCAGGAAGCCAGTATCGAATTTATCAAAATACAGACGGGAAGCCTAGAATTTTATATCTCAGATATAACAAGTAAAATGTATACAAATTTAGAACTCAATGAACTGAAGATAATATTTTTTTTCACGCGGTTGGATGGTATGATTAATGTGTAGGTGAGTAACTAAGGGCCAGAGAGGCTGGGGGGAGGGGGGAGTGAAGCGATATTAACTAGCTTTTATCATTATCAAAACATCGATCAATCGTGAAGTATCAAACAGTGATTTTTTTTATTTTTTCAAGTCAAATTAAATTAAATTAAATTAATTGAGTTTGTGTGTTTATTGCAGTTGTGATATTCTTGAGAGTGCAACGATCCTCACAAATTGAATAAAGATGGAATAAAAATGAGTTGAAGTATTGAGAGTGCGTCTAGCACGTGCGCACGTGAGTTGTGTAGAGCATAAGCGCGTATTGTTTGCCTTCCTCGCGCCGGATTTATTGATCACACACGTAGCACACGCGATATGACGAATAGGCGTAGTAAGACACAGTGAACAGAATCTAATTTCTATTACTGAATTAATTGTATCCGAGTATAACAATTAGGCCTAATTATTATTTTATCATTTGGTCAATTTATTAGGTTAATGGGGTAATCAATTTTTTTTTTTTTTGCCATTTCACGTGATCCACTGAGCACATGTGTGTATCAAATATTTCCAGTTGAATCACGTCATTTGTGTAAAAAAAAAAATACGAGACAGGGAATTTAGGAAAATAAATGACTCGATGAATTTAATGAAATACCTGAGAGAATAATAGAGATGTGGCTCAAAAATAAATAACACTGTATTTCGGCTGGCGAATTACGAGACGAGTAAGTCGAATCTTGAATGAACAAGTTCGCGTTCAAGGCCGATACGAAACTCCACGGGGGGAAAAAAATAAAGAGAGAGAGAGAGAGAGAGGAGGGAAAAAAGAATGCAAAGAGTAGGAAAAAAAAAAGGCAAAGAGGAATGAGAAAATATAAAGAAGCGCGTGAATTCCCCCAACACACGCGTCACTGTCTGTGCAGCTGTATCGAGTTTGTAATTGCGTTGGCTCCGATACATTTCTTTTTTTTTCTCTCTCTCTCTCTCTCTCGGGCTCCTATAAAAAAATTCTCGGTCTGATGACAAATATTTCGGCAGCTAAGAAATACACTTAATGGAACATAACTTCTTCTTTTTTTTTTTATCTCTTCTATTTCGAGTTATGAGTGGGTTTATTTGTTAGTGAGAGACTCGTTAAAATCAGTCGAATAATTTTTACCACTGAGCACTGATTTCAAATAAATCCATGAGTGAAAAAAAAAGTGACCAATGCGAACTGATAGTCGATGGTTCCTTTTTCTACTCGTGAGCAAGGACGTCGCAATTAACGTACCCGTTGCTCCCTCCGGTCGATGGTGCAATTAACTTTAACGAACGGCCGGCCTTGCGATTAAACTTAATTAGAATCCCAGTAATAACTCGTTAATATCCAAGTGATAGACACAGAGAAAAAAAAATAATAATAATAAGTATTCAAAATCATTAAGAGAATAAAATAAAACACGTCTTTTTTTTTTCCTAATTATACTCTCTCAATGAATTAAAATAATAATTTTAAAATGATAATTGAAACAAACTGCACTTTGCTCATAATTCTCTCATCACTCTTTCGCTTTCTTTCGGCATCTCAGGACAAACACACACCCGGGACACATGCACGGAGGACGCACTCGTTCTATTCCATGGCCTCGAGGCTCTTTACCCCCCTCTTCCCAACAGACGGTCGAGAAATTTTCGCTTTACCAATAATAATACCCCCGGTCTCGTCGCTTGCGCCGAATAAAGTGACCCAGCACCACTCTCACACATACACATACCACTCGTCACTTGAATTCTAAGCCCAAGGGAAATAAATTAATGCACTTTGGGGGGGTATCGTGAGAGCGAATATTCTCACTTTCTCCATGTTGCAAACAACGTGGAAAATTCGTGGAGTGGGGAGGGGGGAGGAGAGGAGGAAAAGAGTTGTAAAACTCAAATGCCGGTGAAAATAAATTAATCGTTAAATAATGAAAATTCAACAAAATTTACAGTGTCTCTGTCACTCCAATTCCCTTTGATAAATACCAAACAATTCACTTGAAAAAAAAAAAAATCCACACAAGCATAAAAAACACTTTGAGTCCATGAGCGTTGTTAAATCACAATTATTTATCTCGCAACGAAGTTGGCAAAGAAACTAAGAAAAAGAAAAACGTTAAACCATAGTAAATAAAATCTTTACATCAGCAACACCGTATTAATTTTCACTTTTCTAACGTTCTCATGTTCTTTTATCTCTCACCACTCCATTATATTATCTTTTTTTTTTTTTTTCATTTTCTATTCAAATATCTCAAGTGAGGAGGTATCCTGTAACGAGACTAAGAGAGGAGTAATGGAAACACGAACCTGATTGCAGGGCGGCGCACCGAATTATGGGATGGTATGCGCTTTCGGGCGTTCAGCAGCTCCGGTTCGTTTCCCCGCTCCTTTACCCCCTCCAACAAACCAACAACTCTTACTTTACCATCAAATCTACAAACTCCCCTCTCTCCCCTGCCCCACTACAATGATTTTTAACCACTACGTATATATTTCCCCTCTTTTTACGTTTGCGCGTCTATACTCTATACTACTTGTGCGGCCAACTACTTCACGCTTAATCCCTCCCCCACCCCTTCCCCACTCCCACCACGACGCCGCTGTTGCCCTTCTCCGCCGGCTCTATGTGCGCTTCTCTGTCTCTCTCTCTGCCCATTTTTTTTTTTTTTGCTCTTTTCCACTCTCGCAGAGACACGAATAATGCGCAAGTTTCGTTGATTTTTTTTTTTTTTTCTGTGAATCCTTCGTATGACACCACCCCGAGTCCTCCATTTTTGGTCATTCCAATTGTCAATTTGTGATTTTATTTGTCTGACAATTGCTTCATACTGTTTAGGTGCAGTTTTACTTACAAATCAATCTATTATCTGTGATTTTTAATCCAATTTATACTGCCAACCCTCACCCACTTGCCACCTCTTTCTCACTGAACTCGATCAGTTGTCCCTTCTCAAGTTGTGAAGGGAGATGAGGATATCCGCTACTGTTGTGGCGCGCGCATCGTCACTCACAGCGTCGAGGTACGTACAAGAGTAAGAGTATTAATGCACCACGGAGGCACAGTATAGCTCTGTAGAAATAACTAAAACTTACTTCTTTGCCTACTTGGGGCCCTTTTTACCTTCCACGGTTGTCATATTCCCCCCCCCCCCCTCCCCGCCCGTTCTACAACTGGGTTTCTTAAAATGCTACCGTGACTACGCATCTTCAGGCTGCTTAGAATTTTCATCCATTTCAATAGAATTTTTTTTTTTTTTCTTATCCCCAATTTCACTCATTTTTCTTGATATTCTCTTTTTTTGTAAAAAAAAATACATGCTACAACTGTCATTTTATTTTTATTGGCTTGAATATTTTTTAATTCAGTAATGAAATTGTAAAATTTAACATGTAAATCACACAGAAAAATCTAAATCTGAATTACGAGTAAGAAATCGTAATTTACGTTTCCTTTTGAATCGTAATTCACGATCTCTTAAACGTGAATTACGTTGAATGTAGGAGTAAATTACGATTCATTCAGTCGTGAATTACGTTATTTTTGGTTAATCGTAATTCACGATTTCTTAAACGTGAATTACGTTTAATTTGGTCGTAAATTACGTTTTTTTTTTTTACCGTAACCTACGACTTTCTGATCTATGAATTCCAATTTTCATGTCTGAAATTATGACACAGGACATTGTAGGAGTGATAAACGTAAATTAATTAGATTTTTTTGTGTGTTTTTTTTAAATTTTACTTGGGATTGAGAGATTTCAGAAAAAAATGTCTAGAGACACTTTTCACTGGAAATTTTATTCTAAATGATTATGTCTCTGGATATTGCTAGTTTTCAAGAAAAATGCAAAAAAGAAAAAAAAATTGTAAAATGTACAGTGCCCACTCGATGAAACAAAATACCCAATCTCCGAATGGAGATAAAGTCAAATATTTGACGACTAAAAATCAATAAATTGTCCACTGGTGTTGCAGAACATAGACAGAGTACATTTACAGACAGATAGAGGGTAGCCTCGTCTCTGATAGACACACGAGTTAAATAAACCTCGCCACGTGTCTCTGTCTGTCCCCCACCCTATCATATTCCACCCTTCTGCGCTTGGGCAAGTACCAGATTTTGAAAAGACGGTGAAAACTCGAATGATGGGTGAAGAGAAGGGGTAGAGGAATCCAACGGCTATCATGTACTCGCATGCGCTTTAAACAACGATCGATAAAAGACATCCCCAGGTTTGCTTATACATTGTTGTGACGTCACACGGTCTATAAAGTAAACGGGGCGAAAAGTCTCGATTATTGGCGAACGATACCGAATATGACCGAGGGCAAGTCAAAGCGCGAAGCCCATACGCCTTCCATATCCGTGATATTCCGTTGGAAAAACGTACAAACGTATACCACCACTGCTTTATTTTTTTTCATCCGTCAATTCGTCGTTTTAACGTACAAGTGATTTTATAAAATAATCTCCAGCATTCAGCGATAATCAAAGTTACTTGTCGTTTAAATAACGTGGATAATAGATTAGAAGTAACGAGTCTGTGGTTGCACATAAAGTGGGAGTGATTTGCCCAGTGTTTTCCTTGTCACTCGGAGGGTTTTTTTTTATTTTAGAGGAAAAACTGTTGACTCTGGTAACTGGAACAACTGACTTGTGGGATTTGATATTTCCAGTGGATTATTCATTTGATTGCAACCAGTGGGTAATGAAAAATTATGATCAGCCTTATCTGAACTAATTTGATAATAAGCCCGAGGAATTAATAAGCGAAAGTTGAATCAAGTTTCTCAAAGTTAAACGAGTTTTATCAGTTTAAAATTATCTGGACATTTTAATAAATACCAAAATTACCAGAAGAAATCTACAAAAAAAATTTCTAAATTAAATTATAAAGAAGTTATCAAAGATATTAAATTAGATTATTGAATTTGTCAATAAATTTCAAAGACAATTCTCTCGACAACAAAAAAAAAAAAAATCATCCCCAGTGTCTTTGTCACCAGTATTGAGTGTGTCGGACCGTTGCAACGCCGCAACCCCTTGCGCCAGGGTACATTGCAGCTGAGTCAAAGTCGCTCAGGGTGGATTGTGGGGGTGGTTGGCGAAAAGTGGGGGGTGTACGCGACCTACAGCCCTACATTCACTGAGCCTTGCCAACTAGTGCAACCTAACCTCTATACGTTTTGTCTCAGAGGAGAATAAGAAGAAGAAAAAAAAAAACACTCACCCACTTGTCTCGTGCTGGAACAAACGCTGGGCAACAATAATCGACAGCCTCTTTTTACCTTTGAGATGCTCATTGTCCCCGGGATTAAACAATAAACGGAGAGTAGAGCATTCGCGTAAAGGGGCCAGTCTTGATAAACAGAGCAAACAAAGGTGAATTAAGCAGAAGAAAAATATCAGCAGAGAATAAATAAAAATCAGATAAATATTAAGTAATAATCGATGATCATTTGACAGAGTGACTAGAAATTATTGAAGGCAATCTTGGGAGCAGTGATTTGAGCCAAAAAGTTTGTATAAAATTCAAGTGGTGACGAGACGACGGGAAGATCGTCCCCGCGAAAGCGGTGGCGTCGACAGCACGCGAACTGGACGACGTCGAGGTGTCGTACTATTCAGTGAATCACCAGTTATTTCACCAACCTCGTCATTCGGTATTCCCGGATATCGCGAGGTCGACGAGGATGATTATCATGATGATTATGTAGTAAGTGGTAGAAGAAGTAATATTGTTGATTACGGTGATGTTACGAATGTCCACGGTGGGGCGTCAGTGGGTTTTAAGGATAATACGATTGGTAGAAAGAGGGTGAGGGCGCCAGGTGTATTATCAACTATACGCGGGGTGGCTGCAAGTCCGTGTGACGAAGAGGGAGGTGTAGGATGGTGTGATATACGGCGTAATCCTGTACGACGTGGAGTCACCAGCCGTGGCGACGGCAACCCCGGTGGTGGTTTTGGTACAGAACGGCTACTACTTGACTCTGAGGACGAGGAAGAGGAGGACGAAATTGACGAGGTGGGGGCGGAAGAGGAAGAAACGGTGGAGGAGCTGCCGGCGATGTCTAGGCAGCCCCGTGTCACTGGAGAACGTGAATTGAGCCGTGATTTACGAGATACCAGAGAACTGCGTGATCATCACAGAGAGGCCAGAGATAGTGAGCATATATCAACGGGGAGAAATAGACACAGGGAACAGGATTACGAGTACGAGGGACATACTGCTGCTGCTCCAGCTGCGTCTTCCACCAATAATCCAGTGAGTTTTGTTTTTTTCTTTTTCCTAGCGTTTTTTTTTTGTTGATAATTGGATATGATTGTCTGGAGCTTTTTTGGAGATTTTCGGAGGAAAATTGTTGATTTGAATTCATCTTTGTGTTTATTAGTGATTTACCGTGGACCCGGTTTGTTCAGAATGTAGGTCAGTGTATACAAGCTTGTATAGGAGTGAAAGAGAGGTGCGCCTGCTCCGGAGTAAAGGGATAGTCCACTGACGAGCCAACGGGTTTCCTCTTTCGCACGTGCCCTTTATCACCCGCAACCTTCGTTTCCTTTTTTTTCTTTTTTTTCCTACCACTCTACCATTATATCAGCCGTGTGTGTTTATTTGTGGATGCATTCCCACATACACTCGGGCAGTTTCTTTGGAAATACGAATTCTGAGGGATTGATTTTTATTTTTTTGATTCTCGGATAGAATAAAGAAAAATACGAGAGACATTGTGGTGCACCCGGCTCCAGTGCACTTGTACACCTGTCCCTTCTACCATCTTTCCAAAAAGTTGGCACGAGATGTAAAAAAATACACGAGGTTTGGGCCCGAGGGGCATGAGAACTAGGGCTTTGTAAAACTGTTGAATTACGTTTTTAAAAATATTTAAATTAAAAAATATTGAGGCAATTGTACTCTCTCATGCCATGCATTTCTCGGTAATATTTAAAATTAATGGGTATTGAAAAATAAAATACAAATTGGTGAGAAATTTTTTTTTAGAGAGAAATAAATTTTTAGGAAAAATATATCTCACGCAAACCTGAGAGCATGGACTAGTAGATTTGTCGGCTTGACAGCCAAAATGATCAGATATTCCTGATTTCACGAGAGCCAAACAACTCCCTTCACACAGTCATGTAGGTCGAACTGACCTGATCCTCATCCTTTTTCACGTCTCTCAGTGCGCCACTCTGGAGCCTCCTGGTCATCTTTCAAAATTCGTGTCTCCTTTTTCTCTCTCTCTCTCTCTCTCTTTCCTCTTCATACACACCTCGAGGTGCACACAAAAATTGAACAGGTTCTTTTGAGCCTCACAGTAAAATGGTCCCTGTCTAAATAACTACGGGGGCGTATATCTCTCCTTTTTCTTCATCCTCACGCTGCAACAAAATATCTCAAATTCCTATTTTATTTTATTTTTTTTTCCTCTCCTTTTCCTTCATTTATCTTCCTTACTTTTACGGCAATGTCAATGGGCCAATGTTGCCAAATGTACACCATGTGCAGTACAAAATTTTACAAAAAAATAATAATAAAATACTTGAATTGAGAATTATTATCTTCAATTCCAGAAAAAATTGTTCTGTTTAATTTTTAATCAATTGATGATAATATTTCAAATTTTTGGAATTTTAAAATTATCCATGTACTTTTAAAAAAAATCTATATATCCAATGAATAAAACAAAATAATCAATGATACAGAGAGAAAGAGATGACCAGGTATGGGTGGCCCCCTTGGGGATAATAAAGAATTTATGTCGCTCGTTACCTGCGCACGGCTTTTCTACGAAATTTTAAAACCTTGATTATTCGACCAAGCGCGAAGAGACTAAATCGAAAAAACGCAACACACACGCACAACAGCCTCCTTGAGTACGTTAAAATTTTACCAGAAAAGAAAGGAAAGAAAAAAAAAGTTAAAAAATCAAAAAAAAAAAAAAAAAACCAGCTAGTCCAGGTAGATAGGTGCAGAGAGGCGATTAAGTGAATTCATGAATAACTTAATATTAAATATGAAAAAAAAAGAAATATTATTCGAGTGAGTGAACGGCATGAGCACCTGGCTCTCAATACCACTGTCTACCCATTCGATAAATATCCAAATTACATGACCTTTTTATCGTGTGCACGCTACAATTCTCTAGTTTCTCATTATCACGAAAAAATAAAAATAAAATAACCAATCACCGGACTGGTTTTTTCTCTCCCAAAAAATGTACCCCCCCCCCCCTCCCCCTCCCGTATACATTTACTCCATACCTTAAAAGAAAAAAAAAAACTATATTACCGGTCTTGGACCGTTAAAAAAAAAAAATCCTCAGTTGAGATAAAAATCTATCGCATCCGTCCATAATAAACCAATGGAATTCTCAAGTTCGTCGAGGCATGAAACTCACCATTAATACCCAACCACTTCAACTGTCCACTTAATATTTTATCTCATTGCGACAAACAGCCTTTTTCACAAATTAACATCTTCACTCGGCATCACCATCTCCAACCCATCGGAGCAACAATATCCTTAAAATATATTCACCATTCGATTGAAGCATTAATGAAAAGCCAGAAGGAAGAGGGGAATTATTTCAAGGAGATGTGTTGCACGGATTCAGTGGCTCGTAACGGGGCAACCCCGTGCACACACACGTGTTATTAATGTACATCACCACTGACTCGATGCGTCGACGATCGATCGTAACCGCACCTCTGCCACTCTCTTCAATAATAATAATAAGAGGAGGGGAGGGGGGGGGGAAGTATCCATAAATTTATACGGAGATAAAATAAATGAAGGAAGAAGAAAAAGAAAAAAATAACATCGAGAGATGATTTCTCAAAGCAGAAAGAATGTAGCTAAAGTACTGTGTGGGTAAAGAGAGGAATAAGAAAGGAATAATGGTGGAGAGGGGTGGTCAGGTAGACAGACAAGCAGGTAGAAAAAGGTAAGTTCAGCTTACGAGCTATACTGCCCTCCCCCCCCCCCTTCCCTACCCTCTCTTCATCACTCTGTCTCACTCTTACCCCCCCTCAAAATTCGAAAGATTTTTACTCTCGTCAACGGTTTAAACTTCCCTGGGCAAATGTAACTGCGTCTTGTTTGTGGCTTTATAGTCGCAAGAAAATACATGTGCACACACTTACTCTCCATCTCGCTCTATCTCTTTCGGTTTATAATAGGCAACACTGGTTATAATCCCAGGAACCCAGAGGAGGTAAAAAAAAAAAAAAAAAAATTCCTCAACCGGGGGAATAAGAGATGAGACTATTTTATTTATTTTTTTTATTTTTTTTGAAGGTAATGAAATAACAAATTTTTAGGCGTATAGAGTTATGAGGGAATTGTAGAGTGGGTATAGAACACACTGATACAACAACCCTCTCAATATATACCAACATCGATGATGATTTGAGTATACACAAGTTGGGTTACTTGTACGAGTGTATGTGAGGGGCAGAGGGGGCAGAGTATAAAAATGGGTACATAAGCATTGGGTCCATTTGGGATGGTCAAGATGAAGTGGAGGGGAGAGATAGTGTTTCGCCCTCCAGGCTCTCTTGTGTATCATTTTTTTTTTCTTACTTTTGCCTTCGTCCTTCACTGTCTCCTTACCTCGCAACAGTCCCTGCTGTTACTCTTTGTTTCTTTTAACTCACCCCTCCCTTCACAACCGTCTATTTTTCAGTTTCTCTAGGCCAATCCATATCTACCTGCTGCCATCCCAGGAAACAATGCCATCTTGCTCATCTCCCAATTTCTAACTTCTTCTTATTCATTATTAACCATTGTTCCAAGTTTTTCTCGATTTTTCATTCTCTCCATTCATATTCATATTTTGTTATCTCTGAGAATCAGAATTCTGTACTCACGAATTTTTCTTATGAATTTTTAATTAAATTTTAGTCACTCGATGGCTCAAGGGAGGCCGCGTTCACCAAAAAGGTAAAAAAAATAAATAAAAATATTCAGTGCAACACTAGCAATTTGTGCGTTAGTCAGATGGCGCCTTCGTGACTGCTTCACATTATAATATTGTTTTTTTCGATGTTAAAAATTCAAATAGGAAATTTTCAATTCAAATATGAGTCTCTCTCTCTCTCTTATTTGAGCTCCTCACATCCCCCTCAGTGTTGCATCCGTTGTTTTCGGGTTTATATGCCTTATGGAATGGGTTACTGAGGGGGGGGAGATTAGAGTGGTGTCGGAAAAAATTTTTTTTATTTATTTCTCTACCGTTTCTCCATTCAACGAGTATTTTTTTTGATTATACGCATTACCTGTGCGCCGGTGGGCCTCTCTTACTTGGCTTCAAAACTCGCGTATATAGTCATGGTGATGGAGAAGGGGAATAAGGGGAATGAGGGATTTTAGGGCTACTCCGCACCTACGATTGTAAACGCCTTTGGCTTGCTTTTCTTTTTCCTTCTCTCCTCTATTATTCCTGGAAATCATATATACATGTATACAGTGTGTATCTCTTTTTTGCCTTCTTCCTCAACTGTCTCTCTTCAACTTACTGGACATTTTTATTCCTCGTTTTTATTCTCTCTCCTTCTCGTATATGTATATCCACGGCTATTAAAGGCAAGCGTATTGTATATAGGTGTACATGGGGCGTTCAAGGTCCTTCGGCTAAAATTCTTTTACAGGCGTTATATCCAATTCGTAGGCTCACGTGACTCGGGAACAAGTCTCGTGTGTCATTTTGGCTAAATTTTTTTTCATCATTTTTTATTATTAATTAATTGATTAAATTTTTGATTAATGTTGAAGGACAATTTTATACTTGAAACAATTATTTGACACTTTACTGTGACAATAATTGTCCTCAAATTGAGAAAATTCTTCATTTGAATCATCATCATTTGATATTATTTATCAAGGACAATCCAATGTTTACTGTCATGTGGGGGGGTAAATAATGCCCAATCCAATTCAAAGTTTATTCTGCAAAGTTGCCAAGTTGTTTGAATCGTATAATTCCAATTGATTTCTCTCTATTTTTAATAAATTTCCAACTTTGTTAAGTAGTTCAAAGCAAACAGAACCATCGATCCCCCCTGATAATCCTCAACACTGTTGCAACCCAAAAAAAAAAACCATTGATTTATACTCATACGTCAGACAACTAATAATAACAAAAAATACGGTTTAACCGAGTCATTTGTTCCCTCTGGGAAAGCCAGTGTTCAGTGGCCTAATCTTACTGACGTACTTCGTGTCACGTAATACAAAGTTGGTTTTTATTCACTGGTAAAATCGATTTTCGAGGCCCCAGAGGCGACAGTGTCTAAAAATGCAACGTGTATAATGAGAATAAAGAGAACGCGACAAGTTTCTTCTTATTCTTTCTTTTTGTTTTTTTTTTTTTTTCTTAGGAAGAGAAAACGTGAAATGGCCATGTACCACGTAGCCAAGAGGTGGGTCTAGTGCATTTTACACAAGACTGGGGGGTTAGGTAGGTAAAGTTTTGCAGCCTCCAATGATATGAGAAATGGACCTGCGCGGGGGTGCGAGATGAATTCTCAACTTGACTTGGCCAGTTGTGCACCACTAAATCCCTTTGTACTCCCTCTACTTTTATTTCTTTTTTTTCCTCTTACTTTTTTTTTCTCTCTCCTCTCCCCCTCGATTTGCCCCACCCTAATGTGCTTAACTTTCAAGTGAGACCTGAAATACAGAGAGAGAGAGAGGGAGAGAGAAGTAGGGGACGAAAAACGAGAGCGCATAATGAAGAAGAAAAAAAGAAATGGAGAGGATAGATGAGGGGTACAGAAGGGAGGATGAAATAAGTCTGAGGCAGACTTGAACTAGTGATGAGGGGGTGAGAGGGAGGGGGCAAAAGAAGGAATGGAAAGAGCACGGTCAAAGTGACGAGGGTATGATGTTCTCCTTAATATCCAACCGGCAGGTATACCATTCTCACTTGTTTCTTTTTTTTTTTTTTTTTTTTTTTTCTAAAAACCTCTCCAACACATCTCGTTACATTTTTTTTCCCCCTCCATAATTCAAGGGTAGAGAGAATATAGGATAGACGAGAACAAAAAGGCATTAATCAGTGACATTTGACATTCTTTTCTATTACTGTCTGAATATTTTGAGGATGAAATAGGTGAAAGCGTCAGCTATTGAATAATTGGATAATTATGGTGAAAATTATTGTCATTGAGATGAATTCACATAGTGAATATTTCAGGCAAGGTCAAACGGAAGAGTTAACACAGCAACAGAGAGGATTTGTGACGGACTGCAGTTGATCAATTTGAGTGTGCCCCGAAAGAGACACGGTATTGTAAGTAGAATTATACAAACAATTGGTGAAGCAAAGAAAAATAATAATTGGTGCAATTATTCGAGTCGAGTTGCACTGAATATTTAAAATCCTATATCTCTCGCTTGTAATTTTCCACGATATTCACGCTGGCACTAGACAATAAACGGGTACGCTTCACATTCTCGCACTGTTATTGCAAAAATTCTGCTTTTAGAGAAAGATGAGATTGAAAGAAGAGAAGTGTAATTCAATTCGGAAAAATGACTGAAAAGAGGCGAAAGTCAAAAGTCATTCACTGCGGTTATTTTCTTGGTCCCTTATGGGCCCCTTATCCCTGCTATTCTCAATATAACCTGGACCACATGCCTCTTCAGGGATAAATTTTCCAGGCACTTTTGGGGGTACCAATGCAAATGGCTTCCCCATCCCATTGTTCAATGTCAAGTCGGTCAAAGGGCTTTCATCTTTCACCAAAAATTTATCAACTAAAATCTTGGACTAATCTCTCTCTCTCTTCCCAAATGCTCTGCACTTGCTAGGATTCCATTGTTGACCAAGAAAATCCGTAAGAATAACTGAGCATCAGTGGTCAAAGTGTAGCTGAAGGAAAAAAATAAGAAAATGTGGTATTGTTAACCCACAGCGTTAAACCACATTTACAACACGTGTCTGACGCTTCAGTTGTTCCGACCGACAAAATTCGCAATGCCTCCTTTTATTATTATTCTTCAAAATCCCTCTCCCCCCCCCCCCCCTTTTGCCACTCTCTTTTTATCCTTCTACTTCGGCAAAACGACGCGTCAACTTGCCCTCCTATTCATTGGGGCCCCGGCTATGCGCCCGAAACAAAACGAAAGAGTGCAACAACGCCGGCACTCTCAAGGATAACAACTAGGCCCCTGGGTTTAATACCTACATGTATAAACCAACCGACTAGAATTCACCTTCCCAGCAATTGAATTTGATCCAGCGAAATGCCACTAACATGACAAAATTTCCAATGATAAATCAACCATTCAAGATTCATCCGATGAATATGTATTTATTCTTTGTACCAATGAATGTTTTTTTGACGTCGATGAGAGTAAGCCACAAATGCAATGGCCATCATTAG
This sequence comes from Coelinius sp. EB29, assembly GCA_035578325.1. Taxonomy (NCBI): domain Eukaryota; kingdom Metazoa; phylum Arthropoda; class Insecta; order Hymenoptera; family Braconidae; genus Coelinius; species Coelinius sp. EB29. Next base: position 2,141,335 of record JAOZGT010000001.1, on the reverse strand, counting down.
TATCTGAAATAAAGAAAAAAAAAAGCGTCGAAGATGAAGTAAAGAGAAAGAGAGAGAGAGAGGGGGGCAGACAAGGTGCAGCATAAGGCCCATGAGGTGAGACGTGAACCAGTCAGCGAATCAAGGCAGGCGGACGGGTGGGCCCCGAGCCACTGGAGGATCCATCGAATCGGGTTGGCAATGCCGTACTGACCTTGACTAGGCCCAAAGTTGCGGTGGGTTGGGGTGCCAGTCGTGTGCGCGCACACACCGACAAATTTTCACCGCCTCTACTCGGTTTTAGTTATATCCAAGAGAGCCCTATACCCCTCTTACCTTCCTGTCTTTCCCCCTCATCCCTCCTCTTGTCCCTCTAACCCGCCGCAAAACCCATCGGACCCTGTAGTTCTGCATTCGCAGACTCCACCATCAAGGACACCACAAAAAGTACATTAGACGAAAACACGTTGCCATTATACGAGCGCACAACACCGCAGGCTAAGTCTCTCTGTGTTTTCTTCATTTTTCATTTCTTTTTGTTTTTGGGGAGGAATAAAATCCGACGATTTTTGGGGATTGAAGTCTTGGATTTTTTTTTTTTCCTAAGGTCTCCGTGTTTCTAATAGTCTCGTAATTTTCTCTTAGAAGCGGGTTTATTTATCCTTTTGTTTACATTTTTTTTTTTGTATTCAGCTTGAGCTAACACACAAGCGTGATTCCGGCGAGGCCCCTCGAGCGCCACCTTCTATTTGAGCGCCGGTGCACCTTACCGAATACAACTCAAACTCCAAGATCAAGGTCAAACGCGCTGCCAGTCCTTGGGATGACTGGACTCTTTTTTTACGGGCGAAATAGCACTTGCTGCTTTTTTTTTATTCTTATCTCTCTTTCCTTTGGTTTTTACATCTGTTTTGTTTTGATTTTTTTGGGGTGGAGGATTTTTTTTTTTATTGTGTTTCGAGGTCTTTGCGATTGACTACGCGAGAATTTCTCACTGGAGACAAAGGAATTGAGTGGATTTTTTTTAATGGAAATTCAGGTGAATGATTTTTGGGCGGAATTTGTGGATAATCGGTTAACTGTACTTTCCTTATGTGGTATCAGTGTCCACTGAGAATACCGTATGTACGATCAGTTTAATCGATAAATTTTCATGTTTATGAAATTTAATTTTTGATATACAATTTAAAAAATTATGGGAGAGGATAATTATCAGTTCAATTTATTGATCCACGATCTAGAGCATTAATCGATATTTCACATGCCTCCCGACCTCTACCGTCGATCTACCGAAATCTCTGTAGCTCACAACACAATCTACCTTATCCACCTTATCCACTCCTGATACTGAAGATCCCTTCCCGAGGAACAAATCCGCGTCATTCATTCAAAGTTTCAAAATACACATATTGACGTCAATGCGTGAATTTTTAATTTGTCACCTTATAAGTTGATGACAATTTTCTTCGTAACGATAATAAAACTTGGCAGACTGTCACACATCATCCGGTGTTTAATGCGGATGTTGAACATATCAGATTACTCATTTCTTCCTGCAGAATGAATTATCAAACGTGAAAAATCATAGGAACCGATGAAAATCGATGCAAAAAGTCGTAGACGTATCTGTCAAGAGCTCGTGCGTGACATAAGAGAAATTTGGAAGAAAAAAAAAATCACTCAAGACAGAGAGACAAAGTGGAAATGCAGAAGAGGTGGGGTGATGAGGACCGATTGCTGGCAGCATGGTAGTGTCGAGAGTTTATTTATAGCGTAGGAGGTTGCGTTGCGTTCCAAAATCATCGGTTTAACCGAGGGGCTAGACAGTACCAAGTTACTCGTTGTGCCTGTTGAGTTAATAAATTAGTGTTAGATGAATTTTTAACGTCAAATTAACAAAAATATCCAATCAATTACTTAGAAATAAACAACACCTACTCTTTGACCCGGCATTAAAATTTCAAATACCATCGAATCAGCTGATCAAGATGCTCAAGTGCCTTCCGTATACCCTCGCCCACGTGACGTGCCAAAAATAATAATTAAATATCTACTAGAAATTTTTTTTAAATCCCCTTCAACTATCAAACAAAAAAATGAAGAAAAGATTGAAAAGAATTATCTAATTAACTAATAATCACTCAAACAATTAAAATCCTTGAAAAAATGGAGATGTACAGCTGACCCTAGTATTAAATATAAACTATCAAAGACGATTCTGCCCCCCAAAAAAAAACAAACCAAGTAATCGGGGTCGTGAGCATAAATAAAAGGTGAATAAATTGCCATATCGAGAAGGAAAAAATGGCGCATCACATACGACGACCGATGGGGCGTCAGTACAAGCCGTTTGGCAGAAGAAAGGTAAAAAAAAAAAATTCCCCGTCAATCGAACCCTCATGAATCAAACCCATCAATCAACTGACCATTTCTCCATTACCCTCTCCCACTCTCAACATCACCAACCCCCTAGAAAAAAAGAAACCCGTCAAAAATCGATAAAGAAAAGCAATAAACCGGCAAGAGACGTTTGGGTGCAGTGGCCGCAGCCTCATGACCGAATACCCCCACGAAATTGTGATACTTTTGGCCTCCCACCACTGAGGGTAGTTGCTACACTATACAGAATTATGTACAAGTGAGTGTGTGCCTCTGGGGGTAGCTGAAGAGAGAGGGTAAAAAGGCTTTAGCGAATTGGATCGATATAGTGGACGTTGTGGGGGGTTGCGGGTTGCTCGTACTGCTACCACCTCGCGGCAGACACGGGAAAAGTCTAATATCCAGTTATCGTGGAAAAGGAAGGGCCCACGTATCCGTCAGCATTCCAAATTCAACATACTCGTGCTCATATCGTATACTCTCATAAATCCCCCCCCATCAATGAGTCTTTTCCAATAATCAAAATAATTATTTTAAAAAAATTCACAGAATCATTAAATCACGTAAAATAAAAAAATGAATCACTGGGAATTGGTGTTTCGTGAGACTCGTCATGTGATTCTAATCCACATGGCAACGTTCAAATATTCGCGATTGATTTAATACGATTTAATTTCATTCATCGACATGTGTAAACAAAGAGTGAGACAAACTGAGAGATAATTATTGAGAATTGTTATTTGGTAAAAGAAAATAAAAATAAAATGAGTGTTGAATAATCCAGGAAACTGCACGAGGAAGTTGTGTGAGAGTCACCAGGGCGAGTCTCATCTAGCCGGGGCAAAACAAGGGGTCGTTGATTCAATCAACGACGCACGAGGACACGTTGCCATGTGCGTCTGCGCAACCAACTCCAATAGTAGTGTCACGTCGGTGCTGTATTAACACTATTCATTTTACTCATCTCCCTTCCACAAGACGAACAAACACAATTTTGTTCTGTATCTGTCTCACTCTACGTACAACTCCAGTGTGTATTACCCACTTTTATTTCATCATTATCTTTTTTTTTTTTTTTTTCATTTTATCACAATTATAAGATGTTTATACTCAGTGATACCGAGTTGTGAATTGATCGCGGTTTCTTCCGAACGGAAAACAAAACTCTTGGTGTTCAATTGTGTGTTTATTTATTATTTAGATCAAAGTGTCATCAACATGTCAAGGAATTTTGGTTTATTCATCGAGTGTTGATTGACGATAATGAATTTATTAAATATTTTTTATGTATAATTGAATTAATAAACACTCACATTTGGATGGGCAAGAGAAAGCGTAAAAAATTCCACATCCTCATGCTGTAGAAACTATTGCAGGTGTTCGTGTGGTCTTCTGCAAGCATAAGGGGGTTATAAATATACGTAACAATGTGGTTTAACTATTCAAAGAGATATATAATATGAAGAAGAATAAAATACATGAAACAGCGCAATGCGGTATATTCGTGTCTGTGATACAAGGTGTTCTATTGTCTCTCATCAGTGAATGAAATGTCGAGGAGTGTGTCATGATAAATTTAATCATAAAGGATAATTCAGTAGGATAGATAACCCCAAACTCTCCTATCATTGTTACCCAATAAACAGTACAATGAATTGTGTTAATTCAGTGTGATAAATAATTAAATTAAATAAACCGAGGGAGGTGCGCAGGTGACTGTTGACTGCGTATCGGCTCATTCGGCGATGATAGGTTACAATCAGCACAATTCTGGCTACAACAAGCTATTTACACAGGTATATATCCAATAACTGAGATCATTGGAAAAAATCAATTATCTATCATGGGAGTAACTCGTGTACTTGAGCATCACCCATGACCTGAATATTCATTCCAGTAAATTGGAGCTTGATGATAAAAAATACCAACTGAGCGATTATAATCATTCAAGCGTATACACTTATCGATAGACAAATTAAATAGCTTGATTAATAGAATTTTATTACCCTTGTCAACAATATTGTTATTAATCGTATGAAATAATTTTTCAATATGCGCATGACGAAAGTCTTGGCATTTGGCATGACGGAAAAAGAGTTTCTGGGTGAAGCAGGGTGAGTCGAGGCCGTTGCCACGGATACCGTTACCCTCGAGACGTCCGAGACGCCACCCATCCCACCCCTCTTCGATAAAACGTGTACACGTTCTCCATAAAAATTTTCTACTTTTACTTTTATTTATTCTACTTGGTTGATGTTAATTGTAATTAATGTCAAGTCGTCATGTTTATCATTCTGTTGCATCTTTTATTATTGAGAGGGATGAGAATTGGATGAATGTGGGTTGCGTATGAATCAACAATGTATCTTTGTTTTATTGATATGACAGGTGAAATGAGGCCGGTGTATTTATTGTTGTTGCAGGGCTCGGCTGACTCAAACTACTCACAACCGAGCTCGGATCTCTCCCTGGACGAGGAGAAAGAGAGTCTGAGGAGGGAGAAGGAGAGACAGGCACTCAGTCAGCTTGAAAAAGCCAGGGTAAAGTTTTATTTTAATGTTAAAGAGTAATTGGATATACTAGGGTAGAAAGGGTGATTGAGTAATGTAAATAAAGCTTTTGTTTTGCTGCTGGTTTATACTACAGTGGGAGGAAATGGTGAAATTGAATTTTCATTGTAATAACTCTGTGGGGATGGGAGGCACGTGTTATTTCCCAGTGGAAATTTACTAGACTCAATTTTAATGACATAGAGACTAACGTGGGGACAGTCTGGGGAAATTGAATGGTGTGGATTGATTTCTTTGGAATAATTTTATGATGATTTTTTCATTTGATTGCAGACGAAACCTGTGGCATTTGCTGTCAGGACAAATGTCAGCTACGATGGCTCGATTGACGATGATTCACCGGTACACGGCTCTGCCGTCAGCTTCGACGTTCGGGACTTTCTTCACATCAAGGTAATTTCATATAATCTTTTTTTTTTTCTACTCAAAATAGAAATTAAAATGAATTGAACAGCGAAGAGTTTTTTTGATGTTGAGTTTTTGATGAATATCTTTGAATCCAAGGGAGATGCAGGAATTTTCATAGATACCTTTTTTGTAGCTCTCATCTTCCTCTACAAAAAAGGTATTCATGAAAATTTCTGTATCTCGTTGAGCTCCGAAGATATTCCCAAAAAATTGAGGATGAAGTGAAATTCACTGGAATCCTCTTAAATCTTAAGTACTGAATTCATTTGCAATGAGAAAGAAAAGGATTTTATAGTGAATTTAAATTGCAGGAGAAGTATGACAACAACTGGTGGATTGGCAGGCTCGTGAAAGAGAGTGCGGACGTTGGATTTATTCCATCGCCGGTTAAATTAGAGACCCTGAGAGTCCAAGCGAGTGCAGCACGTGGCACAAAGGGTTTATATTCAACGAGAGGTGGCTCCTCGGGTAATTTGGGAGAGAGTGGTATGCCATCGCGTGGATCAACTCCACCGACACCAGGTAGTGCCAATAATCGAATATATTAGCACGTCCCTCAATTCCCAATTAATCGATCGAGTCATCTATACTGTCTTTTGATTTTATCCTTCAAGGAGATGATAGCGACAGTGCGGGCAATGCCAGGCCTGGTAAGACGACACTCACGACACCACCAGCCAAAGAGAAGCGAAAGAATTTCTTCAAAAAGCCGGTAATTGAGGGAATCTCATGTATTTTAATTAGTTCCAGTGCAATGCACTTCTAATGCTTTATTGCCTCGCTTATGAACTCATTAACGAACCTCAATTCTTTTTTTTTTTTTTAATAACTCTGGGTCATGGTCAACGTTACAGTCTTACGTGAGTATTTTTAATAATATCAATACATTTTTTAATTTTGAAATTATGAAATATAATTGAATTGAACAGAATAAAATAGAATATTAACATTGCAAAGACTTTGAAATTGAAATGAATTGATTCTCCAGGAAACTGCAACCCCTTACGATGTTGTACCTTCAATGAGGCCGGTTGTACTGGTCGGACCATCGCTAAAGGGCTACGAAGTGACGGATATGATGCAGAAGGCGCTATTTGATTACCTCAAGCACAAATTTGAAGGACGGTAAGCGGAGAAGCCTGAAATCTACATATATAAAAGAATAAGCGCCTAAGCCTGACCGAGTCAACATTTGGCTATTGTGAATTAAAGAAGACTCACCACTGGTGACGACGCGACCAAAATTCTCGATTTTTCATTCTTTCGTATTCTATATCATTATAATAGCTGCCCGGCTACTCAGAACTCGCGAAAAAAATTGGAAAATAGTTGAATTAGAGAAAATGTCAAAATTGGCCCTTTTAGCTGGAGAATGGCTCACCCCTGAAACCGGCCCCTCCAAAATCTTGTCGTTTCGATTCGTTCTCGTTTGATATCTCTAAAATAGCTGCCCGGCTACTCAGAACTCGCGAAAAAAATTGGAAAATCGTTAAATTAGAGAAAATGTCAAAATTGGCCCTTTTGGATAAAAGATGACTCACTCCTGATACCGTCCCATCCAGAATATTGGTTCCAACTAGTAAACCATGAAATTCACCAAATTAAATCGCTCTTCCCTCATTCTAGGATCATTATAACCAGGGTAATGGCGGACATATCGCTAGCAAAGAAGTCACTACTGAACAATCCCACAAAAAGAGCAATAATGGAGCGTTCAACAAGCAGGAGCAGTTGTCTGGCCGAGGTACAGGCTGAGATTGAGAGAATATTTGAATTAGCAAGAACACTCCAGCTTGTTGTACTGGACTGTGATACGATAAATCATCCATCACAGTTGGCTAAAACAAGTCTAGCACCAATAATAGTTTATCTGAAAATTTCATCGCCAAAAGTACTCCAGAGACTGATTAAATCACGTGGCAAATCCCAAACACGTCACTTGAATGTTCAAATGGTGGCGGCTGAGAAATTGGCACAGTGTCCACCTGAGATGTTTGATGTTATATTGGATGAGAATCAGTTGGAGGAGGCTTGTGAGCATGTGGCTGAGTATCTGGAGGCATACTGGAGAGCAACACATCCACCAGTTGTGACACCAGTGCCCAGAGCTATGACAGCAGCATCTGATGCAGCTGCTGGCGATGGACTAACACCTCGAGTACCCTCAGGTATTTTCATATCATTTAGGAAATTGGAAATAATGCTGATCAATATTTTCGATGATACCTAGATGATACTTGGACAATATTTAGATATTCAGTTGTCTATGCATCGAACTATTTAATATTCTATTTCTATGACTTCAGCATCTTGATTTATCTCACGTGCCGACCATCTCTCTCTTATTTTCTTTCTTTGACAATTAAATTCAATGACTTTTCAACTTTAAGAGGCTAAATACACGCCACAGAGGTTCATTACACGATTTTCGATTCTCATCTGCACACACATTTTATCATAAAACTTTTTTTTATCATCATTTTATCACAAATTGAATTTATTAGGTAGAATTAATATCATTCGCTGTTTTATATTTAATGCAATCCAAGGTGGCCATCACGACTCTCACTACGCTCATGAGAAAAGAGGTAACCCACCCACCCTATATCCCCCTCAAGTTATTTAGTATTGATGTCGTCAAGAGTAGATGTTCAATTTTTTTTTTTCATTTATGATAGATCTGTGTTACTGTCTGTATGGAACGTTCACAGCCTCAACAAGTACTTTATTGCATTGATTGCATATAAAATAGTAATTTATTGAATTGTACATACATTTGGGCCTAATATTTATATATTCTTTGGTTATTTTGAGCTCTCCAACTCTCTGATTTCCCTTTCAATTCATCAGGAAAGTGATGAAACGAATTACTTTCAGTTTCTCCTAATTATCTCAGAATTCAAGGGAGATACAAAAAATTTCATAGATACCTTTTTTGTAGAGAAAAACAAGCTCTACAATAAAGGTCTTCTCAAAAATTTAGCTATCTCCATTAGATTCGAAATTGTTCATGAAAAACGCATCAACCCAGAAGTCAAATTGACTTATTTTCGTTTTATCACTTTTCCACTCAATAATTTATTAATTATTGATTATTTAATCTCAATTATAGATTTGAAATTACGTGGTTGATCGATCGAAAATCGTCGTTGAATCTCGACAGCCGTGGTCGACGCGTCCTTGGCTGCATTTTTATTATAAAAAGGAAGAAGAAAAAAAAAACTGAAGAATCAGTCTCTCATCTTTTTACTCACTATCGAGGATATGCTCGAGTGCCCTCAGGGTGCATGGTAGCCTCACTCTGTGTTTCTTTTCAGCCGCAATGTATGGATCCCAGCACTTGTACCCGCCACAGTGAATCGAGTGGGGAGAGAGGCCCCTCGTAATATTCGCGTTAGTCTCTTTATCTTTCTCCCTCTTGCTCTCTGTCTCACACAAATTTTCTCCATTTCTACTCTATTATCTCAATAATCCAGCGAACAATTTGCTGCACTGCCAATCACTTGTGTATTTTTTATTCCATTTTTTTTTTTTTTTTTTATAATTTATTGTTCTTAATTCTCAGCAGCTTTCACATCTAACACTATTATTTCCTCCTCGATTACTGTCATAATTATTCACATTTAAATTTGAAAAGGAAATGAAATGAGAATTCTAGGTAATTGGTACACAAATTATGAAAGAGAATAATTGATAGTTGGCCCATAAAATTAATTATCTTCAATTTTTAATTATCACTTAATTTCTATTGTCCTCTCGTCTCGTAGCATTCGAGGCAGTCGCTGCCACGGGGATCATCCGAAAAGCAGCGAGACTCAGCCTCAAGAGCTAATCCATCGACCTAGCTAAATTCCATCCCTCAAATAGTCAATAAAAATATTATGTAAACATTTCCACAATCACCCCCTCACCCCCACCATTCTAGTTTCTTCTTGGTCTGCAAAACAAAGAACAAACAATCCAATGATAGACATATCTACCTGTGGACCAATTTATCGTGCACTTGGAGGCTATTTTATTATTTAAATCCAGAGACATAGAGGGAGACAGGATAATAATATCAATTAAACGACAAAAAAAAAAAAAACTAATGAGAAAGAGAGACCGCGAGCACCCATTGGCAAATTCGCGTTGTAAGTACGAACGCTTTTGAAGCATGAAACAATTAAATTCGGTTGAATTGTCCTCAAAAAAAAAAAATGAAACAATATCCGTGAAAATCTCTCAATCATCATCATAGAAACATTTCCCCCCCCCCCCCCCCCCTATTCGAGTAGCCCTCCATCTTCTAATACTGATATTTTTATTATTTTCAATTAGAATAGTCCACGTTGCCAATAATAACGGTTTAGTACACATATAAAACATGTGTAACGTTACAAGAATTAGTGATTATACCGTGAGGCCAGCAAATATCGAATTTTTGCTACCAACAAGACCTGACAATTCTCCTCAGGTTGAATCATCGCTCATAATTATTATTTATCAATTATTTAACTCATTCAGCAGTTGCATGAGCATCTGATGTGCTTTTTATCCCTGCATTAGTGTTTAAATTCAAATAAAATCCATGGGATTGAAGGTTAATTACCACCTGAGGGACAGGAAGTGGTTGCTTACTATGAAATAAATTCTTTACATGTTCAAGTGATTATCAATTGGTTATTTAACGAGTGAAGTCTTTTTCATGAATGTTTTTTTTTTCTTTTTTGGTTTTCTTCAAATATATTTGTGGATACTAATGGGAATTTTTCCCTTAATTTGATTGACAGGTACTGGATCATATGGTGGTCATGGGAGCACGAGGAGATCGAGAATGGAGAGAGTTGATAGGAGTGAACGAGAACGAGAAAGAGAGAGAGAACGTGAGAGGGAGAGAGAGAGAGAAAGGGAGAGAGAACGTGATCATGATTATGGCACTGAGGAGGATTCATACCTAGGTGGTAGTGTTGATTATGGTAGTGTATCGAGACGACGACAGCAGCAAGACTCGAGAGCACTAAATGCCATTTAGGAGCTGGAGCCACGGGGCTCATTGTTACAACGGTGTCCCCATCTTAAAACAACAGCCCTATAGATTTTTAATAATGAAGTAATTAATTACAGTGCGCAATTTGCCTTCCCTTTATTTGTCAAAAACAAACAATGAAAGAAAACAATTGAATCAAGTAATATTATAGTGAAAACCAAAAAAAAAAAAAAAAAAAATAATAATCCAAACCACGTAAACTTTCAATTAATTAATTAATTGTAAATGAAGTATAATAGCACTTTTTAAAACTCCGGACTATTTTTATCCTATTTTTTCATTTACGTCCGGGGGAAAAAAATGTCATTGTTACTGACTCACTGGAATGAGTAGTGAGAATATTTATTGATTATTAGGGTAAATGATACTTTTCTTCTATCCGAAGATTGACCAAACAATTGAATTATGGTATGGATTTGTGTTGGTTTATCATGATCATGAGGGAGGGGGTAATTATTTATGAGTGTTTGAACAAATTCTTCTACGACAACTGTTAAAAACAAGGGGTTATTTATTACGAGGGATAGATTTTAAAGTGTTTCTTACTGTTGAGTAAAAGAGGTGAATTTAGATTTATTGTGGGGGGGGGGGGGGAGTTGACTCAAATGATGAAGAAACTCGGTCAGCCGTTAGTTTCATTGAGTTTTTTTGTGTTGTTTATTTTTAACAATTTCCTGGAATTTAGATAATGGTTTACGAAATTCTGGTGATTGATATGTATTCATTGAGTTATTTGTGTCGAGTTGAAAATAATTCTATCAATGCGACGAAATTATTAGCCATCCAAAAGCATTTGAATATTCACGTGTCTTTCGTCGATTGTGACCGACCAATTGCAAATAAATATTTCTTGTTCATGAGTAATTGTAAGATATGAATGCGAAATGTGATGGAACAAGGGAGGGAGGGGGAATATCTACGAAACCTTTGGGTCGAGGTTTAAAAACTATTTCATTGCTGGTATTATTGACAATTGTTGTTGATGAATTATTAAAGAAATTGTACTGAGTAATGTAAATTGGCGAGCGACAATTTTAATATTTAGAGTTTATGTAAAATGAGAGAAAGTATTGGGGTTTTTTTTTTTTTTCAATTATTATTTTACTTTGTTTTTCTCTTCTTTCGGTTTTTTTTTTTTCATTCATCATAGGTGCAACGTAAATATGAAGAGGAAGAGTATATAAATAGATGGGGAAATATGTTTTTTTTTTTTTTTCGGGCCAGAATCGATATCTGGTGATATTTGTTGATTTTATTCCAGAGAAAAGATGATGGTTGCAGAGAAAATATAATATACTTGACAAAAATACATAAAGAATCGAACATCTGTGTATATATATATATAACTTGATTGCAGCATTGCCATGAGCCGCGTTGATTGGAGTGAAAAATATTTGGAAAAAAGTGTTTTTACTGCGTGTTGTGTAGCCAATTTACTGTAGCAAATTCATTCTATTGTTTTTTTTTTTTTAATTTTTATTCAGTGAAATAAAAAAGAAAAAAGAGGAAATTAAAAATACGCACACGCAACTTCGTGTAAATAGTAAACAAAATGAGGAAAAAAAAAGGAAAATTGTGGACAAAAAAAAAAAAGATTTAAATAAAATCCTTATGATTGTACGGAAATATGAGATCGCTGAATTCAAATGAAAATAACAGATCAACCAACATAATCTCTGTAAGAATTTTAGCATCAGACCTATTGTATTGAAATTATTGTAAATAATGTAAGAATTGCGAGTATTGAATGAGATTTAAGAAATAATAATAATTCAACTTCAAGTGAAAAATACGTTTGATTGCAATAATGAGCCCTGTTTGGTCTCGTCTATCAATTATTTGACAAAACCCTGAATTGAATTTAGTGATATATTTTAATTTATATTTTAATTTATCTCATTGATTGATAAACAAATTTTAGAGTTTCATTAGTTTACTAGGAATTCTGAAAATTACTAGGGGATTTGCATGTGGGGGGAATCGACTTTTTACTATTCTTATCGAAAAAAAAATTCTTAGAGAGCGTTTAAATTAATCGGATTCAGGTAATTGGAATGAATGAAATTATCTCTCAATCCTTCAAACTTTACTTTGAATTTTATCAATGAACAATTGACAATTTATTGGGGCAAATGTTATCCTTCGCTGCATTGTTAAGTAAATTCAAACAATCAAATGATAAATTTGACTCCAATTGAAATCAATGAGAATAAATTTCTAAATCAGACTGAGGAAAAAACCAATCGAGTTATTTTATCAGAACCCTCCTTTCTTCATCAGAAAAAATAATTAATTAAAAGTGAGTTTTCCTGGTCGAATTCCGGAGCTTCTCAAAGCTTTTCCAAGAGATTTTGGATAAAACACGTAGAAAATTACTGTACGCTAATTTTGATGATGGAATTGAATACGAATACGGTCGATCCCAATAAAAAATCGATTGTTTATCGATTTTTATTAATTTCTAAATAAATATTTCAAGTGTTATAAGCGTGAGTGATCGATGAATTCTTCGCTCAATTTCGTAAAACCTTTTTCTAACGTAAAAAATACCCAATGGAATACACCATCATTCGCAAATTCGCCAAAAACTAAAAAATTAAATAATTAATTTCAGAAAAAAAAGTGAACGGTGCAGAAATTGGAAGAATATACGATTGTCACGTTTGTTTCGATGTTGATATGTCAATGCTGTGATGTTATCCTTTGAATCGTAAAAAAGTAAAAGAAAAGATTAAAAAAATTAATTATAATAATTTCCTTGTACTCTTGTTTTTGCTGCTACCATTGTTGTACAAACAAGGTGATAGACACGAGATGAAAATATACGAGTCCTTGAGAATGATCGGCAGGACAAAGGGAAGAATGATAAAACCCTTCATCTGTCGATTTCATACGATTCCAACGATCGAAATGAGATAAAGAGGTTAATTTTGTACTCACTCCTTGTTTAACACCATCTAAATCCGTCCAAATGTTATAAATAATCGTCATTGGTATGAATCACGCGACAATGAATCAATTTCACACACTTTTATCACGTTTTACCCCACAGCAGCCATGACTCGCTGTCGACTCGTGAATCGTGGCGCCAGCAGTTGTTTTATTCACCCGATAACACTGTCAACTGACGACGATTTATCATCTCAACGTTCTTCACATTTTTTTTTTTTGTTGAGGAACAAAACAACTGTAAACAGTGTACTATCGCGTTTTGTTTATTGTTGTTGTGACTCGGCCCTCCGGCGTACTAGCCGTACCCGGTAAATCGGCGGGAGTGCGGGACGCTCTTCGCGCTTGCGTGTATGACATAAACTGTACACAATATGCAACACAAACCAATCGGAATATTGCAACAAACTGACTATAGTAAAGTCGAGTTTAGTTTTGGCGGGGAGGAAGACGCCCGTTTTGCCCAATATCGCATTTTGGACAGTAATAAACACGAAAAATTCCTCCGAAACTTGCTAATCACTTAATAAATAATTATTCTGAATTTAATAATGATTTGGTAATCTTAATTAATGATATATAACAATTATCACGTGGAAAGTTATAGACATTGAAGTCACAGTGTTTTTTCAATGATTTGGGGGTTAAATAACTCATTTTTATGATCAATTGATTGATAAAAACCGACAGAGTGAAGTTTTTAATGATTTTATCTTGTTAATACGGATTGGAAAGTGTTGAGAGGGTCTTGTGGAATATTTTTCAACTCATTGTTCTCCAGAAATAATACAACAAAGAAGGAAATATCCAGAAATATTTTTCTATGTACTCAAACTCACGTCAGTGCTCGTAAGTTGCTTGTTGCATATATATTTTTATATTTTCCTGTACCACGTGCATGCACTATTATTTTTAAACTATCGGTGAGTGTTTTATGACCCTAACCGAGTAAAGGATTATTAATTCTGAAAGGGGATTAGATATGACTGGCGGAAGAAAAGTCGTTCTCTGGTGCTTCAAGTCACATTATTTATTCCTTCGTTTATTCGCGTTTGTGTAGCCATAGAGCCATTCTTTGAATTATTTTATAGAAAATTCACATGTAGAAAATTTAACACATTAAACATTAGTTTCTTTTGATTGACTCGACATAAACGCATTTGCCTCGAATAACACAATTGAAATAATAATTTCTGAGAATAAATAAAAAAATCATTGTTTATGTACATCGGATGATAATTTTGCACTTGAACACTGAGAAAAAGAAATTAATTCAAATGCAAGAATAAACAATTTGATTATTGTTCAACAGAATAAATCAGCTCGACTTTAGAGTGACAATTTGATAAATATCTCAGAATCTAGGAGAGATAGGGAAATTTTTGTAAGAACCTTTTTTTTAGGTCTTGATTTTTCCAATAAAAAAGGTCTCTACAAAAATTTCGCTATTCCTTTTAGTTACCCAGATATTTTTGAAAACCTGTTGTTCAGTAAAAATTCACTCATCTTGTTTCAATGACATTGTTAATTCAGTGTTGAAGTGAATCATTTTTCACATTCAATTCGATGATTAATCCTTCAGTGCAAGAGAATCGAACAATAAGTCCTTAAAATTAATTTTTTTTTTTTTACGTTTCAATAATACGCTGTCTAAAGAGAACAGTATACAGCTACCTTTGGTACATTTTTGTCTCATTTACTTAACAATTAACGACACAGTAAATTTCTTTGAAACCCTCATGACAAAACCAGTGAATTAAAATGAATAATCATCATACTAGGAAATAGAATAAAACCGATGATTAAGTGGCAGTTTTAAATTGATACCTGGAAATGTATAAAGAGTTCTTTATGATCTCATATGTACAGATAATTTTCGTAATCCGCGTATCTCGGTGTTGTGAGATGCTTGGACGTCAATGGCGTTGAAGGTAAACTCTGTGGCATTAGACCAGATAATTTCGTAACACGTGGAACAACGTTTGCAACACAGTCCTGCTGCTGACTCGTTGATCCCATTATTCCGATATTTTGAATTGAATTGTAATTGTGATTGTGCATGTGACGATTGTTGTTCTTGTGCTTGGGACATTGTCGTAGAAGCATACAGTGGGAATTATTTTTACTGGCTGTTGGTGGTGTAGAATTGGCATCGTTTAGGGACTGCTGAGACAAATGATGTAGACGATGATTGTTGTGGAGATTTAATCGGGACAGGGCGGCATTTATTGTCGTCTCTGATGCCCACATACTCTGGAAAAATTGATTACAACATTTGATTAGGTGTATTGGTATCACTGAGTGATAAATTCACGATTTTTGTTTTTTCTTTTCTTTTGTTGATATCTCTGAACTCAATGGATTTAGATAAAAATGTCTAGAGACATTTTTTGTAGAGAATTTCATCATCTTGAACAAAAGTTTCTTGACATTTTTCTCTAAATACATAATTTTCCAAGATATTTACGAAAAAATAGAAAAAAAAAAAAAAAGATTTATAAAAGTGATTGGAATGTCGTTACTTAATAACTTCACAACACCACAGAATTCCATTTACCTTTCTCCTGTGTGGGTTGTAATCTGGATTTCGCCTGATACGCAGGTGTCTATCTACACTAGTCCACTTCTGCGTAACTTTGAGCGGAGAATCATCAGGATGCAATTTCCTCTGATACTCCTCGCTCTCACTCACTTCATACAGAGAAAATTGTTCAACCCTTTCAGTGGAATTGTAGCAGCTGAGTAGCATTTGAATTAATTCATCGACGGTCGTTCGCTCCGAGATCAAAAGACTCTTGTACTTGGACTGCAACAAAAGGCCCCAAGAAATTAAATAATTGCCACAAAGGAAATAACAATTGATTTTTCTTTCCTCTCAGAGGTCATTCAACTCACCCCAGACATGAGTGCACTGTCGTAGATTTTCACTAGTCCCCCTCGTCTCGTCTGCAGTGAAAACCTTGAATACAGAAAAAAATACTCATATTCAATTAAAATCGAAACAAGCACCAGCTATTGAATTCACATTAAATTTAATCCATGTTTCTCACCTCGAATCACCTCTCGGATGACACGACTGCAAAACAGCAGGTCTTGCATCCTCGTCAAGTGGCAAAATAGTCCTTACGTTGGCTCTCCTAACAGTCACCTCCATCGTCAAATAAAATAATCGTGGATCACGGTGTCGCATTCTATACTTATTCAACAAATTCTCTACAACCTCACGACATGTTGTTTTATAAGTGATTGACAGTGTTTTATACTCAATGTCAGATCGCAGACAGTTGGCGTAGACCTTAATAGTCGTCTGAAACAAAATAGAAAAAAAAAAAACCTTTCAAATTTACTAAATAACCATTAAGACCCCTTCGAACGAGTGGTAATGGGTTAACTCAATCTCCCCATAAAAATAAAAACGGAAGTGTCGTCGTCAAGAGTTAAAGATGAAAAAAAAAAAAAATCCAAAGACCTGGGGTTGTAAAATATCAAGAAGACACTTGAGCTTGCCGGCTTCGGTAGCACGTGCAGTCACATCCTTTCCCTAATTTCTAGCCCTGCTGTTGTGTCCCCGTGCCCACCGTTTCGTCAAGGGGCCTAATATCTTCCACCCGGTGATGTTACTACCTCCAAAAATATCCCAACAAATCTCCAAAACTCGATCTATTTCCAGCCTTGAAAACCAATTTTTTTTACAACTCAACGACATTTCCAGTCCCCATTCGATAATACAATTTGTCGTACACTATTCCCATGCCACTTTTCTCCGTTTTAAAACGGTAAATAAGCCTTGAAATTGCCATTATCCATTAAACCACACGGAAGCAAAAAAAAAAAAAAACAGAATAAAAGAAAAAAAATGAGGTTGATTAAAATTGTACATTTCCGAGTGAGCATCAACGAGCTCCACAAAATAGAGACAAGAATGAAAGAAAATTGGAAAAAATAAAAAGTAGTTCGTGTGAATGCGTCCACTCTCCTCATTCCCTTCAAATTGAATTAATTGCATTGAGTGCAGGCGAATGACGATGAGCCTCACGATATCACAGTGATAAGATAGAAGAAAAAAAAAATAAGTTGACACGACGACACCGGTGTCACATCACCCGAATGATATTAATACACACAAAGGGGAGTGTGAATAATAAATGCTAACACAGACTAAACTCGATTACCTCCGGTGTAGAATAAACGTTACTAGACACGCAACGATAACAATATACAATTAAATCACAGATTATTCGTCCAATTCGTCTTCTCAGTCTTCTTACTTTCGAAAGCATTCGTAACACAAAAAAAAAAAAGACACGCTTTCCCGGATGAAATCACTCGCCTACTCCTCCAACGCGTCTCATTATTCCTCTCTCTCTCATCCTCAAGTTTATTAAAGACAATAGACATCGTCAACACGTCTCACTGTTCATACATCCAAGAAAGCCTGGGAGCTGCCACGGGAATTATTATTGTTTTGGATGTACCTACGGTATTATAACGCCTCGTTGTACAAATATTTTCGCACAAGATGTTCTCTAGAGATGATGAGGAAGAGAAAAAAAATAATAATTGAGTGAAAGAAGGGGGGAAAAAAATTGCAGATAGAAACCTCTGGCTAATCAAATTCTCTCATTCACCCTTTGTTCGTTGTATACGACCCGGTTTACATAATCGAAGCGGCGCCTGTGGTGCACTACGACATATCCGATGGCTCGTACAAAATAATACCCATTGACCAATACACGATTTATCCAATTTCCCCCTCTCAACACGTTTAATGCCCCCATCGAGAGAAACCATATATGACCAGTGGAACGTAAATCCCTTCCAAAATATCTAGAAACCTCTTACAATCAATCTTCAACATTCTTCTGATTTTTTTTTTTTTTTTTGTAAATAATATGGAAACCATTGCGTCATCATTTTTACGGGGATCGCGTGACCTTCTGTAGACCCACACACTATCAAAATCTCGAGATATAATTGTCCATTTATATTCCTTGCAGTTGAGGAAATTATCTACAAAAAAAAAAAAATCACATTTTATTCTCAATTATTATCAAGATGATTGAATATTGACTTGTTCAATGTGAATAACGTTGATGATGATTATTTAAAAATGACTTGCAGAATAGAGAGAAAAAATAAATAAATTTTCCATCATTGAATAGTCGTTTCCTTTCCCTTTGTTCTCAACGTTATTTGCAACTCGCTAACACATGAATTTATATCACCCATAGAGCCCTATATAGGTTGATGGGTTTTTGAAGAAGGAAACAAAGGTCTTTCCCTTCTCTCGAGCGAACATCCTGTCGCTCTTGTTGGCGCGTGCGCGCGCGTGCCCCCATGCGAAGAAGTTGAAAATACAAGTGAAGAGGAAATGGCGGCAGATGTTGTTAAAAAGGCTCTGGATATATGTACTTGGTGGTCCTCTTTACTCTCAACTACTGTACAACTCAAGCGTCATCCCAACAAACGGATACGACTTGGCTTAATTGCTTTTTCCGTTTTATGCGTCGCACAGCGCCACGGCTGATTGTTTTAAACGAGCCCCAATGGTGTACTCTACTCCCTTTCAACAATCAATTCAATGTATTTCCCTATTTTCTCTCCATAAACTCTAGCACGCGCTCCTCTGTGTAACCCCCCAATGTATACACATGTGGTTGATAGTCTTATTGGTGGATTTCTTTTATTCCACATTATATATACCATGTATACGTGTGAATGAGCATCCGGCTGCCCTGACGCCTTTCTACCTCGTGCTTTGTTGTACATGTCTCATGCGGGTACACGCGTAATTGGGTTTTCCGGATTTTTATATTAAATTTGTTGCGACAGCTGGAGCAAATTAATTAAGAAAAATTGAGTTTGGGATTTTTTTTTTCTTCTTCCTCTTTTAAAATTGCTTCCTTGAGAGACAGGACATCTGCCTTGGGAGAAGGGGAATTTCTAGATTCAGTGGGAGATACCTTTGTTCTAGTTATTGAATGCATGACTAATATCATTTTGGGTTTTATTGGTGTTGAGAGAGGATAATTGCGAAATTTGATTGACGATGGGAAGGTTCAGGTTGAGTCGGATATTTGACAGGAATAGGAAAAACTAAATGTCATTTTTAATTGAATTTCGAAAGTTTTTGAAAACTGTAAATCAGGATGACTCAACTTAAATTCAGAGGGAGATAATGACATATTGATAACAATCTTTTCTGACTGTACCTCTACAAATAATGTATTTACAAAAATTTCACTAGCTCCTAAAATCCCGAAATTTTCAAAATAATCAGTTCTAAAGCTTTAGAATAAAATCAGATCAACTCTGTCGGAATTGTACCGTTAAGTCACACCAAATTCCAAAATAATTATATCTCACAAGAAGAAAGAAATACCAAAGACTCGACTAATCCCCTTTCTCAATTTCCTCATCACCAATAAATAAACTCATCACCAAGTTTTGATTTCCCAAGAGAGTCTCTCGCCTCTCAAATTGAGGAAAGAAATTGGGTATAAAAATAGGAGCGTATATCAATTAACCTCGTCGTTTAACATCACTTGACCAAGTGTCAATAGATTGCGAGTGGCGCGCAAGAGAGATTGCCCTTGAATCGGGTATTGAGACGATTGGTTAAATAATTATAAACTGAAAAAAAACAACATAAATTTTTCATATCAACCAGAGATTCTTGAGTAGAGGGAGCGATATATATAATCCCCAAGCGGAAATTGAGAACCTCCGGGTGTTGTTTGTGGGTTATGGATGTTGCGTGATACTCAGGATAAACCGGACTACATTCAATTCTTCTTTTTAACCAAATTCCCAAAGGCTTTCTATTCATTGTTACTTTACCAATTGCAACCGCGAACCCGACGAAAGCCCCTCATCACGCTATTTTTCGCCCCATCGATACACACTGACTCCTTTATTTCCCATTATTCGACTGTTATTTTCATCTTCTTTATTCATAAAAAAAAAATTGATGTACAACTGCAATTGAACTTTTGGGGTTTGGCACGTCGTTGACCGCTTGTACTGGGCAACGTGATGCATCTGTTGTCGGGAGTTTTGACGCAATTACATGGTACTGGGGACCTTGATGCCAGATGGTAGGAGGAACATTTAGTCTTTATTTTTTTTTTTTGCAAAAGTAAGAAAAAGTCAATGTAAACCGTGAAACAATTCCTCCAGGATGTTTTGCACAGTTCCATTCCCACAGAAACTGTGTTTAAACACATTTTATCAACTATTTTAAGCTTCTGGTAATATTTATTCTAGCTGTTCTGCGTTATTTCGTGTCCCTGGCAATTACTCGAGTCACCAAAGAATAGAATTTCACGGGGGTATTTAGTGGATAAACATTTGTGTAATTAAGGTTTCAAGGATATTTTGATGACCTCCATTGACGGAATTATCCCCAAAAGATGATGAGGAAAATGACTTTTTAAATATCACTCTCTTGGAAATATATTCGATAATTGAACCACTGGAAAAAAAAACATACCACCGTGATCAAACATTCCTTGCCCATTCCCCCCCTTGTTTTTCTTTTAATCCTCGCCCGCACGGGCACGCGAGCCCGCAGGATGTACGGCCTCTCTGGAGAATGCCCCAACGACAGATGGGAACGATCTTCCTCTACGAGAGTGGCTCGAGGACCGGAAGCTGTGCTCGTAGTGGACGAGAACGACGGAAGTCAGAGCCGGGCGAATGTAATTGCATCGATGAAGCACGACAGGAAAATTCCTCAACTCGTTTCAAACCAATTCACTCCCATTTCATTCATTATTCTTCTCTTTGCTCTCATAAACCCGAGTGACTTAACTACACACTATTTTTATCTCTTATCAACACTTTTGCTGCATAATACATCTCCGTTATCGTCACTCAAGTGTATACGAAGAAGAAAATAAACAAAAAAATATGATTTGATTAGAAATACGAGAGGGAATAATGAAAGGAAAAAAAATTCCTCGTAACATGTGTGTGTGTGGGCCCAACGGGACAGTGTCTGTTGCGTTCATAAACTTTTTTTTTTTTCGCATACGAGACGATATACAACAAAACACAACGAGAGACTGCGTGAATCTTCCCACGGTGGTAGTTTGACAGGCGCAAAAGGAAAGAAAAAAAAGGAAAAATTCTGGAATTGTTGTGAAATAACGAATAAATTTAATCTCCAAATTTTGTCCCTATTCACAATAGAAAATGCGAGAAGGAAGAAAAAAAAAAATCAATGTTTATACCTGTTGAGGCGCCGTGTCAGCAGGTGAAAATGTGGATAGTGCTGTGAGGGGTGACAATGATGCGCATGATGATGCCCTCGAGGGTGGTGGTGTGTGACTTGGGGTTGGACTTCCGCTTTCACAACTACTGGTATCACCTATGCTTGATGCCAGACTAACGCTGTCCGATCGACTGCGCCAAGGCGATACCGATACGTGTTTCAGCATCCCTTATCAACAACTCGATACACTGAGAGGATAAACATAAAAGATAAATGATAATATTAATAATCGAGTCAATTGACAACAGCCAGAGAGAGAGAGAGTATTCGTATGAAAAATACTAAATCGGTATTAGAATGTAAATGAGATTTTGCGCGTGACGGCGTCACAGTTGCACGTGTCTGGACCTTTAATTCTCAGGTGTTGGTACCTGAGAAGGCAAATAATATTTAACAATATTTATAAAGCCACACCTCTGAAAAACAAAGCTGCAATAATCACTGAAAATTCCTCGAGTTTATTCAACAAAAAAAAAAAAAAACCACTTGGATTGAGTCGAGTCACTACCGAGACGAGTCACCGCACTACTATTTTGCGCGGTGATAATTTTTTTGTTTCACTTTTGCACTCAATTTCCTCCATTGATGAACATTGGATCTGAATGATCCTAAAGTCTTTATTCAATTCTCCAGTCGATTGTTTATTAATTCCAAAGGTTTCTCCAGTAGTCAAGTTTCAATCGAATGAAATGATTAATATTGATTGATAGGAGTGACGAGACTTTCGTCATGGGAGCTGCGGCAAGACTGTCGAGTTTACTCCACTCGGTCCCTCAGTCCAGACACTCTTGGTGCTTGTTGTGTTCCCCCACCTCCCTCCCCCACGGCTTCGCTATCTCTCTTCTACTCTCTTCATTTCTCAACGCAGCGTCACTTTACGCTGGGCTCTACTCGCTCGTATTTTCGCTTGTGGGGGCCAGCCCACGTCCGGTGTAGCACAGAGAGAGAGAGAGGGAGTATCTACGTGCAGAGAACAGTGGTGGAGGAGCAACACAGCGTGTTATGCGCGACCGACTACCAAGCGTATAACCCCCGGAACCCTCCTACACTGTCAAACCCATGCGGGGGCGTCACGTATTTTTCTCACTGTCTCGTTCTTTCAAACTTCATTATGTACCTGCACGATCTGCACGCAATTCAAGTTTTACTATTTCGTTGAGTTCATGATTTTCTACTTTTTTCAGGAGTTTTCTTCGTTTTTTGTTGATGCTACGAGCTATTCGCGATGGAGAGGAGAATCGTTAAATCATTCGCTTTCATCGCGAATGTATGGCGAATGCAAGAAGAATCGGCGCTTTGAGAGATGGAGAGATTCATCGGGGGACAACGGAGAGTCTGTGTACATTTATTTGAATATCTTATGTGGTTTATTAACGATGGAATGCTGGGGATTTCTGCTTTTGTGCAATCGGTATGAGGAGGGGGATTTATGGAATTTTGTGGAGGGGAAAATCCGGAGTTTGAGAGGTGACGACTCACTCTGATCAATTGATTTTTTTTTTTTTTTCGTTAAACTCGATTTTTTTTTTTTTTTCATTTTTATGGGAATTTTTGGGGTAATGAAGGGACGATGATTCTGCTAAATTAGGATTTTCCGTGACTACTGGGAGATACTATTTTTTAACATTTCCATTTTCCATTGGGATCGGTATTTTCAATTGATTCGTTATTTGTGGTAGAAATTGAAGATGTTTTAATGAGGAATTGGTTATTGATCATTGAATTGGTTATTCCAAAAAAAATGAATTTTCCATCATTTCAAAAATTCACGGATGCCATGAATTATCAACAAACGTCAAAACTCAATTATTCCCACAACAATTCAACAAAAAAATGTTCTCTCTAAAGACATTTGTTTTTTTTTTTTTTTATCATATAAAAATTCATAAAATTACAATTTAAATTCCAAAAATTCACAAATTCATTCAAATTTAAAATTATCAAAAAATCCCATTTACTTTCAACTTCGTGGGAGTTTGACAGCGGGGAATCGCGGTCCAGCTCCGCCAAACGTGGATCCCCAGGGTCCCATGGTATTGCGTTACTTTCCCACACCGCGATCAGTCCAACTTTCACGAATACTCCACCACGACGACATAAATCCCACTGGTATACATACACCCATAAAATGAACAAAAAAAAGCCCCCCCCCCCCCTCAACAGCACGATGGACAGGGGTGTGGGTAATCGCAGGGAGGATCGCCCACATGCACCTGCGTTGCCATCGAGAAATTGTGCGAGTACATACACGTGTGTGTGTGGGACACTGAATTTTTCGTGCAGTACGCTCAATACGGCCATGAGCCAATGATATATCCGTAAAGTGGCAAAGTGATACCTGGTGTCCACTCGGCCGAATCGACAGTTGCGTATCACCGCGGGAATTCCAATAATCCTATTTTGTTTTTTTTTCCTCATTCTTTTTATCCAATTGCACACTTCCTCCTGCCCTTAATTCAGTAATTCCCCTCGAGCCTCTCTGACTCTCAGTTTCATTGGACCGAGTGTAAATACCCGAGGGAACTATTTACATTTAGAGATAAGATAACTCGTCAAAAAAATAAACCAACTCTTTGTTGAATGTCTAAAGGGTGGCCCCCCCCCCCCAGGGTCATATATTATTCCCTTTTGCCCTCTGAAACACTGCCGTGTTGTCCGATCTAGCTCGGAATTTTCACTGATAAAAATAATCCCGGCACACAGTCTCATCTTTCATTTCCTCCCCCCCCCTCCCGGACTTTTCAATCCTTCATAAAGCAAATTTAATGTGTATTAATGGGGGTTGAAGCTTTGTTAAAAAAACCTTGATCGATGTAACTGTAATATCCCGCCACACCCTCGGCACACCCTTGGCCGATAGGTGCGGTCGTGCGTTGCACTTTTCACCCTCGTTTGCGTGAAGCAAATGTGGTAATTAAAAACCTCCGTAATGTCTTCCTTGAAATGATTACGTAAGAGGATATAATACAGTATTTATATTTCTCAAAAGTCATTTGATTTGATACCAAGAATAAAAACACATCTTTGTTATTTTTAAATGCATCTTGGACATCAGTATGTGTTATGATGCATACGACCTTTGGTGGTTGATGAAATTACAAAAATGCAAGTTTAGATAAGAAATTGTTTGAGGGATTTTCATTTTAAATTCCAGACGACTTTATATTATTTTCATTTTTTTAAACCAGAAAATGTTTACAATGACATCTGTGTGTTGTTTTATGGATTACATTGACAATTGTCATGTACCATGTGCCGCTTTGCCCCGAAGATACCCGAATATCCACGATTATCAACGACAATATCCACCGTAAAATGAGAGAAAAAAATGCTCTCACTTGGGCATCAAGCTTGTCGTACGTACAGTGCGTGCTCTTACATTAAGCACAAACAATGGTGATAAAAGTATAGTTTTTTTTTTCATTTTTATAATTCCAAATTATTGAATATTATCCAGTGACAAAGTGAATTTTTTTATACATAAATAATCCCCAATTTTAATCCACTAATAACAAGTTTGTGACGCCGGGGCGTATCCCGAATATTGGAGTACTCATTGCTCCAATTTGTTTGACACAAATTCAACAATTTTCTACACACATAAGCCAACAATATCTCCTCAACATCATCACTGCCAACAATTGTGCTGAGGATAAATAGTTGAATATCCAAGTGAATGCAAATCCATGATTTTTCTCTACAAGAACATAGCAAGATCAAAAACAAGAACAAAGGAATAATTTATTATTTGTAATAATAATAATGCTGAATTCGTCACTGAGATTTCCGTCCAACCGATGACTCGTCAAATCGCTCATTAACACCTTTCTCCACTGGAAAAACGAAAAAAGAGAAGACGCCAATATCAAATAACATTTTCAACAACTCCAAGTGTTGGCAGGTGGTTAACAACGTCCACCACCACTAGCCAATGTGTGACTCGACTGACACCTATGTACAAAAACTCAGTTATCTCCATTTGGGGGATGAAGTGGAGCGCGGTGGACAGGGTACTGGCACAAAGCCAGAGGGCCAGGTGCCAGTGCCAAGCCCCCAGCATCATCATCCCCAGTACCATCCTCAATATCGTGATAACCGATCAAATAGATCACTAGGACCAATCGAGAGTTTCATCGATGAGCCTGGGGATATGCGACAAATCCCAGGTGATTACAAGCATTACGAACGAGATAACATATTGAGATTTCCACCTCCAAAATCCATGGATCAAATTGATCAGGATCAGAATCGAGGTCACGCACCACTTTACGAGAATATCGAGTATTATCCACAATCAGCACCAACTCATCCCCCTTACTACCACGCAATTGACAAGAAGAGCCCACGAGGAAGTCCACGAGCCTCACTGGCAGAATCCTACGAAGCCTCATTCAGAAAAGCTCAGCCCCAGGTGCCCACTGGCAATCGCTACCAAACATCTTCTCCAGCTAAAGAATTACCTCCCTATGAGGCACCCCCAGTCTACGAGAATATTCAAGAAATTGCCTATCATGAGTCAGAGCCTCAGAACAAACCTGGACCCCAAGTACCCAATTACTATCACTCAACAAACATCAATGGAGGTGATTACGTTGTCATGACTGGTAAAGCTCAACAACAAAGACCCACTCGTGTGCAATCCTACGATGCAAGTTTAGGAACAAATTCATCGAGATATTTAGTATCATCAAACTCCTCTGGAGACCTTCAAGCAGGCAGAAGTGCCTACGTGCCACCCTCTGAGCTCCAACATCCAAGTTCACCTCGATCCTTATCGAATCCCTATCAGAGTGACTCACCTCCAGTTAGATTGCCAGCGGATACTCATTATCGAGGAAACTCTGATATGCATGGAGGTCATAACTACAGATTCTCACAGCCTGAGGGACAGTATCGACAAGAGAATGGACAGAATTATAAGCACTACGTTGAGCCAGGTCAGGGACGATCTCCTCAGGTTCAGTCTCCATCATCCAGATCAATGCCTGCTGGCTATCCTAGGAATACAGGCTCCTGGAATCCTCCGAATAGAAACGACTACCCCAGAAATCCAACGATCTATCCACCGAATCGTCCAGAGGGGGTCAGAATGAATATGCAGCAGAATGAGAAGAATTTGGAGGGTCATGAGTCCCCCACGTCGAACAGAAGTTCTCCATTGTATGCTATTCCTCATGCTGGTCGAGAGCAGAGGAATATCAGTCAGGATGTCAAGGGTTCACCGAAAACAAGTCCAACGCATGTGCAGGGCCCTCAAGGACAATTGAATACTTCAGTTGTTTCGAGACAAGTTACAGGCTCTTATGCAGCCACTCCAGGCTCTCCTGTTCGGGGACAAGTCCAAGCAGCTGTGACAAGTGCAGCGACAATTTCCAGTGATGATTTCTCGAGAAATGTACCCAGGATTACGAGTCTACCTCCAGGAGTCACCAGTGGCGTTGCAGGACCTGTTTTTCTCAATGCTGGGGTGCCTGTTCTTCAGAAATCTATCGAACTCGAGGAGAAGAGAACTGCCAGTCCAAAGCCAGTTGCTGGAAAGGGATTGCTGCCTTATAATGTTACTCCACCTAGGCCTTCTGGACCCACTGAGGCTGAGAGGAAGATTGAAGAACTGACTAGGCAACTTGAGGAGGAGATGGAGAAGCAGGAGGAAGAGGGGGAATATTTCGGTATTTGTCATACTTGTGGAGAGAAAGTCACTGGTGCAGGACAAGCTTGTCAAGCTATGGGAAATCTTTATCATACTAATTGTTTTATCTGCTGCTCGTGTGGACGTGCACTGAGGGGTAAAGCTTTCTATAATGTTCATGGAAAGGTTTATTGCGAGGAGGATTATCTGGTGAGATATTTTATATTAATTATCATTTTCGCTATAAAATTGGTGTTCCAAAAAATCACAGTTTTGGGGTTTTTCACATGAATAAATGACACATTCTGATTCATTAGGAGGTGATTGAAGTAAAATAAGTGTGAAAATTTTCATTGAAAAACCTCAAAAATGTCATTTCTATAAAACTGATTTTATTGGAGAGATTAATCCATTCAAATACATTATTTTCTAAACTTTTTACTTTTCCATCTAGTACTCGGGATTCCAGCAAACTGCGGAGAAATGCGCCATCTGTGGACACCTCATTATGGAAATGGTATTTTTTTATTGTTTAATATTTTTATCCGGTTGAATTGTTTCAAAGTGGTTTAATTGAATGAGCAATTGTTTTGTGGTGTTCTAGATTCTTCAGGCCATGGGTAAATCGTATCATCCAGGATGCTTTAGATGCTGCGTTTGCAATGAATGCCTCGACGGTGTTCCATTCACGGTTGATGTAGACAATAAAATTTATTGTGTTAATGATTATCACAGAATGTTTGCACCCAAGTGTGCTTCATGTGGTAAAGGTATCACGCCAGTTGAGGTGAGTTATTTTCTCTTTGTGATTATTGAATACAATTAAGAGAAAAATTATGTTAAAAAAGACTTCCTTGTTATTTTAATCTCTTTAAACCTTTTTGTTTGAGAGATATTATTCATGAAATGCATTCATCGAATTGATCCAATGTTTTATTGATAAGTGTGATTGTATAATATGTTTTTCATGTCTCAGGGTACGGAAGAAACAGTTCGAGTGGTATCAATGGATCGTGATTTTCACGTAGATTGTTACGTTTGCGAGGACTGTGGTATGCAACTGACTGATGAGCCTGATAAACGCTGTTATCCACTGGACGGTAGACTCATGTGTCGTGCGTGTCACATTCAAAGAATATCACATACTCAACCACGTGCACCACAACCAGTCTCTGCTAGTTATCAATTCATGGGTTAATACGCCTTATTTTATTGCTACTGACTAATTTATTAATTCTAGAGACCGATAATTTATTATTTTAATATTCTTTTTTTTTTTTTAAATTTTAATCGACAAGAGGAGCCTGTTGCTGTGATAAATGATAATAGCATAATTTTAATTCAATTCAATTTTTAATCGTATATTTTTCTTATTTTGAATATTAGGTAATGCGAATTTACGGGATATCATAATTATCATAACTTCGATGTTCATATAATATTGGTAATCACTATCGTTCCAGCATCAGTAATATACTCCAGTAGTTTGAAATTGTTGTTGATAAGTCTAAGTACTTATACGAACGTACAAAAGGTGTGTACCATTGACTAATACAATAAAACCTTCAAATTCAAATTTTTAATCCTTCTTTATTCCCTGATATTACAATAAATTAATTAATTTCAGTGGAAGAATAGTTTTTGGAGAATAACTCGAAATCTCGAGGAGTTATCGAAATTTTTAGAGGGACCTTTTCTGTAGCTCTCAATTTTCTCTACAAAAAAGGTCCTTGTGAAAATTTTTCCATCTACCTCAGATTCAGAGATATCCATCAATAGCGTCAATCTTGATTTCAGATGAATTATCTCGTTTTACTTTATTTATTCGAACAAGCTTCAATATCTATACAGCAATAAAATTTAAATTACATTCTCTTTTTGGTGACAATTTTAGCATGGTCAACTTTAGATTCTTTAGGTCGTTTGTAGATCTTGTTAATTGCTCTTGAGATTTTTCGGGCTAGTTGCGTTTTGGGTTTTCTTGCTTGCGTCGCTGATACTGCTCGTATGCGTTGCCTGTGAAGGTTAAATTGACTCTAATTATTTATGTCTCAAAGTGGGAATTAGGTACAGAAGTAATTAAAAATAAATGGCTATTGGTTAATTGTGAATGCAGTGACCTAGGTGATTTCTTACGAATGTTCTGCACATTGTTAGCATGAAAAAGAGTGAAGAGTTTTATTTTCATTTATTGATGGGATTTATTTATTCAAGGCTTATCGGATATTTCGGAGTTTACTTACCTCAGTCGATCGCCTGAATTTCAGTATGCCCAGCCTATCCAAGTATCTGATGCTCAATGTCGTTCCACCTATGAAAAACAATTCATTTTCATTCATATAAATACAAAAGTTTTGAGTATTTTATAAATATCTTCGAAACTAGTGGGTGTAGAGGAAAATGTCAAAAGACCTTTTTTGCAGGAAATTTTATAGACTACAAAAAAGGTCTCCTAACATTTTCCTCTCAATCCATTACTTTTGGAGATATTCATCAAATAATAACTCACCAACTGTAACTGTGTATCTTATCGGTGTAAATATTTTATAAAGCGCATAAACCAGTGCCCAATGTCCTGCATTGGAGTTTTTTATGATATTTATGTACTTCTCGCTTATGTGAAGGTACTCCATGAGCTTTACGACATCAACACCACTGAAAATCGAATTGAAATCGTTACAAATCTGTAAATGACTTTTTCATGGATTTTTTAAGATTAAGATCAATAAAAATTGGGTATACTTCTTAGCGGCAACATAAAAAATTGATACCCATCCAATGGAAGTGACAATGTGCACTGGAATAAGTATGTGCCAGTAATCCTTAGTCAATTGTTTCATTTTCTGAAAAATCGACACTTTTTTCGGTGCCTCTGGCTGTGGGCTACACTGCTCCTCGGGAGCAGTGCTGTAATACACTGAATGAATGTTTTGACTGATGGATTCATGATTCCGGAAGTTTCTAAATACGCTGGGAGAGCTACAGATTGAATAATTGTGTGAAGTAATCAAACTCCTTGATTTTGTATCTGAAAAGAAATATTTTTAGATGATAAATCAAATTAATTCGATTTCTTTCTTTCCTTTTTTCCTGAATATCTCGTAATCAGAGGGAAATGGGCCAATTTTCCTATAGACCTTTTTTGTAGAGCATAGTTAGAGCTACAAAAAAGATCTCTACAAAAATTCGGTCATCTCCTTCCAAAAAAAAGTTATTCACTGAAAACTGAATTTTAAAGTGAAATTGACTCATTTTTCCTCTTCTAATTGACCATAAAATCAGAATAAATGAATAAAACATAATTACTGCAATGCTCACCTACCATACACTCTATTGGACCATCTCGTGTCGTTGAATTGGCAAGAGCAACGTATATTGCGCAAAGTTGTGGGTACTCTCAAGTTTGCATACGATCTCAATAATTTGCCTGCGATATTTACATTTCTAGTTATTATAAATTCCATTTTAAATACATTGAGGTGAATCCGGCGATTGGAGAGATTAAAACGTGGTTTTATTTATCATTTAGCACACACCGACCCAGCTGTCTCTAACCCCAAAACATGGTGCCTGCAAAATTATCGTTTATTCAGTGAATTTAAAGGATCTGAATACTCAATTATTTGACATTAAATTCACCCTTTATCCACCTTTAATTTCACCTTTACTCTGTCCAGAGTACACAGTAT
The DNA here is from genome assembly GCA_035578325.1 of Coelinius sp. EB29. Classification (NCBI taxonomy): domain Eukaryota; kingdom Metazoa; phylum Arthropoda; class Insecta; order Hymenoptera; family Braconidae; genus Coelinius; species Coelinius sp. EB29. Next base: position 2,110,428 of record JAOZGT010000001.1, on the reverse strand, counting down.
TTATTACAAAAAATATCGACTGCATCCACTTTAATTCGGTCACTTTGAGGCTCAGAAATCTGGAAACTGTATTATCCACTGGGAAAAATCGAAGGGACTCTATTTTTGTATTTAGTTCGGGCTGAATCCGTTGGCTGAACATTATTATTGGAAATTATTTTTTGACATTTCTGAGTGAATTTTGGAGTGAAAAACAACGAGAAAATGTGGTTCGAGGTGTTGCCTCCTGCTATCATCATCGGGGTATGCGTTGCACTCCCTCAGTTTGCGTCTATTTACTGGAATAAAGCGGTTTTTGGAAATGTAAGTAATGTTTTCTTACATAACCTATGACAGTTAATTCTCAAATTTCATTATTTCTTCTCTTATCAATTTTTTATAAAGAAAAAATGTTTGATTTAATTTTTTCAGTTTTTAAGTCAATTAATCAAGAAATTTAATTTAATTAATGAAGAATTTTAATTGTTATTCAGTCATACAGAAGGAATTTAGATCACCTGTGGGACAGGCATCAGTTCACCAGAGATTGCAGAATTGGTGGAGCTCCCTGGATCATAAAGGTAAAAAATCACAACTAAAATTGACCTTTAATTACAATTTAACTGAGCAATCTTTTAATAAATTATTTTTCAGGGCATTGAAGCCATCCCAGATGAAGAATAAAGTGTAAATACTGAGAGTACTAATGAAATATTAATAAAGTATCTGTAGAATAAAACAAAAGTCTATCTACTACTTGAAGATTATTGATTGATAAATGAATTGAGACCTCAATTTAATTGTAAGTAGTTTTCTAAGTACGAGATATCATTAGTGATAACATCTGGGTAATCATTCCACATACCTCAAATAATTGAAAGATGAGATGAATGATTAGGGAATTCTTCAACGAGATATCTTTTGGTTTTTTTAATTCTTTTCTCTCTAATCTCTCATACAAAATTGAAATTATCTCCCAACTTATTCTAAATGAGTAATAACAAAATAATAAAGAAAATATTATCATTATTTTGTAAATAATTGACGGCATATGAGGCATTCAATGGTTAAATTAATTAGTTGATAATTGCAATAATCTCAGAAATTGATTTTCCATGAAGCATTGCATTAGCAGTCTCGATGAGAGCCTTAGAAATAGTTGTGGTGATCTCTTTGTGGTAATCAGATATGAATTGTGGTCCCATGTCTGAGATTATCTCGCTGAGGAGGATGGAGGCGTTCTCGTCGTCGAAAATCCCAGTGGCTTTGAACTGGTGAGAAGAATATTTTGAAATAAATATTCTCAAGCCATTGGAGATGAAATGAGAGTGTTGGATAATTATATTACTCACATTTAGAGCTCTCAGGGAGATGGTGAGTTGAATTGACTTGATATTGACTCCGCCTGAGAGACCAACAGCGACAACTGCGTTGACTTTCAAGTTTTGCAATGTAACACTGGAAGAAATGCAAATGAAATGCGAATAACTCCAGAACCAATGGATTTATCGAAAAATGTCAAGAGACCTTTTTTGTAGCTGATGAAATTTTTTATAAAAGATGTCTCTTGACATTTTCCTCTCAATCCATCAGTTCCAGAGATACTAACAAAATACTATTCACTCACTTAAATTCACCACCACCATAAACATCAACATCATCCATTGCGACCCCTTTGACCGAGTATTTTCCCTTGGCATTTATCTGTGGAAAGGTGAGTCCCACAGTGCCTTTTCTTGACATAATACTGACTTTAGAAACATCGACTTTGTATCCAGCAATTCCATCAACATGTATATCAGTGATATTTGCATTGACCCTAGAAGTATGTCACCCATGATAATCAAAAATCAATTAATCAAATTTCAATCAAGAAATTACGCACTGCATATTCTTCTCATCAAGATCAAAGACCATTTCTGACTTTTTGAAGGGATCGACAACGGGTAGTCCCACCTTGGGATTACCCTCCTTCATCATTTGTCTCAATTTCACCTGGAGAAAGTTTTCAAGCTTCGAGTTCAAGCTCCTCTTTATCCTCGAGTCTGTACCAAATTTCCATAGATCAATCCCTCGATAAAACAATTAAAATAAATTTAAAAAAATGAATTACTCACGTTCCTCAGGGACATGATTGCCCAAAATCTGGACAGCAATTGCCACAATGACCACTACAATCCCCAGGTACTTCATACTGCCTCTCTAATTATCAAATCTGCAATTAAAATAAATAAATCACCTACACAGAACATTATTATCACATGCAACTGAAACACTTGGTTCATGAAAAGTCGCCCCAAGAAAAAACAAAACAATGAAACTAAAAAAAGTCTAAAATAAAACAAGCAAATTGCCTGATTACCCGAGTCATCGCAGTCATACTGGTCAAGTTGATAAGTTGGTCGTTACGTTGAGCACGCAACGACACTAAATCCTCACCATTATGCATAATCAACATGGCACTCTTGCTTTTTTTTTTTATCATTATCCAGTACTTTAAAGAATTTGTGAAAATTGAGAGAATGAAGAAAAATGTCAACTCACCTAGACTCGAAGACTCCCAAAAATTCGATGAAATTGATCAAGTGAAACGATCTCCTGGCTTATATCTAGAGCTCCAGGCCCTATCAATGGATCCTTATCATCAATTTTCTTATCATTGCAAAACCTAATAGCAAAACGAAAAATACACGGTTATTTGTATCTAATCAATAAGCAGGTGATCAGTTTTAAAAATCTCTCGTTATCACGTGAAAAATTGTGCAAATATCTGGCCTCAAGACATGCACAAGTACTCGAGTGTTAATGGATCCTAGAGCCATTGAAGTAAGTGCAATTGAAAGCTGTAATACCCACTCGACAATTGGAAACTTGGAAGAATCACTCGTTTGAGGAGTTCTACTCGTGATATTTAATCCAAACTCACTCGAATCCCTTTTCCACCCTCGATTCCTTGTTCCACTTGTGCTTGAAGAACTCTAGGTCATTTAAAACCCTTCGATGGCCCCCGACAGAAGCCTCGGGCATTAATCCTACTCGAGGATAATGACATGATCCTTTTGATTTTTAATTAAAATATTCATAATCAACAAAATAATATCCAATTAGTGGAGCAACCCAATTAATTGAATGTTTTCTCTCACTCCCAGAAGTTGAATACAACTCTCAATATACTGTAATGAAAACAAAACAGAAACAGAACTAATAAAAACAAACAAACAAAACTTGTTTATTAAATTCTGCCCCAATTTCTTCAAGTTTCTACCCCTCGAAACTTATCCAATGAAGAGAAATCTTTTTTTTTTCATTCCAGAATTTGATGAGATTTATAATTACAGATATAATTTCAGAATCAGGGGAATAAAATCCATGAAAATACGTTCTACATTGCCCCAGTTATTCTCAAAATACAGAAAAAGAAAAAAACTTTTAATTAGATGAAATACATGTTTACAACTTTTATATATCTCTCCCCTCCAAAAAAAAAAAAAACTTTACAAAAATCCTGCTATACCCACCCCCTCCAAAAATATCAACCACAAGCCCCAGAGTGGAAAAAACTCGTCCTCTGAATTCGGCAAAAATCTCACCGTTTATCCGACGCAGATGTTGTTTCCCTCGAATAATTTCGTGCATACGTTTAGTGATAATTTGGCTGGGATGGGAGAAGTGGAAAGGGAAGTTTAAAATAAGAGGATGGCTGACGGGGGTTTCAGGATATTATAGATAGATGTCATATATATTTTATTTATACGTATACTGTATTGCCAGTGAGGAGAACAAGACAATAATGGTGGTTGGGGGGGGGGGGGAGTCAGACGGGTGAATAGACAAGGACAGCATCGTGAACGGGAGGGGATTGCGCCCAGACTCCCGACTGGCGAAGAGATGTTGATGCGGTGTGGAGCAGGAGGGCATACGGACGCGGTACAATGAGAGGAAAAGGGAGGAATGGACGAGGTAAATCCAACATCGGGGTGGGGTAATACGAGTGAGTGAGACAGAGTGAGAATTTCACCCTTACTCTGTTGGGTTGGTTTCGTTGTAGCTCTGACTATCGCTGGCCTCAGTGCGGCCTGAACCGTTTGCCGGCCTACAACGTGCGTGTTGTCACTCGCTGTGTTCTCTTATACTCTATAATTATTTACTCATCACCCAATAGATGCTACAATTATTCAGCTGGTAAAATAAAATCATTTACAGCTATTAAATAATTCGGGTTATTGGGGGTGTGTATTGAATTATCTCAGGATTTATTGTTCCTTAATTTATTATTACGTTTAATTAATTGAACATTGATAAATAAAGTGTCTTTGTTATTCCGTCCATTTACAGAGTAAAATTGAATGAAAATAAAGGAAGATAATTAATTCAACTTATTTATTTTCTGTTGATAAACGGTGAGCACAAATATTTTGATAATTATCATTTTACATTTGAGAAATATGAGTATTCCTGGCTGAATTGTATCACAATTGCCCATTGATTGTTATGTGTGAGGAGGGACTGTTTCAATGTAACACTCGGTGCTATTGAGAACAGTGTTCATTTGTTCCGGTGTCAGGTGGTGAATAGCATGGGTATACTTGTACCGGATGTGTGGATATATTTATTTTGATATTGAATCAGTGATGGAAATATTATTAATCAATTGAGTATTGTGGGATGATGGTAAACAGGAGAATTTTTTTATTAATTTAATTGTTTTAATTGTGTACCCGTGATTGATTAGTTCAATTGTTTGGCGGATTTCATGACCGATACAGTCAATATTGGCTTTCAATCTCTTTGATAAATCACTTGAAATTCATTCAGTGAAGAAAAAAAAATTCATTGTGATAATTGGATACAACTCCACTTGATCATTGGCCGGGACAGTAAAAAAAAAAAAAAAATTAAATGAATTGACAAATTCCACTTTGACTTTACCAAAAGTTTTTTTTTTTTTTTTTATCACGAACAAATAATTGCCAGTCAAATGAATAGTAGTTGTGGCACGCAAACCGTGAAGAGCGTGAGGAGGGGGTAAATAATAAAATGATGATTGGATTTGTGGGGAAGGGAGTACTCGAGTTTAGGTGCGTTTAGAGTTGTTATGGAATTCACTAGACAGGAAGTATCTCCACATATCGGTCCAACTGACCCATAGAAACTAGTCAACTCGTCATCTTATTAACTTCTTCAGTTATGTATTGAAGTAGTTGTGTTTGTAGTAGTTTGGATACTAAACTCACACGGATGTAGATAACGACAAGTGCTGCTTCCGTTTTACATTTATCAATAGTGGGTTTAAACTGTTGAAAAGAAAAAAAAAAAAAATTGTCCTCAAATTGTGATTAATTCGTCATTAACTGTGATGTTATAAGTTTGAGTGATCAAAATCACTGATTATAACCAAAATAATACATCAATTGAAAACCTCAAAATCATTCAATTCTAATTGATTTTATTTCAACAATAATTATCAAATTAGTCAGCAGATTAAAATAATTCCCAACAGTGTATTTAAAACGTTCCACATTTACCAAAGAATCAGCCTGACATTTGTCTATTTTTATTTAATCTCTGAAACTCCAGTAAAATCAATAAAAATTTATCAAAATCAGGGAGGGGTGGGGGGGGGGGGAGTGGGAGGAATGAGGGTTGGTAGAAAAATTGAAAGAGTATGATAAAATGTTGGAGTTATAACGATAAAGAGAGAAAACAGCCAGGCAAACCGCCAAAAATATCCTGTGACCTTTCTACTCCCTCCCCCACCCCCCAAACCCACCTTTTCACTGGTTTTTGCGACGCGTCCGATGAGGTCTGACAAGAAGGCAACGGTCAATTTGTCCGATTTTCATTACAACTTCTTGTCTCATCCGGTCCACACGTATACCCTCTTTATTTTATCTTTCTCACCTGTCATTCCGGACAATTTCAATCAAGGTCCCACTATAACTGTGTCATTAATAACAATTACTCCAACACGAGGAGAAACAGAATTAATCCCTTTCCTCTCCTATGAACCAGAGAGGTGAAGAGTGCGAGAGAGAGAGAGAGTTGAAAAATTGCGTGACAATATAATTAATGAGGCGGAAGTAATTTTAGTGTAGAACACGTTTGTCTACAACTGATACTACGATAAAAAAAAAAAAAAATTGAGCAAAGTGTGTAACAGAGGGGGAGAAAAAAAAAAAAACCTAGTTAGTAACGTGAGCACGCAGTCATCATCATAATCCCGCGTGAATAAATCGATTATGGTTTGTAAACCAAAATGAACATTTCCTCCCCCTCTCCCCTCCCCAGCAAAAACCATCAATCCCCAACTGTACCATTCCATCATCATACCTGCAGAGAGTAGATAAAGAAGTAAGAGAGAAGAAAAAAAAAAAAAAAAGAGGGTAGGTGAAAATGCTCGACGACTCCTCGAGGATGTACATAGTTCCGAAAGCTTTTTTACGCTTTCATCTCTCGTTCTCTCTCGTTGGTGTGCGCACCCCAACGGCTTTCTCGTCGGGGTCAATCGATACGAGGCTTTCGAGAATTCGTCGCTGCGCCTCCCCCCCCCCCCCCCTCCTCACCCTTCCTCTCTATTTCATTCGCTCACTCACTGCCAGCGATTGAGTTTGATGTTCGTTAGTTCATTCCGCAGTGGAAGAAATGCGAGAGAAATAAAAGAGAAGAGAGAAAAAAAAAAGATCTCTGTGATTATGATATCCAATTCACAGACGTATCACTGTAATTTTAAAGAATGAAAAAAAATGTAATTTAGCACTCGTGCGAATTTTGTTTCGTGTTTAAAATGAGGGCAAATCGTTGTGGGTGATTTGATTACAATCAAACGAGGTTAATTCGAAGCGTAGAGCAATTGCGTATCCAACAATTTATGTCTCTTTTGTGTACAATGTGTCCAGCCAACATTGGACAAGTTGGCTCTTCTCAAATAGATGTTTGAGAGAACATGACACAGTCCAGCAAAGATCCACCACAGCGTGTGTATTACCCAGTTTACACATGTATACAAATGTATTTTATATGTGTATATAGGGTCAATCGTTGCTACGTGTCCCTGTGCCGCAGTGCAGCCGGAATAGCCGGATGGTACGAAACTGTTTTCCCAAGCTATATATACCCCTCTCCTCTTCCATCAATATTCATTTACTCTCTCGTCACCACGTGCATTTTTTTTTTTTTCTTCAACTCCTCATCTCGAGAGAATTCCCAAGAGTTACCGGTGTATAAATACAACTCAAAAATCCTCAGAAAGAGACGAGAAAAGGGAAAAAAAAAAAAAACCCGGGCATTTAAACAGATACATAAGAGAACGAACTCGTGCCTCGTGCACACAGTTTTCATCAGGTTTATATATTACGTTGAAAAGTCAGTGGGGAAATGGGTCTCGGTGTCTGGCTCGGTACCACTACCCGAGTCAACCCCTCCACCATCCTCTTTTCACCTTCTACACGATTCGTTTCTTCTTCTTTACTTTTTTTTTTTCGTATTACCTCACCCACCCATCTTTCCAACTCCACATCAGGTTTCGAGGTGAACTTGTTCAGCGTTGAAATTGACTTTGACTCCATTCAGATATTCACCCCCTTCCCTCTCTTTATCCTTCACCCTCCCTCCCCCCCTTTTTGATTTATCACTGTCTTAGTATCGTAAATGTATAAAAATGTATACGCAATGCGCTATTTTCTCCTTATTTTTCGATTCGTCTCTATTTTTTTTCTTATTTGGGGTATAAAATAAGGGGGTGGTTTGATGATAGAGGGGTGGGGGGAGATGAAAAAGAATGGGCATGAAAAATTTGAGGTTAATCGTACTGCAGATACATTGCGGCTTTGAGGCTCTTCCTAACCTTTTTCACCCTCTCGTCCTCCCTCTCTCCCTTCCACCCTCTTGCAATTCTATATCTCATGCCCCCTCTTTATACGGTACGTGGCCGCAAATTTGGCGGTACTATGTCCCTATTATAGTTTTCAACCCCCTGCCGTCTATATACCGCAGGGTAATTTCGTGTGAAACTGCGGACAGTGGTGAATTGACAGGGTTGGGGGTGGGAGGGGGTGGAAGTGTGTATGAGAGAGGATGAGTTGTCGTTATTGACGACGAGAGAGGGAATTTTTATCGAATGATTTTTCATTTAATCCACTTGATTTTATTGTCAAAATTTGTCAATTGTAGTGATTAAACGATGAAAATGTTTTTGTTTTTGTCAAAAGGAGAGGAGAGAAAAAAAAGGCAATTGAGAGACTTGAGTTTTACTGTTATCTGGCATTTGCCCAGGTTAAATGTCAATTTCAAGCACATGTCGATATTAAAACTCTTTGTTGTGCATTTGTTGTACAAATTCTCTCTGTTATCCTTGTTTTTTTTATTCGTTGGGAATTATTTCCGCATGACCTCGATAAAAAAATTATCCCGGTATTTTATTATCACTGACACAGTTTTAACTATCAATATTTTTTGCGTAGTAACGTCAATAATAATAAGAGAGAGAGAGAGAGAGAGAGAGGAAAAATACATTCCACAAGTTTTATATAAAAGTCATGTATATTTCACAATATGCTCCAGTTCTACTGCGACGAAAATTCGACCTTGACCGATCGAGATACCCACCAGAGAGAGAAAGAGAGAGAGAGAGAGAGAGAGAGAGAGTGCAGTGGAAGTACCCATTTCATAATTTTCACGATATCGCTCACGTGATATTGCACCCTCTCCATCCCTCATTTTTTTTTTTCTCTCTCTGCAATTGAGAAATATTTCGACGGTCAATTATTATTTGACCTCGAGTCATTTATCATTCTACTCAATAAAAAAAAACACACCCACCCCCATGAAACACTCTCATCTGTTTAACCCACCAGAAACTCCAGCTCCAGCTGTCGCAAAAACAACAAAAAAAAAAAAAAACAAATTTTCCACTTTTTTTTGGCAATTGTAGAGAGTTGACGTTTGATGTTTGTCTAGTTTTTGTTATTACGGGTCGAGGGTGTATGTTTGTGAAGCGAGAGGGTTGGAGTGAGTACAAGCGGAAGGGTGCGATGGGTGCTTGAGAAAGTACTGGAGGGTCAGAGTGAGAGGGATGAGAAGGTGGTGGGGGAGGGGGGTGAAAACCAAGGGAATATGTATCAGCGAGGGTTATGGATGACTCGTGGGCACGCTAACCCAGTGACACCTCTAGGTCACCCGTTACACCGAACTCGAGGGTGCAAAGGTGGCGGAGGGGTTGGGGGAGGGGGGGGGGAGAGAGTCTTCTCGTATGGGCCGCTATCGCATGTTCGCGTGATTCCCGCTTGTATCCATCCATCTGCCCTGAGATTCCCTCACACCCACCCTCTGACAACTCCCCCCGTTCTGCATATTTTCCCCCAAATTGCCATCTTTCCGGTTGGCAAAAAATTGAGAGAATATTATTTTTAACTTGAAGGTAATTAATATTAATTGGAGATTAATGAAAAAATTTTCCAAAATAATAATGACCCATTTTACCCCGTAATTTACTGAGATACTTTATTGAATTAAATTTTTAATTAAAATTTTAACAAAATATGCTCAATTAATTGTTTATTTTCTCATCTATGTAAAGAATTTTTAATGAAATTTTCTAATTTTAATTTTATACTCTCGTTTTGTATTTTCAGAGGTCATAAAGTGGATAGAAAATTGAGGACAGGGTAGGAATATACGATGGCTGGTGAAGCGGTGATGTAGCTGTCGGCTGAAGGAGAGGGACAAACTGTGTACAATTATCCTACCCCTTTATTTTACGCAAGTGTAATCCCCCCCTTTCCCTCTTCCCCCCTCCCTGCCTCATCCCATATCCCCCCACCCTGTGCCCAGCCATCCAGTTGGCTCTTGAGTGCCGGCGAGCTCGGCCACTCTCTTGAAATACAGAGAGGCGTCCAGACGTCGTCATTGACGTGAGGCGGGTATTTGATATAATAATAAGGAATTTATGTCAGTATTTGATCAGACAAGTCGAGGGAGAATGAGTTTGTTAATGGGATTTAGAGATATTTATTATCTGAAAATATTGCAATGTGTAATTAATAAATTTTTTCGATAATTAGGGGTATAATTAGTATAATAATATGTATAATTAGGTGAATTAATAATTTCATTGGAATTAATTTCATATTTTTTTTTGAATATCTGACGTCAACTATTGGATTAATGAAATTACATTATAAATGCAAGGAATTTTTTCTAATTATCATGCAATATTTTTTTGTATTCACATCTTGAGGGAGGAATATTGTTTAATCAACTCGCAGGGAAACGTGGAAAATCGATACAGAATTTTTTTGCATGAGGGGCTTCAAAATTCCATCAGCGTTAACAACGGGTTTTTATGATGCTGAATGAAAAAAAAAAAAACCCAGTGTTTAATTAACTTTTTTTTTTTTTACGTAAAATCAAATGAAAAAGATAGACACAAAGGGAAAATATTTACGGTAGAAAAATTGAGTTGAATTTTTTTTCACTCTCGACTCTAATCATAAAGGGAGATAAGGGAGCGGAAAAAATCCAATTAATGGAGAGTACTGTGTATCACGGTTGCAATATTTTCTGGGAAATTTTTCATTAATCATAGGACGCATTAAATTACAAAATTTTAATTCAGGAAACAATCACAAATCATGAAAATTCAAATAATTCAATACTAAATAATAAAAATTTGGATGAATCAAATCTTTGTTTTTCAAATATCTCGGAATATATGACAGATAGCGGGATTTTCATGAGAATCATTTTTGTAGGTTGCACTTTTCTCTACAAAAAAAGTTCTTATGAAAATTTTTCCATCTCCTTTAGATTCCGAGATAATCACCAAAAACTCTTTTAAAAGTCAAATAGACTCATTCAATCTCCTCCATTGACCTTTTACTTTTCAAAAAAAATCCCTTGAATAACCACTTCCCTAAAATTTACAGGCGTGAAGGGGAGTGGAGAGGAGTGGCGCGAGTACGATGGCGATGACGAGAGGTCGTAGCGCCCTCCTGAATGTGGAAACACTGGTGGTGCTGACTGTTGTTGTTGCAACAACCCTAGACTTTGGTGCCAGGGCATCACCGTCCCACAGAAGTAGACACCATGCTGACCTATCCCACGAGGAGCTCATCCAACAGAGTCCAACGAGTCAACAGCACCAGCAGCCCCAGCAGTCGAAAAAAGTGCCCCACGTGATGGAGGAGCCATTGCCCCACGCTGAGGCATTGAGTAGTTCAGACGATCCTCTTATTGTACAAACAAGAAAAGGACGTGTCAGAGGTATCACACTATCAGCACCAAGTGGCAAGAAAGTTGATGCCTTCTACAGCATACCCTACGCCCAAAAGCCCATTGGACGTCTCAGATTTCGTCATCCCCGATCAGTTGACAAATGGGATGGTATTCTGAATGCCACCAAACTACCAAACAGTTGTGTCCAAATATATGATGAAGTATTTGGGGATTTTTCTGGTGCAACCATGTGGAATCCCAATACCGAACTCAACGAGGACTGTCTTTATGTCAATGTCGTTGTCCCACGTCCCAGGCCGAGCAATGCCGCTGTCATGGTGTGGATATTTGGTGGTGAGTGATCTTTAGAATTTTAGGAATTTTTAGGGGAATCATTCTCTGCAATTATATGGAGTTTGAAAAACATTTTTGAGGTTTTTTGACTAGTAAAGGGAAACATTCCATTGATGAGTCAAGACTGAAATCGACTGATTAATTAATCTCTGAATTATTAACAATTTCACCCAACTCTATCCTAGTATTTTTATACGACGAAATCGATCAACTTTTGAAAATAGTCATAATAACTTAATCATTAACCAATTGAGCTCGAGTACATTCCAATTGGATGAATAGGGTGAATTAAAAAAACATTTATAGACAGATTGTGTTAATAGCTCTTGACAATGTCGAGAATGACTAGTCGATATTTATTTGATTGATCATCTTCATTTGCATTACCTCCAACTTGCTCTGATTAATCTCAATTCACTGGCATTTCCCATTCGTTGCCTGAAAAAAAAAAAAACTTATAAAACAATTTCAAAATTAAAATTAAATTAATGCAATTGAAAAACCTGTGGATTAAAAAAAAACAAAAAAGAGAGCCCCTCCCCCTTTTTGTTTTGAAATTATTTTACATTATGAGCGGGCAGCCATTATGCATTAACTTCAGGTGGATTTTACTCTGGCTCGGCTACCCTCGATGTTTACGATCCCAAGACCCTCGTCTCCGAGGAGAACATCATTCACGTATCCATGCAGTACAGGGTAGCGAGTCTGGGATTCCTTTATTTTGGCACATCAGACGTACCCGGCAATGCTGGACTCTTTGACCAGACAATGGCACTACAGTGGGTCAGGGACAATATAGCAGCATTCGGGGGCAATCCCGAGAATGTCACGCTTTTTGGTGAAAGTGCTGGGGCTGTCTCCGTGTCCATGCATCTACTTTCACCATTATCTAGGTAAACTCACTTTCATGATTAAGTATCATTTTCACTTTTCGTTCAGGCGACACGTTTAACTCTCAATACTGATAATTAATTACTCAATTGGCTTATTGATTTAACTTTTCGGTGGAATGAATAGTTCTTGATGCTGTTCATCATCCATTAATTACCATAGACGAATAAATCAATAGTAAAGTAGTTAATTGCAATGTTAATTGTGCATTTATCTCGTGAACACGTGGTTTTAAGAGAAAATGTCAAAAAAACTTTTTTGTAGATGAGAAAATTTCCTACAAAAAATGTCTTTTGACATTTCACCTTAAAACCACTCAATCTCGAGATAATTGGATTTTTATCGAGTATCTTCGTGACTCAACTTCTGAGTGAAATTTCACCAATTGACAATTGATTGCAATTTTTAGGAACTTGTTCAATCAAGCGATAATGCAGTCTGGCTCACCAACAGCCCCATGGGCGATAATATCACGTGAAGAGTCAATAGTACGTGGATTGCGGCTTGCTGAAGCTGTCGAGTGTCCGCACGATCGAAATGATCTACAGAAAGTGATTGATTGTCTGATGGAAAAAGATCCACTGGTACTCGTCAACAATGAGTGGGGTACACTTGGTATATGTGAATTTCCATTTGTCCCTGTTATTGATGGTGCATTTCTCGATGAGACACCGGGACAATCACTGGCAACAGCCTCATTCAAAAAAGCCAATATCCTCATGGGTTCAAATACTGACGAGGGATTTTATTTTATTATTTATTATTTAACTGAATTATTTCGTATTGATGGTACTGATGATGTTAAAGTGTCACGTGAAGAATTTGTCAAAGCTGTTGCTGAATTAAATCCATATGTAAATCAATTTGGAAGGCATGCAATAACTTATGAGTACACTAATTGGTTACATCCAGATGATCCTGATGCTAATCGTGATGCACTTGATAAAATTGTTGGTGATTATCAGTTTACGTGTAATGTTAATGAATTTGCTGGTCGTTATGCTGAGACTGGTAATACAGTGTATATGTATTACTACAAGCACAGATCATTGAATAATCCATGGCCAAGATGGACTGGTGTTATGCATGCCGATGAAATCAGTTATATATTTGGTGAACCACTGGATTCTAGTAAAAAATATACGAGGGAGGAGATACATTTGTCCAAGAGAATGATGCGTTATTGGGCGAATTTTGCCAAAACTGGGTAAGGTGACAAATTTTTTTTACATTTTTACAATATATCCACCGAAAAAAAAAACAAAATAATCCTTTTTTTTTCTTCATTCTCTTGTGTCCCAGGGATCCCAATATGGGTGACGATGGCTCGTGGACAGAAGCCTTTTGGCCCCGTCACACATACAAGGACAAAGAATACCTGACACTCGACACAAACACGTCAGACGTTGGATACGGCATTCGAACGCGCCAGTGTGCATTCTGGAAGAAGTATTTGCCGCAACTCATTGCTGCAACCTGTAAGTACATATCTCCACCGATTTTTTCCTCTCCATTCCTTCAAAACCCCTCCCCCCCCCCCCCAACAAGGACAAAATCTCCTTAAAAATGTTATAAAAGCATTAAAGATTCTCAACGAATCGAGTTATCCAAGCAAGGACAAGGAAATCGTGAATTATAGAGTTCTCCCCAGGTAGATAAGAAGAAGAAAAAAAATCCCAATTCAACAATGCGGCTGCAGCCCCCCTCATTTCGATTCACTCACTCGTAAAACTACCACAAAATTTGAATCCAAGTGCCTCCAGTAGAATCCTCTTTACCTAATGAACCAAAAACAAATCTCCCAGTTCCAGATCTGAGAACAAAAAAATCCCAGGAGTCTCATTCACTCTCTCATTTCATCAAACTTGATATTTTTGTAATTAAAAAAAAAAAAAAAAAAAAAAAATGAATGAAAAAAACTGAGAAATTAATTAAGAAAAATTGCAAGTCGAGGATAATAGAATACGACGAAGAGATTTAGGGCAAGGGAGATGGGGAGAATTGAGAGGTGGAAGGAAAAGGGGTGGGACTGGCCGGTGGTGGATCGATGCCACCGCACCGTCGAGCGTAGGTCTCGCGCACCCAAATCCCCCCCTCCTCCATCACCGTCCCTCTCTCTCTCTCTCTCTCTCTCTCTCTTTCTCTGCATCCAACGACGTTGACATCGTCCAGCGTTAACGTTCCATGTCCTGGAGTCTCCTTCAAACACCCCCTACCCTCTCCACCTCAAGCTCATCAAAATGTACACTGGAGAACCGAGTCTGGACTGAAAGACCGGGTCAAACTGATGCGCCACGCGTGTCTCCGCATCATATATATAACGAGTGTACGTTTTGCCGCGCTCTACAGGGGGTGGAGGGGTGGTTTAACTGCTCTCTATCCCCCCCCCACCTGCTTTATGGCGCTCCATATCCGGGCAAATGATCTAAATTTTGCCGGCAGGCAACCTTCGCCCCGATTTCTAGTCAAGGGGTAAAATTTACATTCACTATATTTGAGGTTTCTACTGCTATTAAAACTGTAGTCGTTTATGGGTTTAATTGTGGTAACAATCGAATTTATAGGGAGAGGGGGGGGGGGGGGTTTAGAGATTCAGGTGAATCGTTGAATTGACAGGATGATTTATTTACAGGTGAATTTAATTCTCCTTGTTTGGGTTGTGATTTATTTATTTCAGATGGATGAATGTTGTATTATCGTGTAGTTTTCTTCGACAGACGAAGAATTTAAATTCATATAATTTATTTAACAATGTTATTTCTTTATTCCAGCAAAACTGGAAATGTCATCAAAGGAAACATGTGGCAGTGGAAGTCTCAGTCTCCACCATTCTTTGATACTCACACTGTCATTACTGAGTATCATAGTAAACACAGGAGTTCCAAGTAAATTGTTACCATCATCCAGAAGCATTCTCGTCTAGTCAACTACACCAATCATGTACCAATTGTGCATCTCCATCAGCAACACACAAGTATCTTCCTTTTCACTGAATTCACTTCCAATAATTCAAACTGTTAATATAATTTCCTTAATCGATAATTGCGTATTCGAGGGAGCTGGAGGGATTAGCCCCCAGTGATTAAGTATTTTATTTCTCCTACGTTTGATCCTTTTTGAGGGACATTTTATTACCATAATTATTCCATCAAAAAGATAAATAATACGATACAAAAAACCAATAGCAGACATATCAAGCTGGCGCCCGCGCTCCAGGGTTTTACCAGGGATAATCGAGCGACGATGGTTGAATGTTGCCCGAGGGACTTGCTTCTTCCAGCTGCCTTGCGGGAAGGACAACGAGACCCTTGGGCACATCAAGGGAATTTTCCAATCATTCCTTTATTTTCCCTTTTTACTTCTCTCCTTTTTCAAATGTCTCAGAGTAATAAAAAGGGCGGGGGGGGGGGGGGAAGAGTCTAAGAGGGAGAAGAAAAAAAAGGGCCAAAGTAGTTTATTTTCCCAAGAATTTTCAAAATTTTCCATTTCCTCATTTTCTGGATTACCTAATTCCAAAGTTTGTTTTTAGTATTGAAATTTTTGCTGTCGTCGCACGATTCTCCAAGTAATCTCCCTCCCCAACCACCCATTGCAGGTGAAATTGGGACAAAACCGTATTATCCAGTGCTGAAACGAGTTGAAATTAAAGTTGGTAGATGAGGGAGAAAAAAAAAAATTAATCTCCGAGAATTTGCGTATCACAAAATTCCGACAAAATCAAATTCTGAGTTTTCATCAAATCAGGATGAATGAGAATAGTTAATGAAAAAGTGAAGAGATTCTTTTTCTCCACATCTCCTCGACTGTCATCAGTTAATTCGTTTTTGCGCTCGGGTTGAAGCGGCTCTTTCTCTCGATTTGTTTTTTTTTTTTTCCTTTTATTTCCCTGCAATTGTTCGAGCGTCAGACAAAAACAAAAGTACTCTAGCATGAGTGAGAAAAGGAGCGAACGAGGGATTTATCAGAGCGAGTTGAAGAAAATTCACGGGTAATCCACCCTGCGGCTAGACGAGACAACCGCGTAGTACCAAAGCACTAAAGAAAGACGAAAAAATAAAAATAAAAATGAGAAAAGTTATAACAAAGAGTGCATGAGACAGAAAAGAATATTCTAGTGTAAATGTGCGTGAGAATGATTTGAAGCGCGAAATTGATGAGAATTTAGGTGAAGAAATTGCGTAAAAGTGAGTAATAAAAAAAAAAATTTGATGATTTAAGAAAATTAACTAAATGAATTTCATTACTAAAACGAGAGCCTACTAGTAAGCTTTATACTATTTATATATAAAAGAAAAACCAAACAAATTGATCATTAATGGGTACATAGAGTGATACAAAACAACAATTTAAATAAATTATATAATATCAATGATGATAATGGTAATTGTAATGATAAACAACGATAATAATGATATGAACGGTAATCAAGAGTTTAATAAACAATTCATGCTTATGAAAAATCTATTATTTCTTATAATAAAAGAAACAAAGATTATATATATATATATATGAACGAAGATAACTCTAAAATTAGTTGCCTCTCATATTCGTTTTACACTAAAAACCAAATTATTACAAAATCAACAAGAAAAAAAAAAAATCGTCATCGCTAATTCTATATTTCTCAAATCGATGATTAATTAAACACCATTGATGTTTTAATCACATAATAGAAAGTATCCGATTTTCGGGCCTAATAAAAATACAATTTAATTATTACATGTGGAAGAATGAGTGTGTGAGTGGATAAATAAATGTTTCTAGACGCCAAATTTATAAATTTAAATAAAATGTGACTATTCAACGCACTTATTAACGTTTAATAAAATCGTGACAGTTTCGCGCTGCCTTAACATTATCAAACAAATTTGAGAGAATATTTAATAATCACACACCGTATATTTATTAAAAATTGAATTAATTATAACATTGAAGAAAATAACTGACCCAACTTTCGAAATTAAGGAATCAACATATCTTGTCCATTCAATATTGTCGTTGGAATTATTATCATTATCATTGTTTCATGAGATGAAGAAAATTACGGAAATCATTTAGAGATAAAAGAAAAATCTTGTGAGATTGAAGATTGCAAATGTTGTTGCAATGAATCCAGGAAAATTCAATTCAAAAAATAGGACCTATTTTGCCCCATCACTTCTCAAGGAATAAAAAAAATCAATTCCATCAAATGGAAAATTCTTCACCCCTGGACGTAATTTTTCTTATCAATTGAAATATTACCAATCCAACAATTTTAATTTCCCCGCGAGTGAAAATCTTCAAAGGAAAAAAAAAAAGAGATCCAGCAAAAAAATTAAGAATCAATAAAAGCCTAGGAGTCATACCGTCACGCGTAGAATTCACTGAGAGTAAAAAAAAATTAATGGAGAGAACGTTGAGACACTAGAGGATAACCCGAGGATGTCTTTATCCACACCCGGTTGACCCCATAAAACTTGATTGGTTGACCCGCGCTTATCCTCTGTATATAAACCTCTCCTCTCCCCCCACCACCCCTCAGAGGGCCACAAGAGAGACCATTTTCTCAACTAACGGAATTGGATATATACGTGAAATGATGAGGAGAGAAAAATCGTACGTGAGGAAATGGAAAAATATGTACATCTAAAGGAGTATAAAAAGGATATACCCACGTATATAAAATAAGGGGCATATAACGTGGATAAAAGAATTTCTGGAACATTTCCAAGAGGCCGTTTCGTATCCTATTGATTTTTATTTCACATCCTGAGGAGGGGAGAAGAAAAAAAAAATAATAATAAAAGCAAGGGGACGATAGCGAAATAAGCGTTTTTTTCATTTATTTCTGTGTGAGGAAACTACACTTATGGCCGAGAAATAGTAGTAAAACGAGTTATGGTAGAATTTCCAATGGATGTTATTGTTGTTTATGGTTGGTTTAAAACAATAGCAAAAAAAGCCACAAAAACAACTCAACATTTTTTCCACTTCCTAGAAAAAATTCATACATCTATATATAAACGTCAACGCTACTCAGCCCGCTCAACGACCAACGCCTCAATGACCCTTTTTCCACCCATCCCATCATTTTTTTTTTTTTTTGTTGGTTTTCTTCCTCTCCTTCACTCTTTCTTCTCTATCATCATCCTCGAGAAGCGTCCTAAGACCCCTCAAAAACAATTGCCCGTAACCTCATATCATTTTTTCTATTTTTTCCCCCCCCCCCTATTTTCTCTTCACCTACTCTTTTTATTTTGTTCCCTAATTTTTTTTTTTTTTTCTTCATCTTTCCTCAGTTCTCCCTCTGTCTTCGTCTCTCATCTCATACCACCGAAAGTTGGGTCGGTTTAATACTGGAGTGAAAAAAAAAAAAAAAAAATTTACTATTTACACAGGAGAAAACTTTTTTTTCAAGCGCAACACGTGCACGAAAATAGTATTATGAAATTTTAATTTTTTCTAGCTCCGTCGAATGCGAAATTTGTTCGCTCAAAGTAAATTATGAAGATGAAGAAAAAATATGTACTATAGAATTATGACATTAAAAAACTGTAAAGTTTAATAAAGTAAATGAGTAATAAATTAATTTTAAATAAATAAACATGAGACAAAGTGGTACATGACAGGGGTTGAGATAATGGAATTTATAACGAGGATAGAGGCTTTTTTTTCTCCTCTATCATCAGTGGAAATAACTCTGTGCGAGAGAGCTAGGGAGATGTTGAATCAACTCCCAATCCTCCCCCTTTTTTCCCAAGCCACCGACAGTTTCCATCAAACAACGTGAAAATTACATAAAGTCTTCTTTGATTAAAGAAAAAAAAAAATGGGACTCTGAATCACTGAAAGTGACGCGCGCGATAAACAGAAAATCTAGAAAATATTCATTACGGATTTAATATTCTAACGCGAGGCGTTCCTGCGATCAAATTCTATGATTAAACAATATGATGAAAATTGAAAAAAAAAAATGTTTGACGTAAACGTTGAATGTTACTTAAATTTACAAATAAAAAAAAAAACAACATTGGTATGCTTTGACTGTTGACATAGGAAAGATGAAAAAAAAAAAACCACTAATGAACAATTTTATCATGAGATTAAGCGATAGGGCTTTTAACAAAGGGAAAAAATATATTTAAAAATTTATGAAAAAAATTAAAATGAAAAAAAAAAAAAAATTATATATAAAAGAATAGTAGCGTAAGAGAGTGTCGAAAATGCGTGATTAAGTTGTGTCATTAAATGTGACTCTATGTATCTATAAATACATGTAACATAATTCATTTATTGATCAAAGTGATGGAGAATTCTCGAATGAGAAAAACAAAAATCCAATGACTAGCTCGGGCGTGTTTCTTTGAATGTGAGTATGTGATAAAATTAAATAATAACAACATACGGCTGCCGCATGCACATTTTTGTCATTGAATATTGTTTCAAATTGAATCTTGTCATATTTTTAATTAAGCCAATGGTAGAATTAATAAACATTGCCAGACTGACGAACTTCCAGATATCGATGAGACATGGAGGTGTATTTGTGAAAGTATAAAAAAAAGCGTAATTAAAGAGAAACAAATATATTAAAAAATGAAGAATATGAAGCATCTTGAATTTGATGGAGTCCACAATTAATCACAATAAAATCGTGACAGGGTGATGCATCAAATTTTACACTTCAATGTTCTTCGTTTTTTTAATTTTCAAATAAAATGTGAAAAAAAAAATAAATCTAGGCGCGCACGTACCAATTGATTGTCACCATTAATAATTAAGCGACTCGTAATTGAATGGTGGAGGGTTGAGAGTTTGTAATAAATGTTGAGTGAACTCAATGAATTGAGGAAGACGAGAGAGTCGAATCAAAGTGAAGAGAGAAAGAATTAAATTAATTATGTCAATATGGTATTCCCACAGCGCGTCGCTGGAAAAGTAGCCCGAAGGCCTAAATACGCTCTAATCGTTATTTATAGATAATGAAAAAAAAATAATAATCGAATGGCGCAATATAGGACAGTATATGCATCCTACAAGGTTGCATTGCTGTGTTTCATCCGTGGATAAAATAACAGAGTGTGAGGAAATGGAAAATTGAGAGGAATAGGAAAATGAAGAAATTATAAATTGTAAGAAAATGGAGGAAGAGTATAGATTCTTGATATACTGGAGGTGGAATAATCCCTGCACACTTGGGGCACATCGTGATGCATTAATTAATTAATTATTGCTGAAGAGTGAGTCATTAGTGAAGTTGTAAAACGTAATAAAATAAGACATGACAGATTGATTTTTTTCCACTCTTTAAATATTCAATTATCTCGATAATGAGTGATTTTAGGAGAAAATGTTAAGAGACATTTTTTATTGGAAATTTCTTCAGCTGCAAAAAAGTTCTTGTGACTTTTTCTCCTAAATTCACTCGTTATCGAGATAATCCAACGATTGATGGGGTGTGATAAATCAACTTGTTCTGCCCTCCTTCAATAATCCCCAAGTGCCCATGGCTTTCTCCTCCACGACCAAAAATGAATGAATAATGTAAATGAATACGTATGCATCCACTGCATAAATCCGCAAATCAACGGATTTCGATTATATAAACAGAAATTCAATTGAATTGAACCAGAAAACAACAAAAAAAAAAAAAAACATTGTAGAACACTCGCGAATGAAATTTATTCCAAGCCGGAAATCATCTTGCAAATTATCGCATTACGCCATACTGCATTTACGTGAAAAAAAAAAAAAATATATTAATTACTACTGTTTCATAGTAGACATGTATATTGTATGAAAAAGAAACCAAATAACGAAGAAAAATACTTACAGCTTGTATATAAATATATCAGTAATTATAAACGATGATAAATGAGAGTGATGATGAGATTATATCGTAATAAAAATAATGTACCAATGAATTGACCCTTTTAAAATACCTCTTTATTCGAAATAATCACCTAATTAAAATACAACAATTTGGCACTGAATGCCAATTTTATTTAGTAATTTATTAGCATAAATGCATTATTAATTGGAATGAAATTTTATCATCATTTCATGTCTTGAAGGCTCCAGCAAGGGCAGCCTTGGCGATGAAAGTCTTCAGGGTTGCCTCGTCCAATTTAGCAAAGTGGGTTGTTTGGGTGACTGCTGTCATGTGATTCAATGCAAATTTGAAACAAAAGTCTTCTAGTTCCTAAAAATATATACATTTTGTTTTTATGAATTCTATCAAATTTTTCTCATCATTTCTACTCACTTGTGCATTGTATTCAATAGCTGTTTTGTACAGAAATGCCACATTGTTCACCGTTATACCTCTCTTGATCATCTGGATGCATTTACGTTTGAGCTGTGTCTCGAAATAGGCGTTAGCCAGGTACAGTAATTCTGTGTAAAATTTTAGGGAATTGCTAACAGCAGAATCACATAATTTCTGAGAAGAATTTATTTGTGACCTACCCAGTGCATTCTCCGGTGGTAAATCAACTTCGTCGGTGTATAGATAACGCAGAAAGGATTTGTAGACATCGTGGGAGAATTCGTCGTGCTCAATTATCCTGAGAATTAATTTTTTTTTAGTTGATAAATTTGTGAATTTACTACTTAAGTAGAAAAAACCCAGTCATACAAGACATTTTTTTTTTGTTAATTCATCGATTATCTCGCTAATTAACAATTTCAGAGGAAAATGTCAAAAGACCTTTTTTGTGGAAAATTTTCTCAGCTACAAAAAAGGTCTCTTGACAATTTCTCCTGAAATGACTGCTTCACAAGATAAATACAATATTTGCGCTTGATCTATAGATGATAAATCTCTTCTCAAGTACTTACGACTGATTATTCTCAGTCCAATGTTCCTGGAACATGGACCTAAAATACTGGCACCGTATTTTCAGCACAGCCTTGTGCACATGAATTGGTTTGCCTTGTACTTGAATAGTGAGATCACTACTAGCCTGTGAGAAAATTTTATTTCAAGAAAAATAAATGAGTTCTCTTCGAGATATTCATGAGAAATAAGAAGATGAGGGGAAATGTTTTTTTTTTAATATTTCACCACTCCACTAAAATATTTCTTCCCCAAAATAAAGAAAAAGGACAATTCTACTTTTATTCTAAAAAAATCACAAAAAAGAAATTCATCTTCTTATTTCAATTAGGGACAGAGAATTATGCAGATGAGGAATACTAACTGGATCGTCAAATGCTTGTCTCAAGCAGTCTAAAATACTCGTCTCATCTCGAGCATAGAGTACAAGGGGCTCGTGCATTACAGGGGGAGTTGAGTAGCACGCCAGTACGTCGTGTAAATAGTGAAGTGGCGTTGCAGTTGGTGTCGTCACACTCTGACCCCGACATTGACCCCACATAAAGACCTTACCACCTTCAGCAAGTGCAGCACTTATGTGATTTGAGTGTACAGCTGCTATGTCAGAGACTCTTCCCATCTCTGCCATCGATAACTGAATTTAAATCATTATTTCAATAATTCTATCTACAATTTACTGGTATAGATGAAAAAAACATTACAATTCAATGAGATTTTCAAATTATATTCATTATTAACTGAAAAAAAAAAAAAAACACCTCTTTATAAATAAATAACAATAAATTCATTTTTTTTTATTATTTTCTACATAAAAGTTTTAATATTTTGTGACATAAATCTCATTGGATTGAAATATTTTCTACATTTATTTCAGCAAATTATGGGAAAATTATTCTTAATATAAAAATGTATAAAAATGAATAATATGTGATTTTTCAAATTGAATCTTACTTTTACTGGCTGACAAACATTCGACTTTGTTCCGAGTCCCAACTGTCCATACCCATTTCCACCCCAAACATAGAGATCTCCCTCGTCACTCAATGCCATTGTGTGACCATATCCATAAACAACTTTATCTGGAATTGGTGATAATGACATTTGATTAATTGATATGATTAACGATCTTTGGTTGTTAGTGGAGATTGGGAAATGTACCTATGACTACACCAGTGAGTCCCATCACTTTACTTGGATTAAGTGCGTTGATGTATGTACCAATACCCAGTTGTCCAACACTATTATTACCCCAGGCATAAACTTCGCCATTACTTGTCAGTGCCATACTCGAAGTCTGGCCACAGGCAATCTGCACAATTTTCTTGTCAGCTATCCCAGAATTTATCTTTCTGGGAGTATTCTGATTCGTGCTTATGCCACTGCCCACTTGGCCACATGTATTTTGACCCCATCCGTAAACCTGTGAAATTGAAGTGATTTTTGGATTCATTACTTTTTGTAGCTTATTAAATTCTCCATAAAAAAGATCTCTTGACATTATTTCTATCTCTTTTAAAAAACATGAAAAATAAAAACAATTTATACGAATTAATTTGCAAATATCTCTAGAACTGTTAGGTTTAGAGAAAAAAGTCAAGAGATCTTTTTTATAGAAAATTTCATGTGTTATAAAAAAGGTCTTTTGACATTTTCCTCTCAATCTCTTCCTTTCAAAGATATTTGCAGAATCATAAGCAAATTGCTGGAGACAATTGAAAATATGCAAGTGTTGCTCACTTCTCCATCCTCCGTAAGAGCCAAAGAATGATGGCTTCCACATGCAATCGAGATAATGGGCTTGTTATCAAAGTTGCAGGCAACTTTAGTGGGAGTTCCGCTCTGATTCGATGATCCATTACCAAGTTCACTGTATCCATTGTGTCCCCAAGAATAAACCTCGCCCTTGGCAGTGAGGGCGAGTACATGGGGTCCAATTCCAAAAGCAAATGTCTTGATTCCCTTCTGAAACAACGCCTCAACTTTCACTGGATACAGTGTACTGTGACCATCACCAGTTCCCAGACAGCCACATGTATTGTTACCCAGGGCGTACACTGCATCGTCTTTAGTCACCATGAGTGCTTCATTACCCAATCCTTCGAGAAGAATAATACGTCAGACATACAATAACAAGTCTTTTATTTGATTTTACCAACAGATAAATCAGCAGAAAAAAAATATTAGATAAATAATTCAACAGTAAAACAAATTCAATTTCATGGAAACTTTAGTTTTTGCTAAATATCTTGCAATTGAAGGAAGATATCAGAATTTTGATTCAGACTTTTTTTGTAGAAAAGAGAGAGAGAGCTCTATAAAAAAGGTCATGACAAATAATTTTCCATCTCCTTTCAATTTCGAGATATTTATTGAAAACTGTACTCTCAGTGAAACTGGTTTTTACTACTTTCAAGAATTTGCAGAAATTGGAGAGAAAAAAAAAGGATTGAACAAGTAAATCAGACAATCCCGTTTAGAAAATGAATGGAGAATTCCACAATTTCCCTCCAATTTTAATTCCATAAAAAAATAATTCCCTCGATGAATCAATGATGATAAAAAAAACCCTCAAACAAAGAAACAACTCACCAAAGATGAGAAGAATGCTGAGTTCCTTCGCAAAATCCTTCTCCAAAAGAGTCAAAATTGGCCAATTTTTTAAATCAGAACGACTCATCCTCTCAAAAATATCCTAATCCTCCCAAATCTCCATTCCCCGAATAATCACTCGTTAAAACTCCAAAAAATTCCAGCAAATCCTTGTCTCCTTTCCTCTTTCACACCACTGTCAAATAAAATCAGCTGACGTTTCAATTTGTATATTTATAGGTGGAGTAAAAGACTACTCTTTTTTTTTTTACCCCCTTTTTTTCCCTCTCTAATAAGGTGGAACTCTAGCGCTTGACTATTCTGGTGGTGATTATCGGAACGACAGGGTGAGGTGACGGTAGAAAAATAATCAATAGATATTGAGTTATTTTGTTTAAATAATTCCTCCAACGGTCAACAGTTGTGCCTAATAAACTATATAAACAATTAACAATAAAAAAACATAAACATTGTGTCCCTCAAAGTGGATAGTATTGTCTACCTGACATAACCAAACATTTGTTGCACTCGCCCGTAGAATGCTTGATGGCGCTGATTGTTCGGGTGCAAGAGAGAGAAAAATTGAAAAAAGTGAGACCGAGAGAGAGGTACACGCGCTGCATTGAGGGCGTAATGTTCTAAAAAAGCGTCTGGCAACACTGGTTTTGCTAACCATTACAAGCTCTAACCTCGAAAAACTTGAAGGGGGGTCCCTTGAAGCCAGAGGTACCAAGCAAAAGCCATCAAACTAGCTCAAGCAGTAGATGTGGCACCTGGCCCCCTAGGCATAGGGGTACAACCAGACCACAAAGAGAAATATCAAGAGCATCAACAGTTGATTATCTTGATAATAAGAGCTTTAATTATTTATTTAAATAATCAAGTACATAAAAAATTTATAATTTTATCAAACGTGGGGTATAATACAGTGGACCCAACCTGTATCCAATACTATCTATTAATCACACAAAGATGACCATTATTGTGTTTCTCATCGACACATCGGCCTCTATGAATCAGAGAGCAGACCTGGGGGGACGTCCTACACTTCTCGACGTTGCTAAGAAGGCGGTTGAGACATTTGTCAAAGTATATTATCGTTCATGAATTTTTTAGTTAATTTATCGACTATTGTAGTTTCTCAGAACACTGGCTCAATGTTTTGGGCTTATTTTTCAGGTGAGGCAGAGATCTCCCGAGAGCAGAGGGGACAGGTACATGCTGCTGACATTCGAGGATCCACCTCATAATATAAAAGTGAGAATTTTTAATTATGAAAATTTATTTGAGGTTTAATAGAATTTTGAATTTATCTCGATAATGAGTGATTGTAGGAGAAAATGTCAAGAGACAGTTTTTTTAGCTCAAAAAATGTCCTACAAAAAAGATGTGATATTTTCTCCTATAATCACTCGTTGTCAGAATAATTTAATTTTAAAGCTTAGAGAATTCGTGAAAGGGAGATACTAATGTCATTTATTCTTTATTCTTGGGGTCGTTCAGGCGGGTTGGAAGGAGAACCTGGCGACATTTATGAATGAGCTGAAGAATCTACAGTGTGTGGGTCTGACAACCCTCTGTGCAGCATTGAAACATGCCCTAGATGTTCTTAATATCAATAGAATGCAGACTGGAATTGATACTTATGGCCAGGGTAGATGTCCCTTTTTTCTAGAGCCCTCAGTCATCGTTCTAATCACAGATGGTGGAAAGTACACGACAACGAGTGGAGTCCAGCAAGACGTGAGTTAATCCCTTGACTCGATCAATCCATCAGGAAGTAATTAATCCATCTATTATTGTTTTCAGTTTACCCTGCCCATGCACCCACCGATAGTTGGTTCAGAACTGACCAAAGAGCCATTTAGATGGGACCAGCGTGTATTCTCCCTGGTGTTGAGACTCTCAGGGACACCAGCTATCGATAGAGACACGGGTCTCGTTGCCAGTGACACATCACCGATCGATGCAATGTGTGAAATAACTGGAGGTAATAAAATTAATTCCAGCTCACTCAATTTTATTCTTCCATCAAGTTAAATGAAATTAACAAAGTAAAACGATCTCTGTGTTACTCAATTGATTTTCAAAACATAATATTTTTAAATTCAAAATGAACACATAGTCATAATTTTTCAATTGACAATTAAAATTAATTATCAAATTCTTTCAGGTCGTTCATACTGCATAACATCTCACCGAATGATGATGCAGTGCATAGACTCCCTCGTCCAAAAAGTACAATCAGGAGTGGTGATAAATTTTGAAAAAATTGGTCCAGATCCACCACCATTACCGAACGAACTCCCTAATTCAGTCCAACAGTTACCCCCGAATCCTCTACCCCTTGCCCAGCCACCAATTCCCACCGAGGAGGAAGAAAACGACGATGAGAATTCATCGATAGCAGCTAATGGTGCAAAATCTCAGTACCTCCCTCAGGCACCATTAGTGGGAAATACAGCTTGGCACTCCTGCAGAAGATTAATCTACGTCCCTAGATCAGCACAAAAGGGTTTTGCAGTTGGATTCTGGCCTATACCAGAAAGTTTTTGGCCAGATTTAAGTGCCAGTACCCTTCCCCCTCGAACAGCCCACCCACTCGTTAAATTCACCTGTACAAGCCAAGAGCCAATGGTGATAGAGAATCTGCCCTTTGACAAATACGAACTAGAACCCAGCCCCTTAACCCAGTACATACTTGCCAGAAAACAGCCCACAACCTGTTGGCAAGTTTTTGTAGCAAACTCTTACAAATCCAGTGAAGTTGGCCATCCCTTTGGCTACTTGAAAGCCAGCACAAATCTCACCTGTGTCAATCTCTTCGTAATGCCTTACAATTACCCAGTCCTCCTGCCCCTCCTCGAAGAGCTCTTCAAGGTCCACAGATTAAAGCCCACCAACGAGTGGAGAACACAGTTTCAAAATTACATGAGAACAATGCCCACTTATTACGCAGCCTCCCTACGACGAGCCCTTACCCGAATGGGAGCACCAACACCCCTCGCCCAGACCCTCATCCCCGACAACATGGACAATTCTCTATCCTACAGTGTATTAAATCACCTAAAAAGGCTAAAGAATCAGGCGAAAATTGAATTTGACAGATTATGCAATGAAGTTATATCCAAACAAGTGGCAAATGCAAATGCAAATAAATTACTAGTAAATGGTACGTCCTCACAATTATCAGAGGGTGTCAGAGTAATACCAAGAAGTCCCCTGAAGAAGGACCTGGTGTCCCATCCACTGCTTCAGGACAAATTCATTGGCCTGAGGGATCAATTGAATGAATTTGGTGGTTTCACTGTTCGCGTTGTGCGGAGTCAGCAGCAGAGGAGTGCCCACAGTTACAGAAATGCATTTGATGTACCTAGAAAGAGTTTGTTGGATCAAGTTGTGAGGATGAGAGCTAATTTCTTGCAGCCTGGTTTGCTGCATACTAAACTACTGGATGATGATTATGTCCACTCAATGCCAGTGGCACAGATGGGTAATTATCAGGAGTATCTGAAACGTATGACACCACCACTGAGGGAAATTGAGAGTGTACCAGTGCGTCAGCACATGTTTGGTAATCCTTTTAAGATTGACAAAAGAATGATGGTGGATGAGGCTGATATTGACATGGTGGGTGCAACATCATCGTCAAGTGCTAATACTAATAACACTAATTCTTCGATCGTCTTAACACCAACATCACCACTATCACCAACCAATTCTATACCCAACTCTGGAGTGCTTACCTCGGGTATCACGTTAAAAGGAAGTTTAAAGCGTTCTTTAGACAATAATGGTGGCAATGGCAGTATCAGTCCCATTGTAGCTAGACCACCGCCCAGCAAACGAAAACCAGGACCAATACCCAGAGAAGTTATGGTCAGGAGACCGAGTTATTCAACTCCTGTTAATAAATCACCCAGTGTATCACCTGTTCCCTGGTGCGAAGCACCTAAAAGCCCAACTGGACCACCTCCTGATGTCATTATTGTACCTTCTTCGTCGGCTGTTCCAGTTGGAATTAATACCAATGTTGCTAATAATTCTACGGTACCAATTATTCCTGATAAATTGACAAATGGATTAACTCCTGTTGTGGATGCTGTTGAATCTGTTGAGAATCATTTGGGATGTTTAGCACCTACTAGTAATAATGTAAAGGGAATCAAGCAGAAAATTCTGGAGAATATTGAGCTTAAGGTTGAGTGCAATGAGAGCAATTCTTCACTCGAGGGTCACAATAGTGTTAATTCGAATGAGAAGATTGATAAGAATGATAAGAAGGACGAGAGGATTACTAATCATGTAGAGGAGAGTAAAATCGTCAAGGGAGAGAGATCATTGTCCAAGAAGGAGTTGGAGGAAGTGAAGAAACATAATTTGTCAATTAGGGAACTTGTGCATAAGGAAGTTAGGAAAAGAGGAACGAGTAAGTTTTATTCATTAAGAAATAATAAGAGAAAAAGAGTAAAGAAGTAACGTTGTTTTATTATTATTATTATTATTATTATTATTATTATTATTATTATTTTCTTCTATTAATGATGAATTTATTTATTAGAGATTTTTCTTTTCTCAATTCTAATGACCATGGAATTTTTGTGTTTTTTGTTGTAGATTATAAAACGCTATTGTCGCACATGCAACAAATAAAAGGGACCCTCGATATTCGAGTTGCTTTTGTTCGTGAAATAGTCCAAGAATCATTGAGATTCAAACGTCGTAATTTGGCAAAATTTTTGGAGGAACACTTGTCGACTGTCCAGCGGGACGGAATAGGAACGAATTTGGATATTTCATAGTTAAACCATTATGATATTTTTTTGCCTTCACATTTTTTTGTTATACAGAAGATTTTTAATATAAAATGATGATAAATGTGTATATACACTCAGTATGATTGAATTTTAAGTGAATTGAGGTGAGAAATGATGAGGTAGTTTTCAATATTCTACAATAAATATGAAAGTTGATTATGTTGATAAGTTATTTAACTGTTGGCTAAATGAAAAAAAATTATTGTCTTGCATGAGTGGCTCCTTTTTTACTTGAAAATTTATTCACGATTTTTTTTCTTTTTTCTACCTTTGTTTTTCTCATTTTATTATTTTTTTTTTTTTTTACCGAGGAACATTAATATCATGTATGTTGTGCAGTTAATATCCCTTTTGGTGCAATTTGAACTGTTTTTCAAGGGAGAGAATCGTTTATGTACGCTTAAACATAAAAAAGACTTTGCACCGAGATAAGAAAAAAAAAAAAAAGAGAAAAATGAATTTTTATCAACAGTTGATTAATGACACCAAGTGCGATTTTTATTAATGAAAGATTAATCAATTTAATAAGTAAATGAATTGTAGTTATTTTATGATTAAAAATTGTGTAATATTGTGATCACAATTTGTACATAATTTACACTGATAAAACAAAAAAGAGGAGAAAAATAATTCAACGAGAGTATCATTATTGTTTTGTAAATACATCCAATTGTATATAAAAAATAGTGTTTGTTAGAAAATATAATTTTTTTCTTATCGAATTGTTATGCATTTTTTCATCTAGTAGTTTGTCTTAATCTTTATGAGTCGTGTTTTCTCAGAAGTCTTATCGTTCCTTCAATATGGAAAGCGAGAAGAGAATTTCCGGGATGAAGAAGAAGAAAAAAAGAAAAAATTGAAAGCAATTGAATGATTTTTTTTTAAATTAATTTTTTCGAATGACTCTCATTATTGCAATTGAAGCAAATAAATTGTTAAAAAAATATAAATGGAATAATTTCCCGCGTAAAATAGATTTCTCAATGAAGATATGCCCGTACGTCCGGCCATTACTACAATATCAAAATGGCCGCATTTTAGCCTACAGTGATACGACTCTCTTTGCTGTTTGCCAATATCCCAAAACGGTATACATTTAACAATAAATAATAACGTGCGTGTTAATCAGTGGCATTATCATCAACAAGTGTCTAGTTGAGCGGATAATTTACTGATTTTTAAATAGAAAAGTGATAAAATTCAGTGAGTAATTCAGCATAAAGTTTATTATAATAATTGCCATAACGGTTGTGTCCACCTCCTCACCCTCGGTCTACAATCGAATTCTACCACTTTGCCGGGCCAAGCCCATTGTCTATTGACTAATTTATTTATAGATAATTACTGAATTTTTAATAACCCAGCCCCCAGCGTCAATCCACATTTTCCCTTCTCCTCAAACTCCAAAAATTAAAAATCAATTTTTCCGTCTGATCAAATGCCAGTTGCCTACCTCAAATTCGGTTAGCGATATTTTTTTAAAACAATTCTCAATGTTTGATTGCAGATATTGAGGGATTTGTATGATGTTACGGCATCAGCATCACTCGATGCAAAATCAGTTGAGAGATCAAAACAGGTTTGGCATTTTAAAGACTATTGAATTTTTTTTCTTTATGATGAGTCAATTTTATTTAGAGTTTTTTGGGAATATCTTGGAATCTGAGGGAGATGACGGAATTTCTATAGAGACCTTTTTTGTAGCTCTCATTTTACTCTACAAAAAAGGTCTCTATGAAAATTTCACCATCTCCCCTGGATTTCAAGTTATTTGATAAAAATGGTGACGAGAATTTAGTTGAATTTCCTTATTTTGGTAATTTGTTGATTGACTGTTTTTGGCGATATTTTAAAATTAATTGAGAAGTTGATTTCGTTCAGGATGGCTGGAGGTACGCGTCAAATGTCTCAAGCGAACATGATGCCACCACCTCACATGCATTTGCATAGGGGGGTCCATGCACCCCATCATCAACAGATGATTTCAATTGCCGGTCAGCCCATTCATCACATGCAACACTCTGGTCCAAGGCAGCCACTCTTAATCGGTACAAACGCACAGAATCCGAATGGTGAGTGGTATCTCAATATTCATTAATGTTCATTAATCCTAATCACAGCCGCATGGCAATATTATAAAGTTATCATTATTTTATTTATTTAATCATCAATTTACCAGTTCATATGAAAAACCAAATGAATTAGTTTTTTCTAAATATCTCGAAAATGCAGGGAAATATCAAAATTTTTGTAAATACCTTTTTTGTAATGCGAAACAAAACCTGCAAAAAAGGTCATCAGAAAAATTTGCATATCTCCCCTAGATTTGGAGATATTCATCAAAAACTCGATTGAAATTGTCATTGAATCACAAAAAAATATCCTCAATTTGTTTTTTTCCCCCTTTTTAATTATAATTATCAAGTTATGTGGCTATTTATTGCATCGTGTTTGCACATTGTTCCACCTGAAGAGAGAAGATTGTTTTTTTTTTTAATTCATCATGCATCGAACACTGA
Source organism: Coelinius sp. EB29 (assembly GCA_035578325.1). NCBI lineage: Eukaryota > Metazoa > Arthropoda > Insecta > Hymenoptera > Braconidae > Coelinius > Coelinius sp. EB29. The sequence continues at coordinate 2,078,248 of JAOZGT010000001.1, read as the reverse complement.
AGAAGACTGAAGGAGTGACGAATACCTAGAAGAATTCATCCCCTATAATTTGTCCTGAATTTTTTTCAAAGGTCAAGGGTTTCTCCGGGGGAAGGGTAATAACATTTATCCGGTGTTGGAAGTGATTTTCTATTGAACTGTCTCATTATAATACCTTCAAATCGATTCAACAGTATTGACAATGCGGTAATTGTCAACACCATTATTTACAATTTCGATTATTGTTTAATTTTGTTAGGATATTGGCGCGTTTTAACCTTCTGCCTCTTACTGGCTCTCGCAAGTGGTGGTGTGGAAGCTAAGAAGCATCGACCAATGTTAGAGTTTGACCTAGAAAATTTGGATCTTTTATTCGGACCAATGGGGTGCATTGAAGGTCGGTTTGTTTATTAATTTATCATCTTTAAAAAAAAAAAAAAAAAAACAAAACAAAAAATGAATAAACAGCCTCAACTTAATGAAAAATAAAACCTTTTAATCTGTAAATTGAACAATTGAGTGAAGAAAAAAAAAAAATTATAATTTGAAGCTTTTTTGTCTTCTCTGGCTTTGTCTCTCGGTACTCTCAATTTTCTAAAATTTTATTTTACCGTGAAAACTTCAGGAGTATGCAAATTAAAGGGGGATTGCGCCTTGTCGATGCATCAACACACAATCAACTCGTCGACTTTTTACTTCCACTCATCAATTCAATTACTGTTTGACTTTGTCATGAAAACCACTCGAATTACCATAGCAATTCTGGTTATTCATTGGAAATGCTTGTATGTTGAATTGCTTGTATGTGTCACACTAGAATTACGAGCATCCTGTGTATGCATTTATTTCGCTTTGTAGTTGATAGATGTGATGCTTCAACAATGAATTTTGGGTTTATAAGAAATTTGGGGGAATGTGAATGAATTATTCAATTGACATTTTAATTAATTAGAAAATCAATCTCAATTAATTATGCAATTATCTCAGGAACGAGTGATTCTACAGTAAAATGTTAAAACATCTTTTTTGTAGTTGATGAAATTCTCTACAATAAAGGTCTTTTGACATTTTCCTATAAAATCACTCATCTATAAGATAATAGCATTATCAACAAGAGTCTGAAAAAAAATTCAATGAAAAAATTCCTTCACATTCTCATTCAGCCTCACCCACCGATAAATATTTAACCCCCACCCCTCAAATTAACCAGGGACATTGGTAAGCATCGGCGGGAACAGACAGACTGAGGCTAGTGTGGTACTGCAGGGTCAAACAGTCGTGCAGTATCCTCACCAAGGCCCCCTCCAGCAGTCGCCACAGGCTCAATCTCAGCAGCAGTCTCAGAATCTCCCTCAAGCCACAAACCCCGACTCGAAATCCCCAAATTCCGATAACCCCCGGTCAAGGGATGACAGTCCGTCCAATCCAAATCACGCCAATGCCACCAACAACTTGGCAAACATGAAAGAGAAGACACCAATGTGCTTGGTAAATGAATTAGCTCGTTTCAACAAAATCCAACACCAATACAGACTGACAAATGAGCAAGGTCCAGCCCATAAAAAGCGTTTCACAGTGACCCTAAAACTGGGTGAAGAGGAATACGTTGCTGATGGTCCTAGCATAAAAAAAGCCCAGCACAGTGCAGCTACTGAGGCCTTAACAAAAACCTGGTACAGACAGCCTCCACCAAAGCCACGAGGAATGAGAATTCATCAAGGAAAAACTCTAACAGGCACTGGTAATTTCACTGGCCACCTACCACCAACTGTTGAGCTCAATGCACTAGCCATGAAGAGGGGAGAGCCGACAATCTACACATTCAAGCATGCACCACCAGCAAATCCTCAACCATTCGTTAATCACCAGTACACCAACATTCCCAATCACCTGAGAATCTTCAATCCCCCCTTTCCCCAGATAAATCGTCCCTACCACCCTAAATCCGAGCGTCTCTACTTGGTGACCTTGAAAGTTGGAGAAAGAGAGTTCATTGGAAAGGGGGTGACTGCCCAGGCAGCTAGACACGATGCTGCAAGCAGAGCTCTAGAGCAACTACGACAGCTACCACTGCCTGAAGAAGTTACAACGACTGTCAATGAGAATGGATCAATTGCTGGCTCTGAAGATCCAAATGCCGAGCTCAAGAGTCCTGTATCATTGGTACATGAGACGGCACTCAAAAGGGGACTATCTGTTAGCTTTGAGGTGATTTCAGAGAGTGGAAAGCCACACATTAGGATATTTACTACTAAATGTATTGTTGGAGAAAAGGTGACTCTTGGTGAGGGATCATCAAAGAAAGTTTCAAAGAAGAGAGCTGCTGAACTCATGCTCGATGAACTCAAGAGACTTCCTCCAATTCCTGGTACTGTCCAGACTAGAACAATTAGACTTAAACGTAAACCACCAGCCACTAAGAAGAAGACACGTAATTTGATTAAGGATTATCAGGAGCCAAAATCTGAGGCTGAGACTTCAGACGATGTTAATCCAATATCTCGTTTAGTACAAATACAACAGGCTAAGAGGGAGAGAGAACCAGTTTATACGTTAATTGAGGAGAAGGGGGCACCAAGGAGGCGGGAATTTCTCATGGAGGTATCGATAGGACAACATTCGGCACAGGGCATTGGACCTAATAAGAAACTGGGTAAACGTGCTGCTGCTGAAGCACTTTTGGCACAGTTGGGGTACAGTAAACCACAGGCACAACCTAGTAAACCAGCTATCAAGAGTGGGGATAGTGAAAATACTACTAGTGAGAGTAAACCGAGGAAGGTGACGTTTTTGGAGGATGATGTTAAGGTGCAGACGCAGGAGGAGCCACAGAGTCTTGGAGGTGAGGATTTTGTTATCTGTGTAATCAGAAGACCTTGTTTGTAACTGATTAAATTTTCAACAAAAATAATCTCTCGATATTTTTGACAAATTGTATTAATCATTTTTAAAAAAATTCTATCAGGTTCACTTGGACGTCAGTTGGTACCAGGATTACTACTAGTGGACGGTGGTCAAGAGAGTAAATTAAATTCAGGCCCAAGTGTCCAAGCAGTGGCTGAAGAGCTTCGAGAACAGCAGCAGAGCAGTCCCTCTGGTATATCTCCAAAAGAGCAATTGAAGTATCTGGCCCGATTGTTGAATTTTGAGGTTGAATTCAGTGATTTTCCAAAGGTAAAATATTTGATAATAATCAATAATAATTAATGATAATTTATTATTTTAAATTAATTAGTGAATCCAATTTGAAAGAACAAAAATGACTCAAATCAATGGAATTTTCAGGGTGTCTACAAGGAGTTTCTCTCCCTGGTATCACTCAGCACTGATCCACCTCAAGTATGTCACGGACATGGTGCAACGCCCAGTGCAAGTCGTGATCAAGCAGCACTCACTGCACTTCGTACACTCAGTAAACTAGGTCTCGACAGTGTAACAAATACCCAGAATAAGAAGGACAAACCAGCGACAAATGATGCCATCAATCATATTAATAATCAGGCGAAGAATAATATTATCAATCAAGCGATCGATAAGTAACGAAGCTAAATGGCTTCTCCAATGCACAATACCCTCTTTGTGCATCTAATGGTATAAAACAATTCTACATGTCTTTCCTTTTACATTTCTTTTTTTTTTTTTTTTTTTTTTTATTGGGGAGAGTTGAACAAAATGAGATGTTTCTATTATCAATATTTTTTTTCATTAAAAATGAGAAAAAAAAAACTTGAGAATATTTGTCACGTTTTGTTATTAATTAAATTATCTTGATAACCGGTGGTTTTAGGGAAAAATATCAAGAGACAGTTTTTGTTGGAAATTTAATTAGCTGCAAAAAATGTCTTGGGGCATTTTATCTAAAAATTAGTTGTATTCTAGATAAATGAAGAATTCACAAAAATAATATTTCCTACTGAATTAAACACTCATTTTGATCCACTCTTTCCTTAAACAATTAAAAATAAAACATTGCTGTTTTAAGAGCAAGCAAATAGCGGTGTTAATGGTCGCTTGGAATTGTGGATACGCCTTTTTTATATGTTAATTTTACTCGCAGTATTATTGCCCTTGCGGAGAAGCATTTTCTACAATTTTTCTTTAATATATTCTTATCATTCATGTTTATCTTTCATTGTTCTGAAGAGAAGATTATCATTCTCATTCATTGTCATTATTTGGGAAATTGTTGGGATATATTTGTTAATTGAATGACTATTCCGCCAGGGTAAACACGTCAATGCGTTTTTCTGTCTGATGATTAAAAAAAAAATATGATGGACTTGGGTGATTTCACGCTCTTTATTTATCAAGCACTATCAATGAAAAAACAAAAAGTAAATAAAACAGCAAAAAAAATTGAAAAATCATGATTGAAAAAAATTGAGACGAAATTGTGGACAATCCCCAGTCCCTTGATCGCCTCGAATAAAATTCGAAATGAAATATTGAATCTTTTTTTTCTCTATTTTCATTTTATTTTTCCTTATTTCTTTATTATTTAATCTATCCTCTATGTTTCTTTACTTTTAAAATTATTGATCAAGTCAACGATGAGTTACGAATGAAAAGTATTTGAGTACTTGTTGACAAAGTCAAGTAACTTTTCACTGATTTATTTAATAATTTTTAATATCTCTTATTTTCTATTTAACTGCTTTAGTTCTTGGAGTATTTAACTCTGACCCCATTGTTTCTTGAATTTTAACTTATTGATTGATACCATTAAACGTTTAAAACGAAGAAAAATTAATAAATAATAATAATTAGAGGTAATAATCTACGATTTATTGTCTTCGTTGTTTTATGATTTGTAGCAAAATTTAAACTGAATTTTGCACACTAATAATTATAAAACAACGCCCAGAACCGTAGCCTATTGCCACGAATTGATTAAATAAATAACAGAAAATTTAAATAGATAAATGGGGAATTTATTGTAATAAGTAATTGTTTTTGGGTGACTTCGGTGGCCTCTGTGCACTAGATAAGAAAATTAGGGACAGTAGAATATAATTCGACGATGTAATCGATTTAATTGTCTGTTGAGGGATTGATTTTTTTTTTCTTCTTTTTTTATTATTAAGTTTGTTGGTTTTTGATACAGCTTTTCCCTTCTTTTCTTACTACAACAGAGATATTAATGAGTGTTTGTTGAAAATTAACCGGTGTCATCCAAATAAGTCTTATTATCGTTCGTATAAGCCTAAGTGAAAAATAAAATGAAAATAAAGGGGAGCTCATGCTCAACCTTTACCCAAGAAATTTTGTGTGTACTGGAATTATTCAATTACCCTCATCTCCCATTCTTGAAATTATTTATCGAAACTACAGACATCAATTACTCAATTTTTATAATGAGAATTCAGTAATGACGTCATAAAAGTGAAATGAAAAAAGTGATTTTTATAAATTTGGCCATTATCTGAGGAATGAGCAATTTCATAGGAAAATGTCAAGAAACACTTTTTATAGGAAATTTTCTTAGCTACAAAAAAGTTCTTTTGACATTTTCCTCTGAAACCATTTGTTTTCGATATAAATCCATATTTAATAGAAATAAAAATTCTCACGTTTTATCAATTAATTATGTACTGGATAGAATGATTCCTCAAAACATCATATGAAAGAGCAGTTGTTTTTATTAATTCCTCTCAATTTTTATCTATTAAATTAGCCAAGCTAACACGATAGTGATAATGAAAGAAACAGAAATATCAGCGACACTATCGAAAAAACATACTCTCCTTGATCCTTTGGTCTTAGTGTAATCTCATTCATCAATATCACTTCAAAATGTTTAATCGATTAATCATTAATTTGTTATAGTCTAGGGATACCTTTATTATTGCATTAATTGTTCTGTTTTTATCGAGTTTATTATCATTTTCTTTAGTCAAACATTTTAAAATAGGAAAAAGAAAAATTCTTTGCCTTGTTATTAAATAATCCACAATAATCATTTCCCTTTTTTTTTATTACATTAACATAGTTGAAAAACTACGGTCTGTTGCAAGTAGTTGTTGATAATTTTTAAGGCATAAATTGCTATCGTTACACGGTTACAATGTACGTGTTAAAGGCCTCAACCGTACGATTTACCGAATTCCTCAATTTATCAATTAATTACATAGTTGATGAAAACCAAAAAAAAAAAACATTCTATCTAGTTCTCTGTCTTTTTCCACTGTATTTGTGTATTTTTTAAACATTTGAAGATGAGAAAAAAGTGCACAATGGGACACATTGTTGAGATATCGAGGCTGAGGGTGAAGAGAAATCGTGAGAAAGGTGAAAAATAATTTAATGTTTAATAGAGAAAATAAATTATCACCTTGTTAATTAATTAATCTTTAATTGTCCTCAATTCTGAAAATTTCCAAAAAGCACAAGACATTCTTACTGATTAAGATGTTATCATAAATTAAATATTTCGTGTATCCACTCAACTCAATATTGATTAATTAATTAATTAATGTTTTTTTTTTTAAAATGAATTTTAAAATGATTAATATCATTTTTATTCTCGTTGAGTTTGAAAATACGATTTTACAACACCTTTGCCAAAAATAAAGGTGTCGATGCATGAATATATCTATATATAGATTTCAACTGTGTCTGTTGTACATGAGTTTATGTGTGGTATGTGCCAGATTGATAATTATTATTTTCCCCATGTTTATTCCATCATTTTATTTTATTTTCTTTCATCCTTCAACTCTATGTTATTTTTTTCTCTCTTCATTCCTTATGGATGCAATTAGGGCTAGAGACATGGGCACCAATGAGTGAAAAATGAATAAAAATTTATCATCTTTTAATCATTTGGTAACTAGATGTTGTCTCAGGCCACTGCAATAAGGAAAATCTGAAGAATTTTGACTGTTGTTAGGCTAAAAGGTACTAGCCTCTGGTGGCTGGGACAGTTTCATGTTTTCTTTGAGTGTCATTAGACGACGTAACTCTTGGAGCACTGTCTTGATTGTGTACTCACGTTGCCATTTTGCAAGTACTGGTACACTGCGATTATCCACCTAAATTGACAGAATAAAGTTTCAAATAATTAAAAGCAGTTGATTTGATGTTCATTAATCATTGGATTATCTAGTAAATGAGATATTTTACGTAGAAATGTATAGAGACCTTTTTTGTGGGATTTTTTCATACCTACAAAAACATTCTCTTGACATTTTCTCCTCGAGTGACTCATTACCTAGATAATTCAATAATTACCAAAAACCCCATCGAATAAAGTTGAAAAAACTAAAAAATGATTTACTACCGCTCCAGTGGTATTGTTGATATAATTCATATTAATCCTCGTCAAAAATCTCACGTTTGGAGCATCATCAGGATATCGTTGGCCACAGTCTATCCTTAAACTATACATTCTATTCTCATATGGCGTCTGTAAAATAAATAATCCACATAATTTTCCTACTTACTCTTGCGAATATATTTCAATTGAAATAAAATTAATATTATGAATATTCTCACCCTGGGCGGCCCAATGATCATGCCAATCCAGTGAGTGAGAGTCATGTCATCATCATTCTCCAGTCCCCAACTGATAGTACCATCCCCAACGCCCTTCTGACCCTGCTCCAGCTCCTCGAGTAGACGAAAGTTCCTTGGAACGACTGTAATAAAATTCAAATCAATCAATCGTGACGTGAGTCAGTAAAATCAAACAATTAACCCTGTCATGGAGTCTTTTGGAGGTTAAGAGTCCTCTCAAAGTTGCTCAAAGTCCAGACTCAATCATCCCACGTCCCAGCCCATTTTACCATATTTAAAAATCAATTTTACGTATCTGGGAACGACCTTAATCCCAAGAATAACAAAAATAGCTGATAAAATTAATTAAAAGTCTTGTGAGTGTGACATTGGCTCAAATTCAATGAAACTGTCAAACTTATTGTTGAACTTGACCCCCTCAACAATTTAATTGAAATAATTTACATTCTAATTGACTAAATAGATTTATGAAGAATAAAAAAAGCTATAAAATTTAACACAAAATTTTGAATGCTCCACTTTGTGAATTTGACTTACCAACACCGGCCGTGGGCACCGCCATGATCACGAAATATCTGTGGTGCACGTTATTATTTCAACCAAAACAGTCGGATATCCTGCCGGTTTAGGGACTAACTTAACTGATTAAACGTTTATTTTTTAAGAAACTAATAACACGATAAGTTTATGTCTTTATATTAATTGTCTGAGGTGTGAAGAAAGTCGTGGGGTGAGTGTGTATCGTTAATTCGACGAAGTTTTCACCAAAAAATACCTACACCAACCTCTCGGAGGTTGCCCGTGTCTCTCTGTGTATGTGTGTGTGTGTGTGTGTGTGTGAATAGAGTGAGAGTATTGGGCAAAGAGAATAGATCTATCCTCATTCCTCTTTGTGTACAGTTTTGTGAAGTATGATCGGAGCGCCCCTCCACCCCCTTGTGTTAGTTCCTGGTAATTCAGCGGGAGGCGCGTCAAACAGTGTGCGCATGCGCATATTATTGTACAGAAATATGCATGAGGGGGTTTATCCATAAATGTTGATATTATTTACTACTTTACTCGTTTTTTTCATGAAGAATTATTTGGAGCAGTTTTCTTATACTATTTAAATTCGTAACTGTTGAGCTTGTAATAATCAATCAACTGAACGGATCAATAAGTAAAAACTAGAAATCGAACGAAATCATGAAAATTCATGATTTATTAAATTTTTTGAGTAAAGTGGATAGATTCAAATGTTTTTAGAAAGGGAATGAGAGAAGAATTGTTGAGAATATGAATTTTTAAATATTGAAAATGTTGGGTACAAAGAGGAGAACGTTCAAGCGTCACTTGACAGAAGCCCTTGTTGCTGGTTTATGTTTACTCGTGTTTTGTGAATATATAATTTATTATATTGTCCTTGTACAGGTGAGTAATGTTTATTAAACATTCTAAATTGATCAAACTTAATTCAGTAGAGTAGTGCTATTGTAAAGACGATTCAACTCGACTTTTTAATAATTATCTCTGAATCTAGAGGAAATAGTGAAATTTTTATAAGGACAATTTTTATAGAGCAGAATGAGAGCTACAAAAAAGGTTCTTATGGAAATTTCATGATTTTCCTTAGTTTGGAAGATATCCAACAAAAACAAAAGTCCGAGCAAAATTGAATTCAATCACTTCATGACGAAGTTGATAACGATTGTTGATGATTTATTGATGTTGCTCAGTGTGGATGGCCTTCACTGGATCCCCAGAAGGTTGATGCAACAATAGCAGCTCCAAAGGCAGAAGAGAGACCTGTTAAAGCAATGTTCATTGCTGACACCCACTTGTTGGGATCACGAAAGGGTCACTGGTTTGATAAACTTCGAAGGTACATGAAAAATTGATTTTTTATTTGATCAGTAATTTTTCAATTAAATTTCCTGGCTTTTTCAGAGAATGGCAGATGTACAGGGCTTTCCAGACAGTCATGGTTCTCCACAAACCCGACGTTGTCTTCATATTAGGTATTTGAAGTCACTTGAAAAATCATTAAAAGAAGGAAATGGATGAAATTGAAATGAATTTGTGAATATCTCCGAAAGGAATAGAACAAGAGAATTTTATCAAAAGACATTTTTTGTGGAGAATTGAATTGGCTATAAAAAAGTTCTTATGATATTTTTCTCTAAACTCAGTAGTTCCAGAGATATTTACTGAATAAACTCATAACATTCTCAAACTCATTGAGAAAAATAAAAATTAATAGTTGTTTACATGAAAGAAATTATTCCCAGGAGATGTTTTTGATGAAGGCCTCTGGTGTGGCTCAGCAGAGTTCGAGGCATATGTTGTGAGGTTTAATTCCCTCTTCGCAGTGCCCCAGAACACGTACATGTATGTTGTAGCTGGAAATCATGACATGGGATTCCATTACATGATAACTCCATACTTGAATCAGAGATTCATGAATGCAATGAGAGCACCGAGTGTCAGGAGGGTGACAATTAGAGGGAATCACTTTGTCCTAGTCAACAGTATGGCCCTGGAGGGGGATGGCTGTTTCCTCTGCAGGCCAGCTGAAGTTGCTTTGAATAAAATTGCCAAACACTTGAAATGTGCCAGGGGAATTGGCGTGTGTAATATTCAGAAGTCTATCAAGAGGTACAGCAGGCCGATACTCTTGCAGCATTATCCAATGTACAGAGAGTCTGATTCGTTGTGTTCTGAGCCCGATGAGGCACCTGAGGAGATCAAGGATATTAAATTCAGGGAGAGGTGGGAGTGTTTATCCAGAGAGGCCTCTGAACAACTTCTAGATATACTCAATCCTAGGTTAATCGTTGATGGACATACTCATCATGGCTGCAGAAAGATGCATGGGGAGAATATCCTGGAAGTCACTATTCCATCCTTCAGCTGGAGGAATAAGAATAATCCCTCGTTTTTAATGGTAATTATATAACATTATTCAATTCTAGTGGATATCTTCAGATGAAAAAGGTTTAGAAAATATCGGAGGTATTTTGAGTAGATTAATTGATCGATGTGAGTTGGAATGATTAGTTTTGTATGTTCAATTGCAGGGTGTCTTTACTCCCAACAACTACGCTCTCTCAAAATGTTACATGCCAGAGGAATCAACCGTGATATCTATCTACACCTTTGGTGGATTTTTTATAGTAATTTATTTACTCATCAGAGCAAAACAGAGGATGAATCGTCACAACTTCTTGAAACTTCACTGACACACGTTTTATTGATATGATTTTTCATGTCCTCAAAGTGTTTTTTTTTGTAATTTTATACACAGTTATTTCGGTGCAAAAGTATGGAAAATAATTTGACGTTGATTGACGAACATTTACCACAGAATAAAAGTGTACGTAAAATAAATAATCATTCGTGAAGAAATTTTATTATTCTAGATTTCATTTTTATGTTCATTCATTCAATGATTGAATGAGTTTTCAACAATGAGATTTTCAAATTTTTGTTGAATTTTGGATTATCTCGATAATTAGTGATTTTAGGAAAAAATGTTAGGAGACATTTTTTGTTAGAAATCCTGTCAGCTACAAAAAAGGTCTTTTGACATTTTCTCCTAAAATCACGCATTTCTGAGATAATTGTACAAATAATAAAAATGTCCAGATAAACCCCTTAAAGAAAAATTTTCAATTCTCACATTTTTTACTCTTTTACCTCCAATTTATCAGATCATCGCACACATACAATTATTTATTCTTAAAAAATTATTATTTTACAAAATATAATGTTAACAAAGTCCCTACACTCTGACATTTAATTGTAATCTATAATAATCAACTTATTTCTCTCTATTTTACTTTGTTTCTCTTATTTGGAATTGTCCAATTTACCGAAAAATAAATAATTCGGCTGGATTTACTCTGGCCTCCACTCACCTCTCGACGAGAGAGATTAATTCAAAGATTTAAAAAAAAAAAAAAATATTACATAAATTCTCACTTGACTCAATAATTTTGACTAGTCAATTTTGACAGCTGCGTAGATCTTTCGAATAAACGCGTACGCAGCAAAAAATCCAATTGTTCCAGTCAACAGCCAAAAAGTAAGCACCATGAGTGTTGTGTAACCAAAGTACATCAGTGTTGGAACTAATTCCGTTATTTCGAGTTTTGTCATAAAGTAGAATACTGAATATGCCAATACGTAAACAGCAGAACCACCACCGACTATGAAACTTCTCCACCACCATCGATAATCCTGAAAAAATTGAAAAAAATTCATGAAGAAATGCGTTTTTTTGCAAATATCGTTGAAACGAAGAGATTTAGGAGAATTTATCAAAAGACATTTTTTCTATCCCTTAAAATTCCCTACAAAAAAGGTCTTTTGATAAATCTCTCTAAACCCCTTATTTTACGAGATATCCCTGAAATAAACACCACATAAATTCCTAAATCATCTCCTCTCACCCCTAAACCATAGATTAATTAAGAAAAATTCTCACCTCTCCACACAATTGAAAATAAACCATAACAATGGATATCTGTGAGCACGATATAACCAGAATACAGAAGACGAGAAAGAGGAAGCCAAAGAGGTAATAAAACTGGTTCTCCCACAGTGCATTAAGAATGAAAAATAACTCGATGAAAACTGCTCCAAATGGCAGAATTCCGGCCATCAGTGTACTGCAATAAAAAATCGATAATAAATTAATAATAATTCTCGAAAAATCCTAAATAATCATCACATCATATCCACTCACCATAAAATTGGATTCATGTACCACAATTGTTCAGGCACTTGTCTGGGTATCTGATTAGTTCTAACTGGATGTGTAAACGGTTGCTTCCTATACCCAAAAAAGTATCCAAGATAGACAAGTGGCAATGATATACCAAACCACAAGCACAAAAGTGCAAGCATAGTGGGAAATGGAACAGCTCCAGAGCTGTGTTTTCCCCAGATGAAGAAATTCAAGAAGAAGCAAGTTGTGAAGACAATTCCAGGATACAATGTAGCAGTGAGTAGAGCAGCACGTTTCCACTCTCTTCCCTTCATTGTTTTATAGAGTCTGGCTGAGAAATATCCAGCCACAAGTCCTGAAAATACGTACAGGAAAATGGCACAAGTGGCTAGAGCACCTCTGCTCGCTGGTGAGAGCATTCCCAGCATAGCAAAGAATATTGTGATTAGTGCCATGAAGAATATTTGAATTCCACTTCCAATAACTGCTGCAAAAAATCTGGAATTGGTGGGAGGTCGAAAAACATCTCCATGGACTAGTTTCCAACCAGTTTCTTCAATCGATTCATCCAATCCAGCTAATGAATCACTCTCTCCAGCATTGTAACGAGCAATGTCCCTTCGTAGGGTTCTCACCATGATCATCGTGAGGATTCCAGAGAGGAAAACAACAACTGCCACTGAATTTATTATTGAGAACCAGTGGATCTCGACGTCAGTCATGCCTAGATAAATGTCCCATCTACTTGCCCAACTCACGTCTGACTCTGTCCACTCGACTGAGTAGAGAAAGAGTAGTCTTGTGCCTTTAGGGTTGACCTGTTGAGGACCTATCTGCAGGGGTGGCTGACAGTCGTTACCTTCAAATTCTAGTTCATTGTAGTTTACTGATCGAGCTTCTACTTCAAAGCCAACGACTCGGAATTCATTACTGCAAATTGGAGAGTTTTATTTTTATTTTAATGGTTTAACATAATTGAATATATCTCGGGAACTACTGGGTTTAAGAGGAAATAGCAAGAGACATTTTTTGTAGAGAATTTAATTTTCTAGAAAAAATGTTTTTTGACTTTTTCTCCTAAATCCACTATTTCTCAAGATATTGGCAAAATTCTCACTTCACCATGAAGAAATACAGAATTCTTACTCACTCTCCATGCTTGTGATAACTCAATTTGAGTTTCAGATAATTATTAATATACACTTTATCCCTCACGACCTCTCCAAGTCGATACCCATGATAAACACTGACACTGTCATCCTTATGAATTTTCTTGGTGGCTGCTGGTAGATTATCAATCAGCAAATGCACAGTATATTCATGTTTAATTCTCTCAATAACTCGTTTGGACTCATCCTCGGTCCAGGTCATGGGGTTCTTGGGTGCGTGACAGAGGAGTCTGCAGGGGACATTTTCTGCCATTGCCACTTCGTAGGGAGTTGTGACAATGCGATCACCACGAAGTACCTCACCTAGGTTCTCAGATTTGTAGACAAATGTTCCATTTTTTGGTAAACAAAAGGGAAGAGAGTAGTACTCGTAGGGCAATTGTGTATGTGTGCTGGTCATTTTGACAGCTTTGACGTCGATCTTCTGGGATTTTTTGAACTCCACTGGGGCCACACCAGGTACGTAAAAACCTTGGGTCAATGACAGGAGTAGTGACAGGAGCACGACACAAGTCCATCTTAATCTTTCCTGCAATTGTTTCAATGTTAATTCAAGGGGCAAATCAACAAGTGATAAAGGAATTTTAGTACTCGTGTCTCTTGTCAAATATGATAACCATTGTATAACCAACAATCACTCGGTTGACAAGTGAAGAGAGTGATTTAAGAGGATTTTAAAGAATTATTGTTGAGATTTTTCTGAGTATTTTGAGGTTCTCAATTTTTGGAGCTAGTGATTGGAACAGATTTGAGGGTTTTGGGGTCTTTTATGGGTTCAGAAAAATTTTTAGATATTTACCATTGTGTGACGTTACTCACTACCGAAAGGCGCCACGCCGATTATATTCTTCTGTATTGTAACAGGCCGCGTTCAATTCAACACTCAAACTTTTATTACATCGAAAACAATTTTTTTTGTGAATAATTTCGAGTTTCTCCGTGGGTTCGGTCGGCGCTGGATGTGGCTGCGCATGCGTAGAGTAATTTTTTCAAATTTGCGATTGTATTTTTTTAATAATTTTTATCATCTTATTGAAAAAGCAATTATCTTGATAACTAGTAGTTAAAAAAAAAATTTTAGAAGACATTTTTTTTTCAATTTTTTAAGCTATAAAAAAAGCCTCCTGACATTTTTTTCTCTAATCACTCGTTATTCAGATAAAATGAAAAATTTTACTTTTTCTGTTGCTTCGTCACTTTTTTTTTTTAATTATTTAGAGAAAAATATCAAAAGATCTTTTCGATAAATCAATCATTTTTTTGTCTTGTAATAATTAATTAAAGTGATAATGAAAAAAATGTCTTTTTCTATTCAACAACTCTGCAATAGAGTTTGGACATTTTATTAAATACAATTTCCTACAATTTTCAGTTATTGATATTGAATTGAATCAAATCTCAAGATACCACGAATAACAAAAACATCTGAATAACGTGAGAGTTTTTGTTCTTTATTTCTCTTATTTACATTGAATGAATTGATTGATTTTCCATAATATCGGTGTTGGATGGCTGAAAACTGAGTGTTGACACCACAAGCTTGAGGAATAAAATTGTAGAATTCAACTCGTGACTTGGGATGCTCTGCCCTCATCCGATGTCTCGATTATTCAGTAAATTCTATTCAACTTATATAACTACGCTTCATGAGTTTTGGTAATTCTTCTTGCTTTATTTTTTCTTTTTCTTTTTTATCTTCTCCATTGCTGTTAAATCGTGTCAAGTGACAGACGATTCTCATTGTGTATAAAATTTGAGACACATTGACTTTTACTTCTTTTTAGGGATGAATGCTAATTTAGTATTTTTTACAGTTGTCCATTTGTGTTTCTTCATCCAGTAGACACCGACTATCAAGATTGAGAAGATGAACATGCTCTGGAAAATAAAATAGATGAATAAATATATTAATCAGATTAATTTATCAAATTTTTTGTTTTACCTTAATAAATAACCTCTTCCTTTCATCGTACTCGTGATTGGATGTCCACATCAAAAATGTGGCAACATCCTTAGCTATTTGAGATGCAGTTGGTGGTGTACCATCCTCGTACTCAAGGACTTCGTCATAAACGACCTGAAATGAAAAATTACAAGATAAAATGAGAATCAAAGAATTGATCAAAAAGAACATTTTGGTAATTTCATAAATATCTCGAGAGCCAGTCTATCTAGACTAAAATGTCAAGAGACTTTTTTTGTAGCTTAAGAAATTTCCAACAAAAAGTGTCTCTTGATATTTTACTCTAAAATCCATCGTTATCGAGATAATTAAATATTTAGCGATATGAAAAAAATTGACTTGTGACGTTTCACCAGTTCATCCTTCGAGATGTTTTAATTTGTTTGAAAATAATCAATGATTGATATATTTACCTGTCCCATACCGATGGCTCCTCCAGGGAAGTAGGGATTGAAATACTGGCCCTCCCTGATTGGAATGCCAGCTGGAGGGTCACAGTAACCAGTCAGCAGGGAGAATACATAATTCTGTGAAAGAAAATTCAAATTTCATTTTTGAAATATATCTCAGCATGTTAATTTCATTAAATTGTTGATTTGAGCTTTTTAGATGAAAAAATAAAAGGAAAAAAATATGTTACCTCTCCATTATGTCTTGCATTGATAATGTACGAGAGATCTGGTGGATAAGCACCGTTATTAGCAGCACGTGCAGCCTCTTCATTGGGGTATGGGCTGGGCACGTAATCCGAGAGTTTACCCGGTCGCATAAAGTACTCGCCAGTGTCATCAGGGCCATCCTTAACCTGGATCTCCTCGGCGAGGGCCTTGGCCTCCTCCTCCGTGTGCGTTACATCCACAAGATGACGATAGGCTACGAATTGAAGACTGTGGCAGGCAGAGCAGACATTCTTGTAGACTTCCCAACCACGTCTCATACTGAGCAAAAAAAAAAAAAATCCAATTGTTTATAAACATACTCTTGTGTTTAAAAATGTCAAATGTCATTCTAGAGAATAATTTTACACCTATTATCCTATTTTAACTACAAAAAAAAATCACCTGGCATGATCCAAAGATGCGATAAGCCCATGAAAACTCCATGGATAATTTGGAGGGTGGGCAATAAGTTCAAATGCTTTAACCGAGTTCTCCAAAGTGTATAGCAGTGCACCAATGCCACCAACAGCTACACCCAGACACGTTGTCATCTGCAACCACAAATGATCAATCTCCCCTCAAGGACTGAATTACAAGAATTAAGGATAATTTGGAAATGCATTTAAATTAGAAAATTGAAATTATCTGTTTAACCTACCGCTTTACGACCCCTAGACCAGTCTCTAACTGTTGAGAATTGACTAGCCTGGAACATGGAACATTAAATAATTAATTAGACTAATTAATAAAACTGTTAAAATTAATCTAGTAAGTAAAGTCGTAAAGCTAGACTAGTCAACTCAACTCAACATCTAGTTATCAATCAATACCTCTGAATCTGATGGAGATGGGAAAATTTTCATAAAGACCTTTTTTGTAGAGTGAAATGAGAGCTCTAGAAAAGGTCTTAATAAAAATTTCAATATCTTTCTTAGATTCCGAGATATTCAACAAAAACTGGAGCCTGCTTGATATTGACATATCTTGCTTCACCACTCACCAGTGAATTTTGTCATTCTGCAGTAAATAGTGAAAAATAGTAGAATAATAGCAATTGTGGGGAGTTTGTTTTGATCTTCGTCTAGTCATAGTATTACTTGTCATGTGCTGTCGACAGATACTCTGGGCTGAAGTGAATCGGAGCAGGTTACAATAAGAATATATAACTATTACATAACACATTGAAAATTCATTGGTGCAACTCTACTAATTCCCTCGTGTCCACGTATCCACAACAGGTTAATTAATAACATAAAAAATTAATCCAATAATTATCGAGATAATTGTCAAATTAAGGGAATAAATGTCACACACACACACACACATCACGAATCATAGGGTCACAGACAGCAGTCCAGTGGGCATTAATACCACCCATCATAATTCACTAAGAATATCCGTGATTATCAGTGATAATGAATTATTAATGAAACTTGATTTTTTTCAATTATTTATTCACTGTTTATTGACTCACCTGATTGAATAAACTCGCATTGTTGGGCTTTAAAAGACCTGATCGACAAATTCTACCGATCGACGCTGCCATCTTGGCCAGAGGTGCAATGTGCAAAGAGCGCAAGTCAATATCATGACTGTTAACCAAGTTACAAATTAAAAATTCTGATAAAAATCTTGAAAAAGTCATTGAAAATCCTCATTTCTCTGTGATTAAAAAAAATTTAATTTTCTTTAAATGGAAATATTTAAAAAATAATTTTTCTGTCAAAATGAGACTATAGAAAGTCTCTCAATTGACTCAAATCAATTCTACCAATATAGTTATTCAAATTTTTGAGAGAATTGATTTATTTTAATGAATTTTACTGATAAAACTCATGAAATTTAAAGTTTTTAATAAATTATTTCCTTTGATAAACCTGAAATAATCATTTTTTTGGCATTTCGACTAGCAAAAATTGTAGAATAATTGATTTAGAGTGCGCATGCGCGTAATTGGCAGCAGTGATTCAAGTTTCCAGAGAGGGCCTGAGCAACGGTGTCGGCTTGCTGGCTTTGTCAGATGGTGTCGCGTATCCTTTAACATCGCATCAATCATTGTGAAAAGTAAATTGAATCAAAATGAGCGCTGGAATGCCAGAGCTTGGCTCTAAGATCAGCCTAATATCGAAGGCCGATATAAGATACGAGGGAAGACTATTCACCGTTGATCCACAAGAGTGTACAATCGCCCTTGCCAATGGTATGTTACAAGCTTTATTCCACTTTTACAGTTAAAACAGGGTATTTAACAAAATTCAAGATGGAGGGACATTTTATGGTAGCATCATCCAGCTCCATTTTACCCTGGCTAGTGGGTACATCGGTTGAAATTAGAGATACGATTTTATGGACCTGAGGGAATTTATTTGGTAATTGTTTCATCATCGTTCTGTGGACGTTTGTGCAATCGGAGTTTTTTTTTTTACCGAGTTCATCATCCCGCTTGTTTTTTCGTGGGGGGACAACAACGGGGGTCAACCGGCAAATATTGTAACGGATTTATCATTCGGTAATTTCTCTTGTCTCGAGGAATTTTTTCTAGGAGAAGATTTCATAAAGTTTTGCTCCAATTTTCGAGGATTTTTATTCCCTAAATTTTGGTCTATTTGGGGTTTTCTTGAAGTTTTGGAGCAATTATGTTTTTTGGAATTATTTCTGAATGATTAATGAGAAAATTCTGGTTTAAAAAATGTCATTTTAATATTTTAGGGGAAATGTGAATGAATAATTGTGAAATTCATGGCCTCCTTTGGGAATTAAGAAAATTCTCGATTTTTCTGAATTTCTATTTTTCCTCTGTATCGAGTAGTTTGCCTTTAATCGACAATGGAATCCCGGTTTGCCCATTGTCTTGATCGACGTGCTTGTTTACATAGTTGTCCTTGTTGCTGTGAAGACACAATTATAATCCCTGACTATTGTCGTGAATTGAATTTGATGAGAAATGAATAATACGGTTGTATGATTTTTCGAGTGAAATAGATGTTATTGACAATTTTTGGAAATTAATTTTGTATTTGATATTTGTATTTACAGTACGTTCTTTTGGTACGGAGGATAGGGAGACGCAGTTTTCTGTGGCACCGCAAAATCAAGTTTATGAGTATATTTTGTTCAGGGGTTCGGATATCAAAGATATTCGGGTTGTCAATAATGTAAACACGCTACCCAATGATCCAGCTATTGTGCAGGTGAGTTATAAATTTCATTGACCCATTGAAGACTTTTATTTTATTCAGATGAAAATTGTACAAACTTGAATTTGAAACTCATTAAATTATTTTTTGTGAATATTTCAAAATCCTTCAGACTTGTTAATTTTCCATTTGTCCATGAAACTAGTGGTTTGAGGATAAAATGTCAAGAGACCTTTTTTGTAGCCTATTAAATTTCCGATAAAAAATGGTTTTTGACATTTTACCCTAAAACCGATATAATTGCATATTCAAACAAATGGCTATAATAACAGATGACCGTGCAGCCATCAATGGGCCAACAATCCTATCAACCTCAACCAGGCTATGGACATCCTATGATGGGTCCCCAGATGGGACCAATGGGTGGTCAGTATGGTGCGCCCTATGGCATGGCCATGGGTGCGATGGGTCCTGTTATGGGAATGCCAGGAGCCATGAGAGATCCCCGTGTACCCATGAACAAACCGAATAGTGAGTTGAGCTCTGGCCCTGGTGAACCAAACGTCATCAATATCCCAAATTCACTGCCGACGGCGAACGTCAAGCCGTTGACAAAAGATCAATCTCTGGAACATGGTAAATTATTTTTGCTATGAAAAAATTAAACTATTGCAAAACAGAGACTGAAGTGCCTAAACAGCTTTTATATTACTTTTAATCACAATCTCATGCTTCTGCTTTTTTTCTTTTTCTCATTGCAGTCATTCATAGTGACGCTGTTAAAGGTTTGATCAGCTTTATTGAACTTGTTACTCGTTTGTTTTAATATTATTTTTCATACCAGCCAATGCCAGAGTTTGAGATTTTTGCTTTTGCTTAACGTCCAATCGTCCAATTATACTGAAATATCCTCAATCATTCCTCGATTAACACCCACTCGCTTGCTATCTAAATAACCGCATGTCTCATTTATTTACCTACTAGATGAATAGAAACAACAGTTGTAACTTGAAACACTCGTCATGTTTAATTACAAATAATCAGACAGCTGATATTTATTGAGGTTGAATCTCTGACAAATTGGAGCAGAAAATGAGAAAAAATAATTCCGAAGTAAAATAGTTGAATGAAATGTGTGAAATATCTCAGAAAGTACGGGAGATTACGAAATTTTCATAGATACCTTTTTTGTAGCTCTTGATTTTTTCTACAAAAAATGTCTCTTGATAATTTTCTCCAAACCCCTTTCTTCCGGAGATATTCACCAAATTATCAACACATCCGGTTTTATCTCCTCTTTTGCTCTTCTTTGGAATGATTAACTCATCAACCATCCATTGTTTTTGTTTCCTTGAATTCGATGTAATTGTCCTCCTGGTGATCCTAACAACAATTTGGAACCCATCGAGCCCCAAGGACTTTAAAATTAATTTAATTTTCTAATACTAGGTGTCTTGGAGATGCTGAGTGGAGCTTCACGTTCAACCACTCCCACTTCGTCTCTACTGACAAGAAAGAGTCCCACGAATGATCAGGGCACTCAGGTTGGTCACCAACAGCCCCAGCAGAATCAGCAGGCACCAGTGGGTAAAGTTGGTGATAAACCAACAAATAGGACTGTTCAACCACTTCAACGAGAGCGTGATGGACAATCGAGGGGTCGCACTGGCAGTGGAATGTCTCAGTACAGTGACAGTAAGAGGGATCAGATACGCGATCAAATACGTGAACAGATGCACCAAGATGGACAGATGCAGCATCAGGGACAGATGCAACATCGTAATTTACATATGGGTCAGGGTGGTCCACGTGGCAATCGTGGTGGCTGGATCCCACGCGGTAATATTCAACGTGGACGTGGCAGAGGTGGACGTGGTGGTATCTTCCGTTCTAATCAACCTGGAAATGCTGGAGGAAAGCCCAAAAATACACTCAAGTTTGATAATGATTATGACTTTGAACAAGCAAACACTGAATTTGAGGAATTGAGGTGAGTTGACGTTTGATTCAAATTATTATTCATTTGGTCAGCGCATGATTTGTGCCGGATTCGTTTCGATGATTATCTCAAAACGACAAATGTGGATATCATGCGAGAGTAATTGATACGTTATTAAAGCCGTTTGTAATTATATTAAATGGTTTACGCTACGTATCTACAGTTTTTACAATTGTTACATAACTTGTGTGATCAGTTGTTGAATTATCTGGATAAACAATTGTTTTGGAGAAAATCATCAAGAGACCTTTTTTATAGGAAATTAAATGATTTACAAAAAAGGTCTCTTGACATTTTATCCTGAATCTACTCACTCCTCAGATATAATCTTGTTTTACAATATGTAAAAAAAACTTTTGAATTGCTTCATCTCCAGATCTCGATTGGCAAAAACCAAGATTGACGCAGGTACTGAGAATGATAAGAAAGACGACAGTGGTAATGAGACAGGTGCTGGTGAGAATGAGCAGGAGGAGGACTCGGATGTGGTGCACTACGACAAAGCGAAATCATTCTTCGACAATATCAGCTGTGAAGCTGTGGAGAGGAGTAAAGGGTCAGTATAAATATATAAAAAAAAAAAAAAATTAAAAATTATTCTCATTTGTCCGTCCAATCATCATCATCATCATATTTTTTTTTTTCTTTTTTTTTTCTTTCATTCATGTTTTGTTTTTGTTTGTCGTGTTGACTTACTTGGTCCCGGAATCAATCGATTCCATGCTGTCTAATTATCATTAGAAGATCTCAACGTACGGACTGGAGAACCGAGAGAAAGCTCAACTCTGAGACATTTGGTGTATCATCAACGAGACGTGGTGGTTTTCGTGGACGTGGTTACTATCATAATCGTGGAATGTCTGGTGGAATGTATCGTGGTAATCATCAAAATAATGGAGGACAAATGGGTGGTTATCGTGGCAATTACAGAGGACAACGTGGTGGTAGTAATGCTAATCGTAAACCTGGACAAAATCAATCCAACAATCCTCCACAAAATCGCAGTAGCAACGAACAGAATTCCAATCAGGTGCAGCAGAACAGTCGTCTCTTACCTGGTGCAGTATAAAAATCAATTAAAATCAACAGATAAAATTATTCTCCCCATTACCCATTAAATAATTTAGATTTAAAAAGAAAAAAAAAACAATGATTGAGAAAAGTTTAATCGACAAATGGGAAAAGACTTTACAAGTATTTACCATAGATTAAGATTTTTACAAATATGTGCTTCAACAAATTGAATATTAGATTTAATTTCAATCACAATAAATTCCCCACTTTTCGACTGATTAAAATGGAGAATAAAAACAAAAGTATTTAATCTCTGGATTAATGATTTCAAATCATTTGTTACTGATAATCCGAGAATATCGAAGGCCAATCGAATGATTTATTTTGTAAATTATTAATGATGCAATGGGTTTTGGGGAGATGTTATAAATAATGAAATTAATTGAATAATTAAACTTGATAAAAGTTTTTTCTGAGGCTTCGATGGAACTGGCTGTATTTTAAATGTATCATGAGACATAGATTTGTAAAAAGGGTAATGGAGTTTTTTTTTTTTCATCTGTTAATTACATCTCAGTGTTCTCTCTCTCCCTTCGATTTGTATGACTGAAGTACTGTAATTGGCATAAAATTAATTAATTAATTAGAGAGAATGGTTTGAGATGCTGGACTTTTTTAAAGTTTAAAAAAAAAAATGGTATAGTTGGTTTGTATCCGCCCAGACGGAAGTCGATGGAGTATTTTATTGCCAGAGGGGTGGGAGAAATTACTGAGATTAAAAGGGAAAATAATAAATAAAATGTTCAAGAAAATAATACAATCATCAAAACTGAATACCACGTGTTTTAAGTTTCGTGGTAAAATTGATAATTATTTGGCCATCGTGAATAAATTAAAATAATTAGTTTTCAAGTGTAAAAAAAAAAAGACGATAAATTATCCCAAATGAGTTTGAGTGATAGCTTATCAGTGTGAAATGCCTCATGGGTATAATATGTAATAAATGTGAAATTACGGGGGATGAAATGGAGGAGAGATGAATTAAAAGTACATGAGAAATTAGAATGAAAAAACAGAAAAATATGAGAAAGAAAAAAAAAACATAGTGTATCGTAAATTAGTCAATTTTTTCGTGGGACGTTTAATGGTTTAAATTAATAAAACTCGTTGCCGGAACGACGAAATACCGAAACGAATGAATTTAAAATAAAATCGGTACAATTGTCACATAAATCAATTTAAAAAAAGAAAAACGAATTTGTTAATTGGCGACAGTGAGGTCAGAATAGGGGATAATGAATCCAGGGGAAAAAAAAAAAATTAAAACGAGAGATGAAAATTGTCATCAATACGAATTACAATTATTATTGATTATTTACTATAATTTTTTTTTTTTACAATAAACAAAAGGCATGAAGGGGAGATGAAATGGGGGAAAAGTGAGATGAAGAGAAACTATCGAATGAGCCCAAAAAAAAAATAGAATTAGGAGACGATACGCGATTGATTCCGAAAATTGAAAAAAAAAACAGCCTAGAACTTTAATGATAGTTGACCATAAACAGAAAATTGAATATTGAGTGGCCAGATGAATTGAAAAAATTGAGTTTTTAGGTTTTTTTTTATAATATTTACTGAGGGTGTTTTTGATCTTACAGAATGTCTAGACTAGTATGCGTATGTACGAGAGTTCAGTGAATATGATTGCACGGTGATTATTGTCATAGACAAAATAGGAAAATGGTGGGGAAAAAAAAAAAAAAAAAAATATGCAATGATTAATTAATAATACAATACAAAGTGGTAAATTGTTCGCGGCTGTTATTTTTGTATGGTCCCCCAATACGGGTCCCGTCTCAAATAAGTATATATATACATAATACATAAAACAAATGGATATGCGAGATATGGAGATGATGCAAACATACACATTATTTGAACGTTCGCTGTCTGGATGAAGAATAAATCAATGATTAAATATTAATATGAAACTCTGTTTTATGTTTATTTCTTCTTTTTTTTTTTTTTCTTTTTGCGGTCGCGATTATTCCTGACAATGAATTTGTTTCTTTACAGAGGATATTGTGATTTCCCAATGATGAAAATAATAATGAAATGAAGAAATTGATTGAACAACTCGTTTTTTTTTTACTCAAAAAAATTCCTTTATTTTTTTTATTCACTTACTATTTCTATTTACATTACATATGAGGATATTTACAATTTGTGCAGTCTCTTTAGTCGAGTACGAGTACAAGACCTTCTCTCCCTTCCTGAGTCTTAGTTTTGTCTTTAGGGGTGATTTCAATCGGGTGAATCAAGCACAACTGGCAACCCCAGCGGGCAAGCTATCACAGACTTCTCTGAGGGGACGTCCTCGTACTTTTTCAACGGTTTGAGTGACGACAAAGTTATTCTTGTAATGACGCTTCTGAGTGGTGTAGTGAGGAGTTGTAATCTCGAAGGGACCTTTACCATTTTCTACTGCCCATATGCTACCAGAGTCTCCGCACTTGAGGATTGACATGAGTCCTTCAGATACGATAAAGGGGCTGGAGAGAAAATTATTAAAAATCGTCTTGATTCATATGTTGAATGTTCAATTATTTCGTTAACAAGTGATTTTAGAGAAAAATGTCAAGAAACATTTTTTGTGGGAAATTTTCACAGCTACAAAAAATGTATTTTGATATTTTTCACTAAAACCACCGGTTTCAAAGATAAATCAACAAAAATGAAACTTGAATATTTAGTTGACTCATTGATTAATTAATTTAGCAATTAAATACTCACGTTTGAATGGGTAGCTGTTCAAGATTCTTAACAAAATCAGCCTTCATGACTCTGGAGAGGAGTCGATTGGGGCTGTCAATAGTGAGAGCAGTTTCAGTGAGTCCAGGACAGAGAGCCATTACACGCACACCAGTTCTCTCATAATGATAAGACGCCTGAGACATGAAATAATTCTTATCTCCGTTCCCATTTTATCCCATCAGCATTAAAACAGTGAAAATATAACTTACACCGAGTGACTGTGAAAGTCCAATGATGGCATACTTGGTTGCGGTGTAGACTGGCAGCTGAGCTGTCCATTTAAAGTCGAAATACTGAGCGATATTTACGAGAACACCACCATTGCCACCTTGATCTTTGCTCATGTAACGCATTGCCAGTGAAGCTACTGTTATCATCCCCCCCTGATACAAATAACACCAAAATAATTACATAATTGTCTTCATTATTCCCTCAAAACATTGATAATCAATCGATTCAGCAGTAAAACGAGAGATGAACGTAAAATATCGATTTCTCACGTTTCATTAAATCTCGATTATCTCGATAACAATCAATTTTATGAAAAATTATCAAAATACCTTTTTTACGCAGAATTTCATAGTCTACAAAAAAGGTCTCTTGACATTTCCCCCTAAAACCACTCATTACCGACATAATCACGTAATTAAAAACTTGAAAAAAAAAAAATTCCTCCAATTAACTAAAAAAATTTGACTTACAATATTCACAGCAATTTCACGTTCCCATCTCCTCTCATCGAGAATTCCTGCATTATTAATCACAATGTCGATGCAATCGACAATCGTCGAGACATGTTTGAAGGCATCTGGAGAAGCCAAAACAACAACAAAATGAGTCAACAGTTCATGATAGTAATTGTTGAGTATAGCGAGAAGGGAAGATTACCGAGTACTTGAGAGTAGTTTGATGTGTCTGCATGAATAAAGATAATTTTATCATTTCCATAGGACTTGGCAACAGCTCTGACAACTCGTTCACCAGCAGCAGCATCAATATCGATGATAATAACGGTTTTAGCGCCATTCTGAATGAAACGATTGACGAAGGAGTATCCAAGTCCTGCTGCACCACCAGTTATTACGACATTTTTTTCACAGACTAGACCTCTTATTATTTCGAGTTCTTTTGCCTTTTCCTCGGCTGAGGCACGACGACTCTTTGTCATTGGGGATTCTGGAATTAATTGAATAATTAATTGATCAATTAAATTGTTAAAATGTTTCAATTTGTTGAAGAAAAGAGTTTAAATTTTTTTCCATTTTTCTTTTAGCTTCTGATGTGTTTACTTACCCATTACAATTATTTATTTAGCTTTTCAAAGCTCTCGACGATGAGAAGAAGCTCTCGAGTATGTCGATCAAGACTAAACTCTTTGGCTCTTCTCATTGGTATTTATACTTCTTCATCGAGTGATTTGACAATTGTACACGCGCCACCGCGTGGCCATCCCCTTCTTCTTGGAGAAGGCGCGTGATCGGTACAGGGGAAGCGCGCGTGCATATTATAAGAGGGGAGGGTCTTCCCCGAGATCTAGACTCTTCGAGGAACAGGCGTCTGATAACGTTACGAGAATTGTAATGATGACATTTTCATTATTTTTGGAATTATGAAAGGGAAAGTCAAATCGAAGAGGAAGAAATCGGTGGAAAAGAGGGAGAAGGAGGGGAGATAGGAGGGTTTTTGAAAAGACCTTTTTTGTGGAGAATTTGATTCTCTACAAAAATGGTCTCTTGGTATTTTCTTGTAGAGTGGCTCCATTCACAGATAATCACCCGATTAAGAGAAATTAGGGTCGAGGGGTGAAACGAGATGAGTCGAATTCATTTTATGATGTTTTTTTGATGAATATCTCTGATTCTGAGGGAGATACAGAAATTTTTATGAGAACCTTTTTTGTAGAGTGAAGTTAGAGCTACAAAAAAGGTCCTTATAAAAAATTCGCTATCTCTCTCAGATCCTGAGATATTTTCTAAATATTTGATTAATAAATTCATTAGGAGTTCAATGACTAGAAGATTCTGTGGATGATTTCAAGAAAATAGAGAACCAATTAACTGATCAATGAAGTGAATAAAAATTAAATAAATGCGATAATTATTAAAATCCCCTGCGCTATTTTCATCAAATACAAAGTTCACTTCAGAACCGCTTGAAACCAGCTGATGAGACCCAGCGATAATCCCGCAGACATTTATTGATGCACCCTATATTCTCCAATCATCAACGACAAAGAATATTCGCAAAAATGTTTAAAAATGTGATAAACGTCAGGAGCTTATCGCCACGCGACTTTCCCCACGCATTAAATAGCAGCACTTGGGGTCACTGAGGTCAATTTACTGTTTCCCAAGTGCAGAAGACTCGATGACTCGATACAAAAACGTAAAAAAAATTGCTGTCGATGAATTTCTCGGTATCGGGATTTTTTATTCAGAACCTCTTAGCCCAAAAAAAGATCATGTCGTCTCAGGGTTATCGAGAGGTTCGCAATTTTTAGTTATGAAAGACGCAGATAGACTCGGAATTTTAAACATTCTAGTCTTTTTGATATAAAATCTCTTTTTATTTACCAATGAGTTCACATTATCAGCTCTCTAATCATTTTTTTCAGCTCTCTGTTCATGATTACGTGGGAATAACTGCGGAATTAAAGAGGAATCGTCATCTGTGATGGGAAAGTAAATAGAGTCTGAAGTGCAATCAAACATGATTTAATAATTCATTGAAATGTCCAGAATATTCTGGTTTATGTGATGTTTATTTTTGAGTTGAGAACGACCCAGAGAGTCGAGAATTTATCTTGTTGCTAATTTTTTGAATATCGAGGGATTCAAGAGGTTCCAACGATGAGATCAGATTTTTCTTTGAAATGATTTAATATTCATTTTATTAAATATCAAATTATCACAATAATAAGTGATTTTAGGAGAAAATGACAAAAGACATTTTTTATTGGAAATTTTCTCAGCTACAAAAAAGATCTTTTGACATTTCCTCCTAAAATCACTCAGTATCGAGATAATCCGGTATTAGATGAGATCAATTGTATCGTTAGATGAGCATATCGAAATCTGATGATTCAGTTTCATTCAGCTTTCGAGGGAGGACATCAGGGGGTTGAATCTCGTAGACCGGCTGGCCGTCCTCATTCACCCAGATGCTGCCATTCTGGGCACAACGAATAGCGTAGACAAGACCGTGAGCCACTGTCTCAACCCTTGGAAATACAAAATGAGAATTCAGTTTTTAAGTGATAAAACAGTGAATTTCATTCTGGAATAGATCAGTTTTTTCCTAATATCTCGTAATCCAAGATGAGTAGCAAAATTTTTGATAGAACCTTTTTTGTAGAGCGAAGAAAGATCTACAAAAAATGTTCTCATGAAAATTTCGATATTGTCCTCAGATTCGGAGATATCTAACAAAATCTAACTGAACCCAAGTATCAAATAGTTGATGAATACTTTTCTGGGTGAATTGTTACTTGTCCAAGGGAGGCTGATGACTCGTCCAGGCTCGCCAGGCTCTCTCGCACTGATGATGCTGAAGCACCAGGACTGAGGACTATTATCTTCACTCCAGTTCTTTGGTAATGGTAAGGTTGCTGGAATCATTCCAGGAGATATTCTTAATTTCGAATTATTTTGTTAATAAGTGATTTTAGAGAAAAAAGTCAAAAGATCTTTTTTGTAGCTCTTATTCTACTCTACAAAAAAGGTCCTTATGCAAAAATCTGTATTTTCATTAGATTCAGAGATTTTCCTCAAAAACTAATCTGGAAATAAGTTAATTTACTTAATTTTTCAATAAAAATGGTGAAAAATGATTGTTTAATTTTTTTGCACGAATGAAATTGATAATTATTCTGGATTATTCAAGAGAGACTCACTGCAAGAGATCTACTGAAGCTGATAACTGCCTGTTTGGTGGTAGAATAAACCGGTAATTGTGGTACCGGTTCAAGTCCCAGAACGGATGCAACATTAACAATAATTCCACCCTTTCCCCCCAAATCCCTTCCCATCTGCTGAACTCCAAGAAGAGTTCCTCGCACAACAGCAGTCTAGCATCAATTAAAAGAGAAAATAAATGTTTTTTTGCACAAGTAAATGATAAGAAGATTAATAGAATTAAATGTATTATCACTGAATTATCTTACGACGTTGACGTCGACTGCTTTCATAATATCAGACTCATTTATGAGATCAACATTATTAATGAGAATATCAAGTCCTCCGAGAGTGCTGACAGCTTCTTTGAATGCGACTGGAAAACATTTCGCAGAATTACAATTTTTTAATCTATATTTTCCAATTAATCGAGTATCTTCTCGTATTTTACCATCTAATTCATTTTTAGAAATGTCACAGGGTAGCCAAATAACTCTTTTCAGTCCAAACTCACGATTCACCTCCTCTACAGCATCTTCACCTGATGATTGCTGATTATCCACAATCGCAATACTCTGGAGTTGTGAAATGAGAAGAATAAATTTCTTACCCTCATCACTTTTTAGTGAATATCTCTGAATCTAATGGAGATATGAAAATTTTTATAAGAACCTCTTTTGTAGAGAAAAATGAAAGCTACAAAAAAGGTTCTTATAAAAATTTCGTTATCTCTATCAGATTCGGAGCTATCCATCAAAAACATTTTTCGAAATTTTGTAGATTTTCCTTGTTTTGCTAATTTGCTGTTAAAATGACCTTCATTCATTTTTTAGATAAAGATAAAATGTTATTAATTATTATTTTCTTACCCCTGCTCCATTTCTGAGTAATTCACGACAGAACGCAATACTCAGTCGATTAACTGGGCCTATAATAATAGCCTTTTTATCCTTTATCTGCATGATTCTCAATGGTATCACTTGTATCAATGAAAAACTTGGATTCAACGTGATCAGACGTGCGTCTCACTCGTTCACTCAGCAATTGTAAACTGATATCTACCCCAGCCTCAGTGTTTTTGACCGAACGAACCCTCTTGACCCATTCCTTCTTTGATTCTTTCTCGTATCGATAATCATTTTCACACAACAATTGCTTGCAAAATTATTTCAAATAATGGATAACAAGGGTTTAGAAATTCTGGAGTAATTGTTTTAAAGAAGAAAATTGATAAATAAGCGATTTATTAGATAAGTAATAAAAAGTAATAAATGGAGAATTTCTTCTTTTATAAATTCATGATTATCTCCGAAACTATTAATCTCAGAAAAAAATGTCAAGAGACCTTTTTTGTAGCTAATAAAATTTTCCACAAAAAATGTCTTTTAACATTTTCTCGTAGAATTGCTAATTATCGTAAGAACTTAATGTTCAGGAAGATGGGTAAAAATCGAATTCACCTCAACATTACACAATTTAACAGTTTATTTAAAATGCCTCAGTTACAAATTGTGTCATTTTGTGGAAAAAAAACTGAGATGAAAAATAAAAATTTTATAATTAATAATGAATAATTTTAAATGTTGAGAAAAGATTTAATAAATTTATTCATAAAAATAAACAAGCTCAAATATTCGAGTTAATTAAATAAAAATGTAAACATTTTAGTCTCATTCAATAAACATCTAAAAACAATAAATAAATGACTAAAATAAAGTACATGGTGTTGTCATTATTCAATATTTCTCTTATAAATTTTCTCTCTATTACAATGAATAATCTAAACTCTATCAGGTAAAATTGCATATTATATATTATCTTAAAATCCAACTGATGGATCGAGGAACGAGCTAAACGTGAATTAAACACGCTCTGAACAGCCACGTTCGTCATCTCTTTATCTGTAATAAGTCAACTTTTTCATTTTAATTTTTTTTTTCCATTAAATCTGGAGGGAACAATAATTGTTCAATTATCCACAGAATAAAAAAACTAAAAATTGAGCAATATCAATTACAGGAAAATATAATAATTCCAAAGAATAGAGGGACTTTTAAATTGTTGTAAATAAATCTAAATTTAAATATAAATGTACAAATAATTAATTAATATCTTTTCAAATTTTTATCCATCGAATGACTAATGATCAACTCTAGGGAAAAATTGGAAGCAATTCCACTGATTACATCATTTTTCAGGTGTAAAAATAGAATCTAATTTTTTTTTTTTTTGTTCGCCAAGTATTAAGGAACAAAAATAATGGAAAATGAAATTAATTGAGATTCTCGTGAAAATGTTCCTTTAGTTATAATTCTCTCTAAGAAGGATTTCGGGGGCTTTGGATTTTTTTTTCTCGTATTTCTATCTCGTTAAACATTATCTTCTATTGCAATAATTTGAATTACTTCATCTTCTATTTTCCGTTTTGTTTTAAACGATGGACAAGATTTATTGTCTATTATATGTTGTTGTCCTTGAACAATATTAAATTACTAGTTTATCTGGTTTTGTTCTGATGTTGATCCTTTTACGTATAAAAAATGTGGAACGAGTTGAACTCGTCTAATGGATGCGTCGGTATCATCAGTAATTAATATTATTGATTAAAAATTGAATTATCTCAATAACAAGTGATTCTAGGAAAAAATGTCAAAAGATATTTTTTGTCGGAAATTAATTATTCCACAAAAAAGATTTCTTGACATTTTTCTCTCAAATAACTCATTGCAAAGATAATTTCCACAATTATAAAAAAAATTTAATTCAGTATTTGTTACATTTTACCAATTAACTACTGAATTCTTTTCTCTCAACTTCAAAAAATGACTCAAATTACTTGCAAAAACTATTCCTCGAATAATTGTCACATACTCGAGCTCATGTGCGTATTGAATGTCCTATTAATACCCCCCCCCCCCCCTCATTACCTAAAATCACTGTATACCTGAAACCTCGAATTCCTCATCTGCCATTCGTGTTTCTCCTCATTAAAAACTAGTACTGGTGTTTACTGATTGCAAATGGAAGTTCCTAAAACTTCAACTTCATAAAAAAAAAAAAAGAATTTCCTCCCCCAAGCATCCACCCCTGATGATTATCGATCCACGAGACATTAATTACTGGCAAAAACATACTCATTGGTCCAGCAAAAAAAACTTAACATACTGCAACAAGCTTAATCCCTAACATGGCAATAAGTTCTCCCAATAATCCTAGTCATCATGATTCACTGTATCCCCACGTCATCAACAAGACCATCGACTTGAAAAATTAATTTGGTATATGAATTATATACAATTACTCTCGAGACAATATCAAGACAATCACAATCCTCACAAGCCAAACTCAAGATAAAAAAAAAAACCCTTTAAAATTAATTCACGAAAATACTGTACTGGCTAATTCAGTCAAAAATCAATAAATTCAAAAAATTCATTTGGCCGGAAAAATTACCCCATTTGCATCTAATGACAAAATAAAATTATTGAAAATATTTAGAGATTTCTACGAATAATCAAACACTTTGGGTTTAAAAAATATTGCACAATTGGAGTTTTCTCTTATCACTATTCACAATAAATTCTATCAACAGGGATTCTCCCTGGATAAAATTGCATACAATTGGATTGACTCAAGCAATTGTAATCAATTGTTGTCAAAATGACAAAAAAAATCCCTTTGATTAAATTGCTGACAAAATGAAAAATTTGGTAAAAATTCATTCTAACACACGAGGCTGTTGACCTAGTGTGTTAGACGCCTATTTCACATCTCCTGACTATTGACAGACTGAGAGCTGCGAGATGTTTTACGACTTACTGGCTCTAGATAGGCAGCTGGTGCCCAGCCCTCGATGCCAGTGCCAATGAGTTTGACAAACCACCAGCCAGCACATCCTACCTTGAGCAGCTCAAGATGATCACCCTCTCGCATTGTCACCTCTGACTGTCCAACTGCACAATAATCAGCTAGAGCAATGTATCTGCCACCTGGTGCAGGTCCTGGATTCTCTGAGAATGCATCCTCCTCGTCTGTATTGCTGTTTTCAGAACTCCATGCGACGTCCTCCTCTGTGGACTGTGACACATCTGTTATGTGGGATATTACACTGTTTCCGTCGACGGAGAGAGTTCGCAGAGATCCTGATACACTGGACTGTGCCTCCCAGGAGATTGTTTGACGAAGAGGTCTGCAGAAATATTTTTAAAATATTTTAATTGTTGTTAATGCGATTGTTGATTGAGGTGGCGAAACGTAAAAAAGTGAAACATGACGTTTTTCCTTAATTACCGGATTATCTCGGGATCTAGGGGTTTAACGATAAAATGTCAGAAGGCCTTTTTTGAAGATTGGAAAATTCTCTACAAAAAAAGTCTTATGACATTTTCTCCTGGAGTAGGTATTTAGCGAGATAGGAACTTGCTACGTTTTACCAACTTCAATAATTTAAGGTTTCAGAAGAGAATCAATGAAAAATCGAATCTTACGCGTACTTATGATTCGATTTAGCCAATGCTGTATTCTGTTTTCCTTTTAATTCGGCTAATTGTGACATAAGTACACCTTTGATCTGTCGCACCCACGACTGCTTGACGTCTAGACTCGGTGCCTGTATCGTGTGAACCTCTTGTCTGCCTTGTAGCCATATCTCGAACCTTCTTGTGTCCCCTTTCACTGATTCTGTGAGGCCTATTTGTGACATCTGTGGAAAAAACATTGATTATTACACAGTGAACTAGTTGTGAAGGAGAAATCAGTGGTGTAAATTGTTCTGCAAGTTGAAAATCACCTTGAGATAACGCTTGAAGTGATAAGTTGCTTTGTTATGGGCCTGTGGTTTACTGTGTTTACAGAATATCAT
Organism: Coelinius sp. EB29; assembly: GCA_035578325.1. Taxonomy (NCBI): domain Eukaryota; kingdom Metazoa; phylum Arthropoda; class Insecta; order Hymenoptera; family Braconidae; genus Coelinius; species Coelinius sp. EB29. Next base: position 2,044,537 of record JAOZGT010000001.1, on the reverse strand, counting down.
GGCCTTTTCATAGAGGAAAATGTGTCGTTGGGAGGGCTTGAGTCTGAGTAAACGCTCACGTTTGCTACTGCTCCAAACGCTGAAGGATCCTTGGAGTAAAAGTTCACCTTGAACTGCCAAATCTCCCTAAAAAAAAACAGAAAACGAAAGGAGATGAATTAATGAATTGACAAGAGGCAAAAAATTTATGAAGTGAATCAAAAAATTGTGACATACTCCGAATCCAGTAATTGCTGTCTGATGCATACTATCATTAACGCACTTGAGTACAACAAGCATACAATCCAGTGCCTCTTGCAATTCCGTGCAACAAGCTGGCTCATCACTGTACTTCAATAAATCCTTCAGCAACAGCTGATACTTGGTAATTCTTTGAACTGGTTTGAGAAGATAAGCAGCAAGTGGCAGTTTGTGGCCCAATTTTTGTTGACAAGCTGCTAGAAATTGGGGCTCGCTCTGAATCTGTTCACGCAGCCTCTCTGATCTTGGTATATTCTGACAGTAGTAACTGTAGAGGCGAAAAAATATCTCACGTCTCTGGACAAAGCACAGAGCAACGAGTTCAGTATTTGAGATGCAATTTTCAAGATCACGAAGAAATGTCTCTCCATGAAAATGACAAATCTCCTCAAGATTGCCAAAAAGTATATCAGCTTTTCCTATGAGTGCTGCTGGAATTAGGTGCATTAAGGCTTCATTGTTCATCTCTAATTTGTAGCCTTTTATTATTGATCCCAATTCGGCTACGTAGGCACGTTCTGTTTCTACTAATTCTGTTAGAACGTGACCACGTTTCAGGCGAGAGGCTTCTAGATCTCGGGGCTCACTCTCTGGGGACGAGGTGTCCTCGATGGGACCCATTTCCATCTTTAAAATCATTTTATTTTTCATCAATATCAATATCAATATTTCATTTATTTTAATTTAATAAATGGATTATTATTGATTATGGTAATTATGGAAAGAAGGAAATTTGAGATATTTTACTAAATTCACAGAAAACTGTCAAAAGAACTATTTTATAGATAAAGATAAAATTTATTAAGAATCGTTAATAAAGTTTTACCCTTGGCATTGTATTAGCTTTTTTTAATATCCTCCCAGGCTTGATAATCGGTGATGCCTGAAGTGGCTTAGCAGGCTCTGGGGTGACAGTCTGCACTGGTCTAGCGGGTTTCACCAGCTGTTGCTTCAACCCAACAATTCTCTTCTCGCACATCACTGAAACATCCTCGATTCGCTGCAATACCTGTAAATAATCATAGACATTATCCTCGTGTATTTATCATTAAGCCCATTCTCCAATTATTTATTTTTATACCTGAGTTACCAAGGCCTTAGTCTCTGGCATTATCGAGTCTTGAAAGATGCATCTGGGGTGATGAAACTCTTCGGATGACCCGATCAATTGCTCGAGCTCTTGGAGCGCTTGCTCGGGGGGCATTGTACTGCTCTGTGAGGCCAAGAGTTCAATACCTTGTGTGCACCATGCATTTGCCTATTTAAGGAATTCACGAGTAATTAATTCAATCGATTTTTCAATTTTAGAATTTCGACTTTTTTTGTAATTCTTCAATTATCCCCGAAACTATAAATTTTCGAGGAAAATGTGAAAAAAATTTTTTTGTAGCTGAGAAAATTTCCAACAAAAAATGTCTCTTAACATTTTTTTTTTAAATGACTCAGTAATGAGATAATTCTATATTATACCTTGTCAATTCTCTCCATCAACTCTCGACATTTGGTGAGTGTATGCAAACGTCTCTCTAGCCTTTGACTCAACATTGTGCAGACTCTTTGCAGTTCTGCACACTTCGGTTCAACAACTTCAGTTGGACACTGATGTCTCCCTGAGAGCAACTGCTGCCCTGCAGCTATCACCTCCTCAGCTCGATCTATGTCTCCCTACAAATTAATTATTTACTCTACTATTTCTCAGATTATCCAAGTGCTTTAATTATTCTGCAGAAAATACTTCTACGGATAATTCAATATTCCCTTAAGATTATTTATCATTATTATTTGAATTAAAAATCCAAAGGGTCAAGCAGCTGAAATGAAAAATGCATGTCTCTCTCTATCTTTCGTGCACAGCAATTTAATTATTATTAATAAGTAATTCCTCGTTGTGATAATCAATATCATGCCAGCGAATTAAATCCCTATTTCTTCTATAAAAATTTTTGAGATGAAAAATCTGTAAAAATTGCTTCTATAAATCATGTAAATAGAGATTTAAATCGAAAGTTGCATTATTTTTAAACTCAAATATTTCTTTTAGTACAAATAAATTTTGCATAATTTAAATTGTAAAATTTCTGAAATAATATTTTCATACTGAAGTCGTGAAACATTGATTAATTATGAAATTATCTCCACGAGAAGTGATTTTAATTATGAGTTAATAGCATAATTAAGAACGATAACATCCAACTTTTGGATTTTACAACTTCAATAAAAATTTTAATTATGATAAAAAAAATTTGAAAAAATACTATTAGATAATATTTATTTTGTTGAAAATTCGCTGCTTACCAAGACCCAAATCCACATGGTATGCAACAAATAGGACTATCGACAAAAATAAAACAAAAAATGGAAAGCGGTGCAAAAAATGTACAATTCTGTGCATTGTATGTTATCAGAACCAGATATTATCTGATTTGGATAGTATCGAGTGCTCAAAAGAATGTGCATTTTCTTATATTTGGGACAATATCATTATCAATAGTATCAATGTCTCGACAATGTGGGAAATGAATAGTGTGCACTTTTGGAGGATAAAATAGAGACAGACTTACCCTGCATATTCGCTGGAAAGAGTTGGTATCACGTATTAACTGATCGACGCGTGACTGGGTCTCTCCTACCTCAGTCATGTCATCGATTGTCTTCAGGTGTTGATCGAGATTAGCTTGGAGCTCACGAAAATCCTGCTCAAATTGACGGAGGGCTAGACAGTGACGTAATCTAGCACTGTGGTGAGACCAAAAGAGGTCAAATGTACGTTCTGTCTCTTCTAATTGCACTAATAGTCTGCGGGGAATTAAATTGAATGTTAATTGGAGGTGCATACGAATAAGTAAATTCATTATTATCAAGCTGGGATAGAATTTTGTAGATATCTCCAAGAGGAATAGATGTATCAAAATATACCATGAAACCTTTTTTGTAGATAATTTTATTCTCTACAAAAAAGATCTCTTGATATTTCCCTTTGAAATCACTCCTTTTCCAGATAATTTCAATATTAAATTAAATTCAAATTAATGTAAATATCATACCTTTCAACTGCAGCAACGTTACCCAACCGATCGGCAGTACCTTTACCGGTCAGTTGTCTTACACTGTCTAAAAGTGCCTCACCATGTCTTGCGGCGCTCAATATCTCCTCTTTCAATTCATTGTACTCAGTTTGTTGCTGACTCAATAGCCTAGTCGTGGCAACAGTATTATTTGGAAATTCAACCTCAGCCAGCCTACGTGTGAAAGAGTCCAGTGCCACTGAGACGTCTTGGGTCATAGAGGAGAATTTTTCCAAGCTCTAAAAAAATTGATCAGTAAGAAAAAAATCTCTCGAATGAAGGAAAAAAAAGATTAATTTTTCTGACTCAGCTTACAATTCGATTTTGAATCCAAGTGTGATGGCAGTACGGCAAATCCCCACCGAGCTGCTCAGTCAATTGATCCTTGTCAATAAAGTCGTGGAGTTCATTCACATTTGCTAGGACAATAACTCGGAATTTAAAGTCCTCACGAAATAGTTTATTCGATACCTCGGATATTGCCTTTTGGAGGAAACCCACTGGTCGGAGTACGTAAGCCACGTGCACGAGACCAGGAAAATAAGCCTAAAAATCATGGAATTCTACCCATAAAATCCCCTCGAACCTCATCATCATAAAATTCATGACAAACTCACTGAGATCTTGAGTAACACTGTCTTCACCGAATTCCACTTGTCAGTCCTACGATCGATTATCAAATGAAATCCGAGATCCGCTTCTTGTAATCTAAGAATTAATACATGAATTTTTTTTAACTCATTATCAGACATATCTCTGGAAAGAAAATGTTTATGGGGATTTATCAGAAGACCTCTTTGTAGAGAATTTTATGGACTATAAAAAAGGTCTTATCACATTTTTCTTTAAATCCATTAGCTTCAGAGATATTTAAAGATATTAACAAAATTAAAGTGCTTTAAATAGATAAATTCTAAACTCATTCCTACATAAATTAACAGATATCTCTGAATTGAGGGTGTTGAGCGAAATTTGTCAAGAGACATTTTTTGTAGAGAATCTTACGGCCTACAAAAAAGGTCTTTTGATAATTTCATCTAGAATCACTGGTTTCTAAGATATCAACAAAATAGTCTGCAGAAGAACGAATCGTCGAATAATTTCACTCACGTTGGTACTGAGGTGAGATACAGCATAAGCCGCTGATAATCGAGATCCGTTAAATTATGAAAATTTCCATTATCCGGAAAGGTAATAATGGGACATCCCTCCCTAGTTTTACCACCTGCATAATAAGAAACACAAGTTGAATGAAAACAAAAAACTCACTTCACTGGAATATTGGCATTAAACACCGGAGACCATACACAATACACGTGTGAGGAAGTGGGATAATCACTGTATGTAGTTTTCCCACAATAAAAAATAACCATAACATCCTACGATTGGTGTTAACGACCAGTTAAAGACTCCATAGCCCTTCCAATGTGCCGCAGAGAGGCTGCCTGATTTGAATGATTATAATAAAATATCCCTTTCCCAAAAGCCCATGGCTGTGAGAATACCGATTGGAGGATTTTTCCAATGGGATGAAAGAGTTTTTCGGGGGCAACCGGTTTGTAACGGATCTCCAAGTTAACTCCACGTGATTGGAACATTGCAATGTTTCAATATTTTAAGATCACATGGAGGGAAATTAATTGTTTTAACATTAAATTTCATTACCAGTAATTATTGCGTACTGGGGCTGGAGGAGATCCGCGACGTCGCGAACAGCCAGATCACCGTTCTCAATCTCCCCTGTCATACTCTCCACATCCTCTGTAATTAAAATATTTAATTGGATCAATTGATATTGTTTATCGAGATGATGAATTATTAGAAATAAATTTTCCACTTTTGTTAATTATGAAATTATCTCGAGATTTAATAATTTTAGAGAAAAATGTCAAGAAACCTTTTTTTTAGCTCACAAAATTCTCTACAAAAAATATCTTTTGACATTTTTCCTTAAAATCACACATTCTCCAGATAATTCCAATTTCATCAAGATGAGATAAACTTCCCCCTCAACTTACAGTATTACCTTTTAGTAATTGGGTTTGTGGTTCCAGATGAAAATAAAAATGCAAATTGGAATCCACCTCTTGGAACGAATAACAGAGGGTACAAGTGTGGGAACGAGATATCAATCGAAATTAATTGTTTCTCTTAAATAACATTATCATTAATGTTAATGAAGAAAAAGTGTTTTACGGTTGAAGCACACGTGTGAGTGGAATCCTCTTCAACTCCTGAAGACAAACTGGGAAATTGTAAAAGGTCTCAACCCGGTGGGATGCACTCGAGTGACCTTGCTTATTCCTTCACCACCAAAGGGGAAATAGTTTTCTTCTTTATCCACAATATAAAATTGCTGATATAACTGTAAATTCAAGAGGCTCTCAATCGAAATATTGATGATCTCTGGGTCAAGGATCGATTGAACCGTTGGGTTTGGGTCATTGAGGCTGAACGAAAGTGGCTGTTAAATTTTCTTCATTTTATTCAGCAATAAAACATTTTAAATATTTTTTTTTTACACTTTTCTTTACATAAATCAAAATAGTAGAAATTATTTTTGAGATGATGATATATTATTTCAGGAATTTTTAATAATCAAGGGAAAATTTCCTCGAGCATGAGAGACCCTGGGATTAATTCACTACAGCTGAATTGCACGTCTGGCATCCAACTAAATAAATGCTGGAGGTGCCTGACCTTCTCTTATTATGGATTGTTGGAAAGTATATGTGTAGCTGTATCTGTCCCGTTTAATGTCTAATTCTCTTGACTCACTGAATATTCAGTCATGTAGGATAATAAAAATCCTCTTCCATAAACGACGCTAATGACAATTGTTATGCGCTGATGGATGATTATGTGTCATTTATCACAATTGTTTCATTAGGTTTTAACTGAGCATGCTAAGTAGCTACTCATCGTGTTATTTGCAGTCTCACCTCTTAATTCAGTATACTACGTAATATTATGTCTTAATCAAGAATTTTTATTTAATACTTTTGTGCATTCAAGTTCACCTTGACGAGATCAAATGGTCGATATTAATTATGTAATTATCTTGTGATTGAGTGGGTTTAGAAGAAAATATCAAGAGACCTTTTTTGTAGCTGACAAAATTTCCCACAAAAAATGTCTTATGACATTTCATCAAAAAATTGATTATTATCGAGATAATTGCAAAATTAGATAGAAGATCGGATTCAATTGATACATAATTAATTCATTGAATTAAAAAAATATATAATCAATTTTACATAATAATTTGTGTAGAATTCTCCCCTCTGGCATCACTAATATTAGTCAAAGTAACTGGTAAGCCTGACCTATTAACTAACAATCCACTGGTAGTCAACTGATAACTGATTCCCTCCTGCAATTTGCTAACTGGTGTGATAAAATAAGCATTGCTATTCTGCTCAATACCACCTGACGCAATAACAATTGGTACTAAATCAGCCCTCTCAGTGACAAACTCCACTGATTCACTCCTCTTTTCCTCCCTCACCTCCTCATTTTTTCCTTGATTAACAGAACCACTAGTTCTAACGACAAATTCAAGTTTAGCAAATTTAACTTGAGGAAACTGTACTTTCATAAATCTACGAAATGTCGAATAGCCCATAAATTTAATTGCTGGAGATAATTTTTTGCAGTAATCTTTGTACAAATCGTGTACAGTTTTTCTTGAAATCTCTGGAGGAAGATGTAGAGGTGCATTCTTAACAGCTTTTGTTTTCTGCTTGACTTCCTGTTGTTTAATAAAATTTTTTAAAAATTCAGTTGCTATTTTATAAATATCAAGGGAGAATGTATTGTGGGGAATTTTTCCATGATTCCCATGAACTCGTGGTGTTACTCCGTGGGTTATTAAGTGCTTTCTTATTCGTTTAATCTGATAATGAGTTACATTCTCCAAGTAGAGAAATGCATCGAGACAGACACGACGACCCTGATAAACATATTGTGCACGTAGACGACGTCTTTCAGTGTGTCGAGCTGTTTGATAAGGATCTGTTAGACAAGCCATTGTCACTCCCATGAGATACATATCGTGCTCAGCTTTTGTCAATTCAGCAATGTTGAGACGGTGGCGATAAATAGCCTCTGGATTGAGTCCTTTGAAGCACTGGTCGTCTTGGCACTCGCAGCCACGTTTAAAACGCTGAAGTACTTGGCTAACGCTGTCCTCCAATCTTGTTGGCTCGTATTTTGGCAAGCGAAGGGGTCTCTCCTTTTTTTGACGATTATTTTTGGGGGTCGAGGTGGGGACTGTCTCGTTTACGACCTGCAATGATTTTACGACGTTTTTTTTTTAAGTATTTTTCATTCTTTTCCCTTCCTTTCTTTTTAAGTTCAAGGATAGAAGAAATTTATTTTTCATTTTTTTATTGATTATCTTGTGGATAACTTGAAAACTAGTGGATTTAGATGAAAATGACAAGAGACATTTTTTATAGGAAATTAAATTCCCTAAATAAAAGGTCTTCTGACATTTTGTGGTAAACCTACTAGTTTTCAAGATATCAACGAAATATTGATGTCTAAAGATTTTTTTTTTAACGATTCATATAAAAAATTGTGGATTAAAAATTAAGTGGAGCAATTTTCACCTCAAATTCTTCCTCTAAATTCACCCCGGGATTATCTTCAATTTCAGATACAACCGCTTTAACCGCAGGCTCATCGGTTTTCGATTTTTCAAATATGTTTGAACTTTCCTGCGGTTCTTTCTCCTCCATTTCGATGATTAAAAATTTTCCGGTCTGAAAATAACAAAGTATTTATTATTAAAATCCTGTTCCCAGTGTAGAATTCTCCAGAGTCAATCAATGCTGATGAGGTTCAATGTCCCTCAGTGAAAAATTGAAAACTCTCTTGGTGTATATGTCGACAGAAGGTCGAAAGTCGCTAGAACTCTACTGGCTGACAAACAATTCTCGTCCCTACTGCGTAACAATTGTTCACACTTTACCTACCGTTAATTCCCCCTATTTTCACTTATTTTTAACTGAATGATAGCACTAGATCACTGTAAAACACTGATTTCAGGGTATTTAATGATTTCAAGGTGATTAAGAGGCTCCACTTTGGTAAATATCAGAAATAACAAAGCGAGACGAGTGAGCGATATGGTGAACGTGAATTCATGCAGTGGAACGTAGTGGGAGAGCCACCAGGACCGTAGTAATATTATTTTTTCATCAGCCAACTCCAATTTTTGTCATTTTCTCAAATGATTTTCTTGAAAAATTGAAATTAAATAACAAGAAACTATTATTTTCACTTTTTATCGAATTAAAATTAAATAAAATGAGTATTTTTATTCAATTAAATTTTTTTATGTCAAAGTTTTTAATTATGAAATGAATAAAAAGTGAAAATTAATTGAGTTTTATTACTGTTAATTAATTAATTAAAAAAAAAAAAAGAAATCTAAAACCCAAAGTATTGATTTATAGACAAACGTTACGCCCCTGTTGGCACGATCGTTGCATTGGCGCACAGAGAGAGGGGCCCTTCAAGGTGCACGTGTGCAAGTAAACATGGGCAAAAAACCGCAGTAAAGTCTCCCCTCATTTCCTCAACACTTGAATCCATAAAATCCACACGAAACGTTCAATTCGATCTTGACCGATTGCACAAGGTCTCACGTAATAACACCCTTATCCTCATGAATACAACTGGACTAGAATAGACCAGAATCCACCGGAATATCCACAAAAGTGGAAAAAAGAATATAAAAAAAAAAAAAAATACAATGAAAAGTGATAACTCAACCGCAAAAAAACGAGGAAAAAACAGAGTTACGTTACGTATAAACCAAAAACATTGTTCCGAGTCTCTTATCATCTCGCTTGAAACTCGTACAAAACATGAAATACGAGTACTTGTCAAAACAAAGAAAAAAAAAATGGAGCAGATAAGAGTCAAACCTGAGCATTTAGTGGAGCAATGCTGATGACAGGGACAATTGCAGCAGTGTCCGGATTTCCTTGGTGCATGTGTACTCATCCCATCACTTGACATCTTCACTCACCCCTTCAGATAACGTATAAACACCCCCAGAAGCCCCTCAACTTCACAAAAGATTATGAGATAGAAGTTGAAAGTTCATCAAGCCCAGTCCATCATCATGAATTGCCCGATAATAAATGATAATGAACCCCCGGTGAGGCCTCACTTGGGCGCCAATTGAATCGATAAAAGCCTTCACAATCAGCCGGCATCAGTGCGTGTGGTATATCAATTGACACTAAAATGTGAATAATGTGACAATAGTACAAATGGTGACACTGAATCCCCCCCAAGCCGGCACCACCACTCGGTGGGATTGAAGCGAGAGAGCACTATGCTATCACCAATGTAACGTTAACACTCCGACGCCATTTTATGGAGTGAATGGGGGTGCGCGGGTGGCAGTACTGATACCTCCACCAATCCAATGGGTCTCGTGTCATAATCCCTGGTGGAGGGGGTGAACAGTAGGTGCACGTGACTCGTGCCGCATGTTTCGCGGGGGCAACATGATTTTCTACCTTCCGATGGCACTTTTACGATTCTTTTATCATGTTTATTATGCAACCTCTGGTGTTGGAGGTAATTTTGTGACATAGAGTCGGTCTGTGGGACTAACGAAAGAGAGAGAAAGGATTTTGGAATCTTTGAAAATGTCTTTTCATGTTCCGTCGTTTTGTATGCTCCACATACGACAATTAATATTCATTACTTTGGGTCCTCAGAGCGTGAAAAACTTGAGATTCTGATGATCAGCGTCGTTGGCTCGTTATGATCGTATGATCAAGTACAATCTGCATGATTAATTGATCATTATTTGTTGAATTGGTATGAGTGAATTTTATTTTTTGGGGATATCTCGGAATTCAAGGGAAATGGTGGAATTTTCATGAGGACCTTTTTTGTAGAGAAAAGCGAGATGTATAAAAAAGGTTTTGATATAAATTTTGCTAGTTTGCATAGATTTCGAGATATTTACCAAAAACAAAACTACAATTTATTATTAAAGTGGTAAAACACAATGAGAGTGAATTTCTAAAATATCTCAGTAACTAATGAACATAGCGAAATTTATGAAAATACATTTTTTGTAGAGAAAATCAGAATCTACAAAAAATGTTATTATCAAAAATTCGATATCCCCTCTAGATTCCGAGATATTCTTAAAAAACTGTTTTGACAACTGAATGTATTTATTTCGGGAGTAATTTGATTACCCCAACAATTCTATTGATCATTGTGCAGACGTATCCGGAATCCTCACAAATGCTCCAAGACCCCCTCATTGAAGAGTTTGTTCAAGGTGGGGGGGAAAAGATGAATTGGCCTTCGATTGACCACATAAATTGATTCCATTGATTAAATTACGGAGTCAGTAAAACTTACCGGCCTCCAAGACCTCAAGATCGAGATTGCCGCTCCTACTACGACTGATGGGACTGCTTGCATGGTAACTCCTCTGTGTCTCCTCCATGGCCCTAGTTGCACTCCTCTTGAATTGCTCCAAAAAACTGTCAATCTGATTTTCAATGCTCGTTGGCGAACTTGCCATTTTCCCGGGTTAAGCCCAATGTCAACACCCAAAATCTAGGTTGCAATTCTCGATCACCTCGACACATTGAATATCCCATTAATAACTACATTTTAACAATTAAAACCCTTGATTACGCGTTAATAACAACAATTGTTCCATTACAAAATAGTTACAATAGTCCCGGTGTCCATTGGATTTAGAACAACACAGCACTGCATGTTTATTGTGACGGAACGTCCGGAACTGGATCGACAAAGCGCCGACGTCCTTGTGCGGGAGAGATGTGTTGGAGGAGGCAGGTGTCGCATTTAAGATAATAACAATTTTATCCGCAGTGCGCATGGCTCCCCACCTCTACCCACTTTGTTGTAAATTGCGCGATACTCTTGCGCCGTTGGTTGAAATACGTTGCAGTACATGGGGAAAAAGTAATGACTGTTTACACTTACTTGTCATTCGTGTAAACCTCTTAAAGAAGAGGTTATTACTAAAAAAGTAAATTTTACTGTTTTTTCGAATCATCAAGTGATAATTTGAAACATTAAAATGCATTTGGAGTGATGAAAAAATGGGGAAAATTATTAATTTTCCTTTCTTCGAGGGACTTTAGATTTTAGTGGTTGAGGCAACGACAGGTGAACTCCATTCCATCATTTTGAACAAGACCGCATTTACTTGAAATACTCGGGGACTCAATTGATTGATGGCAGCACTCTCCAGTCACTTGACCAGTTTCATCTCTTCACCGCTACATGTCGCCACATTTTCAATGTTTTGGTGCAATTGTGTGCGAGGATAATATGGCGTCTGTGGGTCATAGTCCTTACAGCTAAATTACCCTATTATTCCTGGAAGTAATGAGGCCCCGAAAATGCCTGTGGATATTAACCGATTGACTGAGGGCTGGCTCGAGCTAGAGAGTGACCCAGGTATGTCACAAGTGTATAATAAATCATCTTACCTGGATTTTTGAGGCTCTATTTCATGTTTTTATTGTCGTTATGATGTACCAGGGCTGTTTACACTTCTCCTGGAGGACTTTGGGGTGAAGGGAGTGCAGGTAGAGGAGATTTATGATGTTCAAAAGTCACTTGAGGGCCCAGTCTACGGTTTTATATTTCTGTTTCGGTGGATTGAGGAGAGGAGATCGAGACGAAAAGTCGTGGAGCAGGATGAGAGCTTTGTGAAGGATGAGGAGATTGTTAATAATATATTTTTTGCACAGCAGGTAAGATTATTAGTTTTTTTTTTTCTAACTACAAAAGACGGAAAATCAATAGTGACTTGATAAAATGAGAAATATCTCTAGATCCACGGGAGATGGCAAAATTTTCATAGAGACCTTTTTTATAGGTCCAATTTTGCTCTACAAAAAAGGTCTCTATGAAAATTTCTCCATCTCCCTTCAATCCCTAGATATCCTCTAAAAAGTGATCATCAGTTACTGGAAACAGTTTTGAAAAAAATCAATTTTTTCAACAACTCAAGTACTTTATCCCACCCTTGATAAACATCTTCAATCACTCCAGGTCGTCCCCAACAGCTGTGCAACCCACGCACTCCTCTCAGTCCTCCTAAACTGTCCCAACATTCACCTAGGCTCGACCTTATCACGACTAAAGCTTCACACATCTGGCATGTGCCCTGAGAACAAGGGATGGGCAATTGGCAACACTCCTGAGCTAGCCTGTGCTCACAACTCCCACGCAATGCCCCAGGCCAAGAGACGACAGGATAAGAATACTGGAGTGACAACTGGGAGGTTCACAGGGGAGGCTTATCACTTTGTCAGTTACATGCCCATCAATGGAAGATTGTTCGAGTTGGATGGACTTAAACCTTATCCAGTGGACCATGGGCCCTGGAAGGAGCACGAGGAGTGGACTGAGCAATTCAGGAGAGTCATAACTGATCGTTTGGGAATATCCACTGGAGAACAACTGCAGGATATCAGGTTTAATCTGATGGCTGTTGTTCCTGACAGGAGACTCGCAATTTCTCATAAATTAACAATGCTAAAGACTAATAGACAGATTGTTCTGGAGGCACTCCAGCAGCTGGTGAAACTGAGCCATCAGGATAATGAGAAGAACCTTCTGGATGGGGAGAAGGGAGAGAGGAGGGTCAAGGAAGAGGAGGGAAAGGATGCTGATGGGAATTCGAGTGTTCCTACAGTGCATGTAGAACAGAGTGAATCTGGAGAGATTGAGGTGAATGGCAGTGGACACCAGGTGAAGAATGAGGGACATGGCATGGAGAAGGTTGTCATGTGTGCTCTGGATTATGCTACTCCTTTGAGAATTCAAACTTCACCTGCTCATAGCTCCTCCAGCACTGATACCTCTTCGGAAATTGGATCTGCTTTCAATTCACCTACTCAAGGTAATTTTTATTACGGATTTATAGAGGGAATGAGGGGGTTTAGGGAGAAATGTGAAAAGCTCTTAGTAAAAGGAGAAAAATTGAATTTTTAAACTACTCCAATTCGATTAATTTCATTTATTTTTTTCACTGAAGTTAATCTTGATTGTAACAATAATGTTTAGAAACACAGACCTTCCGTTTATCACAGAAAACTAAATCATTGGGACACGATAATCTCACAAATTCCATTTTTTCAGATTTCTCATTTGTGTAACACAAATAATAGAACTTTTCTGATGTCTTATCAGCAAATTTTCCATTCTCTTCACAGGGATTATCCTCTCGTAATTTATCATCTCTGATATCTTGAACTAGAATTAATTTCTCCACTTGAACACCCTCATTATTCTTTCTGCATGATTTATACTTTTGAGGATCACATAAATTTATTTGCGCATTGAATGCTGTATTATGGGGACACGTGAATTCATGTACCTCAGCTGTTTTTGGCTGACACGTGTAATACTTCATGCAATTAGTGGAATTTGGCAGACGAATACCTGTTGTACATGGTAAAATTTCAAGTACATCAATCTTTTGTTGAGTTGCCAATAATTTATATTTCTCGAGTGTAACGTACTCTCTAGTTGCCAAATTACCTCTGATGGCTATGACATTTTTTTCTTCATCAATGAGTTCATCATTCAGAAGTATGTCAGTGGTCTCAATGACTTCTGGCTCATCTCCAGTGATATCAATTTTTTCTGTTGTGGTCGAACGATTTTTCATGTTCCTTTTGTCACTTTTGGAATTAACAGTTTTGTTAAAAATGTAATTACGAATAAACTGCACAAAGAATTCATTGTTCGGGGCATGGATGATTGGAGGAGTTGATAATATTGAAGTTGATGAAGGATTTTGGTAAAAAATCACTTGACCAAGTCCATTCAATTCCTCAATTTTATTTCTTTCTGTTAAGTTTATAATATTAGGCATTTTTTGTGGTGTTTGATCGTTGTATTTGCCATTTTCCTTTTTAACTTGTTTCCAAACTTCTATCAGGGGATATGGAATAATTGGAAGTAAGTTATCAAGATTGAAATATTCGTGAGAATTGAAAGAATTTGAAATTAATTCGTGATAACTTGTTTTGGTCTCGTTGATCAATTCTGGGGTTTTTGATGGTTTTGGAGCATTCGGAGGGTGAGTTGGGGATTCCACACAGGTCCAGGTGTCCCCTGGGAGTACGCAGAGACGTAGATGAGGTTGAAACATCTAGTTAGGGGGGTGGAAAAACATAATTAGAGGGTGAGAATTAGTGGGAAGTTGTGGATTAATTGGAGGTACTCACGAGTCCCTCTGGGCATTTAGCTGGCGCCCACACATATCCCCCTTCAGGTAGATTGATACACTCGTAATAAATGGAACAATCATTTACGTGAGGTTTTCTCGCCTCTGGACACTTTGATGCACTCACAAGTGAGAAGCAAAGGAGAAGAATTTGTAGAGTATATTTCATTGTGTTTCAACTGCTACTGAAGTGTCTGCAGAACTGAGCAATGGATTTTCTACTGGAGGAGGCTGGAGGATCATTAGCACCTTCAGGGAACAGTTATTTTTCTCCATTTTTGTTGAAACTCAAGATCGAGGATGCTCGATGCTAAATAGTTGGTGACCTCTTTTAAAAATAGAGTGTGTTAAGTCAATCCAGAAGAGAAATTTCTTTATCAATTATATAATTATCTCGAAAATGAGGGGAATTAGAGGAAAATGTCAAGAGACCTTTTTTGTAGTTTGGAAAATTTTCTACAAAAAATGTCTCTTGACATTTTCTCAAAAATTACTAGCTGTTAAGATAATTTGATTATTCTTTCAGCATGGGGATGGAATTCTGGACAGAGTAGTCCAACATCAACCAAGGACTTTAAAAAATTCGTTGTTATTCGTGTTGCTGGGGATGAGAAGAACGAGGCAGGCCTGAGTGAGTGGTTTGTTAGCATTATTTTTATGTTTATCAAGTAGTTGAGAGTTAAGGGAATGATTATTTTCCCAGGTCGTTCCCTCGGCAACATTAACATAAATGGAAAACGACTGGTATCTGATTCTGGGCATTTGCATAAAAAGGTATGCTTGTCTGGGGAGGTGAGGATACCCCACGCCAGGGTGAAAACAAGCAATGGTGATACGGTTACGGAGGAGAAAAAAGTGGAAAAAATTGACTCAAAATTGTGCTCGAAATATCCAGAATTGTTTGAACCACATACTTTTGCTCCCAAGGATCTTCTGGCTCTACTGAAGAACCTTGAGCATGAAATTAGTATTTGTGAGACGTGTTTGAAGGATGAGAATGATAAACGGAATAAATACAAAGTAAGAATGGAAATGAATACAGAATTAAAAAGAGATGAAGTGAAAATAATTTTATAAAAAATAACTAAAATAAAATTTTTCATGTTTTTGATAGATTGACGACTGCAGACGAACACATAATTACGATGAATTCATTTGCACTTTTCTCTCCATGTTGGCACAACAAGGAAAATTGGCTGAATTGGTACAGCAGCATTTAACATTGAAAAAGCATACATCTGTCCCAGTCAATCGAGTCCACAGGTAATATCTAAAAATCAACTTTGGGATTTTCTATTAATTTTTACTAATGAGAAAAAAATAATTATCAATTGATTAATGTCAATTTACAGATCTTCAAAGAAAACAGACACACGACCTAATGCCTCTCGTCGTCGTCGTGGGCGAACTAAATGTAAAAAACGTAAATGAGTGGTGAATCTCTGTCGAGTTCAAACTCAACAGTTCTACGCGGGTCGTAAATACTGATGGAGAAGACAAAATCTAACTGATTTTATAATAATTATTAACTACATGTTTTAAATATAATTATTCAGTTATAAAATTAATTGATTAATCAATTGAATAGTTGAAAGTTCGATTTATTTAATTATTACGATTTTTGAGACTTCAGCAAGATAATTACAAATATTATATAACTATTATAATAGAAACAATAAAAATAATGAATAAACTCTTGTTTTCTTTATTTTCAAATTTGAAAATAATTCAGAATTAATGAAAAAATAGAAAATGAAAAAACAGAAATTTAGAAGGGAAAGAGTAAAAACAATTATTTACTGTCAAAAACAATGAAAATATTTATTTCAATATTCATTACATTACACGCTGTCGATATGCCCTTACACCTAGACGCACATCTCAAAGAGAAAATAAATTTTCGATACATTGGTTTAGGCTCAACTCCTTCCAAAACCATTTCGACCCAATTAACAAATTTTCTCCATCACATCTCCATTTGTTTGCTCCAAAGTGACATTAAAAAAAAAGAAAAATCATCCAAATGAAACTGGGATGTAGTGGTCAGGAAGTTGTGATAAGATAAACCATTCTCTCCACAATATTATTTTTCAAATGTACAAAAAGAAGAAGAGAAAAAAGAGAGAGAGACAGAATTATTTCTCTCTGTGAAAAAAAAAAAATGAGCTCAGCTCAGATATATTTACAAATATTTTATTTGAATGATAAAAAAGCTACAGATGATCTTTGACAATGATAGAGAGTCGAGTGCAAAGATATACCAACGACTAGTCCTATAATGTACAATTAAACATCACTCTTCACCATTAATTTCAATTTTTATTATTCCCCATATCTATTTTCATCTGATGAAATTATCCATAGTGACAACATAATTTTCTGAATTTTCAATTCAATTAGTTTCAACAACCAGGCACTGGTGGTTTGGAATTCTATTGAGAAATTTTTGATAATTATTTTCTCTCAATCGAGTTATCATTGTTTCATAAATTTTAATTCTCATTTAATCAATTACAAAAATATTATTAAAAGGCTTATCATTGTATTGTGTGTGTTTTAATTGGACAAATTATGGATTCTGTATGAAACAGATAGAGGAGACGATATGATAGGATTTTTCAATTTTATTTTCACCAGTCCTCTCTTCATATAAATATCTTTCATTACACAACTATGTTCACTTTAATTACAAATTTCTTCATTCGATCTGTCTCTACGTTTTTTATTTATAAAAAAAAAAAAAAACCAATGTATCCTGTGTTCCTGATAAGAACAGTTGGAACGAATAATAAAACAGTCTTGTGTTGGGGCTCGTTGGGACTTTTGGTTTTTAAAATGAATCCATTTAATTTATTTTGTTATTTTGTCTTTTGCATCAACACCACAATTTTCTTATTCACAAGCCCTCTTTATCTTTAAAAATGGACAATAAGCCGTTGCTACTCTCCTACTCACAAATTGTTAATTGTAATAAATAATTTTTTTTAGAGGGGGAGGGTTGAGGAGTGAAATTGAGGGAAATCTTATTTGTAAACACTCTCCATACGATTTGTTTCTTTACAAACTAATTCAGCACTCGGTACTAATTCCATTTCAGTAATACAATTGACGATTTTTCGTGGAGGGGGAGATGAAATTCAATATTTAAATAAATCTGTTTAATAAGAAAAAATTTCAGCCACGAAAAATCGTCGATAATGACATCCAATCGTAATGTTTAATTATTTTTTCACTTTAATTTACTTTGGTTCACCGAAAAAAGGAAAAAAAAAAAACGCTTAATTTCAGACGTAAAATGATAAAAATTGATCAAATTAATCATGAAAATTTACATTGAGTGAGAATTTTTAAGGGGGTGGGAGGGAGGTTTTTCTTTGTTAATAATTAGATATTTTATCTCGTGCACAAATTTAAATATTACATATACTCACAGGGCTCCGTTTAATACTTTATACAAAATTCAATTGATTACGGGCCTTGTTTTCCTTAATAAAAAAATAAGAAAGAAAGAAAAGAAGATAAACAAACAATTACACTCGTTTTTTCACCATTAAATGTCCATAATTTTATCAAAATAATCGTGCATCGAAGCACCATGGGCATTTAAATATTTACATAACCCACGAGAAATTCAATAAAAGAGATAATAAATCAATGAGATTTAGAAAAGAGAAAAAAAATAAAAATTAAACGAATGAATTTGGTTTCAGCGAGTGTTAAATATCGAAACATTGATTAATTTTTTTCTTTTTTACCTCTCGCTTAGGGATGAGGGGATATAAATTTTTTTATGGTAGTGGATAGCCGGTTGGCGCGATTACACAACGACAATTCGCGTGATTTGATTAATTTATCTAAACATTAATAACACAATAATATGATAATAATAATTACAATGATACAAATTGAGGGAGGAGGGGAAGGGAGAGCAATTGAAAAATATTGTTGAAAGATAATATCTCCCCAATAAGAACAAAAAAAACTAGCTCGAGAGTTGAATAACATGTCGAAAATAAATCTAAAATTATTCTCACGAAGGTGACTATAATCACCACGACTTGACAGCCATTGAACGTTATATTATCGAAAGTAAAACCCCAAGGTTTGTTAAATCTTGGCACGACAATAAATTTAATGAAAAAAAAAAAAAAAAAAAAAAACAAATTAATGTTATGAATCAGCTTCATTGTAGTCCAGAGCCAGCCCCGGTACTGCTAGTGATGCTAGTTGTCCCCTGATGATTAATCTGAGGCCCAAGTGACTCGCCAGTTTTACCAAGACGAAGTATTGACTGTAATGATGCAACCTCAGAAGCAAGTCTATCAAGCCTCGATTTAACCTCTCGTTCAGTCTCAGGAACAGCTGTGACATTTGTGGATGGATTCCACTCAGCGCCAAGTGAAATACCCGAGTCCCTCTCATCACTAGATCCCTCATTGTCCCATGGTGGTGATGCCCTTGGTCCTGGCTCCTGCTTAATACCCTGTAATGCAAGTAGTGCACTAGCTGCATCTTTATCACCAATTCTCGACTTGTGCCTCAATTTGTGGGGTAAACAATTGCCAGGTGATGTCTGTGCAGCAACAATTTGCGTACTCTCATCACCACTGCCTGATGACAATTCAAATGGCGACTGTGCTCGCCTACTGCCTCTGGATAGATTGAGGGCACTGCTTGTATCAAAGTGCATTGCTGGATGGGGATAGGGATACTGGAAGCTTTCAGTCTCTGGATAAGCGCTCGTCTCTGGTACATAGAGTTGGGCTGGTGATCTTGGTGATCTAGCTCCACTCACCGGTTGATGAATAACAGATGTGTGAACTGGACTGGGTGTTCTCGCGTACAATAGTGCTGTTGATGGTGATAATTTTGCCCTCTTTACACTCAACGTTGGCTCGGATGGTAGAGCTGCAAGTACATGCTCAGCACTTATAACTGAATCACCACATATACCAAATTTATCTCTGATTGCGTCCAATTGTGCCTTCAGAATGTGATTCTCCTTGCTAAGCTCCATGACCCTCTGCTCAAGCACCATGTCATTGAAACGCCTCTTCTCCCTGGATCTCTTGGCAGCCTCGTTGTTGCGTCTACGTCTGTCCCAATAGCTGTCATCCTTCTTATTGTCAGGAATAAATTCGCGCTGCTTGCGCTGTGAGAAAAGTTCCTTCCTTATGTCAAAGTTTGGGGGGTAATTTTCGGGATGTGTCACCTGCGAATCGTGATGCATCTGCTGCTCTCGTGTCTGCTGTTGACCCTGGCCTTGACCCTGTAGATGATGGTGGTGGGGTGGCTGCTGTTGACCCTGGGACTGGCTCTGCTGGTGCTGCAACTGCTGTGGCTGGCTCTGCTGATGCTGCTGCTGCTGCTGTCCACCATGATGATTTTGATGGCTCATTGACATTTGACCATGAGAATCGTGAACACTGTGTGGTCCATGACCCGAATGGGCCATTGTATGACTCGCTGGCATGTTGCCGTTTAAACAGGCGGTTTCACCGTTTATGGGCGATCCACTCTGGCGGGCAATGAACTCTGCCACCATAATTCGTCTTCTCAGAACATCTGAAACATAAATTAAATGAAATTTACATTAGTGACATTGATTTACCTATTTTGTACGGATTAAATCTATGTTTTATTTTTAATTTTTTTTTTTTTTTTTTTCTAATTCAGGAAGTCATCAAGGATTTTTTTAAGTACGTGTGACCTCCCCCTTAAAAGGTCACACGTGAAACTGATGACATGTGAATAAGGAACGAGGAAACATGTGTGTCACCTTGTGTTTATTTTATTTATTATCAAAAAAATTAGTCACAATGAATCAACTCAAGCATCCATCAGAAAAATCAATTAAAACTATCAACTTGGATGAAAAAAAAAGAAGAAAATGTTGAACGAGCAAATAATAATGTGAAAAAACAAAATGCAATGTTGTTTTATCAGTGTATGTGGGTCGACTGATGCAACCAGTTCCTCAACGAACAATCCCTGGAGATAGAACACGTGCATTCTCGTGTAGTTATGTGATTACACAAGAGTGTTATTTTGCCTTGGGACTGTACTGGCCAGAGTCTGACAGAGAGATAAAAGACAGAGGCTGAGAAGTTGTAATAATGACTAGCCGAGAATTGCACGTGCAGATGATGGAGTCAAGTATTTTCAACAATAAAAATAAATTATAACTATCCACCAGAGTTTACAGTGGGCAAATCTAACTGCGTTAAACAGCGGCCATTGATATGTACACGTGTTTTATTTGCGTACTACACAAGACCGGAAATGCGATCGTTGCCCCCATCTGTTTGTGCGGTAACAGCACAAGAGAATAAAGAAGAAGAAAATTTGCAATTGAATTGATGATATTCTTTATTGATAAAAACTCGACAATTTACCAAGTTGCAACAATTTATTCTACACAAGGTGAAAAATTGTGCATACAAGGACAGAAAAAAGTATAAAGAGTGAGAGAACAAACAATGAAATTGTCGATGAAGGTACTGAGATATACTTAGAGCGTGGTAACTCTTGTTGCATCATCGCTGGTGTGTCAGGTTAGCGTTAAACATGCGATAGAGAGAATTATATATGCATACATCGACTGTAGTATAACGTGAACCAAAAACCTGCTTACGTAACAATGGGCATGGGTTTGCGCACGCGTACAACAGAGGTTTATGGCCACGTGCAGTGGAACAAGTGAGGATTACATACTAATACTGATATTTGAACCCAACGGTGAATGTCAGCTCACAGACGAGATGTACATGTGTCTATCGGTGTATGTAAAAACGTTTGAAATGCCTCAGGTGGAATATCTGTATGTATTTGTTACTAGAGATGGTGATTGGTGCGTTATATCATGATTCCGAGGGTAAACGTGCCATCTCGACCTCGGTTATGCGATGGAAAACAATTGCACGAGGTTGACGACGCATAGAATTACTCAAGAGCCACCTCCAATGACTTGGATTGATTGACCTCGTGTCATTAATTTATTGAATGACATTTCCTGATAATCAATGATAGAGTCTATTTCCTCTACCTATTTACCTCGGCAAATATTTCATGATTTAAAATTCCTAGGGATGATGATTCTCACGATGAGTATCTGGAAATCATGATTACATGAATGAGTCATTTGTGAATCCAATGATTCCGGGTAATACTGCCAAAAACACGTCATTGCTCGTCTTTCATGTTTTGCACATTTTGTTACATCATGGGAAAAATTTTTTTTTTAGGTGAAGAGTCAACTGTTGATTTTTAATGACTATTCTAATTGAACAAATTGTGTGCCCCGGGTGAGCGACCGAGAGTTCCTGGAATTGAATGGGATTGTATTTGAGTTTAGTAGATTCTCTCTGGGTGAATCATATTTAGCTCGATTGCGGCTTCCTCGTCCACCATGGCCCATCGATTTCTTTGTGAAAACACTGGGCAATAGCAGAGGATTAATTTAGTTGGATTAATTTATAAACAGTTGATAGATTCTCTGGGGTATTGAAGGGAGAGTCATTCATGAAAATTTCATCTCAATTAAACGGATCTCGATGGATTCACGGAAATTCAATGTTAGGATTCACGGGCAATATAAATTACTAGTCTACGGTAGGATCGATATACTCAGGGCTGACGCACACGGAAAACCTCGGTGTTACCATTGTGAATTTGAGTGACGGGCTCATGTTGGTAGTTACAAGAATATACAATTTCTTTGTTCTACAACTTGATATCTTTTGTTTAAAAGGAAGTAGAATTTTTGCTCGATATCTTGTTAATGAAGAGAGATGGCAGAATTTTCGTAAGGACATTTTTTTTACATCTCATTCTGCTCTACAAAAAAGGTCCTATCGATTATTTCGCTATACCCCTCCAGTTCCAAGATATTGAGAAAAAACAAAATTCCGAGTGAAATCATCTCAATTTACTACTCAACTACTGAATTAAATCATCTCCCAAAATTCATTAAATTGCTTTTTTTTTTTACAAATTAGTATTATTCCACACGTGTTACCCCCTCCCCCCCCAGATAAAAATGAGCTCATATGATGACAGGTTGATTGAATAGAAAAAAAAACGGTAGTAATAATGATTGAAAAAAAAAATTGTTCATCGAGCGACAAGAGCCCACCATTTGCCAACCAATCACAATTCCATGCGTACATATAATCGACCAAGTGAACCTAGTCGGCGGGACAACACACGTGCTCATGTACACACGGTTGCGCAATACTGTAGACGCACGTGGCGCCTTTGGCTGCAAGCAAATTATACATAACAATTTATTTGACGACTCAAGTACGCAGTCATTTTCATAACTACGTATTTTTACTACTCCCCATCATTCGCAATCAATTATTTATCCGGGGGGGGGGGGGGGAACTTGAACATATGATACAAAATCACGTCACAGTGGGAATTTATATACAGCACGTGGAAATTTATCATTTTTTTTAATTAAGGAAATTTATCAATTTTCATTTTTTCTAAATAATGAGTTCCCTCTGAATCTAAATACTTGGCTTTAAAATTCATCACTTCTAACATTTAAAAACAAAAACATGGAAAAATTATTATCTAATGAAATATAGAGAGTGTGGCGCGTGTCAAAATACCCAATCTCAGTATCCTCTGACCTTCCATTCAATTCAATCCTCAGAATTGATGATAAAAATGATTAGAAAAAAAAAAAAAATTCAAGGAATATTCACTATTTCAATAAAACGAAGAAAGGAGGAATTGTGATGTTTTATCATCACTTTATTTATCATCTCTCATTTTTTTTATATTCCCGTTATCTGAGCTCCAATTGCATAACAACGAGAGAGGGAAGTGGATACAGTGGTTTTTATTTGTGGATAATCGCCATTGTTAAATGCATTATTTTCCTCTTGTGTTTTTAAAGGAAAAATGGCGAAAAATTGATTGAGGTCATAAAATTATTTAATTCATAAAAAATGTTCTTGTTTTAATTGTATTTGAATGATTAATTTAGGGGCAGTTTATGCTGGAATAAAGGATATTTACGAGGTCATTGGCTGGAAACGATTATTCAAGTCAATATAATCGATGAGAGTGATGCAATCGTCGAGTCATTGGTGCTTGAAACGTGTGCCTCCATGAATTTTTACAGTTGAATATCCGTAATCGTTCAGCCCAACTGACAATATTTAAAATTCCAAATGAGCTAACAATTGGATGGTCTGATAAGACTCGTGAAAAATTAGTTCACACAAATGATTAGATAAAATTTGATTCACCCAAGGACACGTGTTAAACCCGCTTGCCCTTCGGGTGCTGTTAATTTTTATCATTTTTCTCCTTTTTTTTTTTTTTACTGTGCCCAAGACCGTGAGGTTTTATTACACGTACGTGTTCTTGCTCTCACTCGAGGCTATGAGAGTACTGCAAATTGGGCCGTGGCCCACTTTTAGCCGGTCAAATGTGGGGAGGTAAAGGTAATGTGCGATTCTGCGGTGAGTTGGGATATCTGAGGCGTGCGCGAGACAGACAGGTGGGAGAGAGGATTGGAAGGAGTGGAGGGGAAGGATAACCCTTCACACCGGCTCGAGAGACAACATTGATCATTCCTCGTGGATACCGCGAGCCACGTGCTTGAGTGGGTACTCGTGCCAGACAATTGATGGATATATTTTGTATAAAATGAGAGACAAATCTACTTGCTTACGTTACTCCGTGAATATCTCTGAATCTAGAGGAGATGGTGAAAATTTCATGAGGACCATTTTTGTAGAGAAAATTGAGAGGTAGAAAAAAGTACTCTATACAAATTTCAATATAATCTCTCAATCTCGAGATATTCAGCAAATACTGAATTTTTTTTCTCTTCAACTCTAGAAATTAAATCTAGCGAATGAACCTGAAGACACAGATATATTAATCATCGTGTTGGGTTACGAGAGTTCGTATGACGCAATGAAAAACCACAAGTACCTCCACCACTCCTATTCACTCCCTCACAACAAATTTCAGAGTGAAAACCTCAAGAGTACTTGGATGATCGCAGTTCGTTGATCCTTGCGTCATCAATGTCAAAAAAATAATTTCTCCGGATGTGAATGAGCTGAGAAAAATCATAAACAAGATGGAAAATTTCGTAAGTGTAGACGAAAAATTGATTATGTCACACTAGCCAAATATTGAGCAACCGAAGAAGAGAAAAAAAAACTAAATCTATTCGGTAATAGTTGACAAGTCCAAAGTCTCTAACTGGGGGGGGGAGGGGGTAGACACGTGTCCCCCGATGAAACGAGTCTCTTTATCTCTCTACTCTTCGAAATTAACCACAACTCTATTTCCTATCTCACATGCCTTCTGGCAGCTCCACAAAATCCCGATAATTAAATTCAAAAAAAAAAAAAAACCCCAAAATTCCATAGAAAAAAAAAAAAAACCACTAAACTCATTAACAAATGCTTACTCACCAATTGTCAAATTTTTCTCCGAGCGCAATGTTGCGCCGTTACCGAGATCCACTTTGGCGGAATCCTCTCAGAGATGAAAAATCAAATCAGAGTCTGATCTCAATAAAATCACAATAAATCGCAAATTGAAAAAAAAACTTGCTCACACGTTCAATTCCCAAACGAGTGAGATGGTTCAATTGTTGAGAATTAAATTCCTTGAAAACAACTTCACTTTAAATGTATATACCACTCAATTAAAATAATCAATTTGAAATTTTTTAATATTGAAAACCAACGGAAAAAAAAAATAAATTTCCACGGAGCTAAATTGGCGGACACGTCTGTACAGTAAGAGGCCGCGCTTATGACTGAACTGTTTGGCTCGGTTCAATGCGGGATAGAGTGGCCACGGTGAGACTTGTCTCTCTCTCTGTGAGTTTAGTCTCTGGCCCCAATGTCGTATCGCGTGTGATGCTAAAAGGCTGACGCCAACGAGTGTTAGTGCCGCGTGCCCGGTGTATGCCTTCTTGGTACGACGTGTTTCGTTTGGTTCTGCAGTGGGAGGTGGAATTGAGAATATACATCGTGGTTGTTGGTGGGAGGGAGGATTGGACTTTTTGTTGAGGGGAATGGAGTGGTGGTGGTTGGCACTGTAGAAGGATTGAGTGAGAAGGGGGGGGGGGAGAAGCATGGAGAGATGGTGGGAAATTCTATCCCCTCTCTTACCCACAGCTACTGCGTCAGAAGTGACTGTGTGTGTAACTACATCTCAAACCTCCCTCCCCCCCACCCCCTCTCTTAATCCAGTGTACTTTGCTGGCATCATGCATGATTATACTCACTGAGATACTGAGATGCATCAGGGGATATCTCTCTCTCTCTCCATCGAGTGAACGGTACAGAAATTACGCGACACTCGATAGATAATTAGATGACAAATTGAGGGGGGGGGGGGGGGGGGGAGAGAGGGATAAAAATTATTTAATATTTTTTCACGAGATTTGGTTTATCTTCTGGTATAATTCGTGAATTATCTTGATGCTATTTATTATGAGAAAAGATTTTTTTTTTTTTTTTTGTTATTTGCAATCCCTCGACTTGTTTGCCGATGAGGGTAAACGAATCGACCGATTTGGAAGATCAAGGCCAACAACGGCACGCGGGGTCTTCGGCATATGCACATCCAACTTCTTTTTTTTTTTTCTCTTCTTTTATCTTTGGATAGGAGGCACTGCACGAGCGCGTCCTTGGCTGGTGCAAGCGTGCGCCAATTGTGTTGGGACACTGGATGGAAACAAAAGGGAAAGAGTCATTATAATACACGAAATTTTACACTGCCAAAGTCTTTCATTGTCTTGTGTTTTATTTGGGGATATTTATTTTATAGTTAAAAATTTTATTTATAATAAATACTGATTGACATGGGGTATTTGTTATTGTTGAAAATTTTAATGCATCATAATGACTGATAATTCACCCTCGTTGAGGGTCACGATAAGACGAGAGTTGGATTGTAATATTATTGCGACGTTTAAGGCCATTTGTATAAATCACACTAATGATATTGTGCATGTTTCATTACGAAACTCGATTCAATGCAATACTTGATTATTTGTTGTTTTGTATTTTTGAATCTAATCATTGTGGCCTAGAAAAAAAAAAAAAAAAC
Organism: Coelinius sp. EB29; assembly: GCA_035578325.1. Classification (NCBI taxonomy): domain Eukaryota; kingdom Metazoa; phylum Arthropoda; class Insecta; order Hymenoptera; family Braconidae; genus Coelinius; species Coelinius sp. EB29. The sequence goes on along the minus strand of JAOZGT010000001.1, from coordinate 2,017,867 downwards.
ATTTCAAATTAGATGTGATATTAATTGTCATTAGTTGAATGAAGAGGAAATAATTTTTATAAAACAATTTTTCATTATAAAAAATGATTGCGTGCACTCGATTACGCACCTGTGCGTCACTGTTACTGTGAACATGATTATTATACTTTCACCGGCAGTTATATTCCTGCCTTTGAGAAGAGTCAGGGCTAAAAAGAAAAAAAAAAAAACTGCATACACTGGTTATAAAGTCAATGGCAGGGCGTTTGTATAATATCGGGTGTTATTTTATATCGTGTGAAAAAAAATTAAATTGACAGAGTGTCAAATTGAGAGAGAGGAAGTATCGATGACCTTGGGGCCAATCTTGACAATTGGGGTTAAGGTATAAGGGGTTAGTGACCATTGAGGAAACAAAAATATCCTCGTTTCATTGATCAATAATGAAAATTTGCTAAAGGAGAATAAATATTTATCATTGACATATTATCGCTAAATACAAATAATGAAGAAATAATAAAATAACATATGCTTGAAGATTGTGGATGCAGGCTATGTAACACAAACGACCATGACTGTGAAATGAAAATAATGTTTGGTCAGAGGTTTCACCAAAGTCGTAATACACTTGACGCTTTTTTTTAGGGGATCGATGAACCTCTAATTTTTGGGTATTTAATTTACAATTAATTGGATTAATTAATAAAATCACTAATTAATTTTAATCAGTCAATTTGATTAATAATTAATTGTTGAGATATTTAAAAAGAGTTTTAAATTGATCACATTTGCAAAAAAAATATATCAGTAAAATAGCAACTAGAGAGTGGTCTAGAGTGACCGGATCTGTAATTTTTTAAATCCCCCTCCATTGATATTAAAAAAAAAATGTGATGGAGCCTACTTGTGGGCCTCACCATGTACTTTCATCGGGGTCCCCCGAGTGAAAGCAATATGAAAGTGCTTGATTGCAAAGTAGAAAGGTGAAATGTACGATAAAAAGACGAAGCTACCGTTACGTGCGTGTGTAATGCCTGTGTGTAACCCTCATTCGACCCATTTGGAAATAAACTGTGATGATTTTATTACTGTTTTCTTGTGTCAAAACAAATAATCAAAAATGTCCTTGAAATAATTCACCAGTCATGCTCAAAACGAACAAGAAATATTCCCTCATAATTTTATCAACTTTCCTCGATTAATATCAGTCAACGAAAAATCACCAGAATCAGCCGATTGTGGCTTTATCCAAGTGCATCATGATATTTTTGTCACAATAATAATCAGAATACGTGACTCAAGTATCCAATGGTAATTCATTGCCCTCAGTTTCGAAACAAAAGTATCGAACAATGTTTTCCTGATTATTTTTCTTTCCTTCACGTTATTATATATATTTTTTTTTTACACAACCACGCAGTAATAATTCAGAGTGTCGATGAACCTCAACTTTCTTTCACATTGACGCGTAACACCATTTCCCACACGCGGATAATCCCCCCCCCCCCCCCAATGATCAGCACAATTTGGAATTTTATTCTCCAATAATTACCATTTTAACGACAGTATTGGAGGGGGATAAATTAATCAATTCAAGTTATTACGATTGATAATAAAATAATTATTCGCTATTAGAAGTAATAGTTGGAAAATATATTGAATGTACGTAACAACTGAGTAAGACCATAATACGAGAATATAGACAAGATCATGTGGGGGCCCACTGTCAAGGAGGGGGGGGGGGGGGGGGGGGGAAGAGACAGGAAATCCTCACGCGGTGAAAGCCTCGCTCGTCTGCTGTAGAATCATTAGTACACCGATGATGTTTTTTTTTTTTTCCTTCTCCTCCCCCTCTTGTGAATTTTCCCCAACATTCCCCCCCACCACCACTGATCGCATCAACCAGACAACAATCAATTAGACTGTTTAAATGTGAATCATGCAGTGTCGCGACTGGTGGAAATTAATGTTTAGTGGCCAGGATGACATCCTGAATGCGTGAGAGAGACTGAACAAAAGTGACCTTGGTTAATCGCGCGGGTCTTTGATCAGGGTCGCATACACTGCAGTGTGGGGGCCAAAGCCCTCGAGGTCATCACCAATGCGGCGATGACGCTACTCACTCACTCTCTCTCTCTCTTTTCAACCACCCCCTTCTCCTCTTAGGTGTCCTCCTGCAAATGAAAAATCATTTCTACTTTTATTTTTATTTTTTCTCTCTTTCTTTTTTTGTCAATTCCTGTGTGGAGCGAAAAATTATCTTTACCAAGTGAGAAACTCGTTGGTTAGGGTGGGAGGGGGAGGGGAGGGGGGGAGTTTGGGAGGTGGTAAAATATCTCAAGACAATTATTATCGAAGGACAACGAAGGAGTCAAGGAACGATAAAATAAAATAAGATAATTTAATTGATGATTATTTTATTCTGCATCAAACTTTGTCACTTATTAATTTTTTTATGTGTTTTTATGATCAAATATGATTGATCGTAAATTGTGAAAAAAAAAAAAGCTGATGAAATTAGGTCGACGTATTTCCGTTTATTTATATGGAATAATGGAGAAATAGAATGAGTGGAAAAAGAGAAAAAAAAAAAAAAATGGTAACTCGATGCCTGGGACAAAGGGTATAAAATGGGGTCACGGGGTAAATTTCAAGTTTTGATTCAATGAGAGACGATTGATGGGGGTGGTTCTTATGGATCATAACAGGACATGGTTCAATAGATAACGGATTTTTCGATTCACTGATGGCTTCCTGCTCCCCCCCCCCCCCCCCCCCCCTAAAAATTCTCTCAAGGAAAATATGTGCATTTGGCTCTTTGTACTTTCATTGCGACAGATAAACCGTTAGGATTGGCGTTATGTAGATTTTCTTCCTGATGGTTAAAGAAAAATTCCACCTTCTTTGTTTGTGACTGAAATAATCAAGTTAATATTTTCACTGCGACTCATTTTTTTTCTTTCATTATCTCGTAATGATGAGTCAAATATTTTGATGCATCACTTTTCATGCAATTATTATCAGCAATTTTTATCATGATTAAGTGTGACTTTTTTTTTTAAATTTATTAATTAATTGAGACAAATGTGAGAATAATATTTATCTATGTACAAATTGAATCACCACATTGGGTCGAGTGACATCGGACGACAAAATGAAATTATGAAGAAAAATTGAGGAAAAAAAAAAAAAGCCAGACTTTTGTATCTCGCGGACATCCTGGTGTCGTTAACCCGTTGGAGCCGGTCCACAATGCGTTGGCAGTAGCCTCCCCCCTCCCACTGCCAACATACTCGAAAACATGATAATGCAACGCAATAACCATAATACTTCTTCATTCTGTATTTTCCCTCCCACCCCCAACCCCTTGCAAAAAAAAAATCAATAAAATTTCCCCCCCCCCCCCCCGGTGTTACGTTCACATATGTCGTGAGACAGCACAAAGTGTCCCGGTTTTCACTAGCTGCGTGTCTCCTTATCAAAACTTTACAACTCAAGTCCTAAACATTATTATTACCACGTCTCACACATATACGTGATGATGCTATCGATTTCACTCGGATATTACATTTTTTAAATGAAAAATGAGAGCCGCAGTGAATTTTCAAGTATGAGAATAACATGTTTATTTATTAATTTTTATTTTTTTTTTGCATCTTAGAGAATACGAGTGTCAATTACGGATGTTTTGATGACCTCGAGTATGCCGCTAGGCGATTTTTGCTCGTTTATCGGGGCCAGAGAAAGTGGACGATGAACCCGGCGAGAATTGGGGCCTCATGTGGACTGAGAGGGGGGGGGGGGGGTATTATAGCGTTACGCTACTTAACGAAATTTCCGTTGCGTGGATTATGACGTTGGAAGGATTTATACAGTGGAGTTGGGGTGAACAATTTCCGATACCTGGGGAGGGGTTTATTTATTATTTATTATTTTTTTATCAATTTCATTAACTCAATGAAATTGATTTTCATTTGTATTTTTTGATTAATTGAAATTTGGAATTTGAGATTTTTCGATTATTTTCATTAATTAAAAAAAAAATTATTTCCTCTGTATTCCAAATTCCTGTCTTAGTCAAATATCTTTCAAATGTTTAAAAAAAATGAGTTTAATCGAATGAAAAAAATTTCTCCTTTGTACCTCAATGACTAATGACCCAAAATGACTAGGCTCATTCTTCTCATTTTGCACAAAATTTTAGTTTTTTTTTTTTTTCAATGACACCACTCACAACCATCAATCTTGTTGACTTTTCAAATAAGAAATTTTTTCTTGGAATTGAAGAAAAAAAAAAAAAAAAATTTCTCAAATTCTAGAATCTTCTTCTCATGACGAAAGTAATTCTTTAATTACATTCTATTTATGTCTCAACGTCCGATATGTAACATCCGCCCTCACCCACGTCCGATGATTGCCTCAGTGGACACCCCAACAAATTCCCCCTCCCTCTGTACACTTGCATCACACCTTTGCCCATAACCTTCCTCAAATTATCTCCCCTCCAGAAAACAATGCACCACAATAAATCCAATTGTACAAAGCCTCCATCAACCCCCCCTCCCTCTCCAATAATCATAATCCCCATCCTCAATAAAATAATAATCACTTGCCAAATATGTGACTAGCAACCGATGCTGTCACTTAGCATAATCGTGCATCGATTATAGGCATTGACGTTGTAATAGGATAGACGTTGGCACGCAACTCTAGCGGAAGCCGGAATGCCGAGGAGAAAGTTGACCACGACCCCGAGTTGGTGGCACTAACAGTTATACATACATGTTACCCAAGTGACTGAATCATCACCAGTCTTCCCTGAAAATTCATCATAATTCCTAGGATCATCAAACCCATTAAAATATTTCACTTTTTTCCTACCATTACCACAATTATCCATAAACACTTTATCCAACAAGAGAAGAATAAAAAAAAAAAAAAAAATAACAGAATAATGAAGAAAAAAAATTATTTACGACATTCTGTAATAATTTATGGAATATTGCCGCCTTGACTCCATAAGGTCAAGTCCCTCAGAAGCCACAGAGGCTCAATAAATACAAAATATTGTTCATATAATTTTTTTTTTCTCTTGCAATTCACGTTTCAAGAACAGAGTGAGATCCTCACACTCCGTTCCGCTTTCTTACCCTTCCGGGACACCTCCCCCCCTGCACTTACCAGTTTTCAGTGCTTAGAAAAACATTGAATAAAAATCTAAACATTTGAGCCAACTCGTCTCTGAATGCAATTGCATTAGTTGATATTCCGGTTGATAAACTCCCCCATAAATTTTCATCTCAACGATCACTTTCGAACGGTAATCAAGAAAATTTCTCTGTTCTATATACCAACATTCCCCCTATTTTTCATCTCTCCAATGAGCCATCAAAAATATTGTTTCTTAAAATGAAGGTAAAAAAAAGAAAATTGATATTAATAAATGATGATGTCAATTTTTGTCATACGATCGTTTGTCATTTTCACCCAGGTAATCACCTGGAGAAAGTCATTGACCCGTTGGTAATGCGAGTCCCATATGACTTTGAGGAAACCAAAAGAGAGTGAAGTAATAATAAAAAAAACAGAGGTGGGGAGAATACAAAAGAAATATTTCGCAGAATCGACGGAAGCAAATGACCCAACGGAGCAATAAAATGCATTTCGCAATCATACAAGTACATCGACCCCCTCTTAAAAATGCGCGTGAATCTGCCACTAGAGTATCTCCACACGTAATAACACTACAATCATTTTTACAAACAACGATTTTATCACTTAAAAATTACACAATTTCTCTTTTTTTTTTATGCATAATATAAAACTTTACTTTATAAAATTTTTACAAAATGAGGGTAGTTAATGAAATAGACAAAATTGTATTTAAATTCATAGAATCTTTCCTCATAAAATGTTTATGCGATAAACGACAACAGTATAATGATAATCCTTACCAACTTCCGCACTCTTATTCACAGACACGTGTCATACTGTCACCAATAGGTGTATAATAACAGTTATCAAATTACCTATTTGACAAACTCTGCAAAGAGTGAAAAATCTACCGGGATAAATGAGTGAAATTAAAAAAAAAAAAAATTTGTTTAAATCAATGACTAGTTACGGTACGTTTAACCAGTTATGAAATGCAACTTGCAAGTAAGTACAGTTTGAGTGTATTAGACTGGCTTTCTCGAGGCCTCTCTCACGCGCATTTGCCATCCCCCGAAGAAAGTTTTCCCCTTACCTCAGCAAACAAGTGCATTTTGTAAATTGGAAAGTCGCATTCAATCGTGACATTCCATCATCCAGTGTTGAATAAATATTTTTATGTTTAAACAATGATAAAAACTTGATTTAAAAAAATTAAAATATCATAATTATTATAATGACGTCATAATGCAGATATTTTAACTGATTTATTGTAATTAAAATTTATTATTTTTTATTTGTATTATGTTATGACTCGTTTGCAGCATCTTTAACGGATGCACTCATCTGTGACGTCCTGCGGATGTCAACACAGAGCTCGACCTCTGGCCCTGGGATGGCTACAAGAGAGTATCATCGAGGCGTGTAACAAGCCACTGGAGTTTAAACTTGTCTTATTATTACACCGTTCACCATTCTGTGGTGGCAGGACATTGGCCTTACCCAGTGGTTTATGTAATGGAAAATATGTTGAGTATTTTCAGCATAATAAATTCACTGAGATATTGTCAATGCCAAAATTTTCCCCCCTCCAACACCCACACAATTTATTTCAGTCTCTTTATCAACGATAAACACATATTTAAATGACAGAGTAATCGATGAAAATTAATTTTTGTAACAATGTGCGTGGGGTGACACATCATCTTTGACGTGTTGTTCAATATTTTGTCCAGGAAATGGAGGAATATACGAAGGCGGGAAAGTGGGTCGCAGAAAGCAAGGCCAGTGACACTGATCGTCATTAAGAATTAAATGCGCAAAGGAAAATTATTCATTTTCAATTATTCAAAGATGGAATTGAATAATTGTATACAATCATTGAGGCTAATTTTTTAATTTACTGAAGAGAGTAAAGATTTATCAATTATATTCTTCAATTTATGAGATAAAAAATTCGTGAATGAGTAAATTTGGTGATAAAATGAGACTCCCCTGATTGTGGTAGATTAGTAGAGAGCAGACAAGTGAACGAGTGGAAAATAGGGGGATGTAAATAGTGTCGGGGCCATTGACCGTGTGTTATAAAGAGAGAAAAATAATAATAAAAAATATGGTCCGTTGAGTTGTATACGATAGTCCCCCCCACAACTTTCACTTACTTTATACTTTACACGTATACAAATACACTGTCCATAAGCACTTTTATTCTACCAATACACACAAATACTCCCATTCACTTGGTATATTGGATGGCCTTTCTCGAGTGTACGAGAGGCGCCCCACAGAGCTGAATCCTCACTGTCAATGCCAAATTCCAACGTGCTGCCCAATCGGTTAACTTTCTACATGAACTCGTGCCTTGGATCCGGTATTTTTTATACAACTTTTTTTTCGGGGGGCCACAGGACGATGAACCTGGGCCCCAGTGACATAATTATACACCATTTCACGTGCACCATGGAGCGAGAAAGTTTGTTCCATATTTTTTAACATTTTTTTTTCCCCTCTCTGTAGTGACGATGGATTGTTAACACTTGATACTGTGGATTTCTTTTTTAGTAGATATCAGTGTTAAATGTCTGAAAAAATTTAGAAAAATTGTATCAATGTATGTTTAGAATAATTCATGAGTGAAAACAAATATTTTTGATTCATTTTAAAAGAAATTTACAGACTTACTTGACGCATCAATTTGACCGTTGCTCACGAAACAATATAAGACCTCGTATTTTCTCCTGATGTAACTGGGACAGTGACGGTACTTAATTCCAATTCCATCAATCTCCAATTTCCCCTTTCTTTTTTTTTTCAAACCATAATCCTCAATTTATACCGTCGAAAGTTTGATCATTAGCGACACAACATCGTCCCTCGTTGCTCAATTAATGATTAGGCTAGTGTCGTGATACATCACTCAGTAGTTGTAACAAAATATCAGGGATCTCATTATTAACTCAGTTCCAAAGTTGAGTTGAAATCAACTTACTGCAAATGATCAAATTTCCTGATTACTCATGCGTTGAAGTAACAAGTTTGTTGGGTGGGGGATTGTATATCGTCTGAATAAGGAGTTATGCATCCACACGAATTTCCAACAACTCGATCTGCATATCAATAATATTCCCCGAGTATTCAAGCACTCTTAGCCACAAATTCAGTCTTAAATTGATCTTCACTCAACAATGTCCTTTGATGATTCCCTAAAATGTAAATTCAATATATTCATCACAATAAAATACAAGAATTAATTGATTTTTCATCTCTGTCAATTCGACCACATCATGTCTTTATTTAATCCTCTAGTTTAACTCAAAAATTGCAGGGGTGTTTTACACTTGAATTTTTCGGCCCATTCAGACGCGTAAAGACGAGATCGGATGTGAAAATAAGAGGGGCACGGTCGAGGAGTTGCTGCCTAGGACAGGTCAGTGACAAAGCAAGGTCACTCGTTGTCGAGTGGGCAATGTGGAGAATATCCGGTGTTAAAATACTCTTTCACGTTGATTTTTTTGGGGTTAAGGGGAGGGTTCTCTTGCCCAGACAAATGAGTTAATGAGTAGAATAAAAAATAAAATGGGTGAGAGAAAAATAATAATTTGTGGATATTAAAAATAACAAGTAAATTACAGATGAAATAATGGGGATGAAAATTATGTTGGTGTAACGAGGTACAGTGGGCACGTTCTTGGTGTATCTACAAGAGAACGTACAGACGGAAATAACTGGCGGGAACATAGGTCATAAACTTTTCAGGGTGTATATGCGTTTACAGTTGAGGGACAGTGTTATATTCGCCTGGCAATTTCCCTCGTGTCCATTTATCCTCTTTTTCCATTCTTCAAATGAACACTCGTGTAATCTTCTGATAAGAAATTGGAGTTGCATTTGTTTATTCACGGGATATTTATTCAATTGTCATTGACGTAATGCGGTGAAAAGACTTTTTTAACATTTTTTTAAATTAATTTTGTCGGGATTAATTTATTTAATATCATTCACAAGTTTTGTAATGATAGTCTTCATTTGTTTTTGCCTGATATTGCGCAATCGATCTTGTCCGATGATATATGACTTGTGATTTTTTTTTTAATTCAACCAACAATTTAGACTTGTTTATCAGGAAGTCACTGAGTTTAGTGGAAATCATTGGATGTTTCAATGTGTGATGCAAGTATATTTCTTTACACGTCAACTTCCGGTTAATCACTCAATTATTGAATTCAAGTGATGATAATAATTATAAAGTTTTATTTTATCAATAGGAAAAAGCATAATGACATGTACAAGATAAGATTTTTCCACAAAGGCAAAATTTAAATCAACGAGCTGTCAAAAAAATCCCCCAAATATCGAAGGTCTTTTGGTATAACGTCAGCAGTGGAATTTGGCATTGGTCCATTAATTTTAATAACTGCTAAATCTCTAATTTATGATTATCATATTCACCCTGACGGACAATAATAAATTTCATAAGTGTAAATAAGCTAGTCAATAACACATTTTGATTTTCATCCAAATTTTCGGTTGTAAAATACAAATTTAGGATTCACGCAATTACACGAGAGAGGAGTGAGCAGTCTCTCGTGGCAGAACCAACTGACAAAGGATTGTTGCAAAAAGAAAAAAATATAATTCATCAAGGTCGATGAATGTGTCAGGGGAAAAAAAAAAACTATGATTGAGTTGAACAACGAAAAATCCTGGTAAAATAATTCTCAGTACGTATAACATTGGTAGCCAACTAGGATGTACTAAAAAAAAATATGAGTGGGCATGATGATGCTGTATGTGTGGCTCGAAAATAATTTGGCCACGTTAGATGAGACGTTGTGGGTAAATGACCCCATCTTGCATTATTCATAAGGTGGAAATGTGTGTATGCGATGTGTAGCTGATGCTCTCCTACGAATTTTGAGAGTCACGCCAAGGTCGACAAAATTTTCTCCTCTTCAGTGCTTTTATGTCACGTCAATGTCCCCTCCCTTATTCATCCACTGGAAGTATAACGAGCACCAAAAACAATGAAAAATAAATCTGAAAAGCCCCTGAAGACAGTATAAAAAAAACCAAAAGTTAATTTTTTTTGTTTCGTTTTAGGTCTGGAGTTAATCATGAGTATCATGACGCCTTGAATCCCACAGAAGTGGCATTTGAGGGTCACGCAGACAAACATTCACTCAAATAATTGGCCAGATTGGTGGCTGACAAAGGCCTGCGAGAGTCATGTGAACCCAAGCGATTCGTTATTCGTGTCGTGGCGTTGCATAATCCCCAAGTTTTTCTCTCGTTGTCTGCATATAACATCAACGATCGCCTCATAGCCGGGCGAATCAACTGGAGGTGAGGAGGGGGGGACACAGGAGGAAATAAATAAAGATTCACTGAGCCAAACCCTAAAAACCTCTCTCCCACTCTCACAAACTGCATTATCGACGATGTGGAAGAGGTCAGGGGAGTAGTCCCCCCCCACTCTTGAGAAAAAACATCTTTTTTTTTTTTTTCTCCTCTTCGCTTATGAGCCCCGTTCTCACTCTCAACGTGCATGTGTATGTAGTTCGGTGAATTTGTCCTGCATAGGGGGCATCGGGACATTACCCGGGTGACCTTGGCTGTGTGCGAGAGCTCTCTCGACGCTGTTTGTTCATTGGGGCGTGCGAGCATTGCACCTTGCTTCTATCGTAAGCCACGATGCTCTCTCTCTCATCGGCCAATCCCTCTCTCTCTCTCATCATCATCTCTTTATCTTCTTTTTTTTTTCGTTCGCTGCAACCGAACCCACCAATACACACCAAATCCCGGGTGTTTGCCGACTGTCTACAGTGTCCGCACTGCCCAAAACTCTATAACCCACAATTTTGGGCCTTTTTTTGTTTCAGCTCATCGAGCAAAATTCATTGGTCGATGGACAATTCTATCCACTAAAAAAAAATAAAAAATATTCATCAAAAAAAATGTAGAAAAGAAGAAAGAAAAAAATTCTCTTTGTTTCTTTGTTAAATTTATTTATTCTCAGTCAGGATGTATTTTACCAACACAACGAAATGCATTTCAAGTTGAATTCTCTGGAACACGAGATTAGGGAGCTCGTTCGTTTACTTTGACGCAACCATGTCCGTGGTAGTGTCTGTGGAATGAACCACAGCGAGAGTTGTGTACGCGGGGTAGAGACGGTGAGAGTGAATGTGACAAAGAGAGTCGATACATATCGAAGAGACAACGAGCTCGATGCACTTTCGGCGAGAAGGCCAAACGTCCGGACCACATTCTTTGTGTGTGAGATCACTCCCGGTTTACTCCCCCTCCCTTCACCATCTATCCTACCCCCTCAAACATTGCCCTCTCCATTTCTTTTATCTATTCAAACACCGAATGAGACACAAGCACATTTGATACACTTTTAACACACCATTATGTTACTCAAATGACGTAATTTCTGATGCTTAGAGGCAAACAGAAGTGAGCTAATATCAAATTGTCCAAGAATTTATAATGTAAACAATTATCAAATGTGTATTTATTTTATACACAATTCATTGGACAATTTTTATTGTTCCAACTTTTTTTTCTTCTTTCTTCTCTTTTTTTTTTTTGTTCTCTACTGGTGATAAAAATGTCAGTAACATCTCGAGGGTTGAGCTACCAGGTTATTTATAAATATGCACTGGAGTTTGAATCTCGTATGTTTTAAAAACTCGGTGATAATATATATAAAATTGCAACAATGTGAATTTATGGATTTAACAGAATAATTTATAAATCTGAAATTGTTATTTTTTTTTTATTAAAAATGTATAGAATAAATTGTGACGAGGTAACACACGCCCACACACTTTGCCCCCTTCAATTAATGGAAAGAGAATCGTAGAGTCAGTTGAGTATTGTAAATCAATAAAATACATGTTGTGCACCCTGGACCATACAGAACACTTCCCCCCTTGCAACTCAGGAGTATTAGAGTCAGTCCCATTGCGTTTGTATAATTGCTTGGCCTTACCCATTCCCCTGGTTAAAGAGTAAAAGGCATTGAGAAGAGAGATTGTGTGATGAGTCATGTAGAGAATTAGGAAGAGAATATATTTATGGTTTTTTATACAGTATACCCCTCGTTTGTTCCTGTGTCTTATTTAATTGCCCTGCTGCCTTTTCAGGGATTAGATAGTGACCAAGGTTACAATTTATTGAATTACTCATTATGTTGTATTTATTTAAATATGAGAATATTCATTTTTATAATGAGAGTCTCGTAATAATTGTTTGAATAAACAAACTACGATAAAAGGTAGGAAAAATAAAAAAAAAAGAGTGCGCATCGGCCCAGACGCAGTGCGGCGCAGATATACACAAGGTCACGCGGCCACCGCTCCAATGGGTACTAACCTCCGGCTTGCAGTCCCCCACTCGTCCTACCAGGGACTCTTCACTCTCTTTTTTATCATTTATCCATCCTGCTCGCATACACAAGAGAATAGAGGGCCTTTCCGCCGACAGAATTCTCCCCTCTTTCCGCTCTTCCCCACAATCGAATCACTCTCTCTCTCTAGTGCACAACACCTCCAGCCAATGCAAGCACTTCTCCTTATCCCGTTTAGCCACTCTTTTATCGCACGTCTTTCTTCCCCTTAACTTATTACATGCGCAACTACTGCAAAATGTATTAGGTACGTCCTGTGAGAATGCGGTGATTATGCAATCGTTGATGTTATTTTTGTCTCGATTAAAATTTCATAAAAACAAATTGATTAAACATTTTATCTCGTTAAATTTGATAATACAAATTGGAGAATGTGAATTCATTGTTAAATAATAAATGAAAAATTTTAAAATATTGTTCAATAATTTTTGGATCATGATGATGCCAAAAAAAAAGATGATTTTGAAACAACCGTTGAGTCTTACGCAACAATGCGTGCAATGGTGTTGGCGTGCAGTCGGTCGCAATTCACCCCTGTTTAATTTTTTTTTTCATTTTCCTGAATAAAAAACTCGTGGAATGCTCTTTGTCCCACCCAACTCGGACCACTCACCACTGCATACAAGTTCCCCCTGGCGACCTTGATGAAGATACTCAGGGCGTTCAAGTGGCCAATTGTATGTACTCATACCCCCTCAATGTTTAAAATGTAACCACAATTTTTTTTTCCCCAACGACACGCACATCTCTCTCATACGTCCTCGACCTGTGCCCAAGCGCAGGTTAACTTGTGCCTCGAGGTCTGGATATCATAACCACCCACGCGCCCCCACGGTCTCACCAGCCTTTGTGTATACATTTAATCGAGTTGAAGAAACCAAGAGAGATGGAAAATAAAACGATGGGATATATTGTACATCCGGATCGGGAAATGCGCATGTTTCATCGATATTAAATTAAATCATTCATGTGTATTTTTGATATTTTAATAGTGAATAAAATGAATAAATATCCCATAATCATTTGCCTGAATTATTCACTTGTATTCATCACGAACCACTTTATGAGTATTAACATTTAATTTCCCCTGGTGAATGCAATTAACTGTGGAAAGTGTTAATTGTAATCACATCGAATGAATTTAATTCCGTAATTTTGTTTACTCAGTATTATCATTATTATTACAAGTGTAAATATCATGAAAAATAATGAAATATGTAATTCCAAATAAAAGTCCATCACAGACATGTAAATATTTACATTTACCCAACACAACGATACAAAAAAAAAAATAAAAAAATAAAAATGGTGACAAAATGTATCGATTTGCAATAAGCGAGAGTGGTCAGATACACGTGACGATACTGTTACGTTCACTTTTTGAGGGTGCCATATCCAAGTTAAAGGGTGCGCGACGTAACGCACCCTTCTCGATGCTCATGACGTCCTCAAAGTTAGTGAACAAAATGTGAGAAACGTGATCGAGTCTCGTAATGCGTACAGCTACTGTTGGGTGACGAAATTCAAATACTCTATTGATATTTTTTTCCATTGATTTGTATGAAAGAGAGAGAGGAGGGAAATGGCATTTAAGTCCCTCATTGGGGTATTCCATTGTTTTCATCTTCACTTGTGACATTTTGCAAGTGAAGGAGTCTTTTGTGAAAATTAAATTCGCTCCAGTCAATCAATTTAATTGAAGATATCCGAATAAATACAATCATTTTCTTTTGTCATTTTCCAACCCCCCCCCCCCCCTCCCCGAGAGTGAATTTGGCAGGGTGTGATTTGATACTGGTGAACAGGATCGCGTGTGAACGCCGGGTAGAGGCCAACAAGACTAGGGGGAGGAGGGAGAAGGTGTGGGGTGGTGAAGAGAGGTTAAAAGAGAAAACGGCGGACGCCCTTGAGCGACGGGCAATGCACCGCGCGAGGTTCAAGGCAGAGCGCCGGTTGCCGTCGCGTCTGTTACCCCCACTACAACCAACAAAGCTAAACCCCACTACCCCTCCAGACTCCAACGCTTTCTCAGTCTCACTTTCTACGTTTGGTATATGTAGGCCCATTGGCGAAACTCTTCTTCCATATTCACTCCTCTCCTCCCCCATTTAGATGTTTTTTTTTTTGTTGGTCCTCAGGACTTTTCCCCCCCCTGAAAATTTTCTCCTTTTGCTATTTTTTGGTTGAGGGAGGGTTTTTGGGAAGGGGGAAAAAAAAAACACTCTCCCCATGTCAGTCGGCGTCCGAGGATTAGACACTCAAAAGCCAACTCCAGTGAATGCCCCTATACTCGTTTAGCTGCTTCTATAATACTACACCCAAACGGGCCAAAATGCTTTTTACGTGTGTTGTTATATATGTAACATAGACGCCCGAGTGTTGTTGCCCCCGAATCGAGCTGAAGGTTAGACCGGGCAAACCGATCGGAATGCAGTTGATTATTTCTTTTTGCATCCATCCTACTCGACTCGTTCCGGATATGATGAGTTTATAAATAAAAATATAATAATTGAGTTGAAGAAAAATTGTTTAAAGTTGGGATTTAGTGCAATTTTCCATGGATTTAAGAGGATTTTATAATAAACCTTTTTTTTTGTTTTATTTTTAAACGTTTAAAATTGTGTTTGGACTGGTGGCTAACTGAGATAATATATTTTCCAGCAGTTTTGCACTTGAGCGTGTTGAAGGCGCGATGAAAGAAAGAAAGCACAGTGCACAGAGTCTTGCATTCATTCATTTATTTTTTTATTTTCTTCTTTTTTTCCCCCAAAGTTTCTCTCGGTGTTGCGCCTAATCCCACTGAGATATTCGTCATCAGGAATTTCTGGAAGGCAAAAACCAAGGCGGTAGGATGAGTAAATTCGTGTATGTGTATTTGTGCTTGGGCGTCCGGTCTATGATTCAGGAATGACCCTCGTTGAACCGAAAATGTTGGCAACGAGAGAGGGAGGGAGCGGTTGTAATGCATCTCCATCCAGCGGAAAGAGAGACGAAACCTATGCAATTTTTAGACTTGTCCAAAAATAAATCTCTTTCTTCTTTCCTTTCATCTTGCAATATTCAAACGGTCGCTCATTACTCTCTCTCTCTCTCTCTCTTTCAATATATAAATTATTTGATTAAGTTAAATCACATAAATTATATATGGGAATAGTTTTAGAACATCAGTCAACTGAAATTATTCTCAACTAATTGAACCTATTTATACCATTGATACTATAATGTTTTTATAAAATTTTATGCATATGTTGGCCTGTCCTCAGGGGATTTTTTAATCCCAGGACTGAATAAAGAAAGCTTTTCTCTCTCTCTCTCTTTTTCCTCGCAATTCGAAGGAAATAAATGGAAATTAATGGGCAATACTCGATTCAATTTCATTTTATGCAGTGTTAAATATTTAATCCACTTACTAATGACGAGTGAAGGAATATATATGCATTTATAAACACAGGAAACAAGTAAAATTAGTGTAATGACACGTGAAACACTAATGATATTGATATTGTATGTTAAAATAATTTTTTTTCATCGTATCGACAATGTTTACATCGACAAATACAATTGAATTGATAATTTGGTGGATTGAATATTAATGTAATCAGGCATAATGTCCAATTTTCTTCATTATCACCATCTCCACTGATGTATTATCATCTCAAGTGGACCGAGTGACCCACAAAAATTCACACTCACTTTTTTTTTTGTTCATGAAATTGAGTAATTCAATTATACAATTATCATCATGAAGATGAACATAAATCATTCTCTATTCCTCATGAATAATTAATTGCTTTTTTGCCGGAAATATTCCCACTAACTATACTCATGTGTATGCGTGAGACAGATGCCTGGCCGTTGGATTTAAGTGCGAATGCGAGCTTTATTGGTAGCGTCTGGGTTTTTTTTTTTTTTTTTCGCTTGTGGGGACTGCAGTTTGGCCGTCCATGACTAGCTCTCGACTCGCTAAACCAGCGAAGGTCCCCGGAACGTTGACCATGCCATTCTTGAGGATTGCGTTCATCAAGGTCACCTATTGAGTCTCTCCAACACATTCACCACCGAATCTCCAATACTCTCCAAATGTCCAATTATCCATAGATTAAAAATTTTCCTCTCCACGTCAATTTATCCACGAGTATCAACCAGCCTGGGTATAGAAATAAGTGGGTATTATAGTTCATGGTCCCACAACGACCTCCAGCTTCTCTACTTGTTGGAGTACATGTACAATAGTAAGAGGAGGCAATAAAATGTGAAATATAAGGCGCCGGGTTGAAAGGGCGGTGCATATAGAGGGCAGTGTAGCTGATGAAAGGGAAACACAAAGGAGAGACTGAGAGGATATGAGTGTATAATAATCTTGATGGTACTTGTTGTGCTTGTGAGGTGGAGAGGGAGATGGAGAGAAATAGGAGGAGAGCATGTGTGTTGGTATGGATTTTTTAGCCACACCGTTGGAGGGACTGCAGGAGCAACGATGCAATTAGGCGAAGTTATGCAGAGTGACGTCACACGTGGTTGGGGTAACTGTGCTGAGTCAAGGACAGGCAAAACCAAGGCTCTAACTCGCCACATACACGCCCAACTGCAGTCCTCATCAACTCCCCCACTATTCCATTTCATTCGTATTTATTTTTATTTTTTTTCAACTCCTCTCTCGACGAATACATTGGATAAGGAGGAAAAAAAAAAAAAGAGAGATACATGGATGCGGTGAGTTGGTCGAGTGTGCGCAGCAGTTTCTCTTTGTTTTCGGGGGGGGATTTAGCGAGGATCCAAGGTGAGTGGCCCGACGTCTTTTGATCTCCTTGTCGTCTCGACCCCGCCTGACTTACGTCACTCACTGCAACCGTTGAGAGTCTATTTCATGAAGTAAATTATTTTTACGGTTTTCTTTAGGGTCTTTTTTTTTTTTTGTTTCTGGTGAATTGGAAAATATTGAGGTTCATTCTTATGGGGGATAAACAAGTTTTGTGATTATGCCTTTGTCACTGGGTCCTTGGTTGGCAATGGAAGAGGGATTATTATTATTTTCATTCCTTCATTATTGCAATGCCACATTGCGCGAACCCGGAATCATCATGCGCAAGGCTGTACACATATGGCAATTACGTAGAGAGACAATAATACTCGGTGATCGAGTGACAGACCTTGATACACTCGTTGAGAATTCTCTCTCTCTTTATTCCATCATTTTCGTATTTTCTTTCATATCTGGAGAGATTATTATAAATCACTTTTACTCTAATATGATTCATTAGCCTCAGTGAAATTTTAATTAACCGATAAATTCAATTTTTTGACTCTTCTTCTCAGAATCATAATACACAGCATCATTCACAAAACTTTGAAGAGAGAAATAAAAAGGTATCAAATGTTGCAAAGAAAATTCCAAATGATTTGTATGGCTAAATGTCAGGGTCGTGTGGGCGTAGCGCTCGTTGTGAGTTTCTTCACCTCAACGATTGAGCCACTCGATGATAATTTATCGTTGAAACGCAGTTTGCATATAGCAGAGACAGAATAATATCATTAATGTCCACACGAGATTGAACGTTTTTTTTTTTCTCTCTCAACGTTATCGAATAATTTAGATATTTTTATTTCATATCTTTGCTGATGCAACCACTGCCAACAGCTCTGAAATTATTTATTCAGTCTTTGTTATTCAATTAAATTAATTGTCACGTGTTTTTTAAATTATTCGAAAAAAATTTATTTCACTTTTTTTTTTCGGTACCTTCTAGGCGTTGTGATTGGTCACGCGTGAATATGCGGACGAAAATAAATTTCATGGCGTGAAGGAATCGATGATTCACCCTTTTTCGTGTGCTTACTATTAACTACAGTTGTTCAAGGAATTTTTACATAATTCATTTTTCTTTTTTTCATCTCAATGAAGATAAAAATAAGGGACTGATGCAATGGAAGGGTTCAATTGATTGATAATATAAAATAAAAATTTCATGTCATGGACATGACCTTGAATGCTAACCTACGATTTGGCTAGGCCAATTATATATTTATTCATCCACGTAAGATGATCCGACGGCTGCATGCAATACGACTCTTTTATAATCGTACGAGTTATGTAATGCGAACGAGAGTGTTGTTCAATTATCTTCAAAATCATTTTTCAGAGATAAATATTGCAACTTTCAAGGCTCCGGTAGAGGGGGAGAGGTAAACGTAAATAGTTGGACTAATGTATTCAGTGGAAATGGCTGTGAAAGCTCAAGGATTTTCTTCTACATCCGTGGGCAATGTTGAATAAACCAAGCCAGATTAAAGATATTCTGTTTCTATTTTTGTAAACACTTACGTTTGTGTTGTGAATCGGTCAAGGGTCAAGCGCTTGGAAGAATCCTTTTATTTTTCCACTGCATTGCTCGGTGATTTCATGTCCCAGTGGTCCACTCACTTGGTCTAAAACAGGGCAAAGGAGCCAGATATATCTTTGATTAGTTGAGAGTATTTCTATTTGTAGAGAAGATGAAAATGTCATTATTGTACTTTTGTACTGAATTATTTTATTCAATATGAAATTATCTCGTGAATGAGACATTTTGAGGAAAAATGTTGAATAATATTTTTTGTAGAGAATTTTGTCAGCTACAAAAAAGGTCTCTTGATATTTTTATCTAAATCAACTAGTTTGTGAGATAATTGAATAATTAAATTTTATTCGTGGTATTTAATAGAATTTGATACTTTCACTGTTTCAGGCAAATATTTAGAAAAAATAATTTTCTCTATTATCAATTTGACAATAGATCATCTTACTCGAGTATCCAAACGATTCATCATCAATCACAAAGTGATATCAAATAATGAGTGAAATTAATCGCATGACGCTGTGAACAAGTTGGCCTGTTGAACAACTTTGTTTTATGTAACAATGAAACACCCGAGAGCCATCCACCGAGTGCCCAAGAGAGACTCAACTCGTCCAGCTGCAACGATTCTATCTACAAAGCGTGTCACGGGCCTTGTTGGCGTTCAAGGTCCCCCCTCACGTATTGAACAACGTCTCATGTGCACCAAACTAGATACGTAGTTATGAAAAATATCGAGGGGCTGCAAGAATTGTGACAGAACACGAGTCACGCGTAATATCATTTGCTAGTCATGGTTTAGTCAACTGTTTCATAAAGCTGAGAATGACTCAGTGGACAACTTGATACGATAATACAAAGCTAATGACTCAATTGTCATTTTTCCTTTTCAGAATTTTTATTTTATTCATTATTAATGACATTTTAGTGGAATTAATTATTCAAGTTGATAGCTATCAATTTAAAATATCAACAAATATTTCAAAATATCAACATTTCCATCGATTATTATCATTTATATTCAAGTCCAATTTTTTTAATGAAAAAAAAATTTCCCAAAAATCAATTTAATTACATCTACTATTCCACTAATATATCATTCTCTTCCTTCTCACTCCCTGATGACGGTTCTAGAAACATACACAATTTTCTAACCTCTGTATAATTACAAGGATGAAATCGCTCCAACTCTCACTGTGGCTCGCATTACGCGATCGTTACGCGCCGAGAGACTCGAACGATGCAGTAAAGAAAAAAAAATGGCGAGAGGGGACATGGGAAGGGGGGGGGGGGGGATAAAAAAGGCAAGAAATAAAGAAATTGTTGGACTTGACTTGAGGCAGGTCTTGATTTCTTTTGACGAAGGGGAGAGGTAAGTTTTAGAAGGGAAGTTGGAGATTGGAGAGTTGGCTCTCGTCACTTTGAGTCTCATCGTTGCACTTTCTTTCTCTTCTTTCGGTTCTAATACACGTTTTAGATTAACTATGTGCGTGTTGTTGCTGCACTTCACCTTTCTCTTTCAAACAAACTGGCGATAGTAAATGTGAAAAAGGGGGGGGGGGGGAAAGGAGATTGTCCCTGACAGCTTCCGACAGGCAATGTCACGTCAATTTTCGCGGACACGCTCGTGACCCTCTGGCATTTGCATGCGAGTTTTTTTTTTCTTTTAATGGGGTTATTGTTTGTAAATTCATGGGTTTTTTGTAGTGAATAATTTCTTTGATCCATTCTTTTGAAGTCTATTGCTGCTAAAAAAAAAAAAGAGAAATTAATGGATAAGTCAATTTCTTTTGTAAAATTGAAAGGGGAAATGTTGTTTGAAAAATAGCGTCAGATAATTTATTAAATATGTCTTAAAATCAATGGAATATTTGAAAAATTACTCGATTTAGAAAAACACTCATCAATCACCTTGAAATAATAATCATTTTTTTTTTCTCTCCCCAAGAAACTTGACAAAGGAAATTTTATTATTTTTTTAAGGCCAAGCAGATGCCACAATTAGCCTATAAATAGTATTAGCATGAGTAATAAAAAAGCAGGTGCAATTATGAATAACCCATACACCATGAAATTCAAATTCACCCTGTCCTCTCCCATCAACTGTATCAAATGTCATCCAGGAAAAAGTATGTAGCTAGATTAGAAACTATCCTTTCATTGGACATGCTGTCTTTTTCTTTTTAGCCATATCCAATGCGGCCGCAATGGAAAGCTGAAAGTTTTATGAAAGTGCATCGCGTGCAACTGGCTCCCCCGTACTGCCCCCGAATGTGTGTTTGTGTTAGCGTTACGCATATTCAATCCATCAGAAGCCTAGAGAGTCAAACGAGAAAAGCCACTTCTATCTCACTTGGCAAGATGATACCACTGTCTCTTCTCTTCTTTCAAACAAATTTCTTCATCCACTCCCCCTCCACCACCATTTTGTATTACTTCCTCTCCCCCTACTGATTCCATCCAACGTGCGAATAACTAACGAGTAATAACGTATGCACTCTCCACGGTTAACTGCGATGAAAGTGCGCTGGATATAACCGATATAACCACTTGGATAATCGCTGAGACAATCGAAAATAATGCACAACTTTCGGATCAATTTTTTTTTCATGATTTAAATGCAAAATAAAAACACTTAATTTTTTTTCTCAACAAAGAGAGAGGAGGAAAAAATGTCTCTCATTAAATTTAAAACTAAAATCCACTGAATTAAATATAAAAGTGATTTATTTACGTTATTGGGTCGACGAACTTTGAGGCAAAAACTTTCACCAGAGTTGAATATTTTGGTGTTACGCGTGTACAAGGTAATATATATTTTTTTTTCACGTCCAGGGTTATGTCAAAAATGTCGATGAAAATTTCAGCTGTTTCAAAAACATTTGGTGAAAAGAGAGTTGCTTGTTATTACAGAAGGGGGTCAAATCGATACTGGTGGGCAGTGAGAGGCCAACTTGGGTTTTTTTTTCAATTTTATATTAAAAATAAAACAACATTGAATAAAAATTGTCGACAGTGAAACAGCCGCAAAGGTGGAGGGGGGGGGGGGGGGAAGGAGAATAATGGACGAGACCTTTCTAATCGTGGCCTGTTTTTCATCTTCTTGAGAAATATAATTCTCCTTGTATCTCAAGTATCAACAGCTCGTGTTTACATCTCTCTGTAAACAATTGTTTGTGTATTAAATTGAGATTTGATTTATCATTTAATTTTCTCATTTCATCTACTCACTCATTACATTAAACACAAATGACAATTTAATAATTTCCTGATTTACTGTTTTAAAATAACTTGGGTTAATCGTTGGATACATAATCAACAGAAGTTGGAAAACTCCAGTGTGGACAAAACAAGGGGAAAGTGGGCATGTATATCCGCTGGAAAGGAGGCATTGTCAATTATCTGAATTGTCGAGGTCGCTTTCACCCTGCGTGCACCGATAAGTGGTGGAATTACAATAGGGGAAAGGGGAGGAGGTAAAAGAAGAATGAGCTCTACGAAATAGGGACGAGATAGTACAACTAGGCATTTTTTTATGTATTACCTGAAGCGTGAAAGTCACAAGCGTGAGAATTATCTAATCGTAGAGACGAGCTGAATGTCGTTAATGAGGATATTATTAAATCTTGACAATTTAATAACAATGAGTTTTTGGTTAATTAGATAATTATGAGTATTGAATTATTTGAGGAAATTTATCGAAAACTTGTCCAGGTATTTTTGCCATTTTTTTATGGAAATATTGAGGTAGAAAAATTGTGATTAGTGCTCAAGTGCACATTCTCTGATGGTGGAGAAAGTGCGGTAACTGGTGTTTCTAGGGAGAGTAGCTATAGTTTACAATTGACCTCGAATATAATCAAAGTTCAATGTTCCAGAAGGATGAGAAAATTTCCAAATTTTGGAATTCAATGGATAATGTCTATTTTCTGATACGTGACACTCCAATTTTACTCAATGATCTGGATAACAAACTTGTCATTTTGATTGAATCAATGAGGCATGACCGCAAATGCAATGGGGCATTGTCCATTTTCTCATTCAATGCGAGTATTCGAAGTGGCTCGTTCAATGTAGACTTTCCGGTAATCTTGGTGAATAATAAATACACTTTGTGAAGTGGTACTCGTCATGTGGGATAACACTTTGTATTCAGTGACATAATTTTTTTTTTTTTTTTTTTTTTTTCGGGAGAAACAAGAGAAATGGGAAGAGACAATGAAAAAAATCGTCTCGCTGAGTTTGTGGGTCAGACACTATGATTCGCCCACCTGGATAGCGGTACAGACGATTGGTGGGTGTCTAATGTGGATTTATTGTCACTATTGAAAACAATATTGAACAATGTAACAATACAGTTTCTAATTAAATTTTCATTTTTTCGTAATGGAAGACAAACGATTTTTTTTTTTGTAATGTAAATTTTTTTTCACCTCTTTTATGATACAGCAAAAATTTTGTCGGAGAAATATCTGAATTATTCATTTATCAATGAGTATTGTATACATGAAATTCAGTTTCAGACAATCAGTTTTTGGAAGATATCTCGGAATTGCAGAGAGATAGCGAAATATTCATAGGAATCATTTTTATAGCTCTCCTTCCGCTCTACAAAAAAGATCCTCATCAAAATTTCTCCATCTCTCTTAGATTCCGAGATATTCATAAAGAACTCAATCAAGAATTTGATAGCAGAATTAATCAATATCTCGGAATGTAACAAACCTAGCGAAATTTATATAGAGACCTTTTTTGTAGAGAATTTTGATATCTACAAAAAAGCACTCTTGACATTTTCACCTAAAATCAACTGTTTCCAAGATAAATCAAAAAATAATAAAAATTCTCAAGTCTGACTCATCACGTTTTTTTCCACTGAACTCAAAAAATGAGTCGTTCAGTGGCTAAAAAATAAGATCAATTCGATAATTAAGTAAAAAAAATTAAATCCTGAAACAAAGGAAAATATTATGGGTCAAATTGTACAGCGTGACGCATTCGAGAATAGCGGTAAAGAGATCGAGCCTCTGGTGGGTGTCGTACATACAGTCACGTGAGGATGAGTAGCGTTTGACGGTATACACTGGGTAGAATGAACGGCATAAGTAGTGGGTACGGAGGTGTGAGGGGGTAAGACGGTGAAAAAAAAAAGGAGATGAACGGAGGATAGGAGTGCAAAGAGGGTAATGTAGGTCAGTAAATGTATAAGCCCAGCACTTTCTCCACGGGGAAAGGGCAAAGAGAGGGGGAGGGGGGGAAGGCAAAACGAGTGAGTGAGAAAAAGAGAAGCGCCACGAAAAAAACAGGCTCCACCCGTGCACCCAGTGCAAAGCATTACGGTCTTACTGTACTCTTTGTGGAACCGTCGTATCATCGGGTTCTCGTAACGGTAAGAAACTCCAGGTAAACGGTACCCCCACGAGAGATGGAAATCAAACTGATCAAGGACAGATGGCATCTCAAATGAGTGATTAAATTCTTGCTTAATCAAATGTTTTATTCAGATAATTGAGGATTTTTCTTTTTTTCCTACTTTTGCATTCTTCATTCTAACGTCTCTCTCTCTCTCTCTCTCTATTTTTCTCTCACTCGGTTGTTCATTCTGCATGAGAATTTATTACAGAATTATTAAATGCTTAGATTATGAGTCGACCCCATCGTTGTCACGGTCAAACTTTCGCGAGGGGAAATTGTGGATTTTTTTTTAGCCTCAGTGGGCGTAAAGAAAGGAGGTAAAATACAATATAGGTAGCCTCTCTCCCTTCCACCCCTCCTGGGCTCCAATACGATGGAAAGTATCTGGGGAAAATTATCAGCGAGTGAGGTAAGAAAGAAATTCTCTCTATTACAATTTAATGATGGATTATTACCGTGTATTACTGCGTGAAAGTTTTGACTTTGAGATAATAGAGAGGCCGTGAAATAGGAATATTCAATGGGAGAAATTGCATTAAATAAAAAAAAAAACAATTTCCGTAGTTCAATTTGAGAATAATTCTTCGTGTTTAAGAACTTTGTAAAATTGAAGATTTAAATTTCCCGCTGGATTATAATAATAATAATAATAAAAAACTCATTATGACCCAATTTGTTTCTTTTTAGAGGGAAATTTCAACTTGAATCGTTCAATATAGCCACAGTTTTCAGATAAAAAGAATTTGCAAATTTTTTTAAAATAAAAATAAACTTTTCTCCCAGTGAAATTAAATAGCTAAAGTAATTGTAATATTCTCTCCTAGAAATATTTATCGAGTCTCCGATGGTGAATCCGGATGTCGGCATTTGAAATATATCCGCAATGTGGAGTACAAAACGAGGGCCATTGCCGTCAAGCATAGAAGTGTGACAGTCAACCGAGCGTGAGACGACGGGAGAGAAAATCTAACGGTAAATAATACTGTGGCTGTGTAGGTACTCGACAAGTCAGTGGAGTTACCAGGCCATTTGCCCGTCTCGCCCCCTCACCCCCTATTTCCCCCGCCCCCCTCCTCCCTCTCTCTCTCTCGCCTACATATCAGCGAGTGCGATATTACGTCCTCGGGTGTTTCGTAACACATACCCCCGTAACTTGAAAAACCGTCTAGCGGTTTTATCCACATGGACTCAATGTACATTACATACCTATTGTAATATTTAATGCGCCAACTTGTAGCTCAAGCTACCCAACCTACAAGCAAATCACAATTGTCAATTCCGGTGAAATACTAGTCATTTGTCATTGGCAACTGTGTCTACTTAAACTCCGATTAACCTACTTGCTATATTTATTTTTATTATCATTACACAATTATCCTAGGAGTAGAAAAAAAAAATATATTATTCCACCGATTTAATTGTTCTCCTCAAGCCTCAATGCAATTTTATTATTTATCACTATGTATGATAAAGGCAATATGTGGATTATAAACTGTTGCCAACTTTCACGCCATTTCTTCTCTCTCTCTCCATCTCTGTTTAAATTGTGTTTGAGTGAGGCGTAAGAAAGTGCACATGTAACACTTATACATTACCAATGATGTAGAGGCAAACGTAATCAGTATCATCAGTAAAGCTTGAGTGGAATTTTTCGGGGGGGGAGTCCCACCTCTCCCCTCTCTCTTCACACTTCTCTGGCCAAACAGTAGAGGTAATAAAGACCGTTGATGATAAAGTGGTGGTGGGGGGGGGGGGGGGGGGGGTATGGGTGGGACGAATAATGCAAACAATTTGTCAATGTCAATGTCAATGTCAACGCCCCTGAGCAAAATTGAAAAAAGAAATCTTCCCATTTCGTCATCATCATTCGCTTCGATAAATCGCAAACCACCGGTAAATATTCCGGGTGGGGGGGGGGGGGGGAAGGGAGAGAGTGGCCTTGATCTTCGCAACATTTTTTCATTATCATCCGGAATTTTTTTCCACTGATTAAACCCCCAAGACGACAGAATTAAAATTAAAATTAAGACAAATGCTAATATTTTTCCTCAATCTCGTTGATATATTTAAAGGACGGAAGTCTGAGACACCCAAAATGGATTAAATAAAAGAAAAAAAAAGAGCCGAAATAAACGGTAAACCGTATTTCCTTTGAGTCCCATCGCCTGACGTAACGACAATGGCCCAAAATCTCAATTCCCAAACCGTTGCGCTGGCAACATTTATTTGGAACGAACCGTTATATGCGTTACTCATTCTCATACACCAATAACTCCTCTTCCTCCATCTCTCATTTCACCTTTCTTTTTTGTCCCTCGATATATTCCAGCCAATTAGTCTCACCAGCTTCTGTATACATAATCTAATTTTTTCTCTCCCTCCCTCACAATTCACCTGACGCGTCTCTCATACACCTCAGAAAATGGCCAACATTTTGCAAGAGGGTAAATTCATCAAGGAAGTAAGAGAGAAAGAGAGAAATGTTCCACATTTATATTTTTAAAAGCTCCCAGTCCCTCCATCCTTCATTCGGTCTACTTTACAATCTGTCGAGTGCAGCCTCCGTACCCCCCCCTATTTTACCTCTTTTCATTTCTTTCTTTCCATCGAGTCTCCGGTAAATATTTACAGTTAACATGGTTGCATAATAATGTGTGCTCATGGGTTTTCATGGTCGCGCTCACTTCAAACGTTAGTTTGCACGATATAACGGGCACTGTAATACCAATTTTCTCGGTTATTTTTTCGGTTCCCGGAAAAAATTTCCCCGGAAAAAATTCCCCCTGAAAATACTTTCAATACTTATTGACCAAGAATTTTTTTTTTAATTCATCAAACAAACAAAAATATGAATCAATTAGACAAATTATTTAACAATTAATTTTTATCCTATAAACCAGAAATTTCTCAAACGTCCATCAACATCATGATCGTACATCAATATCCATAATCCATATGTCCACAGTTATCCATCAATTTTACAAATTATTTCACATGATATAAACCATAAACAATATCAGTATACTAGGCTTATTCTTTTATCACAATATTATCTATAAATAATCCTTCTCCTGCTAATGAAATTTAAAAAAAAAATGTGAAAGGAAGAAAAATCCCGTCACCTATTTTTTCATGTCATCCCAAATGTCCTCTCACAAGTCTAATCAATTTTCTTTCAATTTTAATATTCTTGATTGACTTGAATTAATTAAAATACTTGTAATTGTTGAATTTAATGTGCAATCGGCTGAAAGGCCTCGCCATCGTTGAATTTATCGCATCCAAGTGCTTGTGGTAAACCTCGGGTGCCTCTTTTTTTTTTTTCATTGGTATTATAAACAACCGTGTAAATGCCTCACGGTTAAATCTTTATCCATTAGTGTGTATCGACGAGTGTGTCCGGAAGGCCATTTTAAAGGTCCATTCACGTTTACACCAGACTGTCAAGGATAAACCACCACCCAAAGTATTTTATCGTTGATTATATATCATTGAGGGATATAAAATCGGTGGGTAATGAGGATTAAAGCCTTAAATAACAATTGATTAATAGTTTTAACCCTGATGAAATCATCGACCAGCTGGTGAATTTGTAACAATTCTACAGTAATGATTGTATACGTTAATTATGGAGAAAATTTTATTATGGAAATCAATATATAATAATAATAATAATAGTCTAGCCCTGAAAGTATGGAAATTTTGTCCATGAATGACGATAAAATCCAAGGCTCCATTTCCGGTCAACGGATATTATTTATTTGCAATACATCAACCAAACAATGTCACTTTTTGCAAATACATTGATTAAATTAAATATTTATTAACTAAAATGTATAGATTAAGATTTATTATTAAATAATTTCGTAACACTAAATTTGTAGAGAAAATGTAGCACAAACGGCTGCGTTTTGTTATCTGGGTCATTGGGTCAATACAGCGTATATGAGTTTCCCGTTTGACCCCGCTAAGTTGTTAGTTACGTTTATGACTCGGTGGATAATAATATAACGTAATGCAATCCTTGAAAATTGATTTGTTAGAGATACGAATGAATGAGGGTTATTTATTTTTTTAAAATACTGTTAATTTTTTTTATTTATTTCAGACGTTAATTCAGGATTACCAGGGGGTGGGCAGAAGGAGAAAAGAAGATTATTGCAATGTGTCGAAGTCTGAAAGAAGGAATAACGGCATAAGAGTACCCACCGCCATTTAGGACACATTTTCGGCGTTTTACCAACACGCAACAGTTGACAGGATTGGTGTGTTGTGTGCGGTAACCGTTGGTAAAGTGACCCAAAGTACCGTTTTACAGAGTTATAAATTTGGCAAACCCTCGTCCCATCATCCAACCTTTCTAAGTATCTAACGTTCTGACGAATAAATTGTTTTTTCTTTTTCGCTCGGGGTCAATGAAATGTGTCCGATGTAGAATAAATTTACAAATATAAGTAGTCATGATGTTGAAGGAAAAAAAAAATGGCGCCTTTGCCTAATGGTTAGTATGCTAGTCATTAGAACAAAGAGATGCGTGAAACGAGGGGTCAAATTTGACGACAAATAAAATGTTCATCGCATCCTTTCAGTTAATTATCCTCATTGTTATTATTATTCCGTTTGAATCAAGACATTGGTTAGTTTGAAGCGTCATTTTGACCTCCGCTCTAGATTGCACGGCTCGACGGTGCGAGATGTGGAACGCCATAGAGCGTATCCGGGCCGACTGCACTCATTTTAATGCCCAGAATCAACATTTCCAATCTAAACATTGAAATAAAGAACAGCTCCAATCCAAAAGTAGATGATTCACCTCTCTCTTCCTCCCATTCACTCTGATCATCCTACCCTCCCACCACCAGAATTCACCATCAGATTTGCTGGATAGAAAAAATAAAAAAATGACTATTTACGGTGTCGACAAAATGTCAGTAAGTGGATCAATCCACAGTCGTTCCGATTCCTCAGCATTATAACGGCTGGAACACTTAATACCGTTACAAATTGACTCTGTGGATCCATTGGATCTCCAAGTTGCTCATTGATCTCATCGATTGGATTCTACCCACTTGCTGCAACAAACTCGCAACATCTCCTTCCTCCTTTGGATACATAATATACAATCCAAGTAGCTGATATACCTCTCGGATTCACGTACGGTACTCCATACGATAAATAGGCGGCTCTTGACTCGGTGAGATAAAGAGAGAGAGAGAGAGAAAAAGATTGTGGTCTCGAATTCCGTTATTGCCCCCTCCTGCCCCTCTCTTTTTAATGTGTATGTGGCCCTCCGGTCAACAAACGTATAATGCCAACTTCTTTCTGTACCATGATACCATTACCATACACTAATGGCTGATCTATTGGTACGACTTTATCCAACAAACCGTTAGATTTCTTTTTTATTCTCATCACAATTACATAATTGATGCTTTGTTGAATGGCAGATTATGGTATCAAGCATTCCAAATGACCATAATTCATTCAGATCCAAGGTAGAGTGAAGCAACAGGTTATAAATTGATAATCAATTGATTATATGCAACAGGAAAACTATATACCATGTTTAATCATAAATATTCTCATTTTAAATATGTCTTCAGATGTTTTTCTTTCTCACTTTGTTTATCATTAGGCTGGGTTAATCACTTGGCTCGACAGATGCAAAAATAATAGTTGACAGAGGCTTGTCAAGCTGTGTAAAGCTCTCATTTACTACAAAAGCGACGAAAGAAGTGGCTGGAATAAGAAACTAATGCCGGACGGATAAATCAGGGTGTTGCGAGGCGTCAAGAGAACTCCAGACAAAAATCGTCCAAAAATTCGAGACTGCAACGCCCACTATATCCCTCTCTCCACAGTTCTCCTATCTGAAAAAATGAAATATTAGACTTTTAGGGGTTTCAAATATTTCTCACATGTCCTTCTTTTGAATAATCAAATGATAATGTAATATTCATATACATCCCTCTGGTGATTGGCGAATATGATGGTGTAACTTTAGATATATCTCGCCATTGAGTGTGCAGTGAAAGCCAACAACCTTGATTTAATAATAAAGGTTGCTGCTTGCACCAACCTCCTTCTACCGCGAGTGTAACACAACTGTATCGTTATTATTGGCAGTTACTTGTGTGGTGCATCGTGGGTAGGCACAAAACTTGTGCTAAAATAAATCCCCCACATTGGTATATGCAACTGTCTCACAATGTCTGGCCTCCTGGATGAGTTGATGATGTTGGAGAACATGTGATTTCTATTATTCTTTATTTCAGGCATTAGTTTCAATAGTTGAGGTTTATTTTATAACAAATTAGCATGTAAAAAGTTGTTTAAACTGCAGAAAAGATATTTTGATCCTTTTCCCTAAAATTGAATAAATGTTTCCATCTGTTGAAAGACATATGGATCAGAAGATTCTGCCCTTTATCAACGACAGAAGAAGATATACTTTTTTCCAATATCATCACGTGACCATAAATTTAAACTAATTTATTATCATTGTGTGCATAAATAAAAGATAATAACACACCGAGGAAAATCGGTATAAGGCACATGCGGGTCAGGGTTGACTGTTGTATTTTATATTTTATATTTTTAACTCCCTGAAACATCACCGAGGATTTCCTCAGTTATTTGAGATTATAATCACAACATCTTGCATTGAATTTTTTCTCATTTTACCTTTTATAAACTGATTCAAGGATCGCGGAAGAGCTGAATTAACACAAAAACCTATTGAATCTATGAATTCTCTCGATCTTGAGAGCCACCTGGAATCTATATCCGCTCGACCTATTTTTATTTTTTTTGTTAATAACCGGAAATGTGACATTATATTCTGTTGTATCTGAGTAAATTGTTTCTCACTCTAATCTGACGAGAGGGGGAAGAAGACAGTTTGTTATCAGAGTGTCGTGACGTTCATTATCGATTCTATTGATCGTTATTCATATTAAGCACATCTACTGTATACGTCATGCAAACAGCTCAACAAAACTTGGAAGGGATATTGTATAACGATCACGTTTTTTACTTCTCACGTGCAGTTTTACTTGTAAATGTGACACGTGTCAAATTAAATTTTTTTTTTTTTTCGGTTGAGAATTTGATATATCCATTTTTTTACAACTGTTTTTCAGGTATGTTTGATGGTTAGTTGAGTGTTGAAGTAACGGATTCCACTGGGCTCAATTGAGTCTTTTTTTGGCCGTGTAGAATTATCCGTTAGACGAAATCCCACACGCTGGGATAAATGTTAGACGATGGTGAATACAAATTTAATTGAATATATTATTTGGGTTGAATGAATTTGGATAATTTAAACGACATTCTTCGTTGTATTATTTTTTTTTCTTTTGATTATGGAAAATTGGATAAATTTAAATATCTGACCTAGTCCAATTTTCCAGGTAAAAAAGAAGAATGAATTTATTTGAGGATTGTGCTGGATCAATAACTGATATTTTTAGTTAATCATTTACCATCAGAGCCTCCATTGGACCATCTTCTGGAGGAAGAGAGTGTCATTATCATGATTATAACTTGCGTCTCTTTGTTTCTACAAGGCGATAAACTGATATCAATTGACATGACAATATTCCAAAGATAACGGAGACATTTAATACGCCAATAACAAATACTCCATCATGGCATATATTTTCAGATGATGCACGTTTCCAGCAACGTGCTCCTAGACATATCGAAAATTATTTTAGGTATCTTCACATGAGCTTTAAATGGCAAATTTAATCAATGTGAAAAGCTTAATTTAATCAATACAATGAGTTGAAAAATAATTATTAAAAAATCTTAATAAAAAATTGATAAAAAATTAACAATTAAAAAAATCAATTATTAATAAATTGTATAATTACCTCTTACCCTTTGAATTAATTCACCCCGAGAGTTTTCCTCAACACGTGAGGATTATTACACGCGTACATACACTCCCTCCCACCCCCTGAATCACCAATTGATTAACTGAGGCACAAATGTGTCACGTTTTACCCCCACTCTGTCAGAAAAATTAAAAAACATGGTGACAAAAAATCCTGTGAGTGATAAAAAAAAAAAAAAAAAGATTTATAACATCATAATTTCATGCATCAATCTATAGTTGATTCATCACCGGAAATTCACGTGTGATTGATTGAATAAATATTAAGAATAATAATTTTCATCGTTAAGATGATATTCAACTTCGTAGAAACAATGTTATTCTCATTAATCTTCTCATTAAAGCGTTGAATGAGACATTGAAAATTGAACATTACCTCAGCTCATTTTTTCATGAATAAATTAACAACAGAAGAAAAAAATAAATTACAAATTTTTAACTAAATCATAATGCATGAAAATGCTGTTAAAGGCGTGGCTTTTGCAAATTGCATCAACACAAACTGTTACAAGCTTTATCTAATTGAAACGCGAAGCGAATCGAGGGAAAAGAGCATCGATCTCTCACCATGTGGTACTCTGTTGGTACAAATCAAATAGTATTACACTACCCCCCACTCAATTCCCTAGAATCTATTCTCCCTCACTCACTCTTTCTCTATAGTTTTATATGAAAATTAGACGAGGATATCAACTAGTCTAGTCGTTGGTAAATTACATAATCAAACTGATATGCAAAATCACTGTTGCATAGGCACTGCAATTGCCTGTCTAGATTCCGTAATATGCCAACATTGTCTTTTCTGATATTATCGTTTATGTTTTGTTTATTCCTTTGTTCTTCATCAATTTATTGCATAATTATATTTTTATTTAATGTCACAAATTGTGTTTTTAATGAAGAAAAAAAATTAAAAAAAAAAAAATGAGAATTGCAATTTTTTTTTTTTCCCCCCCTTTCACAATGATAATTAATGAAGCAAAGTTCGCAAAATCTTGGCATACAATCACATACGTGGTTAACTCGTGATGCAGCGAGTTGAGAGGAGAGGGAGTGAGGAGGAGGGGGAGGAGTCTTGCATCACGCGCGACCTTGTCGCTTGCAGCGGCCGTCGAACTCTGTCGCATTGAGGGTCAAAAAATACGTGAGTCGACTGCGGCACCACATGCGAGACAACTGCCTCCCCCCCCCCCCACCTACCTCTTTTCCACTCTTTGTTACAAAAAATAAATAAATGGAAAATATACGACGCCATTGGTGTTGCATTCATTCGTTAAATCGATGGAGAGGAAATTTTTTTTATTTTTTGATTTTAATAATTTTTTAAAATTATTATTTAAGAGTTGATTTTTACATTGAAAAATGTTTTTCAACTTTCGGAAAATTATTTGTTGTTGGTGATAAAGAGGAAAAACACAGCGTCATTTGTACGTGTGCTACCGGGAAAATGTTGCAATTTTAATTTTTCGTTGGAATTTTGAGCCAATTCCACGTTTTTAATAAACAAATAATTTAGATTAGAATTACACGAAATTGAATAAATTGACATTTAAATAATATCGATGAATTGAGTACCTTTCACAGGATCATTCGAGTGATAAATAATAAATTGAAAATTTAACAAAGTCGATGTATTTACGGGGGAAAACGTAAACGAGAATTATTGCAAAATATGATGCAATAGATTAATCAGTGTGTTGAGTGATTTTATTAATTTATTTTTCACAAGACTGACAAGTGCGATTGAGTCTTGTTCAAAGTCGCTGCGATTGCAAATATTGCGTTATGGGTTCAATGGCCATATAATGGAAAAAGTCAATTGCATATTTATTGAATTACCTCTAGTTGATTGTTTTTAAAATAAAATATTCAATTAATCATTAATTAAGAATGTGGAATTAAGGGAGAATAGTTTAAGGGGGGAAAAATGGAATGACGGAAGCAAATTGTTAGACACGAAAATTCTCAGAATGTGTTACGTGATACGATGACGAGATTCGCGTTTCTGCGTCATGATATTTCATTGATTACAATATTCCAAAATAATGCTGAATAAAATTATTTATTTTATTATTAATTCAATGTTTATGATCAATGGATATTTATGGATATACTCTACTGGATTACGCAACTGTAATTACCATAAAAGTACAGGACACGTTCATTCATTAAAACACTTATCGCAATTGTCTTTTTTTTTTTTCTATCAAAAGTCAAGAAAACTTGTTTTCAATGCTCATCATCATCATCTTCAATTTTTTATCAATTGTTTAAACTGAAATAAATGTGATTTATTCCTTGAGAATTTTTCACATCTCAGAGGATTCCCTGACACTCTGACGTCATCATCTGGGAATCATTGGCTGATTGCTTCGGTTGATTCAATAATGAATGATGTTTGAGACAAGATATTCTCATGGAATTGCTGTTGGTTATTTTAAAACGCATTAAAATCAATCATCCCGAGGACTCTTTTCCACTATTAATACATCTTCGAGTTATGTGTGACGTAAGTCCAGATGATGCTGCTGCATTTACCTTTGACCTCTGAATTGGGATAAATGTAGGCATTATTATAATCATTTTTATCACAAAAACATGATGATGTAAATGACCGCATACTGCGGGTAAATAATTATTCACTTTTCAATATAAATTCTTGATAAACGTTTGCTCAGACGTCTCGTAAATGTCTCGTACTTTTGGATAATCACGTAAAAAGTATATTTTGCAGAAAGATTTTGGAGGTTTGCCCAATGACAGTTGGTTTAAGATTTTTTTTTTTTTTTAAAGAAAACAGTATAAGAATAAAGAAATTTCACTTTTTGTTTTTGTCTGGATCCCTGTGTCGTCAATTCAAAAATGTTGATTAAAAATTTCTCCTTAATCTCTCAGTCATTGGCGAATAAAATTGCCAATTGTATAATCAAAATTATCTCCATTCATATTGTTGGAAAAATTAAACCAAACAACGAGTGCCTTTGTAAGACGATATCTCATTGGATGATATTTTATTGTTCAAGTATTTCTCATCCAATCTATTAATTTCTCACTGGATTAACGTCTTTCAGCTCAATATAGTCAATAATATACGCACTTATCATTGAACACGATCAGTGGGTATTTGCCAAGGGGAAAAATATTATTTACAATTGTTAAGTTTTATTAGTTAACCCTTGAAATTATATTTATCGTACAAATTTATCGGTTTCAATGAAAATTCTTGGTTAATACTATCACACTTTTGTAAATTGATGAGACACTCAATGACAAGAGTGAATGTTACGTAAAATTCAAGTATAAATACGTTGCAAGTTTTATTTATCAATTGTCCCTGAATGATGATTAATAAATTATAAACATAATAATCAACCTACCCCACTAATCTCAGTGTTATTCCCCGTACGATTAAAAATCCTCTGTTTAATTCATTTAACAATAGATTACTCCATTCAAGGATAACAGCAATATGCGTTTCAAATCCTTGACTATTATCAGTTTTTGAGTCACTCAATGTGAAAAATAAAGGAGGTAAGAAATATTGCATTTTATGGATAAACAGAATGCTAATATTTTTTTCATTTCCATCGCATCAAATAGACACGAATAAATAAATTATGAATTCATACGTTGTTGAAACGACCGAAGAGGCCTGATTTGTTTTTGTGCGCCTTCCGACTAGCCGAGAGAGACCCGTAGCGATGATGTAACGCGCTAAATTCGTAGACTTGACCTAACCTAACTCAATGAACCAACACTCCTCATTTGTATCTCCAATTATCACTAAATTCCACAGATCCAGTGATTAAATTATCCGAGATTTTGCAAAAAAAAAAAAGCAAACGCAATTATGAAGTTGTTATTCTCAACCTATCAGACATATTTCACTCTTACCCACAAAAATTCGTAATACACCCGACCTTACTCAATGTCAAAGTCACGCTGTTCCTTGTTGACTGGTGGAATACGTAACACCTACCAAAAAAAAAATAAAAACACGAGGAATGAGAGAATTTTTTTTCAACTGAATTACAACTGCGAAAGCAACGAAAAGCCAAAAGTTAAATCAATGTCATGATGATGACGACGTGTTTATCAATTTCAGCCAAAAACATGGTCTGAAAGGGGGAGGGGGGAAGCTAGGATTGGCAGATTATGTCTTTGGAATGAAAAATTGAATTCAGTTGTTTGAAAAAGTAAAGAAAAAAATCATCATTTATGATCATCAACATCAATATCATCGTCCAGACTATTTCGTGTAATCTCTCTGCGCAGAGCCTCTCCATAAAATCAAACAGTTGAATAACTTGGATAGGATTAAATCTTGATTGTGCACAGTGTCAACGAGATGCCTTCAGCAATCATTACGGTATAGAAATTACGTAATTTACTATAAATGTTATGTAACAACTGTTTGCCACGTGCATTTACCAACTGATTATTCTAACGCCCAACACCACAAGTGCAAGCCGATGTGCCCTCTGTACATTCTCCAAGATTATATCAGAGTTTAACCACAACGGGACAATGATTAATTGTCCGTTGTCTCTGTTTGTCTTTATGAAGAAGAAAAATGTATTTTAAAATCTAATAAAAGTCTTTATAACAACCTAACGGAATTTTGATAATTTCTTTAAAATTTCATGGGACAAAATGGGCCATAATTAATCATTAATATTACCCATTTTGCCCCATAAATGTGAATATCCCGTTGTAAATATGATATATAAATGGATTATTTAAAACGACAGAATAATGTATACTCAGACACCCCAATGATTTTTCCAGTATCTCTAGTACTCTTGGCCCACTTAAGCAATTTTATCCTTGCTCAAAGTTATCATCACCCAGTGTATACACTGAGGCGGGTAAATACGAGTTATCACCGTTTTGATCGTTAGAATTTAGCAAACGGAAGGGAGGGGAGGTTGCCAGGGCCTTCGAGCAAGAGATCCTCACGAGAGTTGAGAGTCACATACGATTACGTCGTGCACTGGGTGCTCCAGAAACCTACTTTTGCATTCTCGGGGCTGTGCAATGCCACAAGCCATTTGGACTTTTCTGGGCTATCGTGTGTGCACTCAGGCCAGTTGGCCGTTACGTCAGGCCTTGTTTCTTTCTTCTTATCCCCCCTACCATCACCCACAATTTATTTTTCAGGCAAAATAACGGATCAAAAATTCGTCATCAAGGAAGATCCACTAGGATGTATTCACAATGTCACGGACAAGTGCATAAGAATACAACGGCATTTGCCCAAAACGAATTTCATAACGGGTTGTGGAGTGCGCAAGAGAGAGGTAAAAAAAAAAAGTGTCAGACTGAAATAAGCAATTCGTGAATTTTGGAACTGAGGACCGTTAGAATTCCGTTAATTACGCGTGAATAATTTTTATCCTAATTTGATGAATTAATGGTATTGGTTGCAGGTATAAAAATGAGAGGAGGGGGGGGTAAAAATTGAATTAAATTTACATTTTTAACTATAACCTCTTTCATTGAATATTTTATGAAAATAATTATCCGGAATTTATTTTGAGAAGAATAATTGATGATAAATAAATAATTCATTGGAACAATGATAGATACCACGCGTCTCGGCCACGAGACTCAGAGATATCTATTTCTGGTTTTAGTACATGTTAATTGTCGATTGACTCGTGCAAATGACTCTTATGGATTATCGAGGGGGTTGATGAGTTTAATATATACATTAATATAGAAAGGCATAAACGAGAGGTAGAGAAACTCGCCAGAGGGTTGACTATGTTTAACACCATTATGTTGACATTGTTAAAAGTCTCGGGACGATAAAACGTGTCCCTGCCACGTGGATAAACTCGTTGTACCAATGCGCTTTGTACAGTTGTTTTGGTAATGTCAAGTCAACTTAATCACTGACCCATTGTTATTATTTATTTCTACATTTTTATTATATCCACGAGAGATGTGATAGAATTGAGGCCATTGAATGAACAATAAAATTGAACTTTGAATTAAAGCGATTGAAATAATCTTCACTCTACGTACATCTTGGAAATCGGTAATTTATACTTTGGATATTATATAGAATGTGAGACGGGTGTCATGTATGCGTGCATTTGCGTGCCGTAAATAACGGTGCACCAACGGGAGGAGAAGATATTTAAAAATAACTTCACCCTAAAGAATAAGAGGAGGATGGAGATATTGAAAAGTGCATGTATTTCTTTCATTTACCTTTTTTTTTTTCAGTTGAATTTGAGACATAACATGAGACGAGAAAAACTTTGTTTTAAATGAAACTATTTAAATTCAATCCGAAAATAAAAAAATTATTCATTTTGTTTCGAGTATGGGAGAATGGGGCAAAACGGACCGATTTTTATGAACTTGGTCTCGTTTTGAAGGTTAAAAAAAAACCTTGAAAATGACTGAAAACTTGTGAAATTTCACTCTGCCGATTTCAATTTATTCGGTCCCAATCTCTTTTATTCATTTTTTGTCATTTTTGTTGATTGACTGATGAATAAAATAATTAATAATGTTATTTTGTCAATTGAAAATTGCATGAATTAAAAAAAAAAAATCTACTGTACGATATAACAATGGCGATAATTGCGAGTGTCTTTTGATGCGGCTTGTGGTGTGTTTCATTAGAACCTCAATATGCTTGAGAATGCACACACACTTGCAATTGTCTCGCTTCAATCACTGGATAGATGCGTATACGTAAGCGGACACTATTATGTCACAACGCCGTGCACTACCCAGTGGCAAGGTATAGAGCGAAGGCAGGCCATGAACTCAAGAACAGCCAGGCACGTTGCTCACTGCACACGTGATTCTATCTATTCCATTTTAGATTTACACACTCAATGCATAGACAGATCGATCAGATGATGATAAATTCAATTCTTCAAACGATTATTTTTCATTTCCACTCGTATCCTTCCCCTTCGAAGGGTGCTCAAGGGTCATTTAGAAAAGTATTTTCAGTAGTTTTTGACTAGGTCAGGAAGTGAGTCCAGCTGGTGGAATTTGTCTCGAGACCCTAGTTTTTCCCTCAAAAACACTGAAAAATATCTTTTCCCTCTCCAAAATTATCCCAGAGCCATTCACTCACAATTATCAATATGAAAATATTTCAAATTAAATATAACAATAACAACAAGATTTGAATTGTCAGAGCCAACCAATAATTTTCAATGGCTTTATATTGGACTTCTGATTTCCTTATGATTTATTTTTGGACCATCGTAGTTGTAAACACGCCTAGCTACTTATCCTTAATATACTTAACGTGACATAACGAAGGTTCTAGCGACGTTGGATCTATTAATAAAGGAAAAAGTAATAGCTTGAGCGAGAAGCCAACGACTCGTGATTGACGAAATAAGTCGAGATTATCTCTTTTTTTTCTCTTTCTCTATTTTCTCTCTCCTCTCCTTTATTTATTGATATATACACAGATGCGGTAACAGATGTTTGTGATAACCAGAAGCATCTTCTTGTTACAATTCTTCCGAGGGACATAAACTTCCTGCGGAGAATTATATATTTTTTATTTTAGTTTCACGTCACGTTTGTTAACACAAGTGGTAACAGGCCGGTGAAAAAAAAAAAAAAAAAACAACTGGCCATGAACTGTTGTCGCATTTTTAGTCCGAACCTAACTCAACCGAGCACCGAGATGCTATTAACTGTCCATCAACAATTTTATGGTAGCATTCAGGCAACTTTTAACTCGACCGTGTAGATATTTCTGAATTTTCGTCACCAACTAACGACATTGTTGAGGAAGCTACTGGATTTGTTTATCAAAGCTTCAAAGCCACTTCAAAGCAATTTACAGGCCCATGAATTAGGAATAAAATTTAATATTGTGAACAACTTGATAAATTTTAAATTGAAAGTACAAAATGAAGATTTATTAATTTTTACATTAAAATAATATTCAATTTATTTACTTCGAAATTTGATTAAAGTTAAAAATCACTAGTTTCAGTTAATTGATTGATGATGATGTTAATTGAATAAATAATAATCCACTGAACCTGCAGTGCCAATAAAGTACAAGTAAAATTGATTGATGAAGTGATTAACTTGGATGCGTAAAAGGCGTGACTTTAGGAAAAAAATTTGAGAGAGTTTTTAGGATATTGTTCTGTTTTGTTCTGTAGTGTTACTCTTGACCATTTCATCAATGAATAATGATAATTAAAATTGTAGAGACGTATCTGATCATTTGATTAATCGATTAGCCCTTGCATTTGCGACCAGCTCTCTTGGAGCACTTGAAGCTGTTGTCACTCGAGTCATAATCAGAGGAGCAGTAGGATGTTGATGGCTCTTTAAAACAAAAGAAAAATGCCTTAATTGATCATTCAGGTTCTACTATCGAAATAAAATTATTCTGCTCATTCAAATGGATCATGAATTGACGTTTAATGAATAAATTATTAGTGTTATAATTTTTTTTACTCACTTGCACGACGTCCAGTTCGTTTCTTCTTGCTGGCGAGTTTAGCCTGACGTGCAGCTTGTACCTTCTTTCCACCTCTCTTCCTCGTTGGAGCACAAGGGCATTCACAGGTGTCTGAGCAATCGGAGCAATCGGACTCTGATTCTGATGAGGAAGTGGTGTAATCAGATGAGGAAGAGTCACTGCTGGATGTCTCGGTGAAGCTAGATGAGGAATCACTGGAGCTGGAGCTTGAGCTTGAGGCATCAGCACAACAACATCCACCCTCTGATGCCTTCTTTTTACCCCTCAATGTCCCCTTCTTCAGAGCCTTTTTCTTAGTCTTAATTGGGGCCATTATCCACCTTAAACGTGAGGATCAAAGTAGGAAAAATAACAAAGCCAGTTATCAAAATTCAAACAAGGAAATGAACGCAAGGAAATGAAAACTTTTTGAATTTAACGGTCGACGCTGGCGTCTGTTTATCTCTAACCGCCATTTGATATTGAATCAATGGTTTGTTGATTCTTACCAACGAAAATAAGTTTTTCCTCGATACAAGAATAAATTTGGAGAGAATTTTTTTCTTTCTTGTTGCTCACTCAATCGTGATTATTTAATAAATAATTACTCACCTTGTTTAAACTTGGTAATCACGATAAAGTCCTCTTGGCTCTCCAGTGCACGATCACGATAAAATTAACGATTAAATTGTGTTTTCTTATCGCAATTGCAATCACGAATTGTTGGTAATTTATTACGGTTAATGGTGATAGAATATTTCCGAGGATATTGATGAGGAGAATATGCAATCAGTGATTACAAGCGTCTGACGCTGTCCAGGCTGTGGTTGTTGATACTGAGGCAATCGGGCAAATACCTCGTCGAGGTGAGGCTTTTGTGTCGCATGAAAATAAATATCAAAACGCCCTCTTTTATTTGAGGCGCCATTTCCTTGATTATCGAGGGGTATTTGAATTTTGTCAATCGTCAGGAAATAAAATGTGAAAATTTCATCAAAAATTTGAAGATTCACAGGCCATTTTGTCCCATTAATTTTTTAAATAAATTCAAAAAAGGTATTTTTTAATTTACTGGGGCAAAATGGGTAATTTTTTTCAATTATTAATGATAAATTTTCAATTAGATTTCCTCACCTCCTTAAGGAAACCACTCACAATCTTCAATCTCGTCACGTTTTCAAACATATCGATATTCTTATCACCTCGAGGCAAATTTTATTCTCCTCCCAGAGAGAAAAATGGAGGGAAAAAAAAAAATCTAAAACCTAAAATTTTCGCAACAAGAAATTAGAATGGGCGTGAACCGTGGCGTTTGACCAGTATTTTGCCCCACACATTGCCAACATAATTATGCAATACATCAACATTCGCTCAATTCAGGTTCAATCGCACGAGTTCTATCATGAGAAATGTTTGTACATAATACCAAACAATGTTACCTATTACAAATCATTACAGAGATACCATAAGCATCATTAAAATAAATACCACAATAATGTGAGGGAGAGAGGTGTGACATTATATATTTTTTTCAAATGCGATTGATAAGTAAAATTGAGGCGAATAAAATGTGATTATGCGACATAAGTCACCAGTGAACTGGAACCAGAAAAAAAAAACTAGCCATTGGTATCAAATCGATGACCTCATTATATTTATATTGTTCAACAATTCATCGTCAACCTTCTCGCCTTGATAAATAGCATCAGCTTACAGCTAGTTGTCGGATAGTGCACGTGCGACAATGAGTAATATATACAAATAACTCCATTTAAAACAATTAATTCCCTCAATATAAAATATTTTCAATCAGCTACTTACGTAAATCTCAAATTACGATGTTATTTTTTTTCTTTCCCTCCTCAAACACCAATAAATGATAAGTAAATGCCATCAACACAATTAAATATCGTATGTTTAAAATATATACAGATATGGAAAAAATCGATTGGCGAGTGTATGTGACAGTCAGTGATTATCGTAAATTATTCAAGGAGGTGATTTTTTACAACGAAGGACAATTACGAGGCACCCAACAACATACAACCATTTAATAGCATCAGTTAACTTGTCTTTTAACATCTAACCGATGATGCAATTGCATTGATATTTTCAATTGACCCGATGCCAAGTCGTAAATAAAATTAACCGTCATTTTTATTTATCAATAATCACTGCGAGTTATTATTATTCATGAGTAAAGTTGAAGATGAGATGAGGTGAATAATGCAGAAGGCACCCTGTGGTCCCAAAATTGTGAGGAACTGTGACTAAGATCTCTTCAGACTGAATATAAAAGGGGGAAAAAAGGGATTTTAGGGTGCGTCCGAAATGA
This sequence comes from Coelinius sp. EB29, assembly GCA_035578325.1. Lineage (NCBI taxonomy): Eukaryota > Metazoa > Arthropoda > Insecta > Hymenoptera > Braconidae > Coelinius > Coelinius sp. EB29. Next base: position 1,974,871 of record JAOZGT010000001.1, on the reverse strand, counting down.
AAAAAAAATTGTGCCTAGAATTCTCAGAAAAGAGTTGAGAATTATCTCGTAATAACATTCTTTTATCCTGAATTAGGTGCGTTGAATGCGAGTGTAAATAAAAATGAAAATAAAAGAAATTGTGATCAAATAGTATGCAGAGTTATTCACCCACACAATTTACCTCTCATTATTTCTCTCGTTTCATTTCACGAGTTACAAATAATCCGGTATTCATGAGTGGTGTTGTAATAAACGTTACTTACGGTGTTGGAGTCACTGCATGATTACCCGTTAACGGATCTCCCGTTGCCTAGTGTTAGGTACCAATGTACATATCGCCTGGAGCCATTACTCGTCGAATTCCAAGGCAATGCTTAGGTGATTTTATCGGCACTCGATGTTTCATTTAATTAGTCAATAACACGATCAATTTCGTGGACTTGCACTGTACACCCATTTTTTTTTTTTTTTATCAATTTAATGTTCAAATGGGATTTTGTAAAAAATGAAAAATTGCTAATTAATTGTGCAATCATTTTCGTGAAGCCGATTGTCACTGGGTTATTCAAGCTCACATTATCCTCTATCTGGTTTTACATTTGTTCCTTTCAGTGAGGGATTCCTGCAGGGCAATGTGACTCTCCCCCGCACGTCCATTCAACCGGTGTTTGGGTGATAAAACCGTCTGCTGGGACACGTGAAATCGTTTAAATGTGCACGTGCTAATATACGTAAAACGGCTGCTGGATTAATTTTAGGGGGGTGACTAGATGCCGCAGATGATGAGTGAATTAAAGAGTAGTTTTTTTTTTTCAGTTTTTTCAAGTTTGTTGAGAGATTACTTCACTGATATTCATTTTTGATAGATAATTTATGGTTTATTGGGAAGTTTTATTAATTGAGAGGGTTGTGAGGACGTTAGATTGGGGATTTTGAGGTATTTTTGATTTTAGAGTGGCTTTTTCAAAAACAAACTGTCCGTTACGCGATATTTACGAGCGACTGACACAGCGGAGTGGCCGCCATCTTGTGGAAATTGTATATGGCTGCTACCTCCGATGGTAACCGATGGTAATGTACCGATGGACGGAAATTAGAAGGAGAAAAAATTCAAAATTGTATTTTTTCTTGTTCTTCAATTAAACTAATGATACGAGATAATTTGACAGAATTAATCCAAATTATTCTTTCAATAATCCAAAAACTAGTGGATTTAAAGAAAATTGTTAAAAGATCTTTTTTTTAGTTTATTAAATTCTCTACAAAAAATGAATTTTTCTCAACTTCTTTCTTCTCGAGATATTCGAAAAATAATTGACAAATAAATTAAGGAAATTCCCTAATAAATTTGATACAATTAAAACTGCATTGTTTTCATGGGCCATATGATCTATTCAATCAACTTTTCAGGTGAATTGGAGAGTAAAGACCGAGAATCAATGAACGAAAATCGTTAAATAGCTCTCACTACCCCCAAACAGCCTATAATGATTGCGACATGGGGGAGTTATACCTGTAGGAATTAAAGGGTCATGTAACTCCCTCACGGGTGAAAACTATCGCGCAGACGCGCTGACCGATGTCCACTTTATTTTGTAACAAACTCAACAACCATACCAGGAACAATACCACCCCATAATTTATACTGGGCACTACAAAGTCTTCTCCCTCACTCGATGCGTAATAACATCTTCGATTAATTCTCTTCCACAATTAATTTCTACAATCAATCACGTAAGTACCTTTATAATTAATTTAAATAATCAACAACTAATTTTTTTTAATTTAAAAATCATTGATCAATTATTATCAAAAAATAGAGTTCAGTCTTTTATCAATAAAAATACCTCATTCAGTCAAAAGTGGAAAAGTAATGACCTTAGCATTCATACTTATACTCAGACACTTGATCCTTGGAACCTAAAGCACTTTTCACATTATTATTTAATGTAATCAATCAATGAACGCTCCGTCAACTTCAATGAGTATCCAGCACTCGTAGCAAATAACCAGTACTAGTCATAACTTATGGCTTGAACTATTCGTCCAACTTGTACACTAGTTCATTTCTTTTCTATTTTATATTATTAAAAATTCTTCCATAAATTTTTTTTAAAAAAATGTGCTCTCGGTTCAGAGACTGGTGGTACGATATTGAGTGCCCGATTATGGAGAAACCGTGTTCTTCTATCAACAGTCCAGTGGATCTTGAGGACAGAGATCCCAATGGATTGAATGAACATCTTCAGGTTGTGTGATAATTTTTTTATCGTTTAAATTAATCAATGGGATTGATTTTAGAGAGAAAAATGTACTTTTAACTTGAACAGGTAATGTGGGAGGATGTCGTGGGGGAGCCCGAGGGTATCAGGAGCCCAGAATGCGCTTGGAGACTCAGTGGACATTGTTTTCGTTTGTCCAGAAGCTGTTGCTACATTTTTTTGTCTATTTTAATAGCACCAATTGTTGCGCTCTTCTTGGGATTCACTTTTGCCTGTCTTTCGTTTCAAGTGAGTGGAGATTAAAAATATTCTGCACTGGATCATGTGTTCATTCAAATACAGTCAAATAATTCGAGTCAACAAAAATGATTTTTTTAATTTTTGAATTATCTCGATAATGAGTGATGTTATGAATAAATGTCAAAAGACCTTTTTCGTGGGAAATTATATTATCTATAAAAAATATTTTATCACTTTTTTTCATAAAATCACTCAATTTAGAGATAATCCCCAAATTAGTAGAACGCTTTTTTGAAAATAAAATTATCATATATTATTCAATTTCCAGCATATTTGGTGTATAGCTCCATGCCTCCGTGTATGGAAAATTACGTGTGCAGCAACGAGGACATTTTTTACTGGTTTTACTCACGCTCTCGTTCGCCCATGCACAGAATCCGTTGGCTACCTGTTTCATAATATCCGGATCCACAATCAAAGACTGCCGGATGGTCCGCAGCTCAAAGAAGATGCCCTCATAGTGTAATTAAATTAATAAAAACAATTCCAATCCATTATCCAATATAATCCAATAAATATCACATTTCTATTACGTACAATTTGTTTATTTCATTGATGAAAGGGTGGAGAACAAAAGTATAAACTCAAGAAAATATTTTCTTCACGTGAATGTGGGATCGATAGTGGCCATTGCGCAGTTTAGTCACGTAATGTTACCTGAGATTCAAACAGAGGAGATTGATTGATTTTTTAAAAATTGTAATCCCGAAGGTTTTCAGCCTGATTACATCGTATCTGATAAAATTTAATGTATCACATTATTATCTAAAAGAATACGAAATGAGAGGGAATCGAGGGGTCATGAGGGTCACGTGATAATTCTGAAAGTACGAGAATTTGTCAAATCATCTTAGAGCTCAGTAAGTGTGGAATCGTTCGAGTGATAACAGCTGATCTGGGAAGAGTGGAAAACATGGTGATGCGTGCGCAAACGAGACTTTTTAATATTACAAGAAAGTACCAATTGGAGGCTGCTAGACGTATCCTTTTGGAATATATATTACTCAAACGATTTTTTCAATTTTTCAAATTATTTTCATTCAAATGCGATTTAAGGAATTTTTTTTTCTTAATTAACAATTATCATTGATAGGACTTTCTGTTTCGGCAAATTTAAAAACTGGAAAAGGTGAGTTAGTAGGTTTTTTTAAATTTATTATTAGGCTCTCTAGCGGATTTTCATTAGTTGCTTAATCTGGAAGAGGAGGTGGGGTAACCTGAAGATGATGGATTTGTTGAATTTTATTGACTCTTAACACTTTCACTATCTTCAGGGGCAACAATGAAAAAAATTCCATGCTTACCTATTGTTGATCTCAATTTGAAATGTTTGAGTGAGTCGCCGTCAGGTGGTGGGATATATGTATCCGAGGCAGCATACACATATCCGTGATTGTAATCGGGCCTTGCTCTGCGTAAACAAGATTATCTCTTTATGCACTTTCATTATGAGATAATGAACAGTCAAAAAGTATTAATGATTAAAGAAAAAAATTGCATTCTAAAAAAAAAAAAGAGATGTGTCCGAGGATCGAACTTAGGACCTGCGGGACGTGAAGCTGAAAAATCGAAAAAGCTGTTGAGACGCGATCGAGATGCGCCGTGAGCTTTTACCCGTTAAGACGCGGTCGAGATGCGCCTGGGGTCCACAATCCTTTAAGACACGATCGAGATGTGCCATGGGATTGTGGTTGAACTCGTGAGAGTCCATATACCCGTTAAGACGTGATCGAGATGCGCCTGGGGGCCGATTCTCGACGAGATCCGCCATCGATTTTCACGCGAACGTGGCTCTTAGGAGCGAACGAGAGTCCGCGTGAACGACTCGGATTTACGCGCGAACTGGATTCACGTGCACGGTCATTTCTCATTCACTTGTAAAAATAACCACACGTGGAGACTTAACCTCCAATCATACTCACATTGTTAATAAAAATGGATAATTTACGGAGATATTTCTATCTCAATGTGTTTCAAAATTCATGAGAAATGACCGTGCACGTGAATCCAGTTCGCGCGTAACTCCGAGTCGTTCACGCGAACATTCGTTCGCTCCTAAGATCCGCCGCGGAGCCACGTTCGCGTGAAAATCGATGGCGGATCTCGTCGAGAATCGGCCCCCTGGGGTCTTCAATCCGGTAAAGACGCGTTAAAAACGCGCCATGGGATTGGACGGAGCGTGGGCTCGAACCCACTCACTTCAGTTTCACAGTACGTGCACTTACCGCTACGCTAAAGTGTCCTTAGAATTTTAATGTTTCTGATTTTGCTCAAGTTTGTCCTGGCGTTTATCGACTTAATAGATTTTAATCATGCATTGTTATTTATTCCATTGACTTCATTGTGGAATGAATAATTGAATTAAGAAATAATAAAAAATAATAATAAATAAAAAAAAATAAAGAAAATGAAATAATTAATTGAAATTAATCAGAAAAAAAAAAATTTTCTTTTAAATAATAATAAAGTGTAGGGATTATAATGAAAATAGTCATAGTGAAATACAATTTATTTATTTTGCGTCTGTTTGAATTCGAATTCGAGTACAACAATAAATAGTTTTTGAATTATTTTCAGTGTCATTTAATTGGCAAGACCCCTTCAATATTGAGTCTCAGTGCACCCAGGATGAGATAATAGTACGGGATCAGTTTCGCTCTTACTGTCGGGAGAAACTCCAGCCAAGAATTTTAGAGGCCTTCAGAAATGAGCATTTCGATAGGAATATTATGAAGGAATTGGGCTCCCTCGGAATTCTCTGTCCAACATTGAATGGATATGGGGCTGCAGGGGCATCGTCAGTGGCTTATGGACTCATTACCAAGGAGATTGAGTCTGTGGACAGTGGGTACAGATCTTCGTTCTCGGTTCAGAATCTAGCTGCTGTTGCTATTGACTCTTGGGGTAGTCATGAGCAGAAAGATAAATATTTACCGAAACTTGGTAATTTAGTTTATTTAATTCATCGATTCAATACTGATTACTGTCCTCATATCTCGAAAACTAGTGGGTTTACGTGAGAATGTCAAAAGACCTTTTTTGTAGCTCATGAAATGCTTTACAAAAAAGGTCTCGTTATAAATTTCTCTAAACTACTTATTTTCAAAGATATACGCTAATTAATCAGATCACAATCGATAATTCTAGTTTCTGCGGATTTGATCGGCTGTTTTGGTCTCACTGAACCCGATCATGGCAGCGATCCAGCTGGTATGGAGACAAAAGCTGTTTACGATGCTAATAAAAAAATTTATAAGCTCAGTGGCAGCAAAACATGGTAATTAAGTTTAATAAAATAACGCGATTAGTTTTTTTTTGCTCTTCATCACATCTTTATCATCATTCTCAGGATTACCAACTCCCCAATTGCAGATTTATTAGTCATTTGGGCAAAGACTGATGATGGAACTATTCGAGGATTTATAGTAGAGAGAAAGGGTAACGAAGCTCAATTGAGTACCCCTAAAATCCAAGGGAAAGTGTCTCTGAGAGCTTCTGCCACTGGAATGATTCTGATGAACGATGTCATTGTCCCTGAGACTAATTTACTTCCTAATGTATCAGGTCTCAAAGTAAATGCAACAAAGTTTAATCTTAAGGAACACAAATTCCACTTCGGAAGAGATAAGTTTATGATGAATATCTCTGAATTCAAGGGAGATTGCAAAATTTTTAAAAATACTTTTTTAACTTCCCAGAATCTAGATTTAATTAAACTCTAGAGCAAATTGATCCAGTGTTTTTCCAGTTTTTCTTTTGGGTGGGGGGAGGTTCCAGGAGCTGAATTCATCATAAACTCTTTTGCAACTTGATTGCTTAGCTGCTAAAAAGATAATTAATTAAATACTCAAATAAATAATTTTATTCAGGGACCCTTTGCATGTTTAAATCACGCACGTTATGGAATAGCATGGGGCGCTCTTGGTGCAGCTGAACAATGTTTAAAAATTGCAAATACCTACGTACTCGAGCGTAAGCAGTTCAACAGACCATTGGCAGCAAATCAATTGATACAGAAGAAATTAGCTGACATGATGATGGAAATAGCCATCGGTCTGCAGGCATGCCTGCGTGTTGGACGCCTCAAGGACGAAGACAAGTGAGTTATCAAGATAAAAAAAAAAATAAAAAAATAAAATACTTTGCCTCCTTCATCAAGGACACTAGATTCACACATGCGTGTGGATGATTGTGTTCCAGGGCCACACCAGAGATGATATCAATGATTAAAAGAAATTCAGCAGCCAAAGCCATCAATATTGCCCGAGTTGCTAGGGATATGCTCGGGGGAAATGGAATATCTGATGAGTATCATGTAATTAGGCATATGGTCAACTTGGAAGCAGTTATCACGTATGAAGGTAGAGTATTCAATTGAACCGAAATAAATCATCAAAAAATTTGGGAAATTAACGATTTTGATAGAAGAGATGGAAATTATTCACTACAAATTTGCATCCCAAAAAAAAAAATTGATATAATTTTTCTGACGCAGGTACCGATGATATTCATGGTCTTATTCTTGGACGAGCTATTACTGGAATTCCAGCATTCTCTGGTTGATATTAATATTCCATCAATTTCCTATCATCCCCGAGAACAGGACTGTATCTCTATTTTTATACTCAACTTTAGTGTCAAATAACTGACGAAAAAGTGAGAATAATTGTTATCCTTGGATTTTCACAAAATCATGTCCAACGTATTTTTTTTTAATCATAAATAAATCAAGTTTAATTCCTAAAGCAGTAATTACATTCTCAATTTCTTTGTTTTTTTTTCTTTTTTTTTGTCTTTTAGTCAATTACAACACACATCTCGTGCAAAAGTGTAAAGAGGTTCTCTTCTTTTTTTTTTTTTTTTTTTCTCAATTTAGTTCTTTTAGTGCTACACTCAAATATACCTTTATGACTTAAATTGTGTTTAATAATTCATACTACAATAAGCTCTTCGTAAAACGTAAGTAACATTTACAATAGTTTACAATTGTTCACGTTTGGTGATGATCGATATCAATGTGTCTATTACATAGGTACACATTATCCTCTTATTGATCCTTCTATCATTCCCCTCAATTTCACATTGAGTGCTGGAATTGAATCACGAATAACTTGTTCCTTCAGATCGAAAAATATGTTTTTGTTTTTTTTTTTTTTATTTTAAATACCTCACACGAAGCCCTTGACATCATTTATATCATCCACACGTGAATCATTTTATTCTAAATAGTTTATTAATTCACTGTAAAATTTGATTCAACCCCAGCACTGACAAATTAATCACTTTTCACGATTTTTATCTCTCATTATAAATAAGACAATTAAAAATTATAATAAATATGAATAAATAAATACCCCCAATGACAAAATAATATTAAAATCAAAACAACAAATAATGAGTAACCAATAATCTTCATTAGACACACGTGTTATCTAGTTCTAGCTTCATCCCCTCTTTTTTTTTCCTATTTATAAATCTACACTCGAGCTCATTGTGTCTCAATTTGAAATAATTCAGTATGATTTCCAAGTAAATTACAGAGTTGTAAAAATAATCAAGTATCCATGCATTTCCTGCATCCCCCCACCCTTTTTGTCCGTACGATGATTCTCGTCGTATAATAAATATAATAATGTATACTCAGTTTGCATTTGTATATTACATTATTTCCTCTCGTTTATTATTTTCACATTTTTTTTTTTGTTGCTTTTAAAACTTTTTTTTTTCTCTTTAACTATTCGATACCTTATTGTCGTGCGAACTGTTTTATCTCTTGGTTTTTTTTTTCTTTTTACACTTGTGATGCTGGAGAGGAGACCCAAATGAAAAAGGATTATCTACCTTTTTCTTAAGAAATTATTAATCCTTATTTTTTTTTTTTTTATGTAGAAAATTTATACAGCGTTGTTAATCAAAAGTAATTCATCGGTGACAAGTACAATCCTATGAAGAACTGAATTATCAGGTTTCGATTGCAAATAATAATCATCAATTGTACTTTTTTTTTTTTCTAAAAAATTTCAGTGACTCGTCTGGCCTATTTTTTCATCACTTTAATTGAAAACTGTATTGTACGTCATTATTAATTCCTAAATCCTTCGGATATGTGTTCACATATGAATATAAATATATTGTTTTGCTCTCTCTTTACTCATACATCTCAACAGCTTCCATGATTTCAGTGAAATGATTTATTTATCAATAATTTGATTACAATTTATGCCTGATTTTTCGTTTGTGCGTGAAATAAAACAGAACAGATGAATCAAATTATTACATTTTAATTTTTAGAAATTTAAACATATCTTGTCACCAGAATTCCCTCAATGTTTCACAATCGATGACAATTTTATTTATTTTGTGATCAATTTCATTTAATTCTGTAATATATAAATATATCATTTAAATTTGTTTTTTCTTCACATTATGAACAACACAAATCATTTTTATTTTTTATAATTGATCCTTTAACATTGCCGTCCCCTTTCTGTTCCACAAAGGATCAGGGTGTTGATGATCTTGAGGGAAAAAAATTTAATTTCCACCCCTCAAGCCATCCACCCACCCCTCCCCCCGTGTTTATACTCGTAGAATATAATATATTATTCATTACATTACCATTATCATTAATATTTTACTATGTGTTGGTTTTCTTTTTTCTTTCCCTCATTTATAAACTGCATTACCTATGTATCCAGTTTTTTATTTATTTACTCCTCATTAAAAATTTTTCCACTCTCCATACGTTTACACAATTTTACCATTCCTACTGTAAATTCTCTCTTTCGTCTACCTACAATTGGTTTATCCCCATTTTCTCTTCCAATCTCAAAAAAAAAAAAACAAAAAAAAAAAAAAACGAAGAATCCCATATTTAATAATGAATATATTAATAATAATTTTTGTTTAGAATCGATAATAGTAATAATTAATAATAATTTCTTCATCTCAACTAATTTATGTACAGAAGTATGATACAGTACACGAGTGTCGTGATTTCTTTTTTCTCATTTTTAATAGTCACTTCCATTCATAAACAATTTTTCTTTCACTTTATTTGTTTTGAACATAATTAAAGAGAAATTTGTCGATCGAACACGTGAGATTTTACAATGTAACTGACGCAAGGCTATTTTTCCATGGTATAGGATTCCCTGAAGAATATGAGTCATTTGACAAATGTTGATGGTCAATTCCTCAAAATATATCGATTGATATTTTCTATTATTCCACTAATTATCATGGAATTAAAATTGAATAAATATAAATTTAAATAAATTACAATTGACTCTATCCATTCTCCAGTTATCTAAACCATGGAAATCACCATAATCACCGTGTTTGAATAGTCAAATTATCACGATCACCTCCAAAGAAATGGATAAAGAATTTTTTTTTTTTTCTATTATTAAAATTCCAAAAAACACCCCAATTACCCAATTAGATATTCTTCAAGTATAATTTAAAAAATTCTCAACGAATAATCACTCGTTCAATTATCTCATTTGACCCCAATTATTACAATAATATATGTTTACTTTGTACTATATAAGATCTTAATCAGGCGACCGTAGTCTCTATTATTTCATTATTTGGTACAATGAAACAACTCTCTCACGCATTCTACAAGAAAAATTAATTCTCTTTTGGTCTGATTTCATGAGTATTTAATCTCTTCATATTCGTCCTAAAGAGCATCATCGATATTCACCGGCTCAATTGAGACCCATAAATAATGAAATGTACCACAAGTACATTAAAAGAAATAAAAAGTGTATAATTGAAAATTAAGAATCTCAAATTGCCAAAGATTTATCGACAGGTGATTATTTCACAATTGACAATAATTACAACCAATTATCGATTAACAAAATCGATTGAATTAATCCAGTGAACATCGATGTGTCAAACAAGAGACATTTGTTTATTCATCATCATTAACTCGTATCATTCATCACCTCTTTCACCAGCTAATAACCCCTGAAAAGTCCTCTCGTTTCTCTAAAAAAAAAAAAAAAAAACAATTCACCTATCTTTATATACAAATAAACACCAGCATCATCGAAACACAGGTGCTGAGTATCACTGTAGCACTCACTGACTCAATTATTTATCATTAATTTTCCATGTTTCTCGAGTGAATGGTCCTCTCAATAATCGTCCACATTGATGAATCAACACTTTGTACACACACACATACTCGCACAGAAAGAAAAAAAAAACACGTGTGGCATTTTTAATAAATCTCTCAGTTCAGTTGCCAATAGTTCACCAACCCCGAGGAATTGACGAGTCACTAATAACATTATTATTTTCGTTGAAACTCTCTGCTACTCATTACAAGATAAATCATCATCAGCTCAAACCCTTGTTAAATCAAATATCAGATTAAATATTAATTAACTATAATTTTGACTAGACAATGTTTACCACTCTGTGAAAAAAAAAAATAAATAAATAAATAAACATTACAAAAGTAATGCAATAAATCGACTAGAGAAATTCACCATAAAATTTTTTTTAAAAATGAAGGAAAATATCTCAACAGCTTATTCTAAATGTGGCAAATTATGGCACCAAAATCCAAAGGGAGATATTAGAGTGTTTATATCGAGTAAGTAGTAGTTCCGCCGATGCCGTCAGACCGTTAAAAAATTCCAAGTGAAACAGTTCCAGTGGCAGTATATTCTTTATAAATATTATCTTCAGAAATTTGTAGAAAAAAAAAAGAATTTTCCATCACTCAATTTTTATTTAAATATGTCAAATTGACTCTGTATCATTGAAATGGTGAGTAAAAATTGTAATGCAATCCATATACTGCTTGAGTTATCGATCCAAGTGGAAATGTACACCAGGAAAAATAAAACAATGAGTGAGAGGGCATCGGCGTGCAGTTTTTTTCTTCAGTTTATCAACGTAATAATTTACGAGAAGGCAAGATCCTCCTCGGGTGACTCGTCGTGATATTCCTCGTGGTCAGACGTATGTCACAAAACGTCGGACGCTTGGCGTGGACTTATACCGAGGCTTGGCGATAGTTGGCCATCGTCCATACCTGGATTCTTTGGATCCTCGTCTTTCCATTTGTCCATTGAACGACGTCTTGCGTTCATAAAGAAATTACCAACTGTCGTAGGCTCAAGGCCCAATTGCCTGGCGATTGTCACCTGCATTTCCTTCGAGGGTCTCTTTGTTTCCTGAAAATTTGAGAATTACAATTATTTCCAGAAATTTATATTTTTGACGTTTTTTCGAATATTATTAATTATTTCTAGATCCTTTTTTAACGAATATCTCAGAATCTAAGAGAGATGGACTAATTTTCATAAGGACCTTTTTTGTAGGGATTATTTTTTTCTACAAAAAAGATTTCCATGAAAAATTTTCCATCTCTCTCCAATCCTGAGATAATCACGAAAAACTGAAATTAACTTTTGTGGGATTCAGGGAAATTTGGAAAATTTGTGGATAAAGAGTTTGACTGAAATAAATCTTGACGTAAATTTCACTAGGACAATTCAGGGCTTTGCGTGGCCCATAACATGGCGACTAGTAGCTCAACAATAGTGCAACTGAAATGCTGGGGTGTAGGCTAAAGAGCTAGTCGCGAAATTATTCAAGACCGATCGATAGTTCGACTCTTGCTTGACGCGAGAGGCACGATTCAAGTGGAAGCAGTACTCCCCGACTATTTTTTTTTCCTCTTTGTACATCATTTTTTGATGCTTTTATTCATCCCCCAACACGAGTTTTATTCACATACTCGAGTGTGAGTATTGCCTCCAGGATAAACTATTATTAGTTTCTCCAGTGATGATAAATCAGAATACTCGATTCAATTGCAATGGGTTTTGTTATTGAAACGTAACCAGCCTAGTTTCAAAGTTTTTGCTTATTTAGAAAAAAAAAAAAAAAAAAAAAAAAAAAAATTGTGCAATCGATAAATGTGTTGAACTACACAACAAATTTTAATAATGATTTTAATACTTTTTAATAAAAATCACTCTAAATCATGAAAAATCAATCGAATTAAATCAAATAAATGCCCTCTGTAATCAAACTTTCGTCCAACACTGACTCCAGAGAAATTCAATTATTCTCCATTGGTTTTTTTTCCTCTCTTCAAGTTCAATTATGTTCAAGTATCACTGAGTACACTCATCCCCACAAATTCCACAAACCACAACTCGATGATCACTTGCATGCTCGGGATAATCCACTTGAGCATTGTTTAGGAGTTGTGTGCGTGCAACAGGTGATGAGAATTTCGGGATTCTCTGCCAGAGAACAGTACAAATACGAAAAAAAAAAAAAAAAAAAAAAAAAATCAATTTGTCTGTACAATAGGTGTTTCTCTCTCTCTCCTCCCCCCAATCTCTCTGAATGGTGGGCAAGGGTGAATCGGGTGGATGGGTAATGAGTGATGGAATAGAATAAGAATTACTGATAACGAGGGGAGAGTAACTTACTTTAAAAATAGCCTGTAGAGTACGGCGCTGAAGGTCTGTGAAAACCAATCGCGGTTTCTTGGGGGCGGGCTGTTGGTGTTCTGCCTGGCTCGCCATCTCGTCTTTCCTCTTGCAAGCTGTAATTATTATTTATTAAAAAAATTCTCATTAGTTTCATAAATAATTATCCAAGAAATTATCGAATTAACTCGATTAACCAATTCGTAATATTCGATAATTTTCAATTTTTAAAATTTCTTCATTCATTTCAATTCAACAAAATAAATACTAAATTCAATTAAATTAGATTTGTTTCAATTAATTTAATTAAATAAAAATACTCACTTCCTCGTTGTGGAATCTGTGCAGCTGAAATCAGAAAAATTAAATGTATGATTAAATTATTCAATTTTATTTGTATTAAAAAATATCAGTTTTTTTTTTATGTTTTTTGTTGTTGTTATGATTATTGTTGGGCATAATAAATACATATACACATTAAGGAAACATAACATGTACAGTCATTAGAAACAACTGGGTTGCATATAAAAAACGTATCCCAACTTGGAAAACTACAGTCATTAACATTTCACTAAGAGGTATATTGCTGAAAGTGGGTGGGTGATGGGAGGAGGAGGAGGAGGAGGTGGATTGACTGTGTCACATGTTTTGTCAAGAGTTTTCGTGTTTTTTTTTTCTGTTCTGTTCTGCATATACTGGCATTGTAAATGTTGTTGTGTTTTCTCTCTGAAAAAAAATATATATATATATATTTGTGACTCGAATTATCGATTATTCCGAGTAATTGAAATGTCCAATTGTTTTAATAGGATATAGCCAATTCTCAGAATTTTATTGAAACATCCGGTCATTATTTTTATATATAATTCTACGAAAAAAAAAAAAAAAAAAAATAGTTTCCATTGGTACGAGTCAGTTGGCCGCAAATTGAGTGTCACACCGATTTTTTTTATTTTTTCTATTGTACAGCGATTAGCGACTGGAAAAGCTCGAGTGTATAGAAGAGATGGGAAAATTCTTTTTGTTAAAAATCACACGATGCGAAGGCAGATGGTCTAGATGGTGGAAAATAAATGTAAAAAAAAAAATAGAAACGAGGTGAAAGCTAAACGCGAATGCAATCGCACGCCATTTACTCTAGACTCTCGTGTGGACTTTGCGAAAAAATTGGGCGCGTTGAACAAAAAAAAAAAGGAGAAAAATCGAACGAAAAAGGGACAGAGATTACAAAGAGAAAGTTTCGGATGGACAGCAAGAGGAAATTGATCTGTCCATTATTGCCATGAATTTAAAATAAAAAAATATTTTTCGTTGGAGAAAAAAAAAAAAGCATTGACAGTGAATTTAAAATGCAAAAGAGGGAAATGAGAAAATTTTAGAGGGGAATTTTTTTTTCCATTTCGAGAGGAATAACGAAATGAAATAAAATTATCTTTGAAATGAAAATAATTTTAATTTTGCAAAATTTTCTTCTAAATTCAAAATTACCCGTTTTGCCCCCGGTATCTAAAAAAATACTGGGGCAAAATAGGTCATATATATTTTTCAATTTAGAGGGAAATTTCTCACCTTTTAAAATTCATTTTTATTTAGAATAACGCTCTGGTATCTTTTATAATAAAGAAATAAGTAAAAATGAAGGTATGATGGAGGTGCCACACACTGTTTAGAATAACTCAAAAACGATTGGACCAGGGTTTGTTGCCACAGACGGGAATGTACGAGCGTCACGTGCTTCCAATAGCCGGCGTTCCATGCAACCCACACCACCACCCCCACACAATGTCCCATTCCACCCACTCTCCCCCATCGTAACCGTATACAATATTATAAAACACAAAACACGTCGTACTGAGGTTTTGAAGGGGTTTTTGAAAAGTTTCACCGTCGACCAACTACACCACGTCTGACACGGACACCGCACTCCTGAGGGACAGACATAATTTCTTAGGGATTTTCCCTTGGATTTATAGAGGTGATTCGGCTTTATTGCAAAGTCTCTCTGGAGTTACGTCTTACCCACAACTCGTGTAATATATTTTTACCCCTCTCGTTTTATTTCTTTTTTTCTTAAACAATTTTATCTGCAGTCGTTTCAAGCCATTTTGCATTTGATTTTTATTCTCTAATTTTTTTCATCAACGAAATTGTTTTTTGTGAATATCTTGGAATCCAGAGGAGATGGGAAAATTTTCATAAATACCTTTTTTGTAGAGAAAATCAAGAGCTACAAAAAATGTTTTAACGAAAATTTTACCATCTCCCTCCAATCTCGAGATATCCACCAAAAACTGAAGCCTGAGTGAAATTGAATTATCTCGTTTTACCGAAAATTGGTGATGACTGAATTTTGATTTAAACTATTCATGAAATACTCATCCCATCCTCAAAATTTCACATGAAACACTTGACTTGATTTTCATGTTACGTGAATAATTAATTAAATATTTTACGTATGTGAGTTATAATTTATAGATTAATTCGATCAAGTACCATCGTGGTTCAATAATCGTAAAATAGGTACGTGTATCAGAGAGAATGTAATAGTGGAGAATTTCAGAGTGGTAAAATATAACAATTCATATTTCTACATATCATTAACATCGAATTATCTCCATAACGACTGATTTTACAAGAAAATGTCAAGATACACTTTTTGTTGGAAATTTAACCGACTATAAAAAAGGTCCTCTGACATTTTCTCCTAAAACCACTTGTACCCGAGATAACTGCAAAGTTAACAAAAATGTTGAAATTAATTTATTACATTTCACCCCTTTTCTAATGAACAATTAAGTTTCCATGATTTTTCATTGTGTCAGTGTATTATACTCAGTGTAAATATTATTCATGCTCATGTTTGAAAAAGGAAAATAATATAATAGACAGGATTTTTATTCTAAATGGGGTGAATTGGGTGTTAATTCTACCTATTAACATGACCTTATTTTATATAAAATTTTCTTACTTATATATCTCAACAACTATTATTAATAATCAGTAGGGGGTAAACATAGGCGGGGTAGAGATCTGCCAGGATTATTAATCCATTTTAATGTCGTACTATTGCAACAAGATGCTCACGTTTTATAAAAAAAAAAAAAAAACGACAGCATTTGTATATCCAACTTTCATCTGAATATCGTATAACCGATTTAATATCTGTCCCTTCGTAATTATTTCCGTTCTATTTAACACGATAAAACAATACGAAGGGACAGGATGGGAATTAATTAACGAAAAATTATACGATAATTAATATCACTTGGACAGTATTATTTTTGTTAAAATGCTGGCCATGCATCTACTAATGGTTTTAATCAGCCCGGTGGCGTTTTATTGAGAAGAAAATTGTCGCTACGACCGTACGCATGTCATCCCCCCCCCCCCCCCCCTCTTTTTGCTTAAATCTCTCAACCGAATCCCAGGCGTTCATCCTCAATGTTTTTTTTTTCCTAATTAAATTATTTTATTAAGTCTGAACAAATTTTATGAATTAAAATTAATACAGTAACATAATGTAAACGAAATCGTCGTGATTGACTTGAATATTGGATGGTGATTCGACAAAACGAGGATGAGATCGATCTGAATTATTATTTTTTTTATTTTTCTTCAGGCGCGATTAAATCCTGATTCTCTTAAACATATTATTTAAATTATATTATTTTTTTTTTCTCTTCAATTATTTGCTCAGGATTTAGAATCTAGTACTTTTTCTTGGCACGAGCATAGAGGGTCTCGTACGACGACACGGAATTTATTCTTAGTTCGTTATTGATTTTCGAGAGCCAATGGTGAATCGAATGTGGGTCGGCGTTGTGAGTTTCCACTGAGAAAGGCGAGTGAGAGAGAGAGAGGGGTGTATTAGTGGTACAGTCGGTGAGAGTGAGGGGATGAGAACACACGGAGAGACACGACACTGAAAATGAAGTTTGTCTCGATAAAGGTGCGAGAGCAGTGAGGTAGATATAAACGTTAGTGTGATCTCTCTCTGTATACTGTCACAAAGCGAACGACCCGTATGAATTTTTGGTTCAGTATGTGTATAACCACTGTGCCCTGAGGGGTGAGGGTGGCGGGGGAAAAAAAAAAAGGTACAGCTGACAGATGAACCAAAACAGAAGATGAGGAAATCGATATTTATTAAAGAGACAAAGAAATTTCATTAGAAATTATGAAAAAAATATCAATTTTGTTTAATTATTTATCGATATATAAATTAAATTTTTTTTTCAGAACAAAATTGAAGTAAAAATGATTGATTCAACACCCGGAAGTATCAAAAGACTGGAAATGAAGTCGTTGAAGTGATTGGTGACACCAGAAAAAAAGAGTGCGTGCAGGTTTAGGGTTTCATGGAGACACTGACCCCTCACTCTCTTCACTAAGAACCCAGGTACTCTCTCATCCTGATTGATGCATAATTTAAAATGAATTTAAATGAAAAATAAAAGCTTTTTCAGCGTGATAAATAAATTGTGCCCATTGTTGTCACTCGATTCCCCAGTGGGTTTCGAATTTAGAGTGTATGTCTAGATCGGTAGTTATGAGACAATCCGGAGTGAGCATTGATTTTAAATAAAAAATAAATAAATTCTCCAATTATTCATTAAACTCAATCGACGGGCTCTCGTACGATTGCTTTTAAATTATATTTTATTTAATATTTATTATTAAAAAAATCTACATCAAGGAGATGCAATCAACGGTCGCAGGAGATATTTATTAAATTTTGATAACACATTATATGATCCTGATTGTTTAAAATTAATTCTCAATAAAATGCCTCCGTGTCACTTTGTCCTTTTTAAATCATCAGAATCTCTTATCAATCATCAATAATTTTTTTTTTTAATGTCGAATTGAACGCATTAACGATTCTAAAGGCTCATTACGTATAAAAAAGCAGCAGCAGTAGCAAATATACTTGATTAATGTGTGAATGTAATGCGAGTAAGACTAATTATTTAAAAAATACGAGTCATACAGGGATTTTTTGCGAGTGAAATTAACGTGCAATTGGGATATTATTGAGTTGCTGATTCGAGGATATTAATTGTTTAATTAGTCGTGAATTTTTTTATCTAATTCAGTTGGATAGATTTTTTTTTAGGGGGACTGGTTAAATCGGCAAAGTCTTTGACCATCGGATAAGTGACGAGTGTGAGGATATCCCGTGACCGAGGCCTGCGGTCTTGGGGCATCCTGAGCATTCGGTACGTATCACTTGGAAGCTCTTTGCGAGAAACCCAAAACATCAGGGATATCAGCTCAACTCAATGCATCGTACGTCTGCATTCAATTGTGATATACCGTCAGTAATTGGAAATTCAATCGCTTGATAATTACCAATTTTTTTTTTTTTCTAAGTCTACTCATCGAATCTGCAACGTCTCATCGATTATCAGGTCTCTTTGAATAAAAAACTCACGAAAATGAAAAAATGATTTGTGCAACAATTTCAGTTTTCGTGGAATATCTCGTGATCTGGGAGAGATATCGAAATTTTTGTTGAGACCTTTTTTGTAGAGAAAATTAAGATCTATAAAAAAGGTTTTAATCAAAATTTTGCCATCTCTCATAGATTCAGAGATATTTATAAAAAAACTTTCTTTCTCAAGAGACCTGAAATCGGTGAGAGAGAGGGAGAGAGCAACGATTCTAGGAATATGTTATTTCCAATATTAATCCAGAAATAAATAATGGGAAATAAATAATATATTGGAAGTACGAGAGAACGGATGACAGGGGGAAGCGCATGGCGATTGCAGTGGGATATTTTTCAGCGAATAAGCTGCGCTCGGGGTTTTTCAACTGTTTCTGTATCTTGTTTGTTATTTTCTTTTTATAATCTTTTTTTTCTTCAAAATACCAGTCACAAAGAATGAATCAACATAATGGTACTCATACAATCATAAATATATATACGATTATGGGTAATTTGGTGGTGTAAATGTCGTTAGATCGATCCATCCATCGGTTAAGTTAATCAAACCATTGTAATTAATCAATAGTCAACCAAAACGTAAATTTTAACTATTTAAATAACGCAATTATTATTTTTTTTTAATCAATAATTAATTCATATATCATGTATACATATACGTGTATATATGCATTTAATAATGTTTAAATGTCTGTTGATAAAATAATCAATAATTGTAATCAATAATTATAAACATTTCATTTTGTTATAATTAATGTTTTTTTTTTTTTTTTTGTTAATTATAATGTAACAAATTGGATTTGAAAGATGTAATGAACATAATAGAAGTAATGAAAAATAAACATTATGTTTTGGTATTACATGTGGAGAATTATTGTTACGAACACCGAAACTGAGAGACTCACAAGCAGGAAGAGGAGGGTGTTTTCCTTCTTTTAGAGTTGACTGATCTCACGTTAACATTTCGCATCTGGCAGTCTGCAATGCAAAACACATTGGGAGCTTTTCAACATAACAACCGACGGCCTCTTGTTGACAATAGTGGGGCATTGGGATTAATTTTTTTTTTTTTTTCAATGATTTCTCTGATTTCTTCTCGTCCTTCGAACCGTTTCCATCTCGTCCTGAAAGCGCTTTACATCGGTGTGAAAAAATGGATTTAAGAGGTAATATATATATTTTTTTTTTTTGGGGTAAACGCACGCCGCTGGTATTTATCTGATGATTTGATGATGACGTGGAATTTTTTTTTAATCATCAATTTCCACATTCTTGCCAGCAACTACAGAATAGAGTCCACTCTAAATTCGAAACGAATGTTTTTTCAATTTAATTACACTCGTGGGTTGATCAGTCCTCCAGACATGTTTAATTTAAAAAAAAAAAAATCATTAAATTGGTTGCACTTGATCCGACCAATTTAACGAAAATCCTCTCCATCGAGCAGCTGGAAATTTTCATAATTTTTCAAGCCAATTGGATCAACGGATTTCTTATCTCGTTTGTGTGCAAAAAAAAAAAAATGATTAATTAATTCGGTGGGAATTGTGGAGTTAATTGGCACGGTGGACTGGAGGTGCGAGAGGCAGATTAGCGCGCCGATGCTCTCACCGAGAATGCGGTGATTGATTCCTGGTACGAGGTCCTCTGGGTCAATATTTTAATTATGCCTCTCCTCACACATATTGGGTATATACCGATAATAACTAGAAACTACAGACACACATATGCACCTATTTAATCCATTGATGCTGCTCGATGGATAGGACTGCCAGTTGAGCTGAAATGAAGACAATTAATTTGTACAAATAATCACAGATTAATAGTCACTGTCGTACCTGAAAAACTCTTCATATATGACTCCAAAAAAAAAAAAATTATCAATAAATCGACAATTCATTGTTATTAATTTGAGAATAATTCCCCAAAAAAAATAAAAATCATCAAATTTATCTCATTATCAATTTATCTCGATAACAATTGACTTGAGAAGAAAATGTCAAGATACATTTTTTACAGAAAATAAAATTCCCAACAAAAAACATTTCTCAACATTTCCCTCTAAAACCACTAATTAACAAGATAAATTAATTCTCAAATTACAAACAATATTTATCAATTGAAGAATTATTTTTTTCTGTAAAATAAAGAAAAAAAAAAAAAAATGGGTCAGGATATTGAGGTCTGCCCGCACTGATTTCACCACCGAGACATCCCCTCCCCCCAAAGACGAAGAAAAATGACAGCCAGAGAGGAAATTAATTTAACCCATCAACCCCTCCCTCCCCCTCCTCGAGCGATCGTTACCTCTTTGATCGTGAATTAAAAGCCCCAAAGTTGAACATTTTTTCTCGTCCTTCCCACATCGAGAGTTGACGCAATTGCCTACAGTACCGGAAGCCATGGGTAAAAAAAAAAAACCCATCGTACTCACCGGTCAGTTTGGTTCGTTAACCTGTCTGTGGCATTTATTGGTAGCTTAGTAAAGGAAGACCAAGAGGAGTTTATCAGTATAACGTATCGAAAACTATCCTATTCATTTTTTCTCCCCCCCCCCCCCCCCCCTCCCACCAGCTTGCCAAATCCCTGAGGTCTAATTTATCCGATATGAAAAGCCATTTTACCGGCTCTGTGCATTTATCGACTGCCTAACCTCCCTCATTTTATTTTGCTCATATACTGTATACACTCCTCCCTCTTTTCCATAAAAAAAAAAAAAAACACAAGGATTTTTAAGCACGAGGAAAGAATGGCAGGCCTAGTAAAGTGAGATGGACAAATACATATAGAATGCACTTTGGTATTCCAAAAAATAATGCCTCCGCCTGGGCTAAAGCTTATAATAAATGTTTGAGAGGCAGCGTTTGGATACCAGGGCCCTATATCCCCCGATGCTTTCACTCCTCCCTCCCTCCTACCTCAACGATTGGTCCTCTCTATCCTACAAAAATCCCCTTTTCGTTCAGTTCGATTTTGTCCAAATATAACGGTGCACTGCAGATAGCCCCCCCACCCAAGTGAGAGGGACAGGATGAGGTTTTTCGTATGGGCTACAGACGGGATATGTATACAAGAGGATGAGCGAGACAGAAAGTTCGAATATTGGAAAATGCAGAGTTGGAGCACAAGAGACTCCGAGGCTCGATATGCATATAAACACAATACCTACCCATACCGTTCGAACTGTCGGGTTGGTGAGGGGGGTGGGTGGGATATACGTCGAATAAGCGGACCCAAGCCTCACCCTATCCAACACACGCGATTCCTCTATCCTCCGTGCACACGTTCAACTCCACCAGTCGAGTGAAGAGTCTAGTTTGAAATATCCCCAGCTCTCTCCTCTCCTAACCTAGCACATCCTCGTATTTCCAAACCACCACGAAACCATCCCTCTCTCCAGCCTGACGGTGAATATTTTATATAGAAAGAATGAGACAGAGAGAAACGAACGATGCCGAGGCTAATCCGAATCCCCTGGATACATCAGTGAGAAATAGAGAAAAAAAATCGAGTGGACATATCACAAGACTTTGAGCAATTTTTTTTTTTTTTTTTTTCTTTCATTTATCTCTTTTTCTTTAAAATATCCAACTGCCGAAAAATGACTGTCACTGAATTTTTATTGGAAGACTTGCTATTGGTAATGCCGGAAATCTCTTTTTTTAAGAGGGGAGGGGGGGATTCTCTTGACGAATTTTTGCAGATTTTTAGCTTTAGAATATTCTTCGGGAGATTTAGATTCAGTGGGGTAGTTTTTTTTTTTTTTTTTCTTCATACCCTCGTTTGGAAATTTTTTTGGAGAATGGAGTGGAAATTATTTATCAATGCGAGATATATAAAATAATAATTTATGATTTTTCCAGGTACAAGCTGCGGTGACAGTTGGAGACCAATTGATGGATATCTAATTATTTTTGTGAAAATTGCTGGGGATTGGTGATGGCTGATATTAAATAGCAAAGATCACGAGGAAAATGTGCCACTGACGTGGCTATAGGACTGTTGAAATACGTCATAATTTCTTACTTTTTTTTTTTGTTTTTCTTCATCGGAGGAAAAAAGTAAATACGAGAAATGTTTCTTCGACGTTTTGGTTAATGGTTGGTGATGAGGGGGTGGAAGGGGGGGGGGGGGGGATCGATCGGTTATTAAATTGCCGAGGCTATATGGGTCGCAGAGACGGGTAACACACAACTTGGGGGAGAATGAGCGGGAAATGTGAATCGTCTTTTGTCTGGAAAAGTGGACAAAAGTTTTCAGGTGATAATGCAGTTGTCGATTTAAAAAAAAAAAAAAAAAAACTTTTGTTATTCTCATTGAAATAAGACATGACTTTCGTTAATTCCTTCATTTTGAGGGAAAAATTGGGATAATCTAAATCCCGAATGCGTTCAATTATCCTGGAATTTTATCCTGGAATTGATAAAAAAAAAAAATGTCAATTTTCTCGATATCACATTTTTTATTCTCTCTAAATGAGAAACATTCCCAATTCTGAACAGAGAGGAGGAAACAGGACATATTCCTTTTGATCAATCGATCCTCCCAGGCTATCAAAGAAATTCCACAATCACAGAGACTTTTTTTTTTTTTTTTAATCTAAGTACGTCGAGAATTAATGGACGAAAAAAAAAAAAAGAAGAGTTTTACTATCAAAAAGAATGGAGAATATCTCCAGGCCCCTGATAATGCATCCATCATTCCAAATTCACTTGTCACAGCTGATGTACCTCTCCCTCCGTCAATCTAATTCCAGAAAATGCTGAATCAACTGCTTCACAGAAATAATTATTTTAAAAAACCGAAAAAGAATGTTGTTATAATTAAATAACAACCCATTTTGCCCCATTGGTAAAATTCAAAAAAATTACAATTGAGAATTTTTTTTTTTTTTTTTTTTTCAATTTAATGAAAATATCCCCTCCCCCTGAAAAAATGCACAAAAATTTTTGAAATCCTCAAAAAAAAAAAAAAAAAAATAGAGTTGATAAAGAAAAGTGAAATAGACAGGCGTAGTGAAAAACTTTCATCTCCAGAAAGCGTGTCTGGCATCAATATTAGAAAAATGAGCATCGATACACGATATAGAAACCCCATTTCTCCACATGTATTTACACCTCGTGTATACATACTCAAAAAGACGAGGAGTAACAGAGTGTGGGTTTAGCACGTGTACTGGAGGACTTGGTTCTGTAATGTACATGTAATACATAAGTATAGCTAACGGTACTCATGTACCCACCGTATGTACTGAGTATGAAAGCGTCGAGAAGGGTTGGCTTCTCCCCCCACCCACTTACCCGAGACAGAGAGAGAGAGAGAGAACGACTACGACCCAGTGTGCAACGTTGCACCGCGCACACGCTATATGTATACCCACAGCCCCTCTGGCTCTCACGCGCCTCCGAGGAACGCCGCAACGAAAATTAATAAAGGTATGATTAATAAAAATTACACATTTTTCATTTATCGGTGGCCCCCCCTCCCCCTTTTTTTAACTGTAATTTTTTTTCTTCCCTCCAATATTTAAAAATATGTGAGAGCACTTGTATCAGTAGAGGGGGGGGAGGGGAGGATTTTTTTTTTAAACTCTCGGACAATTTTTTTTTCTCCACCGAACGCTTAAAATGAAAAACCACGGAATGAGGAGAATTTCGTGTACAGCGAGGCCGATATTTTTTTTTTTTCCTTTCAGTCTATTCTATTCTCCCGTATTTTTTTATTTTTTTTTATCAGGTGTAGGCTGTACCTGTGTGGGTATATGTATATTCTCGCACGTTTCTGGAGCCTGTTGAGTCGAGGTGAATGTGTACTGTAAATTTTCATTTATCGTTTAAACGTTGCACCCACGTAAAAATATACTCCCTTTGTGACGTTACTATCCAGCCGTACGTAAATTGAGGGAGGAAGAGTGTGAGAGGGGGTGAAAAGAGAGGACAGGGGGACGATTGGGTGTAGTGATGAGGAGTGCCAGAGTCATGGGGGGGTGTGACCACTTTCGGGCCGAAAATTGAGTTATTACCACTGGGTATACCCGAGAGGAAGAGTAAAAAGAGAGAGAGAGAGAGAGAGGAGTCTCGCGGCCACTTACCAACGTCAACCTTTATCGTCGTAAGTACCGGCGAAGCATAAAGACGAAAGGGCCAACTCCACTGGGTGCATCCAACGAGAAAGTATAGAGAGAGGGAGGGGGTGGTGAAAGTTCAACTAGTTTCTACTCTCTCCGTCTCTTCCTACCCCCCCCCCCCCCCCACCCCCTCTCACTATGCCCTTTCTATAAAATCGTGACAATATCGATTTTCGTCTCTCGTGACGGTGATCGCAATGCAATTTTAACGCTCGGTCTTCGCCTTCTACTATACAATTTTTTTTTCTCTCTTTCAATTCATCTGCAAATTATCTCAGAGCCAATCATTCATATTTTTTTTTTTTTCGATTAAAATATATGAATTAAAGGAAGAAAATATTATTGACACTCCAATTACGGATCAACCCCCCCCCCCCCCCCTCCGCCCTTTCTTTTTTCTCCAGTTTTTTTGTTATTAATACTGCAATTAATACCGCTGACTATCGAAAATGGAAGTAGAGCAAAAAGAAAAAAAAAAAATTAGTGGAAAAGAAAAAAATTTAATAGCAATTGTGAGAGCGAGGCGCGATAACGGAAAAAATATTCGCCTTGGTGGAGTTTCATTTTCGATTGCTTCGGAGCCCTCTCGAACGGCAAAAGTTGGGTGGTATTGGGAGGGAAGAGAGAGGGGGGGGGAGGAAGGAGGGGTAGTAGGAATGAAAAATAAAAAAAATAGAGTAAAGGATGGGAATAAAAAAGAGGCAACGTGACGAAACGCCCTGCGGAAACGAGGAATGAAACCGATGAGAGAAGGCAAGAGTGAGGGAGAGAGACTGTAGAAAAGGGCAAGAGTGGATTGGGTGGAGAAAGAGAGATCGGGAAAATGGTGAGGTGGGACGAATGGATGGTTAAAAATATTGAAGCCCGATAGCCGCGGTTGCACAGGGTTAGAGAAAAGTAGAGGATGGACTCGCGTAACTCGACCTCTCCCCCCCTAATCCCATCACCCCACCTGGCTACCACCCTCTCTCCACCCCCATCGGCCTGTATTTGCCAGAGCCTCCTTGCCTATGTTCGACGTTGGGAAAAAATTTAATTACAAAAAAGTTTTGGCATTCCGTCAGTTTGGTTTATTCCCTGTTATATCGTCCATAACTACAACCTATCTGTGGTCTACCCCCCCCCCCCCCCCCCTCCCACAATTGCCCCGATATTATAATACTTTTGATAAAAAAAATAAATAAATAAAAACAATTTATGAAAATCCTATAACAAAATAAAATAAAGAAGAAATTTATAAAACTAATTTAGCGGTATGTCGGGCCACCCCCTCCCCCCCCTTGAATATTTAAATTTTCGCCCTCTCTCGGGCTTTGATTTATCCGAAATAAATTGACGATATTTCAAACGAATAATACTGCACTCATCGGAAAGACTACACTGAGTACACACAATATTGTTTACCTCCTATTTTTGCATATACATAGCCTCACTGACCACAATATTGCGTATGAATAAACCGCTTTACCCCCCTCCCCCCCAAGCGTCTCTTTGCTGACGAAAAATCTACCCATACGACAAAAAAACTGAATGAATAAAAACAGTGAATAGACAAAAATGAAATAAATCCAATGAATTTGCCCGTTGATCGTCCCATCGATGACTTCTCTATCAATTTTTCCAATGTTCATATACGACAGGGGATGAAAATAACTAAAAAAAATAAAAGTGATGTATTTTTTTTAACGAGCAAAGGTAAAGTACGAGATGGAACGAAAAAGAGAGTAGTCGAATGAAAAAAAAAGAGGAGAACGAGACAGGGGGGGGGGGGGGGAAAGAGGAAAAGTTGTCGAAGAGAAGCCCGAGTGAATGCATCGAGAAGGAAAAAGAGGGTAGGAAATGGGTGACAGGAGCGAGGCAGGACGCTATGTGGGTAGAGGGCAGAAAGACGAGTAGAGGTGTGTTGGGATGGTTGAGGGGGAGGAGGACGAGTGCAAAGAGAAAAGCCAACGAAAGGAGGAAAATGTATATAGAGAGTATAACAGACAGAAGAGGTAGATATAGTGGTGTAAAGATTGGCGGTCTCTCTCTGTCCCTCTTGAACGACCAGGTCCCATCAAGCCACCATGCAACAGCCCCCCCCCCCCCTCGACCACCCTCTTCGTCGAACGTCCACCCACCAACCGACTGAGGACAAAAATC
This sequence comes from Coelinius sp. EB29, assembly GCA_035578325.1. Taxonomy (NCBI): domain Eukaryota; kingdom Metazoa; phylum Arthropoda; class Insecta; order Hymenoptera; family Braconidae; genus Coelinius; species Coelinius sp. EB29. The sequence continues at coordinate 1,948,177 of JAOZGT010000001.1, read as the reverse complement.
AATATGAACGTGTAGCCATTTCTCTTTAATCTGTCGCGTACCGGCTAGGTATCCCACCGCAGTGAAGAAAAATAAAAAAGAGAAAATCCACGGATGATCGGTGATCTATGAAACCATTAAGACATCAATCTCCAAGAATCCACTCACTCATACCTTGAATTAAAGATAATCAAATGATCCGGAAGTGGCTTATCCAATCAAAATTGTATAGTTTGATGAATTCTACTGATTCAAGACACGATTGCCAATATTGGGTTGCAATGGAAGTGAGGAATACCAAGGAAATGAGATAAGAGAGTCCCCGTAATCCAGCAGATTTGTACAGAATTAGGTTTACAATGGAGAGTTATAAATCTGGATGATATTTTCAGTGAGAAAGAAAAAGAAAAAAAACCAACATCTGGAGATTCAGTTGGTAAATTGTATAAGCAGTATATAGATATTATTTGAAGATTGTTGGTAAATTAAACGAGGATAGCCCCAGCTGCGTTATTCAGGCACAAGCTTACATAGTAGCACGATCGGTTACGCGGACACCGGCTCGCCCTTACGGTATACCCGTTAGTACCTACATATAGATTATTGATTAGGTAATAACTCAAGGACTAGTAGGTGGTAGGGTGAACAAAGGGTTGGGGGGGATGGAGGGAGAGGGTTTGCCTTGCATATTACCACCATAACCTAGACACTCACTATTGCCTCCCAATCCCCCTTCAGTTGACCAGCAATGTATGATCCATCGTGGTTACACAGTAGTTATGCTAATTAAAGACCTATATTCATCTGCAATTAGCACTGGTGAGGGTGAGGAGAAGAGAGGAAAAAAAAAATTGGCGTCCCCATTTGGGGCTGTGGCAGTGGGACTGTTGATACTCGGTTGATGGGGGGGTGATTAAACCACTTGGGAGTTTCTTCGAGTTTCAGCTCCATGAAGAGATTAAGAGACAGACGAATTACTCTGATGAAAGAATGAAATTTGTGGAGTTCATGGAGAATAATAATTTTCAGTTAATTGATAATTTGTTTTTTTTAATTAATTCATCAATGCAAATTTACGTCATCAGAGTTGGTAATGTATCAAGTAATTTATTGTAGTTATGAGGATGAAAATAATGATGTAATTATTGTAATTTTATGATATTGAGGAAAAGCACGCGTCTGCAGTGGGACTGACCTGGCCTGTACCCTGTGTTAACATCAAACTGAAAATCGATATGTAGAGACCCATGGGGGATACAACAAGTCCAACTGAGTCAGTTCTATACATCTGAGATCAAGCAGCCACGTACAACTCATAAATCTACAAAATAATGCCTCAAGAGTGTAGATATCTTTGCCTAAATGTTGGCTCTCAGAATTGAAGAATCCTCAGAGACAGTTGTTTCTTAAAAACAACTTGAGATACCTCAACAGACTGCAGATACAACTGAATTGTTCACCACAATGTCGAGGGTGGACGCAGCTGAGCCATTATTGGAAACTCGTTACATACTCTACGTTACAAAGGCGACTCTTGGGTGAGTGGATGTGAGCAATAGATATATAGATGAGTGAAACCATCTACACACTGAAACCCTCTTCAGTCCACCTAAATGTAACACACTAGTGTATTTGGTGGACTGGTTTGCCCGCTAAATTGCACATGGTAACACATCCACGAGGGTTGGATGGTTGAATTTCGTGCACCAGAATGGCCACATAATGAACCTGTCTGAGAGATAAGACTCTCTCTTGGTCTACCTGAACACTGGATACAACAATTCCCCCCCCCCCTCATCTCTTCCATCATTCGATCATGCAGAGATGCCAATTGACATTCATCAATTTTAACATCTCCAGTATCTCCAGAGGAGCTTCAACTTGTGTTTAAAAAAGAAAAAAAAATTAAATTTACAAATTCACCTGAACATTCAAACCGATTACCCAAGAAATACATCTCACCAGAGACGAGGTCTGCGAACTCGACGGGCGATTGACATTTATTCCCCACCAAATCGATTCTATGAAAACACACCGAGGTACTCTGAGAACACTCGAATGCACTTGGCTACACTACATTTGACATAACCGATAACCACCAAGCCCAATGATAATTCAAAATACTCACTTACCCAAGAACAACAAAATTTCCATCATCTCTGTTTATTTATATTTGAAGATTGATGTGGAGAATGTAATATTCGTTGTGAGAAAGATGAAAAAAAAAAACATGTGTCAGTTTATAAGTTGACGAGTTAAATCGACAAGTGTGCTCTATAAATGATCCTGACATGGTTGGCCAAAACATAATTGCTTAACCAAATTGCCAATAAGAATATTCGGGATTTGGTGGTATGATGAGTGGGTGGAAAACGTGAATAACTCGTGAATATTTCAGGTATCCATTGATTCAACTCAAGCCTGGACTGTGGGTGATGCCATTTAATGAACGACCGGAAGGGCCACTTATCGTAGCATCGTCTGGAGGATTGAGAGGGTGAGTTGAATACGTTGAATTAACCCAAAGTCATTTAAACGTTGAATCCCCCCCACTCCCCACACAATTCTCCGAGTTTCACTCAACGTAGACACGCTAATTTGTGGATTTATTCGATTACGTTGACTGGTTGCTTGATATCTAATATTCCAATATGGCCCGAATAACCGATAACCGTCGACAGAGTAAATCTGTACTTCTATTTATTCACTCTCCAAATTGTCAATGACTTTTATAAGACAACTGTCACAAAATATCCACCTCAATCAACTTGTTTCATTATACCCAAATAAAACACTTGGAAATTTTTTTTAAGTCGATAACAATGTATTCACTCCTATAAACACACGTTTTAAACTTTGTGAGTTTCTATATTTTTTTTTTTTTTTTGTTCACAGTGACCACAGGCCATCGACTTTCTGAAGACATTAACGAGTTTTTGGGGTAGAGGAGGGAGCAGGGAAAACATTTTAAAATGTCTGGGATTTGTGACACCCCATCAGCCTGATACTCCCTCTTTTTTTTTTTAACCATTCGTCTTGAAGATAACTCTCTGGTTTCAAGTAGTACACGACTTCATTATCGAGAAATTGATCTTATTAGAAGATTTCCTGGGAAACTTGCCAAATCCTCTTTCAACCCTTGTTTTCCCTTTTATCCCCCCCCCCCCCCCCCACCCATTTCAAAACTTCTTCAGTGGTAAGAATTTGACACTCATCGAAAAGTTTATTCATAAAGTTTCACTGGAAAATAACAAGTACCATGACAAAGTAGTGAAAGATAACACAACTAACTCTTGTACCTGGTACGAACAGGTGCATCATCAAGACCGGAAACCGGTGATAGTGAGAGGTAGAAGAAATAGTGATGAAGAAGGTGAAGATGGTAGTATGGAATGGGGTGAAAATATCCCCCGCAGCCTGAACAGCTGAATACTTAACAGACGCGACATCAAAGACCTCAAAGTAACGTACCCATTAACTGCATTAGTCCAAAGAGCTAATTAGTTTTCCCCATGCAACTCGACTATCGTCTATATTTTATACTCCCTTTCCCACCCACTTTCTCTCAATTTATATTCAATGCAAAATATCGAGGAGATGGATTCAGTATCAAAAATTGTGTACGAGTTATTGGGTAAAAAATTAATACCAGATATTTTAAAATTCTGTTGAAAGAGAGATTAAGAAATATAGTACATAATTATATGATTAAAGGATTCCACAATAAAGTATCATTGTTTCTCTCCCCATTGAATAATCAATTTGATAAATCCTCTCAATTCGAAGGAGAATAAAATCTTGGTAAACATTGAGGCTGAGTAGGAACGATGAGGGGAATGGTGTATGGTGCTCGGGCAAATGAAAATTGCCCGCAGAAGGAGCTGAAGGAGAAAGAGAGTCCAACACACGAATGAGCACGCTACGAAGTTTAATTAGGTGCGCCTTGGGTATATATACAAAATTCTCTTCACCCTCCCCTTCCACTTGTATACAAACCGATATCCATTGCTGGAGTATTGGCTGGAAAGTGGAGGAAAGAGAGTAGATGTGAAGGCAAAAGAGACGGATTGGGAGGATGGGCACTGTGAGGAAATGAAAAGGTTAAGGGAGGGGGGGGGGGGATGTATGAGTATCTTCCTCTTTTAGTGTGTGGACCAAACAGTTGCAACAAGCCAACGATGTTCTTCCAGTGAGGGAGAGATATCCGACAATGTCGTTTCACTTGGAATGGGGTATAGCGAGTACTTTTGTCCAGAAACGACGGATTGAAATTTAACGTTGGATATTTTTCGGTGAAGAAAAGAAGAAGAAGAGAGAGAGAGAGGGAAATTACTCTTCTTCTTCTTCTTCATGGGGAGACTTGTTCGATACTCGTGGAGATAACTTTGGATAAGTCTCCTCTGGGTTAACGTCTCATTTCCAGGGGAAGGGACGCACCCTTTGGCCCCTTGTTGTGCTCACGGTCTGATTGTCAATCTCGTACTCATTCCTCTTCACTCTTTTTTTTTTCACTTGGAAAACTTGAAAATGTCGAAAGTTCTGGCATCAACTTTCAATATGGTATCATTAGGGCATTCAGTTTTATTTTATCTAACGTTGGGGGGGGGGGGGGGGATTTATTTACACTGGGTTGAGGTGTACCTAGAATTATTGATCTACATGTCTTTTAAAGCGATTTTAAAATCATCTAGTCGCGTGATTAAATTGTTGTTGGGTGTAAAAAAAAAAAAATCACGTTCGGTAATAATATAATTATTTTAGTTATAAATTAATTCGATGGTAGGTGTTAATGATTGAGTTTGTTGATATTACCATATGAGTTGTGATACTGTTGATGATGGGTGTCGATTCCTGTTCCTTGGTGATGAATATCCAGCATGGCATCCGGGTCACCGCCCCCCTCAGAGCAGTTACTCAGGGCTAAAACCAAACCGATAGACACACACCTTGCATTTTCACTAATATTCATCAATTTTCTTTTTTTCTATTTTGTTTTTTTTTTCTCATAAATACTTGCATCCTGGCAAGTCATTCCTTTTAATTCATAAAACCACATGGACGAGCCAGAGACATTAATTCAATATCTCTTTATTTATCATAAAAGCAATGACTCACCGAGTCAGTGTAATTAATTTTGATAATCTAATCGCGAGTGATTAATCAACGAAATATTGCGAATTTTCTTGTCGCCCTATTTCGTCAAGATTGAACTAATTAATAACAAAACACAAATAATACTTTTTTTAAAAAATAATTAATTGAATAATTAATGTAATAAAAAATTATTAAATGCAAATAAAAATTAGAGAAATCAATAAAAATTGTGAAACAGATGATGATAAAATCACACATTGTAACTAAAAAAACTAGTATCTAGTTGTTTTCTAAATTAAAACTAACTTGAGGATAGTTTGAGGAGTTCAGTGAGTGGTATAAAAATAAAGGAGTAAATGGGAATTGAAAAGTTTTGATATATTATACAAAAATAGGACATCCTACTGAATCAAATGAAAACAATAGAGGGAAAGAGGGGGAAACCAACAAAACCCAGTGTTCAATCGCAGCGAAATATAAACAAGAGCGCGTGACAGTGCCAATTTGAAAATAAACTGATATTCAATACAATATGAAAATTTTAATATTACGAAAAAAAAATTTATAAAATTTACATTGCATCACGATAACTCGGTGCATTTGTCTATCCGTTTGGTTTACAAAGTGTCTCGCACCGTCATAACAATCCGATGATGACACTTTATGGTCGTGTTACAAGCAAATGACAGAAGAAAGAAGAAAAAGTATAATTCAAGAATGATAAATTGTTATACACGAGGATTTATTCATCAGCCGATGTCCAGTCCTCTACAGATGTTGTTGGTTTCACTCATAATCTTCAAAGATGACTGTTGTTGTATTAATGTATTTTATCATGTATTATCAATTTTTCTTCATGGAAAAAGTAACAAAAGTCAAAGGGAATTAATAATCTACGTTATTTCCGGGGTTTTAATGTAAAATTCAGGGATTTTGGAACTAATTAAGAATTTCCGAGACCCTTGCAGACTCAGTGAGAACAATTCTCTCGTAACCCTTGATCATGATATTCTATTGGATTAACCTAAAAAAAAAAATAAAAAAAATCATGAATATTGTGCAAATGGACTTATCTGACTGGTAACATACCACGAGTGTCGTCTTGCCTGTTTATCAATTTTCACCGACAGTCATGTTGAATTCGAGCCGGCTCGATGCCTACCAACATACCCACCGATGTGAACGATGTAACTAATAAAAATCGGTGGAGATGGAGAGAGAGAGAGAGAGAGACAAGAGGTATCGGAGGTGAGTAAAAGAGAGAATAAAAAAGTTCAATTTCAGCGTTAAAAGAAAATAAAAGAGAATTCATCGAAACAGTGAGAGTGCACCCTTGGTATAAGGGATTATGCAATTGATTGGAGCTTGATGCATGCAGTGTCTCGGAAGAGTTGATCTGGGTTCAATGATGACATCTCGAGTTGGTGGGATTAAAATTAAGTTCAGACAAGTATTTTGAATAATACGTCTAGAAGAATATTCAACTTGGAGGCTACCCTTCACAAGTCGATAAATAAAAATAAAGGGGGGGAATGCCCTTGGAGTGATAACTGAGGCGTGTAAACCGTAGAAATTCACATCTCTAGCTGACTTAGAATCCTACAGGGATGAATGTCAAAAAGATGACAGGTCAGTGAAGGCGGATTTTTCGAAGAAAATGGATGAAGAAACACCCGAAGAAATTCAAATATTCATGGTAAAAATACAATTTTTTTTTTTCAGGTTAAATGAGAATAAGATATCTACGATTTATCCATCACCTCTGTTTTCACCTGAAGGCAAATATTATAATATCCAACAAGCATTTGTTGCCCTACCTTCCACCGTCTTTCCACTTTTCTAAGAGGGCGGTTTATACTGGGGACTTGGACGAGGTGAAAAGTGGGTGGTGTAGGGAGGAACCGAAGCACAACTCCGCTACAAACTCTTAACCGAGACAAAACAGGCTTTGTATTGATTTTTACGCCAGTCCTGTGCACGTAACGTCCATCGCTGACACAGGGTAGCACCGCAGGTCTAGTCATGGTATTACGATATATGACTATGTAACGCTTGTCCATAGACTGTGTCACATCAAAGTCAAGGGATATAATATTCAAATGTATTATTAATAATTCAGTCTATTATTTTTTTTTTTTTTCAAATCAACTGAGTGATTTTATTGTTGTAAAGAGAAGAAAAAGGGAGTAGACACTTTTCTGAGATATTTGAATTAATAAAAAACTGATGATTGACGTTTGGGGAGAGAAGAATGATTGAAAGAAAAAGAAAAAAATAAATTGAATTTATAGAGAAAATTGTATACGCGATTTTTATACCTCGGTAAAAGTAAGAGTTGTCTAGTCCCTGACTTGCTAACTGGTGCATTCGACCTCCTCAGGTCGATCAATACCCCACCGGTAGGTGCATACACGCGACACAGGCTGGACATACCTCTCAGTGGTATGTGGAAGAGTATCACGAGACACCCTGATTATATTTGTAAACGAATCTAGAGAAGAGTACCAGCAACAGCAGAACAAAGACAATGGTTTTATTGAAAAATAACTGAGACGAGAGAATTATTGTCTGTTGCGTGGAAATATACCACGTGCTGGGTACCTCCTGGCAGTACAAATTATAAGAAAAAAAATAAACTTTCCACTTATGATCGAGTTTAATTTTCTTCAAAGTGAGAGACAGGACGGGGGGAAAAAAATTGAGGAAAACAATGAAGAGCCCAAGGGGGCATTATTGTCTCAGCCCTTCAACTTCTTTACCCTTCACTGTCGTCCCTCCCACACAAGTTCTTTCCCGCTGCATTCAGAACACTTGGAGAAGGGAGAGAGAGAGAGAGAGAGAGTAAACTAGAGTTTCGTGACCCTTTTCTCTTCCCATAGCCAATAAAAGATTTTTATGATGAAAAAAATCATTGGAACAATCATCAAAATTGTAGTCAATAAACCTAATCGTCATGTCAATCAGGTAAACTTATATTCCATCATTAAAACTATATAAAATTCAACCCAGACGATAAAAATTGAAACCGGAAAAAAAAAATTGTTGATTTGTTTTGATTATCGTAAAATCTTGAAAATTACTGGGGCAAAATAGGTCATTTTTTTTCGTAATTTAAAGGGAGAATTTCCCTGTCTCTCCAATCACATCAGTTGGAACCTTCAATCTCCCTATATAATTTGTGATAAAAAATTCCCTCCGTGAAGGAAAACAATGAGGACATGTAGCATGTGGTCTTGTGTTGCCCTTTCACCTTTACCAAAGGCGCCAGTAGGGTTACACACGTTGAGCCAGTGAGATAAGGGTTGGACAGGTTGGAGCAGGGAAAAAGACAGTGAAAATAGAGTGAGGTAAACTCAGAAAGAGAGAGAGAGAGAGAGAGAGAGACGAGGAGTGAGAACTGGGTGAGGGAGAAAAATGTAAAAAGCGGAATGACAGGGGAGGGGGTGGGTGAGGATTCGGTGTATATAGGCGGCAAGCCAGAGGCAGCAGCGTGGCAGGCGGCATGGTGATGGCGTCGCTAACGTCGAGGTCGCGCCTGCGTTCTCATCAAAACACCGCATGACCACGATCAATACTGCGTGGCTGTTATGCTCACGTAGATAAAAGAGGGACAGAGGGTTTTTGGTGTTGAGGGGACGGGAGATTGTACCAACTCTCTCTCTCTCTCTCTCTCTGAAGGATGTTGAATTCGAAAAGTGTTATTCCGCGCGTCTATCTCTGAATGATATGGAAGGGAACGCCTCACCACGTGGACACCACGTGTGCGCCCGTTACATCTCGTTTTCACTTTTGCATTATTTATTTTTATTCTTGTAGAAACTGTTTTTTAACTTGAGATTAATTCAGATGAATTGTCTGGAGATTGGAATGGTCTGAAGGATATTATCTGGAGGGTGAAGACTATTGAGAAAGGTCGTGGATATTTCTCGTTCTTGTTTTGCTCTTTTCATTCTTCAAAACACCCGCAATATTTTTCCGCCATTCGACAAATTCAATAAATGAAATCAGTGCGGAGCATGGGATTCATCGGGTGCGAGACACGTGTCATGTCGATTATTATTTTTAATTGAATTCTTTATGTCACGAGTGAAATAATAGAGGGGTCGGTCTAGTATAGGTGGATGGATAGAGAATTTGAAGAAAAAAAAAAAAAAAAAAAGATGGGTTTACTGTGTTTACTGGTCATTAAAAGCATATTTTTTTAGTGTTTTCATTAGTTGTTAATAAATCTAGGGGTGAGTGAAAATAATGTAAAAGTATTAAAACTCACCTGCAATTCTGAGTGCTGACATTCTTTGAAATTCTGGCTCCTGTAACCACTTCCACATACGACGAAATGTTTCACGTCCACTTTTAAGCTTGGACCATGGCTTTGGATTTCTCAATAAATCGCTGAGTGTACCCTGACTGCGACACAATACTCTCTGTGCAAATATTGCCTGTGGTATACTATATCTCTTTAATTCAGCACTTATTCTCTGTGCCAATTCCTTGGTATTAATTTCTTCAACTTCACCAGCACCATTACCCGCTGATGACACTGTTTTCATAACAACCGATGTATGCTGTACATGTTGAGTATGTGATATTGTTTGTTGCTGTTGTCCTATAGTTTGTTGTTGCTGCTGCTGCTGTTGCTGTTGTTGGCTCTGCTGTGATTGTTGTGATTGTTGTTGCAATTGTGTTTGCATTGGTGGTGGTGGTGATGCAGCAGGTACAGATAACGTTGGTGGTGAATGATGGGAAGGCGCGAAACTCGTCGCCGCGGATACTGGTGGCGATGGTGGACTTAGTGCAGCTGGACTCTGTTGTAATCTTGGTAAAAATGCTGGCTCATAATGTGGACTTGCTGATTTATGAGGTGAATTTAAACCACTCTGACTGTATCCACTTTGTGGTGATAATGGACTTGGTTGTAATCCAGCACCAGGTGATGGATAATTGTGTGGTGGTGACATACCCATTGGTGGTAATTTGTCATATGTATAGGGTGAATTACCAATACCAATACCCATATTACCAAGTCCATTATTTTGCATAACAGCAAAACTACCAGAAACACCGCTTGTTGTATGTCCAGCGTAAACAAATTTATCACTCATTGTTGATATTGGTGGTAATGGCTGTAGTGGTGTTAATGTTGCGTAAGATGAGCCAGGTGAAAAACCTGGCGGTGACATTCTCTCAGCTACTGATGTCAATGTCTGATAAGTTGGCTCTGGTTGCATAGACCTGAAGTCTGTAGCGTCGATCATACTAGCAACTGACACACTTATACCAGATGTTGGTGATAATTTACCGGGACTCAATAATTCTGAATCAGCGTCCCTTGAGTCAACGTCAACGTCCTGGGGTGGTACAATCACCGACAGTGTCTCTCTAGCGCTTGTTCTATCCGTGTGGTGTTCCTGGGACGGTGACAGATCCTCCGCGGCGGCGAGCTCTCGCTCCTCCTTAACGCTAAGCGCCCCAGCAGCGAGCAGTTCCAATGGTAGGCTCGCGCACGCGATATCGGGACTTTGTGAGTCTGACGATGACATACCCTCACCCTGGTGGTGGTGGTGGTGATGATGATGATGGGGGTGGTGGTGGTGGTGGTGGTGGTGGTGGTGGTGCTCCTCCTCTTGTCCCCCACTCTCTTCTCTATCCTCTCCTCCTGCGCCGTTACCACCCCCTCTGTTATTACCACCGTGGTGGTGATGTTGATTGTGATGATTATGCATCCTACTACCACGTACAACATCTCCCCTACCACTGCTCTTTCCACCCCCACTGTGAGTGTTAACATTTGAGCCGCCTCCACGACCATGCGTACTCAGTGCCGTTGGTGAATCGACCGCATCCAACAATTGCTCGCTATGCGACCGATGATGATCGGCTATGTCCCCTATACCTTCCATTTACGCACATCTAGTTTGCTTTTTTCCTTTTTTTTTTCCTCTCCTCTCCTCTTTTTTCCCTTTTTTTTTGTCGCTCTTCCTCTGTTTCTCTCTGTCTGTGATCTTTAATCCTATTTATCAAAATCAAAAATATCCACTATAAATTCCTAGGACAATAAAGTGGGTTTTTTTCTTTTATCACCATGGCGCTGTTATCAAAAAGTCGCGCGCACCACTGCACCAGGCAGCTTTTGTATCGTGCGAAACAACCCTCGGCGTCCTAACCTCGGTAAAAAAAACAAACACGTTTCCAACGTTTTACCACTGTCTTCACACTTGTTAATTCTTTTTTCACTCAAAATACTCAACAAGACATCTTTATCCTTTGTCACGCAAGAACACACTGATCAGTCTTATTTACCGGTCTCTCAATCTCATTCTTCACTGAAGAAACAGACTAAACTGCCGGATATCACTTTTCCACAATAACAAAAACACCACTGTTATGACTATCTCTCTCTCTCTCTCGGTCAACAGATATTTTCCAAAACACTTAACTGAGATACACAACAACACGAATTTTCCACAATGTCAACAATAATATAGGTACACTCGTTTCGACAGTTAATCACCACTGAATAATTCCACTGATTAATAGTAAATATCAATTTAAAGTTATTGCGGATCCTCGGTGTGATCCGTTTGCACGAGATTGGCGTCCAACGTGCGCCCATGACATACGCGAAGCGAGTGAGAGGATACACGCACACATACCTTTGTTTCTCTCTCTCCCTCTCCCTCTCTCTCACGACCCCTCTCAATTCACGGGTGTATTCAACGGCTTGTCCAAGAGAGAAAGAGAGAGTAAATTGTAAGAGGGGCGGCTTTGATACAAGCACGCTAGGAAATACAGCAGTTACGACACCGGTAAGCCCCAAGAACCAGACCGTCTCGTCTACTTCCCCTAGTCTTTTCTCACTCTACCCCCCTCAGCACAACCGCCCTCTCCCCTCCACTTTTGTCCGTGAAACACCTCCTTCCCTGGGCTTTTGCACCCCTACAACCGACGTCTGACGCGTGCGGCTGGTCCAGGTGTTTCAAGAATTATCGTACCACCTTTTTTTTTTTTTTCTTTATTCCTTATTCTGTCTCTCTATATCAAGTCTTTCTCCACTGAGATGGGACTACCCTTTCGCGACTTTACTCTGTACATTTTTTTTCTTTCTCTGGGTCATTTCCGGATGGTCTTTGTGTTTTGTTGCTAGGCAGGATGATATACCCTCTTCCTCGTGGGATAATTTACAATCCTTTCAAGGCAATAACGTAATTTTTTTTTAAAAGGTCTCTCATCAGTGGAAAATTTCGCCGAAAATCCTCACGATTTTCCCCACATATCGCCTCAACTCCCACCTCCACCACCACTCGCTGACGCGTCAGTCAGGTTTCTATCGATTTTCCGATACCTCGTGACCGCTGTAGCTCGATGCGCCGATATTCACTGACTATAAACACGGATCTTATAGCACCTGTGTTGTCTCAAACCACTTGGATTTAAAAATTCAATATTCACTGATTTATCGAGCTGTCCCACTGATTTTTTCATAAGGATTTATCACACTTCACTCCGATTGTCCCACGCCACTGAGACCGAAAATTGATGAAATTGGATGAATCACAAGAGTTCCCAATGTCTCGCAGAAAGAATCAGGCATCAATGAAGAATCAATAATAAACTCGATTGCAACATTACGACAGCTTCATCCACAAGGATTTGTTTTCACCCCTGACGTCATACTTCAACTGTCATGGCGCTGCTATTCTTCGGCTGCAGATTGATGTTGATTTTTTAGAGATTAAAAAATCATAAGATTCTTTATAAAAATCACTCTCTCCTCCATTCAACTTTACGATGTTGATGGCTTTGAAATTGTCCAGCTGATGTTGTACCGATTATGAGGGAATCGTCGATGGTAGAACCGTAGCGTCAATAAAGAAATCAATGGCAGCCCACTGGCGCCCGCGGCACCCTCAGTTGATACACCAGGAGGAATAACCACCGCTGCAGTACAGTCTCACACTTGTAAGAATTTGGCTCATAGTTACACTGATTGATCGATTAACAATAATTATCACTCGATAAATTTGACCCTATGATTTCGTACTCCCTATCGCGGGATGAAAAAAGGAGTTTTTGTCTGCCGCCAGGTCTTACCTTAACTCACGTATCTGCACGCGCGACACTTCAATCTCCCCTCCTCCTCCTACTCCTTCAGCTCTTGCAGTCCCCTAACCCGGCGTTTCTCTTCTTCTCTTTGTACATGTGTACATCATACGTGTGTACACATTGGGCTTCTCTGTCTCTCTCACACCTCTCTCAATTTTCCAACCCTACCCTTTGTCTCTAGGTGCGTTTGTATTTACGTATGCGATGTATACGACAAGCGCAAGCGCTTCAGTTCGAAGTTTCACGGATGAGAGTTGAAATTGTCACGTTTTTATTCAAAAATACGAGGGATTTGTTTATTATTAATTTGGGAATTTATTTGAGATAAATTTTTATGTAAAAATTCACTTGAACGCAGTTGGAGCGATGGACTTTTGAGGATTGAAGCCGAGAAGAAAAGCACGTTTGGATGACCAAAACGGAGGTTGCGCAAATCATGAGTTTGGACGAGGGGAGGAGGGGGGGGGGGTATGTTGGTGGGTTTTTCGGTGTGGCAGAGGGGAGTCAGGGGTAGCGATCTCGCTAACGGGGATCTGTAACGAACTCGATACGAGGGGTTGTGGGGTGAAATGGGTGGGGAGGAAGAACATGGATGTGAGGGGTTGGTGCTATTCAACTGGGGTGGATTCAGGGATGGAATGAGTATACTCGTGTACCCTGTCGACGCACAAATCTCTAGAAATTGTTTTTTCGAAAAAATTGATTAAAAGAAATATTTTTGAAATTGAAATTGAGCCATCAACTTCATTAAATTAATTAAATTCTTGTGTTTTTTTTTTTTCAGAGGGAACCGCAGGGGGGAGACATTGAATTGAGCGCGTGGGGAGTCACAGATAAGCATCACCATATGTTCAAAAAGATAGTGTGGAAAAAATTTTTTTTCAGTTGAAAAATTATTTATTATAAATTTAAAAAGAAATTGAAATAATTCGAAAAATTGCAGGGAACCCCGAGAATATTGTTCCCCCAGTGACAAGGGGTAGTTTGGGAGGGGAGGGATAAGGATGACTCGACGATGTAACGTCGATATCCTCGCTCTATACCAGGGCGTTGTGACGCCAAGTGGGGGAGAAACAGGGGATAGGGGAAAATTTCACATGGAGAAAATAATCGATAGGACCGACCGATATGTATGTACTCACTGTTGGGTGACTCGTATACACACGAGTGAGAGAGAGAGAGAGGGTTTTGTGAGAAAAAAAAAAGGGAATGTCAGAGAGAGGGAGGGTGTACGTGTAGACGTTTTGGTAACCGCTTGCGCATGATGATGCGCGGGTACATACAAAAAATGTATGTGATCTATGTGAAGAATTGATGGTGAGAACTTTAGAATTTTATATCTAACAAATTGTACATAAGAGGCTGTCCCTTTAGTTCACTATTTCCTCTGTTCAAGATTCATCAGTTGGAAAAATATTTTTGATTAAATAGAATATCATTTTCTCATCACAAAAATTAAAATTTATTTTTCATTTTTTACCCCTCTTTATTAATTTTATTTAACTCTATGTAAAGAAAATTGAGAACGAATTTCATTTAACGAGCCGAGAAAGACATTTAATGTTCAGTATCATATTATCGTGATTATAAAATGCAACGTTAAACCATGAAGCTCCTCAAGTTTCATTTATGAAGAAAAAAAAACTCGTGAGGAAGCCAAATTAATTTCACTCTACTCTCTTCCTTCAAGACTGGCTCACCAACAAAAATAACAAATATTCAATAAAAAAGAAAAGTAAACAAAGAGACATGAAAAGCGTTGGATCTCTTTTGATTACCAATATAAAGTAAATCGATGGATTTACCAATTTGCGGGACAATCTAATCTCGTCCGCAACCTGTCCTCCTTCCTGGTGTAACACAAATACATCCAAATACTCGATGAATGTGTGTATGAGACACATATATTCTACCTTAACAGGTCGGTTTACTCCAGAAATCAATATCTATAATTACGTAGTAGAACACGTAAAATATACCTGCCCATTGGGACTGATCGACATCACTTGGAACCGTTAAATTAATCCATTGAAAATATCTAAGAGCAATGGACTAGAAGAATTACATAAAATTCATTTCAACAATCTACAATTTCCCCTCTATATATGAATGAATCGATTCATTACAACCTGGATCTTTAATAATGCCCCTTGAAACAGAAGGTCGAACATATGATTGTACACATGGTGAGGACCCACACAGGGACCTTCACAATTTTTTTTTATTATTTATTTATCCTCAACATTTTCTCTTTCATGCATATAGGGGGGGTCAAAAAACCGTAGTATCTGGTGGGGTAAAATGCAGGGCCAGAAGTTTCAAGCTCACCTGCCGCCAGGTGTGAGTTTGTATACCATCTGCGTGTTGAGGGACTCGTGCCACCAAACCGTTTCCTCTTTCACGTATCCAGATCCGCCCGTATGTGTATATGTTGTACGTTCCTGTGTATTTTGTTGTAGGTGGAAGAGGAGGGGGGGGGGGTATATTTAGATATTGAAGCCGGGTGAAACCACACTGGGACATACCCCCCCCCCCTTTATGGACATCCCGAAACCCATACTGGTGTTCTCCAGTACCCAGTGGTATACGTTATTGTATATATGGGCACGTGACATAATTACCTACACGTTCACAACCAATGGCCAATGTACAATCCTCGTTACTGTGGTGATAGTTATTCGGTGAACTGCTGGCTCATGGTTGCAACCCCTTCTTATGATAAAATTTGAACATTGTCATTGGGTGGGGGAAATTGTTTTTAAGAGATGGAGGAATAGATGACGCATATGTGGGTACTTAAAATGAGGATTTCTTTGTTTTTAAAAGAGATTTAATTAGTCGTATTCTGCCCCAATTGTTATGCTGAGATCTTCAGAGATTATTCGTGTCTGGTGGTACCATCGATTTGTATCCAGAATTACTGAAAATTGAATTTTTTTTTTTTTTATTATATCAATGTCTATTTTATTTAATTGAATTATTATTTCGTACTTATTTCTCCAGGCTCAACGACAATCTCCAATCGAGTACATGTGTAATGACACTCTCTCGGTGGTTCCAGTATCCACAGTTTGGATCCCTTTATTTGTGCCTGCCAAGAGGCGTGCTCCACATCATCGACCTTCAAAAGTTACTCGATATATAGGTAAGTTGGTAAGTTTTGTAATGTGATTAGTTGGAGGTGTGTGATTCATGGAGTAACTTACGTGCATTGGGGCACCGTAACCGGAACTTCCCATGAAAATCCAATCAGTCTTTTCAGTCTCGGCTAGGGGTGGGAGGAAATAGGGGCGGTGGTAGTGTTGGCGTAGTATTGTACCTATTTTTTCATCACAATTGCTCCTGGAAAAATCAATATTAATTCATTGAATCAAAAAACTCGTTCAATACCTGAATAATAAAATGAAGCTAATCAACTGGATTTTGACGTCACTTCTTGGAGAATATCTTTGTATTGAAAGGAAATAGCGAAATTTCCATAGTAATCTTTTCTGTAGCTCTCAATTTTCTCTAGAAAAAAGGTCTCTATGAAAATTCCCCTATCTCCCTCAGATTCAGAGATATTCATTAAAAACTTATTTTAAGTCAAAATAATTTTCATAAATTTCACTTACCAACCCACATACCAGGGCTCAGTCCCAGGTCTCAGTCTGGCTCGATCCTCCGTCATATTGAAGACCTCCCTCAGCCCCTTAAAGTCAGTTTTGTACGGAAAAAACTGACAGTTGGCATCTTGATCTTGATAAAGTGATTTAAAGAACTGAAACGAAAAAACCCTCGTTGCTGACCAGTTCATTGTGGCATCTGTTATCACTACAGGTCTCCCCGAATATGCATACCTGAATTAAAAAAAAAAAAAAACCATCAACACCATCTTGAAACATTCGTTAGAATGAATTAAACAGTATAAAAATTGCTTTTACTTCTCTTCAAAAACTTCGGGCTTGATATTTGCAAGTTTTTCAACCTGTTGAACGTCCTGACAAACTGAGCAATCCTCAGCGGGCCGGAAAATCCTTTGAAACACGGTGGGATTCTCCACTAAACACTGAACAAATGGATTAAAAATAGATCATCCCAAAAGCAAATTTAACTCACCTTTTGATGACGATGAAACAGAAAATAGTCATTGATGAAGTAGTAGCTGACAAAGCAGAGGATGCCAACACCCAGAACATGTCTTCCACTAATTCTAAATTTGGAGGAAGTACAGAGTAATGAAGAGGCCCACCATAGTTCAAAACACCTGGAGACCAGGCCCTGAACTTCAATTTTCTTGAGAATCACTTGAAGTTCTTTCCTCGCTGTCTCCATCTGCTTCCTCTGACTCTCCAACACTCTCTCAGGCTTATCCGTCATGGTTGTAGTGATGGTTGGGAGTACACTGGAGTCCTGATGCTCCAAAGAGGATCTCGAGGGCTTCTGGAAGCTGCGCGCAAGAGTGAAGACCCCATATGTTGGAGAAAAGTGACTCACGCAAGTGTGAAACAGGAAAAAAGCGATAGCATTCACTCATTGGAGTAGTGAATTGAGAATTTCATGGTTGAGTGAGTTAAATGGACATTTTCACACTTTTTAAGGGGTTCTAGATCTGATTAAGGGGACGGATGGTGGTACTGATAAAGGGTAAATAAATCCTTTGGCCTATCGGAATCAGGCAAGCATGTACAGGTCTAGGAGAACGGATTTTGTGTGGGTATACCTTATCTTGTGGCACAGCTGCCTCTGCTCAGTGAACCGATTCACTCCGTAAAGGACAATCATCGCTCCCCACACCCCTCTGGGATGTATGTCCTACGTCAAAGCATCTTTTATGATCATCTACAAATTTGAGTATTTGAGAAATATGTCTCATCGGTTATGAATGAGATAAAAATAATCCGATAAATTTATAATTGAAATGGTAAATTGTGTTTCGATGGCATAACACATCTCAATATGCCGGATACTATTGGGTTTTAAATAAATTAGGAGATTGATTCACTTTGAATGGGGAGAATTGAATCACACGTTGTAGATTGTCAATTTGTGGAAACGATTGTTCATTTTATTTTCTTCTTTTACATGAGAATTAAAAAATTCGGTGAATAATGAGTCAATTGTCAAACTTTCATCAATTAGAAAATTATGAGTGAAATTTTTTGTTGGAATATTGGATATTCAACAAAATGCAGGAAATCATCGAATCGAAATGAAATCATTTTTAAATTCTTCCTGATTGTATAAACCCCGATATTACCAAGAGTCGGCTACCTAGGTCTCAGAGCCCATTCAATTATGAAAACCCACATTGTATCCACGCTTTCCCCTCCCCCACACTCGTTCTAGGTCACGATTTCTCCTTGTCTGACGGTCAAAGTCCACAATCAGAAATTGGTGACACTTGAAGAGCAGTCAAACTCTGTTCGCTGCTGACTGAACATTATTTTCCTTTTTCTTAACTAATTAAATTATCTTCACCTGTTCTCAAATTACCAAATAAATAATAAAAATGATCACCGGAATGTCAAAAGTACTTGTTCAAGCACCAAGAAACTTCAACAAATTCGTCAGTCTGAATTCAAGGTAAAATACCTGACAAATCTTTTGAAATTTGGGCATAAATATCATCTATCAATTGCACTTATTCTTGCACTGTATAAATTACCTGCAATAGTTTAATTGGTCAATGAGTAATCACTTTTCTACATCTGGCCTTCGAACTATGCCAATGCAACTACGTCACATGTTTACAATTTATCTATTTTCTGAAACATGGATATTGGACTTTTCATTAACTGCAATTGCATTCAGCTAATTTATCAAAATTTCTATTCCAGATGTCTGGCAACTCAGGCAGCAGCGAAAGAGAAAGAGAGCAGTTCGAAAAATATGAAAAAAGAGTCTCAGTCCTTCACGATGAATATGTTTAGAGGTCAGGCACAAGTGAGCCAAGTATTTCCCTATCCAAAACCTCTGACCCAGGAGCAAAATGATACATTGAGAATGTTTGTTGATCCTATTGAGAAATTTTTTGAAGTACGTGTCACCATTATCAATTTAGAAACTTTCTTCATTTTTTAAATACATTCTTGCATTGATTATTTACTCAATTTAATAATTTTTCAATTCCCCCTGCAGGAAGTCAATGATCCAGTAAGGAATGACGACACATCAGACGTTGACGAGAAAACAAGGCAAGCACTCTGGGAACTTGGAGCTTTTGCAATTCAAGTACCCGAAGAGTACGGAGGCCTTGGTTTAAATAATACTCAGTATGGAAGGCTAGTCGAGATAGTAGGAAAGCACGATTTAGGGGTAGGAATAATGCTGGGTTCCCACCAGAGTATCGGATTCAAGGGAATTCTCCTCTACGGTACCCCCGAGCAAAAAGCCAAATACCTTCCCAGAGTCTCAGGTGGTCAATACGCAGCCTTTGCCCTGACTGAACCCAGCTGTGGATCAGATGCTGGTGCAGTCAAATGCCGAGCAGTTAAATCACCCGATGGCTCTCACTACGTTCTCAATGGCAGCAAAATCTGGATTTCAAATGGTGGTTTAGCCAGTATTTATACAGTTTTTGCACAAGTACCAATGAAAGATCCAGTTACTGGAGAAATCAAGGACAAGGTCACTAGTTTCATTGTCGAGAGAGATTTTGGAGGTGTTACGAATGGTCCACCTGAGAAAAAAATGGGAATAAAGTGCAGTAATACGACTGAAGTGTTCTTTGAGGATGTTAAAATACCAGCGGAAAATGTACTGGGGGGTGAGGGCCAGGGTTTCAAGGTAGATATGAATAATTTTATTGACTTAATTAAACAATTAACAGAGAAATTATAGTTTTAGTTTAAATATTTATTTCTTCCTATAATTTCCTTCCCCATTTATGTGTTTCAAGGTAGCCATGAATATCCTCAACAATGGAAGATTTGGAATGGCAGCAGCTCTCTCTGGTACAATGCAAGCTTGCATGAAGAAATCAATAGAGTTTGCAAACAACAGAGTACAATTTGGTAGAACATTGAATGCATATGGAGGTGTTCAAGAAAAAATAGCACGGATGGCGATGCTGCAGTACGTTGATCAATCCCTCTGCTACATGATTGCTGGCAATATGGACAAGGGTAGTGAGGATTATCATCTGGAGGCAGCAATTTCCAAAGTCTTTGCATCTGAGTCAGCCTGGTGGGTGTGTGATGAATCCATCCAAATCATGGGAGGAATGGGATTCATGAAGGGCACTGGACTGGAGCGAGTAATGAGAGATCTGAGAATCTTCAGAATATTCGAGGGAACAAATGATATCTTGAGATTGTTCGTTGCACTGACTGGAATTCAGTACAGTGGAGCTCATCTCAAAGAACTCCAGAAAGCTTTTAAAAATCCAACAGCTAATTTGGGATTGATCTTTGAAGAGGTATCCAAAAGAGCCACCAAAGCTGTTGGACTTGGTTCTGCTCCCAATTTTGCACATTTGGTTCATCCCAGTCTACAAGAGAGTGCAAATTTAGTTGGAAAGAGCATTGAGAGTTATGGGCAGAGTATCGAGGCTGCACTTATCAAGTATGGAAAGGGAATTGTTGAGGAGCAGTTTATTCTTAACAGATTTGCACAAGCTGCTATTGATACGTACACCTCTGTTGTTGTACTGAGTAGAGCTACTAAGGCAGCTGAGGAAAAACTACCCACTGCTGAGCATGAAATACTCATGGCACAGGCATGGTGCATGGAAGCTGCCAGCAGGGTTGCTTACAATCTCAAGGTCACCAAGTCTGACAAGTATTTGGATAATTTCCACAGATTCAGACAAATCTCAAGGACCATTTGTGAAGCTGGTGGTGTTGCTACCACTACTCCTCTTGGATTCTAGAGGGAAAGTTGATGGTGATGATGATGAATTTTTCGTATTATTTGTCTTCAGGTGCCTTGAAAAACGATTCAGTAGTGAAGTGGAAAAATTTGAAGAAACAGTCGATTTCTTACATCTCGGTATTGGAGTATTTTATCGAGATATCCGTGATTTTTTAGAAATGTAGAAATTGACTAATTGTGGTTTATACCTCCCTAGTGAATTTTGATCATGTAAATGAATTTATTAGGATTTTTGTAGAAAAATTATTGAAAGAATTATTGTCAGTGAAATGTTGAAAGTTTTTGGATGATAATATTTACTCTAGATGTATATTTTTATAAATTATTGAGAAGTAAATTCAATAAATTGATTTTTCTTGAATTCGATAGTCTTTATTCATTACTTTTTCATTTATTTTTCTTATCTCACAGAATAATAAAATAATTGCTCAAATAACAAGGCTGTAGATTGATCTCTTATGATTAATTACGACTGACTGATTATAGGGGTAGAACGAGTGTTACTTGAAAATACTCAATTTATGTTGCTTATTCAAATGTTGATAATTTTAACTGATTAAACTCAATATAAAATATTAGCCGTGGCAAGAAAAATATTGTGTACATGTCAAATTACGATAAACAAACGTAAGACCTATTTCTTTGATCATCCTGGGAATATTTATAACTGACATGGAAGCACACGAAATACTCATCCACTTTTTTTTTCATCGTTATATCTAGCCTTTATAGATATTATTTTTTTATTGAGAATTAGTTCATGAGATTCAGGGAATTATTATGCAGATTATTTCACCAAATAATTCATAACAGAAAAATAATAATTCTAGTCTTTTGTCTTCCTCCAAAGTTTTTATTGATTGACAAGTGACACATGCCGTCTGTTTTAGATTTCTCGTTTAAACTCAGTGTTTTTGTTCAATCTTTAAGAAATTCAACGATAAAGATTGTGATAAATATCAAATATTCATATTGAATATTTTAAATTCATACAAAATTTTTCGAATTTTTCAAATAAATCAGAGAACAACACTTGGAACTGTTGGAGGATTTATTAGATGGTATTGTCAGACAGCAGATATATTCTTTGGTGCAAGGATTTAAAAAAATATATTCATGTGCAACTTCGTTGATTGAATATTTTTTTCAATATATGAATTGAATGACTGAATTACTTTAATAATATTTTTTTTTTTTTTCATCTTTGAGCGAATCTCCTGTAAATCAATATTTATGGGCTTTTGATACTGGAATTTTGTCAAGTGGACATGTGTGTTTACGACATTAATGAACAATTGCGCGTTTTTTTTTTTTTTCACAACGAAATAGTGAGGAAAGTATAACAGTCTCACTACAGATAAATTCAGAGTTACTAATACTTGAGAATATTGTTAGCGACAGGAGTTGACGTTAATTTCTGAATTTTCGAGAAAAATATAGTTATTTTCGTTTAGGTTTTGTTACTCCAGGTGTGTTTATCAATTTTTGTTTAAATAAATCAATGAAACGTTGTTTTTCGTATAGACTAGGCTGAGGAAATGAAATTACTAACTTTGAATATCTGTTTTTTTTTTCAATAATTAACAATTAATTAAGTTGTTGCATAATTATTTAATGGTGTTTTTCATGTTCAATGAGAGTTGTCTAAAGAAACAAACTGACATGAAGCAATTTTCCTTGAATATATTATCAATATTTGAAGTGACTAAATCAGAGAAAATAATGACTCGGAAACAAGAAAACTGGAGGATCACTTTGAATATATAAATGGCAGTTAAATTGTGAATTTTTCAAAAGTTGAAATCTTCTCATCTCATAATTAAAACTACGGAATACAAGTTTTCAATAATAATTAATCAGCATTAGTAATTGTATGTTTTCTCTAATTTTAAGTATTTCTTCGTTGCAATATCTTCACAACGCATTAAGAATCTTTTTCAAAAAGATATTTCATGATTTCCTGAGGCGACACACTTCCTTTCAAAGGCTCTCGAGATCTGCAGTCACTAGACTCTTCACCATTCATCACAGAAAGAGGGGGAAAACGACAAAAAAGAAATGAAATAGAATGGATTTTAACTAGCAAATAAACTCATCTAAAATCCCAAAAAAAAACTCAAAATTCCAGGGGCCAAAATGTGGTTTTCTCTGAATTCCATAAAAATATCATTCCATTCGTATTAATCTACGGTTAAGTATATTTATACAATATAAATCATTTTTCTCACTTCACCATGATAGAACCCTTCGTTATCACAATTGGAGGGCAAAAAATTAGGAAAAGAATAATTAATCATCTCGTTAGATCAAATGGGAGTTGGCGGATTATTTTAATCTCCTGAAAATTCACTACCTGGAGTAACTTGATTGAGGTTTTTCTTTTTTTTTTTCCATGTATTATTTAACCCTGTGCAATGGATAGTTCTTTGAACATCGTACCATTCCAAGCAACAGCAATGCAGTAGTGCTGAAGTAGCTGTGTTAGTAGTTCCCTTTCATCCAGCATCTCAATGTGTTCGATCTTCTTTCTCTCAGACTCTGGCAGTGAATCGTATACCTCCACCATTGTCCAAGCATTGGAACCCTGCCAGCCATTTCTCGTGAAGCTGAAAAAATAATACATCTTGAATTGAATTGTGTTCATTTCAATATTGACATATTTATTAATTGTGGATTTATCTCTAAAACTAGTGATTTCAGGGAAATATGTCAAAAGACATTTTTTATAGCTGAAAAAATTTCCAACAAAAAATATCTACTGACATTTTTTCCTACAATCACTCATTATCGAGATATAATTCAATAATATGAACTCACCGTCTTTGTTGAGTCTCTAATGATTCACAGTCTTCAACCCCAGCTAATAAACACCCTCTGCATCTCAAATTCTGGAGCATAACTTGGCCAAATTTATCACGCATATTGACTTGTTCGTAATTAACAAAAATACTGTTTGAAAATTTTTCGGCAAGCCATTTCAATAGAGCTGATGCAGCATCACTATCTACGTATACAAGTACACACTCAGCGAGAAATAATGTTGGAATATTAAAATCAACTTCAGCCTGTACCAATTTCTTCGACAACTCTGATATGTGTCGTAGATCAACTCCAATGAGGTGATAATTTGCAGCATGAAAATCGGTAGTGGAGAATTTTATTTCACCATCTGCAGAAGAGATATAATATTTCTATGACCCATGACATTTAACCAAATAACTCACTCCCTCACCTTCTGTGTTGATTTTGTCGATGAGCTGCTTGTGCTTTTTGATGTGATAACATTTTTTGGCTGTTATTGTTGGAAAATCGAGCTCTACAAAATTTTGCGGACTGCATCCAGCGTCTTTTAGTCGCCAGTAGAGTGTATCGAATCCAGCACCGAGATTTATTATCTGTCCTTTGCCCCCAGAGTACTAAAACAAGTATTGTGAAATCAATTAATGAGAATTATCTCATTAACGAGTGATTTTAGAAGAAAATTACAAGAGACATTATTTATCCGGAATTTCATAAGCTACAAAAAAGGTCTCTTGACATTTCCCCCTAAAACACCTAATTTCCGAGATAACCCCCTAATTACAAAAAAAATTCAATTTTATTTATAATAATTGACTCCTCTAGTACCAAATCCCTAATAAAAATTGCAAAAAAATACACACAAACACAACAGAACAAAAGTTATATACGTTCTGTCTGTCCTTCTGCCCTAGAATCCCAATTAATCAAACTTCCTCACCTTGCCCCCAAAAATAAAACTGTAAAATTGAATTCAAGTAGCCGACATACTCAGCCAAAAATTGAACAATGTCAAGCATCATTGTGCTACCACAATGCAGGTGAGACCTGAGTCAAGGACATGCCAAGTTTCATTGGGGAAATCCCGTCAACGTGCATTGATTTTCCATTGACCTATATCTCGTATTTGTGAAGAAAAGTGGGAAAACCCATTGGCCGAATTAGGCCAGGGCCTCGACCAGGTCAAGGTTTCCCTCACTATTCGCCCTCCCCCTCTCATCAAGCAACCCCAGGCCATCTACCACGTATTCCACCCTCGCTGATATCAGCTGTGTATATGCCTACATCTCACACCAAATGTTCTCAGCAATATTTCGAGGTTAGGAGCAATTTAGAGATGAAATTACTCAAATTAATTCATTTAACATAATGACAAATAATAATAAACTCACCTTTAAAAATTTATCGATGAATACCTCGATACCCTTAACCCTGGCATAATATCCTCGATTGATTTCTGGTGGTTTTCGTGCTGTTTGTCTTACGAAAAAGTTAATAAAAGGGTCCAACCAGTAACCTAGTTGTACAGCGTATCTTTTACACTCACTTGCATCATCATTAGTTGCCTGTGTGGCCTCATCATCAGCCATCTCCTTGATCATTTTATATTTTTAATTTTAACAATATTCACTGAACAGTTTAAATCATGTTTATTCAACACATTTATCAACACTTTATTGTTGCGATGGAGAATAAACTGTCACTTACTGCGACTCACAGGCACTAGCCGCCATACTGCCGGATTCTTCAGGCTCGTATACATAAGGTTTTTCAACACTTCGCCTCAACTGCAACTGCGCACCAGTCACCTCATTTCGCCAGGTAAATTGTTTTTTTTATGAAAGTTTAACGAACCAACTTTTATCAGGTAGTTTTTTTTTTTTCTTTTTTATGGAGTAAAGGTCATTCGTAGCCTTATGAAAATTCATTTGGCTCGAGTTAAAAATTCTTATTCGATTTTTCATGACTTGATGAATATCAAAATATATCGATAATAATTCATTTTTGAGGGAAATGTCAATGGACATTTTTTGTAGGAAATTTTATGGATTAAAAAAAATGTCTCTCAGTTATTTCACCTGAAATCATTCATTATTGAGATAATTCAATGTTTAGACGAACTATTATAATTTTATAGGATAGAAATAAATTCAATTATTGATTTCTAAATAATTCAAGTGAATAATGACAAATGTTTCCTCCGATGATTCTGCATTTTCAATTTATCGTCTAAAAAAAATCCATAAAAATTACAATTGAATATCTAAAAATACACAAAACAAATTCATCAATAACTGATATCGAGGCATTATGCCTAGTTATCACTTATCACCCTCTGCTTTTTAACCCCACTCACTCCAGACATCCACATTTCCCCACAAACATCAACATCTTCTCGAGAGTCACTCTTCATTCCGAGTTCAAACTTTGGCGAGAGACCGCGCGCGCCATTCGCATCTTCACTGTGTATTTATCTTTATATATTTCCCTGTCTGTCTGATGATTTCTACACGTACAAAACATACACAAGTGCATAATGAGACAATTTGTGCATAAAAGACAAGATAATTAAGTTCAACATATAATACCGAAGGTTTTGCCTGGGCTGGGTCTCAATGTGCCCTTTGGAGGGACCAGGCAAGCCAAAAAATTCTCTCGAAATTAATTAAACAGAAAAACATCAATATAAATCATGAAGATTATGTGATAAAGTCAATGCGATTATTGCTGAATACTCGAGGTAATTTAATTAACACCAGTCTCTCCTCATTATGTCTCCAATTACTGAATTTAAAGGTTAAGAAATCAATTACAATCTGCCCAAATTGTTTAATCCATCTATCACAACATCAACTTAATATGAAGAAAATCATTGGATTTGGGATTATTTAAAGAAGGTCAAAGTTGTATTTTTCAATTGTTGCTATCAGGCGACAGTTTAATGGTACATTTGGTTCAAAGAACATCAAAATCTTGGTGAACACTTGCATCAGCCTCTCTCCATGAGTTATGACTCGATTAATCAACTCCTTGACGCACATTATGCATTTCATTTATATTTGGGATTAGAGTGATTAGAGTCATTGCAATTGTTGAGGCTTTTGGGGGTTAATCAAGTAGTTGGAAATATTTGTACTTGCGTCATTAGTGGATTATGATTGTTAGTTGTTTGGATTGATTATGATTGTGTATCTGCAGATGTGTTCTATTGTTTTTTCCTCTTGCGTTCTATTTTTTCATTTATTGAGTAGAAAACAATGGAGGAGGATGGATGAAGGTAGTACAACACAGTTGTTAATTATTGGCTCTCACGTTTGGAGGTCAAGTATATTTTATCGAGTTTGTGATGATTTTATTTCACTTTTGAAAGCTCTGAATGGTTCAAAGAATTGAAATGGTGATAATTGTGTTTATTTGATTATTCAGGTGATGCCAAGTTGATGAGGAGAATCAGTGGGACAAGTAGCAGAATTCTGAGAGAGAGAGAGAGACTGTTAAAATGGTCAGCAAACTGCCACAGGAGTTCAGGAGATATCAGAAAAATTGCCAACAGTTGAGACACATTTTCAAGGAGACTCAACGCACTTTGGATGTTATTAATCATGAAAACTTCTTCCCCGATGGTAATAATAATTCTCTCTGATTCTCTGATTATCGAGTTTAGAGTCCCTCACTTTCTCAGATTTCTTTCCGAATTTTTTCATCACTCTGAGATTGGTACACCAAGTTCAATACCAAAGTTATCACTTTATTTCCTTAAAAGAGATAAGAACATTGACCTCCAATGTTAATTGGCCACCGATGGTTTTTTTTTGGCTCTCACTCTCGTCTGCAAAAAATATCTCTCCTCGAATCTCACTATCTCTCATCAGTTTCACCACATTCTTTATAAACTTAAAGAGATTTTTTTTTTTTGTAGAAGAGAAAATTTCGAATAAAGAAATGTTTCAATATCTCTTCCCTCCTAAAATTATATTTCTAATGAAAAGAGTAAACCATAATTCACTCAACTACTCTCTCCTTCCAGAGAACATCATCGAGGAATTGTTCCCCTCGGTGACCCTGGATCGATTGACCCACATCCTCGACAATCATCCAGCAATAGTAATCTCTGGCCAAGATTGCAAATCCAAAGCAGCCCTTGTCAACCATCTGCTAACCACCGACATTCTCCCCTCGACCGATGGCGACTGGAGATGGATAAAATTCGCTTACGGTACCACGAACCACGTGAGCCTGACCCTGGGCCTCGAGTACGAGGTAGTCTCTCAAATCCAACTCAACGAGACGACCTGGAAGACCCTCTCCGAGGAGGATCTCAAAAAAACCGACAGCGAGGACCCAAATTGCCCAACAATTCTAGAAGTAAAACTCGACAGAGCTGTCTTGAAGGACAACGTTCAGATATTCGTGGTGCCTGACATTGCGGCTGTCAAGACTCTGGCAAAAGGCACCATTGGAATTCTTCCAGTCTTCCTCTACGCCTTAAGTGATTACCCTCTAACCGAACAAAACACTGGAGAGTTACGAGAGCTCAGAGAGATCTATCCATACACTCCAGTCCTCTTCGTCTCGTCCCTAGTTAACACCACCTTCGACAGCGTAGAGGGTGATCTAACAGAATCAGAACAACATCGTCTCCAGAGTCACAAAAATCAACCAGAAGCCCTCTCCTCATCACCAGAATCCCTCAGAGAAGATGCGAAACCAAATATCGACAAGATGAACTCCCTAGGTCACACCTGGCTAGACCAATTGGGAGACCTTGGCTTCCTCAGAATAGAGTCTGATGAGTCAGATGAAATAGCTTGGAGGGTTGATGGACAGTACGTAAACTCCTCAGACCTCATCGAGTCCTGCTCAAAGATTGACAGAGTTCTTTATTTCACTCGAGGCTGCCTCCAGAGCTACCTAGTCAATGCTAGCAACTACCTCAACGAAATTCACACAACATCACTTCGAAAATTCATCCTCAGTGCCTTCGACATGGCTCGTGAGATCCAGATAACACCCAGAAGGATCCAATATGCCCAGCAGAAGGAGAATGAGCTCTACACGAGTTTGATGAGTGTAGTGAGCAAGAATCAAGAAGAATTAACTGAATTAATCCAGAACATCATTCTCGAGATGAAGATGGATCTTGAGACAGCTGATGTTGATCCCCATCAGTACCAGAATTCTTCATCAGAGGATTCTGAACGAAATGAGTGGCATGCCACTGTCAGATCAGCCACAACTGAGGTTCAACGGATTGTCTTGAGCAAGTTGAGTGAAAAAGTGGCTAAACAATTGGTGACATCTGTCAACTGCCTTCGAGAAAATTTCTTTGGGACTCTGCAAAGATGTTTATTGGAACTAGAGAAGAGTTATGATCAAGATGCCAATCTCCTTGCAAGTGATGCACTGAAGCAGATATTATCAGCAGCCTACAACGTAGAGCTTCATAATTCATCTCCATCGCTGGTTCACTCATTTCTGGAGAGACTCAGACAGCTATTCAAGTCCATGCCTCTACCCTGGGCACCAACACCAATGCTGGATGATTCTTGGAGGAAAAAAGTCACCATTGATGTTCTCAATTCACTCTCAGCTGCAAGACTTGCCAAGACTATTTCAACACAATTCAGGGATAAGATTAAATCTTCTCATGATGCATTTCATGCAGCTTTGAGATCATTGGAGAATCATTACTCTGGGAGATTGGAGAGGACTGAGGAACAGAGGGTGGCGATTAGAAAAATTCATGCACCTAGATTAGCAAAATTGGCTCTGGAGTCGACTTCAATGAGTGATATGGTTAGATTTGGTATTCCTCATCAGGGAAAGGAGATTGGGAGGGGACAGTATGGTGTGGTTTTTGCTTGTGATGGGTGGGGTGGGGCACCAGGTGCTTGTGCTGTTAAGTCTGTTGTACCTCCTGATGAAAAACACTGGAATGATCTGGCTATGGAATTTTATTACACCCGAACTATTCCTGATCATAAGAGAATTGTTAAACTGAGGGGATCTGTTATTGATCATAATTATGGTGGGGGATGTGGACTGGGTGCTGCTGTTTTATTGATTACTGATAGAATGAGTCGAGATTTGTATTGTGGAATCACGGCTGGACTCTCCTGGCTGGAGAGAATACAAATTGCCATTGATGTTCTTGAGGGAATCAGGTATCTGCACTCTCAGGGACTCGTGCACAGGGATATTAAACTGAAAAATGTACTCTTGGATATGGAAAATCGAGCTAAACTCACTGATCTTGGATTTTGTATCACTGAGGCCATGATGTCGGGCTCAGTGGTGGGCACTCCTGTTCATATGGCTCCTGAACTACTCTCTGGACATTATGATAGTAGTGTTGATGTTTATGCTTTTGGAATTCTCTTTTGGTATATTTGTGCTGGACATACGAGAATGCCTTATGCTTTTGAGCATTTTCAGAATAAGGAGCAGCTTTGGGGAAGTGTTAGAAGAGGTATGTCACCCACACATTTCTTTTCAATTTTCTGAATAATTTGTGGGGAGTATAAATTGATTTTTATGCATTTATTCTTCTTTTTTCATTAGGTGTAAGACCAGAACGTTTATCCCACTTCAATGATGAATGCTGGACCCTAATGGAACAATGCTGGGCTGGTGAACCCTCAAAACGACCTCTCCTTGGTGCTATTCTACCAGTGTTGGAGTCAGTGCGTGAAAAAGCTGAATTAGGCAAGTCCATGACTGAAATCGAAGCAGTCAGACAACCCAGCTCGTCATCCTCGTTATCAGAGACGAGAAATCCAGCTTTAGCATTAGCTGAGCCTAATAATCAAAGAGGCATCATGGCAAGTCCTCATCCAAGACGTAGACCATTAAGAGCACTCAAACATCCTGTCTTGCACATGACTAATCTCTTTCAAACTAGTGTATGCTCAAATCTTTATGTTCAAATGCGTGAATTCTAAGTCGTACTAATGCTCTCGTTAATTTTTTTAAGGGAAGATGAAAAAGACTGAGGAGTGCTAAAATATTTTTTTAAAATATCGACAATTATTAAAGAAATTTCTTTTTTTTTTTTATCAAAAGAGACAATAAGTTAAATTAAATGTTTCAATATTTTTGTATTCAAATAGTTGAAATTAGGAGAGAAAATTCAAGGACTCTTTTTTAAATTGAAAGAACAATTATCTTTAAAAAACGGATTTTTCAAACTCTTTATCAACTCGTTCCTATTCCAATGCTCGTACTACTCTGCCAAACTATTTTTATTTAACTGACAAAAAACATAATTTATCTTCACAGTATTTTGCAGATATCTCTGTAAATAGTGAATTCACAGAAAAAAATTAAGAGACAATTTTTATGTAAAATTTAATTCTCCACAAGAAAGATTGTCTACATTTTTTTGTTAAACCCACTAGTTCACGAGATATCTTCGAAATAATAAAAAAAAAATCTCTTTTGAAACTCATTCTCTGTTCTGTTCTTTCCACTTGTCGCTAATTTAATTTCTCCTCTAGATTTAGACCACTAGTAGTATCTCCATTGGCCTTGTTTCTTTTTAAACTTTTCTACTGTGTATTACTTCGTCCAAGATAACAATTAATCTAATTTACCAATTTTTTAAGTAAACGATTGCAAAATAATTCAAAGATATCACATAGAATACAATTAGTCACGGTTCCATTCCAGCAAGGAAAGATTATTCTTTTAATAAGGTTTTACGATAACAATAATCTCGTAATGAATAAACATAGTGCATTCACACTGTCATTAACATTTTTTTTATTATTTTATTTTCATCTTGTTTGTTAATTGACTGTTATTATCACTGATGTCAGCTTCTTTTTCATTCATGTATCTCTCCATTTCCCAATTCTAAGTGAGTCTCAATGCTTTATAATCAGCATATGACGTTGTCGAACGCGAAAACGAAATATTGTAATAAAATAATAATTATTGTTGCTATATACCATTTTTTTTTTAATTTTTGTGTGTTGAAAAAATTTTTAAATAAAGAAAAATATTTTTTGTTCATCATTTCGGAGTCGTTGTTCGTACGTCGTTGTTTTTTTTTTTTTAATTGATCAATTAATTAATGAACATCCTCCCTCCTTGTCTAAATGTAAAGCTAAATGTGTTTTCAATCCAATTCGTTGTTCAAGTAATTAGCCTTGAAGGGATATCATCAATTATCGTTCGTTATTACGTTGTCGAGAGGAAAATAAATCGTGGAACAAGAATGAATACACAGGGTTATTCATTCATGAGGGGAGAGAAATATTGGAATATTTTTCATGAGTTATTTATAAAATTGATTGACTGAGTCTAGAGATTATTTAACGAATATCTCGTAAACTAGTGGATTCAAAGAAAAAGATTAAGATATCTTTTTTGTAGAGAATTAAATTCCCTATAAAAATTATCTCCTAACATTTTTTGCTAAATCGCTTCCTTTGGGAGATATCCGCGAATTAAAAAAAAAATCATTCTATCTCTGATTTATAATTTTTCAGATCAACTCAACTCTGTACTTCAGCATCGAGTAGTATATCAACCTTATCAGAGTCCAGTGAGTCTGATGAAACCTTCAGGATATCGATATTATCTGAATGCGAAGGAAACGTTCATTATCGACGATGATGGTCATCAACTTGTGATATTTGGAGGGACTTTTGAGTAAACAGATAAAAGTGCTTTTATGTATTCATGATTTCAACGTTTCTTCTTAGAGATGTTCAGTAGCACTGTCCCAAGTATTTTTTTTTATATTCTCGATTAATGACTGTGAAATAAACTTAATTTTATACTCGAAATAAAAATCCTTTTTATATAAAAAAAAAATTATATTTATTAATTAACTTTAAACCAACAGATCTAAACTATTTTTCGCCTTCTCCAGATCATGAAGAAATTTATAAAATTGACTGAGAGTCATCTCTGTAAAAACGTCCGACTTTTTTCCATTTTCATCTAGAAGCAGTCGTAGCTGGAGGAAAGTTTTGCCGACCTTATCAGACTCACTGCTCGCTGCAGTCACTGAAAAATGAGATTTATTGAACCAACAATGTAGGCGGAGGTATAGTAATCGATTTTTCAGTTAAAATCTGAGACTCTGAACTGTAAATATTCGGGAAAAGAAGATTTCACTGTTTAGGTAAACAATGAAACCTTTAAAAAAATCATTATTTTATGAAAATTGTCGATATTCGATCGTTAAAGATTAATAAAGGAAATTCAAATGCTCCAGATATCTTCGGAATTTTGTAATTGAAGAATCATAAAAAATGGGGGTGAGTTTTAAATTTGTCAGGCTAATTAATGAACTACTTTCCAACAAGTGAATTGAGCTTCAATGAATAAACATGAACATTTGATGAAAATTGTGAATTGTAAAAAAGTTGAAAAACTAAATTTTCACCAGCATAAATAATAACTTTTTGATAAATTTAACAAAATCCATGAATGCATTATCATCAGCAAATCATAAGAATTAATAATTCCAAAGTTCAAGTCTAAAAATTGTATTACAAGAGTTTAAAAAAACCATCAAGTCCATAATTTCCTCTGGAGGGGTAAACATCATTTGATAGGTTATGCTCACCTCCAAATTTCCAGGAGACATCAACGATTTTACTTGCAGAAACTTCCATACTCATTCAATACAATCAATCATCAACTTAGAACGATGGATTATTCATGAATTCCGACATAAAAAAATCATAAAACTGTATTTTTTGCACTTGACGTAGTCATAACGATCAAAACATCTGTCAACGACTGACCTTCGTTAAAGTCCGGCCGCCGAAGTTTCTCGATTGGTCAAAATGTCCTCGACCCGTCAAAACACGAATTCTTCAAAATCCTCAAAACTTTATTCATCACTCACTTAATCATTTACTCAATAAAAAACTGATAAATATTGCTATTACTCATTTGTTTCGGGCTTGAAGATGCACCAGAGGCACTGGAATATTTAATTACCATGTCTGACACATTCGAGATTAGGAAATTGCTCAATGAAAAAACCCCGGTACCGAGGATGGAGAGACTGCCGGATTCTCGTACATTCCTTGGAGGTTTCTCTGAGAATACATTCCTCCGCAAATTCCATCTCGATAAGGTAATCTCGATCTGTGTCAATTTAGTTGAGGTTGCGAGGGGTCAATTCAAGAATTTTCAATCTGGTTTATGCTATTTCTTGAATTATAAAATACCAAGTACATCGTTGACAGCATAAACAATGATAGGAGAAGGAAAATAATGTCTATAAATGTTTGGAAATTTTATCTCATTTCTAGATGATAATTAAATTGAATCCATAACCATGTGTTAGAATTAATTGACTCTCACACCAATAAAATATCACATCATTGTTTCTCCTCAGGTTCGTGCCAGAGAAGTTGAGGAGATGCTGGAAATAGCAGCAGCTCGTACAAAAATAAGAGAAGTGAAAAATATAGAAAAGTATCGAACACTCCACCATTGCTATCTAACTCCTCCCCAGGGTTTTTATTTTGAAAAAATGAAGGATTACGCTGAGAGGCTGCCAATAGTTGAGCTCATTCCAGTGAGTATTAATTTTTCCAATTAATTGAATTATAAAGAATAAAAAAAAATCTACAAAATGATCCCACCAACAGTTTCATTTTAATATTTGATGATAAAAGCTCATTCTAGACTTGGGAGCGTGAGATCAAGAGTCTAGTTCCATTGAGACTGAGAAAAAAATTTCCTCAATCTTATGAGCTCTATATGAATGAAACTAAACGTCTTTACCTGGATGTGATGCACGAGATGGGGATGAAGTGTGTTATATCAATAGGATTCGATTGGCGTGACGCTGAGGAGTTGCCCTTTAAGTTTGACGGCCGAACATCCCGTCGACCTAGATTCATCCAGAATCGCATCAGGCTAGCAACTAAATACTTTTACCCACAGAATTTGATGAAGAATATTTTTGGAAAGTCACATACACTCATTCCTGAGTTTATCTGTGACTTTAGGAGTTATCGGAAGGATGGATTTATTGAAGCAACCAAGTGAGACCTTTGAAGAGTTAATTTTTGATAATAATAATTTTAAGAATAATCTCTGAAATATTAAAGAAATATGTAAATGTAATTTTTGGATCTTCACCCCTGGACTACTGAAATGGGATTGAGGGCAATATATTTTAGAATCTTTATAATATATAAAACTAGGACATCATGTGCGCTGTCGCGCGCGACGACCTTATAGTCAATGCCAGACATCCGTTTTTGGATGTTTGATCAGCCAAGAAGAGAAGTCAAAGTTTTGAAAATTCTTTCCCAATCGATTTTTGAGATGATTTGAGCTTGGGAGGTGCGGAACCCAGAGTGTGAGAGGCCAAAACCCGTTTATCGATGATAGATAGGCCAAGAAGAGGAATCAAAGTTTTGAGAATTTCAAAAAATCAAATTTTCTCGAAAACCAGAGGAGATAGCGACTTCTAGTCTTTTCCAATCGATTTCTGAGATGATTTGAGCTTGGGAGGTGCGGAACCCAGAGCGTGAGAGGCCAAAACCCGTTTATCGATGATAGATAGGCCAAAAAGAGGAATCAAAGTTTTGAGAATTTCAAAAAATCAAATTTTCTCGAAAACCAGAGGAGATAGCGACTTCTAGTCTTTTCCAATCGATTTCTGAGATGATTTGAGCTTGGGAGGTGCGGAACCCAGAGCGTGAGAGGCCAAAACCCGGTTATCGATGATAGATAGGCCAAAAAGAGGAATCAAAGTTTTGAGAATTTCAAAAAATCAAATTTTCTCGAAAACCAGAGGAGATAGCGACTTCTAGTCTTTTCCAATCGATTTCTGAGATGATTTGAGCTTGGGGGGTGCGGAACCCAGAGCGTGAGAGGCCAAAACCCGTTTATCGATGATAGATAGGCCAAAAAGAGGAATCAAAGTTTTGAGAATTTCAAAAAATCAAATTTTCTCGAAAACCAGAGGAGATAGCGACTTCTAGTCTTTTCCAATCGATTTCTGAGATGATTTGAGCTTGGGAGGTGCGGAACCCAGAGCGTGAGAGGCCAAAACCCGGTTATCGATGATAGATAGGCCAAAAAGAGGAATCAAAGTTTTGAGAATTTCAAAAAATCAAATTTTCTCGAAAACCAGAGGAGATAGCGACTTCTAGTCTTTTCCAATCGATTTCTGAGATGATTTGAGCTTGGGGGGTGCGGAACCCAGAGCGTGAGAGGCCAAAACCCGTTTATCGATGATAGATAGGCCAAAAAGAGGAATCAAAGTTTTGAGAATTTCAAAAAATCAAATTTTCTCGAAAACCAGAGGAGATAGCGACTTCTAGTCTTTTCCAATCGATTTCTGAGATGATTTGAGCTTGGGAGGTGCGGAACCCAGAGCGTGAGAGGCCAAAACCCGTTTATCGATGATAGATAGGCCAAAAAGAGGAATCAAAGTTTTGAAAATTTCAAAAAATCAAATTTTCTCGAAAACCAGAGGAGATAGCGACTTCTAGTCTTTTCCAATCGATTTGTGAGATGATTTGAGCTTGGGAGGTGCGGAACCCAGAGCGTGAGAGGCCAAAACCCGTTTATCGATGATAGATAGGCCAAAAAGAGGAATCAAAGTTTTGAAAATTTCAAAAAATCAAATTTTCTCGAAAACCAGAGGAGATAGCGACTTCTAGTCTTTTCCAATCGATTTCTGAGATGATTTGAGCTTGGGAGGTGCGGAACCCAGAGCGTGAGAGGCCAAAACCCGTTTATCGATGATAGATAGGCCAAGAAGAGGAATCAAAGTTTTGAGAATTTCAAAAAATCAAATTTTCTCGAAAACCAGAGGAGATAGCGACTTCTAGTCTTTTCCAATCGATTTCTGAGATGATTTGAGCTTGGGAGGTGCGGAACCCAGAGCGTGAGAGGCCAAAACCCGTTTATCGATGATAGATAGGCCAAAAAGAGGAATCAAAGTTTTGAGAATTTCAAAAAATCAAATTTTCTCGAAAACCAGAGGAGATAGCGACTTCTAGTCTTTTCCAATCGATTTCTGAGATGATTTGAGCTTGGGCGGTGCGGAACCCAGAGCGTGAGAGGCCAAAACCCGTTTATCGATGATAGATAGGCCAAAAAGAGGAATCAAAGTTTTGAGAATTTCAAAAAATCAAATTTTCTCGAAAACCAGAGGAGATAGCGACTTCTAGTCTTTTCCAATCGATTTCTGAGATGATTTGAGCTTGGGAGGTGCGGAACCCAGAGCGTGAGAGGCCAAAACCCGTTTATCGATGATAGATAGGCCAAAAAGAGGAATCAAAGTTTTGAGAATTTCAAAAAATCAAATTTTCTCGAAAACCAGAGGAGATAGCGACTTCTAGTCTTTTCCAATCGATTTCTGAGATGATTTGAGCTTGGGAGGTGCGGAACCCAGAGCGTGAGAGGCCAAAACCCGTTTATCGATGATAGATAGGCCAAAAAGAGGAATCAAAGTTTTGAAAATTTCAAAAAATCAAATTTTCTCGAAAACCAGAGGAGATAGCGACTTCTAGTCTTTTCCAATCGATTTGTGAGATGATTTGAGCTTGGGAGGTGCGGAACCCAGAGCGTGAGAGGCCAAAACCCGTTTATCGATGATAGATAGGCCAAAAAGAGGAATCAAAGTTTTGAAAATTTCAAAAAATCAAATTTTCTCGAAAACCAGAGGAGATAGCGACTTCTAGTCTTTTCCAATCGATTTCTGAGATGATTTGAGCTTGGGAGGTGCGGAACCCAGAGCGTGAGAGGCCAAAACCCGTTTATCGATGATAGATAGGCCAAGAAGAGGAATCAAAGTTTTGAGAATTTCAAAAAATCAAATTTTCTCGAAAACCAGAGGAGATAGCGACTTCTAGTCTTTTCCAATCGATTTCTGAGATGATTTGAGCTTGGGAGGTGCGGAACCCAGAGCGTGAGAGGCCAAAACCCGTTTATCGATGATAGATAGGCCAAAAAGAGGAATCAAAGTTTTGAGAATTTCAAAAAATCAAATTTTCTCGAAAACCAGAGGAGATAGCGACTTCTAGTCTTTTCCAATCGATTTCTGAGATGATTTGAGCTTGGGAGGTGCGGAACCCAGAGCGTGAGAGGCCAAAACCCGGTTATCGATGATAGATAGGCCAAAAAGAGGAATCAAAGTTTTGAGAA
Source organism: Coelinius sp. EB29 (assembly GCA_035578325.1). Taxonomy (NCBI): domain Eukaryota; kingdom Metazoa; phylum Arthropoda; class Insecta; order Hymenoptera; family Braconidae; genus Coelinius; species Coelinius sp. EB29. The sequence goes on along the minus strand of JAOZGT010000001.1, from coordinate 1,910,209 downwards.
TTTCAAAAAATCAAATTTTCTCGAAAACCAGAGGAGATAGCGACTTCTAGTCTTTTCCAATCGATTTCTGAGATGATTTGAGCTTGGGGGGTGCGGAACCCAGAGCGTGAGAGGCCAAAACCCGTTTATCGATGATAGATAGGCCAAAAAGAGGAATCAAAGTTTTGAGAATTTCAAAAAATCAAATTTTCTCGAAAACCAGAGGAGATAGCGACTTCTAGTCTTTTCCAATCGATTTCTGAGATGATTTGAGCTTGGGATGTGCGGAACCCAGAGCGTGAGAGGCCAAAACCCGTTTATCGATGATAGATAGGCCAAAAAGAGGAATCAAAGTTTTGAGAATTTCAAAAAATCAAATTTTCTCGAAAACCAGAGGAGATAGCGACTTCTAGTCTTTTCCAATCGATTTCTGAGATGATTTGAGCTTGGGAGGTGCGGAACCCAGAGCGTGAGAGGCCAAAACCCGTTTATCGATGATAGATAGGCCAAAAAGAGGAATCAAAGTTTTGAGAATTTCAAAAAATCAAATTTTCTCGAAAACCAGAGGAGATAGCGACTTCTAGTCTTTTCCAATCGATTTCTGAGATGATTTGAGCTTGGGAGGTGCGGAACCCAGAGCGTGAGAGGCCAAAACCCGTTTATCGATGATAGATAGGCCAAAAAGAGGAATCAAAGTTTTGAAAATTTCAAAAAATCAAATTTTCTCGAAAACCAGAGGAGATAGCGACTTCTAGTCTTTTCCAATCGATTTCTGAGATGATTTGAGCTTGGGAGGAGCGGAACCCAGAGCGTGAGAGGCCAAAACCCGTTTATCGATGATAGATAGGCCAAAAAGAGGAATCAAAGTTTTGAGAATTCCAAAAAATCAAATTTTCTCGAAAACCAGAGGAGATAGCGACTTCTAGTCTTTTCCAATCGATTTCTGAGATGATTTGAGCTTGGGAGGTGCGGAACCCAGAGCGTGAGAGGCCAAAACCCGTTTATCGATGATAGATAGGCCAAAAAGAGGAATCAAAGTTTTGAGAATTTCAAAAAATCAAATTTTCTCGAAAACCAGAGGAGATAGCGACTTCTAGTCTTTTCCAATCGATTTCTGAGATGATTTGAGCTTGGGAGGTGCGGAACCCAGAGCGTGAGAGGCCAAAACCCGTTTATCGATGATAGATAGGCCAAAAAGAGGAATCAAAGTTTTGAAAATTTCAAAAAATCAAATTTTCTCGAAAACCAGAGGAGATAGCGACTTCTAGTCTTTTCCAATCGATTTTTGAGATGATTTGAGCTTGGGATGTGCGGAACCCAGAGCGTGAGAGGCCAAAACCCGTTTATCGATGATAGATAGGCCAAAAAGAGGAATCAAAGTTTTGAGAATTTCAAAAAATCAAATTTTCTCGAAAACCAGAGGAGATAGCGACTTCTAGTCTTTTCCAATCGATTTCTGAGATGATTTGAGCTTGGGGGGTGCGGAACCCAGAGCGTGAGAGGCCAAAACCCGTTTATCGATGATAGATAGGCCAAAAAGAGGAATCAAAGTTTTGAGAATTTCAAAAAATCAAATTTTCTCGAAAACCAGAGGAGATAGCGACTTCTAGTCTTTTCCAATCGATTTCTGAGATGATTTGAGCTTGGGAGGTGCGGAACCCAGAGCGTGAGAGGCCAAAACCCGTTTATCGATGATAGATAGGCCAAAAAGAGGAATCAAAGTTTTGAGAATTTCAAAAAATCAAATTTTCTCGAAAACCAGAGGAGATAGCGACTTCTAGTCTTTTCCAATCGATTTCTGAGATGATTTGAGCTTGGGAGGTGCGGAACCCAGAGCGTGAGAGGCCAAAACCCGTTTATCGATGATAGATAGGCCAAAAAGAGGAATCAAAGTTTTGAAAATTTCAAAAAATCAAATTTTCTCGAAAACCAGAGGAGATAGCGACTTCTAGTCTTTTCCAATCGATTTTTGAGATGATTTGAGCTTGGGATGTGCGGAACCCAGAGCGTGAGAGGCCAAAACCCGTTTATCGATGATAGATAGGCCAAAAAGAGGAATCAAAGTTTTGAGAATTTCAAAAAATCAAATTTTCTCGAAAACCAGAGGAGATAGCGACTTCTAGTCTTTTCCAATCGATTTCTGAGATGATTTGAGCTTGGGAGGTGCGGAACCCAGAGCGTGAGAGGCCAAAACCCGTTTATCGATGATAGATAGGCCAAAAAGAGGAATCAAAGTTTTGAGAATTTCAAAAAATCAAATTTTCTCGAAAACCAGAGGAGATAGCGACTTCTAGTCTTTTCCAATCGATTTCTGAGATGATTTGAGCTTGGGAGGTGCGGAACCCAGAGCGTGAGAGGCCAAAACCCGTTTATCGATGATAGATAGGCCAAAAAGAGGAATCAAAGTTTTGAGAATTTCAAAAAATCAAATTTTCTCGAAAACCAGAGGAGATAGCGACTTCTAGTCTTTTCCAATCGATTTCTGAGATGATTTGAGCTTGGGAGGTGCGGAACCCAGAGCGTGAGAGGCCAAAACCCGTTTATCGATGATAGATAGGCCAAAAAGAGGAATCAAAGTTTTGAGAATTTCAAAAAATCAAATTTTCTCGAAAACCAGAGGAGATAGCGACTTCTAGTCTTTTCCAATCGATTTCTGAGATGATTTGAGCTTGGGAGGTGCGGAACCCAGAGCGTGAGAGGCCAAAACCCGTTTATCGATGATAGATAGGCCAAAAAGAGGAATCAAAGTTTTGAGAATTTCAAAAAATCAAATTTTCTCGAAAACCAGAGGAGATAGCGACTTCTAGTCTTTTCCAATCGATTTCTGAGATGATTTGAGCTTGGGAGGTGCGGAACCCAGAGCGTGAGAGGCCAAAACCCGTTTATCGATGATAGATAGGCCAAAAAGAGGAATCAAAGTTTTGAGAATTTCAAAAAATCAAATTTTCTCGAAAACCAGAGGAGATAGCGACTTCTAGTCTTTTCCAATCGATTTCTGAGATGATTTGAGCTTGGGAGGTGCGGAACCCAGAGCGTGAGAGGCCAAAACCCGTTTATCGATGATAGATAGGCCAAAAAGAGGAATCAAAGTTTTGAAAATTTCAAAAAATCAAATTTTCTCGAAAACCAGAGGAGATAGCGACTTCTAGTCTTTTCCAATCGATTTCTGAGATGATTTGAGCTTGGGAGGAGCGGAACCCAGAGCGTGAGAGGCCAAAACCCGTTTATCGATGATAGATAGGCCAAAAAGAGGAATCAAAGTTTTGAGAATTCCAAAAAATCAAATTTTCTCGAAAACCAGAGGAGATAGCGACTTCTAGTCTTTTCCAATCGATTTCTGAGATGATTTGAGCTTGGGAGGTGCGGAACCCAGAGCGTGAGAGGCCAAAACCCGTTTATCGATGATAGATAGGCCAAAAAGAGGAATCAAAGTTTTGAGAATTTCAAAAAATCAAATTTTCTCGAAAACCAGAGGAGATAGCGACTTCTAGTCTTTTCCAATCGATTTGTGAGATGATTTGAGCTTGGGAGGTGCGGAACCCAGAGCGTGAGAGGCCAAAACTCGGTTATCGATGATAGATAGGCCAAAAAGAGGAATCAAAGTTTTGAAAATTTCAAAAAATCAAATTTTCTCGAAAACCAGAGGAGATAGCGACTTCTAGTCTTTTCCAATCGATTTTTGAGATGATTTGAGCTTGGGCGGTGCGGAACCCAGAGCGTGAGAGGCCAAAACCCGTTTATCGATGATAGATAGGCCAAAAAGAGGAATCAAAGTTTTGAGAATTTCAAAAAATCAAATTTTCTCGAAAACCAGAGGAGATAGCGACTTCTAGTCTTTTCCAATCGATTTCTGAGATGATTTGAGCTTGGGAGGTGCGGAACCCAGAGCGTGAGAGGCCAAAACCCGTTTATCGATGATAGATAGGCCAAAAAGAGGAATCAAAGTTTTGAAAATTTCAAAAAATTAAATTTTCTCGAAAACCAGAGGAGATAGCGACTTCTAGTCTTTTCCAATCGATTTCTGAGATGATTTGAGCTTGGGGGGTGCGGAACCCAGAGCGTGAGAGGCCAAAACCCGTTTATCGATGATAGATAGGCCAAAAAGAGGAATCAAAGTTTTGAGAATTTCAAAAAATCAAATTTTCTCGAAAACCAGAGGAGATAGCGACTTCTAGTCTTTTCCAATCGATTTCTGAGATGATTTGAGCTTGGGAGGTGCGGAACCCAGAGCGTGAGAGGCCAAAACCCGTTTATCGATGATAGATAGGCCAAAAAGAGGAATCAAAGTTTTGAGAATTTCAAAAAATCAAATTTTCTCGAAAACCAGAGGAGATAGCGACTTCTAGTCTTTTCCAATCGATTTGTGAGATGATTTGAGCTTGGGAGGTGCGGAACCCAGAGCGTGAGAGGCCAAAACTCGGTTATCGATGATAGATAGGCCAAAAAGAGGAATCAAAGTTTTGAAAATTTCAAAAAATCAAATTTTCTCGAAAACCAGAGGAGATAGCGACTTCTAGTCTTTTCCAATCGATTTTTGAGATGATTTGAGCTTGGGAGGTGCGGAACCCAGAGCGTGAGAGGCCAAAACCCGTTTATCGATGATAGATAGGCCAAAAAGAGGAATCAAAGTTTTGAGAATTTCAAAAAATCAAATTTTCTCGAAAACCAGAGGAGATAGCGACTTCTAGTCTTTTCCAATCGATTTCTGAGATGATTTGAGCTTGGGAGGTGCGGAACCCAGAGCGTGAGAGGCCAAAACCCGTTTATCGATGATAGATAGGCCAAAAAGAGGAATCAAAGTTTTGAAAATTTCAAAAAATTAAATTTTCTCGAAAACCAGAGGAGATAGCGACTTCTAGTCTTTTCCAATCGATTTCTGAGATGATTTGAGCTTGGGGGGTGCGGAACCCAGAGCGTGAGAGGCCAAAACCCGTTTATCGATGATAGATAGGCCAAAAAGAGGAATCAAAGTTTTGAGAATTTCAAAAAATCAAATTTTCTCGAAAACCAGAGGAGATAGCGACTTCTAGTCTTTTCCAATCGATTTCTGAGATGATTTGAGCTTGGGAGGTGCGGAACCCAGAGCGTGAGAGGCCAAAACCCGGTTATCGATGATAGATAGGCCAAAAAGAGGAATCAAAGTTTTGAGAATTTCAAAAAATCAAATTTTCTCGAAAACCAGAGGAGATAGCGACTTCTAGTCTCTTCCAATCTATTTCTGAGATGATTTGAGCTTGGGAGGTCCGGAACCCAGAGTGTGAGAGGCCAAAACCCGTTTATCGATGATTGATAGGCCGAAGAGAGGATTCAAAGTTTTGAAAATTTCAAAAAATTCAATTTTCTCGAAAACCAAAGGAGATAGCGACTTCTAGTCTCTTCCAATCGATTTCCGAGATGATTTGAGCTTGGGGGGTCCGGAACCCAGAGTGTGAGAGGCCAAAACCCGTTTATCGATGATAGATAGGCCAAAAAGAGGAATCAAAGTTTTGAAAATTTCAAAAAATCAAATTTTCTCGAAAACCAGAGGAGATAGCGACTTCTAGTCTTTTGCAATCGATTTCTGAGATGATTTGATCCCTAGGAGGTCTGAAACCCAGAGTCTGGCACACCCGGAACATGTTTTCCGATGATTTGTTCAAAACAAAAGGCTCTAACTACACGTGAACTGCGCGCAGTTTGATTCAAATAAGAAAATAACATCCTCGTAGTCATGGAAATCATTGATCGATTCATCGACCAATCGGGAGGCGAATAAAAGGTTGACAATCAATACAATCATTCATTGTCAATCAACTTTATGATAAAGGATAGGTCGGCTTTTAAGTAATGCTTAAAATGCTGTTGAGAATTTTGTTTACAAATCTGTGATCCTCAGCAGATATTAATATTTTTGGACTATTGGAGGATTTCAATTATTTTAATTTTTTTAATAAGAAGCTTCTACTGCCCCGGATAAACTCCTCCATAAAAAAATACAAGTGAAGAATAGAACAATTTGGCAATTCTTTCCAGATTTTTTCAAATCGCTGAGGATGATATCAACAAAGGAGAGATGGCAGTGAAAAACACTTACTATTCATACATTGTAAAGCTTCTGACGACTAAACGATATTTAAATGATGTTCCCAGTCATTTGCTACCCCCATTTCTTCGAGCTGCTACCCGACTACTCGCCTATCAAATTACTAGGAAAGTCATTAAGAGTATAAATCATTTCTTGGATGTCTTGGATGATCCCGCCATTAGGCCTTCATTAAAGGTAATTAATTAGTAGTGGCTCCGAACATGTTTCATTAGAGAAGTGGTAAATCAGCGGGGGGTGACGTGTTAAGATGTTTACATTACAATTCTTGAAGTTATCACTCTCTAATGATATAAATGGCTAATAAATTTGAATAATTTTTTCAATTTTTAATTTCCTCTTTTTTCAGTTGGAGCTAAAATGTGAGAGCAACGATATGTTCGTATATCCACGTAGAGTAGAGTTTTCCTCGAGTTTTCACGCACTGCTAGACAGATTAGGCATCGTTGGGCTATCATTGCCCCCATTGGAGTCTTGGCTCGGTATGAAAACGGAGAGCGAGTTCATCCCCGCAGTTCTACCCGAGTGGTTTATGCAGGCATCCCACGAAAAATTGGCAATAATCCTGAAAAATTTATTGGAACCTGTTAATACTTATGTGGATGATCTATACACGAGATTTGGAGTTGTCTACAGTCCAGATACTCCTGAAGAGATTGCAATATTTGTTGCGGGAGAACACAGCTTTCAGGATTGTCTAGACAAAGTTGAAGAGTTCAATCGGTTTATTCGGGAAATTAATAGTTTGGTAAGAAGAAAATATTTACTGTTGATTCGTTTGAATTATTTCGATAATGAGTGATTTTAGCAGAAAATGTTAAGAGACATTTTTTGTCCGAAAATTTCTCAGCTACAAAAAAGGTCTATTAACATTTTCTCATGGAATCACTCGTTTAGAAGATATTTAGAAAAAATTCACAGGTCATTCCTCACTTTTCATCATTTCACGATGGAATTAATTTAAAAAAAAAACTGGATAAAAATAACAAAAACAATTAATTCTTTCAGACTGAAAATGAATACCTACCATTAGGCAAATTGTATTTAGAACCCGCAAAAATTGGTTTGAAGCAATATACACGAGAGATTCGTGAGCACGTGATCCAGGAATTAGTAAAAAGACACTGCAATTTTAATCTGGAAATCTGTTCGATCTTTGAGAATTTAAAAAATAAAGCCCTAGTCATTCCCTCAGAGACGAAAGAGTTCCTCGAATTGGGTAAATAAGAGATGAAGCATGAAATATGAAATAGAATAAATTCCTCCTCTCAATCTAGGTGAATACATGCTACATGCAACGACTACCCTCATAGCTGAGCTACGTGACAAGATAAATCTGTCTCTGTATATGATGGCCACTTTACTCGAGATGACGTCACTGGATGAAGACCACATTGAATTGAATAATGACACTGTGAATTGGATGACGCGGATAAAGCCAGTCTTTGAGGAAAATAGTGCAATGTTTGAGCAAAAAAAATTTGAATTGGAGGAGCGGCTACAGGGGAGAGTTGCTGGATTAAATGCTCAAGTTGAAGCAATGTTTCCTAGGTAAATTCCCACATTGGTCTATAATTAATCAACATCAATAATTCGATAGACAATTAATAGGAAAACATTAATTTTAAGATGAAATGTCAAAAGAAATATTTCATAGAAAATTTTTTTCTTGCATAAAAAAGTCTTTTATTTTCTTCACTTGACCCACTCATGCCATAATGATTGACGAAGCTGCAACTAGTCGCATTTCACCACTTTATCCACAAATCGATCGTTCCTCTCCCCAGACTGACAATTCTTGACGACATGGACGACGCCAATCGGATACGTTCCTACATAGAGCACATGCGAAGCATGATGCGCAACTTCGATCGAATGGATGCCGAGGTGCAGTGGATAAACTCCGAGGAAGCACTCTTCAAATTTCCCCAAACAGTTTATCCTCGTATAAAAGAACTCAAAGACATCATTCTCCCCTACTACACACTGATTTACCGAGCCCTCCAGTGGCAAAGAGACCTAGAAGTCTGGTTAGACGGTCCCTTTGAGTACCTCGATGCCAACACAATAGACAGCCGAACAACAGATTACTTCACCGACTTCAACAAGCAATCAAAAGCTTATCGAACAAAGATAAAAATGCAGATAGCGATGGGCTATCCCTACACCTTTGGAGGAGCTGTTGATGACCCAGATCCCTTTCAGTATCCAGCACCAATGAAGCTATGTCATCAATTGATTGAAAAGATCAAATGGTTCAAGCAGTATGTACCCCAAGCTCTCTGCTTCTGCAATCCTGCACTTCGTCAGCATCACTGGGACGAAATGTCAGCTGTCGCTGGAATGGACATCACACCTGACGCTGGCACAACCCTCAGGAAGATTATAAACATGAATTTGATTGACAACATGGACAGCTACGAAGCAATCAGCAACAGTGCAACCAAGGAACTAGCTCTGCAAGACCTCTTGGGCAAGATAAAACACGACTGGGATGACGTTTTCTTCACCACAACTGCCTACAAAGACACTGGAGTATCGATTCTAACTCAACTGGACGACATTCAGGCTCTTCTCGAGGAGCACATCATCAAGATTCAAGTGATGAGAGGCTCTGCTTTCGTCAAACCCATCGAGAAGGAAGTCAAACTCTTCTATGATCTTCTCTTGAGGATCCAAAGTACCATCAACGAATGGACGAATGTGCAAGTGCAATGGATGTACCTTCTTCCAATTTTCTCCAGCAAAGATATTGTGGCGCAGTTGCCGGAAGAGGGAATCATGTTCCAGGAGGTGAATACCACATTTAGGAGTGCTATGGCAGCTGTGGCTAGAGAACCATTGGTTAAGGAGACTGCAGGATCAGTTGGTCTGTGTGAAGTATTGAAGCATGCGAATGAGTTGATGGAGAAGGTCAATGAAGGAGTGGCTAATTATTTGGAGAAGAAGAGGTTATTCTTCCCCAGGTTTTTCTTTCTCAGTAACGATGACATGCTGGAGATTTTATCTGAAACAAAGGATCCTTTGAGAGTGCAGCCACATCTGAAGAAATGCTTCGAAGGGATCGCCAAGTTGGGATTCAATGAGCAGTTGGAGATTCTGTCCATGTTCAGTGATGATAAAGAAGAGGTGCGATTTCAATCGCTCATTTCTACGAGTGAAGCGAGGGGCTGTGTCGAGCGCTGGCTCATTCAGGTTGAGGAGCAGATGGTGAAATCGATAAGAAATGAAATTATGATGAGTTATTTCGATTATGAGATTAATGACAGGGTTCAGTGGGTCCTCATTTGGCCTGGACAAGTTGTCCTCTGCGTGTCACAGATTTATTGGAGCATGGATGTTCAAAATTGTTTGATGACTCACACGATTTCCAATCTGGAGAGGTTGTATCAAAAATTGAGGGCACAAATCTTCGACATGGTAAACCTCGTCAAAGGTACACTTCTAATCGATTAGATAGGCGTTCAATTAAGCGGGAAATGATTTCGACAGGCCAGCTGACGAAGCAGAACCGAACTACCCTCAATGCGCTCATCACAATAGATGTGCATGCTCAAGATGTCGTCAAGTTATTGATTGATAAGGGGATCATTGATGAGTGTGATTTTGAGTGGCTTGCGCAATTGAGATATTATTGGGAGGAGGATGTTCTGGTGAGGATTATCAATGCTACTGTGCCGTATGCTTATGAATATCTGGGAAACTGTCCTAGGCTGGTTATTACTCCTTTAACTGACAGGTAATACATAAAACTATTTTTTTCGTTCTTAATTTCTCACAAAATATTTGCAAAGTTAGGAACGAATCAGAGAACTTCCTCAAACTCATGAAACCATTCTCCTATCCCTAGATGTTATCGAACTTTGATTGGAGCATACTCCCTCCACCTGAATGGCGCACCGGAGGGTCCAGCGGGCACTGGAAAAACTGAAACAACCAAAGATCTTGGCCGAGCAATAGCAGTGCAATGTGTAGTCTTTAACTGCTCCGATGGTCTTGACTACAAGAACATGGGCAAATTCTTCAAGGGCTTAGCCTCCTGCGGGGCCTGGGCCTGCTTCGACGAGTTTAACCGAATCGAGTTAGAGGTCCTCTCCGTCGTAGCTCAGCAGATTCTCTGTATCATCCAGGCAGTGCGAGCTCACGTCGAAACTTTCATGTTCGAGGGAACTGAACTCAGATTAAATCCCGCTGTGTACGTCTGCATCACTATGAACCCTGGATACGCAGGAAGATCTGAACTTCCAGACAATCTCAAAGTATTATTCAGAACAGTCGCCATGATGGTGCCAGACTATGCGATGATAGGAGAGATCTTTCTATACTCTTCCGGGTTCAGCACTGCCCGAGCCCTCTCAGTTAAAATCGTGACGACCTACAAACTATGTTCGGAACAATTATCCTCTCAATCTCACTACGACTATGGTATGAGAGCAGTGAAAACTGTTCTAACAGCAGCTCAAAATGTCAAGCTTAAGTATCCAAACGAAGATGAACTCATCCTTCTCCTGCGATCAATCATTGACGTTAATCTCCCCAAGTTCTTATCCCACGACGTTCCATTATTCGAAGGCATCATATCTGATCTCTTCCCAGGTGTCCAGCTTCCATCACAGAGCTATGACGTCCTGATCAAAGCTGTAAAAATAGCAGCAGAGAGAAGGAACCTTCAACCAGTAGACGGATTCCTTCTAAAGATCATCCAAACTTATGAAATGATGATTGTCAGGCATGGATTCATGCTCGTTGGTGATCCCTTCGGTGGGAAGACATCAGTTCTCCACACTCTTGCTGATGCACTGACCCTCATGGAAGAGTGGGGGGATGATAATGGAGCGACGACAATCTACACGACTGTCAATCCAAAATCAATAACGATGGGACAATTGTATGGGCAATTTGATCCAGTTTCTTCAGAATGGACTGACGGAGTTTGCGCTGTGGCTTTCAGAAGATACTGCTCCGATGACTCTTCTTCAAGAAAATGGCTAATCTTCGATGGGCCAGTTGACGCAGTGTGGATTGAGAATTTGAACACTGTATTGGATGACAACAAGAAGCTCTGTTTGACGTCTGGTGAGGTCATGCAGATGACAAACGTAATGTCCATGATCTTCGAAGCGATGGATCTCTTGCAGGCGTCACCTGCAACGGTCTCACGTTGTGGTATGATCTACATCGAGCCTCATGTCATCGGTTGGAGACCCTTCGTCGAGTCCTGGTACAATACTCTAGACCCAAAGTGGGCGGAACCTCTGATGGACATCGTGAGAGACCTCTTCAATTGGTTGATCGAACCCTCTCTAGAGTTCGTCAGGAAGAAGTGTAGAATTTCTTTGTTCTCCGGGCAAATCAATCAAGTCGTATCAACTCTCAATCTCTTTCAAATGTACATGGATGATGCTGTTGAAGAGAATGATGATTACGAGTCTAATGCTGAGTTCTGGATTCAAGCAGCTATGATGCTGTCAATCGTCTGGGGGATCGGAGGGACTCTGGATGCTGATTCTCTTGAAAAGTTCAACGATTTCTGTATTTCTTTGTGGAAGAATCAAGTTCAGGAACTTCCGATGCCTGAAAGCATCGTCGAAATTTTGATTTCATTACCCAATGAGGGATTGATCCATGATAACTTCTACACGTTCAAGGGTAAGGGAGCTTGGAAGAACTTTGGAGATGCTGCGAGGATGGAGAAGATAATTGAAACCGCGAGTATTGGGCAGATGATAATTCCTACTATTGATACAATAAAGTATCAAAGTTTGTTCTTGAAACACATCAAGCATCGTAAACGTTTTCTCCTTTACGGAGAAACTGGAAATGGCAAGAGTTTTTATATCCAGGATATAATGATGAATAAACTTGAAGAGGAATTCTATCTTCCGAATCTGATTACCTTTACTGCAAAGACATCAGCAGCAAACGCTCAAGAACTAGTGATTTCGAAGCTGTATAAAAGAAGGAAGGGGCAGTTTGGGCCGATGGTTGGGACTCAGTGTGTTGTCTTTATTGATGATGTAAATATGCCCACGAAGGAGGTATACGGGGCCCAACCCGCTATTGAACTCCTTCGTCAGGTGTTTGATCATGATTATTGGTACGAGCTGAAAGAGCCAGAGAAGCTCATGATCTATGATACCATGTTTGTTTGTGCTATGGGACCTCCAGGAGGCAGCAGGCAGGAGATTTATCATCGATTCCTTCGACACTTTAATTTATACTCAATCAACAACTTCTCTGACGACAGTGTCACCAAGATCTTCACAAATCTTGCATTGGTCGGACTCAAACGAAATGGCTTCGCTGCAGATATCATATCTACCGTTACGAGTTTAGTGAATGCAACTCTAGATGTCTTCAAGAACGCGAGTGAATTCTTGAGACCAACACCAGCAAAGTCTCATTATCTTTTTAATTTGAGAGACTTTTCGAGGGTCATCAGAGGCTGCGCGATGATAAAAAAAGAGTCTGTTGAGTCTAAAACAACTTTTACAAGACTTTGGGTTCATGAAATACTGAGGGTCTTTGGAGATCGGTTGATTGATCAATCAGACCGGCATTGGCTCTTTAAACAGATGAGGGATACAGTTCAAAGGATCATAAGAGATAACTTTGAAGTTGTTTTCGAACATTTACCGAAGGATAATGAGCAGATCAATGAAATAAGTCTTCAGAATTTGATATTCGGAAACTTTATGGATCCAGACGCTATTCAAGAGGATAAGAGGTACGAGGAGGTTTCTTCAATGGAGGAATTCAAGATTGTTGCGATGCAGAGTCTGGAGGATTACAACACGACCCATAGGAATAAAATGGATATTGTTTTGTTTCGATATGCATTGGAGCATTTGGCGAGGGTCTGCAGGATTCTCGCTATTCCAGGTAAGAATGACATTCTTCCCGAACATTTCGGGATTTTAAATTACAATCAGTTGGAACTACTCTACTGCTGTTATTAAAAAAAAATCGATTCATAAATATGAGTATTTTGTAAACAAAATCCGCTCATGACTCCAGGTGGAAGTTTGCTGATGGTTGGAGTTGGAGGCTCTGGCCGACAATCACTAACAAGACTAGCTTCCAACATGGCAGGTTGTGGTCTCTTTCAACCGGAAATTGGTAGTGCCTACGGCATAAACGAATGGCGAGAAGACATCAAAGGCGTCTTAAAACGTTCCGGTGGTGTGCAAAAGGACCTAGTCTTCCTCATAACAGAAGGCCAGATAAAAGAAGAAGCCTTTCTCAGTGACATTGACAGCCTCCTCAACTCCGGTGAGGTCCCCAACCTCTTTACAATAGAGGAGAGGCAGGAAGTCATTGAAATGTGTCGTCTGGCAGCTCAAGGTGGCAACAGAAACCTTGACATCTCCGTTCTCTCTGTCTTATCGTTCTTCGTTAATCAGTGCAAAGAGAAATTGCATCTCATGCTGTGTTTCAGTCCGATCGGTGACTCATTCAGAACTCGTTTGAGGATGTACCCTAGTCTGGTGAATTGCTGTACCATAGACTGGTTTGAGGTGTGGCCAGAGGATGCTTTAGAACAGGTTGCTGTCAGATTCACTACCGATATCAATGTCGAGGAGGAGGTGAAAGTGAATGCTGTGGTTGCGTGCAAATATTTTCATGTATGTGCAAAAGAGATGAGTGAGAATTTTTATCAGGCAAAGGGGCGGAAGACTTATGTAACGTCTGCGGCTTTTCTGGATTTGATAAGGAGTTATGCAGATCTGATGGAAGAGAAGCAGGAGGAATTAACGTTGGCTAGAGATCGGTATCTGGGGGGATTAGAGAAACTGGCATTCGCTGCAGAGCAGATAACCAAAATGAAAATCACTCTCGTGGCACTGAGACCGGAGCTCGAGAGATCAGCAAAATTGACGGCTGATACTATGAAGAAGATTGAGAAGGAGAATTTGATTGTTGAGGAGGCGACGACTAAAGTGAAGAGGGATGAAGATGCAGCGAATGTACAAGCGAAAATTGCAGGGGCTTTGAAGGCCGAGTGTGAAGCTGATCTTGAGGAGGCTATGCCTGTGCTGAATGAAGCTATTGCTGCGCTGGATACTTTGAAGCCTGCGGATATCGCCATGGTGAAGACCATGAAGAACCCACCTGAGACGGTTAAGCTCGTCATGGCTGCTGTTTGTGTTATGATGAATGTTCAGCCTGAAAAAGTTTTAGATACTAGTACTGGAAAGACCAGGTTAGATTACTGGAAAGCTTGTCAGAGGATTCTTAGCGATGTTAGATTTTTGGATACTTTGAGGAATTATGATAAGGAGAATATTCCGATGGAGACGATACAGGTAAATTTGAATTTCACAATTGACTCATTAACTCTTCTCCATGTATTTATTTGAGCATTCTTTTCCTCAAAAATTAGACAATCAAGAAGACATATTTATCGAACGAGAATTTCGTCCCGAAGATTGTGGCAAAAGCTTCTTCAGCAGCAGAGGGTCTCTGCAAATGGGTTAGAGCAATGGTTCTCTATGATAAAGTTGCACGAGAAGTGGCGCCAAAAAAAGCAGCACTAGCTTCAGCGGAAAAAGATTACAAAGACACAATGACTTTCCTAGAGGAGCAACGAAAAATATTGATGGAGTTGAATGAAAAGTTGGCATTATTAAGAGATGATCTCGAGAAAACTTTGGAGAAGAAAATAGCATTGGAGAATCAAGTGATTACCTGTAGAAATCAACTGTCTAGGGCCGAGAAACTCATCAACGGTCTGGGGGGTGAGAAGGATCGCTGGATGAGTTCAGCTGAGAGCCTTCAAAGGGCATATGATACACTACCCGGGGATATTCTCATTTCCTGCGGCATCATTGCTTACCTCGGACCATTCATAACTTTCTACCGAGTTGAGTATGTGAACAAGTGGAAAGTTTATGTTCAAAATTTGAGGATTCCCTGCTCCGAGGAGTTTAACTTTGTCACAGTTTTGGGATCTGAGATTAAAATCAACTCGTGGAATATATTTGGATTGCCCAGGGATAATTTTTCCACTGAAAATGCTATTGTTATGGATAATTCCAAGAGGTGGAGTTTGTTTATTGATCCACAGAGCCAAGCCAATAAGTGGATCAGGAATATGGAGAAAGCCAGTGAATTGGAAGTTGTCAAGTTGACGGATAAAAATTATATGGATGTTATGGAACAATGTGTGGAATTTGGTAATTATTTTATTTTTCAGTTATTCATTGAACATCACTAGAATTTTGTTCGTTTCAACAACGAGAAAAAATAAATAAAATTTCGATTTTCTATTGTCTCACTTCAATTAACTTTAAAATTTATCGATAAAAAAGATTCAAATATCATGAAAAATAGTTCCTTAATTTTTTGAAATTTTTTCAGGTAAACCAATTTTAATCGAAAACATCGCAGAAGACTTGGATGCCCCCTTAGATCCAATTCTCACAAAAAATACCTACAAAATATTCGGTAGTTTATACCTCACTCTTGGTGAAAAAACACTTCAATACGACGAGAGATTCCGCCTCTACATGACAACCAAGTACCGCAACCCCCACTACCTCCCCGAAGTCTTCAACAAGGTGACTCTGATAAATTTTGCGCTAACAATCGAAGGCCTCGAAGACCAACTTCTAGGTATAGTAGTTGCAAAAGAGCGACCGGATCTGCAAAAGAAGCGAGAATTCTTGATCGTCGAAGGTGCAGCAAATCGAAAAGCCCTGAAAGGTGTCGAAGACAGTATCTTAAAGACCCTAGCAACATCCGGTGCTGCAATACTCGACGACGAGGAGGCGATTGAGATTCTCGACTCATCAAAACTCCTCTCAACTGATATAATAAAAAAACAAGAAGCTGCAAAACGTACAGAGAAAAAAATTGAGGCCTTCCGCCAGAGTTACAGACCAATAGCGAAACACAGCTCTTCATTATACTACACAGTGACCGATCTCCCCAGCATCGACCCGATGTACCAATACTCTCTATCATGGTTCATCAACCTCTATATCATGTCCATTGAAACAGCCAACAAAAGTAAAATCCTCGATCAAAGATTGATGTATCTACGAGACACATTCACATACAATCTCTATCAAAACGTCTGCAGATCTCTTCTAGAGAAGGACAAAGTTCTCTACTCATTCTTGTTGTACACGACGATTTTACTGGCGGAACAGAAAATAGTAAAAACAGAACTCATGTTCTTTCTGTCTGGGGGTATCGTCGTGGGCAAAACTTCGGACAACCCAGCGGCTGATTGGCTTCCAGATAAATCATGGGAGGAAATATCGAGAGTGGGACAGTTACCGCCCTTCTCAAACTTCTCGACGAGCTTTGAGACACATTTGAATGATTGGAAACAGCTCTATGAGTCCATGTCCCCGGAGAAATCGAAATATCCGGAGCCTTGGGAGTCAAATTTAACAGGTAACAAGTGTAAAAAAATTCGTTGGGAAAAGAACTCGCGGAAAGAAAGGAGAAAGAGTTGAAATAGAGAAAATGTCAAAATTGGCTATTTCGAGTGGAGAATGGTTCACCCCCGAAACCGGCCCACCCAAAATTTCGTCTTTTCGATTCTTTCTCGTTTAATATCTCTAAAATAGCTGCCCGGCTACTCAGAACTCGCGAGAAAAATTGGAAAAAAGTTGAATTGGAGAAAATGTCAAAATTGGCCATTTTTACTGGAGAATCGGCCACCCCTGATACCGGCCAACTAAAAATTTTATCTTTTCGACTTTTTCTCGTTTGATATCTTTATAATCGGTGCCCGGCTACTCAGAACTCGCGGAAAAAAATGGGAAAAAGTTGAATTAAAGAAAATGTCAAAATTGGCCATTTTGACCGGAGAATCGGCCACCCCTGAAACTGGCCCACCCAAAATTTTGTCTTTTCGACTTTTTCTCATTTGATATCTTTATAATCGGTGCCCGGCTACTCAGAACTCGCGAAAAAAATCAGATTGCTTTCACAAGAATTCAACTATATCCCAAGATGTATTCCAAGCATTGACCTAAATATTTCGACTATTTCACAATTTGAGAGATGCCATGTTTCGCTACAAGTTTTTTCTCCACTAGGCTCTTTCCTCAAAATTTCTTAAATAATTGACTACAATCTTTCATCAGACTTCCAGAAATTAATCGTCCTGAGGATGCTAAGACCCGATAAGATAACTCTCAAAGTGATTCAATTCGTCGAGAAAGGAATGGGCAGAAAATTCGTCATTCCCCCGAACTTTGACCTGGCTAAATCGTATGCAGACTCAATGTGTCTAGTTCCCCTGATATTTATCCTGTCACCTGGCTCGGATCCCATGGGGGCCTTGTCCAATTTCGCTGAGGACATGGATTATACATCGAGATTTACCTCGATATCTCTGGGTCAAGGACAAGGGCCAATTGCTAAGAGAATGATTGAGCATGCCCAGAGCACTGGCTCTTGGGTTTGCCTCCAGAACTGTCATCTCGCTGTCTCTTGGATGCCTGTGCTGGAGAAAATCTGTGAAAATTTTGATTTAACCAATACCTCAATCAGCTTTCGCCTCTGGTTAACGAGCTATCCCTCCGATAAATTTCCCATCTCTGTACTGCAAAGTGGCGTCAAGATGACCAACGAACCCCCAACCGGTTTACAACAGAATCTCATGAGATCTTACACATCAGAACCAGTTAAAAATCCAGAATTCTTTGAAGGCTGCCCGCGAAAGGAGAAGATATTCACAAGGCTACTTTATGGTCTCTGTTTCTTTCATGCTCTAGTTCAAGAGAGAAGAAATTACGGGGCACAAGGATGGAATATAAGATATGGATTCAACGAATCTGACTTTCAAATTTCTGTCCAGCAGCTGCAAATTTTTATCAATGAGTCCCAGCAGGTTCCTTTCAAAGCAATCAAGTATCTTACTGGAGAGTGCAATTATGGAGGGAGAGTCACAGATGATAGGGATAGACGATGTCTTAATACCATTTTACTGGATTTTTATAATATAGAGGTCATTGAGAATGTTAATTATAGCTTCTCTGATGCGGGGAGTGAATATACACTGCCGAGAAGGTATTTCTTTCATCTCGTGATTCATTTTTTGAGCGAATATTCAAGTTTAGGAGGGGAGTGTTCAACTGGTTTAATCTGTTTAAGAGAAACAAAAATTTGTGTACACTGTTCTTTTTGAGAAAATGTTTGGAGATTTTTTTTTTATATTTTCATCCCGGGAAATTAAACATGTCCACTTGAACACGAGTACCTCCAGAATGAGTAATTTTACGAGAAGATAACAATAGACTTTTTTTAGAAACTAAATTAATTTCATTATTATCTTCGGATTTAGGACTGGTTATCGTGATTACATAAGACAAATCGAGGCCATTCCAATGAATCCACCCCCAGAAGTATTTGGTCTTCACACGAATGCGGGAATCACGAGGGATTTGGAAGTGTCTAAAACCTTCTTCGACTCAATGTTGAAAATCCAGGGAACCGTCACGGTGGGAGATACATCGAAGCAGGATGAATTATTACTGACTATGAAGAGGGACATTTATAATCGTCTGCCAGAGTTGTTTGATCTCGAGGAGGCACAGAAAGTCTACCCAGTATCCTACATGGAATCCATGAATACAGTTCTCATTCAAGAGATGGAACGGTATAACACGCTTTTGAGGGTGATGCGAGGGTCACTGGAGATGCTGGAGAAGGCGGTTCAAGGAATGATTGTGATGACACCGGAATTGGAGGTAAAAAAAAGTCACGGAGAACATCTCATATTCATTACAAACTCGATACAGAATTCAATTCTCCCAATGGAATTACCAAATTAAAAATAAATAGAACTTCTCCCTTTCGAGCCAAAGCCTCATTCTAAAAATAAGGTCAACCCAGAAATCCCCATAATGACAATTTCCCCAATTTACTCTTCTTTATTTACTCAGGTCCTTTCCCAAAATATGCTCAACGGTAAAATCCCACCCACGTGGATCAAGGCCAGTGCTTATTCCACTCTAAAGCCCCTGTCAAGTTTCATCGCCGACTTTTTAAAACGCCTCGAATTTTTTCAATACTGGTTGACAAACGGAAAGCCCTCGACCTTCTGGGGTTCCGGTTTCTCCTTCGTTCATGCATTTCTCACTGGTGCAATGCAGAATTACGCGAGGAAATATAAAATTTCCATTGACAAACTCGACTTTGATTTCGAGGTCAGTATCACAAGTTATGAATGACTTTTCAATAAAAATCATAAAAACATCCTAGAGAATTAAACAAAAAAAAAAAACCTGAATCACGAGTCAACATCAATTACATAATGTCAAACACCTCAATTATTCAAACAATTTTCTCAACAACAACAGGTAATACAAGCCTATCAATTAGATGAATCACCCGAGGACGGTGTCTACGTATATGGAATGTATCTGTCTGGCGGTAGATGGGACATCAGTAAAATGCATCTAGCAGAGAGTTACCCAAAGGTCCTCTGGGATTCTCTGCCCATTGTCTGGTTCAAGCCAACTGAAGCAACTTTAATTGAAATTGGAAGTCGATACGAGTGCCCATTGTACATAACATCAGCGAGATTTGGTACTCTCAAAACAACTGGCCACTCTACTAATTACGTCTTAATGATTCTGCTTGACACCATATTACCCGTTAGTCACTGGATCAAACGGGGACTAGCACTGCTCTGTCAATTGGATGACTGAGGCAATGGAAAACTCAATTAAACTGTTTGCTGCAGTTTACGTAATACATTTTCATTTGAAAAAAAAAAATCTATTTGACTCGAATGTTTATATTGCATGGGTGGGTCTAGTCTGGCAGTGAGCCTCCAGCATATGCCAGGAAATGGAATAGTAAATAGAGCCATATTTTAAGTGAAAAAAATAGAAAGGAATAAAGCAAACTCAAACTGCTTTCCTCTTCTTCTTCTTATTTGTAAAATTCGATAAAAAGTCAGCGTTGATTATTAATCGAGGAAGAACATGTGTTCTATAGAGGAATTACAGGAATTATTCCTACAAGAGTGTTACTATCGCCTCTCAATACTGAGCGAGATATTTGAAAAAAGTGATTACAAAGTGACGTGAGAATGCTGATACGAGATAAACGTCTTTTTGGTAAATACCTATGAATTCAAAGGAGATAGCAGAATTGTCACAAGGACCTTTTTTGTAGGGGTAAACATAAGCTCCAAAAATTATCTTTTCAAAAGTTTCGTTATCTCTTTTCGATTCTGAGATATGAAAAGAAAAATCTACAGGCAGAATTGACTCCGTTCGAATATTCACGATAGAAATATGAAATGAAATTCTTGTGAATGAATTTCCGATGAACATTGCAAAGTGAATAATTCCCAAGCCTCACATTACCTCCAAGTGATGATTCATCACTTTGATCAGAGCGATCGTATTGAATTATTCAGCGTTACTACACACGTAATCATAACGGCTTGGCAATTCTCCCGACATATCTAAAAATTATAATTTTACGAATACATGTTGATATCACTTGCAATAAACGTCCCACCGACGAAAGAGGAAAAAGGGCGTGGTCGTCTCCGCCACTAAATCCTCTTTCACTGCGAAAAAAAAAAAAAAGGAAACCCGCATTTCCACAACTGCCCTGTAGCGATTGTTAGCCCGATATCGAGTTTCTCCAGTTATTCAAGTTCACCGCAGTTCCTATTTCCCCAAGTGTATTACCTCATCAGCACATACCTGATTGGCAGGGTCGCCGAGAGGTATACCGAGTACGTGACCCAGAGGTCTCAATTTGTATTAGAAATCTTCGCAAGGGATCCAAGAAAGTATCTCAATGGGAATTGTTTCCTGACTTCGATGATATCGATTTAAAATTTTCATTTTAACAAAATTGAAATTCGCCTAATCGGTACCGAGTGCGTGATCTAGAGGTTCCAATGTTTGCTCGCAATCTTCATGAAAGATCCAAGAAAGAGCAGCTTTTGGCACCTCAACATCTCCATTTGAATGACACCCTGTGAAGGAAAAAAATGGTCCCATGGTCCTCACCATGAAACATGGTATATAGCCCTCAAACCAGGTACGATCGGCAACACTGCGTTATTGGACGGTAAGGGGCCTACCACCGAAAGACCTCTGGCAATTCCAGTTTTGGCAATGTTAATACCGAAGGTGTGTATCGTGTATAATACACTGTGATTGCGGCTGCGCCGATGTGGAGACTCAAAGACCGCTCATTCTTCATCCCAACAGATCATGAATTATTAAAAAAATCCCAGAGAGACAACAATAGAAGGCGTAAGAATGAGTGATTTCATCGATACTTCAATGAAACGTCTCAATAAATCCCAAGAAACCTCGAAATTATTTCAAAAAGACTGAATAATAGACAAAAACAATTGCCACTGAATGCCCAATAATCACCAATGGATTATTGACTCATACCCCTAATGAGACAATTGGACATATTGAGGTCATCATTGTTGACGATAACGCCTGACATGAATATAAATACCTGACAGCGGTGTCTTTGCCTCAGTAAAATGTATCTAACTGTAAAAAAAGTGAAGAAAACAAGTGAAAACAGTAGAGACTGAGTGACTCCAGGTTGAATATCATCTTGTACATGAGAACCACTGTCTTTTTTCCCCCACTACCATCAAACACATCGCCCCCATCACCCCCGTGTTTCACTCCACCGAAGTGAGTGGCGAGAGAGGGGGAAAATTGTCAGTGCTCCGTAGGTGTTTAGTTTGGTTCGTTCACGGTTTTCCTCGCCCGAATGTGGGCATTTTGTTACGAGGAAAACCGACTGAAATAAATAAAAAAAATTACCCTGTATTAAGGAGGAATAATAAAGCTACATCCGTGGCTAATGAATATAAATAAATAAGTAAGTTTGAGGTTACGTTTGATTCAGTTAATGTGTCAATGATACGACAAGTGTTGGAAGCGGAAATAAAGAAATAAAAAAAAAAGAAGATAGGCGGTGCGGTTTTGGCAATGCCGGGTATAACGTAGCCGAGTGATCAATGAACTCTAGGGGCCGCCTGTCTCTCTTGGTGTTTTGGGGCGTGCTTGCCAGTGTTGGCACTCGACACTCGCCCCGCATATACCTTTAAATGTATTTAATGTTGATGTTTCAAGTATGTCATGTGCGATGAGTTTAGAGAGAGATAATGAGTCTGTCTGATTAACATCGTCAGGGAAATTATTGAGTGAGACCTTGTGGAGATTTTTTATTAATCGTGTTCCTGGTGCATTCAAGTGCCCAAGTGTCGTTATGAGGTACATGGATTGTCTTGAGTGCTGGTGCATCGATATCTATTGTTCAATTTTTTGTTTATGGTCTTTTGTATTTGATAATTTCACCGGTTTCGTCTTATGATTTATTTTTTTATCGTCTTTGTGTCATCGGTTACATCAGAGTGCGTGATTATTGGTGATTATCACCCAGGGAATGCTCTAGTTTTTTTTTTTTTTTAATATTTTCTCTGTGTGAAAGATTTCTCTTCTCATGGATTTAGTTATGATTAAAAAAATTTTCTTCACAGTGTGGAATTTTTTATTTTTGCGTAGGATGACAACCTAGCGAAGGTGGGGATCGATGAACTCTGGTTGAGATTAAGGGGATAAAGGATTGGAGTGGAAGGGGTAGTATCAATCACATTAATTGGATGGTACTATGAATGATATTGACAATTTAGGGATGATCAGCTCCAAGATGCCCCACAGTCACTCCACACCCGCTGGTGTAGATGGTGGCAGTCGTACACCACCCACTACACCGAGAAAAGCTGGAAAAATGCTTGCTGTTAGAGTGCAAATGCTGGATGATACCATTACAATGTTTCAAGTTCAGGTAGAGTGTCATTAATTTTTTATGGGATTTTTTGTTATCCTGTTCGGTTAGTTTATTGGTTTTTAATTGTCGTTGAAGTTTATTGGGAATGGTTTAACGTGAGTCTCTGTTGTTGTGACAATTGAGATGTCATTTAGAATTTATGAGGTTTCTTTCTTGCAGAAGGGTAATTGGTTTCCATTTAATCTGCCCATCCAGGCACTTTACAAGTAACCGTTTTATTATTCGGGTCAAGGGGTCTAGCTTACAAGTCCTCTTCTGTTACTGAATAAGACATCCCCTCGATAATTGATTGACATTTTTAATTTTTCATCGATTCAGCTTTTTAGGGAATTACAATTAATTTTGATTGATTGAAAAAGCCTGGAAATTATTATTTATTTGATATTTAAAGTCGTTAAAGTTGTTGATTAGAAAATTTTCAGCAAGAAAAGTATCTTAACATTTTATCAAAAAATCCTTAATTATTGAGATAATTTGAGTTTTGACGAGATCTCGTCTTTGAACAGAACTAAAAAATCACAAATTGCTCATTCAATTCACTACCACCGGTAAACTCTAATCTGTACCAACAATTGAAGTCGTAAAACTAGTAGAAAAAAAAAAAGATTCTCTGATTAGTTTCATTGGCCTTGAAGTGGATTAGTTCAATCTGCGATAAAATGGTCAATTGGTCCTGTTCATTTAATTCACCTTCGGTGGAGATCCTCTCGGTGCTTTATCATAAAACCTGGGAGTAGAATATTATTTCCAGTGGAATAAGTTATTAGAGCACATTATGCACTCCCAGTGATAGAGTTTAACGCTGAGGTGTGTCAGTTTGTAACGACCGAGGGAAAGAAGCTGCAAGACCTGACCTATTGATTTTTTTTCGCTACTTTTTTTTATTTATTTTTTCCCTTCCTCATCATTTTTTTTTTCACTCTCATAAAGCACATGTTTGCGTACTCACGGAAGATAATACTTGGAGCAGTTAGGTCGGTTTGTTTATTTTTGGGACGGGAGTTTATATTTTTCCCATGAATTGCACTCTTTATAAAAATGTCAGACCGAAACATTAGTTTTTTTTTTTCTCCTTTTTTATGATGCATTGTAGGTAGTAACGGTATATAATAAAATATTATTGGAGTCCTGGGAAAGCAGAAATCTACATTTATTATTACAGTTTTATGATAGAGCTTGCTTTATTATTCTCAGAGATGTTGAAGAGTGAAAATTGAATTTTATTTCTATGTATAGAATTATCTTGGAATTGAGTTGTTTTAGGGGAAAATATCAAGAGATCTTTTTTGTAGATGAGAAAATTTTCTTGAAAAAAGATGTCTTGATATTTTATCGTAAAATTACTCGTTATTGAGATAATTTAAAAGTTGTCAAGATGAGGTAACTGCATCAATTGTGAAATTAATTTATATGGAGATTATTTGGGTTCTATAATGAATTTTATTTCAATTACAGGCGAAAGCATTGGGCCGAGTGTTGTTCGATCAAGTCTGCAAACAATTACATCTGCTGGAAGCAGACTATTTCGGTTTGGAGTATCAGGAGCCGAATGGAACGAAGGTGATTATATTATCTCCATTTCTCCTGTTTCATTATCGGTTTTACGCATCAATTTTTTATAAACGGTTATAGTGAATGAGATAAGTGCCTAAGATATTGGGATAAGTAATAAATTGGATAAATAATGGCTGCTGGAACGAAATTAAAATTGCATTTGACTCAATTTACTGTTATGAAGACAAATGGCAGGAAAAGAATTAAATGTTCAATTCTGTGTTAATTTTTCGCTTCTGAATGGATGTATTATTGCAAATTGAAATCGCGAGAATT
The DNA here is from genome assembly GCA_035578325.1 of Coelinius sp. EB29. Taxonomy (NCBI): domain Eukaryota; kingdom Metazoa; phylum Arthropoda; class Insecta; order Hymenoptera; family Braconidae; genus Coelinius; species Coelinius sp. EB29. The sequence goes on along the minus strand of JAOZGT010000001.1, from coordinate 1,885,503 downwards.
TTTCACTCTTGAATTTTCAATTGAAACACGTTAGAACGGTGCAAAAGACTATGAATATGATATTTAGAAAAAAAAAAGAATGTGAATGTGATCTTTGAAATGCGATCACATCTCGTTATTTTTCTATACTAGAGTTTTTACATTCCGATTCAATTCAGTGTTGAATGGTACAAGTGTCCTTTCAAAAAATAATTTTCTATACCTAGAAATGTGTCAAGCATTCGGCTTGACTTTATTCCAGAAAATCGTACATATGAGCAGACATTTAACACTATTAATTATGGAATAATCATTACTCGTATTGATTTCCATAAAAGAGAACTTCCTGTTGATGATTGGTGATTAATATTCATAAAATTTTGCATAAATTGGCTTGTAATACTATTTTCTGATGAAATTAATGAATGAGTTTCCAACATATCCCATTGTCAAAGAGAAAAATTTTCATCGAAAAATTGAAAATTTATTTAAGCTCAAGATTGATTACATATTCAAGAGGAAATATTCTATTCGACTCTAAAAATGAAATATAACATCGCGTAAAAGCATTTAATTTTTCATCTCTCAGATATTACGATTGGATTTTTAAAACTGAAGGAAATGCATTAAATCATTTGAATAATTCCAACTTGAATTTAATCCTCTTTCAACATATTTTATTTCTCATTAAAAATCGACTATAGACGAAACAATATCAAATTAATAATTGGAATAATGTAAATAATTTCAGTATTGGTTAGACTTGGAAAAACCAGTATGCAGACAAATTGGTCTATCCCTAGTAGATCCACTCCTAAGATTCTGTGTGAAATTCTACACACCAGATCCCGGCCAACTCGAGGAGGAGTTCACCAGATACTTGTTCTGCTTGCAAATCAAGCGAGACTTGGCGCAGGGCTATCTACAGTGTAACGACAATACTGCTGCACTGATGGCAAGTTACATCGTACAGGGTAAGTGTATTCATTGTGTCTATAAAATACTAGGACTCATCGATTGATTCAAAATCACGTATCATTGTTTCTCCTTTTTTTTCGTCACCAGCTGAATGCGGTGATTACGTCATTGAAGATTACCCAGATCATACGTATCTGTCTACGTATAAATTTGTACCACATCAGGATCAGGAACTTGAGCGAAGAATCATGGAAAATCATAAAAAACATGCGTAAGAATTTTTTTTATATAAAATTACAATTAAAATTAAAAAATTAAGAGGATCGATTCTTTCAAAATATTCGAATAATTCATTTTGAATCGAGATCTTCTAAATAAATTAATTGAACTAATTAAAATTATGATTATGACTCAGAATTATTGGAATTTGTCTATAGTTTTCGTGAAATTTAGAATTTTTTCGTGAAAAATTAGTTTAAATTATATTCATGAGTTTTAATTTCCCATTTCTCTATTTATATTACAGAGGTCAGTCTCCCGCAGAGGCAGATTTAAATCTTCTGGAGACTGCACGACGGTGTGAATTGTACGGAATGAAAATGCATCCAGCTAAGGTGAATAAAACAGTTCATAACTCTTTTCATTTAAACCAGATACTTGGTTTCTTATTCTTGCTAGTTCTCCCCTGACTTTTCTTTTTCCTTAATTATTCCTTTGTTCTTTGTCAAGGATCACGAGGGAGTTCCACTGAATTTAGCTGTGGCACACATGGGCATTATAGTCTTTCAACATTACACAAAGATAAACACATTTAGCTGGGCGAAAATACGTAAAATAAGTTTCAAACGAAAACGTTTCTTAATCAAGCTACATCCCGAGGGATATGTGAGTATATTTAGAATTGTGAAATATTTATGATTCAGACACTCGTGAGTTTATTCATTAATCATTTCTCTAGGGATATTATAAAGATACTGTGGAGTTTTTCTTCGAGGGAAGAAATGAGTGCAAAAATTTTTGGAAAAAATGTGTGGAAAATCATGGTTTCTTCAGGTGTTCTGTTGTTAAACGAGTTATGAGGCAGAAAACTAGAGTTCTCAGTCGAGGATCATCATTCAGGTATGTTTCCCATTTGAAGCAAATTGAGAAAAATATACTTTAGATAATTTTGCATATATCTTCGAAATGAAGAGGTTTACATAAAAATGTGAAAAAATCATTTTCGTCAAAAATTTCATGAGCTACAAAAAAGTTATCTTGACATTATCTTGTAAATCCATTATTTCCAGAGATATTCACAAAATACTCATGTCCAAAATCTTTATATTTTCTGCCAACAGGTACAGTGGAAAGACGCAAAAGCAGATTGTCGAGTTCGTTCGTGACAACTATGTGAAACGTCAAACATTTCAAAGGTGAGTTATCACGAAAAAATAAAAAATAAATCAATAAGAATACTGAGATAAAGATAATTCCAAACAATATGAATATGACAAAGCCAGAGAATGCTGGAATCGCTGTCCGATTTGATTGAAAAAAAAAAAGAATACCATGAGATACATAAACTCAGAGTAATGATGTAGCTAGTGCATGAGTAAATTGCGTCTGTCCCCCTGAAAACTCCCAATATTGATTTTTTGATAACGTTGATGACTTTTTAATTAAATGTACCAAGCACCATTCCTTTTTATTGTAACACATAAACACCTTGATGTTTGTTATTCATTTTTTTAAAAATGGAGGTGGCACGGTCTCGCTTATCGCCGGGACAATAAAAACTATCACAATTTATTTATGTTATGTTGATATAATTGCATCAATCGCATCCTCAAAATTATCAATGGATTAAAATCATTGTGAATACATGTTCTAAATTTTCATTAAATTTCCTGCGAAAAAGCTACTTGGCGCAGAGCTAAGGGATGAGTCTCATAACGACAAAGTTTCGAGTTCAAATCCCAGTAGATGAAGAATTTTTTAAACCAAAGTCTTGAGTACAGAATGTAGACTTCAATGCCTTCTGTTAATTAAACTTTGGAAAATTCAAATAATCACGGCTACAATAATAATTATTCATCAATTAATTAATTGTGAATGATAGATAGCAGTGATTGACATTTTAACTTTTCCTGTTTAAAAAAATCGATTAAAGAAATAATTAAAAAATTGATTTGCATATCATAAATAATTTACAATAATTTTAATCCGAATTAATTAATTGCAACCTGCTATACTCGGCTACACGTTGATCTGATTCGTCTCTTTGACCATTAGTACACAATCTGTGTGCCTAAAATATTTTCCAAATTATTATCATTTATTTTTATAACACTGCACATATAAAAAACATTTAAAATCGTTATGATAAACCAGAGAAAAAGAAGAATATTAGTCCGTTGCCTGCTCGAACAAGGGGTGGCGGGGAGTCAGGCTCACCATCAGGCACGATAAAACCCGAATGATCAATGTACCCTTTTTTCATTAATCATTATCACTTATCATAAAACATCTCTCGATATAGATGTATCAAGCGTATATCTATAATCCATTATTTCTTATATTTCGTGTTTATAAAATTTTTTTACATCATCTCCCACCGTTTTTACACGTCACAACTTTCCAATGTTTTTAATAATAGAATAGCCGAAGGTTGGAATAATCGATAGTGAGATTGGATTTTTAAAAAATTGTAGAAAATAATAGATGCAAACAAATTTACTCAATTATCACGTTTGTATACACAGTAAAACCTGTAAATTAATTTATAAATTAATCAATGAATCCCTGTAAATACGAATTAGCCATAATATTGGTATTTATAAAATGGCACCGCGTTCTACTTGATCGAATGTTATTGTCTCTACTTATTTTTAAATCATCAATTCTTATCGCACAATATTGGAGGAAGCTTACACACTCTTTTTCCATATGAGCATGCAAAAGTTGTGTCGAACTGTGTCTTCCTGAAGAACAAACGTTTCTGATGACAAAAAAAAATCTATAGTTTTGTTTAAACTCACAGTTTAGTAAAAAGGATTAAAAAAAAAAAAACATGAAATTAAAATCCAATATGACAGTTGAGTATGAAAAGAAGAATACTTCTCTTGTCCAATTGTCCTATTAGATACAACGAAATTAAAATTCCTGGAGTATCTCTCCAGTGTTATGTCATTATTTAACGTTTCTTTCCTCATTAAGTCTCAGTTTCATAATTTCAACAGAATAAAGAAAGCTACCGACCTTCTCGAGGTCTCTAGTGTCACTAGAATGAGAAATGAGAAAGTGAGAAAAAAGAAAGACAGAAATGAAAAGAGAGACACGTCAGATCTCGACTGTTGGAGATGTGTAGAGAGTGAACCGTAACAGGGGGAGCATAATTATGAGACGAAAAAAATAATAATTTATAACCATTGGAGAAAAAAAAAAAAATTATATACATGAAAAATAAAACAAAGCCTGTCATTCTGGCGGTGGCACAGGTCTGATGCTGAACTTGACTCTCTCTTGCTCGCAGGTCCAATTCGTTCCGGCAGACTAGCGGTGGTAGGGCATTGCAGGGCTCGGAGGGGGGAGGTTATCGTGGCGCCACCCCAAGCAGCTCGCTTATGGGCAGCTCCAGCATCTCTGCCCACCCCCTCCTGCCTCTTGGCGACCCTGGTATGTACCACGACCGAACACCACCACCCAAAAAGAGAAAGAGAATATATATAAAAAAAAAAAAACAGTCTTTTTTTGTTTTCATCAGAGGAGTAAAAGAAAGAAAAAAGAAAGGAAACAGCTTTTTATTATTATTTCTTGATTTTCCAATATCCGTACTGGATTTTGTTCTTGTCTTTTTGTGTTATATTTTTTATTTACGTCTGAAAGTAACTGTAAATAAACTGTCCTATTGTAGACGTAGCGCTTGGGTGATAAATAGAGTTAAACGTAGGAGTGCTTTCATAAAAAAAAATAAATAAATTGAGCTGCCTTCCCAACTTTGGACATAACCCAAAGGAAGTAACAATTAAATTACTGACAATCAAAAGTCGGTAGAATGAGTATCGACGTTTGAATCACCCTTTGAAATGTCGTGATTTGAAATTAAATGTTTGCAACCAGTAGTTAAAAATATTAAAGTGGCTGAAAAATAATGACAAAAGACCACAAAATTTTCCAATTGCTTCTGACTGGCATTAAAATAGCCCTACCTTCCAAACCTTCACCATATTGATCAGCCAAAATCAATGATTATTATTATTATTATTATTATTTTTCAATAAAACAGCACTGGGAACCCCGGCACTGTCTCTGTCATGCGGTTCGATGACACTGGATTCTCCGACGACTGTGACGAGTGTCTCGATGGGCGGGACGAGTCACCGTCGAGACGACACAGCTATGTCTTATCGGACGCTCACCTCTATAGACGTCCATTCACCAGCTACCCCCAATCAGGGACAATCACATCGTCATACTATGGGTGCACATCAGCAGCAACAACGGATAACATCGTCAACAGGTCGTATCAGCCCCTCTAACAGCAGTCCCCCTGAATTTCCACCACCAAGACCCCAGCCCCTATATCCCTGGCAACGTTCCTCGAGTTGTCGTGAGTTATATGCATCGAGTTTTGAAGACTCTGGACGTGCGCGTAAAACTGACGATAAGCCCGAGGGTGGCCTTAATACAATACAATTACCCTCACAGGGTGAACTTGACAATCCGGTAACACGTTATGACGAAACTAATCGTTCATACAGTGCGGCAAGTTCAAAATTGCCATCATTAGATCATGATTCAGTGCCAGAGCGTGTTTACAGTAGTTCATACCCAGGTACATCATCATTATCCACTGAATCGGGCCACGAAGAATCGGGTCCTGGTGCCGATCTATCCCACGACGATTTATCCCATGATTCATACGAATTGTTAGAGCGTGAGCACGAATTTGAATATCCAGAGTCTTACTCCAGTCCACGCGATGAAGCAGTATCTGATAATAGTGATGAAGGAATTGAACAGGAAATGTTCCAAATGGACTCGGAGACAGATTCGTTTGTCAAGCACAGATCCATTAAATCCACTGACAAGCAATTATTCAAATCCGTGCTCGCTGATATTAAAAATGCCAAGATAAAAGCCGGTGATCGGCACTCAGCGACGTTTAAAACTGGGGCCAGTAATTTAGTTGTAACAGAAACCCGAATACAGCGCACAAGTACTCAAATAGAGCGTAAATATGAACCGCGGCATATAAATTCAATTGATCAGTCCTCTAAACCCCCGTTACCCCATCAGGATTCTGTGCGAAAGGATCCCGTTGTCTTACAAGTTCAAAAACAGAAACTAACGGTTATGAATGAACTCAAGAGTCTAAAGCCAAAGTACAAGATCACCCACGTTGACTCGGAAGTTTTGAGAGATGAGGGTATCATGCGTCCCAAGTCACGAATAGATGATGACATGAGTCCAGTGGAAACCAATCGCACAATTCTAGATCAAGTCCGCGAGAGAACGACGCGCGCGCGTAGTATTGTTAGTCTTGATGACTATGCAGCAACACACAAGCCTCACGTCGAAACTGGCAGTCTCGGTCGTAATCATCGGGACAAGAAAATTGATAAAATTGCGATGAAGGAGCGAAAGAGTTTCGAGCGTGAAGAGCGCAAGCGAATTGAACGTGAAAATTCTCGGGAAATTCGTAGATTAGAGAAGAGTGATTCTAGAGAGAGAAGATCAATGGGTCGAATGGATTCACGTGAGCGGCGAAGTATGGAGCGTTTAGATATGCGTGATGCGCAGATTTGTATGGAGAGAAATGACAGTCGAGAGTTGAGAAGAAGCATTGAACGTTTGGATTCACGTGAAAGGAGTTATGAGAGGCTCGACAAGGAGAAAAATGGACGAAGAGATCATCGTGAGCCGAGAGTTAAGAGTGTGGAACGTTTAGATTCCCGAGAAATGCGTAAAAGCTTGGAGAATCTTGATCAAAGCCCCAAGGAGAGAGGTTCATTCCGTCATTCTGACTCTCGAGAGCGACGAGAGCGACGAGAGCGTAGCATTGAGAGATTAGATTCTCGAGAGTCTAGGAAAAGTCCAAAGGCTTATGAATATGATAGGCACACTTTAGAGCGATTTGATTCTGGAAACAGAAGTCCATTCGATCGTCACAGCCCGAGAGAGCCCAGAGGCAAGAGTTATGAACGGCTGGATTCTCGAGATAGGCCAACTTTTGACTTTGATCCCCGAACAATTGAGAGATTAGGATTATTAGATCGTAATGCTATGGAAAGATACGATTCCACAGAAAAATCTTATGATAGAAAAACTGAGAGACGAGGGAGTGATAGAAGAAATAGCATTAAACAAGACTCGAGAGATAAAAAGAGCCTGGATCGTGTTGATTCGCGAGAAAGAAGAAGTTCCGATGGTTTAAACCGATCGACTGTGGAAATAAAGAGTTCTGAAAAAATCGAACAGCCTCGGAAGAATAGCAAAAAGAGAAGTGATGATGAATTACCGAGGGACAGAGATGACTGGAGGAGCTTGGACCGTGCCAGAAAAGAGGAAGAGAAACGGGAGCGTGAGAGGCAGATTAAAGTATTCATGGAGACAAGAACTGAAACTATAATTGGTGTTCCTAACGAGTGGGAAAGCGTTAAACCAAAGTCAGGATTTTCTGAATATGATCCAAAAGTAGTTGATGGAGTAATTCTAGGATTTGATGATAGTGCATTAGCAGGACACATTCCAGTTGAACGCACAAAGAGTGATCCAAATCCTGGAAGACAGCGGATTGGTTCCAACAGTAAGCGCCACATTCTCATGCACCAAAAATCGATCGATCTCACTCCAGCTGATTCTGGTGACGAAGATGCATTTGCCGATGGCTCCTCAAAGAAGCCCAATGCTGATATTCCATATACTTTGCATAAACGACATGTAATGAATGGGACTGCATCGGATGAAAAGTCAGAGTCTGACAGTGGGAAGAATTCGAAGGTTGCCAAAGGTATCGAGCTTCCAAAATTGTCCATCAAACAAGTTACGGATGTTTCACTCCTAGATTTGACTAAGCTGCCGCCAACGCCCACAGCGATTGCTGTCTGCAAACTTTCACCAGATCGACCTAAAAGCATTCTAGTCAGCCCTGATAAATCCAAATCTCCGAAGATGTTGAGTCCAAAACTCTCCCCCACGGAACCAAAGATAATTCATATACCTTCTGAAAAGAGTCCTCCCCCAAGTATCTTAAAGTCTCCATCAAGGACACCGACAAAGTCTCCTTCACTGGACAAAATCAGAGGAGAATCAAGATCCAGTATCGATAAGAAGTACAATAAATTGTCCCCTACCGAACCAAATGTCACGATTATTTCCGTAATAGAGAAAAGATCTCCAAAGAGATCTCCATCTGATGCAAATGTAACAATAGTGTCTGTAATGGAAAAGAGAAGATCTACTGAAGTAATCCCAAGTCACACTGGTTCTGAGAGATCTCCAACAAAGAATTCATTCAATTTTGCGGATGTCGTTGTTGAGGAAATGAAACAAGAGCAACAGAGACGTCAGCTGAGTATTGAAAAACAACAGCTGACCGTCCCAGATAATTCGTTGGAGAAGCAGGATAGCATTGAGAAAATTCCTCTCCCAGAAATTCCAATGAAAAGTACTTCCAAGCCTCCCCTCCCTGTGAAACCTTCTGTTCCATCAAAGGAACACTTGGTCGCCAAACTAGAAAAGGATAAATCTGATTCGGAGAGTAAGCCTGGAGGAAAAAGTGAGAGCAAACGTGAGGCCAAATCACTCTCCCCCAAACCCGGTGCCTCTCCGCAAAAGAAATCCGAAAAATCAAAAATCCTGGAGAAACCCAGTATCCCTGAGAAAACTAAACGCATTTTAGATCAAATAGAATCCAGATTCTCCGAAATCAATAAAAACTCTTCGACGAAAGTTCCAAGGCCAAAAATAATCGACACAGGACATGATGATTTCGTTGATCCAGTAGCTGATTTGCCACTGGATGATGTTCCAGTAAAACCAACATTTGAACTTGATAGTTTGAAGGTACCAGAATTCAATCCTTTCCTGCTCAGACCCCATGCAGAGCCATTAAGATCAAAGTCTCTGTCACTCGCGGAAGAAAAAGCGCCGATTGATACTCTTTTATCCCCTGAAGTTGAGAATAAACATTTCGTTCAAGATGTCTCACCAAAAAAGTTGAAAAAAGCAAAGTCTGAACCGAAAAAGGACTTTAAGAAACAATCAAAGTCTCTGGAAGGTGACAAACCACCATTGAAGAAAAGCTTATCGAAGGAAGCTAAATTGTCTCCAGCTAGTTCAAAGATCGACAAGTCGAAATTAAAATTGGGAGAAATGCCTCAGGAAATAATCATCATTGACTCGACAGATGTCGAGCCTGAGATCAGTATTGTACAAAAGGGAAGATCTAAATCGGTGACACGATTATCTGATCGTTCTTTCTCTTCATCGAAGGATGAAGAGCCGAAAAAACCACGTGGAAAATCAGCCTCTGTCGATGATGAATTAATCAAAAGCCTTGGAGGTTTGAAGCCGGATAAACAGCGACCAAAGTCCTTAGGAATATCTAAAAGCCTTGGGAGTACGGAGAGAGAAACCGTCGAAAGAGCATCACCAAAGAAAATGATTAAAGGAAAATCGATGGATGGAAAAATCTCACCACACAGAAGGTCTCCCTCACGATCTCCGGCGACTCGATCACCTGTAGAACCCAAAGAGCCAACATTCATTGAAGAATCAATTGAAGAACTGATGGCAAAAGAGGCAGAGGAAGAAGAAAACCAAAAACTAGAACTCAAGCCAAAAGAAGAGAAACTTAAGGAGCAAAAGATTGAACTACAACCGGATCAAGTTCAGGAGAAACAGGAATCAAAAGTAGAATTAAAGGAAAAAGCAGAATCAAAGCCAGAAGATAAATTCGATAAATTTCAGAAAACATTGATGTCTCCAACGACTTCAAGAAAACCTGGGGACTCTCCGATGCTTTTCGCTCGTTTGGGTCTTTCCGAGGGCAGCGGAATTGGTAATCTCCAACGACAAGGGACGGCACAATCACCAACATCTCAAAGACGAGCGAAATCCCTAGATGCGCCGGTGGTGGCTCTTCACAAACTTCCACCCGCAAATGCATTTTCCAGTAAGGATGATACGGTTGAAGAACAAGAAGACGAAATTCTTCCCGAAGTCATTTTGAAAAAGGAAGAGACAAAACCACCACCAGTTGAGGTGTCTCCAAACCACCGATCCGATAGCACAGATCCAGTGGCCACAGACTCATTGTCCATGACCGAACCTTCCACTCAATACCTGGAATCTCCTTCGGACGAAATCCAGGGGATAACAGTATGTCCTGATTTGATTCCTCATGACAAAGATGGTGAACAAACGATTAAGAGACCTCCTAAAGCGCCCTCTGAACCTTCAATGATAGAACAGGCAACTAGGTTCATTGATCAGAGCTCTGCAGAGTCCTCAGCAGAGCCTGACCTTATTCCGGAACCTCTGAAAGTGAAAAGCCATTCAGCTTGTAAACTTCGCAGATCAGAAACCAAGAGAAGAGAAAGCTCGAGTGGAACTGATAGCTCCGAAGGTGGGAAGAAAGATCCATCGCGAAAAATGAAAACAATAGGCTCATCATTATCAATAACAACCGACGAGGCAACCTCCAGAGGCTCAATCGAACGCGATGAGGTTCCAAATGTCACGGTCAGCATCGTCGAAGGAAAGACCGAAATCCCAGTAGATTACTTTGACATTGAAGATCCTCCAGACATGGTAAAATCGCCAATTCAAATTTCTATAGAAGAATGCTCTGATGCTGATGGACCACTTAGCGATGATCAGAATGAGATTTTGGAACAGGCAATTTTCGATGCAAAACAAACGGAGAAGCCTCGACTAGACTCTGGAGACACTAGTGAGGACACTTTAGATGCTCTTGACGCTCAGTTGCAAATGCAGGGTCCAGATAGTGATGTTTCCTCCCCGGATTATGCTGATAAGATGGATGAGAAGACCCTTGTCGAGGTGGAATTAACTCCCGAGTACTTGGAAATGAGAAAGGAAGATATGGAGGAGGCAGAAGAGCTTCCCGAAGACGAGCCACCAAAGGAAAGAGACTATGAAGACTCTAATAGGCTTTCTCTGGAAAAAAAATCTCGATTAAGCACTGAGCGTTCTCGTAGTGAAGAAACAAACACTTACACTCCAGACCGTGAAGATCCTGACTCTAGTTCGTGTTCGATAGCTCGTCCTCTGGGGATAGGACAAATCCAACCCATTTTCGATCGAAAAGAGATTGCAGCTATGAGAGAGGGGAGGAAAGAAGGTTCTGTGGAGGAAGAAAGCAGCAGTTCTTCTCATCCTCCAATGAAAATGGAGTTGAGTTCTACCTGGAAACCATTTCCCTTGGAGAGCTCCAGAAGTTCTAGTCTCGAAGACGCTGGGTGGATTCCGCAGGATGATAATAACCATCAGTCACATTCGGAAGACAGCAATGGTCCTAATGATGATAGTTACCGAGAGGATCTTGCAGACTATGCTGGAGCACTTCCCTATCCAATTAATCCTGAGGTGATGGCCAACTATGGAGCATTTGCCCTCTCGAGAACCCTCTCAAGAATCTCAGAAAGGTCAACGACATCGGAGCAAGATAAGAGTGATCTTGAGGACTCTTTCAAACCATCTTCTAGGTCTCCAAGCTTAGATGATGAATCTCTAATCTCCAGTGATCATCAGCCATCACTCTCATCTGATCCTCCCTCAGGTACGGCTCTGCCATCGGTCTCTGATGACAGAAGAACATCCTCAGAGCTTCCAGATATCCCCATTGATGTGCCAGGTCATGAGGATAAGTCACCAAAAACTCGAAGAGCAAGATTACATCCTCAAACTTCTGAAGACTGGCCATCACCTCCTAGTTCTCCATTATTCGATCCTGCAGTCTGTAGTCACGTGGAGACCTTCTACATGGAAATTAAACCTGAAGAGGCTGTGAAAGTCACTGTAACCGACAGCACAGAAACACCAAAAGCAGCTGACAGTGATTCCAGTGATGAAAATCGAACATTACACGATGATCTTCATTCTACACTTTTAGAAGATGGCCAAAGCTCAACATCAGCAACAACCGTAGATGGAACAGTGAAAATTGCTGTTAAACCAATGAGTAACTCATATGTAACTGGTTCGTCTCACAGTGAGGATACCTCAATGGGTCTCTCGATGTCCGAATGGTCGAGTTCGAATAACACAGTTCGTCAATTCTGTCAATACTCTGGAACAAAATCAGACGATAATTCATTAGCAGAGCTTGGAGCTTCTATATCAGACTGGTCAGGTAGTACTACAGTGATTCCTCAACAGTATTATTCAGCAGTGGCCACAGAGAAAAGTCAGAGTGACACAACGACTTCAGAAAAAAGTATCACAAGTATGAGGCCAAACTCAAAGTGCCAACACGTTAGTCCCTCTTCCTCGAGGCAGGATCTACGCGATGCAGAAGGTGCCTGTGGATACAATGATAATTTACCCACGGAATACCCTCCAGAGATAACCGATGGTAATGACGAGTTCGATGAGGCTCGGAAATTCGTTGAGAGCCAGTTTGATGAGCATCGAAGACGTTTCGACGACGATCAAGGCAATATGGGGCCCTACACTGACATATCGCCTCCTCAGATAAAATTCCAAAATGATTACGATGAAGAGATAGATGAAGACCTCGAGTTTGGGGCTTTACCAAGTATCCCTGGGTCAATTCCAGAAGAGGATGAAGAGGACCGTTTGTACGACAACGTTCCAGCAATGAAGTACTCTTGTGGTGCTGATATTAGGATGAAAGTGAGCCCTGGAGATAGTTCTGAGGACATGCACGAGAGATTTGCAGACTTGGCTTCGAGGTCAAGATCAGGGGACGATGAATGGAGTTTTGAAGAGCCCAGACAGTCTTTGGAGCATGACAGACAAGTGAAGGCTGCTAAATTTGATCGAGGATATTCAGAGCCTGGTGATCAAAGACCTGGCACAAGATCCACCCAACGACCTGTTGTTGTTCCGATACGAGCAAAGTCTACTCCTTATTACTCTACGACAAGTTTAAGTGGAGAATCTACAACATCCAGTCCTCCTATGCCAATACGTGCACAAATTAGGACAAAAACAATTCCATATACTTGCAGAAGTCCTCAGAGTGAGGGAGACACATCTTCCAGTATGGATAGTCCTGCACACACTCCAGACAGGGGCCAGAGGGCCTTCAGGAGGAAGAGACAGCAGAATGCCAAGAGGAGACATAGAGTTGCTGTTGATCTTGAAGTAAAAGATGGACAGATTGTCTCTAGCACTGATTCCAGTTTCGATGTCGCAACTCTTCCTCCACCATTGCTTCCAGAGATGAGCATAGATATTGAAGATGAGGATGATGTACCACCTCATTTACCTCCTCGTCGACGTAATAATGGGGATGACAAACGTTAGACAATCGTGGTAAATGTGAAAATGATAAGATAAAGTCAATATTTATCGAGGTGAATTGAGACTGCAGACAACGAGAGATTAATTGTCAATAGCTGAAGAGAATTTTATCTATGGGCTTCAATATGGACTGAGGAATTGATTTGAGAATACTAAAATTCATGATAAATGCTCAAATTTTGGGTAAATAAACTTGATAAAACTTATTATGATCAAAAAGGCGCAAGAATTGGATAGATAATTGAAGAATCAAGAGTTATATTATCGACTTAGAATTAATTTAGTGTTTAATACCAAAGTTTGGACGAGACAGTTTTGTTATGAAAATTTGTTTTCATGTTTTTTTGAGTGTTAAAAAAATCCAGAAAGATGTTGAGCGATACTTTCATGGAATATTGTAGGGATTTGAAATAAAATGTAGATTGCAGATGAATAGAAATTGTAGAATTAGGCTTTTTTGTAGGTAGGGACCCCGATGAAGTATTCAATAGAATTAAGTAAATTCAGATGATATTTAGACTGCATATAGAGAAATGAAGAAAAACGTTGGAATTATTAAGAGGGAATTAAATGATTAGTATGAGTATTATTACCAAAAATAATATTTGATAATATGTTTTTATTGATAATATTTTTGTTAATATTATTATTGTGAAGAAAAAGAAAAAAAACAAATTCAATAGTACTGACATTGAGTTTACGAGGATTGACAATCATCGGAAACGCCGCATAATATTTAATTAATCGATGGAGTCATTGTCGATCGTGAATAACGATTTTACTATTTAACGGGTAATATAATTATTCAGTTTTTCAGTTATAAGAGCGATTACGTTCGACCATCATTGAACAAAGTAAATGAATGATAAATTTGCTCAATATAGGATATTAAAATCTTCATTTTTACCCGTGTTATTGTGGAAAAAAAAAAACACTCAGTGTCTAGTCAAAGTACCAAAATAACCAAATTCATGGAGTAAAGAATACAATTATGCTAGAATCATCGTTCATTTTATCCTGAAGAAAAGAAAAAAAACGTGTGCCTAGATTTTTAATCATCGAAGTGATTCATTTTCTCCCTTTTATTCTGGCCCCTTCGATGACATTGAATTGTTGAGAATTGAGCCTCGGTTGACGTTGGCTGAGTGCCGGCTCAAATAATCCAAGGAATTGCTGATGAAATTACGTTCCAAAGCGATATTCTCGTCTCAAAGAAGAGATATTTTTGTTGTTTAGAATTTTGTATTAGTTTTTGCAAGAGACAAAAAAAAAAAAAAGATAAATATCGTGGAGGTTTTGAAATACTCAAGATTTTGATTTCTCCCTGTTTGGTTGAGGCATGTGATTCTCTAGTATTTAAGTGAGAGACATTGATTAAAGAGATAAACAGTGTCCCTTTTCTCTCTTCCAGTGGCTCGTGTCGTTCCACTTAGATATCACTATTTCCATCCCCTTCTATCGATTTGACCTGTAAATGGAAAAAAATAATAATTGCATCTGTTGCATCATCTCAGACCCATCATCATTGCACTCATAATTGCACATTAAATTAATTTTCATTTCTTTAATTTATTTTCATCATTCATGATAAAAATTTCATTGAAAATAATTCCAATTTAAACAAGAATTCTCGCAGCTTTCGCGAAAGTTCATTGTATCCGAATTTGAAAAATTGTCTTCCTTCAATATGCAATTGAACTCAATTATTTTCACTTCAACCACTGAAACTCAAATAATAATAAAAAAAACCCCAACGCGAATGGCTTCGCGAAAGTGCCGAGAAATATGAAAATACCTTTCACTAGGTAATTTAAAAAAAAAAAAATGATATTAAAATTCGGCTGTTCCCGTAATTAGAAAATGACTGAAATGCTGTATTCAATACAATTAAACGGTATATTAATTAATAAGATTACCCTCCCCTCAAAATACGTATATATATAATATACAAGAAAACACCGAAAAAAAAAAAATATTTATTATATTATATATATATATACAAAAACGTACGTACATAGGTAATTAAAATTAGGGAACAAGGTATCATTAAAACGTATAATTAATTAACTGATTTATCGATTTAAACCATAAATTCTGTTACCATATCCATCAGTGATCAATTAATAATTAATAATTTTATTATTTTCTGTGATAAATGAGATGTTAAAAAAAAAAAAATTGGAAGAGTCAGTTTGATCGTGGCCATTCTTATGAATACTGGCGTAAACTTTTGACAGGTGGTGATTACAACCGTTGGAACTACACTAATGGATACGTGAATTCGCCGGCTTGGCACATGCCTTACCGAGTCAACCCGGCGCGTAACGTAATGGTTCATGCAACACCACGCACACTGACTAATCGGTTTTTACCAGTCTGGATAGAATGAGCCGAACGAGTGTGGGGTACTGTTTAATGAAGCGATTGAAAAAGAGAAAATTTCATTAAAAAAAAAAAAAAATTAAGGACCAAATTTTAAACTGATAATCAAAAATGAAATAGTGAAAAAGAGCTGAGTACCACGACACGGAGGAAGAAATTATCATCTTCTATACTCGCTTTATCATTGGAGTTGTCGTATGGCGGCCCTCCACATCTAGTTTATTTAGCTGTAATTTCGCTTAGTTTGCATTTTATCACATTTTAAAAAATTGTCACACTTCACATTTAATCTCTTTAGTTTGATCAAATATCACAATTATTGGTGGCTAGTTTATTTAAAATCAGTAATTTTGTATCACGACCTTGTTTTCCATCGCAATTGGTTTATATCATATTTCTCCAACACCATTTAATTTTTGTGTCTCAATCACCTTAGATCACTCACATTTTTATAATCATAATTGAGGAGATACTGTGGGATATTATAGACGTCTATTGGGAATTTTTATTGCCCTCTTCTCTGATGAATCGGAGATGATTTTTATTCTTCATATTCCTCACAATTATCCCAGGGAAATTGTAAATATTGTATATGTTGAATTCGAGACTTTTTACCTCTCAAAATATTATTTCAATATTTAAGAATTGAGGCCAAAAATTTGGACAAGAATCAGTGCCAATTTATTTGATACTCTCAACTTTTGATGATCATGTGAAAGAGTATTTTTCATTAATGCTTGTCTAGTTGAAGTAGCATAGTGTCAATTTGAAGATGATTCTACAGATCAATTTGTGCGTGTTATAATGACCCTTTAATGTTCTCTTGGACCATCGAATCATTTAGTTAAATAGCCTCCATTCACCACACATCTAGCTGTTTTTCATTCATATCTATAAAAAAATATATATATATATACTTTTGACACATTTTTCAATATTTTTCTCTTCTGTGTTGTGTGGTACTGAGCTTTCCCGCATCTGAAAATCAATTGATTGAATTATTGATTGTTATACTCACCTGTGAACCATTACGTAGCGAACCCTTGAATCATAATTACCACACTGCCATATTTTTTATTCAATCGGTATATATCAACAACAGCAGATAGTTTTTCTTGTATAAAGAATAAATATCATATTTTTCAACAAAATTGAGTCTTAGCGTAAATATAGAACGGAGTTTATTCGTCATGATGCTCCGTTGCATGAGGGAATGGTTCTGACGGCAACCAGAGGGAAAATATAAATAGATAGTGATGAAGGACTGAGGGTTTAATTAAGGATGTTATGGATAGAAGACTGAGATGCTGAAAAAATATGAAGAAAATGTAGTATTGAAGATGAGTCAACTTCACTTGGAGATCAATTTTTTGCTGAATATCTTGGAATTCAGAGAACACAGTAAAAGTTTAGAAAAAAGTCCTCATTTCCAGCAGAAAATGTCTATTGATAATCTCTCCTTAATTTTCATTGAAAAACAACTCCATAACATCCTTAATTATTCAATTTTGATTGATTTATTAATTTACAAAAAAAATAATTATTTTATTATCTCGAGTAATCATCACCTGTCGACTGTTGCAATCGCAAGTACTCTAGGAATGTCTGGGAGTAATACAATTAATTCCTGGTGGTAACCCCTTGGAATTCATCAGTAAAACCTGAGTCTTCTAGTTGTCCTCCACGTCACCCTCCACCCCCCCCAATACCCTCAATTATTACACAGAAAAATTAATTCGTTGAAGTATTGTTAGACATTCCGCATGTTTTCCTTAGTTCATCGATGAATGAATTTCCTTTAAATATTTGAAAAATCTACTTTATATTGAAATTTAATATTTTCATTTTCTAATATTTACACATAAAATTTATTTTCAAGAGTTTATGTAAAAAAAAAAAAATAAACAGTGGTAATTTATGCTGTTTGTTCGAAAAATAGAAAATTCAAATTTCCTTAATTATTCATGTTGCACCGTTGACATTTGTCATTATTGTTGTTATCATCATTAATAAAAGTGGAAATAATACCGAGTTCTCTCGATCAAAATAAATTATCGAAGGATATATATAAAAAAAAAAAACTGGAGAAATGAAGTAAATCATATATCGAATTTTATTTGTTAAATAAGAAATTAGTGGAGGTGAGGAGCGTCGGTTAATGATTCTAAATATAAATTTAACAAAATCATTGGGATTCAACATTTTTGAATAATTAATCATCGTGTATCATGAGAATGAGACTGTAGAACAATCTCAAAACGAAATCTTTGAAGATAAAAAAAAAAACGCGACGAAATAACAAAAATCCTGGATTCACGATGAACCCTTAAATTTAAGAAAAATTCAATTGGAAATAATCAAAATTATAACGAGCCTCCCTCTTTCTAATGACACCCAATATAAATTAAATAATTTATCATTCGTAATAATAATAATCGTGTCGATTTTTTTAACGATCAATTAACGATGCTTGTTGAAAAATCTACCCGTTATCTCGATATACATAATATATATATCAGAGAGAACTCTCATCCTTGTGTCGAGGGTTCAGCGCGAGGTCACGAGAACTCTAATTTAAAAAAAAAAAATCTTAAAAAACGAGGAGTACATGAGGGGGGAAAAAAAAACAAAAATAAAGTGAAATCGTAGGAAATTTATTGTACATTGATTATTGATACATAATTATGACATTAATAAATTATATACAAAGTCATTTACAGGCTTTAGTAATTTCTAAAAATTCTTCTTATTGAATTATTTCGTTGGGTTTAAATTTTTCTTCATTTTTCAATAATTTTTTCTTTCTTACGAAAGAAAAATTGAATATTTTCCTTTTGTTTCTTCAGTTGTTTGTTCTTAATTTTTTTCATTTCTAAATTTTTGAATCCTCGAAGATTCAATCCCTCTTTATCTTCTTTGAATCGCACTCCTGGAATTGTTGGTCGGCTGGACAATGCCAAGTGTGAGTAATTCCCAGTTGATGAAAATTACACGATTAAAAAATTCAGCCACTCTATGTTTGTTTTTTTGCAATCAATGGAACACAAATTTTTAGCAACGAGAGAGCCACAATTTGTAATTTTTTATTATTTAAATCGTTATTTGCGACTGATAATGTCGTTTGCACGTGAAAAATTAATTTTGCATTATTTATATTTAATTTCAAGCACAAATTATTAAATTATCGATGAAGCATGGAGTTTAATTTACGTGTACCGATGAGAAAAATTTTAAAAATCCCTGTGAAATATTTTTATTTAAAAATCGTAGAAATAATCACTGCAATGTGGCATGCGTATCCCTAGCTCATTCCACAATTCCCATTTTTTTTTTTATTAATTACGATGAAAATTATTGATAATTAAATCCCATAAATTTTAACAGAATTTTTATTGCAGATGGTGATGAAGTCGACAAGAATCATGAAAATACGTCGAAAGCTGAGAACAATAATTTGTTTTATGTCAATGGAAAAATGGAGAAAGAGGAGAATAAAGTTGGGGGGATAAATGTCAATGTCAGCGTGATAAACACACCGGATTTGAGCCCAGAAAAACACGTGAAAAATGGAGAGGTGGAGGACTCGGAAATAAGAAAGACCAAAGTAAAATTTTCTTAATCTTTTCTTCCATTCTATCATTCCTCAAGCATTTCCAATTTTTTAATTCTTATTAAATTTTATGACTTTTTTTTCATAGCGATGGCCAACTGATAAAGCTTATTACATTGCCAAAGAGCTTCTTATGACAGAGAGAACATACAAGAAGGATTTGGATGTTATCAATGTTGTAAGTATGAGAATTAACAGAGAATGAATCAATTTTGTTCACAATTTTCTCCATCATCTTGCAAAATTTTGAGAAATCAAAAAATTATTCACTGACTATTTTGCAAATATCTCTAAAACTATTGGATTGAGAGAAAAGTGTCAAGAGACCTTTCTTGCAGTTCATAAAAATGTCAACAAAAAAGGTCTCTTGACAAATTCCTTTAAACCTCTCTCTTTGGAAGATATTCCCCAAACAATTCACTACTTCACTCCTCAAATAATTGGATAAAGTCCTTTTTTTTCATCTAAAAGACAAAAGTAATGAAGAAATGAATTTTTAGTGGTTTCGTGAGGAAGTATCAAGAGAATCAGATCTCGAGGGTGAGCCAGGAGTTGGACTGATAGAATTACTCGCTGATGCTCATGGACCATGCCTCCAAGAAATGGAGTGTCGCTTGGCACGTTGGGAGAGTAATGCACGTCACAATATCGGTGATTTTCTCTACAATACACTTCTCAATGTTCTACCGCTCTACGATCAATACTTGGAGAATTTAATACCGGTACTTGAAAAGATGGAGTACTCAATGCGTACATCACGTAGATTCGATCAATTGTGTCGTGATTTCGAGTCGCAGAAGTACTGCTATTTACCACTGACATCATTCCTACTGAAGCCCCTTCAACGATTGTTACATTATAACAGTATTATTGATAGTAAGTGTATTCATGAGTTGTTAAAACACTTGTTATTCAATAATTACTTCATTAATTTTCTTTTATATGTACAAAGGACTATTGGACCATTATCCGAAGGACCACACAGACTTCGAGGACTGTTTAGCAGCAAGAGATAGACTTGGGGAAACCCTCCTTGAAGGTCTCACTGTATTGAATCAGGCTGTAAGTGTAACATTCAAACGAAAATTCCATTGCAAATGTGTAAAACATGATAAATCAACATTCGAGATTTTTGTTCAGTGCTTTTATCTTCAGAACAAGTGATTTGAGGGAAATATGTTGAAAAACCTTTTTTGTAAATGAAGGAATTGATTACAAAAAATGCTTCTTGATATTTTCTCCTAAAATCACTCCTTGGTTGAGTAATTTCATATTAAAAGAAGGAAAAAAATGAAAATGACATATTCGATGGTGAATTCAATTATCATAAGGAAGATAATTGCATAATTAAGAACGTATGTATACCTAGCTATAAAAATCAGCGGAATCGATTTTTTTTTTTTTTTTTTTCAAAATTTGCAGCTTATTTGCAACGAATTTTATATGCAAAAATTAATTTTGCCGCGGCAAAAGTTAATTGAGAAAAATAAAATAAAGCTAGCTTCTACGCAAGCTGGCAGTAAAATCAGTAAAATAATTTTTCATCAATAATGCAAAAGTATGGAGAATTTACAGCTCATAAACAGCTGGTATTCTGTGTATTCCAATTTATTTATTTATTTATTTTTTTATTTTTTTTTTACGGAAGCTAGCTTCAACGCAAGCTAGCTATAAAATCACTCAAATAATTTTTTATTGATCATGCAAAATCACAGAGAATTTAGAGCTCATAAACAACTGGTATTCTGTATAGGTCCAAGAATAAATAAATATTGACACATGATTTTTGCAATGACGCAATTTGAAATAAAAAAAAAAATATTTTGGTCAATAATTCCACTGAGTTGATTTTGGAAAGGGGGTTGAAACCACCCGCATGATGCGGGAGGGATGAAATAAATTTTTAGGGGTAGGGAGAGGTGCAGTGTATATACTTTTCACATGATTTTTGCAATGACGCAATTTCCCAAAAAAAAAAAAATATTTTGGTCAATAATTCCACTGAGTTGATTTTGGAAAGGGGGTTGAAACCACCCGCATGATGCGGAAGGGATGAAATAAATTTTTAGGGGTAGGGAGAGGTGCAGTGGATATACTTTTCACATGATTTTTGCAATGACACAATTTGAAATAAAAAAAAAAATATTTTGGTCAATAATTCCACTGAGTTGATTTTGGAAAGGGGGTTGAAACCACCCGCATGATGCGGGAGGGTTGAAATAAATTTTTTGGGGAAAGGAGAGGGGTTGTCAAACTCCCTGGGTGGCCAGAGGGAGATATGTAGGGGGAATACCAGGTTTTCCTCTGGATTATTCATGGAAAAAATTTAGAAAAAATACTTCCAGGGGGCGCTACCGCAAATTTTCAATTGCAAAATATTCAGGAGGGTCCTCTCAGTAAAATGAGAAAAAAAAATTATTAAAAAATAATTTCCTGGGTGGTCAAAGGGGGATATGTAGGGGGATAACTAAAGTTTCCTCTCGATTATAAATGAAAAAAATTGGGAAAAAATACTTTTCGGGAGCGCTATTGCGAATTTCCAATTGCGAAATATTCAGGGGGGTCCCATGAGTGGAATAAAAAAAAAAAACTATCAAAAAACAATTTCCTGGGCGGTCAAAGGGGGGTGGGTAGGAGGAAAACAGAGTCACATCCCCCTTTGACCACCCAGGAAATTGTTTTTTGATCATTTTTTTTTCTTATTTCACTGAGGGGACCCCCCTGAATATTTTACAATTGGAAATTTGCAATAGCGCCCCCTCAAAGTATTTTTTTAACAATTTATTTGCTGATAATCGTGAGGAAACTTTAGTTTTCCCCCTACATATACCCCTTTGACCACCCAGGAAATTGTTTTTCAGTACTTTTTTTTCTTCATTTTACTGAGGGGACCCCCCTAAATATTTCGCAATTGGAAATTCGCGATAGTGCCCCCTGAAAGTATTTTTTTAACAATTTATTTACTGATAATCGAGAAGGAACTTCAGATTTCCCCCTACATATCCCCTTTTGACCACCCAGGAAATTGTTTTTTAATAATTTTTTTTACTCATTTTACTAAGGGGACCCCCCTGAATATTTTGCAATCAGAAATATGCAATAGCGCTAATGTCATAGAATTTTTAATGATTTTTTCCGTCAACTGTAGTTCAAATGCACGTAGCCGCCAGAGCCTACAGTCCCTGCCAAAAATTTTTCAATCCTCGAAAAAAAATGAAAAAAAAAAAAATTGGAATACACAGAATACCAGCTGTTTATGAGCTGTAAATTCTCCATACTTTTGCATTATTGATGAAAAATTATTTTACTGATTTTACTGCCAGCTTGCGTAGAAGCTAGCTTTATTTTATTTTTCTCAATTAACTTTTGCCGCGGCAAAATTAATTTTTGCATATAAAATTCGTTGCAAATAAGCTGCAAATTTTGAAAAAAAAAAATCGATTCCGCTGATTTTTATAGCTAGGTACATACGTTAATTAAGAGAGTTTCAGTGATCAATGTAAATAATATCCTTATCTCGTTACCGATATGAATTATAATATATTGAATTTCTCTCGTTTGATTCTAGGAGAATCTCGTCCAGCTCTGTGAACTGCAGAGAGATATCAGCGGCTTCGATAATTTGGTGCAAGAGGGACGAAGATTTATCAGACAAGGATGTCTACAAAAATACAGTCACAAGGGATTTCAACAAAGGATGTTCTTCTTGGTAATTCAATCCACAGATTCAAGTAGAAATCATCAACTAAAATCAATTGCATTATGGCCGTGTCTGAATTTCCCATCGCGTGAGTCACGCGCTCAACTCCACGCGCATACCGCTATAGGGTAAGTCATGCTGAGGATATGGGGGTTGGCACTGCGTGTGGCTCGCGAGGGTTGTAAGGGTAGCCAATACATCGGAAAAAAAATATCAAAGTCGAAACCTCAAATTTCGCGAACTAGGCCATTTGGGATATTTTGCCTTTTGACATAGTAAAATTGCTTTTATTCTTCTGCAAATTTAGGAGCTATTCCTCCCTGGACCCCCCGATGAATTTCCAGTCGAGAAATTGACCAGAAAAACCTCTTGACATGTCGAAAAAAAATATCAGAGTCAAGAACTCGAATGGCGCGAATTAGGCCATTTGGGAGATTTTTCATTTCGACACTTGCCCTCACTTTTGGCACCCTTCTGCGCTTGCCTTCATGTTTCCAATAGTCACAATACTTTTATTCTTCTGTAAATTTTATAGCCATTGTTCCAAAGCTCCCTGATGAAATTCCAATCGAGGACACATCGAAAGAAAACGATCGTGTCTGAATAAATCCCCTCTTGCGTGCCACACGCGGTGCCAATCCTCGTATCCACCGCGTGACTCACCCTGTGGCTGCAACCGCGTGGACTTTACTGCGTGACTCACGCAAAGAGAGATCTAGATACGATCTTAGGTTATTGATAATTTACACTCAATTTATTTTATTGTCTTCATGTTCAGTTCTCAGACATTCTACTCTATACATTCCGAACTCAGCAACCCACACAATGTTTCCGTGTCCATGGTCAACTCCCCCTCAAGGGAATAACGATACAGGATGGTGACAACAAGACGGGAACGGACTTTGCATTTGTGATACAGGGCCAAGGGAACCAGTAAGTTATCCCAAGCAGTTTTTATTATTAAAGGTCAATTGAGGATGATTGATGCATTTTTTATTTTAGCTATTTTACATACGATTAATGTTCCTTTATCGCAGATCTTTGACAGTGGCTGCTAGCAGTGAGGAGGAGAAGGAACGATGGTTGGAGGACCTCAATATGGCCATTGCTCAAATGGAGAACGAGGGCAAGACACCGTACTTGACTGTAAAATCGTGCAGTGAGTCTTAACAATTTTTAAACTTTATCTTTCGTTTTCAGAACAAATTCTTTTAATCGTTACAATTTTAAAATGACTAATTTTGACCAAAAATCACTTAGAATTTTTGACATTGGAATAATAATTTTTATGACAGTTTTAGGGTCTGTCGATGAACTTGGTGGTGGTATTGACCTGGATCGTGCCAGTTGTGGGGGTGCAAAAGACTCACAGAGGAGCAATACAACAGTTCACGTGTGCTGGCACAGAAACACAAGTATCAGTTACAGTGATCAATTACGAGCTTTCCAGGTACATAATTATTTTTCTTTTGAAATACATCATATAGATAAATTCATTGGGATACATTAAATCCATTGAAATATGAATTACAGAATCAGCTGAGTGGTTTTCTGCTTCGTAAATTCAAGAATAGTAATGGTTGGCAAAAGCTGTGGGTTGTGTTCACAAATTTCTGTCTATTCTTCTACAAATCTCATCAGGATGATTTTCCACTTGCCAGTCTACCACTACTTGGTTATTCTGTATCAACACCAACCGAAAAAGATGGCATCAACAAGGACTTTGTCTTTAAATTACAATTCAAGAATCATGTGTATTTCTTCAGAGCCGAGAGTGACTTTACATTCGGCAGGTAAATGTACCTAACGATTGACGATCATTGGTTTCCAATTTGTCATGTTTTCAATCTAATTATCAATATGAATTTTTCTTTTTTCTTTAAACAGGTGGATGGAGGTGATACGAAGCGCCACACAACAGAGTCACATTCCCATTAATTTTAATCGAAAAGAGAATTATTAAACCTTTGGTATTTTTCTTCGTAAACTGTCGGTATTTTTCGATTGTTGATGACGAAAAAATTCAATATCCAAGTGGTAGAACGAGATAAGTCAATTTTACTCATGAATTTTTTCAGAATGTCTCAGAATTGGAGGAAGATATTGAAGATAGGCATTTAAAATCGTCTGTTCTTATTCCATCGCTTGGTTGATGAATTCTTCAGGTTTTATCAAAAAATTATAAATCAAAAATTGCGGCCTTCGAACAATTAGAAAATTAGGAGGGAAAAGGAGATAAAATGTTGACAGAATTTGTTATTAGGAAATTTTTAATACAATTGGATAATTGCGTAGTTATTTCAGTCTGATAAACTTCGTCTTGAATGAAGTGCGTCGGGGTTAATTGAGAAATTATTGAATTTATAGTCTTGTATATATTTTAATATCCGACTATACTCAAATCAGATGAGGATTGTAATGTGGATTATTAGAATATTTCGATTTATTATTCCAAGAATTGATTCAATTTTCGATATATGTTGATATGAATTTTTGTATGAGTTGTGTCTTCAATGCAAGACAATAATTTTGTTGTGAATTTTAATGTACTTTCGAGTGTTAGTGATTTTTATAAAAGTGAATACAAGCAAAGAGAAAATTGTTTTAAAATTTTTATACGTTTTTTATGACTATTTTGCAAAGGGTATTGATTATTATATTAATGGAATTGACATGTTTTTTTTTATATACAATATTATATATTCAAAAACCTGCAAGACTGCAAAAGGAATTACATAAAGACTTTAGCTGAGAATAATAAATCCATATAAATGACATAATAAATGAGCAATAACTTATAGAATTTTATAGCAATATACATAATAATTATATATCTGTATCTATTTACAAACAAATGAAAAAAAGAAGGAAAAACAATCAGTCAACGAATAGTTAAGTACATTTTATTCTAAGTATCTTTTACGCTCATTTCAAATGTATAGAGCAGAAAATTGAGAATAAATTCTTGATATCTTTCCCTAAATCCCTCATTCTTTAAATGATCAACTTATATTGACAATGATCCGACCTTGAATGAATTTAGAAACATAAAATATGAAGTTTTAAACATAAAGTTTTAAAATATTTTCCGCACACTAGAACAGGAAAAAAAGTTCTGGCATTGAAAATGATAAAATTTTTGTATTTTTATGCTCAATCGCTATCTCACATACATAGGTCTATGATAAAATCTGAATGTTTCGAGAATAATTCGCTGAAAAAATACTTTCAGACATATTTCATACCAAGGAATTTTATTTGAAATATTCACATATTTTCTCTGGATAAATGTTTTGTTTAAAAAAAAAATTCTGTTCTTTCTGGCTGATGAGTCCTTTATCATAAAGTTGATTGACAATGAAATATTGTTTTCATTATTTTCCAGTTTTCTCTAGCCCGGAAGCCATTTATGAAATATAGCACGAGAAAGAATCAAAAAGACTGTATGTTTGATGAGTCGGAATTTGGGGTGAACCATTCTCCAGTCAGAATGGTCAAATTTGACATTTTTTTTCATTTGACCATTTTCCAATGTCTCTCGCGAGTTCCGGGTAGCCCGGCAGCAATCATTAAAATATAGTAAGAGAAATATTTCCCACATGACCCTGGCAATGAACAGGATTTTTTTAATTATGTATGAATTAAGACATCATGCGCGCTGTTGCGCGCGACGACCTTATAGTCAACGCCATAAACTCGTTTTTCGATGCTTGATCAACCAAGGAGGAATGTCAAAATTTTGAAGATTTTCAAAAAATCCAATTTTTCTCAATTTTTTCGAAAACCGAAAGAGATAGTGACTTTTAGTCTTTTGCAATCGATTTCTGAGGTGATTTGACCTTGGGGGGTCCAGAACCCAGAGCCTGGAGGGCTAAAATCCGTTTTCCGATGTTGAATAGGCCAAGAAGAGATGTGAAAATTTTCAAAGAATCCATTTTTCTCAATTTTTTCGAAAACCAAAAAAGATAGCGACTTCTAGTCTTTTGCAATCAATTTCTGAGATTATTTGGCCTCTGGGATGTTTGGAACCCAATCATTGATTGATTCATCGACTAATCCGAAGGTGAATAAAAAGTGGAGAATCAATAAAATCATTCATTATTAATCAATTTTATGGATAAAGGATAAAGGAACTATGGATAACACTTTTTTTTTCTCTCGTGACCCTCATAAATTGAGGAAGTCTTGACTTGACTATGAGGGTAGTTTGAGAGTAAAATCATCGAATTTTCGATTTCAATCGATTTTTTTCTTACTCTATACGAGCCCATTGCTTGTGATGTGGTCGATATCAAATATTGAATCAATATCGAGTATCATAAGGGTTTCAATGATGCATTCATCACGGTAATTTTATTGAAAAAAAAAATATCATTGAAATCCGGAAGAAAAGAACTTGATTTACACAATTTGACTGAAGGACAAAATACAAATTCTCTATGATAAAATTGGAATGTATAAGGAAATATGACTAACAAAAATATTTGCACGCTGCAAGTTTTTCGATTTTCGAAAAAAAAACTCTGGCAGATAAATAAACAAATAAAAAATCCGGCGCAATTCCTGACTTTTTTTATATCTCTCGTGGAATTTATTTTCAAATTGATAATTCTTCTGCTGAAAGACAAATGAAGGGCGATGTAAAGATAGGTTGAATCTAATTAATTATTTGACTCTACATAATGCCCTCTTATTACCCCACATAGTGCAATTATTTAATTGCATTTTTCAATAATTAATCTAGATTGGTGGGTGAAATAAAAATTGTCATCGAAATGGAGAAACTAACGGCTTCCATGAAGGAAGGATAATTCAATTTTTTTGGATGTTTATTCATGTTCATATTGTTATTTTAATGAAGTGGCGATCATTGGATATTAGATAAAGTAAAAAGACATTGTTTCATTGTCAAATTACTGTTCGATGATTGGATAATGTTTTTTTATTTCGTCCTATATCTCATGATCATCATCTCATTAGGAAAAATGAATAATTATTTTGAATACTTGTGATTTTGTGCAACAATCGTCGAGTTTTGAATTGCGAAACTCAATTTATTTATTTATTTAATTTAATTTAATTTATTTCATTTATTTCAACGGTAACTATATGACATCCTAAAGTATCGAATCAAGGATGATTGTAAACTGATCAAGGCCATCAATTCTGATTATTTAGGATCTTTGAATACTATCGATCATTCGTCAAATTTTCGAAAATGCATGAAGATGACAACACTTTCGGGTAAACAAGCGTTTCCCCTTAAGGTAGTTTCATTAATGAAATCCATTAATTGAGCCTCTCGGTATATGATTTATACAATTGTCGATATCTGTAATTGCAAAAACTGAAGCATATTGCTGAAAATGTCATGAGAAATACGGAAATAACGTTGAGAAGAATTATCTGAACGTTTGATTTCGATAGAAATAAATTCATTATTTGAAATTTAAATTGATAAATTGATTAATAAATTGAAGAATAAGAGGTGCAAATGACCTTGATGACACGTGGCTAGTGTTTCTGTGAAATTTTCAGGAAGTAAACCACCAGGAAGAGTGCACATAGTCATAATGGTGATGGAGGGGATCCGAATAAAGCGATAAAGAATTGGTGATTTCTTAGGAAGCAAACGGGTATATAAACTGCCAACTTGTGTTGTGAAAATCATAGTCAATCATGGCACAGTACCAAGTGAGCATTGGCCTTTTGGCCCTTCTTCTTATTCTAACTGCGACAGCTGGTAAGTTACAATTTCTTCATTTCAAATAATTATTTTTGCATTCGCAAGATGAAATTTATTATGTCAAATAAATCAATGAGCTTGAAATTGAACTGTTCTTGAAGAAAATAACAGGATATTTTTTCTGTTAATAAGAAAATTCTATACAGAACAGGCATCTTGGTTTTTTTATCTTGAGATCATACCTCATGGTGAAAATTGATTATGACTTGAACTTATTTGAATCTGCTAGGCCCAGTTCACCAAAATCCTGGTGACGACTCAAGCGCTTTCTCATCATCGCTCAGCATCGGGGGGTTAGATGTTAAAACTGATACTAAGAGTGATACCGATGTTCATGGAACAGGTACCGCTAATGCAGGTGCAAAGGCAAAAACCAACAAAATTGGGCATGGGGACAGACATGGCAATGTACAGGACCACAGTTCACATGGTAAAGATAACTATCTTGATTATAAAGATCAAAGAAAATTCTATACTTTGTTATTTTATCTTAAAATTATTCATCATAGTGAAAAATGATTATGACTTGAATTTATTTGAATCTGCTAGGCCCGGGTGACAACAATCATTCAGAGGGCAACTCACACTCCTACTCAGCTTCCGACAGCGTCGGCGGATCCAGTGATAAAACTCAGACGAAGACTGAAACTGAAGTTGATGGAGTAGGTATTGCTGGGGCAGGTGCACATGCAAGTGTAAATGTACCCAACCGCAATTCACATGGTAAAGGTAACTATCCTGATTATAAAGGTCATAGAAACTTCTATACAGAACATGCATTTGGTTCTTTCATCTTAAAATCACTAATCATGGTGAAAATTGATTATGAATTGAATTTATTTGAATCTGTTAGGGCCGGGTGACAACAATCATTCAGGGGGCAACTCACACTCCTACTCAGCTTCCGACAGCGTCGGCGGATCCAGTGATAAAACTCAGACGAAGACTGAAACTGAAGTTGATGGAGTAGGTATTGCTGGGGCAGGTGCACATGCAAGTGTAAATGTACCCAACCGCAATTCACATGGTAAAGGTAACTATCCTGATTATAAAGGTCATAGAAACTTCTATACAGAACATGCATTTGGTTATTTCATCTTAAAATTATTCATCATAGTAAAAATTGATTATAAATTGAATTTATTTGAATCTGCTAGGCCCGGGTGACAAAAATCATTCAGGGGACAACTCACGCTCCTCCTCGTCAGCGGAAACCGGTAGTGAATCCAATGAGGAAATTCAGACGAAGACTGACACCGAGATTGGGCATGGGAGCGGTGTAGATAAAGGTAATTATCCTAATTATGAAAGGCATAGAAAATTCTATACTTGGTGCTTTCATACTAAGATCATTCATCATGGAGAAAATTGATTATGACTTGAATCTCTTTGAATCTGCTAGGCCTGGGTGACAACAATCATTCAGGGAACAAATCAACCTCTTTCGCATCTTCCCTCAGCGTTGTCGGATCCAGTGGTAAAACTCTTACGGAGACTGAAACTGAAGTTGATGGAGTAGGTACTGCTCGGGCAAATGCCTATGCAAGTGCAAATGTATCCAAACACAGTTCACATGGTAAAGATAACTATCCTGATTATAAAGGTCATAGAAACTTCTATACAGAACATTCATTTGGCTCTTTCATCTTAAAATTACTAATCATGGTGAAAATTGATTATGACTTGAATTTATTTCAATCTGCTAGGCTCGGGTGGCAACAATAGTTCAGTGAACGAGTCAACCTCCACCTCAGCTTCCCTCAGCGTCGGCGGATCCAGTGATAAAACTCAGACGAAGACTGAAACTGAAGTTGATGGAGTAGGTATTGCTGGGGCAGGTGCACATGCAAGTGCAAATGTACCCAACCGCAATTCACATGGTGAAGGTAAATATCCTGATTATAAAGGTCATAGAAACTTTTATACAGAACATGCATTTGGTTCTTTCATTTCTTAAAATTATTCATCATAGTAAAAATTGATTATAAATTGAATTTATTTGAATCGGTTAGGACCGGGTGACAACAATCATTCAGGGGGCCACTCACACTCAGCTTCCGACAGCGTCGGCGGATCCAGTGGTAAAACTCAGACGAAGACTGAAACTGAAGTTAATGGACCGGGTAAGGCTGGTGCAAATGCAGCTGCATATACCGACGAGAGTAGCTATGGGGGCGGATTTGGCCATCGATTGTTCCAAAGATTCCACGACCTAACTGAAGGTAACTATCGTGATTATGAAGGTCATAAAAAATTCTATACAGAACATGCATCTCGGTTCTTTTATCATAAGATCATTCATCAGGATGAAATTTGACTTTATTATGACTTGAATTCATTTGAATCTGGTAGGTCTGATTCGTCGCCGTCGTTTCGTGGAAGGCGGAAGGGTGGAAGGCTCCAGCGCTATGTCATCATCGCGCAGCAAGGGTTACCGCGGTTTCACCAAGACTGACACTAACTCTCGCACTAGCGGAACAGGTGACGCTAATGCAAATGCATATGCCACCGATTTTGAGCATGGGTTTAGATATTCCCCTCAAATGCACCATCACGGTAACCAACAACATGGATATAACCTCGGACAATATGGACCATTCGATCAACCATATATGCCGGCGTATCAGTCACATCAACATCAACAATGGAGTGGACAGAATCAACATATAAATCCTTCGTGAGTTGTTCAATCTTCATATTCAACAACTATAAAACTTTAATTCGGGTCTCAAATAACATATCAACTCGACGTAGATCGGCTTTGATGAAGTCGAGAATTAGCTCATTTCGAGACATTGGAGACAGCTTGAATCGCGCTGAAGAATGGTAGTTCAAAATAACGATTTGATTCCAGTATTCTCCAATTTGAAATAAGCCGATTCTCAACTTGATCCAATCTCTCTATTCATTGATGTCTCTCATTTTGAATAGTTACAATTCTCGACTAATGGTGAGTTATCAGAGCTTTGTACTGATCAAGCCAGAATCATCGAACTTGAAACAAGTTGTTAATGTGCTTGATTTATCACAAAACTCCAATTACTTGATTGAATTAAATTTCTTGTTCTCAACACTTTTCTTTTTCTATTAAGTTCCTAATTTAATTTTTTTCTTTTTCATTTAGAATTGGTGGTTACAAAGGACCCTACTACGGCAATCGTGGGAGAAAATGATGGCAGACCTTGGAATTATGTACTTATTAATCAATAATAATTGATATTTTATGTGTAACACGTTTCTTGCAAGATTAATAAAAATATGCACGCATCATTACTATGATTTTATTCTATTATTATTCCAATATATTTTACCACGAGTATATCAAACGATTATACGAGAAAATGTAGTCTGATCTTTGATCTTAAAACCAGCTGGCATTGGATGAAAATTTGTCATTTCCATCATTGCTTATGCTGCAGAAAAGTCAACCGTCAATTGAAACGAAAATCTCAAGGCAAATGCAACCCATGCAGGTGTCTTTGATCTATCCAGCTCTGAATCTAAATTCTCCAAAAGAATACCTCAAATTCGACGGATCCATCAGGCACTATTTTTCTGTTCAAATGTCTAAATTAAAGAGTCAGCTACTGCGTAAATTTAATACTTGTGCTGTCCCAAATTTCCGTCTATTTTCCCCATAAATCTCATGAGGATGCCAGTCATCATTATTAAATACAAGATTACCGCGGTTACCAATCATGCAACAATGAATCTTTGGAGTACTTTTGTTAATGAAATCTCCTCTTGCAAATTAAAAATCTCTCTGTATTTATCCAGAAAACCACATATTTTCCGAATAATTATCTAATCAATGACAACGATTACATCTTGAATACAGAAGAAGAAATATTATTCAAGACATCCTTGCTTTCAAAACTAAAAATGATAAGATGAGCGATTTTTTGACGTGATATTATTGAAGAATATTTTAATATTTCTCCGTTCATATCTCAATGCGGAAAGCGATTTTGCATTCTTCAGTCCAATTGTATTTTCACAACTATAGTTTTATGACAGATTTGGAATGTGTGATAATTTTTTTTCCTCAATATGCCAATAAAAACACTATCGAGAGTGTTCAAAATTTTTCCACAAACCCAGTTATTGAATTTTTGAAAAAAAAAATTCTATTCTTTTTTGCTGATAAATAAACCAATGAAAATGATTTTCCGTGTAAACGGACTCCTGTGGAATTTATTCTCAAATTGATAGTTCCTCAGATAAGAGATTTAAGGAATTGTGTATGTAGAAAAAAATTAGAGGGCAATGTTAAAAAAGGGCTGAATTCCCTGAAATATTTGACAACAATCCATCATAGATTTAACGCAATTCGTTTATTTCATACTTGGATACGTAATTTGGAATAGTGGGTGAGGCTTATCATCGGAACAGATCGAAGAACGTATATTTCCTAATTACGGAAAGTGCATGGAAATAACCATACCTTGAGTTATAAAAATAGGAGATCCACAAAAAAGACCTTCTCTTCGTCAACAGTACCGAATCGGTCCTCAGCCAAACGGAAGATTGAAGAAATCCTATTTTGGCGAGGATTGATGAGCTCAAGAGAATGTTGAACAAACCGAGCATACGATTTCCATCAATATGTTCAATTGCAGAAAGTGAAAAATATTTCGATGAAAATCAATTTATCATTTCAAATTCATGAATCGATTGATAACTCTCATCAGTATATTGGATGATCAGTCGAAAATGGTAAAATAAGTGCAAATGACCTTGACGACACGTGGCTAGTGTGTCTGTGAAATCTTCAGGAAGTAAACCACAAGGAAGAGGGCACAGCAATAATGGTGGTGGATGGGAATCGGCAGGGGGAATGGTACATCGATAAGGAATTTGCGAATTCTTGGGAAGCAAATGGGTATATAAACTGCCAGCTTGGGTTGTGAAAATCATAGTCGATCATGGCACATTACCAAGTGAGCATTGGCCTTTTGGCCCTTCTTCTGATTCTATCTGCGACTGCTGGTAAGTTACAATTTCTTCATTTCAAATAATCATTTTTGCATTCGCAAGATGAAATTTAATACGTCAAATATGACTGCTTTATTAACTACGCAATTAGCTTGAAATTGAATTGTTTTTGAAAAAGAGAACAAAAAACATTTGATTTTGATAAGATACCTCCATAAAGCAAAAGCATCTTAATTCTTTAATCTTAAAATTATTCATCATAGTGAATATTGATCATGATTTGAATTTTCTCTAATCTGTTAGACCTGTCCCGGCGACCTATTTATCAGGGCAGCTTGAGCTCTTCCTCATCGTCAAGCAATGAGAAACTTGATGGTGCTAAGAATCGTAAAAGGGAGACTACTGTTCAGCAAGAAGGTACAGTGGACGCTAATGCCCAAAATAAATCCGGTATAGATGAGATTCAAAGTCGATTCCGTCTCTCTGATCTCCTAATGTATAACCCAAAGATCGAGGGAAGAAGAAGAAGAAAATATAGGCATTATTCGGGTCAATATCCAGTTTACAATTCAGGTCACTATAATCCAAGTTACAATCCAGGGTACAATAATCCAGGTTACAATAATCCAGGTTACAATAATCCAAGTTACAATCCAGGTTACAATAATCCAGGTTTCAATCGAGGTTACAATCATCCAGGTTTCAATCCGAATTTCAATCCGGATTACAATCTGGATTACAATCTGGATTACAATCTGGATTACAATCCGGGTCCAAATGATGATCAGTATCAGCATCCGCATCCAACCCAGAAACTAATACACTTCGATATTCCCGACTATGGAGAGAATGGTCCCGTCAATCAAGAATATGGACCAGCGTATTTGAATGAGCAGAATCAACAGAATTGCTGCCCATGTCCGCGAACTCTTCAAGATTATTCGCCCTATGACACAAGCAATTCGGTGAAGTCTGCTACGAATTCCAATGCAGATGCCAATGCGAATTCCGATGCGAATTCCGATGCGAATTCCAATGCAGATTCCAATGCAGATTCCAATGCGAATTCCGATGCGAATTCCAATGCAGATTCCAATGCGAATTCCGATGCGAATTCCAATGCAGATTCCAATGCGAATTCCGATGCGAATTCCAATGCAGATTCCAATGCGAATTCCGATGCGAATTCCAATGCAAATTCTAATGCAGATTCCAATGCAGATTCCAATGCGAATTCCAATTCGAATTCCAATGCGGAGTCCAAAGTGCATATCACTAATCAACCCTACATCAAGTGAGTATGTAATCGGTACTCACATCTTCATCATCACCATTTATCCTCATTCATGTAAATTTCTCCACGTGGAGAATTCTCGTGTTGTCCTATTTTTGATAGAGACGAGTAATAACAAATCTCAAGCTTGGACAACATTTTTCATAATTGATGTCTACCTCGTGACACCATCATTGAGATAAATTAAAATTGTATGATATTTTTCCAGTATTTTCCTTAATCGTCAGAACAATGAGAGTAAAGTGGAGACGACTACCAGTGGGAGATACGGGTATCGACAATGGATATAGTCGACCGCGATGAGGATGGCAAAATCAACTAAAAATCATCAGTTGTTATTATTTTATATCATAATTATATAGTTTTAATTTGAAACTAAAAATGATTGAAACTCGAAAGAATATAGTTGTATGTGTTGCATGTAAATGCTTGAATTACAGATAATTGATAATCAATAATGTCTCTGATGCTTATAGAATTTCTCCTTAAGTTTACTTGATGTAATTTCTTCTATAAAATAATGTACTTATTAATGTATTATGTGCAATATATCCATTGTACGATTGATAAAGATCTTTCTCCATCATTAATTCTGTTATTATTTCACTATTTTTCATGAGTCTATCAGTCGATTATACGAGAAAATCTAGTCTAACCTGTGCCCTTGACATCGGCTGACATAGGATGTACATTTTCGATTTCTATCGCTGCTTATGCTGCAGAAAAGTCAAGCGTCAATTGAAATGACAAATGACAATGTAAGGGCAAACGCACCCCGTGCGGATGTCTTTGCTTTATTCATCTCTTTATCTAAATTCTCGGTAAGAATAGCTCAAGTTGGCCGGATCAATTAGGCGATATTGTCCTGTTTAAAAATATATATTAAAGAACCAACAGCTCCTGCGTAAATTCACTTTTAGGCCTATCTAAGCATTCGCTCATTTTTAAACAACGATTATATCTCGAATACAGAAGAAGAAATGTTATTCAAGACATCCTCGCTTTCAAAACTAAGAATAATAAAATGAGCGATTTTTTGATGTGATATCATTGAAAAATATTTCAATATTTCTCCGTTCATATTGAAATGCGGAAAGCAATTTTGCATTCTTCAGTCCAATTGTAGTTGATAGAATTGGAATGTGTGATAATTTTTTTTCCTCAATATGCCAACAAAATTACTATCAAGAGTGTTCGGAATTTTTCCACGAATCGAGCTTTTGAATTTTCAAAAGAAAAACATCTATTTTTTTCCTGATAAATAAACGAATAAAAATGATTTTTTTTAAGCCTCGGAGAATCCAAACGCAATAGCTTGAAAAAAACCAAGAGCACTCAATTTTCCGTGTAAACAGACTCCTGTGGAATTTATTTTCAAATTGATAGTTCCTCAGATAGGAGATTCAAGGAATTGCGTGTGTAGAAGAAAATTAGAGGGCAATGTAAAAAAAAAGGGCTGAATTCCATGAATTATTTGACAACAATCCATCATACATTCAGTATAATTCTTTCATTTTACACTTTGATAAGTAATTTGGATCAGTGGGTGAAGCTTATCATCGGTACAGATCGAGGAATGTATTTCCAAATTACGGAAAGTGTATGGAAATAACAACACCTTGAGTTATAAAAATAAAAGACCCACAATGAAAGACCTTCTCTTCATCAACAGTGAATTCCTTTAATTGTCATCCAAATCGGTCCCTAGCCAAACGGACAATTAAAGAAATTCCACTTTGGCAAGGGTTAATGAGTTCAAGAGAATGTTGAACAAACCGGGCCTGAGTCCGTTGATTGAGCCTCCAGAAGTATTACTTATATACAATCCCATGAGCACATAATCTCCATCAATATGTTCAGTTGCAGAAAGTGAAAAATATTTCGATGAAAATCAATTTATCATTTCAAATTCATGAATCGATTGATAACTCTCATCAGTATATTGGATGATCAGTCGGAAATGGTAAAATAAGTGCAAATGACCTTGACGACACGTGGCTAATGTGTCTGTAAAATCTTCAGGAAGTAAACCACAAGGAAGAAGACACATAGCAATAATGGTGGTGGATGGGAATCGGCAGGGGGAATGGTGCATCGATAAAGAATTTGCGAATTCTTGGGAAGCAAACGGGTATATAAACTGCCAACTTGTGTTGTGAAAATCATAGTCAATCATGGCACATTACCAAGTGAGCATTGGCCTTTTGGCCCTTCTTCTGATTCTAACTGCAACTGCTGGTAAGTTACAATTTCTTCATTGCAAATAATTATTTTTGCATTTGCAAGATGAAATTTAATACGTCAAATATGACTGCTTTATTAACTACGCAATTAGTTTGAAATTGAATTGTTCTTGAAGAAAATAACAAAATACATTTGGTTTTGATAAGATAATTCCATAAAGCAAAAACATCTTAATTCTTCAATCTTAAAATCATTCAGCAAAGTGAACATTGATGATGACGACTTGAATTTATTAAAATCTGCTAGGTCCCATTGAGCGATCCTTTAATGCTGACTCTTCTTCATCACGCAACCACTTTGAGTCCTATGGTGCAACCGATACTGAATATTATACTGATGTTCGGGGAGTAAATAACGTAGACGGTTATGCGATTGCCGATAATGACCAAAATGAATCCGGCGGTCCTGATTTGGATAATAAATTGGGGATAATTGGCATGCTCGCTAAGGGTGTTAAAACAGTGCTCGGTGAAACATTAAAGATCTTCAACGTTAATGATAATAATAACGGTATTCAAAGACCGTTCCAAAAAACAAACTATGATTTCTCCGATAATTACCATAATAATAGACAGAGGCATCAATCCGGCTACAAAGACCATACTAAGATCGAAAAATCAAAAGATGACTTCCACGATAATGACCATAATGATAGACAGAGGCATCAATCCGGCTACAAAGACCATACTAAGATCGAAAAATCAAAAGATGACTTCCACGATAATGACCATAATAATAGACAGAGGCATCAATCCGGCTACAAAGACCATACTAAGATCGAAAAATCAAAAGATGACTTCCACGATAATGACCATAATGATAGACAGAGGCATCAATCCGGCTACAAAGACCATAATGAGATCGAAAAACCAAAAGATGACTTCCACGATAATGACCATAATAATAGACAGAGGCATCAATCCGGCTACGAAGACTATACTAAGATCGAAAAATCAAAAGATGACTTCCACGATAATGACCATAATGATAGACAGAGGCATCAATCCGGCTACGAAGACCATACTAAGATCGAAAAATCAAAAGATGACTTCCACGATAATGACCATAATAATAGACAGAGGCATCAATCCGGCTACAAAGACCATACTAAGATCGAAAAATCAAAAGATGACTTCCACGATAATGACCATAATGATAGACAGAGGCATCAATCCGGCTACAAAGACCATAATGAGATCGAAAAACCAAAAGATGACTTCCACGATAATGACCATAATAATAGACAGAGGCATCAATCCGGCTACGAAGACTATACTAAGATCGAAAAATCAAAAGATGACTTCCACGATAATGACCATAATGATAGACAGAGGCATCAATCCGGCTACGAAGACCATACTAAGATCGAAAAATCAAAAGATGACTTCCACGATAATGACCATAATAATAGACAGAGGCATCAATCCGGCTACAAAGACCATACTAAGATCGAAAAATCAAAAGATGACTTCCACGATAATGACCATAATGATAGACAGAGGCATCAATCCGGCTACAAAGACCATACTAAGATCGAAAAATCAAAAGATGACTTCCACGATAATGACCATAATAATAGACAGAGGCATCAATCCGGCTACAAAGACCATACTAAGATCGAAAAATCAAAAGATGACTTCCACGATAATGACCATAATGATAGACAGAGGCATCAATCCGGCTACAAAGACCATACTAAGATCGAAAAATCAAAAGATGACTTCCACGATAATGACCATAATGATAGACAGAGGCATCAATCCGGCTACAAAGACCATAATGAGATCGAAAAACCAAAAGATGACTCCCACGATAATGACCATAATGATAGACAGAGGCATCAATCCGGCTACGAAGACCATACTAAGATCGAAAAATCAAAAAATGACTTCCACGATAATGACCATAATGATAGACAGAGGCATCAATCCGGCTACGAAGACCATACTAAGATCGAAAAATCAAAAGATGACTTCCACGATAATGACCATAATGATAGACAGAGGCATCAATCCGGCTACGAAGACTATACTAAGATCGAAAAATCAAAAGATGACTTCCACGATAATGACCATAATGATAGACAGAGGCATCAATCCGGCTACGAAGACCATACTCTTTCTAATGGAGAGAATGTAGATGGAAACCAGTATCAACAATGGAACTACCAAAATAAAGTCCGTCAAAGTTATGGGGCCGATTACCAAAATGATGCGGTAAAGTCTGCTGCGAATTTCAATGCGGAGTCCAAAGTGAATATCGCTAACTAACCCCAATTCAAGTGAGTATGTAATCGGTACTCACATCTTCATCTTCACCATTTATCCTTATTTATGTAAATTTCTCCACGTGGAGAATTCTCGTGTTGTCCTATTTTTGATAGAGGCGAGAAATAACAAAACTCAAGCTGGGAGAACATTTTTCATAATTGATGTCTACCTCGTGACACCATCATTGAGATAAATTAAAATTGTATGATATTTTTGCAGTATTTTCGTTAATCGTCATAAGAGAGAGAGTGACGTGAAGACGATTACCAGTCGGAACGACGGTGGGTGGTACTACGATGAGTTGTATCGACGATGGTGACTTAGTCAGCCGCGATGATGACAGCAAAATCAACTAAATCATCACTTATTATTATTTTATATCATAATTATATAGTTGTAATTTGAAACTAAATATGATCGAAACTCGAAAAAATTTAATTGTATGTGTTACATGTAAATGCTTGAACTACAAATAAATGATAATTTGTCTCTGCTTATAGAATTTCTCCCTAAGTTTACTTGATGTCGTTTCTTCTACAAAATAATGTACTTATTAATGTATTATGTGCGATATATCCATTGTACGATTGATAAAGATCTTTCTCTATCATTAATATTGTTATTATTTCACTATTTTTCATGAGTCTATCAGTCGATTATACGAGAAAATCTAGTCTAACCTGTGCCCTTGACATTGGCTGCCATTGGATATACATTTTCGATTTCTATCGCTGCTTATTCTGCAGAAAAGTCAAGCATCAATTGAAATGACAATGTAAGGGCAAACGCACCCCGTGCGGATGTCTTTGCTTTATTCAGCTCTTTATCTAAATTCGCGGTAAGAATAGCTCAAGTTGGCCGGATCAATTAGGCGATATTGTCCTGTTTAAAAATATATATTAAAGAACCATCAGCTACTGCGTAAATTCACTTTTAGGCTTATCTAGGCATTTGCTAATTTTTCAACAACGATTATATCTCGAATACAGAACAAGGAAGGTTATTCAAGACATCCTTGCTTTCAAAACTAAAAATAATAAAATAAGCGATTTTTTGACGCGATATCATTGAAAAATATTTCAATATTTCTCCGTTCATATTGAAATGCGGGAAGCGATTTTGGATTCTTCAGTCCAATTGTAGTTGATAGAATTGGAATGTGTGATAATTTTTTTTCCTCAATATGCCAATAAAATTACTATCAAGAGTGTTCGGAATTTTTCCACGAATCGAGCTTTTGAATTTTCGAAAAAAAAACATCTACTTTTTTCCTGATAAATAAACAAATAAAAATGATTTTTTTCATGCCACGGAGAATCCAGGCGCAATAGCTTGAAAAAGACCTCCTCTTCATCAACGGTGAATTCCTTTAATTATACTCCAAATCGGTCCCTAGCCTAAGGGACAATTAAAGAAATTCTACTTTGGCAAGGGTTAATGAGTTTAAGAGAATGTTGAACAAACCGGGCCTGAGTCCGTTGATTGAGCCTCCAGAAGTATTACTTATACAATCTCATGAGCACATGATCTCCATCAATATGTTCAGTTGCAGAAAGTGAAAAATATTTCGATGAAAATCAATTTATCATTTCAAATTGATGAATTGATTGATAACTCTCATCAGTATATTGGATGATCAGTCTAAAATGGTAAAATAAGTGCAAATGACCTTGACGACACGTGGCTAGTGTGTCTGTGAAATCTTCAGGAAGTAAACCACAAGGAAGAGGGCACATAGCAATAATGGCGGTGGATGGGGATCGGCAGGGGGAATGGTGCATCGATAAAGAATTTGCGAATTCTTGGGAAGCAAACGGGTATATAAACTGCCAGCTTGGGTTGTGAAAATCATAGTCAATCATGGCACATTACCAAGTGAGCATTGGCCTTTTGGCCCTTCTTCTGATTCTATCTACAACTGCTGGTAAGTTACAATTTCTTCATTTCAAATAATTATTTTTGCATTCGCAAGATGAAATTTATTATGTCAAATAAATCAATGAGCTTGAAATTGAATTGTTCTTGAAGAAAATAACAAAAAACATTTGATTTTGATAAGATAATTCCATAAAGCAAAAGGATCTTAATTCTTTAATCTTAAAATCATTCATCATAATGAATATTGATGATGACTTGAATTTATTAAAATCTGCTAGGTCCCATTGAGCGATCCTTTAATGCTGACT
Organism: Coelinius sp. EB29; assembly: GCA_035578325.1. NCBI lineage: Eukaryota > Metazoa > Arthropoda > Insecta > Hymenoptera > Braconidae > Coelinius > Coelinius sp. EB29. The sequence goes on along the minus strand of JAOZGT010000001.1, from coordinate 1,843,741 downwards.
CTTCTTCATCACGCAACAACTTTGAGTCCTATGGTGCAACCGATACTGAGTATTATACTGATGTTCAGGGAGTAGATAACGTAGACGGTTATGCGATTGCCGATAATGACCCAAATGAATACGGCGGTCATGGTTTTGAGAATAAATTTGGTGTCATTCGCAAGATCATTAAGAATATTAAAGAAAACATCGGCAAAAAATCAAATATCTTCGACGGTAATGACTATAATGATAGATTTATGCATCAATCCGGCTATGGACACTATAATCCTCATTATGGAAACCAGGTTCAACCATGGAACTACATATACCCATATAGAGTCCGTCGAAGCTATGGAGCCGATTACCAAAATGATGCGGTAAAGTCTGCTGCGAATTCCAATGCCGAGTCTAAAGTGAATATCGCTAACTAACCCCAATTCAAGTGAGTATGTACCCTTCATACCTACCTCGTGACACTATCATTGAGATAAATTAAAATTGCATGATATTTTTGATATGATATTTTTTTTTTTTAAGAATGAGAGTGACGTGGAGACGACTACCAGTGGGAGGAAAGGGTATCGACGATGGTGACTTAGCCAGCCGCGATGATGACGGCAAAATCAACTAAATCATCAGTTGTTATTATTTTATATCATAATTATATAGTTTTAATTTGAAACTAAAAATTATCGAAACTCGAAAGAATTTAATTGTATGTGCTACATGTAAATGCTTGAATTACAAATAAATTATAATTTGTCTCTGCTTATAAAATTTCTCCCTAAGTTTACTTTATGTGGTTTTTTTAATAAAATTATGTACTTATCAATGTATTATGTGTGATATATTCATTGTACGATTGATTAAAATTCTTCTCTATCATTAATTCTGTTATTATTTCACTATTTTTCACGAGTATATCGTATTGATTATTATATTAATGGAATTAACATGTTTTTTTTAATATACAATATTATATATTCAAAAACCTACAAGACTACAAATGAAATTACATAAAGACTTTAACTGAGAATAATAAATCCATATAAATGACATAATAAATGAACAATAACTTATTGCATTTTATAGCAATATACACAATAATTTTACATCCGCATATATTTACGAACGAATGAAAAAAAAAGAGAAAAAATTGAGTCAACGAATAGTTATGTACATTTCTATAATTCTTTCATTCCAATTATTCTCAACGTTCATTCCAAATGTGTATAGAAGTAGGAAAAATTTTTTTTCAAGTAGGAAGATGCCATTGAAATAAAGTTACGAAATCATCAAATGGTGTAGGTATATTTTTCTGGCAATTCAATCTATTTTAGTTTGAGATTGATATATCATGGCTGTCAAGTCTGTGGGAAATGGTTTTTGAAAAACACCACTTGGACTTTGACGAACTGCCGACGGGGTAGAGGCAATCAACAACAATGATCTCACCTCCATTCTTCCAGGCGAGTGGAGTAACTTTAATTAACAACAATGAGTCGGGAAAAAAAGAGCCAACTTGGACTGAGTAAAAATTACCCGGTGAGTTCTAATAATATTCTCAATGACATGTTTATTTTTTTTTCCTGTTGTATTCCCATTACATCAATTTTATGATCACTGAGTGGTTATAATGAGTAATCATATGCGAGTGATGCTTCAAATGTTAGAATTTGAAAAACCCAACTAATAAATAATAATTCCAGAGTTAAGGAGTTGATATTGGAAGGTTTGGAAAACCAGTTTGATTCGTGGGGAATCCCTGAGTTGCTGCGGTTGAGGGGAATTTCGAGTGAAGAAATGCCAGGTTCGCGTGAGTGTGGTAATTCTATTTGTGGATTATTCATTCAATGGGACGAGGAGAATGGGTACGAATAATTAGCAAGTGATGGAGAAAAACCGAAGGATCGTTGAGTCATACATGGACAAATTTTAGATTTTACAATTTGTGAATTGATGGTAATAATTCTATAGCCATAATCAATCCAGGTCAAATTTTTCATCGAAATGAAAAAGTTGACGAGGGATCAAAGAATTTTGTAAATACTTGTAATTTTGTGTAACAATTCCTCGAGGTTTTATTGATAGAATGAGATAATCATTGCCTCTGATAATAATAGCTCATCAACAATCTTCTATAAATATATACATCGCACTCAATCATTCCTGAATAAACAAGTATTTTACTCATCATCACATATGCTTATTGTTATTCTGGTTAAAATATATTCTCCCTTTTCTCTGCTCCAATTTCGAGAGAAGGGCTATTATCTATTTTGAAACTAAATTTATTTCGACGATAAATATCATAAATTCCACAAGGCTATCATTACGACCCCTAGAGTAGTTCAAGATCGATGATGTTTATTCGATAATTTTTCAGCTATTTATTCATGTATGTAGAGCTGCGATAGTCGCAAAATTATTAATCCTAGAAATTTTCATCATTTTGAGTTCAAAATTATTTTGGAAAATCCACAGAGCTAATAACACTTTAATGTAAACACAGATTTGTCCTCCTATTGATGACTAGAAGTTGGACCCGACCGTTGACCTTCCAGAAGCATGAATTATACGATTTCATAATGACCCGATCTTGGTCATTTTTTTTTAGTAAAACGGAGTAAATATATAAGCGTTAGAATTTTTTGAGTATTAAACTTGATAATGATGAATTATGTAACATCATAGGGAATAAAAAAATAAACAAGAGAATTTTATAAATGGATAAATGGAAGTAGAAGATTGGAAATTTTGAATTAAAAATTACGTATTGATGTAAAAATAAAAAAAAATTGATGATAAATCTCTAATACGCTTCAACTTCAATTTTTTTAGATGATAAAAAGATCTGATTTATGACTCGCACGGTCTGCCGATAATTGTAGAATTAGGAGTATGAATGGCCTTGACTGAAGGCGGCTAGTGCCCCTGTGTAATTCCCAATCATCACCATCTAGTGTATAAACCCAGCGACGAGGAAGTAAACGATGACGAAATGTTTACATAGGAGGACGAAAAGAAAGAGGGGCTGAGTGAGAATGAGCCAAGGGGAACGTGTGGATCGGTTAAGCATTGGCGAATTGGAGGGGAATGGGTATATTAACTCTCAAGTTGAATTAGATGAGCACAGTCAATCATGGCACGTTATCAAGTCAGCATTGGTCTTCTGGCCTTTCTCGTTTTATCCGCTAGCGCCGGTAATTAATTTTAAAAATTATTTATTTCATTCATCAATTGTTTCCACTAGAAGTTTTTATTCTTCATCTTTTTTACTTCGAGTTCAAACATGAGGATTAATTATGAATTTAATTAATTTAAATCCACCAGATTCTCTTCACCTTCGTCGTCATGTAGGTGGTGGTTCGAGCTCTGGCTCATCATCACACAGCGTTGGTCGACCCGATGGTACAACTAACACTAAAACTAATACCCATGTTGAGGGATATGGTACGGCTGACGCTGATGCAACTGCCAAGAACAATGGAATTCTCTTCCCTGATCAATTCGGGCACGGTGGTGGATATGGAAATCAAGGTGGAGTAGGAGGTGGTTACGGTGGAATTGGTGGCGGTCACGGTGGAGGCGGTGGCGGTGGCAGTCACGGTGGAATTGGTGGCAGTCACGGTGGAGGCGGTGGCGGTCACGGTGGATTTGGTGACGGTCACGGTGGAGGCAGTGGTGGTTACGGTGGCGGTTACGGTGGAGGCGGTGGCGGTCACGGTGGAGGCGGTGGTGGTTACGGTGGAGGTTACGGTGGAGTTAGTGACGGCCACGGTGGAATTGGTGGCAGTCACGGTGGAGGCGGTGGCAGTCACGGTGGATTTGGTGGCGGTCACGGTGGAGGCGGTGGCGGTCACGGTGGAGGTGGTGGTGGTTACGGTGGAATTGGTGGCGGTCACGGCGGTTATGGACAAGTTGATCCTGGTTTTGGCGGCTAGTAAGTCAATCAATTATTATTATCAATTATTATCAAATCTTCCACAACTATATAATTATCTTGGGAATCAAGCAGTCTCGAGAGAAATAGTCACAAGCATTATTATTAGATGAGATAATATTTCAATAACAATTAACAATTCAATGAAACTTGTATAACGAGATAAATTGATTCACCTCCAACATTAATTACCGATAAATATCTCTGAAAGTGAGGGAAATATGTACCTCCTTTGATTTATGGATATTTCCTGAAAACAGATCTCAAAGTGAATGATTAATTATACAGAAATACGAATTATACATCTACAGTAGACGCTCGTTATAAACACTCTCGTTATAGTCGAAATTCCCCTCATATCAATTTTTCCGAAGATTAACGCTTTTCCTACTCTATCACCTTCTAAGATGTAAACAATCCATTGTTGTATAAATTTAATAAATTAAATAAATTTTTCTCAAATTCGAAGTGCGTGATAGTAGCAGAAAAATATAGTCAAATTCTCCGAATTCGCTTCCCCTACTCCCCCATGAGTTCAACTATAACGAGAGTCTACTGTACTTCCAGAGAAATAACAACCCGACTAACAATAAATTGAAATTTATTCAATTTTTATTTTAATTTCATTAGTGGACAGCAACATGGATCAGCTGGTGCTAATGCTAAGGCCGATGCTAGTGCCTCTGCAAATACCAATGTCAATGGTAAGATTGATCTCGATATAATTGATGATTCTAAAACTACTTCCTAATTTCTAACCCTTGAATGATCTTAACACAAAGGTCAAACCGGTGGTGGACCACTTACAGGAGGATTCGTTGATCAAGGTGAATCTAAAATCAATCAGGGTTTCTTTACAAGGGGTGAAGGCTTGGGTTCTAATATGAAAAAAAAATTAGTGAATTTTGGTGGCAATTAGGGTTTAAGGCTTACACAATTGCATGGCATATTTTTCAATCGGTACGATAATTGCCATGAACTGCAATTAAAATTTATGGCCTTAATCATCACTCTGAATTATCTTTCACGTTGACATTCCCTGATGCGTATCTTAGAGCAAGTGACCTGACAATCATGTCAACGTAGTTGATTCCAAAGAAAGAATCAAAGATTCAGAGACTTACTACCAAATATAACAATTTTTTTTCATGATATTAACTGTTGATTTGATGATAAATTAGGTGGGGCTGGTGGTTATGGACCCGGACAGCAGAATGGACATCTAGGTGGTGGTTATGGACAACAGAATGGTCATCTAGGTGGTGGTTATGGACAGCACGGTGGTAATTTTGGTGGTGGTTATGGACAACAGGGTGGTAATCTCGGTGGGGGTTATGGACAACAGGGTGGTAGTCTCGGTGGTGGTTATGGACAACAGGGTGGTAATCTCGGTGGTGGTTATGGACAAGGTGGTTATCAAAGTGGGGGATATGGACAGCAGGGTGGTCACTATGGAAATGGTGGACAGGGAGGTATCGGTGGTTCTCAGGCCAACGCCAATGCCAACGCTAATGCCAATGGTTTAGGAAGAGGCTCAGGTGCGGGTGCCAACGCCAACGCTAATGCCAACGGTTTTGGAGGAGGCGCAGCTGCAGGTGCTAATGCCAACGCCAATGCCAATAGTTTTGGAGGAAACGCCAATGCTAATGCCAACGCAAACGCCGGCAGTTACGGAAGTAATGACGGATTTGGGTAAGCAACTCATTTGTATTCGTATCATCATCATCTTGTTTATTTCCCATGGTTCACGGCAGTCTGATCTCTGATGATACCGTCGTTCTGATGAATTAATTCGATATTATGCTTTTGCAGCTTTTTCAATCGTTTCAATGATGACGACGCGAAAGACGGTAACACCACCGAGAGTACCAAGCCCGCCGCAGGCACCTCCACCATCTCCAAGAGCGGAGAGGTTGATGGTGCCAAAGGGGTCTTCAGCAGCAGCTCATCCACTGTCGATTCGAGCGGCAAGGGCACATATCATGTCGAGGCCGGCAAGATCAACTAGAGTATCGGTGATTTTTGAATCATTAATTCATGATAAATCCCAACGAAAAGATATCAAATTGCCATAAATAATAATAAACTAAATGGGAGAACAACTGATGTAATTAGAGTTGTTTTAGATCAATATCTTGATGAAATGATTAAAAATCAGAAGGATTTCCATTCTAGAATCATCAATCACTTGCTTAAGAAAATTCATCCTCAGTACCGTTGATGTCAGTCTTGCTGGACGATTCTATACTTATTATGTTACATGTGTGATGAGTTCATTGCAACATTAATAAACATTTTTTTTTTCTCATTATATTCTGTTATTATTTCACAATGTTTCACGAGTTTATCAATCGATTATGCAAGAAAAATCAAGTTTGAACTGTGGCCTTGACACAAAACTGGACAGGATTGTGCGCAGCTCGTCTCAGATGAAAGATAAAATTTTACAAATTAAACGGAATATTCATCATACGTGTATAGAATTTCAATTTTTTTCTCAATTATTATTATTTTTTTTATTATGAACATAAAATGTGGTGTTTTAATTCATACAATTATTCAGGATAGAAGGTCATGATTGATTAACAAACATTTACAGTGATTCATGACAATGATTATATAAAACCTTTTGAAAATCATTAATACTAATAATTAAAATAAAATTCATAAAAATTGTCAAGTTTGAGAAAATTTATAAATTTTTTTTATCGTCGACAGTAATTTCTTTTGTCTGGTCGTGGCTTACCGACTCCCCCATTTTCAGCGGCCAGATAATCATGATAATAACGATTATGATGATGTTGAAGCGGTACTTTCAGCATTGGAAATGGGTGTATTTGGATCGACAGTTTCTTGCGGTTTTAATACCGAATAAGAATTATAAAAGACGTTACCTCCAAATACTGGGTATGGCCAATTACTTAGAGGAATGAAAACACAGTTGTTGTTTGCGATATAGGCATTTATCTGTGCTTTGGCCATTTCCTGGACGTTTTTGGTCGGAATTATTGTTGGTAGACAGACTGTATAGTTACATATGACTCCTTGAGATTGTTCATTTGGCATAGAGCTAATGGTGTTGACCCCATTTCCACCCTGAGAAGTACCCTGGGCATTTTCATTTGACTGATGTAGAGCTTGAGTGGGAACAGGAATTTCAATGCTTTTGTTGGAACTGCCCTGATGCTTCACTCTTTGCAATTTCTCCTTCGATACAGACCCTTTTTCGTTCAACTGTGGAGTTTGGCTAGGAATACCGCCGTTTTCAACTTCCTGGGATTTTTGCTCATTTGATACATGCATATCTGTGACGACTCCGTTTGAGACCTGGTAGTTACTTTGGGTATTCCCATTTGAGTATAAATTTCCAGTAGGGATGCTGTAGCCTCCACTGGTTATTAGTTGTTGTGGCCAACCGTTTACCAAGAATGTAGTAGTGAAGGGTTGGTTTGGAGTCGTGGTACTCTGGGCGATAGGCTTTAATTGGCCGTTTGGTAATGGCTCGTAATACACGAGTCTCGAAGGTTCTGCACTCACTCCAGATACTGTCACCTGATAACTGAAATTAAGAGATAAAATATCATGATAGTGATGTCATTTGTTGAAATATAACAATGATAATCATCGAGTGCAGTTGTCAATTATAGAGAATGGATTGGAAAAAATTGTGCAGTTTAAAAAAAAAAAATATCAAGAAAACTAGTCGCTTAAGAGAAAATCATAAGAGACTTCATCTTCCTCAGGACTGATGAATTTTCAAATTAAAAATACTATATCAACATTTTCACTGAAACCTAGTCAATTTCACATCAGGTTCAAATGATGACCTGATTGATAAATAATATCGTATATTCTTTCTCCACGATTCATAAATAACCAAATTATCGTGAAAATGAGAGTTTTTTTTAAATAGAAAGTAAAAAGGCCATTCTCGTAGCTGAGAAAATTTTTAAATGTCTGTAGCCCCTATTTTTCAGAGATATTGACGCAATCCATTATACATGCAGAAAAGTTGAACATTATGCTTTAGAATCTACTGAATTTAGTGGCTGAATTAATTACTTTTGTTGCTGCGGCTGCTGCTGCACCACTGGTTTATAAAACCACCCCTGCTTCTGTTGTCCCCGTTGTTGTTGTTGATAATAATAGTTATAGCCCAAGACTCGATTTCCTCCGTTCACTGCCTTCAACGTATAAACCGATCCATAATTGCCATTACCATTGCCAGAATTTACATATGAGGTTCCAGCTGCATTAGCTCCATTGAATCCATACCAAGTAGTACAAGGAACAACAGTGCAATCCACTCTTGCATTATTGGTGGTGACGCTGGGAGCATTCTTCGGGGTATCGGCTCCACAACACACTGACACTAAACAGAAATATCGAAATGTTAATCATTGAAATTTATAATCGGATTTTTTATTTATTTTTTAGCTGAAGGCAACAAGATATTGTTCTCATACTTGATATCCTCTAAGACACACAAAACAATTTATCATTCTATTCCTACGATAGCGATTGCTTCGTTATGGGAAATGGAAATATTTTCAAAATATCGCTGTCTTCCTTTTTCACAAAGTATAATTACGCATTTGAAGAAAAAAAATAATATAAAATAATCAAGACTCACCGATTGAATAAATCGCTAGAATAGCGATGAAATAACGTAATGCCATTCCTCCAATTTTATCCCTCTACCTTCTTATTAGAAAATTTTTCCAGAGAGTAGTGATGGTGTAATGACGTTCCGAGTGCAACTGTACCGTTAATGAAGGGTACCCCTCGTTTTATACCCGAGGAGTGCCTGTGGGATGGCACAGGTAAATTCGGAAATAGCATAACTATGAATCAGGGCATCTATTGGTATTAGGGTACAAGTTGTCTCTCTTTCTCTCTAAAGGTCATGAATATTATATTTGTGCATCGCATTTAATAGTGAATTTATTTGTTAATAGGAAAATTCTTACGTAGAGAAAAAAAAAGTTGAGTGGAAATTATTTGGAACGTAATAGAAAACAGTTAGAAACTATTTTTTTTTTTTTTTTTCAAAGTAAATTCCCAGAAAATAATTGTAAAAATTATGAAACGTAATTTCTTCCGCAATAAAGGCAATTTCTACCCCACATTCTTCAAGGATTCGAAGGAAAAACTATTTATCAACGAAATTGCAACAAATTTTATTGTTTAAAATTAGTTTTTATTAAATTTATTTTTAGTTTTAATAAATTAGTATTATGAATGAGAAATCCCATGAATATTTTAATTTAAATATTAGAGTCCGATTGTCATAAAATAATTTCATTCGTCGACATTGTTATCGTTATATTAAGAATTTAATTCTGCTCACAGAATATTAAACTTGATGACAATATTACAACATTGACCCCCCCGGTAGTGACAATCCCGAAGGTCACAAACAGCTCAATCCCCCACGCCCTCCATAGCCTGCTGTATTCTTCGAATTCATACAGGTATAAATACTCACTCTCGGTTGTACTGTAAAAGCGACCTTTTGGCGCCGTCATTTTGGCATCAAATTAACTCTCGTTGAGGCCATATTATAACAATCAAGATTATTTTGGTGCCAGAAAGTCCTGTTTAATCTGCCCCATTTCTCTTGTCTCCTGTATGTGAACGCAGAGACCAGAATAATTTTATTTGAAAATGTAAAATTGTCACTCTGATCAGTTTTGACAAATTGGGACAACAATAGCTGAGGAATATGAATACGAGAAAGTTACAAAATACGTGGAATTGAGTTCCCTCACAGCCCCTGCTGTCCCTCGTGAACTATTTCCGTGTAAATATGAGAATTTATATTTGACAAAATTTTCGTATGACTTTGCCAACTCAGAGGTATTTTCCTCTGACTTTGTCAGAGGAAAATACCTCCCTGGAGATTTCCAGTTCCAGGACATTTCAGTTTGTAAAATTTCCATCCCTCGGGCTAAAATGCTTGGGAGACTCTACCGTATACTACTCTACATCCTCTGACAACTCTCGGGACACTCCTCTAGGACCCCCTGATGCTATCCGGTCGATAAAATTTTTACTCAAAAATGATTTAGGGGTTGTAAGAAATTATACTCCTAGTCTGAAAGGGAGAGGACGTCGTGAACTATTAAAATATAGCACTTCACGAAGAATGAAAGAGACGATGGCTGGTGTGGGTTGGTACCAGGGATGAGAACCTTCATTCAGTCACAATAGCCAATTTTGACAAATTTTCTAATTCAACTATTTTCCAGTATTTCTTGCAAATTTCATTTTGCCCGTGGACAATTTTCAAAATATAACACGAGAAAGAATCAAAAGATAATGTCTTGGGAGAGGGCGGGGGGGCGGGGGGGGGGGGGGGGCAGTATCAGCGGTATCATGATGTCACTATCTTACAGATTCAGAAAAATATTCATTGGAAAATGTATCCCATTCCAGTCGCCATCTTCAATTTTAATTTGTTTTATTACGAGTATAAAAAAAAAAAATTATTTTTTTAAAAGATTCTCTGTTTATTATCTTCAATTACAATCATTTACAGTGATTCACGACAATGTTAAAATCATTCACACGACATCAATATTCTATTAATTTATCATTCGTCAAATTATTATTATTATTTCGAGTATTGAAATCTTTACACATGATTTATTTATTTATTCGCACTATCGGTTATAGTTATATCGTCGGTATGCACTTTGCTTTTTTCTTTTTTTTTTTTTAAGTCTATTCTCTATGTTTACATTTCTTTTTGAGATCATTAACAGGGTTAAATCGTAAAATTTAAAAAACTTTCTTATCTCGTTCTTATTTACGTTAAGCTCGAATCAATTTATGAGAAGTTACTATGAAGAATGTGGAGCTTCAGTTAAGATAGGCAATGGAGTGCTTTCGTTGGAATGGGCATCTCCTGATCCTTCAGGTGATTCTTCTGGCACAGAAATATTGGTGGTGAAGTCAATCGGAGCTTGAGAGGTATTTGGAGGGTTTTCACTCAGCTGTGGAGTTTCAGTGGGAATAGACAATGTCGTACCTTGGTTGGAGTTGGCGTCATCTCCTACTCCCTGAGATGATTCCTCTAGTGTGAAAGTACCGGTGGGAAATTCGAAGGGAGCTTGAGAAATACTTGGAAAAGTTTCACTCCACTGAGGGGTTTCAGTTGGGAGAGATAAAGTAGTACCTTGGCTGGAATTTACCTCATCTCCTGCTTCCTGAGGTGATTCAGTTGGTGTAAAAGTACTGCTAGCAAATTCTGAGGGAGCTTCAGAGATATTTGGAGCAGTTTCACTCCACTGAGGGGTTTCAGTTGGGAGAGACAGCGTAGTACCTTGGCTGGAATTTACCTCATCTCCTGCTCCCTGAGGTGATTCAGTTGGTATGAAAGTACTGGTGGCCAATTCGGAGGGAGCTTGAGTGACACTTGAAGGAATTTCACTCAGCTCTGGAGTTTCAGTGGGGATATTGGTTGAACCCACCATCTTGCATGGAAGAAAAATTCCAACGTAAAATTTACATCCTCGAGGTAGCATGTTCACCAATTCTTTGGATTGGCTATCTATTGTCGATTGTGTGTTCTTCGCGGATGTACCCGTGACGTAGTATCTGAAACTGATAGATAAAATATCATGCTGTTATTTGCAATATTGAATAATAATCATCCAGTGGAGTAATCAGGGATTAAAAATGGATAGAACAATGTCATGCAGATTATTTTGAGGATATCAAAAAAATTAATAGGCTCAGAGGAAAGTGTCAGAAACCAATTTTCCATAAAGGATAAAAAACCAATTGTGTTTCAATTTAATGTAGTTCTTGGGTTCATTACTTTGGTTGAAATAGCCACTGTTGTTGCTGTATCTGCTGTTGTTGTTGCTGCTGTAGCTGCTGCCCTAACTGGTACTGACTGTTTCCCCCACCGTTGTTGCTGATCCATACCCAAGGAGCAACGTTGAAAAGGCCATTCACAGCCTGATAATTATGCCCCTGATCTCCAGTATTGGCAAAACTACTTTTAACCGTTACATATGAGTTCCCAATAATTGATCCAGGAATAAACGTGGCACTCGCCACCTCATTTGGCTTGTAGGGTCCATGAGAATCACCCTTACCATTTACATTTGATCCTACGTTGATTTTTACGTTGTAAGCTTGATTCAGGGGGAACGTCAAGTAGGCATCACAATGCAATGAAACTGTTAAAAAAAATTTTAATATTGATTATTAAATAATTTAAACTCACTGAGACATTTATTCTCATGATAGGTGAATTTTATTATAATGGTTCTCTTTTTATTTGTTTGAATAACTTGAATAATCAATTTCAAATAACCGAAATCTGGTACATTCTATTGTGGCCGTTGGAGCTCAAATTTTCTAATTATCTTTATAAAATCCCTTATAAATTCTTACGAAAGAATTGCGAGAATGAAAACACACGAAGAGTAACTTTTGAGGGAGAACAGGCCGAGAGAGAAAGAAACTGTATTATCAATGAATAATCGATTCAGAGAATTAACGATTTCTCAATAATTCATTCTATCATTTGAAGAATTTTATAATTACTCTATCAATTAGTAATCAGTAAACAAAATTCCAGTTATTTAGCCTATGTTGTTCGGAATGTCAGATAATCAGAATTTCAAATACTTTTCAAATTATTCAAATTAATAAATATCGAATGATAATTTGTCCTCTGAATCAATCAACTGATTAGTAAAATGTAGACATTTTTGAATGAATATTTAAATTTTTAATTCAATTCTATTTAATCCCTCAAAAATTCAGCTGCACGTTGACGTCGGGGAGGATAAAAATTTTCTTTGTCGTCACAATTAATTTAATGAAAAAATAAAATAGTCGAAACTCACCTATCGAAAATATCGTTAAAATGGGGATGAGATACGCCATTTCGTCTAGTTGTTCTTTCAAAATGTCTCCAAACAGTAGTGTGACTGGTCGTGGGTCAACTTAATTTAAAATGGATAAAAGGTATCTTCGCCTTTTATACTCAACGTGTTGAGGAACAATTTGGGGGAATGGTAAATGTACATGAACGTATATCTATCTATCTGTCTCTCTCAGAGCCTTATCATCGACTCATCGCTGTGGACAGTCTTCAATTTGTCGGTTGCCTGTTGGGGGGGAAAGAGAAGAAAATGGTCTTAGAAATGCTGAGTGCCAATTGGTTTATTTGTTGTGACAACACATTCATTCCAAATGATTCATTATTAGAAATGTTTCCAAGTGAAATTTGTTGAGTCGGCATTTATGAATACTTTACCGACTAGAAAATTCGTATTTCGCAATGAAGACGTCAATCAATTGACTACAATATTCTGTAAATTATCTTGAAAATGAAAAGTTTCAGGGAATAGCATCAGGAAATTTTTTTAACCTCGAAACATATATTTGATTAAAAAATATGAATATATGATATGGATATATGTCTTTATTTTTTTTATATGTTTTATTTGATTTGATATATCCATCTTATTAACTATTAGATCATTCAAATGATGAACACCCTCATGGAGATGGTAAAAACAAGATTGGCGAGGGCGAAAACGAGATTTATTTATTTATTTATTAACTGAGATATATGTCCGAATAGATGTTCTTTCCAAACACTTCCAAGAAATTTTCCTTTTGTACTCAAGTGCCATGTGTCATAAATTCAAAACACCATCAATAACTATGTGCTGTTATTATTCCAATATATATATTTCACGAGTGTGTAAATCGATCATACAATAAAAGTAAACCTAATTGTGCGCAGCTCGTCTCAGAAGAGAAATAAAATCGTGTTTTTCATTTTACTGCTCAACTTGAATTTTCTTCTCATTGGATAATGAGAAATGGGGAATTGGAAGAAATGAGTTTTTTTTTAATTTCTTAAATTGCTCGAAAGATGATCAAACTCATCTTTTTCATTTTTCCCATCTTTTATTAATATTGGTTATAACTTATAATTTTTTTTTTTATTCTTATATCATTTTATTTTATTTCTATTTTCTCTATTTGAATTACAATTTATTAAGTTCAAGAAAATGCTTTAAAGTTAAAAAAAAAGTTCAATTTTTTTTTGTCATCGATGATCATTTCTTCCGTCAGATGGAGAAACCCCAGATGGCGATGATGCAGCTGCGACTGCATAACCGTGTACAACTCGACAAGAACTCATGATTAGCTGGACTTGCATGTAATATTTGGCCAAAAGTGCTCTCGCGCGTAGGCGCAGAATTTGGGTGCAAAATTGTGATTCGTCGGTGCTTGTAGTAGGTCTCCGCCTCCATCAGGCGAAGAGGTAGTTGGGCCGGCAACTGCACCGCCATGTGAGACTTTTTGAGACGGGGCTTGTGGCAGAGGTCCTCCTCCTCCTGACTGACTCGATGATTCACTTCTGTATCTAGAATTGGAGAATAAAATATTTATTTGTTTTTTTTGTCCGGGTTCAACTCCCGGCTGGGGCTGTGTGTTGATTTTGGTCGATGAAAAGTTGCACTCGTCGGGATTCGATCCTGGGTCCTCCGGGTTGGTAGTCCGAGACTCTACCACTGAGCCATCGTAGAACTGTTAGGCTTCTTGTTTTGGATGGGGTATATGAATCGTATTACCCTGTCTCGTTTTAACTCGATATTTGATAATTGATAATTATCGGATTTTCAACGATATTAGTGGGATATATATTGTTGTATATATATATATATTATATATTATTAAATATTTGATAATATATAATTTATTTTTCTGCAATAATAAATCGGATAAATATGTACTTTATAAATATATATTTATAAATCAAATATTTATAAATATAATAATGAATAAATTGTATATTTTCTATCAAATATATTATATTACATATATTATATTATTATCTTATGATTATCATATATTATATATATACCTCGAGAAACACCAAGTTGTGGTCAAAATATTGTAAAATTTAAATTTTTAAAAATATTTAAAAATTAATAATTTTTTTTAAATATTTGGAACTATAAAGGTCTGCCGGCACCACTCCTTGGCCGTATTTGGGCCAAACGATGAAAACCGAGATATGTCCCGCCGATAAATGGCCGATACTTGGGACAACGCCGGTTCCCGACATATGGCTGACCCATATCTATCCAATAATTGGGCCAATTTTCGTTCCGTATTGGCATGCTCCGTCCCGGGCGACACTCGGCCCGATATGTAAGGTATGGCAGTTTCTACCCGGAAAGGAACATTACTGGGACTTATTCCAGAAGGTTGCCATACATTGGGATAGGATTCAACAGGTACCACGTAGGTGCCATGACAATACGATAAACCTGAAAAAAAAACGTTACCTATTGAATAATTCAAACTCACTGAGACGATTTTTTCGATTGCTCGTTCAAGTAACTTGAATAGGTCAGTTCAAACAATTAGAACATGGGGCATTTGGGTGAAGGGCTGTCAATGGGCACCAACTCATTTTCTTAACATCAAGGGAACAGAATTACGAGGGGGTAGGATTGACTGTGAGAAAATCCAAGAATATGACTCACAGGATAAATAAAAATAGCTGATTTGAATTTTAGTATACATATTCTTTTTGTTTTAATTGAAAAAGTGATCATGCATATTAATGAATATTCAATGATCATTTGCCTTCTAAAGCGATCAAATAATGAGCAAAATAATGGTGTATAATTATCTTATATTCGAATTTTATAGAGAAAAATAAATAAAATAATCGAGACTCACCAATCAAGGAAATCACTAGAATAGCGGTGAATGCCATTCCTCTTCTATTTTATTTCGTTCTTATTTCAAAAGTAATGATGGTGTATCAGCACGAAGGAGAGTACAGCTGGTCGTAGATAAATTGAATTGAATGTAAATGAGAAGTTCCTTCAACCTTTTATACTGAACGTGACAACGGAAAAATTAGGGGGAAAACAAAATGTACATTAATATTCCTATCTTTCTCACTCAGAGCTTTGTTATCAAGTAATTGTCGGACATTCCATTTGTATTCATTAATTAGTTGTTTTTGTAGAAATCACGTGTTCTCCGAAATTGTACATTTTTATGAATTGATAACCTGATAAAACAGAAAAATTACGAAAAAAAGTGAATAATTTCAAGTAAAAATTACGTTTCAATCTGTGAAAATTCCTGAAGGGGCGTTTCGTCCCACGATTACAAAACTTCATGTGATTTTTACGAAAATTTTTCTCTCCATGCAGATTTCCTATTTGCTCACCTCTGAAAATGCCCACAAAGGCAATTCAATCAACTGATTCATTGACTCCAACATTTTGTTAATCATCACAAAAATTGGATATTTCAGGAAAAAAACATTGAGAGGATCTCTTTGATGACCATTGGATTTAATTCATGATTTGGAATGATGATTAATAT
The DNA here is from genome assembly GCA_035578325.1 of Coelinius sp. EB29. NCBI lineage: Eukaryota > Metazoa > Arthropoda > Insecta > Hymenoptera > Braconidae > Coelinius > Coelinius sp. EB29. The sequence goes on along the minus strand of JAOZGT010000001.1, from coordinate 1,827,423 downwards.
TTTTAAAAATCATTGAGATATTTTTTTGTGAAATTTTTGAGAAAAAATATTCTGTGATATATTTTCTTGAATTTCATAATCATCGAAAATTTGATACCTGACTCGATGATTTTTTTTTTCTTTTTGTAATGGAATTTATTTCTCCTGTATCGTACCCCTCAAACTCTGATAAAGTAGTTATTTAGATAATTATCCGATGTCTGATACATTGGAATTTTCTAAAACTTCACTAATAGTTTTTTTGAAAGCCAATTATGGATAAGAGAATTGTAATCTTACGATGGAGATAATGGAATAATTACTCAATATGAACTAATGGCAGTAGAAAATTGTTTTTCATGAAAATATTGATAAAAATTGTGAAGATAGTTTGAACAATAAATTGAGAATTGTGATTGCATCATTCACTATTCAATAAAACAAATGTAGCTGAAATTTAAGTACACCTGTCACAATCGATGAGATGAGCCTTCGAATAAAATTCGAAATTAATGGATAATCATCGTGTAAAAATTTCATTGCCAAAGTAAACGGAATATCAATAATGACATTGATAATCAACGAGTGATCCCTACGACGTTGCCTGGAGAGAAGAGATAAGAAAAAATTATGAAAAAATGATTTGGAAAACAATAATCGAAGAAATTTAATTTTTTTTTTCTATCGAATTCTCATGAAAATGTCATTCCATCAATACAGAAATAAACAATGACCAGGACTCGGTGAAAGGGGGTGGAGAGAGAACGAGCATGTCAGTGAAGAAGTGATGATGAGCCTAATCAACCCATGCACATTAGCACATGATTCTCCACATGATTCTCTTCTTAATCTATCTATTAACGCCAGTAATGACTCTCCAAAATTCTCTTTTTTAAAATCACCAGTGATATTCGAATGATCGATTCATTTTAAATCCTACTGAAGAAATATTAATTTACAATAGATAATGATAAAAGTTATATCTATGCCAGAATGCAATCGACTTGAACCATTCTACCAATTCACTACTGATTTGATCTCCATCGTTATCAATTATTTTTATTATATCAATATTAATGCTTCTCTCCTGATTTCTTTATTTTTCACAAGTACATGAATCGATTATGCTAGAAATCGGAGTTTGAACAATGGCCTTGACACCAAACTGAATCATATTATACGTAGCGTTGTCTCGAATGGAAAATCAATCCTCATCTTCCATTAATTATTTCCTTTGCGTCATTGGGGACTGAGTAGTTTTTCTAGTAGTAGTCGTACCACTCGTAAGATTTCTCAAGATATTCAGATGAAGTTGGGGAAGTACTGACTTCTGCATCCACAGCTTTAGCATTATCAACTGCAGCTGCTACTGAGTAACCATTGACATTTCCATCAAAGGCGTTATTCTTATATTCCTGGGGTTGCGAATTCGCTTGGACAGTACTGATAGGGTATGTGCCTGATCCTATAGATACACTTTGAAGTTTGTTGTTCATCGGTGGATAGCCAGGAAAGAGATGAGGCCAGCCATTACATCCCGATCCATTACATTTCGCAGTCGCTTGAGACTCACTAGCGAATTTTTCACTTGACTGCTTGGACTCAGTGTGTAATTCGGTCTGTATGAATGATTTGTCATTTTGGTGGCTGCCAAGATGCGAGCCATTACATCTCGATCCATTACATTTCCCAAACGCTTGAGAGTTACTAGTGGCGTTTTTGCTTGACCTCTGGGACTCAATGTGAGATTCTTCCTGTGTAGATGAACTGCCACGTTACTGGCTGTCAAGATGCGAGCCATTACATCCTGATTCATTAGATTGCCCAGTCGCTTGAGAGTTACCCTTTGTGCGCAGCTCGTCTCAGAAGAGAAATAAAATCGTGTTTTTCATTTTACTGCTCAACTTGAATTTTCTTCTCATTGGATAATGAGAAATGGGGAATTGGAAGAAATGAGTTTTTTTTTAATTTCTTAAATTGCTCGAAAGATGATCAAACTCATCTTTTTCATTTTTCCCATCTTTTATTAATATTGGTTATAATTTATAATTTTTTTTTTTATTCTTATATCATTTTATTTTATTTCTATTTTCTCTATTTGAATTACAATTTATTAAGTTCAAGAAAATGCTTTAAAGTTCAAAAAAATAGTTCAATTTTTTTTTTGTCATCGATGATCATTTCTTCCGTCAGATGGAGAAACCCCAGATGGCAATGATGCAGCTGCGACTGCATAACTGTGTACAACTCGACAAGAACTCATGATTAGCTAGGATTGCATATAATGTTTAGCCAAAAGGCTTTTTGCGGGTAGTTACAGAACGTGGGTGTATAATCGTGATTCGTCGGTGCTTGTAGTAAGTCTTCGTCTCCAGGCGAAGAGGTAGTTGAACCGGCAACTGCAACGTTATGTGAGACTTTTTGAGACGGGGCTTGTGGCAGAGGTCCTCCAGGAAACTCGAATCTAGTTCTTTCCTTGATATCGTCACCTTAATAACAGAGATATGATGGTCATTTACATCTATTTGAGATACCCGATTTTGTACAGAATTACCTGTGATTAATTCATTCTGGACCTCAGATTCATCCTCGTCATCCTCGCGATCCTCGTCATTTCCAGCATCTTGAACTACCTCTACTGCTGCAGATGTACCGAATGTATTGAAGGAACAGCAATTATTCAGCGTACTGTCACACAACTGTGTATCTATACACTCGATATTGATTGGATTGACATTAAGGGGTGGGCTGTATACTGGGTAACCAATTGACTGATGTTCAGTTATCTGAGATTGTTTCTTTGAGGATGACCTTGTGGCTGTGGACTGACTCGATGATTCACTACTCCATCTGGAATTATGGACTTGTGTTCAATATCAAAAAAACGTAAATGAAAAAAAATTGAAAATGATGGGAAAATGTCATGCATATTATTTTGATTATTTTTTCCATTCTGATTTTAGCCAATTAGAGTGGATTATTCGTTGTTACGTAACATATGAGTTAATATAGTTGCAGTGCATATTACCTTGCCCATTGTTGCTGCAGCTTTTCTTGCCATATCTCCATATCTCTTTTTATTGTTTCGTCTATTTCCTGATACCTTTTTTTTATATTTTCGTCTAGTTCCTGGTGCTTTTTTTCCATTAAAACCTGTAGTTTTTTCAGCTCCTCGTTGTAGTTCCGTTGCAATTTTTCCGAGTCTTGTGACCATTTTTGTTGCAATTTCGTTTCATTTTCCTGTCGATGTTTTTGCAGCCGCTTTTCTTCTTCCCGTCTATGTTTTTCCAACTTCTGTACTTGTTCCTTCTTATATTCTTCGAGTCGCAGTTGTTCTTTCTGCCTATATTCTTTCAAATACTGTTGTCTTTTCTGCTGATTTTCTGCTAGCCACTTTTCTTTTTCCTCTTTATTTTGATACCGGTGTTGTTCTCGCTGCTGAAGTTCCGTTATTTTTTTTACTCGTGATTGATCCACTTTTTGATATTCGATATTGTGTTCATCGTTTATGTCTATCAGATTCACAGTACCTTCTTTGATTTCATTCTTCTTAGACTTGACAACATTATTCGTAACCTGACTGCCATCTTGACACCCCCATCCGGTATTTACATATATAAACGGGATATAATTCTGATCATAGGGAATACAAGGGAACGTCGTGTATGCGTTTCCATTAGTGAATCCGACGTTAAGCGAATTAGTATTATCTACATCTCTCTGAGGGGATCCATAAAGAACATTACTGGGACTTATTCCAAAAGATTGCCATACATTGGGATAGGATTGAGCAGGTACCACGTAGGTGCCATGACAATACGATAAACCTGAAAAAAAAAAACGTTACCTATTGAATAATTCAAACTCACTGAGACGATTTTTTCGATTGCTCGTTCAAGTAACTTGAATAGGTCAGTTCAAACAATTAGAACATGGGGCATTTGGGTGAAGGGCTGTCAATGGGTACCAACTGATTTTCTTAACATCAAGGAAACAGAATTACGAAGGGGTTGGATTGACTGTGAGAAAATCCAAGAATATGGCTCACAGGATAAATAAAAATAGCTGATTTGAATTTTAGTATACATATTCTTTTTGTTTTAATTGAAAAAGTGATCATGCATATTAATGAATATTCAATGATCATTTGCCTTCTAAAGCGATCAATTGATGAGCAAAATAATGGTGTATAATTATCTTATATTCGAATTTTATAGAGAAAAATAAATAAAATAATCGAGACTCACCAATCAAGGAAATCACTAGAATAGCGGTGAATGCCATTCCTCTTCTATTTTATTTCGTTCTTATTTCAAAAGTAATGATGGTATATCAGCACGAAGGAGAGTACAGCTGGTCGTAGATAAATTGAATTGAATGTAAATGAGAAGTTCCTTCAACCTTTTATACTGAACGTGACAACGGAAAAATTAGGGGGAAAACAAAATGTACATTAATATTCCTATCTTTCTCACTCAGAGCTTTGTTATCAAGTAATTGCCGGACATTCCATTTGTATTAATTAATTAGTTGTTTTTGTAGAAATCACGTGTTCTCCGAAATTGTACATTTTTATGAATTGATAACCTGATAAAACAGAAAAATTACGAAAAAAAGTGAATAATTTCAAGTAAAAATTACGTTTCAATCTGTGAAAATTCCTGAAGGGGCGTTTCGTCCCACGATTACAAAACTTCATGTGATTTTTACGATAATTTTTCTCTCCATGCAGATTTCCTATTTGCTCACCTCTGAAAATGCCCACAAAGGCAATTCAATCAACTGATTCATTGACTCCAACATTTTGTTAATCATCACAAAAATCGGATATTTCAGGAAAAAAACATTGAGAGGATCTCTTTGATGACTATTGGATTTAATTCATGATTTGGAATGATGATTAATATTTTTAAAAATCATTGAGATATTTTTCTGTGAAATTTTTGAGAAAAAATATTCTGTGATATATTTTCTTAAATTTCATAATCATCGAAAATTTGATACCTGATTCGATGATTTTTTTTTTCTTTTTGTAATGGAATTTATTTCTCCTGTATCGTACCCCTCAAACTCTGATAAAGTAGTTATTCAGATAATTATCCGATGTCTAATATATTGGGATGTTCTAAAACATCACTAATAGTTTCTTTGAAAGCCAATTATGGATAACAGAATTGTAATCTTACGATGGAGATAATGGAATAATTACTCAATATGAACTAATGGCAGTAGAAAATTGTTTTTCATGAAAATATTGATAAAAATTGTGAAGATAGTTTGAACAATAAATTGAGAATTGTGATTGCATCACTCACTATTCAATAAAACAAATGTAGCTGAAATTTAAGTACACCTGTCACAATCGATGAGATGAGCCTTCGAATAAAATTCGAAATTAATGGACAATCATCGTGTAAAAATTTCATTGCCAAAGTAAACGGAATATCAATAATGACATTGATAATCAACGAGTGATCCCTACGGCGTTGCCTGGAGAGAAGAGATAAGAAAAAATTATGAAAAAATGCTTTGGAAAACAATAATCGAAGAAATTTAATTTTTTTTTCTATCGAATTCTCATGAAAATGTCATTCCATCAATGAAGAAATAAACAATGACCAGGACTCGGTGAAAAGGGGTGGAGAGAGAACGAGCGAGTCATGCACTTCATGAAGAAGCGATGATGAGCCCAATTAACCCATTGCACATTAGCACATGATTCTCCACATGATTCTCTTCTTAATCTATCTATTAACGCCAATAATGACTCTCTAAAATTCTTTTTTTTAAAATCATCAGTGATATTCGAATGATCGATTCATTTTAAATCCCACTGAAGAAATATTAATTAACAATAGATAATGATAAAAGTTATATCTATGCCAGAATGCAATCGACTTGAACCATTCTACCAATTCACTACTGATTTGATCTCCATCGTTATCAATTATTTTTATTATATCAATATTAATGCTTCTCTCCTGATTTCTTTATTTTTCACAAGTACATGAATCGATTATGCTAGAAATCGGAGTTTGAACAATGGCCTTGACACCAAACTGAATCATATTATACGTAGCGTTGTCTCGAATGGAAAATCAATCCTCATCTTCCATTAATCATTTCCTTTGCGTCATTGGGGACTGAGTAATTTTCCTAGTAGTAGTCGTACCACTCGTCAGATTTCTCAAGATATTCAGATGAAGTTGGGGAAGTACTGACTTCTGCATCCACAGCTTTAGCATTATCAACTGCAGCTGCTACTGAGTAACCATTGACATTTCCATCAAAGGCGTTATTCTTATATTCCTGGGTTTGCGAATTCGCTTGGACAGTACTGATGGGGTATGTGCCTGATCCTATAGATACACTTTGAAGTTTGTTGTTCATCGGTGGATAGCCAGGAAAGAGATGAGGCCAGCCATTACATCCCGATCCATTACATTTCGCAGTCGCTTGAGACTCACTAGCGAATTTTTCACTTGACTGCTTGGACTCAGTGTGTAATTCGGTCTGTATGAATGATTTGTCATTTTGGTGGCTGCCAAGATGCGAGCCATTACATCTCGATCCATTACATTTCCCAAACGCTTGAGAGTTACTAGTGGAGTTTTTGCTTAACTTCTCGAGCTCAGTATGCAATTCTTCCCGTGTAAATGAACTGCCACTTTGCTGGCTGTTAAGATGCGAGCCATTACATCCCGATCCATTACATTTCGCAGTCACTTGAGACTCATTAGCGAATTTTTCACTTGACTGCTTGGACTCAGTGTGTAATTCGGTCTGTATGAATGATTTGTCATTTTGGTGGCTGCCAAGATGCGAGCCATTACATCTCGATCCATTACATTTCCCAAACGCTTGAGAGTTACTAGTGGAGTTTTTGCTTAACTTCTCGAGCTCAGTATGCAATTCTTCCCGTGTAGATGAACTGCCACGTTGCTGGCTGTCAAGATGCGAGCCATTAGATTCCGATCCATTAGATTGCCCAGTCGTTTGAGAGTTACTAGTGGAGTTTTTGCTTAACTTCTCGAGCTCAGTATGCAATTCTTCCTGTGTAGATGAACTGCCACGTTGCTGGCTGTCAAGATGCGAGCCATTACATTCCGATCCATTAGATTGCCCAGTCGTTTGAGAGTTACTAGTGGAGTTTTTGCTTAACTTCTCGAGCTCAGTATGTAATTCTTCCCGTGTAGATGAACTACCACGTTGCTGGCTGTCAAGATGCGAGCCATTAGATTCCGATCCATTAGATTGCCCAGTCGTTTGAGAGTTACTAGTGGAGTCTTTGCTTAACTTCTCGAGCTCAGTATGCAATTCTTCCTGTGTAGATGAACTGCCACGTTGCTGGCTGTCAAGATGCGAGCCATTAGATTCCGATCCATTAGATTGCCCAGTCGTTTGAGAGTTACTAGTGGAGTTTTTGCTTAACTTCTCGAGCTCAGTATGCAATTCTTCCCGTGTAGATGAACTGCCACGTTGCTGGCTGTCAAGATGCGAGCCATTACATTCCGATCCATTAGATTGCCCAGTCGTTTGAGAGTTACTAGTGGAGTTTTTGCTTAACTTCTCGAGCTCAGTATGCAATTCTTCCCGTGTAGATGAACTGCCACGTTGCTGGCTGTCAAGATGCGAGCCATTAGATTCCGATCCATTAGATTGCCCAGTCGTTTGAGAGTTACTAGTGGAGTTTTTGCTTAACTTCTCGAGCTCAGTATGCAATTCTTCCTGTGTAGATGAACTGCCACGTTGCTGGCTGTCAAGATGCGAGCCATTACATTCCGATCCATTAGATTGCCCAGTCGTTTGAGAGTTACTAGTGGAGTTTTTGCTTAACTTCTCGAGCTCAGTATGTAATTCTTCCCGTGTAGATGAACTACCACGTTGCTGGCTGTCAAGATGCAAGCCATTAGATTCCGATCCATTAGATTGCCAGGTCGTTTGAGAGTTACTAGTGGAGTCTTTGCTTAACTTCTCGAGCTCAGTATGCAATTCTTCCTGTGTAGATGAACTGCCACGTTGCTGGCTGTCAAGATGCGAGCCATTACATTCCGATCCATTAGATTGCCCAGTCGTTTGAGAGTTACTAGTGGAGTTTTTGCTTAACTTCTCGAGCTCAGTATGTAATTCTTCCCGTGTAGATGAATTACCACGTTGCTGGCTGTCAAGATGCGAGCCATTAGATTCCGATCCATTAGATTGCCCAGTCGTTTGAGAGTTACTAGTGGAGTCTTTGCTTAACTTCTCGAGCTCAGTATGCAATTCTTCCTGTGTAGATGAACTGCCACGTTGCTGGCTGTCAAGATGCGAGCCATTAGATTCCGATCCATTAGATTGCCCAGTCGTTTGAGAGTTACTAGTGGAGTTTTTCCTTAACTTCTCGAGCTCAGTATGCAATTCTTCCCGTGTAGATGAACTGCCACGTTGCTGGCTGTCAAGATGCGAGCCATTACATTCCGATCCATTAGTGTGCTCAGTCCCTTGAGACTCACAATCGGAATTTCTGCTTGAACCCTGGCACCCACTGTGAACTTCTGGATTTGATTGAGAACTTCCACACGGGGGAGGAGACAAGTGATTTTTATTAGGGCAACCATTCGATTGATCAAGCTGTGAGCCTTTCAGTACGAATTCACCAGATGGAAAATGAAACCGAGAGCGTTCGTCATGTTGGTCATTCAAGGAGAAGGACAGGTGATCATATCGTTTGTATCCTTTACACTGGAACTTACTCCTGAAGTCTCTGTCTGAACCTTGTGACATACACCCGCGTTTCGCGTTTAACATTGAATCTTCATTCGGGAATGACCCACAAATTTTGTTGAAGTCTCTGAAATTGAACGATGAAACACTATGTAGTTATTTCCGGGATTGAATAATGACTATTCATTGAGGCAAACGGTGATAGAAAATGAATTTAAATCACGGCATCAAATCCTTAGAACATAAAATTCTCAAGTGTTTCGGACAAAATGACAAAACATGCTCATCAGTGGTGAAAAAAATTTTTTACAAAAAAAGTCGTCTGAAGAGAATCTCGACACTTCTTTCTATCGAACGTATTCAATCTCAGTCATATTCAGTCATCTGTGAATCTGCTTCGTACACGGAAAAAAAATATAACGTGGATTGAGAATATTATGAATTGATTGATTTTAGAATTTTCGTTTCGTTGGATCAAAAATTTCAGAATTTTTGAATTAAGATATTTTTTTCTCGACTCACGATTGCATCGTTGAGTTGATAATATTTTTCTGTCCGTACACTTGTCTAGTTCAATTCCATTTTCATTTTTTTAGTTTCTTAGTTTATTACCTGTTAGGCGTTTGGGGCTGTCTGCCGCAGTTGGGATCATTCTTCGAGTTTTCAACTCGTTGCTTCATCTCTTCCCGGGCATTACCTGATCTAGCAGCGTTCACTCGATATGCATCGCAACCTAGATAAACAATGGAAACATCACTTATTTGATACCATATACAATAAATCAAATGTGATGTTTTAATCCGTGCGATTAAACAAAATGAAATATTCAACATAAATTGAAAAAATAAATGAAAATAATCGACTTACCAATCGAAAAAATCGCAAAAATTGCGAAAACGTAATGCAACGTCATTTTTTCCTTTTGCTTTATTCCGTTTTCAATTCAGAATATTTTTTGACAATAATAATAATAATCTAACAGCTCTCATGAAGACGACTGACTGTAAAAAAAATATTCCCGCTCTATATATACCTAAAAATTATAATGAAGGAGTACAATCTGAAAAATCTCTCACCGACACATGCAGATTTTGATAATTTAAAGCGCTAGAGGGTCTTTCAGAGAACCTTTATCTCAAATTTGGGTGTGATTTATGGGTGCTTTCGATAAATCTATAAAAACCAAAAATGTGACTTTGAACGGAAGTGCTACCTCTCTCTCTTACTTGCTCAGAGGCGTATTATCTTATCAATAATATGAGAACATGTCTCTATGATTATGTCCAATGATTCATATGGCCCAAAGGTGAAAAGAGACCATATAATCCTCAATCCTGATCAGCGTAATTGAATTAACTGATTTTGGCTTTTCAATTTCTGGGTTTAGTGAATTAATAAAAGAAATCATATTTGTTATCGTTAAATTCAGAATTTTATTCCGCTCATATCATACTGAACTTGATGAAAATATTATAAAATTGATTGAGAATATTTTCTTCACATTAATTCAGTTATCTTAGCTGTTAATCAATTATTAATTTGTGGATCCACGTGTAATTTGCAAAGACGGAGAAATTAGATTTCTTTAACCGTAGTAGCGGCTGCCGTAGCCTCCATATCCTCCATAAGCTGGGTAATTGCCTCCGTATCCACCCCATCCACCATATCCTCTGTTGCCATATCCACCTGTAGTTTAGAATCAATCAATAAATCATCAAATCGGTATTTCAAAATATCTCAGAGGGAAATTAATCTGGAGACTTTTTTTTCAAACTCAGAATTTTCAAAAAAAAAAAAATTAAACAATAATTACCATAACCGCGTCCATAAGCACCGTAACCTGGATAACCACTGTATCCTCCATATCCCCAGTATCCGCCTCCTCTTCCACCCCAACCGGCAGTGGTGCGTGACTGCGATTGTCCCTGGCCTTGTCCTTGCTCTTGTTCTTCTTGAAATCGAACGAATGGATAAAATGGGGAGAAAGGGATAATGAAAGCTTGAACAAGTTAATAATTCCCCATCGTAACCAGTCAACCAATTGCATGCAGGATTAGTAGCATAGAAAATAAAATTGCAAAGACTCTCATTGGTCTTTTTGACAAAAAAAAATTGTAATGAAAATAGCAAAAGAGAAAAAAAAAATTGGAAAAATTTTAGAATAATAAAAGTAGAAGATTCTTCACATGGAGTAAAAAACTAAAATACCAGAAATAACAGAAACTACTAAAAAAAAAGAGAAATATCAATATTTAAACGACTTACTCTGACTCTCAGCACACACAATGAGCACGAAAATAAGTAGAATACCCCACAGCAGCTTCATATTGCTCTCTTAATTATTCAGAAATCCTCAAACAAGTTTCAAACCGAAACCGAACAAATCTCCAGTGTTACTATCATCCATCAGCAGTTGCAGCTCTTATATACGCAAATCCTTCCACAAATCTTATACGCAAATGGTCAAATTATAATCCTGTCTCATTCTTTCACGTGACTTTTGTCCTGCCCTCCCACAATCGAATGTACTGAGATGAAAAAAAAAATCGATAATAAAAAAGGAAAAAAGGTCAACACAAGACATCTCAACTCGTCTAATGACTCAGAGGGTTCTAATCGCATCGGCTGCAGGTGGTAAGAGGACAACAATTAGAGAATACCCATCACATGTATTTTTTTTTAGCATTCGGAGCACTCTATCCGGGTTTATCTCTGTGTGCCACCAGTGTCCTTGTTAGGCATCATCGATCTTGACAATTCAAGAGAGAAAAATAAAATAAAATTATGCAGTAAATTTACAGAGTTTACGTGTACAGAGCTAATATTAAAGATGTAGTTGTTATGATCGTATGAATTTTTTTAGGATGCAAGATTATCCTGTCAGTGTAACTCTTCATCGGGTATTAATTAAGGGTTTTATGAGGTATAGCAGTATTGATAATAAGAATGTTGAGTTGACGCGATAATTGGATAAGAGGCGTTTAAGTACAAACGATTGGATTATTAACTGTTTGAAAAAATTGATGTCTCTGGTGTAGGTGATAATTGATGGGTGGAATGGACAAATAAATAGTGGTTAAATATCTGTAGCCTTGTTCATTAGAAATATGGGGGGGAATTTACGATATGCAAGGACTTGCATGAAAAAATCCTGAGGTATTGGTAAATGATTTTTATTTTTCTTCAACTGGTGAGGAATAATATTATTGGAATATTGATTCTGTTGTTTTGGTGATATCGGTCATGGTAGTCTAGGGGTGGATAATGTTTCAAAGAGTTCTTGGATTAATATTAAATTTTGGTATTTATGGAGATTTAAGTATAAATTCAAATAAATTAATGGAATTGTGACTCTCTGTATATTGAAAATAATGATGACGTTCATCCAATCATTAGAGAACATTAGTATTAGATTCCAATGTCATAAAAATCTTAATTCATTTCCGGAGAAATCCATTTGGATTATTTGTGAGTCACATCATTAAAATCCCATGAAATGTAGATAATTATATTGATGGAGAATAAATGAATAGTGGTATAAAATAAATCACAATTCGATCTGCTCAAGTCGAGTTTTCCTTATCGCAATTAATTCTGATATCATATGAAAGGAAATAAAAACTTGAGAATTTATAATCATTCTATCGTAAATAAAAACTTGTAAGTGACATTTTTCACTTGTTACGCATGTTTGCAATATCTCGATTATTAAAATAAAAAAAAAAATCATTAAATATCTGAGAAAACATGAAAAATTATCAATAAAATTGATAAAAAAGTGAAATATCCGAAAATAATAATGGCCTTGGTTATGAGCTTATATGTAAATCTCTACAAATGAATATCCAAGTCTTCGTTGAATAGAAAATTATGTTATCTTAATTTGTAAAATTCTAATGATTATACCTTATCGTCAAGGTAATTTTCTAAAAAACACTTAAGAAAATTATCAAGAATGCTTATCACGTGGTTTTCATTCCATAAAACTAATCTCCCAACTGTTCCTCACATTCCCCATATCAATTAAGCACGTGCCCATACTTCTGTAAGGAAAAAGAAAAAGCCTAATTGACTGAGAATTCTTAGAAAAAAAAATGAGATAAGTAAACTCATTATTTATGAATATCTCAATGAGTAAAGGAGCTATAAAAATTTTCAGAGAGACTTTTCTCTACAAAAAATCTAAAAGTCAAATTTTGGTTTTCCACATTTCGTTAATTTTCCCTGACTCACTGGTGTCCACTCCTGGTGCTTGAATAGTACATGAGGAATCAGGAATATTTAATAATAATTTCATTAAAAAATCGTATAATTATGTTTCTCTCGTGCTCTTGTCTTTTTTCAGTGGTCGATCCGACAGAAATTCATCCTCTGAGTCACTCTCAGAATTCGATATTCTTAATATGTAAAGCATTTTTATTTCTTGTTCTTTTGTTTGATCAATTCAATGTTTTAAATCAATTTTTATGAGAATGAACAGAATTGTTCAACTGTTTTGATTGGATTGAGTGCATTCATCCACAAATAATTGAAATAATTCTCTCAGTATTTCGTTGAATTTGGATTAATCCTCTTAATTTCATGGATTAATTGAAAATTTTGACAAATCAATTTTTAGCAAATTCAGGGATTTTATTCTCTATTAATATGAATAAAAAAAATAATTTTACATTCGTGTTATACAATTTGCCAATCTGACAGAGAATTAATATTGGTTCATTAATATTTACAATTTACTTACAAAATTAATTAATAAATAATTTTGTAAAACGAGTATTTTCGCAGTTGACAACATGTCAAATTAATTGTCATTTTTAATTGATTGGAATTGTTGAATGTACATTGAAGGTCATTTTCGAAATTCAATAATTACTCATTCATACATGAAATATCGTGGATAAATTATAAGATTAGTGAGTCACACATAAAAACCTCAGAATTAAGTTTGTTTGGAATATGAAATTGATAGGTTTTGTTGACTATCTAGCTAGCACTTCACCTCCACGTGCACTCAATATTTCCACAAAGAGTAGTACAAATTGAATCGTCTTTTAAAAAACTCCACTGAGAGGCATCTGCCAGTGACCCATCACACTATTACCACTGTACTTTTAAAATTCTTCAAAACAAAAAATAAACTAAAGAAATTACTCTGATTCGTTCCTCAATTATTCGAATATCTCAGTAATGATGGCAATGAGAAAAAATTATCAAGAGACCTTTTTCGTAGCTAATTAAATTTCCCACAAAAAACATTTTGTGATAAATTCACTCAAATCTCTCCATTTCCAAGATATTTCCCCTTTTCTACTTTAAAATTGATGATTAAAAAAATTTAAAGTCCTTTGTTCTGATAAAGATTCTAGAAAAAAACGTTAAACTCTCTAAAATAAGAATCCATACTCCTCATACAATTTATTCTGCTGTGTGATATTGCGCCTGTACTCCTCAAGGACATTGTAGACAGTGGCCCATGCACGATGATGATTATAAATCCCTTGTTTCTCAACTCTCTGCCCCTTCCAAATATCATCCATGTGCTTCGTCTTATAATTAAAGGTATCAAAATTAGTTCTGAAGCCATGCCACCTGTAGAAATTTTCAGCAGTAGCAACACCAGGACTCAGAAAGACATCAACAAAGTAACTCAACTTAACATTTGTAGCACAGATGTTATCATTGAAAATCATGCTCTCATAGACAATTGGAAGTTTACAATAGTCCTCTATCACCTTGTGTCCAGCAATTCTCGTTGTCCCAAGGTACCTGAGACCCTTGTCCTTCATTGGATACCAAAGACCTCTCGTTGGATTCAGAGATCTTCCCATGTGATGAGCCACGAGAGAACTGATGGACCTCCACTGCTCATTTTTGTGAAATATCTCTCCACAGATTGTGTACACTGAAGCCCTCACCATGTCTGCCTTGTGGAATATCTCGTCCTTGGAAAGTTCAATGGAAATATCCACAGAAATGTCGTAGAGACCTGATTGAGATCCACAAACTTCATCCGTTGTTTCTGATGAATTGTCCAAGTTGGAGTCTGTGAGGAGACTGTCATCAGGGTGTAGAACCCAGATCCCAGAGAGTGAGGATGATGTGTTGAAGGAGGCTGACTCATTGTCATGGAGAGAACGGTAGGAGATGGTGGATGATGAGGTGAATGACTCGTTTGCTGACATTTTTGGTTAGTTTTAGTCACGTCAAACACTTAGTTTATCTCAGCTATCAAATAATGAGGGTTTTGACAGTTTTTCTATTATTATTGTGAACCCTGGATTTGTGGAATTCGAATAGGAGAGTTTCTGCACTTGAATGAGGACAGGTAAACTGTTTTTTTTATGGCACAGGGCAGCACTTTTTTGAATTTTTTTATTGTCGTTGGTGTTTTGGAACTTATTCCCTATTTTCGGAAGGAGGGGGGGAATAACCCCTCTGGTGCATTAACTGCGCATGACGTCAGTCGTTGCTATGACAACCACAAGCAACGGATTGGCCATTTTCAATAAAAAAAAAAAATTGCGGGGAAAAAAAAGCACTTCTCCTCACACCACCTCCGTGACACTAGGCAAAAGGACATCACACGAGAAGGCGACTCCATTTATTCTCATCAGTTGTTTACTCGAGAGATAGTGAACAAGGATTATATCATCTAAAAAATCACATTCATTCGTCAGAAAATTGTGAGATTCAATTCATAAAAATGTAAGTTGCTGAATTGATATTTCATATGATCGTGAAATACATTTTATTCAGTAAAATCCGACTTTTAGTTCAGTGCGGGAGGGGATTTTTGGGTAAACAAAATGTCCGACCATTTTTGTCATAAGAAATATTGCATTTTCTCGTATTTAATTAGAAATATTCTCGTTATTTATTACGGAAAATTCATTCATTCAGAGTAAAAAAAAAATTTATTTCGGTTTTATTTTTTTGACAATGACATACTCTCATACAAACACGTAATATGTCTATTGGCATGCTCATCCCATCGTTTCTATGTGATTTTTTTAATTTTCATAAATGGAGAAAAGAAAGGAAATTCTACTGGGTTCGATTAATTTGTTATATCAATGAGAATAAATATAGAGGAAAAAAATAATGGAAAAATTCCGTTGGGGGGAGGGGGGATCATCTACGTCAATAGTTCAGATGGTCCAAATGGCACCATCAGCAGTTCTTGATTTTGAAATCCTCTAAAAGAATGAAAATGTCCGAAAATTGATTATTCTGATGTAAAAAATGTATATTCACTTTTCAGATGAATCAGCAGCACGACTCAACTCTCGACTTGACCCTCGATACCTCTTGCGTAGAGAAGCACTTGACTCCTCATGTGGACAAAGCAGTCTCTGTGATTGGTCTAGTTGAGAAAGAGAGAAAATTGTACAAAAACCAAGCCAAGGACTACAAACGAAGGATCCAAGAGTTAGAGTTGCAACTGGCTGAGGCACGAGAGACACAAGCTAAGATGAAGACAAAACTCTCTAATATTACAGAGAGTCGTAATGCAATCAGAGAGCAATTGGCCTCGAGTTTACTCATTCAGGAAGCCCTGGAACGAGACAAAAATGAACTGAGAGAAACAATAATGAAGCTGCATTCAAGGACAACATCATTGTGGAGAAATATCCCAGATCTTCTTAAAAGAACTGCAAAGAACTCTGGGGATGACGAGTGTGAGGTTGAATCAAGTGTCAAGGAGGAAGAATTGACTATGGATGCCTCAGATCCATCAAATGGTGAAGAAACTCCCTTAGATGGAACAATGGAGACTTCAATGATTTATTACAGTCCAGATGGTCGATAAACTCTTCATTATTATATTTTTTTAACTTTTTCTCTTTTTCCTTCATGAAATATTCTTTCATTGTATCGATTAATACACAATAAAAATTGACTTTTGCATTGATTTTACTTTTTTCATTTGATGAAAAAACAATGTGAGATTATCCTTGGATGAATCAATCATTTCTCGGGTGGATGGAACCACTTTTCCTCACCCATTATCACAATTATGAAATAGGGATAGGGAGTTGAATACAGAACACAAGCATAATTATCAATTCAAAAATATATTATTTATGACAAATGACAGAGGAAAAAATTTTAAATGAATGAAAATCATAAACTTTCAACGCAAAATGATGAGAGACATTGTTGAATCAGAGAATAATATTAATTTCAAGTTGTCGAGATTTTCCAAACATTTGACCACAATTTCCACCATTTTATCATGTAATCTCAAGTTTAATTAAGACGAGAATAATGTTTTAATGGCGATGAATGATAATAATTATAACTTGATGAATTTATCTTGGAAAATATTAAAAAAGAAAAAAAAATTTGAAATACAAATTTTCGGAATATTTCTTCACTTTCTCCATGTTTCTAATTTAAATATTTAATATTTATCCTTTTTGAAAGAATCCCAACAGAAAAACGATGATAATCGAATGGTCAAATGGATAAATCTTGTTATAATAATTGGAGAATCTATTTTTCTTCACACCACTCGTTCTCTTTGCGAACTTGCTCTTCCTCAGCAGCTGTGAAATCATTCTTAATGTTGAATGTTTTGCGAATTTCCTCTGGGGTCTTGCCCTTGATCATGTTGGCAACGGTCTTGCAAGTAACGTCCAACAGACCCTTGATATCCAGATAATTGGCTGAGAGGATCAGCTCGAAGAGTGTGCCCTGATCAACCTGAAGCACGTGAATAAAATAATGAAATAATCAGAAAATTACAAGAATTGCACGAAGAGAGAGAAAAATTGTTTTTAATTACGAAAATATTTCTTGATGAGAATAAAATAATATTTTAATCGTCTTTTATTCTGTTCATGTCGATGATTCAAATTCTCAGAACGTAAAATTTTTAATTATTTATTGACCTTGAGGAAATCAGCGTCCCAAGAGCTGATGTCATCAGTCCTCTTCTCTTTATTTTCATCCTCCTCTGGTAGTGGTGGATCGTCCTTGTGGTGGGTAGCCCACTGGATCACCTTCTTGAGGATAGATGAGGTGACGTTTGGCAGTGGGACGACCTCTTCATCATCCTCACTTGTACCAAGATCCTCAAGCATAGTCTTAATTGTCATTGAGCATTTAGCAATCTCAACGTCGACATCGAAAATGTCACCATCAGAACTCTTGAGCTTGATTATTGCCATCTGGATTAACAAAAAATTAAAAAAACGTTGGAGAGAGAATTTCACCTTTTTTCGACCAATTTCCCAGCTTTTTTCATAAATAATTATTTCAAAATTTTGTAGAGAGATAGAACCACGAATTTTCTCAAAAATGTAAAACTGTCATGGCCACTGAAAATCAAGGCTGACCGTTTATTCATTGTGCATCATTGCGTTTCGAATTTTCAATGTTTTTAAGTAATTTCTGACGAATTCAATACATTTTATTGAATGCTCTTACCTTGAATTAATTTAATTCAGTCCTGAGAAAACGCAAAGTGATGAATTGTACGAAAAAGTTTGATTTTAGTTTGATTCTTTTGCTATTATTACTTGGACGCCCCGAAAAGTTGTGCCGTTGTGCCGGTGTCGTCGTTTCGTCGGGGCCTTGTCACTCCTGTTCCGAATGATCCGTTTGGTTCCATTCCTCGTTCCCTGATGTACAAAAACATGAGTCTTCACGATTTTGAAATAATTAGGATCAGTTTAATTAATTATGTCATCGAATTTAGTCGAGAAAATTAATTTAAAATTAAATATGTTGTGAATATTTATTAATTTATGACGAAAAAAATCTCCCGCGATTTTATAAGTTCCGGATTCAATCCGACGAAAATTTTAAATTTCGATCAAGAGGTGAGAAATAAATAATAAATAAATAATAATAAATGAATAATGGTTGGGTCCATCAACAAATCTGAAATCTCCCGCCGTCGAACTGTTCAAACATGAGCAATCCCGTTTTTACCGACCAACCATGAATACCGACACAAGATGCCTCTGGAGGGAAGATATTTTTGTGTATTTTTATTTTTGACAGTACCAAATGGCTTACACTTGTCAAAAATCACAATTATTGACAAAAATATCCGTTCACTGTATTAGGATAATAATTGTCAGTTGTGGCAGAGGAGAAATCTCCACGTAAGTAGATGAAATTGTGTATGGGATCATTAGTAATAGGATTCTGATTAAACATAACCCTATGTCGAATACGTGAGAGTTGTCAGAAGGCCAAACAGTTTGTCCAGTTTTTTATTTTCCAAAAAATTAATAAATAGAATATTTCGAGAGATGCTATCAATTTTTCCGTCAATATTTATTATTTAATGATTGAAAAAATCAATCAGAAATGTTTAGAAAAATAATTAAAAATTAATTTGTTGGAACGATTGATAGTAACCGAATTATAAATTTTTCAGATGAATTGGAAAGATGAGAGATACACATTCTCCGTCGACTGAGGATGATGGAAGGACTCGAAAGCGTAGAAAGATTCATAGAAATCAAGAAATCCTAGAAATCAAGTTTTCAAAGGAGAGCAACGGAAATGAACGAAGCATCAAAGAACTGCGGAGAGAAAATGCAAATTTGGGGGATGATCTTGCACGTATGACGTACAAACGTGCAGAAAGTGAATTGAAATTAAAAACTGCGGAAAAAGAGCTAGACCGTCAGAGGATTGAGCTTGAAGAAGCAAGAGTTGAGATTGAGAAATTAAAATCACAGAGAACATCTTGCTTGAAAGAAAACCGAGAGCTTCGGTCGAAGGCAAAACGTGTAGATAGGCTTGAAAAAGAATTGGAATCCCTGAGAACCTCAAACGAACACCAGGAGACAATTTCAACCCAGGAGATACTGGAAATTGCGGAAGGTTTGGGACAAAAACTCGCATCACTCAGAGGTAAATATACAGAGTTGAAATTGAAGGTGGAGGAATATGAATCTATCAAACCTGGAGTGACACCAGCAGCTCTCAAAGATGAGTATCATCATCTTGTCCAGGTGAATGCAGATATTAAAGCTCAACTTGATGTTTTGAGGAGAGAAAGAGATGAGTTACGAAAAATTCATGTGAAAGGTGGCAAAAGGACAACGAATAAGGACAGAAATGCTGGAACATCAAGCTCAGCTCGTCATCAGTCCACTTCAGATTCAAATGATGATCGAGATAATGATGTTGACAGCCCAATTGACATCGAGCAGGAAAAGCGAAATCTTCGAGTCAGGTTTGAAGGATATTATGCTCTTGTTTCTGATGCCAAATACTTTGAAATTGATTGGGAAAAATATTATAAACATAACCATAGCTTTGGATATTCTTGCAATAAATGTCGAAAGGAATTCATCAGTCTGTGCTACATGAAGGATCATATATGGTGTGAACATTATGGAGGAAGCTTCAAATGTTTTTATTGCAAAGATTCGTCCCAGGAATTTACATGTAGAGTTCGTTTCAAAAATCATATGAAAAGGAAACATTTGAATGTATATTAGTGTCATAAAATGCATGAGGAGTTACTTTATTTTTTATTTTTGCTAATAAATTATCACAAAAAATCGAATTTTTCCTTCATTCAAAATCATCTTTTGGTACTTTTTAAAATTCTTAGCTGTCGACGATGATTTCGTTCAGACGATGATCTCTAATATTCGAAATTTGCGGTCATCGATAAATGGAGAAGAGAAAGAATGCGCACTTGTTTGCGCATCATGTGATACGCGTCTATCTTTCATTAGAAGACGTATGATTTTCTCGAGAACTGAAAAAAAGAGTAAATTTTATATTTCATCATCTCTCGATTCCAATAAAGAATTATAATTGAAATAGAACATCAGAGAAATTGATTCTCATGAGTATTCAGGTGAGTTGAAGAAATTGAATGCAAAATGTTAATATGACTGAATTGTAGAGGTTAGAAATAATTTCAGATGTCTTCGTGAATTCAAGATTATGTCGTACCTGCAAAGCAGCAAAATCTAGACGAGAATAATTCACTGATTCGTGAATGAGAGAAAATTCATAAGACCACACTAGAGTTCAATTTTGCATGATGAGAGAGGAAATTGAAGGAGCTCTCCAGGAGGCGCAAGAGAGAATAGAGAAAAATAATCAAGAATTCCAAGGACTTCCCGGATCTGACATGGTTCAAATGAGGATTAGAACAAAGGAAAAAATCATGAATTATCTGATGAAAAACGCTGGAAAAATCCAGAAAAATGAGGTGAAAGACGCAGTAGAAGAGACAGAGGTCAAAATTGATCTTCATGATACTGAACTCGAGTCAAAGAAGATGAAAATTGAGAAGTTTAATTCAGAGGGGGATTGTAAGGAAGAAAAACTTTTACTGGAAACATCACGTCTCCACGAGCTCGAAGAAGAATTGCGATTAGCGAAGGAGATTATTTCAATCCTCAGTGCAGCTGTGAAGAGAAAAGTACTCCTGGAAGAGCGAATATCCAGCATGCAGAGGAGATTACATAGTAATGGAGATGAGCAGTTGGTGAAAATGTTGCAGAGAAAATTTGATGAATTATCTTCAGGAAGTCGGAAATTTTGGTCAAAGGAGAGTGGAGCTTTATCATCAGCTCTGGCGAATGAGATGTCTCGTCTCGAACGAGCAGCTGAAAACTCTTGTCGCCTCGAGCAGGAGAAAAATATTCTGGAGAGTCAGGCAACAGTGGATAAACAGTCAATAAAAGAGCTAAAATCAAGTCTAGAGATTGTTGAAGACACTATTCGCAAGTTACATGAAGAAAAGGCTGAGATGTTGGAGGACAACATCGAGTTGAAACGAAGGAAAATTGAAGTGTTGAATGAAAACACTAGATTAACAGAATTAATGGCTCTTCGGGCTGCAGAGAATGAGTCAAACGTAAATACTGCAGAGAAAAGGATGATCGAAGCAGCTGAAAACTCTTGTCGCCTCGAGCAGGAGAAAAATATTCTGGAGAGTCAGGCAGCAGTGGATAAACAGTCAATAAAAGAGCTAAAATCAAGTCTAGAGATGGCTGAAGACACTATCCGCAAGTTACATGAAGAAAAGGCTGAGATGTTGGAGGAAAATATCGAGCTGAAACGAAGGAAAATCGAATTGTTGAATAAAAACACAAGACTAACAGAATTAATGGCTCTTCGGGCTGCAGAGAGTGATTCAAACCTAAAGACTGCAGAGAAAAAGATCATCGAGCTGCAAGACAAGTTGGAGTTGATTCCAAAATTACGAAAAGACATGGAGCTTCAAACAATCGAACTTATAGAAGCAAATGTGACTATCGACGAATTGACAGCGCAGAGTACATGTCTTTTGGAGGAATATCAGAAACTTTTTTCGAAAGTAGAATGTCTGAATAAAGTTGAAAAAGACCAGAAATTTATAGAAGTTGCTGCTCCACGCTGCGATAATCATTTAGAGAGTAGAATAACGTTCCTGGAAGGCAAGTGTGAGCAATTGATTCTGAAAGTTGAGGAGTATGAATCAATAGAAAAGGGAGTGACACCAGCAGCTCTGAATATCTCCTATCATCAGCTCGTCCAGGAGAATAAAGATGTAAAGGTTCAACTTGATGCTTTGAGGAGAGAAAGAGATGAATTGTTGAGAAATAATACAGGAGGAGAGCAGACGGTAATGAATATGGAAGAAAATGCTGAAACATTGGATTCAGATCAGCATCAGTCAACTTCAGATTTAAATCCTAAGGATGAGTCTCTCTTGCAGCAGAATCATGAGAATAAGTTGTCCTCCAAAGCAATTGTGATTGATAATAATGATCCTCGTGATACAATTGAAACTGTATCTCTCGAGCCTGAGAAATACTTTGTTCTAGCTTCTGATGTTAATTTCTTGAAGCTCATTTGGAAGAAAATGTGAATTCCTCTATCGTCATACACGTTATTGTTGAAAAGTATCGAATATATTTACTTAAAAAAAAAAACAGTGTTTCTCATCATAAATTCTAAACAATAAATCCGCAACAAATCTGCCAATCTGCATTAATAAATAATTTAAGAAAAAAAAAAAAAAAAAAACACGAATCACCTAAAATTTCTATTGACTCTGAATATCAGTTCTAGAATATGAAAAATTCAATTCCATAATTTCCCCTTTTGCGCATTTATGAGTCACAGGGGAAGAAAGAGAGAGAGAGAGAGGTCCCTCTTCGTGAACAATCCATAGAGCCGCCATTGTTGCATTGTGAGACATTGTGTTGTATGTTAGACCTGTTATATGTTAATTACGCATCCTGAGAATAAATTATACTGACAACAGTATTTATTTCAACATTTATTATTAGTGACTAATGATAGGAACATAAAAGTAAGTCGAAGGAATTGCATATGAGATTGAATTATTGAATAAACCCTGATTTTAGACAACTTAACCTTTTATTCAACAAGTGCATCAAAAATATCTAGAGGCTCTAATAAATTTTTCAATACTTTCTTTCCACAAATGAATTAATTCAGCAGAAATATTGAGTCATGTCGTCTTTTTTGATTACATAAATAATTAAATATTGTTAAATTGAAATTGATTCACTCAAATTCTGAATTGCATGAAACATTGATTCCTAAGAGACAAAATTATAAACCTTTCAGATGAATCCAATGAATTGGGAATATTCAAGATCACTATTGTCAACTGAGGACTGTGGAACCCCGGAGAAGCGTCGAAAGCTGGATCCAACTCGATCTTTTGTTGACAACTCTTGTTGTCTGAGAGAAATCAATCAAGAAGTATTGAATGAGTCAGGAAAGGAGAAGAATATTTTGGAGGAGCAGACAGCTGTGGATCCTTCTTTGGAGTTGCCTGAAATTCCAAAGGAAATCACTGAGATAAATCGACAGAATGTAAAATTATCGACTGAGAACGCTCAACTGAAAGAACTCATGATTCATCAGGCTAGAGAACACGAGACAGAGCGAACCACTGCACAAAAGAAGATTATCGAGTTGGAAGACAAGTTGAAGTCAAATTCATTGTCACTGAAGGACATCGACTTCATAAGGATTCAACTTGAAAAAGCAAAAGCCATCATCGAGAAGTTGACATCACAGAATACATCTCTTTTGGAGGAAAACAAGAAACTTCTTTCAAAGGTAACACGTGTAAATATACGTGCACGTTCACTTAAAGAAGAGCTGAATTCCTCGAGTGGCACTGCTTCACTGCAGGAGGAAGCTCCAACACAGGATCATTATTGTGAAAATGTTGAGAACCTGAGGCAGCAAGTGACAGCACTGAAAGCCAAATGTGATGAATTAACTTTGAAAATTCTTGATTATATGAAATCAGCAGGTTCGAGAGGAGAAGATCATAATCTTATCCAGGATCCAAGTTCAGATGAACTCACAGATGTTAATCAGGATCATGAGCCTCCCTTGGGACAAAGGGTTGAGGGAGAACCTGATGGCATAGTTGAGAGAGTAACTGAGATGGAACAAGGAGAGCAAAGTTGTTGTCATCTTATACAGGATCCAAGTCCAGATCAATTCACTCCAGATGATAAGGATGAGTCTTCTCCAGGGCAAAGTGTTGAGGATGATCCTGTTGGCACAGTTGAGAAAGTAGCTGAGAGGGAACAAGAAGAGCAACATCGTAATAATTTTACTCAGGATCCAAGCTCCGATCAATTCACTCCAGATGATAAGGATGAGTCTTCTCCAGGGCAAAGTGTTGAGGATGATCCTGTTGGCACAGTTGAGGGTGAAATTGAGACAGAACCAGGAGAGCAGAGTCACTATCATCTCGTCCAGGATCCAAGCTCAGATAAACTCACTTCAGATGCAAATGACAAGGATTTGTCTCTCTCAGGGGCACCTGTTGAGGATGATCCTGTTGGCATTGTTGGGGGTATAATTGAGATAGAACCAGGAGAGCAGAGTCACTATCATCTCACCCAGGATCCAAGCTCAGATAAACTCACTTCAGATGCAAATGACAAGGATTTGTCTCTCTCAGGGGCACCTGTTGAGGATGATCCTGTTGGCATTGTTGGGGGTATAATTGAGATAGAACCAGGAGAGCAGAGTCACTATCATCTCATCCAGGATCCAAGCTCAGATAAACTCACTTCAGATGCAAATGACAAGGATTTGTCTCTCTCAGGGGCACCTGTTGAGGATGATCCTGTTGGCATTGTTGGGGGTGAAATTGAGACAGAACCAGGAGAGCAGAGTCACTATCATCTCATCCAAGATCCAAGCTCAGATAAACTCACTCAGAATGAGTCTTCCTCAGAAAAAAATATTGATGATGATCCTGATGGCACAATTGGAAGGGAAACGCAAAAGCAAAATCTTCGAATTACAGTTGGAAGGCACGAGTATCTAGTTTCTGATGCAAAATTCTTCGATATTAATTGGAAGGAAGAATACACCACCAACTATGGTGGAAGTAAAAAAATGAAGTGCAAAAGATGTCCAAAGCAATCAGCCAATCAGCACTACTTACAGGATCATATATGGAGTGAACATTATGGAGAGAATTTTCAATGTGCCTATTGTGAGGATCATTCAAAGAACTACGCACTCAGAGCCAATCTCAGAAGGCACGTGCACAAATATCATCCAGAGGTGTGTCAGTGCGCGAAATGAAAAACTAATCAGTTTATTTCACATTTTTCTCATCACAGGTGTTTCATTTTTTTTCTTCATTATAATGTCACGATTGCAACTCGTTATCACAATCACATTTAATTTTCTTTAATAAATAATCTTTCATGGAAACAAACACGTGTGAGAAAATTTAATAGAGAATTCTAGTGAAATTCTATTCCATTTCTATTAAACGTTCTATCAATTTTTTTTCAATTATTATTGGAAAAAATGTTCAATAAAGATATTTAAGGATGTTAGTGTGCAGTCAGAGAGTGTTTGAAAAATGCAGCCAAAATTCCCAAAATTTTTTGACATATTCTTTGCTTTTTTTAAAAACCGTGTGCAAAGTTTCAAATTTTTCGCGAGCGTAAATGAAATGTTATGAATTTTCGAAAAAATGCTATTTAACACGGAGTCTTATGGGAATTCAGAAAAAAAATTCAAAAGCAATGAAAAAATGCAGCCAATGTCACGAAAATTTGCACACGCGTAAAATGTTCATAAATGGACATAAGAAAAAAATTTCATTCCGATTGCGAGCATTGTTTAAGCAAATTTTTTAAAAAACTCGCAAAAATCAGAATTTCAGCGCGCGCAGCTCGGAATAGCGACAACGTCGTAACAACCAACTGAATGGGGGTAAGCGCGGTCTATTCAAACGCATCCAATGAGAGAGCAACTCAGATGCGCACATCAACACTGCGCACGTCAGTACTGCTAACGTCTACAACCAAAATAATTTCTCTGTTGCCACGTTTTCCACTCACATGAATAATTTATCATTAATAATAAAAACGAGTTGCAAAAAATATTTAACCCCTGCAATGTGTAGAGGAAAAATTCTAAAGCTATAGAAAAAATCTATTTGACTATAAAACACTCCGAAAATGGGTTAATTATCCAATTGAAAAGTTGAAATTTTTTTGTTCAAGGATTGGATTTTTCAGAAAGAACAATAGATTCCCCTGCGTCCCACCGCCTACATGCCAACTGCACACTAACATCGTTAATAAGAAAAAAAAAAATTAGATTTCGATTTTCCTATAAAATTTTCTCAGTATGAATTTTCCAAGTTCTTCTGCTGGGATTTTTTAATTAAAATAAAAAACTTATTCTAAGAGAATTCTATAATTTTGAGAGAATAAATTTTATAGAAAAAACTAAACTTTATTGATTTTTATTCTGAAATTCATCTCAAAAAATTTTATCATCTTCTTTTTAAATTTATTGTTGCTCCTCGAAGGAAATTTTTAATAAACAAACTGCAATTTTTTTTGACGTATCAAAATACATTTTGATTTCCTTCGATTTATCTAAAAATTCTATCCCGAAGAATTCTCAAATCTGTCGCGCTAGGTGCATTGATGACTAGCGAGAGGTGGCGCCCGTGACCACCACCAACTCGAATGAAGATAATATTTCACATCCCTCACGCGCATTCGTGTGCGCAGGAAATGGCGAGACATGTGTTCACATTGTTGAATTGTTGATGTTGGAGAAGTGAAGAAAAATAGTCAATACAGGATTTCATCGTCTCTCAGATACGCCAGAGAGTGATAATTGAGACAAAAAATTTGAGTGATTGATCTTAAAAAGTTTACATACACAAATACAAAGGTGAGTTGAGGGGATTTAATATAAAATGTAAATACGGTTGAACTGGGGAGGTTAGACATGTGGTAATTGTTGATGGAGTAACAATGGAAAATGGAAATTTACAGATGCCCGAGAATAACACTGATATCCCACCTTTTTCATCAACTGAGGACCACGTGGTACCTGCAAAGCCCCAAAAATTGAACACAAATAGCTCATTCACCAGTGAATTTTCTACTACAAATCCTGATGTGTATTCATCGAGAAAACTCATGGAAATTCGCATGAAATTACGTCAAACTAAAGCCACTCGAGCCCGTTTTCACAAGATGATTGTGAAAGTTGAAAAAGATCTTGATGAGGAGGAGAGGAATCTGGAGATTGAATTGAAAGCTCATCTGGAGACGGTGCCGAGGTCTTCACAACAGATTCAGGAATCCCAGGCATCTCCTGCCCCAGACATGTCACAAATGAAAATTGGAACGAAAGAGAGAATTATGAATTTGTTGACCAATGCTGCTAGGACGATTCCTACCACCTCTGATGATATTCCAACATCTCCAAGTGTTCTGAAAGCTATACAGGAAAAGGTTGACCTCGATGATACTGAGCTTGAAGCAGTTGAGAGGAAAAATCGTGAGTTGAATACTGGGAGAGCTTGCCAGGAGGAAAAAAAAGTACTTCTATCGAGGGCAGCCCGTGCTAATGAGCTTGAAGAAGAATTGGAAACAGCTAAAGAAATTATTGCAAATCTCAGTGCAGCTGTGAAGGGAAAACTATTTCTAGCAGAGAAAATATCTAGCACGCAAAGGATATTAGACGATGCAGAGAAAGCTGATCCACGTGTGTCAGGAAATAGTGGAAAAAAGAAGTCGATGAAAGAATTGGATTTATGCCTGATGAAGGCCAGTGAATTTATGATGAAATTGCCTGAAAATAATTCCCAGATGTCACAGGAAAATGCTGAAATAAGACGAATAAATGGTAATCTCTTGGCTGAAAATTTTCAACTGAAAGAACGTATGACAGATATGGAACATCAGATTATGGAACTTGATAAAGACCTCAAATCTATGAAAAATACTAATTCACGACTGAAGGTTGGTGGAAGGGGTTTGGAGCCAAAAGTAGCATTAATGAGGATCAAACGTGATAAATTCTCTCTGAAAGTTACGGAGGATGTAACAGAAACGTGTCATCAATCTATCCAGAAGATTGGAGATGTGAAGACGAGGAATATAAAGAGAAAGGCTGGAAAATTGAGGGCAGATAAGCAGGAATTGACTCCAGATTCACATGGTGAGATTGATTCTGATGATAAAATTAAAAGTGTACCTGAGAAGAAACGAAGAAAACAGGAACTTCGAACCAAGTTTGGCGGAAACTGGATTTTAGTCTCTGACTCGAAATACTTTGAGATTAATTGGACTAAACACTGGGATTTGTTCAGAGGTTTCTATCGCTGCAAAAGATGTCCAAAGCAGTACAGGAATATGAATGATATGAAAGATCATGTGTGGTCTGAACACTTTGGGGAGAGATTTCAATGTCCTTTATGTAAAGACTCTTCCAAAAGGTACTCATGGCAGAAAAATATTGTTCATCATATACATACCGATCATTCCGACAAATGTAATTGCAGAAAATGTCGATGCCAATGAATGATCACATTTTTTTTCCCCCTTTTGATTTTTCAAATCGAATTATGTTTGATTTGATCTTTAAAATAATTATCGATTGTTTTAATCTAATTTTATGATAAATTCACAAGGTTTCGAATTATTTTAAATATCCTTTTAGCTATGAAATTCGACATATTGTATGACATATTTTATTGAAATTAACTCGACTTTTACTGAAATTAATGAGCATGGGTGAATTTTATTTACAGACATAGACTCTTTGTCTTGGTAATTAAACATAAAAAGTCGATTTTTTTAATTTTATGAAAAAGGGAGAGCATTTGAATTTTTTCTGTACTCATTTGAACTTTGTATTTGTGTGAATAAAAACAATTTTTTCATTATTCTGAATAATTTCAATTTTTTTCAACTAGTCATCCCCCCACAACCTTCAGGCAGGATTCATCGTATTGAAAAAAAAAGATGATGAAGAGAAAGCATCCAGAGATGTGAGTTTGTCTATTCAATTTCATCATTTCGAGATGAAATTAATTTTTATTAACAATAAACTCATTAAGAAATAATAAAAATACTTGTAAAAAATTTCTGAGATATAGTTATTTTTCGAAAAATCGTTTTTTCTCAATATCTCAAAAACTATCCAACCGATTCATTTTTTATCTTTTTCTTTTCCTCAAAATATTCTTCACCAAAATATCTATCGATATCAATAAAAACATTTTATTGCTCTCTATCAGTTTTTTTTGCTAAAAATCAATTTTTGCATGATTGAGAATTTCCATTAAATTGAATAAAAATAATTGAATCAATTGAAATTGAAAATTAGTCACCTCTGGACATGGAATTATATTAGCGAAAATAGAAGGATACAGTGCTAAAACCAAACTTTTTATTGAGACGAAGGGCAACAATATTCTCTCCTTTTCATTCTGGCCTACAGAAATATCACTACATCGTGAAAAAGACCCCCCTCTTGATGAAATTGCCACCACGCAGATATCCCAGTTGACTTTGAAGAGAGAGGCGCGGATTCGCACGCGCATTTGTATGCGCATGACGTCACATCAATCCAGTAATGGCGGACGTTGTGTAGTTCAGTGTTGATCTCGTGATCTCGTGATACAATAATATAACCAGAAATAATATTACAAACACTAAACACCAGGTTTAATTCACTGTTGGATACAGTGGATAGGAAAAACAGATTATTTGAGACGGATAAAATTATCACAATTTCTTCATGGAAATCCTAACGGTGAGTGTCAAAAATTCTCAACAAAATATTAAAATTGTCAAATTCAGAAGGTTATAGATAATTTTTTCAAATAGAGTAACATTGAATGATAAATTTTCAGATGGATGAGAGTGAAATTGATGCTCTCCTGTCTCAATCAACTGAAAATAACGAAGTGCCTTCAAAACGTAGAAAACTCGATCCAATCAACACCTCACCCAACAATCCTCCAGACAATAATTCAAAACGTTTATCTGCATTCGATCGTATTCTCCTTGCAAGACAATTGACAACTCTTCGTACAAAATTATCTGAAACTAAAGTCAATGCAGTACGAATTCGCTTAATGAGAGAAGAGATGGAGGAATTTTTTGAGCAAGAGGAGAATAGGTTAGATGAGCAGGCACGAGTGGAGGAAGAGGATATAGAGAAATTGGAAGTGAGTTTGGAGACAGGGGTAAAAAGTGAATTGAAGAGTTTAAAATCACAGACAACAACTGAGCCTGAAATTGTTTCTATTGAGAATAGAGTGAAGGAGAAAATTGATAAATGTTTTAGAGAAAATGTGAAAATCAGTGACCAAGTTATCTCTTCGAGATCTGTGAAAAATCGAGCAAATTTGAAATCCCAGGGGACTCAAACAACTTTAAAATACCAGGAGACTTCAACAACTTTAAAACTTCAGGCGACTCCGGCATTATTAAAACTCCAGCAGACTCCAGCACCAATTAAAACTGAGGAGACTTCGATACATTTGAAATCTCAAAATACTTCAACGACTTTAAAACTCCAGCAGATTCCAACACCTTTAAAAACCCAGCAGATTTTAATACCTGTAAAAGCCCAGCAGATTGTAACGCCTTTGAGACCCCAGGAGACTAAAACAACATTAAAACTCCAGCAGATTTCAACACCTTTAAAAACCCAACAAATTGTGACACCTTTGAGACCTCAGGAGAGTAAAACACCTTTAAAACTTCAGCAGATTCCAACACCTCTAAAAACACAGCAGATTTTGATACCTTTAAAAGCCCAGCAGATTGCAACACCTTTAAAAACCCAACAGATTCTAATACCTTTAAAAGCCCAGCAGATTCCAGCACCTTTGAAACCTCAGGAGAGTAAAACACCTTTAAAACCACCGGAGACTCCTCCAAAGCTTTCTAAGCCCCAGGAGACCCAACCAGAGCCCCAGACACAGCCAGAGAAAAAGATAGAAAAAATGTTGGAGCAGATATTTTCAGAAAATACCAAAAATAAGAGATTAAATTTTCAAAATACTATTATCAGAGAAGTTAAGATTGAAAATCGTAAATATGTACCAGTGAGGGCTAAAATAACTCTCAAAGATGGAAAAACAGGTGTAATTAAACTTGAAGAGGTTGCTCAATCAGCAGAGGATATTATTTCAATTCTTCGTGATCCTGCAGAGGATAAATTGCCCCTGGGGGAGAAAATATTTAATATGCAGGTAGAATCGAATGATGCTGAAAAAATTGGAAATTGTGAATCAGAAGAGAGTAAAACATCGCCAGATATTTTGAAAGATGAGATCCCTTGCCTTCAGCAGTCAGAAATAATTGAAATGCAGGAGAAAAATCAACAGAGAGCTAGTGTTGATGAGCTGGAGGTGGAGAATGGAATATCTCAGCAAGGATGTGATGATCCAGAGAGAATGGAAGATGATTCTGTAGATGAAAATGACTTTTCAAAGTCAGATTCAGAATTGGTTGTGGACGAATTTCCCTCGGATCAAATTGATAATGATGATTCAACTTGTGATGCACCAGACGAAGATGAATCTCCATCTGATCACCAACATGATGACCTAGATGAATCTCCTGATGATCATCAATCTGAGGACAAAGCTGATTCTACTGATGATAACCTACCTACGGACAAAATTGATTCTTCTCCTGATCACAGACATGAAGCTGAAGATGATTCTCCTTCTGATAATCCACTTGAGGACACACCTGATTCTCCAGCTGATCAAGGACCTGAGGACAATACTGATTCTCCTTCTGATCAAGGACCTGAGGACAATGTTGATTCTCCTCCTGATGACGAGGATGAAGATTCATCCAAACAAGAAGCACCACAACCAGGCTCTAAGATAATCGTGTCAGATGCTCAAGCAATAGGACAACAACGACATGAGCTTCGAGTACCTGCAAGTGGTCATTACGTTCTAGCTTCAGATTCTCGATTTTTCAAAATTGCTTGGGAAAAACATTACAAGCGAGATGGACCCAGGGACATGGTTTGCATCCGATGTTCATACATAACAGACAGTAGACAACGAATGCAGGATCATATCTGGGTTAAACACTATGATGGACACTTCAAGTGTCCTCTTTGTCCTCCTTCAAGATTCATGTTATGGCGACATAGTATGAAAAAACACATTCAGCGGGTCCATCTCATTGTTGTCAATGCAGCTTCTCCAGGAAAATAAATTTGGAGATATAAATAAATTAATTTTTTTGTTCTACGAATGAATAAATGTGAAATATTAAAAACTGTCGATAATGTAAATTAAATTGATGAGTACTTTTATTAAACAGATACTGAATTTTTTAAATTTGTCTTTACTGATTATTTACCAAAAAATTGTCCCAATTTTTCCCTCATTATGAGTAAAAATAAATATGTGAAATTTTCAGTATTAATTATAATTCAATTGAATTCAATTATTTATGAAAAAAAATTTTTTCTCTTCATTGCGAAGGGAAGCAGAAGTTTGAATTTTTCCTCCATAAATTTCACGCATGTGACGTCACACTACAGCAATGGCGATGAGCGGGAAATGGCGATGAACTAACGCTCGTAGAGAAGTATCCATCGAAAAATACATTTAATTAGTTCCAGTCGACTATTTAGTAATAAGAGGAATTAATTATTACGAGTGTTTAAACAAAAATCAGAAAGGTCAGTATCAGAAAAAAAAAGAAAATGTCAAATTGATGAAAATTGAGAGGTTACGTGCACAAATAAACGATGAATGAACAATTTTCAGATGAAGGAAGAAGATTTCGACAGTTCGCAATCCTCATCAATTCAAGACGATGAAATTTCTGCAAAACGTCAAAAATTGGACGAGACAAATATGTCATCTCTTAGGTCTTCAAACAATGGCTCAACGTTGCCAAGTCTGGAAGAACGACTTGCAGTTTTGCAGATAAAATTATCCCACACCACAGCTATGGTCACACACTTTCAGGATAAGAAGGAACACATTGAACAAGTCCTTGAAGAAGAGCTTGACAACCTCAAAGTAGAGATGGAGGTGGATAAAAAGCTGGTGAAACAATTGGAAATACATCTTGCAACAGAGAGACGATGTTCTCAGCAGAATTATGATTCCCAAGAATCTGTTGATTTTTTGAATTTCCAACAAAGAGCAAGAATGAGAGAAAAAATTGTCAATTTGTTGAGTGAAAATTACGAAAATTTCTACTCGAGCCAAGAGGGTGAGACAGATGGCGATAGGAGGCTGGAAGCTGCCAAGTTGAAAATGGTGATTGAGTTGGAGAGAATGCTGGAAGATTCCACATTCCTGGGATTTGATGTTGAGGATGTGGAATTTGAAGGAGACATGATGAAAATTAAGAGGTTGGAAACCTCCCTGGAAGACAATTCACTAATTCCAGCAAGTGTACATGGAGATGAGGAAGTAGACCAGAAGGCGATAATCCTGGAGGATGAAGAAGGAGTATTGAACACAATTTCAGGTCTCCAGCAAATAGAGACTCTTCTGAGTGAGAAAAGTGAGGAATTGAGGTCTAGACTGGATGATATGCGAAAGGAGCACGAGAGAGTTCTGCAGATATGTGAGGAATTGAAGAGAATGGGAGAGAATATGATGAAAAAGAATGTTGTCATTGAGGATGACAATCCATCAGAGGAAGTACCTGGTCCAATAGTTGATGGACTACATGATGCACCAGTTGATAAAGGTCCTGATGAGGTACCCAATGTAGTATCTGATAAAAGTAAATCTCTGATAAAAGACAATGGAGATCCACCTGGAGCAGAACAACTACCAGAAAATCTGGAGATTGCTGTGAGTGACTATTGCGTTCTAGCTTCAGATCAAAGATGGTTTGAGATTGATTGGCTGGAGCAGTACAGGCAGGAAGGGAGCCAAAAATATTCTTGTAACAAGTGTTCCATGATAATGAATACCAGGGTTCAAATACAGGATCACATATGGGTGTCTCATTTTGGTGGTGGATTCAAGTGTCCTCATTGTCCTAATCCTTCACGTATTTTGAAGAGAAGGTCTAGCATTGGCAAACACGTGAGGAGCATACATCCTGATTGTTATCGTCCAAAGAAATGAAAAAAAAAAAACTCTTACATTCAAGCATTAAATGCAAATATTCATTCATTAATTATTTTTCTCTTCTTTCATTATACGAATAAATAAAAAATTTCAAACAATTAAACTAACTTTCTTGTTTATATTTGTATCGAGAGTATAATAGTGTCTAATAACATAATTGAATGAAAATAATTGGTTTTTTAGGTGATTTGGTTTTCGTTGGAAATCGAATCACCCGGTAATTTTGATAGAGGTGGGGGGGAGGGGGGCATCGATGCACGCATTCTCTGCGACTCACGTGATGATGAGAAAATGCAGAAAAGTGTAAAAATTGTATTATTACATTTCTTTGATAAAATAAGTAATTAAAATTGATATAAAATATCAAAGAAATTAATTCTGTCGATTTTCCTAGAAATCAAAAGGTGAGTAACAGAAATTGGATAAGAAATATGAAACATAACCTTTTTGTAGAGGTTATAAAGTATTTTTTGGAGTAAACGAATAATAAATAAATAATGAAAAATTCACAGATGGATGACACAGGTATAAACAATTTACTGACTCCACCCCCTGAGGATCATGAGGTGCTTGCAAAGCGTCAAAAAATCAAAATTGACTCCTCGAATCTCAACCCTTCAGAAGCTAACTCTTCACGTGCATCAGAGTGGGAGAGGAATTACCTCATGAGAGAAATTACAGCCTGTCGCACCAGATTATCCAATACTGAAGCTACTGCAACTCAACTGCGTGAAATGAAAACAGAAATAGCAGAAGCATTTGCTGAGAAAGAAGAGATTCTAGAGATACAGAGAAGAGTGGACAGTGACACGATTAAACATCTGGAAGTGCGTCTGGAGGCAGCAGAGAAAAGTTGTCAGGCTCAGGGAATTGTTAAAAGTGAGATGTCATCAGTAAAGAGCAAGATGAGGGAGAAAATACATTCACTATTTATTGAAAAGACAGAAATCAACAAGAATTCAATATCCTCAACCTCTGGGGAGACTCCAACATGTTCAAAGCTTCAGGAGAATAAGCCCAATATTCAGACTCAGCGAGAGGAGTCATTGGGCTTAGAAATCAAGCATATACATGCAAATCCTCAATGCTCTGGACCCAAACAACCTGATATTCAAATTCAAGAGTCGAAATCAGTCAGTTCAGAAACGATTGTTTGGGAGGAAGACGTTACACTTCTATTGTCACGTGTTAATTCATTCGAAAATCAGTTACAATCAGCGAAAAATATGATTTCAACTCTTCGTGACACTGTAAAGAGTCAGCCAATTCTCGATAAGACAGTGCCTGTGGGAGGGAAAGCATTGAAAGTTGAAGAGGGAGTTGAGAAACCAAGAGTGAAGGGAGGAGATAGTTTGGAACGTGATAAATCTCAGCAGAGAAAAAATACTGAAGAGTTTGCCTCTCAGGCAGTCAAGAGTGAACCCTCCACAAATGCAACTGAGAAAAAATCTTCTTCCATTCATCAGACTCACACCAACCATGAAGGGAAACCTGAAGCTGGAGGATCTGAGCAGAATCGCCGACTAAATGTTTCAGATTGTTACGTTCTAGTTTCAAGTAAAAAGTTCTTTGAGATTGATTGGAACAAATATTTCAAAAGGAATGGGTGTCACAAATTTACTTGCAAAAAGTGTCCAGAAGTACGAAGTACTAAACACAGCATCGAGGATCATGTGTGGGTTCAACACTGTGGAGGAACATTCAAGTGCCCTTATTGTCTTGATCGATCCCTTTTATTGATATATAGGTATAGTATTGTGAAACATATGAGAACCTTTCATCCTGATGAATGTTCACCCAAGAAGTAAATAGAAACTGGAGATATACTGTCTATAGGAGTAAATGGAGAGAGAAAAATGAACTCTTCATTGATTATTTTCATTATTTCATAAAACTTCAATTATACCATTTATTTGATTTACTACGTACGACGAAGTGATTTCAAATTCAATTTGTCATCACTCGTCACTCGATTCTCTGTGACATATCGATTGCTAGGTAATAGAAATATATTTTATTTGATGCTCCAGTGATTATTATTGGAATTAATCCATTCTCTAATTCAATATTTTCTAAATTTCTTTTTTATTTTGTGACTTAAAGTCAGTTATGAAAGATCAGTATTTTTTTTTTCATTGTAAGAAGATTGAATAAAATTTGATACGTACTCAACAAAGACATTTTTCAATCGGAAAAATCATCAATTTTCCTGCATGACAACGGCTGAATGAATGAATAATTGAAACTCGCGCCACGCACACTCGGAATAATTTTAAAACTGTGAGTAATGACAAATAAATAGCCCTGAGTTGATTACGCTTTGATGGTTCATTATGAGAATTACTAAATTCGGATATACTCTATATTTTCCTAAATTTCTAACGAAGAATGCCTGTGATATAAACACGCAATATTTTTCCTCTTCTCATTAAAATAATAATGAATGGATAATTAGAGCACAAGCACGTAATCACGTAAATCACAATTTGATGAATTAATGATGATTTGAAATGATTTATTATACTACAACTAATCTTTAGAATATTTCCCCTCCCCTCAAAACGCTAATTCATCACCATAAATCGAGCATTATCAACTTTCGTTCTAGAAAGCTCAATAGTGTCAAAAAATTTCGATTCCAGTAGTTGACAAAATCGAGCATATCCTTAAACTTCTTCTCAAGAAATTCATGATGAATAAGTTATTCACTCATCCAGAAACTCGTCAATGTCTGAATAATCAAGAAATTAATATAAAAAGTGGTTTTGATATCGAAGTGAAATACCTCAGTATACCTTTAAAAATCCTCGGTATTTGGCCCTATGCATACCCCAGAAAACGTACATACTTTGGCATTGCCTCATTTCTCACAATAATTGTACTCCTTCTGACGACAAAGTCATTGTTCATAGAATGGAGAGACGAAGGAATGGGACAATTTTTAATGACCCTTCTGACAGGATTCATTGCTATTCAAGCTATTATATTCAAAATTAGTCACAACGATGTTCGAAAAATATTTTCATTCATGGAAAATAATTGGAGACGTATTGATTACTTGACGAATGAAAGGAAGAACATAATGTTTGATAATATCAAACAGTCACGATATATCTTGAGAGTTTGGACAGGGATTATTGCTGTAGCTTTTGCCTGTAAGTATCAGTAATCATTATCCTTCTCCTTTGAGAATAAAATACATAATGAATTTTTTTTCAGTGGTATTCTACCTCCCTTGGCAGATATCGTATCTCCTGAATGAACCTTTGACACTTTACGCTGATGTCTGGTACCCCTTCTCCATATCCCCCAATTTTGAAATAATCATGATGCTTCAGACTATTATGCAACTATATAATTTTATAGCTCTAGTCTCCTTCGAATCGCACTTTATAATTGTCGGTAGACACTGTTGTGCGCAATTAAAAATTCTTTGTAGTACTATAGAGCAGCATAATGGACGTATTTTGCATTACAGTCCAGTAGAGCAGTACAATTGCTCTTGTATCAAATGTATTGTGAAAAGACACGTTGAAATAATAGAGTAAGTCTTTCTTTAGCTGAATAAGAGAATTGTTAATTCAGAAATTGTATTTAATTATTGTTTTTTCATTTGCAGATTTTTCCAATTAGTCAAAAAGTTCTTTGGCTATCTGATATCGTACAAATTATTCGCTGCACAATTATATTTATCTCTAGCGCTAGTCATGTTCTTTAAGGTGAGATAAACTGATTAATTTGGACTTTTGATGGAAGAAATTTTAATTTAATTAATCATTCCAGCAAATTGAATATCGGAGCAGTTTATTTTTCATCTATTGTTGGTTATTTGGTATTATAACATTCTTAATTGGATATCTGTATTGTCATATTGGTGAAGAAATAATGAAAGAGGTATGATAAAACAATTTTATCAATTTGTCGGAGGAAAATTAATGGAATAACTCTTCCTAATACAGAGTCTCAATGTGAACGATGCTGTATTCAATTGTCGATGGTACAGGCTTGAGGCGATTGACGTTAAATCGCACTTGATCATCATGATTTCTGCCAGGAATATGCCTATGAAAATAACTTGTGGAATTTTTTACACATTATCCAACAAATTATTCAAGGATGTAAGAGAGCAAATTAATTAATTAATTAATTCAGTTGAGTAAATTAATGAGTTTCCTTTTTATAATTTCAGTGTGTCATATTGGCATATTCGGTGGTCTCAGTTTGTCGTTCTATTGACATGAAAAATTATCGTGATTCTATTGGAAATTGATGAATAAAAAGTATAAATATTGAAGATAATTAATTTCTTATTTTTTTAAACAATCTTCGATATGGATATCTGATATTCTCCACTGATCATAGGTATTTTTGAAAATGATAGAATGAGTTGTGACAGTCGTCGGTGGATTTTTAGCATTTTTCCTATTGATTAATAAGCTAAGGTTTTGTTTCGTAATTCCATTCAATTCATCAATAATCAGCATTTTAAATTTCCCGCGTGACTTACGACGTCACTCATGCGTATCTCTAACATTCACAAATGTGGATTATGTTGTCCACGTGCTTCATTACCTCGCGGTAATATCCTCAGATCCCTGTGTTGACTCAAATAATCACAAATGTCACAGAATATTGGAGAAATCCCTGGGACTATTTCTAAAATGCAAAAGGTAACAAAAATTGTTTTTCGTAATATGTAGAAAAGAATCGAGCTGTAGAGGTTATGGTGTCCGAGTGAAACGAATTGACGATGAAAAATTTTCAGATGAACGAGAGCAGTTCCAATGATTCATCGACTCAATCGTCTGAAGACCACAAAGTTCCTGAAAAGCGTCAAAAACTCGATACAATAAGCTCCTCGAAACTTAACCCTCCAGACAATAACTCTTTACTTGCATCAGAATGGGAAAAATCCTGTCTTATGAACAAACTTACGACCTACCGCACTCGTCTATCCGAAACTGAAGCCTCTGCGACTCAAATTCACAAAATGAGAAAAGAAATGGAGAGAGCTATTGTCGAGAAGGAAGAGATGCTATCCATACAGGCGAAATTGGACAGAGAGATGCTAAAGTATTTACAAAATCGTCTGGAGACTGTGACAAGGAGAACTCAGGAAGATAATAAGCCCCATTCGACTGTTGAAACTGAAAAACCCCCAGTGAAGAGTAAAATAAGGAAAAAAATGGACTCTCTATTCACCAAAAATCCGATACTTCCCAAACACGTGATGTCCTCGAACTCTGAGACAACTCCATTATCTCCAAAGGCTGAGGAATGGATGGAGATTAAATTGGAAGAAATATTCAAGGAGCATATGGAGATTCAGGACTCAGATGAGGAATCCACTCAAAATGAACAAGTTGACATTCAAATGCAAGAATCTAAACCAGTGAATTCAGAAAAAGTAATTCCAGAGAGGATTAAAGCTGTTCTTGGAGCACGTGAGAACGATCTTGAAGAGCAACTTCAGTCAGCTAACAGTATGATTTCAACTCTTCGTGAAGCTGTGAAGGAAATATTGATTCCCGAGGAAACAGTTGCAGGAGCTGTTGAGCAGCCTCTGGTGAATGATAAATGTGAGGCATCATCTTCGAAGCTTCATGGGAATGGAACAAGAGGAACTGAAACATCATCAGCAGCTTCGACACCCGAGACCTCTTGTCTTCAGCAGAGAGAAGGCACTTTGAGACAGGAAACAGACAATCAGAGGTCTCTGCTTCATGATCAGGAGAAAGCAAATGGAGAATCCTCAAGAACACGTGTAGAATCGAAAGAGATGGAAAGGAATGTGATGAGGAAGGCTGGAGAAATTGACTCTGCGGCAGTCGAAAATCAGTCCTCTTTGGCAGCAAATAGTAATAATGATTCACAAACACAAGGAAAAACATCGAGTCAGCACGTCAATGATCAAAATGAAGGACAACAGAATCTTCATCTATCTGTGAGCGGTTTTCAAATTTTAGTCTCACATCCAAAGTTCTTTACCATCGAGTGGAATAAATATTATCAGAAGAGCATAGATTCTATGTATGCATGCACAAAGTGTCGAGAACAGAGAACTGCAAAATTACTCATCATAGATCATGTATGGGTTGAACATCTTGGAGGTTCATTCGTGTGTCCTCATTGTCCGGTGGAGTCTAATTTATTATTCACGAGGTGCAATATTCGAAGACACATGAATAAATATCACTCCGATGAATTTTCCTCAAATCCTCAAGTCAATGATCAGCAGAAAAATCAAAGAAGAACGCACAAGCATGCAAAGCATCGAAAACAATGGGAGAGGATGTGATGATGGGAAATGCTGAAGAGTCTGATGCTCAAGGAGTCAAGTCCTCCTCAGATACGAACTGTTTCACATGGAGATCAAATGTTTGGTCACACCTGCAGCGTCATTAATCCAATGAATGCTACACCAAGAAGTGAATAAAAGGTGGAGATCTACTCTCTTCTATTTTGTGTTACAATGAAATGAATTAGATTTTTTTCATTAAATTTATAGTTTATCACTTATAAAAAAGATAATTCTGTATTGAATTATTATTGAACATAATTAATTGGATAAAAAAAATTTGATTTTTTTTCAATGATCTCTTATAATTGAATTATTTCAGAAAAATTTGTCAAAAGATTAGTTCTTATTCATTTATCAATAAATCAGTTCTCAAAGCCAGAACAACTGGAGGCAAATTCAAATACGTTTTTTCTGCTTATTTCGTAAATATTTTGAGGATCAGTGGGTTGAATGAAAAAATTAAATCCTCTCCAAATTCTCTGTTTTTCCCTCGTCGAGAAATTATTGAACTCGTTTCACAAAAAAAAAAATTCGTCTTTATATGATAAAAATCTCTCTTTCACAATTAGATTCACGAGAAATTCTTCAATATCAAAAATCTGGAATGATCAAACTGAACGTTTGAATCTCATTCGTATGCGCAGACGACGTCAGAAGTAAAATGGCGATACAATCATTCATTTTTGTGTGACATTCCTAAACTGTTGAAAAATACAGTCTTCTCTTGTATCGACGAAAAAATCTCAATTCACATGGAATTACCAAAAAACTGATATTCATAAATCGTTCTGTAGTAAAGAATAATTCAGCAAAAGGTGAGTGAACAAAATTAAATAAAAATTGAGTCACTCAACTGAATTTTTGAGGTTAACTGAACATTCTGGAAAAAAATGACACTGAAGGATGGAAAATTTCAGATGGATGAGAACACAACCCCTGCAAAACGTCAAAAACTTGGCCCCTCAAATTCTCCAAGTCTCAACAACAATTCAAACTGTGAACATCTCCGGGATGCTGAAGGGAACAGCAGACGTCTCAAAACAGAACTCGTGACGATTCGCGCAAGATTATCCCAGTCTGAAATCACTTCAGTCTGCCTCAACAATGTACGGAGGGAAATTGAGGAAATTCACGAGAGGGAGAAAATTGTTCTACAAATGCAGGTAAAATCTGATACTGAAATGATAGAGCAGTTGCTGGGGGATCTGGAGGTAGCGAGGATGAGGGCTCGTGAAGCGCGTGAAGCTCAGGTGGCTGCAGAATCCAAGACGTCTCAATTCAAGATAAAAATGGGGAAAAAAGTCGCAGAGATGTGGGTCAAGGTCAACCGACTGAAAGGAATGATTCCTGCAAATTCTAAAGACTCTTCAGCATCATCAAACTCCCAGGAGGATGATCCAGAGGGTCTGAAAACAAAGTTAGAAGCTGCTGAAACTAGGATAATTCAGTTGGAGAAGGAAAATCTTGTATCTCAGAATCAGCTCGAACAAGCAAAGATGACAATTCAGAAGTTTAATTCAGAGAAATCTCTCTGGGAGCAGAGAGAGACATTTCTGATATCACGTACAAAAGACCTCGAAGAGCAATTGGAATCCTTGAAGAATGTTATTTCGACTCTGAGTGAAGCTGTGAAAGAGAAAGATTATTTGGAAAGACAAATATCAAAATATAAAGACAAGTTTGAAGGATCTGCATCGAATGAGTTTTCAGCAGCTTCTAAGAACATGATCTCTCGTTATCAGCAGACAGATTCCAATTTGATGGACGAGGGAGGATTGAGGTCTCGAGTTGATGATCTTGAGAAAAAACTTGAGGAGTTGGAGAGGAAGACTGAGGAGGCTTTGAAGATGGAAGAGAATATTGGAGGAATAAATAATCGTAGAGAGTCTGATGTTGAGTTGATTGAAGAAAGATGTCCAGGTCCAGCTACGAATGGAATTCCAGGGCAAGTATCAGATCAAGAACAATCTTTGCCACTTGGGGATAAACCCGATGATGTCTCTGTTGGAATCACAGAGACAGGTCCACCGAAACCCCTTCGTCTTATCGAGGTGGGGACTAATTATTTCGTTCTACCCTCAGATCAAAAATTCTTCAAGATTAATTGGAAGGGAGAGTACAGACGTGAAGGTACTTGGAGGTATGTTTGCAAAAGGTGTCAAAGTGTTGAACTGAATAGGACAAAAATGGAGGATCATGTATGGGTTGCACATTATGGTGGGAGCTTCAAGTGTCCCACGTGTTATGTTTATAATCCATTTCCTCTTGCATCGAGGAAAGGTATCAGATCGCATTGGAAACAATTTCATCCACATCTGTTTCAATCCAAGAAAAGTATCTAAGATTTATTTCACATGGATTTTGATTTAAATTATTCATTTTAGAGAGATTTCGAGGAATTATGAGTCCAATGAGATTCTTTTAATTGTGTGTCTCTGAGAATTCGAAAGCAGGAGAAAACTTTTTATTGACTAGAAATGTTAATCTTTGTTAATTTTAAGATTGAATTATGATAATGTTAAAATTAGTTGATTTAAGTTACATTCTGAGTTGAATAAAGAATAAACTACAGAATAAAAATACATGTTCAGTGAATATCTTAGATTTTTTTTATTTGTGATACATGAAAATTAGATAACAGTAAGTACGAATCGAATGATTTAATGTCAAAAAAAAAGGAATTCCTCATTTTTAACAATTTCGTTTCGTCAAGTTCGAACGCCAGCCAATAATTATCCACAAATCTCCCTTTGCTCTACTTCACTCAATAAATATTTCAACATCAATTTTTTTATATCCTCTTGGTACCCACGAATTATTCTACTATTCTCCAACAATGATACACATTAAATCCACAGAAAACTAATCGAAACAGCTACAATTCCCATGGACGAGGCCCAAGTAACATCTTCTTTAGCAATTGATCATCACGAGAAGAAACATCCGTAGACTGTAAATTTCGTTTCTTTCCAATTACTCCAGTAAATCCATCAGACGACTCCCTCCAAGTGAATAATCTCTTCTTATGCTCACGTTTCAAACATCGTTTTCGTAAATCTTTGCAAAATAGCTCTTGTGCTTCAAATTCATTTAATTTCCTCATTGACATGTTTTTGTACCTCCTCTTGACAATTGTCTTAACAGATCCAAACTGAATTTTGTTGAGATCCTTCATTTTGTAGAGCTTGTTTAGCTCCAATCGAACCTGGATAAGTAATAATAAATATTGAATCTCTAACGTATGATTGAGTGAATAAACCTACCCCATTTGCAATAGTGAAAGTTGTTGGATCCATGTGTCTGACAACAAATAATTCAGTTTGTTCATCCCATAAAATTAGTGCATGCACTCCTG
The DNA here is from genome assembly GCA_035578325.1 of Coelinius sp. EB29. NCBI lineage: Eukaryota > Metazoa > Arthropoda > Insecta > Hymenoptera > Braconidae > Coelinius > Coelinius sp. EB29. The sequence continues at coordinate 1,783,692 of JAOZGT010000001.1, read as the reverse complement.
TGCTGAACTGAAGAAGAAAATTAAAATATTTAATTTCATTCATAATGAATAGAAAAAAATTAAACACTAAATAAACATAAAAATCATACATTTTTCGAGACAGAGTGTATCTGTAGAGAGCACTGCGTTGATCCACCAATTGTTGTCACTTTTCTCGAATACAGGGGCACTTGTTTTTTATGATAAATAATAACTGTTTCCTATCAAAAAGAAAGCATTTTTCATTGATAAAAATCATCTCTTGTTATCATTTAATTGAAAAACTAACCTGTTCCATTCTTGAGTATTCTTTGATTTTTAAATTTACCTATCAGAGGCCTCACAACAACAAATAATTTTTTTTCCAGTACCCTTCTTCCCTTCACGCACACACTTGTGCGCATTACGTCAGAGAAGAGAAAAGGTTATGAGTTAGAACGAATGACAGAGATATTTTAAAAAACTATTTCATTCCTTAAATATAGTAAACATTATCGATTTAGCCCAAGATTTATTTGAAATATATTAATCATAATTAATCTGGACTTTAACCGAAGAATCTGAAGGTGAGTTGATGAAATTGTGATGATGTTTGAGTGAACTTATAGGTTAGGGATTGTTATGTTCGAATTATTAACAATGAGAGTAAATTTTCAGATGGATGACAATGGAATTAATCGATCACAAGATTTATCATCAGTAGAGTCATCTGGTGATCACGAAATGCCTCGAAAACGCCGAAGACTCGATAGATTAGACTCCTCGGGTCTGGACATTACAAGCAGTGACTCTGGTCTGGTAATTGATGGAGAATGTAATATTCCAAAGACAGAAGTAGAGTTACTTCGTGCCAGATTATGTCAGACAGAAGCCACTGCCAATCGACTCTACAAGATACGAAAAGATATCGATGAGATTTACGAGGGGGAGAGATCTGAGCTTCGGACGAGGGTGAGAGAGGATGAGGAGAGGATAGAGCAGATGCAGGGTGTTCTGGAGGCTGCATTGAAGAGTAATCAGGAATTGCATGGAGCTCTGGTTGCTACAGAGTCGAAGATTAGTCAGATGGTCGAGAGGGAGAAACAAATCGAAGAAATGTTGATCGAGATCACTAGATTGAAAGATTCCAACTCGGGAGGGGATTCAGATTCCCCAGCGCTCCAGGAGGATTATGGAGAGGTTCTTAAGGAGAAGCTTAAAGCTGCAGAAGAGAGAATCATTGAGTTGGAACAGAAATTGAATGAAAATCAGATATCTCAAGTTGAATTTGATCGTCAGAATGTTGAGCTTGAGCAGGCCAAGGCCATGGTTCAGAATCTGAAAGATGCTGAGGAGAAAATAATTGAGTTACAACAGAAGTTGGATGAAAATATGATATCCCAAGCTGAATTTGATCGTCAAAATGTTGAGCTCGAAGAAGCAAAGATTAGTATTCAGAAGCTAGCAGATGCTGAGGAGAAGATAATCGAGTTACAACAGAAGTTGAAGGACAATTTCATAACTCAAGCTGAATTTGATCGTCTAAATGTTGAGCTGGAAAAAGCAAAGATGACTATTCCAAAGCTAGAAGCTGCTGAGGAGAAGATAATTGAGTTACAACAGAAGTTGAATGAAAATATGATATCCCAAGCTGAATTTGATCGTCAGAATTTTGAGCTAGAACAAGCAAAGATGACTATTCCAAAGCTGGAAGCTGCTGAGAAGAAGATAATTGAGTTACAACAGAAGTTGGATGAAAATATGATATCTCAAGCTGAATTTGATCGTCTAAATGTTGAGCTGGAAAAAACAAAGATGACTATTCCAAAACTGGAAGCTGCTGAGGAGAAGATAATTGAGTTACAACAGAAGTTGAATGAAAATATGATATCCCAAGCTGAATTTGATCGTCAAAATGTTGAGCTAGAACAAGCAAAGATCACAGCTGGAAAGCTGGAGGCTGCAGAGAGAAAGATAATCGAGTTGGAGCATGAATTGGATGAAAATCGAATATCTCAAGAGGAATTTAAACGTCAAAATGCAGAGCTCGAACAAGCAAAGATCATGATACAAGAGCTAGAAGCTGCACAGAGAAGGATACTCGAGTTAGAGCAGACGTTGAATGAAAATCTGATATCTAAAGCAGAATTTGATCGTCAGAATGTTGAGCTTGAGCAGGCCAAGGTTGTGATGCAAAAGCTAGGAGAGGCTGAGAAAAAGATAATTGAGTTGGAGCACGAGTTGGATGAAAATTTGATATCTCAATCAGAATTTAATCGTCAAAATGCTGAGCTCGAACAAGCCAAGATCATCATACAGAAGGTGGAGACGGCAGAGAAGAAGATAATCGAGTTAGAGCAGGAATTGAATAAGAATCTAATTTCTCAAGCGGAATTTGACCGTCAAAATGCTGAGCTCGAGCTATCAAGGATCATGATACAAGAGCTAGAAGCTGCACAGAGAAGGATAATCGAGTTAGAGCAGACTTTGAATGAAAATCTGATATCTAAAGCAGAATTTGATCGTCAAAATGTTGAGCTTGAGCAGGCCAAGGCCATGATTCAGAAGCTAGGAGATGCTGAAAAAAAGATAATTGAGTTGGAGCACGAGTTGGATGAAAATTTGATATCTCAATCAGAATTTGATCGTCAAACTGTTGAGCTCGAACAAGCCAAGGTCATCATACAAAAGCTGGAGACGGCAGAGAACAAGATACCCGAGTTACAACATGAGTTGAATGAAAATCTAATGTCTCAAGGGGAATTCGATTGTCATAATGCTGAGCTCAAACTGGCAAACATCATGATGCAAGAGCTGGAAGCTGCACAGAAGAAGTTACTCGAGTTAGAGCAGACGTTGAATGAAAATCCAATATCTCAAGCAGAATTTGATGGTCAGAATGTTGAGCTCAAGCAGGCCAAGATTATGATTGAAAAGCTGGAGGATAGGAATAATGAGACAATCAAATTGGAGAATCATTCAACTCTTGAAAATCCATCAAACCCTCAGGATATCAAAGTCAAAGAATGCAAAATTGTAATCCAGAGTTTTAAACTGGAAAAATCCAACTGGGAAGAGCCAACATCACCATCTGCTCATGAAGATGTGAAGGTGCAAGTACTTTTTGAAGGGCAAATTCCAACCCTGGCGAGTATGTTTGACAATGCAGACACAGCTGAACAATTGATGGGTGAAAAATATGAACAGCTACCCTTGAGTTTTCGTAATTATCGATTATCAAGCAGTGGAACATCCTCACCAGTTTTTAAGCAAGAACCTTTTACTCAGCAGCAACCGATGGAAGAAGTAGAAGCAGAACAAGATGAAGAAACCAACTTGATCCCAGAGTCTAAAATTGAATTATTCAAAGACGAGTCTTCACATCCATATGATGATAACGATTTTTCGTGGAAATTGCGAGATGCCGGTGACTTCTGCAGGCAGTATCAGTCAGGTCCTTCAGTGCTGAAGACCTTTGAAATGACATCTGGAAGTGATAATCCACAAAGGGATATTTATGAGACCTGGGGAAAGTCCCAAGATGTTGAACCAATTACCGATTTGGGACAGATAACGATTAAGGTCGACCCTGATCAGCTGTTCAGTGATGACGACTCATCGAGTGAGAGTGATGAATATTCATACGCATCACATAAGAACAGTGATAATTCATTTGATCAAGATGACGATAACTCATCTTCAGAGACAGATTCTTTATCAAATGAATCTGAGACAGGAGAGCAACAGAAAGATTTTGAGAACCTGAAACTGATGGTTGGAGAGGATTTTGTTCTTGTCTCAAGCCCAAAATTCTTCCAAATTAACTGGGACGATGAGATGCACCAGATTTCAGGGAATATGTGGGGATGTAAGAAGTGTTCACGTATTGAAAACCGAAAATTTCGAGTTGAGGATCATGTGTGGACAGCACACTATGGGGGGACATTCAAGTGTCCTCATTGTCCATTCACTGACGAGAAAAATCATTGTTCAGTGAGGGGAAATATGAGGCAACACTTGAAGAAGAAGCATCCACATCTGTTTTGAAAATATCAGCGATTCACCATTAATTTTAAGTCAATTCCTTTATGAGTTTTCAATATTTGTAGCCAATATTTTTCACTGAGAGTCATATTTATCGATTCATTTACCTCTATAGTTACAAAGCGTGTAACAATCCCAGTTTTGTTCTAAATTTTTCTATTCTAAAACATTAAAAATGATGAAAAAATGTTGATTATTGTCATAATCATTGCTATTAATTAATTAAATAAAAAATAGTAAAAATTCATTGATGAATTTGAATAAAGCATATGGCAATATATAATTTTTGATATGAAGTGTATTTTATTATTTATCGAGAAGAAAAAGATCTTGTGGTCAAAAATCCAGAACTTTTGAATCGGATCTATTTGTGAACGCATACATGTGTGCAGGACACATACACAAATCGACAGAATCAGTGTTTTGGCGGTTTCGATGCATAAAATTGATCAGAAATTGCAAAAGAAAAGTATTGACATAAATTTTATAGACAATATATTCTTCACAATTCATCTGAACTTCTAACAAATAATTTAAAGGTAAATCAGTGATATTTTGAGATTAAATTCGAGGTACCGGCTGACTTTTATAGGTTAGGAACGGTTATTTTTGAATAAAGTGAAAATAAAAGATTGAAATTTTCAGATGAATGACAACGCCATTGATAAATCTAATGATTCATCATCTCCAAAGTCTTCTGGAGACCATGGAGACTCTCCAAAATGCAAAAAATTTCAAGAATCAAATTCCCCAAGTCTCAGCATAACAGACAATGATTCTGTACGTGAGACTGAAGGAGAATCCAGAGTTCTCAAGACGAAACTCGAGATAATTTCTGCCAGATTGTCCCAGACTGAATTAACTGCTAGTAAACTCTATGAAATTCGAAGGGAAATCGATAGAATTTTCAATAGCGAATTTTCTGTTCTGCAAATCCAGTCGAGAGTTAATCAAGTGGAGATTGAACAGTTGCGAAGGCAACTTGAAGCAGCAATTGGGAGTAATGATGAATTGCTTCAAGCTCTGATGACTGCAGAGTCAAACCTGCAGAGCCTGAAGGCTGCAGTGATGAAAATACACGTGGCATTGTTGACTGAAAATTATCAACTGAGAACTGAGACAATTCCCTCAGATTCTGGAGAAGATTTAGTCAAGTTCCAGGAGGATGACAGAGAGGCTCTGAAGGGAAAGGTGAGAGCTGCCGAGGAGAAGATTGCTGAATTAGAGCACCAGTTGGAGGACAATCTGATATCTCAAACAGAGTTTGATCTGCAGAATATTGAACTAGAGCAAGCCCACCGTACGATTCGAAAGGTACAGAGTGTTGGAAATAGGAGGATCAAATTGGAGATGAATCTAGCAAATTTTAATTGTGGGGAGCCAGAATTATTTTCAGCAGAGTCTACAAGTGCAAACAATTCTGAAGAAGAACAGCAATCATCCAGAATTAACATATCAACACTTCATGGAACTATGGAGGAGAAAGTACTCAGTAAAAAGCAGATGTTGGCATTACAGAAGATATTGGATGATATAGAGGAGGCTAAGCAGGTGATGAGGCTGGAAGAAAAATTTGAAGAGCTATCCTCAAGACTTTATAATCATCAATCATCAGAGCAAGAGGCCTCTGCTTCTCAGCAAACAGTTGTCCTGGAAGAACCAGAAGACCTGAGCTTCCAGATGAATTATTATGACCCTCGAGAGTCTCATTCCCTATCAATTGAGAATGAGTATTTTAATCCAAGTGATAATGATTTCTCTTGGTATGTGCCAGATGATGAAGCTCCAGTGCAGAGTATCGATAGAGTGAGATTTGGAGATGATAATTTATACAGAAAGAGTGATGAGATGTGGAAGAAATTTCAGAATGTTGAAACAAGAGCAAATGTGACAACTGGAATGATTGAATTTGTTCCTGATTGGTTGTTGAGTCCTGAGGCCTCGTCGAGTACAATTAGTTGTGAAGATTCTACATCAAATGCATTAGATGAGAATTATGGTTGCTTATCTTCAGAAACAAATGATGAAAGATATTCATCGAATGATTCTGATTTACTGGAGATTGAGGAACAAGATCCCTTGGACCACCTTAAACTTATGGTTGGAAAATATCTGATTCTAGTTTCACATCCAAAATTCTTTCAGATTGAGTGGAGCCACGAGTGCACACAAGTGGGAGGAAATCAATGGATCTGTCAAAGGTGTCTCCAGACTGAACGTGTTAGACTTCGGATTGAGGATCACGTGTGGGTTACACATTATGGAGGAGCATACAAGTGTCCTTATTGTCCATTTATCAGTGATAAGAATCATTATAAATCGAGGAGTTTTGCAAGGGGACACTTTAAATCAAAACATCCTGAATTAGTTCAAGAAACTGAACAGAAATCCAGAAAAAATAAACGAAATCTATAGGTCTTTATCGTTTCCTAGTGGCGTCGTTATGATGTTTTTAATACTATTTGAACCTTCTTTGTTTGTTTTTAAGTTACAATTTTCGAATTGTCATAGCATAATTATGATTAATAAATTAATAATAATTTTTTTTAATAATTGATTTTACTTATTTTCTTCTTGAAAAACTCGGTGACAATTTTCAAGAATTTAAATCACTGAATTCCCTTTCCTGATGAATTATTACGTCCAATGGAAAGAGTTCTTTCCTTTCCATACGCATGCGCATCAGACAGCCGAAAAAAGCGGTATATCATCAATGTTGATTGTGTCTATTATTCGCGATGTTAAATGGGCACAAGGCGGCGCTGAAACTCACAATATGGCTGGCGAAAGATCACAAAAACAGATCTGTTTACTTAGCCCCCTTTGTATAGATTTAGCAAATTTTTTTTTTCATCTTATTGAAATAACATTGAAGAAGTTTGATAGTTAACAAAAAAAATTTGATAGTTAATATTTCTATTTTTTATAAATTTTTTAAAAATCGCACCTGAAAAAAAAACAGGTTCACCCGCACACCTCACATTAAAAATATAAAAAAAATACCATTAGATAGCAAATTCATTGAAGATTAATGATAGTTGAAAGAAAATGATCGATTGAACAACATCAGCGTATAAATAAATTATTTTCTATCCACTCAACGCAGCGCAATTTTAAATCCTCCAATCCTCATTTCAGCCAGTATTTGAATATTCAGCATGTAAATTACGGAAACATCATCGATAGAATAGAGAGCTGTTGTTCTGTGCGTACAACAATCAGCGAATATCTTGCAGCATCATCTTGCAAAATCCTACTGCGACCATCTCTTCCACTGTAAAAATTTGCATGGAACATAGCGAAGCTCATCCTGATTAAGTACGGTTGTACATACAGGTCTAAAAAGGCCTAAGGAGAGTGATCGTTAAATTGAATATGCATTTCAGATTGGATTCACACTGCAAAGTAGTCTATAACACGTATTCATTTCCACGTTACCCAGGAGGTAGAATACACATGACGCGTTTTTTTTAACGTGGTATCCCCAGTAGGCCTAATCCACGGGGCTATATGGAATCTACATGTAAAATATCACCTGGTACCCGATGATGTTTTTTACATGGCGACTACATAGCGCCCAACTCCCCATAGAAGATGGGAAGCCATAGGGAGGGAATACGAGATCTGACTCCCAAGTGGAGACAGACCCGCACGACTACCCCATAGAAGATGGGGAGCCTAGGGAGGGGATACGAGATCTGACTCCCAAGTGGAGACAGACCCGCACGACTACCCCATAGAAGATGGGGAGCCTAGGGGAGGGGATACGAGATCTGACTCCCAAGTGGAGACAGACCCGCACGACTACCCCATAGAAGATGGGGAGCCTAGGGGAGGGGATACGAGATCTGACTCCCAAGTGGAGACAGACCCGCACGACTACCCCATAGAAGATGGGGAGCCTAGGGGAGGGGATACGAGATCTGACTCCCAAGTGGAGACAGACCCGCACGACTACCCCATAGAAGATGGGGAGCCTAGGGGAGGGGATACGAGATCTGACTCCCAAGTGGAGACAGACCCGCACGACTACCCCATAGAAGATGGGGAGCCTAGGGAGGGGATACGAGATCTGACTCCCAAGTGGAGACAGACCCGCACGACTACCCCATAGAAGATGGGGAGCCTAGGGAGGGGATACGAGATCTGACTCCCAAGTGGAGACAGACCCGCACGACTACCCCATAGAAGATGGGGAGCCTAGGGAGGGGATACGAGATCTGACTCCTAAGTGGAGACAGACCCGCACGACTACCCCATAGAAGATGGGGAGCCTAGGGAGGGGATACGAGATCTGACTCCCAAGTGGAGACAGACCCGCACGACTACCCCATAGAAGATGGGGAGCCTAGGGAGGGGATACGAGATCTGACTCCCAAGTGGAGACAGACCCGCACGACTACCCCATAGAAGATGGGGAGCCTAGGGAGGGGATACGAGATCTGACTCCCAAGTGGAGACAGACCCGCACGACTACCCCATAGAAGATGGGGAGCCTAGGGAGGGGATACGAGATCTGACTCCCAAGTGGAGACAGACCCGCACGACTACCCCATAGAAGATGGGGAGCCTAGGGAGGGGATACGAGATCTGACTCCCAAGTGGAGACAGACCCGCACGACTACCCCATAGAAGATGGGGAGCCTAGGGAGGGGATACGAGATCTGACTCCCAAGTGGAGACAGACCCGCACGACTACCCCATAGAAGATGGGGAGCCTAGGGGAGGGATACGAGATCTGACTCCCAAGTGGAGACAGACCCGCACGACTACCCCATAGAAGATGGGGAGCCTAGGGAGGGGATACGAGATCTGACTCCCAAGTGGAGACAGACCCGCACGACTACCCCATAGAAGATGGGGAGCCTAGGGAGGGGATACGAGATCTGACTCCCAAGTGGAGACAGACCCGCACGACTACCCCATAGAAGATGGGGAGCCTAGGGAGGGGAAGCAGAGTCTGTCTCCAAAGTGGAGACAGACCCGCACAACTACCCCATAGAAGATGGGGAGCCAAGGGGGGGGGGGGGGGGAACAGAGCCTGGCTCCACAGTGGAGCACAGATCTGCCGACTTCCCATTGATGATGGGAATGACAAAGTGAGCCATTCCCATCATCAATGGGATGGAAATGGGCCCCACCCGCACCATTTCCGTGAGGTACGTCCTTATAGTACCTCTCCCTAAATCTCAAATGAATAAGCAGAGTCCAACTCCAGGAGGGAGCACAGATCTGCCAAATTCCCATTGAAGATGGGAAGCCTAATGAGCAAGTCTGTACTCCCAAGTGGAATACAGACGAGCTGACTATCCCATTAAAAATGGGAAGCCTGGTGAGCAAGTCTGTACTTGCAAATCACGACCCAATAATAAAATTTGGCCAATCTTACCCGTCCAATGTCCAAGAACTTTTTCCGAGAATAAACTGCTTTTATCAGAGTATTTAACTTTGTTTTTATCACTGTTGGAAGTTCCCGCAGGTTATTAAATACCCCACTGGGTTTTTTTTAATGATTTTTACGCGTTTTTTATGTAAAGAGAAGCTCGGCGTCTGTCTCGATGTGGAAATTAGCGACGCCATTTTGCCAATCCAAGATGGCGTCAATTCAGGCAGTAGAAGGAATGCGCAGTGGCGCCCTCTATTGTGTGAGTGTCGACAACCGTTTATTTGTTAATTATTATTCATTAATAATAATTAATAAATAATTATATATTATTTATTAACAATAATTAATAAATAATAATTAACAAATAAACGGTTATTTCAGTGGTCACAACACACGATAAAATTTGGCCAATCTAACCCGTCCAATGTCCAAGAATAAAATTACTTTTACCAGAGTATTTAACTTTGTTTTTATCACTGTTGGAAGTTCCCGCAGGTTATTAAATATCCCACTGGGTTTTTATGATGATTTTTACGCGTTTTTTATATAAAGAGAAGCTCGGCGTCTGTCTCAACGTGAAAAGTAGCGACGCCATTTTGCCAATCCAAGATGGCGTCAATTCAGGCAGGGCGCCCTCTATAGTGTGAGTGTCGACAACCGTTTATTTGTTAATTATTATTCATTAATAATAATTAATAAATAATTATATATTATTTATTAACAATAATTAATAAATAATAATTAACAAATAAACGGTTATTTCAGTGGTCACAACACACGATAAAATTTGGCCAATCTAACCCGTCCAATGTCCAAGAATAAAATTACTTTTACCAGAGTATTTAACTTTGTTTTTATCACTGTTGGAAGTTCCCGCAGGTTATTAAATATCCCACTGGGTTTTTATGATGATTTTTACGCGTTTTTTATATAAAGAGAAGCTCGGCGTCTGTCTCAACGTGAAAAGTAGCGACGCCATTTTGCCAATCCAAGATGGCGTCAATTCAGGCAGGGCGCCCTCTATAGTGTGAGTGTCGACAACCGTTTATTTGTTAATTATTATTCATTAATAATAATTAATAAATAATTATATATTATTTATTAACAATAATTAATAAATAATAATTAACAAATAAACGGTTATTTCAGTGGTCACAACACACGATAAAATTTGGCCAATCTAACCCGTCCAATGTCCAAGAATAAAATTACTTTTACCAGAGTATTTAACTTTGTTTTTATCACTGTTGGAAGTTCCCGCAGGTTAGTAAATACCCCAATGGGTTTTTATGATGATTTTTATGCGTTTTTTTATGTAAATTATGTAAAGAGAAGCTCAGCGTCTCTCTCAATGTGGAAAATAGCGACGCCATTTTGCCAAACCAAGATGGCGTCAGTTCAGGCAATAGAGGGGATGCGTAGTGGCGCCCTCTATAGTGCGAGTGTCGACTCACATTATTATTTGTTCTTTCTATTGTTTTTTGCTAATTAATAATTATTTATTATAAATAATAATGAGTAATAATTAATAAATAATAATTAACGAATAAACGGTGATTTTGTATCTAATCAGTGATCTAACCTAACCTAGTAGGGTTGAATTGAATCGATCATTTTTTTTCTACTATCAAATAATCTTCAACGAATTTGCTATCTAATGGTTTTTTAAAAATATTTTTTATGTGAGGTGCAGGGGTGAACCTGTTTTTTGTCAGGTGTGATTTTTAAAAAATTTATAAAAAAATAGAAATATCAACTATCAAAGTTTTTTTTTCAATTATCAAATTTCTTCAACGTTACTTCAATAGGATGGAAAAAAAAATGGCAAAATCTATATAAAGGGGGCTAAGTAAATGGATCTCACAAAAACCTAGATTTTTGTGATCTTTCGCCAGCCATATTATGAGTTTCAAAGCCACCTTGCGCCCATTTAACATCGCGAATTCAATTCTGATGAATATTCATCATTGGTCAGAAAATACAGAGTTAAATTTATTTGCTCGAAAAAAGTTGAATTTATTTGCAAGAAATTATTGACAAGTGAATGATTTCAATTATCATGAGAATTACTAGTACTTTTTATTCTCATAGACTCTATTTTTTCTTTTTTTATATAATTTTTTTTTTCTTTATCTCATTTGAAAACACACAGATTTCTCATTTTCAAAGTCACCGGATCAATAAAACCAATAAAATGAAATTAGAATGGTATAGAATACATAAAATAATGTACATATACCGAGATATATAAATAACCGAATTAAATTGGTTGAAACTTTCAAAAAAAAAAAGAACATTAAAATTCTAAAATACATAAAACTCTTGTAGAGATGATAATGTGAAGAAGTAATTTGTGATGTTATTGTTAGTCTCTCCTCTCTTCACAAAATGTAGAGAGTATTGAGAATCAGAACGTGATGATTATTCTTGGCCAATGTCACAATGTAGCCTTCAGATGTGATCTTGAGGCCACAGCATCGTGACACCTATAGGGATTCAAGAAAACAGGAGATTGTTAATGATTTTTTGTAATTAATTATCAACAAATTGATTATTTAATTATTAATCAGACACTTGAAAAGTTTAGGAATCGTGTATAAAGTTTAGTAAATTGCTTCTAGAGGAAAATAAAAATAAAAAAAAATGATGATTTTACCTTCACATAAGGACATTCAAACTCAGAGACGAGTGAGCCATTCCTCGAGAAGACAGCAAGATGAAAACGATTGCCATGAGAATCACCGATCAAAATATCCCCATCATCACTTATGTCAATTCCATTTGGAAAATTAGTGACATTCTCACCGCCAATGCGACGTAGGAAATGGCCTTCATCGTTGAAAACCACAACACAATGTCCTTTGAAATCACAAACGTAAAATTCTTTGCCTAAAACCAACAAAAAACAAATTAATACATTTGCATTAGAACGAGTGCCTTTAAGAGAATTCATCAAGAGACCTTTTTTGTAGAGAAGAAAATTCTCTTTGAAAAAGATCTCATGACAAATTCTTCTCAAGTCACTCATTTCAAAGATAGAAAGAAAACTCACCACTAATAGCAATATCACTCGGTTCCCTCATGTAATCACTGCAGTCAAACCAGTTCAAAAGGTGTCCAGTATCACTGATAACAAAAACAGTTGGTGAAACACTGTCAACAGCCACAATGTGCCCTTGTCTATTGACAGCCAGACCTGCCACAATGTCAATGTATCGAATAGCAATTTTCTTTATGAAATGTCCATTCTTTGTAAATATCTGCATCCTCGAGCGCTCATTGCCACGATCGCAGACCACAAATTTACCACAATTTCTCATGACAGCTACCTTTCTTGGATACCAGAGTTGGCCCTCCTCCTTTCCAGCAATCCCAAACTGACATTTGAATTGTCCAGTTTTATCGAATATCTGAATCCTGTGATTATTTGTATCAGCAACAATAATATCCTCATCAGCCCCAAGACAGAATCCATGTGGCGAATTAAATTGTCCTTGATCAGATCCAAGCTGTCCAAATTTGGATCTGATTTGCATGGGTGTCTGTTTATTCTTATTAGCTGACCGTTGATGATTATAGCTCATATTTCCACGAGTACCACCCATCATACTGTACAAATCACCGTTGAAATCATCACCCGATGACAAAACTGGTGATGTCGAGTTGGACAAGGACTTATATCCTCCATTGAGCTGAGCATCAGCAGACAAACTCCCCAGATTGTGTCCATCCACTCCAGATGATGGTATAACTCCCAAACCCATGACACCAGTGCCAGTGGTCACTGAAGTTCTCATATCCTGATTTCCAAGTGTATGAGTAAGTTTAACGAATGTCTGTAGATGATTGATGGCATGATTCATTGGACTGAAATCACCAGACGATGAATTGACAAGTGGCAGCTGATGATTCTGATGATTTTGACTGTTATTCAATGACATGTGGACATCATCACACATAGAATTCATTCCTGATGAAATATCTTGAGTCATATCCACTGTTTTGAATGCCTGACAACTCTCAATACTCTCAGTCTTAAATTTACCAAAAGATTCCTTCATTACTTTCTCAAAGTGATGACAATCAGTTTGAAATTCAATTGAGAATTTAACATTCAATTTTGGTGCATTGGTAATCAAATTCATCAACTGTTTAGCAACGATACGTTTGAGTGCTAGGATTTCTATCATGTCTCCATGCTGGAGAAGTCTCGAAGTGAAACGATTTGCGTCCTGAATTTTTTCAACAGTTTTCTCAACATTGTGAAAGGTTTCCATGACTAGGAGTTCACGACTAGAGTGAAGTTTCTCCAATTCCTTCAGTGCATTATTTTGGCATTCTTCTAAGATTGCTTCGTAGCTCTGGAAGGTCTCAATTATGAGGTCTTTTGCCTGGTCACGTTGAGACTGAAGCTCATTGAGGGTGTTCTGGAGTTGGGAAGAGGCTCCTTCATACTCTGTCTTCTTGGATTTGGTCTGTGACATTAGATGTATGAGTTCCTCTTTCTCAGGGGATGCTGCATCCATCAGTCTCTCATACTGGTGGTCAGGTGCTTTGTGCTGGACAAGAAGGCACTCATTGCATACTGGCTCTTGACAAGTGTAGCAATAAAACTTCATGTGTTGATCTGGATGAAACTGGCAGAATAATGGCCGATGAATTGGTACAGTTTTTTCATTACTTCTGAGCTCCTCAAAACCAATGACTTTGTGGCCCTCGAAACATCGCATAAATTGATGGGCTGTATTGCAATTTGGACACAGAAAATTGGCACAATCAGAGCAACGAGCAACAGCATTCTCCTCAGTTTTACACGATGTACAGACAACTGTCATATTCTCAATGGCTGACATATCGAGAATATTGGTAAGTACATAGTCACAAGCAAGACTCCCTGCACCTTTACTACCAACTCTTGTCTCTTGCTCACACACTGGACAAGTGATGATAAATGGACCAATTTTATCACCACTATTGTTGTTTATCAACTGTGTATTGATGCACTCCTCACAAAAAACATGAAGACAATTTAGTAAACGAGGTGATGATATTATATTCTTGCACACAAAACAGTTCTCATCACTTTTGGCAGAATTAATGTCCGATATGTCCTCCAATGGTTCATTGTAATCATGACCACCATAATCCTCATTATTATCAATTGATAGATCTGAAGGACCAGTACCATTTGTCATATTCCACTCGTTCATCAAATCCTTCTGAATGCCCACTGTCTCGTCATTCGTTGAACCAATATTCTCAATCACTTGAACACCTTGGATGGATGATGCCATAACCTGAGCTGAACGCGTTGCAACTCCTATCATCGACGATTTCATGAATAATTCTCTGTTTTATATCAAGTTCTTCTTGACTCTCTACTCTTTCTTTAATTTCTTCGTTGGATTTAATCTCCCACTCTTGTCGATGATTATTTGTTTTTTCTTTATCTATTGTTCACACGTGAGATCGTGAGATTCAGTTGAAATTTTTTATCGTTTTTCTTTTTTTTTAACCCGAAAATAAGGAATATTGAGATTGGAAATTCGTTGAGAACCCTATTTGTTTTATGTTTGCGTTTGCATGAGTCAGCAAACTGTAGTTTCTTGTAAATCAGGCAATACGTCGTGTAACGTAGACTGAAATTGGTTCGTCAATCATAAATTACGCTACGTTTCAACTTCAGCAGATATTTAACAGTGAGTGACAAGAATCAATCAGAATTTTTTTACTGACCAAATTATATAGGTTATAAGTGTTATTTTGTAGCGAACCGGAATAAAATTCAAAAATCTTCAAGATGAATGAGCGAAGCATCAGTCCTCCCCAATCTCAATCTCTTGTAGACCCTGAAATGCCCCCAAAACGCCAAAAAGTCGACGCATCTAACCCCTCTACCTCCAGCACTTCAGGCAGTGACTTTGTTCTTGGAAATGACTGGGAAATGAGACGAATGAAGAGAGAACTCGCAGCACTCCGGCTAAAATTATCACAGACCGAAGCCATTGCAGTTCAGCATCACAAGCTGCGAAAACAAACTGAAGAATTACTTGTGAAAGAGAAGAGTATCTTGGAGATGGAAGTGGAGAGGGACAAGGAGACGATAAAACAGCTGGAAGAAGACCTGGATACAGCAATGAAAAGAGTTCATGAGTCATGCAAATCGCAAATGGCTGCAGAAGAGCAAATTAAAGAATTATCTACAAAAAATGCTAAACTGAGAAGCAACTCGACTCAATTGACTTCTGAAGGATTTTTGGCATTACAAAAATCTCAAGCAGAATTTGATCTTAAGAGTATGAAACTCGAACAGGCCAAGATCATAATTCAAAAATTGAATTCAGCAAGTCGGGATTGGGTAGAAAGAGAGAAACTTATGACATCACGTATAAAAGAACTTGAAGAAGAAGTAGAATCAGCGAAAGAGAAAATTGCGGTGCTGAATGGGGTTGTCGAGAGAGTGGAACAAAAAAAGTTGATAGTCATGGAAGAGAAATCGAAGAATGTAGAGAAACTGCGTGGGAGATGTCAAGAGTTTTCCTTCAAAGTGCATGAGAGGCAGGAAGAGGAGGGAGTGATTTCAGAAACTTTGAAGCAGGGGATTCCCGGTTCCCAGCATGTGGAAGTGATAGATGTGGAACAATCAGAGGCTCAAGGGGATGATCAGCAGAGTCAACAGAATAAGGATGACAAAGGGCAGAGAAAGATGAGAGAGGCGAAGAAGAAATCAGTGGAGATGACGAGACGGAATATTGAGGAATTTGATGATGTTCAATCAGTTGTGAATGGATTGACAGCTGATGATAGAGATCCTACGTGGAATGTAGAAAGTGATGAGGTTTCTTCTAAGAGTCAATCTGGTGATGATGACTCTGATAGTCAGGTTGATGAGAATGAGGATGTTGAGGAGAGGTCCATTGGGGAGAAACGAGTGGATGGAGATCTGCGAGTTTACGTGGGGAAGCATTATCATGTTCTTGCATCGAGCTCAGCTTTCTTCAGAATTGTGTGGCAGTATGAGTATCACCACAAGGCGCCTCGCAAGTGGGCCTGCAAAAAGTGTAATGTCGTGCAGAATACGAGGAATAAGATTGAGGATCATGTCTGGGTTAACCATTATGATGGAAACTACAAGTGTCCTTTTTGCATCAATCAATCACGACTACTGCTACGAAGGGACAGCATTAGGGAACATGTGAAGCAGGCGCATCCTCAATTTCATCATGTACTAGGGGCAAAAGCAGTCAAATGAGCTATTTTCTTACATTTTAATATACATGTTATTAATGTTCTGTATTGATATTGATTCGAAAATTATAAACATTTTCATTCATTTAATTTCATTAATAAAAAATTACTCATCATCATCAATTAAAATTGAAATTAACCGCGACAGTTTAGTTACTTTGGCAATAATCTAGGGACCCTATTCTACTTAAAAATTGCATTACCGAAAGTGCGTTAGATGGCTAGTATATCAGAGAACTCAAAAGAAAGGAGAGGGAATGTGTGGGTTGACGTGTGAGAGTGTTCGTAATCGTCGTCGATAAGTCCAGGCGAAGGGAGCTTCATGCTCCCACTGAAAAACGCGGGACATTCCCATTCTCACCTCGACGTAATACAGTGTTCGAGGATACAAGCAGAAGATTGATTTCATAAGTGAATCAATCTCTCCAACAAATAATCTAAAGGTGAGTGGCTAAAATAAGGAAGAAAATATAAATTATTGACATATTAGAGGTTTATTGTTATTTTTTCGGATTCACAAATTTTATAATATTTTTAAACATTTCATAATTCTGAAATAGTGAAAATTAGTAAAAAATATACGATATTTTTCCTAAAAATAATTGTTCATTGAACAATATCAATGGCTTACTATATGTCTTTATATATATATATATATATATATATATACTTCTGAACCTGCAGATGACGTTCGTATTGAGAAAAAAGTTGCCATTAATTTTTCTTCTGCGGTTACAAAAAATATAATTTCCGCTGGGAAGAGTGAGACAGTATATGGGCACTTAACTACTTTGGTCTAGACATAATGCAGGAGATAAAAAGTATACTTTGTATGGAATTAATAATTATAAAATTTCATCAGTAATTGAATGAGGTGTTAATATTTCTGAAAAAGTCAAAAGTTTTTATATTGCCCCACTTAATAAAAAGAGTGTCGAAACTTTCAGATGGATATTACTTTCAATTCCGCTGCTCCATCACCTGTAGATAATGGAAGAATTTCGAAGCGTCCAAGATCTGAAACTCCCGGCTCATCGAGCATTCATCCTTCAGGCAGAACCTCTGTACTTGATGGTGCTGAGGCGGATATAAAACGTCTGAAGGAAGAAATTAAACAGTTGCGACAGAAGCTGTCTGATACGGAGAAGCGTTTTACAAACAGAGATGAATTTCATAGAAATATGAGAAAGCAAATTGAAGAAATGGCAATAGAGGATCGTACTGAATTAAATTCACGTCTGCAAGAAGCCGAAGAGAAAATAGAAGTTTTGCAGAACGAAGTAGAGGAGAGGAAAGCAGAGGTAAACGAATTACGCAAAGCCTTGACAGTTGCAGAAGATTCGCTAATTAATAATGAGTCACGAATACAGGCATTGTTGGCAGAGAATGCCAAATTAAAGTCAAACATCCAAATACCTTCAACTTCATCGGGCTTTCAGGAGGACAATACTAAGTATTCGGAGGATATTTCGACATCCTCACTACAGGTATCCAACACTACAGATATCAAAATCAGCCAAATCAGGAGCATAACTTCTGCATTAGATTCACAAACATCATCATCAGAGTTTGAACTAGAGGATCAGGAGATTCAGGCTTACATAAAATCTGAAGAGGAAATACTCGACGAGAACGAGGATGAGAGGAATTATTCAACATCACCGAGGCAAATAGATCATGGAAATAGTCAAGACAACAGATCTGGGGTCACAATTTCAGGCGTTAATCCAGATGTACGTGTAAAGAAAGAAACCGTCCAGATAAACGAAACAGGTGTGACGGATGAATACCAACAATCGAGAGAAAAATGTGATTGGATGGTGCAAATACCCAACAACATGCCTGAAGAATTATTGTCAGAGGCTGGCCCTTCATCAGCAAGTCTGGAGCGAAGGATTTCTCATTCTCAGGCAGCTGCTGTGGTCGCGGAGAAACAAAATTCAGAAATCAACAGTCTTGGATTTACAAAAACCGTTATCAGGGGGCCCTACTCGGGCAATAATCGAGACTCTCCAGTGGCAGGACCTAGTAATCATCATGGATCATCAGCACAGCCAAATGATCAACAAGCCTCCTCCTCGGGCAATAATCGAGACTCTCCAGTGGCAGGACCTAGTGGTCATCATGGATCATCAGCACAGCCAAATGATCAACAAGCTTCCTCCTCGGGCAATAATCGAGACCCTCCAGTGGCAGGACCTAGTAGTTATCATGGATCATCAGCACAGCCAAATGATCAACAAGCTTCCTCCTCGGGATTACCAAATGGGGATGTCTCCTTGGGTTCAAATCATACGAATGATTCTCCATTACAATCAAAAGAGGGCAATGACTCTCTCCCCCCACAACAAAATATAGACGAACTGATACTGTTCCCGGTAGGGAGTTATTGCTGCCTAGTCTCAGGTTCATTCCCTTTCGTCAATTGGAAAAATTTCTATAGTAACAGACAACGTACTACACCCAGTTATGAGAAAAAGTTGACCTGTAAAAAGTGTAGTTCCAAGAGTGATACGGCGCAATGTATTCAGGACCATGTCTGGGTTCAACATGAAAAGAAACTGTTTTTCTGCCCCCTCTGTTATCCTGAGAAATCATGTATATTGAATCAAAGATCCTATATTTCCTCCCACGTTAAAAAATATCATCACCATTTTTATAATAAACCTCAAGCTTTCATAAAAGAAGCTGAGTTGAAGTATAACTTGAAATTACAGCCAAACATGTCGAATAATTGGCGAAGTCGCCGATCGAAAATTGAAAGATTGAACGGCGTTGAAGGTTGATAATTTTCAACAAACTCGTTAACCCCTCAAGGCCGGGGTCAATGCATTGCATCGACCCATTGAAGAATGAGAAGTTCCTTTCCAAAACCATAAATGCCATCTTAACCATCCAGACATCATCAAAAAGAGGAAAACTGTAGCTTCGATTTCACATTTGTTTGTGAATTTTTTATCAATTAGAAGTTGTCAAATTTGAGTCGTATTCAACGCACGCTACGCTTGGTGACAGAAAGGCCCCGTACGTGAGGGGTTAACGAATGAATCAAGTAACAAAATAACATGGATTTTCGTGGGTGACAGAGATACAATGTTGATATTAAATGAGTAATTGCATATTTTTTTATTCGATTTACAATCGCTTCTCAAGGGTTACGTTCAGTTAGAATTTGATAAAAAATTCTACAGATTCATCACAAAAGAATTATAATAATATGGAATACAATTTTTTACCGGAAATTCATTCAAAGTGACACGGTCATTTTATTTGACTATATATATTATCCTTGGTCAACAAAGATTGATCATATAGCACCTTTAACAATTTATATATTTTCATAATACCGTTTTCTCCCAAAGCTAGATGGTATTTTTAATAGCTCCTTATAGCCAGACAGACTCTCCATGGCAACGTATTCATTACGTGTCAGATTTTAAATGTCTTTATAATTTACGACCGTCTGGCTTCCTTCCTTTTAGAATAGATATTTTTATTTTATATACTAATCGTACTTTGCCAGAAATTTTATCTCGCCACTACCCCGGATATTTTGCGATAATTATTTTTATGGAGATAATACTTACATTTGTTGATGTGAATTAAAGATCACAATAAAAATTCAATTGTGATCATAAATTATAAATATTTTGTATAATTGTTGGAGAGAATATATATCTATGTAGTTGATAATAAATCCTTTATACATTTTATTCAATTTCATTCTTCTCTGGAACTAATAGTAAAACAATTTCTTTAGATTATTATTTGATGTTTTATGACTCTTGCGGTTTCCAACTGGCTCCACAGGCTGACACAGCCAATTGTTCGCTTAATGTATTTTCAGAATTTTATGGTCGACCATAAACTGGAGTTTAAAAGCCTCATTATTTTATTTTATTTTTTTTTCCTTTGGTCTTACCGACGCAACTACTCGGTTTGAGACCTACACTTGCCACCCTATCTTGCTTCTCTTTTTGCAGCCCATGGACCGACTTTTCTAATCTGTACCGCATTTGTCCGAAGACTACGGGAACCATGGAAACCTTAGCCAGTACAGTCGGCCGATAATGTAGAGTTCCAGTGTACCCCTCTGTCACACTGACGAGAGGCGCACACTGGGTCTCTACACCCGTGCCTACCGTTCAGCAATTTTTGGTACGAGAGACGGTGTTCCTAAACGGTCACCCATCCAAGTACTAACCCAGCTCAACGCTGCTTAGCTTGGATGTCCGTCGGAGCAACACCTCGCTCGCCCAACCATTACTGTCGGTTTCAAAAGCCTCATTATTTGTTGAATATTATCATGGACGAAGGGTACTCCCCTCCGGCCAATCAAAAATACCTCAAGTCTTCCCCTCTCATACATTCATGTGCGCATGACGTACAACGAAAATGGCGGAATGTGTTTACTACAGTCACCACAGTTCACTGTTTTCTAACCTAGACGTGTCTAGAGGAATAATTGATAGTGCCTCAATATAAGTTTCAACGTTCCACTGCCACCAACTCATAATAATTGATATAAAAATTGATTGAACATAAATTCTCATGAACTCAAAATGGAAAATTCGCAGGTAAGCTCGATGGAATTCAACTAAAAGCCTCAACAATCGACTCAAGTTTGATGTTATACTCTTGACTATGTTCAAATAAACAATAATTAACGATAAAATTTTCCAGATAAATGAAAATATCCTCAAACCCGCTCGATCTCCACCATCAGAGCCCCGAAAAACCCCCTCAAAACGTCGAAAATTGGTTACAGAAAACTCCTCGAGCCTCAGCCCCCCAAAAAAAAACCCTCCGCATGTCAACGAAAATCAGCAGGAATTAAAACGTCTAAGAACTCATTTTCGTACCAAACTCTCCCACATTGGGACCAGTACCACACAACTTCAAAATATACGAAAACAAATTGGGAAAATATTGGAGATGGAAGCGAAGAAATTAGAAATTGAGGCTCAAGTTGGCATTGAGACACTCGAGCAACTAGAACGTCATCTGGACATTGAAAATACTCCTCATGACCCATTGGAGCACCAAACGCCTGCAGAAGTCTATATTTCTCCTCTGAAAACCCCAATGAAGCAGAAACTCTTGGACTTGTTACCAGAAAATACTAGACTGAAGGAAAATTTAATTTTTTCTGATTTTGGAGGCATTCCAACATCTCCAGCCACTCCATGTCCCCTGGAAAATCATCCAGAAGTTAAAAAAACCCCAGAAAAACTTTCCAACAAAATTATCACTCATAGAAAAATCGAATCCCAGGAGTGTATGGTGAAAATACATAAATTGAATACTGAAAAAATCCTCTGGAAGGAGAGGGAAACTCTTCTGGCTGAAGTAGCACGTGTTAATGACCTTGAAAATAAGTTGAAATCATCCAGGGATACCATCTCGACTCTTCGTGAGGCTCTGAAAGATAAAATAATTCTTGAACAACAGCTGTCAGGCTTGAGGAAGACTCTGGAGCATGCAGAGACTAGGGAGCAGAAACTTAAAAGCATGTGTAGAGAATTGTCTTCAAGAGTCGAAGACTATAAATCAAGAAGCAGTGGAAGTTTATCAGGAAGTGTAGATAAGAAGATTAAACGTCTCCAGCTGGTTGAGAGTCGTTTGACGTCAGAGAACGGAAAGTTGAGGTCTCAGGTTGAGGTTTTGAAGAGGGAGAATGGAGAGTTACGAAGGAAATTTGAGAGAGATGAGCAGAGGAAGAGTATAATGAGATCTGTTAAGGTGGAATTGATTAAAGATGAGTCATTTTCCGATAATCAAGTGGATGTTGAGAATTATTCGATTGATGTCGTTGATGATGATTCTATTGATAATAAAAGTATTGAGAGGAAGTCAGCTGCTGGAGTTCCAGGAGAACCTCAAGGTGAGTCAGGAGAGAAACGAAAAATTTCAATTGGACATCTTGGTATTCTGCCTTCGAGTCAAAGCTACTTTGACATTGATTTTGAATCTCAATATGTACGAGAGAACAAATCTACGTTCATTTGTTGTAGTTGTGAGGGTATTTACAACACTAAACCAAAAATAATTGATCATTTGTGGTCGGTTCATCATCAGGGACAATGGCATTGTCCTTATTGTTCATGCACTGCTCGTGATAGGTATACCATTATAGCGCATATGAAGAAAAAACATGGGAGTAAAATATCTAAAAAATGAAAGCTAACTCATAGTTTTTTCAGTCTCAAAATAATTGTGATGATTGAACGAGGTTTTTAGTTAATGACATCTGGGACGAGGGTTGCATTCTAGCATTCCATTTTTGTTATTTCAAATATATTTTTGAAACTAAGCGAAATATCTCAAGATATCATTATCAAAGTTAATTAAATCCTCTACAAAACAAGTCTTTTGACAAGACTCGATTGACAAAGATTTTTCATTTAATAATTTTATCAATTATCAATTGTTAAATTATCTTGGGATGGACTGGGTTTACGAAAAAATATCATAATATTTTTTATGAAATCTCCTTCAAATCATGTTCTTACTTTCGTCTCATACTCTCCAGCACTCTATGAGTAACTTTAATTTTGTTTGACATAAAAGACAATTTTTATAAATTTTGACGAAAAAAATCCTATGGAAGGGGTACATTACTGATGCTTAGAACTGATAAATTAAATTTAATAAATAGGATAAAGTTTATTATTACTATTGGATTTGATTTTTTATTTGACGAAAAACAAAAACCAAATCATTGACACCTTTTAATAATTTAATTAAATCGAATTAATTCTAATGAGATCTGTCGGCATTGAGAATACAAAAATAATAATTAATAATAAATGTTTGATATCTTCTTTGAAAAAAATACATGGATGAAGATTGTGACACTCCAGACACAAACTGTTTACTCAATTCAATCATTTAATTTCATTGAAAGAGAAAAAATATGTTTTTCCATAATAAAATTCAGTTTTTTCCAGTTGAATTTAATTTTATCCAATTTTCTATGGATTTTGATGGGTCCGCTGACTGCTTACAGATTGCGTCATGAAATTTTTCAACTTGTTGACATTGGAGGCAAAGTTTTGCGTAACTCTCCAGTATTTATAAGATTTCGAAGGGAATAGTACGAGTGAGTCGTTTGGCTCTGGCAGGATTGTACCAATCACAAATTTGGGGACTTCCTTCAATGAAACTTTGAGTTTAGTCTGAAAGAAGAAACATTAATAATTAAAATATTGTTTTTTTTTTTTTTTTTTTAAACATTCAGTACCGATCAATTTTTGATAAAATATCTTTGAATCTGAAGGAAATAGATAAATTCTTATAGAGAATTTTTTTTAGCTCTCGATTTTCTTCACAAATATTTTACTGTCTCTCTTCAATTCTCGTTTTACCACTTCACTACATAACCCAAATGCATTATCTATTGCAAAATATTGTTGTCCTACATTCATTCAACATAAAATTTCCCAAAATTATTTCCTTCTACGTGATTCACTCGTACTTCGCGTGCACCCTAAAATTCAATACAATGTAGAACAAATTTTGGACGATCTCATGATCAGACAAAATTCAATTCAAGTTTTTTGAATAATAAATATCATGCAGAATGAAAGAAAAATCATTTAATAATAATTAAAAACCTCTTTTTTTCGGCTCTCCATTGAATCAGTCATGCAATAGATTTTTATCGATTCAGAATTAGAATAAAACCAGGATAAAATAATTCATGCAATGCATAAATAATCCAGATTGAATTCTCATACAGAATTAGAATTTTTTTTCGAAAATTTGGAGCACCTGGGTGCAACGCCGACGCCTTGGACGTCCACGTTGGCAATTATCGAAGAACGATTTCCCAATATCATTCTTCCCAGACGTCTTCATGCCTTCCCCTCTATCCTGACGTCTTCTCTCAGAATTTCCCAGGCTCTCCATTTGTTTATCAATCACATTTGGAAAATCTCGTGCATGATTCTTTCTTTGATGAGAAGCGTCATGTCTGTGATGTCTTTTCTTACTTTTTATCATTTCCTCGTTCTCCCCTTCCTCCTTTGATACTGTTTGCTTCGGTGAAAACGGTAGGTTCACTATCCTCAGTGATTCTTCACTGCGAATGAGAGGAAAAAAAAATGAAATTATCTCAGTGCCTTCATCTCTTCTGACTTTTATTCATTTCTTCTTCCGAATGAAGAGAAGTAAACAAGAACACAATCCGTCATTCAGTTTACGTTGAATCTCTTGAACTCTGCGGAAAAAACTTGTGTCTGATAGTGCAAAGGGGTCTTGTTACAAGACTGATAATGCCAATCATACTTGACAAATTCTTACAAATTTTATGAGGTCTTGGTTTAAAAAAAAATGAGATCGGATATTTATCGAAATTCATTCATTCGAAAATAGACTTTGGCATTATTTCTCTGACAGGTTTTTTGATATTTCCTGTCTGACCGATTCATCTAAGAGAAATATCAAATTTTTGTTTATTTGGTGATTATCTAGAAATTAAAAAATGTCAAAAAATATTCAACTTACAATCCACCATTAGAGCTCTCTCCAGACGCAAGTGGTTTGCAATACTGTTCAAGCTGCTCCAGATTACAGGGCCGGTGACAGCACTCATCAACGAGTCCTAGACTTGATGACCTCTTGGACTCGATGCCATCAGTGTAGGAGAAAGGCTCATTATAACCACGACCATTGCAGACGAGGTAGAGTGCATCACTGAGACTTTTCGAACAAAGTCTAAAAGTTCTCATTTGCGGTGCTGCCTCAATGCACCAGTGCACGTTCAATACAATGATCACGAGGGAAATCCAAGTCAGGTAGTTGAACCGCGACATCATGACTCGATAACTTCACTCAGAGTTTCAAGAAAAAATTTTAATATGATTTTTTAGTATTTTTTTATTTTTGGATTTGATGATAATTTTTAATATTTCTATTTTTTTTTACGATTTAATAATTGTGAATGGAAGAACAACTTTTAAATTCTCAAATGAGAGAAATCTTGACAACCGTTATCCACGAGTTCTGCACACGAACTGCGGTAGACCTTATACTCGAGGAAGGAGTTAAGCAGCGACGAGGCATGAGTTGTAGTAGTGACATGATGTCAGTGACGAAAGGGCGTTTGTTTGCGCTATCACCACGTGGTCATGCCCTGTATTATCTTTATTTAGAAGGCTCCATTGGAGGAATTTATATTCCCCTGAAATATGTATTCCGAAAGATCGATGTCCCCTATAAAGGGATGCGCGAGAGAGAGAGAGATGGATACATGAGGGAGAAAACTATTTTTAAAATTTGCTCGAAAATAAATTGATATATTCAGACCCAAAGATACGTCACTCTTGATATTTACGGGTGATTAAGAGATGTGTTGTCTCTGTGTAATTCCTTACAGATTATTCTGAGGATATTTCTAAAACTAGTAAGTTTTTCATAATGATCACAACATTGATTTTTTAAAATTACTCAGTTCCCAGTTTAAAATGTTAATAGACCTTTTTTTGTACGATTTAAATTAGAAATTGTAGATATAGATCCACTGGGAAAATCCGAATAATTATCAATAAATTTTTATTGAACGACATATATCTTTCACGTGATTATGATCCAATAACAAGTGGAATCCCATTCCAAAAATAATATCATATTATGCAAGCTGTATAAATATGTCAAACATGCCGCCGACAACAAAAAAAGAAAAAGAAAGTAAATATAATCATCAAGATATAATTTGGCCACACACACACACTGACCACGCAGTTTTGTAAACACACATCTCAATGACGTCCATTAATTTAGTATAACAAATTCTCACGCTTATTATGACGCAATTGTGATTTTGTCCAGATGATTTGAATATTTGATGGGTATTAAAAGCCCATGGAGTTCGTTGAAGAGTCAATGATATTTTTTTTAATATCATAAACAAACATTCACAATCCGTCGGATGAAAACATATTTTGTCAGATTTTTTTTCTTTACAAGAAATTAATGATCATGGCAAAAATAAAATGACAATACAATTATCTACAAAACTGATTATTCTAGAATAAAATGGAAGAAGACCTTTTTTCATTTCATCTAGAAATCATAATTTCGCGATAATTTCATAATTATCGAGATAAAATGAACAAAACGTCTATTCAGAAACGATGAATGCAAGTCGATAACACGTGACACTTGAATTAATGGGAAATGACTGATCTCTGTATTATTATCTAGACTAGACTTCGATCGCTTGAGGTAATATCCGTCTATTTCCACTGGTGGAAGACAGAAATGGGATTCATTCCGATTATTTTAGTCGACATTTTGCATAAATAAATTGGGTCATCAGACTGTCTCGATTGCACCGCTGTCTCACTACGATACAAATACAACATTGTAATCCTAGAAATTTTCTTTTCGATCAATTTCTAAGAGTTGCGATAGGAAGTAATTCTACCAACAATTTCTAGGAATTATTGACTCGCTCGATTTTTCTAATATTATCCGGCTGTCTCAGCCCCTCCCTCTTCATACATTGCCTACTTTGTTTATTGAGATACACGATGCATGTTTTATCAATTCATTCATTCATTCAGCACGTGCTAAATGAAGCCAGAAGTAAACAGATAATCGTAATCAAATCTGATGGATTTGATTTTTCTTGTAATTTTTAGCATTTTATGCAATAACAAAAATACGGAAAATTCTTCACAATTTTTGTTATTTCACATGTGACATAATCGATGTTTGGTGTTTACTTGGATTTCAGTATATAAAACTCTCTCGAGGAATTATTAATTTCAATTTTACATTCATTGACTGTTTACTTGACCTACGTATACCGGATCTTCATATCCATGATTCAATAACAGAATAACAGCCGAAATGTTCAATGAAATCTGAGGATGCCCCAATTTTTTACCATGTTTACATCAACTTCAATGTTTTGATGGCAGTTTGACCATTTTTGACGGTTACATCACTCCATTATTAATTACCGAAACTGGCCTGGTATCAAATACAGATATGTAATCAATTCAAAGTTATACATTGGCCATAAACTTTGCCACTGCTCATAGCGATCAAAGTGAGCCATTGAGGTGCAAATAAATTACTCTTTTATCATTTCACTTCATCCATAATCTCAATAAAATCAATTAATGCTGAATTGCTTCACTTTTGATCCATCACCGGTTGTGATAAGAGCTATCAATTAAAAATCATACCAGAGCTAGAGTTTTCGCCATTTGTCGCAGCGATTTTTTCGAAACTTTCCCCGAGGGGGTAGTCGGCATTTTTTTGAGAATCTTGACGCCTCCTCGAAGTCTCATGTGATCGGGTAAATTGTCTTCGACGTGCTTGATGATTTCTTCTTCAGTTACCTGAATATCAATGATAAAACGGATGATATCATCATTAGGTGTATTTTCTTAGTATCCTAAACTAGTCTAAACAATAGATTGCATTACATTGGATCCAGTACGGATTGTGATGAAAGCCATCGGTTGCTCAATGTCCATCAAATCAGGCTTCGCTACAACTCCAGCTTCAATGACATTCGGATGCTTCAGTATAACTTCCTCAACTACGGATGGTACAACTGGCAAGTTAAATTTGTACTTTATCAATTCTTTGAGTCGATCAATGATGAAGAAATCACCGTCTGCATCATAATAGCCTAAATCACCTGAGTGATACCATCCTGTGTTTTGGGATTGAAAACAACAATTATTCTTCGAATCTCACATTTTCTCATCATATTTACCTTCGATATCTATCGCTTCCTGGGTACTTTTTAGATCTTTGTGATATCCAAGCATCATATAAGGTGACTTTAAACAAATTTCACCATTTTCATTGGGTCCTAGTGTATTTCCACTGTCAGAATCGACTACTTTGATTTGACAGTTTTCCCGAATTTTTCCACAGCAACATAACTTTTCTGGAGAATCATCTCGCCGCAATATGACGCCAATTTCCGTCATACCTGCATTTATCAAATTTTTAGCTTTTAGATTTCCATGATTTTTGTTTAGTTTAATTGAATTCTCACCATATGCAAAGCACGATTCAGCGGTTGGGAATATTATCCTCATGTTTTTATCAGCTTTTTCACTGACTCCGCAACCACCAAAAATTACGTATTTCACAGATGACAAGTCGTAATCCTTGATATTCTCCAGTTTGTAGAGATGATTGGCAGTTGCGGCACTGATGATGAGGCAATTGATCTGATGGGAGAATAAACAATGAGCAAATTCAATATTTAGGGAAGTATTTGATTAAAAGAATAAAAATCCTAGTACTCACTTTGTACTTTTCAATCAACTGGCAACAATTTTCAACTGTGGGCCGTGAATATATCACAGCTGTAGCACAATTTCTGATTAAACTCATAATGGATCCAATAGCACTCAGCCAACAGAGTTCCGAGAACCAGAGAATAGTACTGTCAACCACGTATTTATCTGGAGCGAGATACGAGCATTTCTCCAGCCAACTGTATGAATGAAGAACACCCTTTGGATATCCAGTGGATCCTGATGTGCAAATCATTACAGCCGGTTGTTTTATGTCTTCAATCCTCGTGCACTCGAAATTCTTCACCTCTTCAGCGTCTTGTTCCCTCAGAATACTGTGCAGAGTCATCCAGCCAGGTAAATCTTCAAAGACAACCACTTTTGTACTTGTTTCAAGGTCATTGACTCCTTTTTGAACCATATCAACTACCGCTTTGTTCACAAACATCACTCTGGGCTCTCCCAATTTAAGGAAATATTTAATCATATCTGAAACATTGAAATAAGTCAGTTGAGTGTGAAATTGCTGATTGATAATGTTTTAGGGAATAAATTATTGTACCGTCATTCAGGCCATCATCCCACCAAGGATGGAATACAACTCCAGTGAATATTGCTGCTAGAACTGGAACGATAGTGTCTAAATGATTATGGGTAGAGATTCCAATCAAGTCTCCAGATTTGACACCTTGTTTCTTCAGCCACAGGGCACATCGCATTGCTCGATCTACCATGGATACGTAAGTATCTTTTTCACCAGTCAATCCATCAATCTAAAATGAATCATATTGATCCAATGATTTCACTTAAATCCACATGAATTAGTATTTTCATAGAAAATCAATGAGTTGATGATTTTTACATACTTGACTAACGCGTTCCGGCACTTTCCTCATACGTTCTAGAAGCGTCTGTCCAAAGAAACTCCAGGTATCACCTGGAGGCTCGATGATTCGCGTCCAGACACCATTTTCACAAGTCACTTCCATCTGAAATAATTTAAAAATGAATAATTAATTGCTGTGAACACCGCATTTACTGATAAAACAAATATTCTCAACTATTTTATTTTTACCTCCAACTTTCTATTTGATATCCCGTGTATCGAATGTGCAATCTACACTGGATGATAGTGAATTCAATTGGCAGTGCATGAGACTTTCTCGCATAATCTCATCAGTACATTTTTTAATGATATGAAATCGAGGATAAATCAATCATCTAATCACGTAAAATATTCAGCAAATAGCATAAAGTTGATGAGTTTTTCTTCTGTTGAACACAAGTATTCATTATATCGTCGAAGGATGGAATGAGAATGCACAATTATTGCTAGAGAATGAAAGATTGTAAATAATCATCATTTTCCACTTTATTCATGATAATAGCGCAGTGAGGGCAATTTATTTATCATTTCCCAGCATGCATTTTTCACAGTGTGACGTTATTTATCCTAGATATCACATTTTCGTGGGAATGTTCTCCATATTTTACCTGAGGGTGCAATTGGCATTTATCATATATTTAGAAGATGCCTAATTAACATAGATTTGTTGAAAAAAAATATGGAAATTTCTTCTGGCGGTTTTGAAACCCCGCCGAGACAACGTCCGGTCATTTCAGGTTTCTGTATTATCAACCGTGTTCATAACCTCAACAATCGCTCCAATTTGGATTCGTGTGGAGCGTGTAGATGTAAACAACACCGGCACTTTCCACGTCAGCTTGATAATAATAATTTATAATAATGGCCTCACGTGCTCATAAACATGAATCTAATAAGGTCTGTCAAGGGGTCAATTCTCAGTGGGAGAGTGATAAATTACTGCTGCAAACTTTCGTGCTTGTTTCGTCCATCAAGGTGCTTTTAGTGCCCACGTAGTACGTGAGTTTTTTCCTCAATTGTTATGATATTAATACAGTGCAGTTGCAGAGTGATAAAATGCCATAATTCATCTCAATTCCATGACAGTTTTTTTTTATTAATATTCTTGGAACCCAAAGGAATTGGACAATTTCTTATGAAAACTTTTTTGTAACTCTCAATTCTCTCTATAGAATTAAATTAATTCTCCTCAAATTTCAGTCATTCAACGGACTTTGAAGTCCACAGAAATTGGCTGGCCATAACTCACAGTTTACCAATCAACGAATGGTACACAAATTCAAATTCAGAATGGACATTGGATTATCCACCTTTGTTTGCCTGGTTCGAGTGGTTATTGAGTCAATTTGGAAAATTTGTGGATCCTCAAATGCTGAAGGTGGATAATTTGAATTATGTGTCTGGTAAGACTGTCTTGTTCCAGAGAGCAACGGTAATGATCTCGGATTTGACTCTTGTATGTGGAGTAAGAGAGTGAGTTGAATAAGAATTAATGAATGAAGTGAAAAAACTAAATGAGATGATAGTACTTTGAGGTGGATTTTTGCTCTACAAAAAACATCTTTATGAATATTTTTCTGTTTCCCCTCAATTCCAAGATATTTCATTTGTCGATAAAAATTGATTCCCATTTTTTGAATTTTATTATTTTAGAATTGGAAAGGTTTATTCCACTTCCTTTAACAATTTCGCTGCATTTTCGTTTCTAACTCTGTGCAACATTGGATTACTGATAGTGGATCATATACACTTTCAATACAATGGATTTCTCCTGGGAATTCTACTGATTGCAGTTGCTGAAGTTTCAAAATCAGATCAGGTATGACTGACAGCATTAATTCTCTGAAATTAGTGGGTTGAGACAAAAATATTAGGGAACTTTTTTCATAGGAAATTGTATAAACTACAAAAATGATCTTTATTCCAGAAATATATCCAAAATAAACTGAATAAGAATTATAAATTTGAATTTATGATTTCAGAGGAGTATTCTACTGGGTGCAGGTGCATTCGCAGTGTTATTAAACCTGAAACACATATATCTCTACGTGGCACCTGCTTTCATTGTTTGGTTGCTGAAGTGGTACTGTTTAAGGTCTGGGAATTTCTTCCTTCGATTAATCCAACTCGGAGTGATAGTTCTGAGTGTTCTAGCTGTTTCTTTTGGACCATTTGTGACTCAACTGCCGCAGGTGAATAAACTTTTCCATAAAATTAATTTTCTTGTAATAGTTAATGATATTTATTTTCAATAGGTTTTCTCGAGACTCTTTCCCTTCAAAAGAGGCCTGGTACATGCCTACTGGGCTCCCAATGCCTGGGCATTGTACATTGGAGCTGATAAAGTGTTATCAGTCGTTTGGAAAAGACTGGGATGGTTAAATGTCATTAAAACTGCTACAATGACAGGTGGACTAGTCCAGGAGGATAAATTGAGTGTACTACCAACTCCCACACCACTTGTTACGTTCATTGCAACAATTCTAGCTATTCTGGTATGTACAATTATTTTCCAATTTCCAGCAGGACCTCTTCCAGGTGGAACTCTTCCAATTTAGCCAATTTTGACATTTTCTCTAATTCAACCATTTCCCAAGGAAATGATAATAATATATACCTGTCTGTTTTATTTCTTTTGTAGCCTGCCCTCATCATTTTATTCAGAATTAAACAGCATCTTCTCAAGCCACATGACTTCGTAAGATGTTTAATTTTATGTGCTCTCAGTTCATTCATTTTCGGTTGGCATGTACATGAAAAAGCAATATTAACTGCTATTATTCCACTTTGGTGAGTAAAAAAAAAAATTGAAAAGTGGAAGAAGAATATTTCTGATTGAATTACAGAACTACTTAATTTTCTAATTATTCTTCATTATGTTTCAGTGCTCTAGCCACAATTGATCCATTCAACGCAAGAGTATTTATGATCCTCAGTGCTACAGGTCATACCTCAATTTTACCTCTCCTCTTCCCCAATAATCTCACAATTCTCAAAATCACAATGCTGTTGATCTACACAGCAGCATCCTGTGTGTATCTCCCAAGATTATTCAAGAATCCATTACTGAAAATCCATGAGTGGCTTTACATCGCTATTCTACCACTGATCACTCTCTATGAGAGTCTTTTTCATAGACTTTTATTCACTGAAAAATTACCATTCTTGCCTTTAGCTGTAACTTCAATTTATTGTGCTATTGGAGTCATATACTCATGGCTACTGTATTATCATCATTATACTTGTGATCAAATTAAGAAAACTAAAATTATTGAGAAGAAAAAACGATGAATTTTTAATGATTAATGTTTGTAAATAATGATGAAAATTGCATTGATTTTTATTAAAAAGTTTTTATTAAGAGAAAAAATTCGATAATTCGCGATGTTAAATGGGCGCAAGGTGGCGTTGAAACTCATAATATGGCTGGCGAAAGATCACAAAAACCTAGGTTTTTGTGAGATCCATTTACTTAGCCCCCTTTATATAGATTTTGCCATTTTTTTTTCCATCCTATTGAAGTAACGTTGAAGAAATTTGATAATTGAAAAAAAAACTTTGATAGTTGATATTTCTATTTTTTTATAAATTTTTTAAAAATCACACCTGACAAAAAACAGGTTCACCCCTGCACCTCACATAAAAAATATTTTTAAAAAACCATTAGATAGCAAATTCGTTGAAGATTATTTGATAGTAGAAAAAAAATGATCGATTCAATTCAACCCTACTAGGTTAGGTTAGATCACTGATTAGATACAAAATCACCGTTTATTCGTTAATTATTATTTATTAATTATTACTCATTATTATTTATAATAAATAATTATTAATTAGCAAAAAACAATAGAAAGAACAAATAATAATGTGAGTCGACACTCGCACTATAGAGGGCGCCACTACGCATCCCCTCTATTGCCTGAACTGACGCCATCTTGGTTTGGCAAAATGGCGTCGCTATTTTCCACATTGAGAGAGACGCTGAGCTTCTCTTTACATAATTTACATAAAAAAACGCATAAAAATCATCATAAAAACCCATTGGGGTATTTACTAACCTGCGGGAACTTCCAACAGTGATAAAAACCAAGTTAAATACTCTGGTAAAAGTAATTTTATTCTTGGACATTGGACGGGTTAGATTGGCCAAATTTTATCGTGTGTTGTGACCACTGAAATAACCGTTTATTTGTTAATTATTATTTATTAATTATTGTTAATAAATAATGTATAATTATTTATTAATTATTATTAATGAATAATAATTAACAAATAAACGGTTGTCGACACTCACACTATAGAGGGCGCCCTGCCTGAATTGACGCCATCTTGGATTGGCAAAATGGCGTCGCTAATTTCCACATCGAGACAGACGCCGAGCTTCTCTTTACATAAAAAACGCGTAAAAATCATTAAAAAAAACCCAGTGGGGTATTTAATAACCTGCGGGAACTTCCAACAGTGATAAAAACCAAGTTAAATACTCTAGTGGAAGTAATTTCATTCTCGGGAAAAATCTTGGACATTGGACGGGTTAGATTGGCCAAATTCTATTGTTGTGTGGTGACCACTGAAATAGCCGTTTATTTGTTAATTATTATTTATTAATTATTGTTAATAAATAATATATAATTATTTATTAATTATTATTAATGAATAATAATTAACAAATAAACGGTTGTCGACACTCACACTATAGAGGGCGCCACTGCGCATTCCTTCTACTGCCTGAATTGACGCCATCTTGGATTGGCAAAATGGCGTCGCTACTTTTCACGTTGAGACAGACGCCGAGCTTCTCTTTGTATAAAAAACGCGTAAAAATCATCATAAAAACCCAGTGGGATATTTAATAACCTGCGGGAACTTCCAACAGTGATAAAAACAAAGTTAAATACTCTGATAAAAGCAGTTTATTCTCGGAAAAAGTTCTTGGACATTGGACGGGTAAGATTGGCCAAATTTTATTATTGGGTCGTGATTTGCGAGTACAGACTTGCTCACCAGGCTTCCCATCTTT
Organism: Coelinius sp. EB29; assembly: GCA_035578325.1. Classification (NCBI taxonomy): domain Eukaryota; kingdom Metazoa; phylum Arthropoda; class Insecta; order Hymenoptera; family Braconidae; genus Coelinius; species Coelinius sp. EB29. The sequence continues at coordinate 1,748,878 of JAOZGT010000001.1, read as the reverse complement.
CATGGGATAGTCAGCTCGTCTGTATTCCACTTGGGAGTACAGACTTGCTCATTAGGCTTCCCATCTTCAATGGGAATTTGGCAGATCTGTGCTCCCTCCTGGAGTCGGACTCTGCTTATTCATTTGAGATTTAGGGAGAGGTACTATAAGGACGTACCTCACGGAAATGGTGCGGGTGGGGCCCATTTCCATCCCATTGATGATGGGAATGGCTCACTTTGTCATTCCCATCATCAATGGGAAGTCGGCAGATCTGTGCTCCACTTTGGAGCCAGGCTCTGTTCCCCCCCCCCCCCCTTGGCTCCCCATCTTCTATGGGGTAGTTGTGCGGGTCTGTCTCCACTTTGGAGACAGACTCTGCTTCCCCTCCCTAGGCTCCCCATCTTCTATGGGGTAGTCGTGCGGGTCTGTCTCCACTTGGGAGTCAGATCTCGTATCCCCTCCCTAGGCTCCCCATCTTCTATGGGGTAGTCGTGCGGGTCTGTCTCCACTTGGGAGTCAGATCTCGTATCCCCTCCCTAGGCTCCCCATCTTCTATGGGGTAGTCGTGCGGGTCTGTCTCCACTTGGGAGTCAGATCTCGTATCCCTCCCCTAGGCTCCCCATCTTCTATGGGGTAGTCGTGCGGGTCTGTCTCCACTTGGGAGTCAGATCTCGTATCCCCTCCCTAGGCTCCCCATCTTCTATGGGGTAGTCGTGCGGGTCTGTCTCCACTTGGGAGTCAGATCTCGTATCCCCTCCCTAGGCTCCCCATCTTCTATGGGGTAGTCGTGCGGGTCTGTCTCCACTTGGGAGTCAGATCTCGTATCCCCTCCCTAGGCTCCCCATCTTCTATGGGGTAGTCGTGCGGGTCTGTCTCCACTTGGGAGTCAGATCTCGTATCCCCTCCCTAGGCTCCCCATCTTCTATGGGTTAGTCGTGCGGGTCTGTCTCCACTTGGGAGTCAGATCTCGTATCCCCTCCCTAGGCTCCCCATCTTCTATGGGGTAGTCGTGCGGGTCTGTCTCCACTTGGGAGTCAGATCTCGTATCCCCTCCCTAGGCTCCCCATCTTCTATGGGGTAGTCGTGCGGGTCTGTCTCCACTTGGGAGTCAGATCTCGTATCCCTCCCCTAGGCTCCCCATCTTCTATGGGGTAGTCGTGCGGGTCTGTCTCCACTTGGGAGTCAGATCTCGTATCCCCTCCCTAGGCTCCCCATCTTCTATGGGGTAGTCGTGCGGGTCTGTCTCCACTTGGGAGTCAGATCTCGTATCCCCTCCCTAGGCTCCCCATCTTCTATGGGGTAGTCGTGCGGGTCTGTCTCCACTTGGGAGTCAGATCTCGTATCCCTCCCCTAGGCTCCCCATCTTCTATGGGGTAGTCGTGCGGGTCTGTCTCCACTTGGGAGTCAGATCTCGTATCCCCTCCCTAGGCTCCCCATCTTCTATGGGGTAGTCGTGCGGGTCTGTCTCCACTTGGGAGTCAGATCTCGTATCCCCTCCCTAGGCTCCCCATCTTCTATGGGGTAGTCGTGCGGGTCTGTCTCCACTTGGGAGTCAGATCTCGTATTCCCTCCCTATGGCTTCCCATCTTCTATGGGGAGTTGGGCGCTATGTAGTCGCCATGTAAAAAACATCATCGGGTACCAGGTGATATTTTACATGTAGATTCCATATAGCCCCGTGGATTAGGCCTACTGGGGATACCACGTTAAAAAAAACGCGTCATGTGTATTCTACCTCCTGGGTAACGTGGAAATGAATACGTGTTATAGACTACTTTGCAGTGTAAATCCAATCTGAAATGCATATTTAATTTAACGGTCACTCTTCTTAGGCCTTTTCAGACCTGTATGTACAACCGTACTCAATCAGGATGAGCTTCGCTATGTTCCATGCAAATTTTTACAGTGGAAGAGATGGTCGCAGTAGGATTTTGCAAGATGCTGCAAGATATTCGCTGATTGTTGTACATACGCACAGAACAACAGCTCTCTATTCTATCGATGACGTTCCCGTAATTTACATGCTGAATATTTAAATACTGGCTGAAATGAGGATTGGAGGATTTAAAATTGCGCTGCGTTGGGCGGATAGAAAATAATTTATTTATATGCTGATATTGTTCAATCGATCATTTTCTTTCAACTATCATTAATCTTCAATGATTTTTTTTATATTTTTAATGCGTGGTGTGCGGGTGAACCTGTTTTTTTTTCAGGTGCGATTTTTAAAAAATTTATAAAAAATAGAAATATTAACTATCAAATTTTTTTTGTTAACTATCAAACTTCTTCAATGTTATTTCAATAAGATGAAAAAAAAAATTTGCTAAATCTATACAAAGGGGGCTAAGTAAACAGATCTGTTTTTGTGATCTTTCCGCCAACCATATTGTGAGTTTCAGCGCCGCCTTGCGCCCATTTAACATCGCGAATTCGAGGTTTCAGTCAAAAAGGGGGAAATTCAAAAGTGTCTGCACATGCGCGGCTTCAGGAACCTAAATTAGAGTCTAGGGACCCTAATAAGTTAGAGAATTCATCAGCTGTTCTGTCTCTTCTGTCAGTTGAGCGGGGAAAAATGAAAAAATAAAAAAATAAAAATGAGGGATAAATTAACTTGTTATGATTAATTTGTGATATCAGAGTGTTCATCATGTTGCAAGTGTATAGAATTCACAGAGTCATTGGATTTCTCAAGCAGACACGACGTTGTTATGCCTCTCGCAGGTGATTATGTGAATTTTATTATTTTAGGGTTATGAATTGTTTATTTTTATATTTATAACTGCGAAGTTTCTCTCGTTTTTTTGGTAAATGAAGAGGACCAGATTATTATAAAATCCTGGGGGTTGAGGCTAATGCTTCGAAAGAGGACATCAGAGCTGCTTTTTTGAATCTTTCTAAAAAGGTGAGTGGAATTAATCAATTTTATTAATCATTTAAGTGAAAAAAAATTTATCAAAACGATCTCTTTATATTTTTTAATGTTTCTTGTTTCTTGTCAGCTTTTGGCTCTAAAAAATTAGATAAAATTACAATAGAATTAATCAATTTTTGGATTTTCAAAATAAATTCCAGGTACATCCAGATACAGGTAATACAGATGGTCACGCAGATTTTGTAAAAGTCACAGAAGCTTACAACGTTCTGAGTAAAGATTACTCGAGACGAGAATACGATGCGAGGTTAAAGTACTCGAGGAATTATTACCATCACTCGTACTATCATCCTCATCACCGAACGTAAGTCCAAATAAAACTTTATCAAAATGACTCTATTCCTCTCAGGTTTGAAGATATTTATCGAAAACTGATTTTCCCTGCTTAATCACTCATTAATAATGAGACCCAAGTATTAATTAATTATTTCAGAGTTTACCATAATCGAGAATCTCGATTCGAAGACTGGCGAGACACCCAAAGACGCACACATGATGCAACAACTGATGATAGAAATGCTTTCTACAACAACAACAATCCCTACGAAGTGAATGGACAAAAAAAATTTTCAAAGATCACAATAGTCCTTATATGCCTCTTCACCAGTGCAATAGGCTTCAGCCTTCAGATCCTCGCTGTCGTCTACTCTCCAACTCTCAACAGAGCAAAATTGCTGGAAAAATCTGATGTGTACAGTGCAGAGCTTGAGAAAATTCGAGATGAGGTGAAAAATCATAATTCTCTATCAGAAAGTATCGATATTTTTCTTGATAATATCGATGATCTTGATGATAAATGAGTAGAAAATTACCTCATGTACAATTTAGATGACTTGATAAAACAGATTGTAAATTATTTTTATTAAATAATAATTTTAGTTGAAACAACTAATTTATTTCCTCATTAAAATAACCATCAATCATAAATGTAAAAATACAAACAGTAATGAGAGAAAAAGGTACGTGCAATTAGCTCCTTGGAAGACTATAAATTCAGGTGATTAATTATATGGTAAAATGGTTCAAGTTGAGTTATCACATCAGCGTAATTACCGAGAGATAAATATAAAATTTCAAAGTTACAGACTATTTAACAAATATCTCTGAAACTATCAGGTTTAGGCTGAAATATCAGAAATTACTTTTTGTAGAAAATTTTGTGGGCTACAAAAAAGTTCTCTTGACATTTTTTCCTCAATCTACTAGATTTAGGGATATTCACAAAATAGTCTGTAAATCCATTCAAAACTCATCCCCCTGCTCTCAATGAATTAATTACTGATTTATCTCGGTAATGAGTGATTCACTGGAAAATTATCAAGAGACAATTTTTATCCAAAATTGTCTGATCTTCAAAAAATGTCTCTTGACATTTCGTCCTAAAGTCACTCCCTATTGAGATAAATACATAATTAACATGATTCTGATATCGATAATTCTATCACATCACTTCTGAATTGATTAATAAATATGATTACCTACAGCTTTCGTACACACGTTGTCATAGCGGTGTGTGGTAGTGCAGGTGTAAATACAGGTTTACCATTATCATCAACGTAATCCATATACTTGAGTGCATAAATCTCTTCAAACCCAAGTCTCTTGCACAGTCTAGCAGTGAAATGAGAACTGCAGTCAGTGCGGATGAGGTCGTAACCCAACTCTCTGGCAATTTCACTGCAATTTGATAGATATTTCCACACAAGCCTCGATATCAAATAACTCAACTAATCAACAAGTCAGCTATTAATATCAGATATCGTATTAAAAAGTACTTACATAGTTTTCTCAAACAAGGCAGCAGCAACACCCTGACCCCTCCAATTGCTGTCCACTGATATTATCCTGATATCCATAATTTTCTTCTCTGGATATTTTTTGAAAATGTCCACCTCTTTGTCCACCCGGTGCAGGAGTTTCAAAATTTTCTTGAATTTCAAACTCTTACAGGTTGTAATGTACTCGGGTTCACCATCCTCAGGTGGTACAGTCGTTCCTAAAATCGCGGGAATCTTTTTCTCAAATATCTCCGAAATTAAGAGATTTGAGAGAATTTACCAAAAGATATTTTTTGCAAAAAATATCATAATCTACAAAAAAGCTCTCTTGATAAATCCTTGTAAACCCCTCCACTCCGAAGATAAACACGAAAGAATACGGAAATAACTGATAAAATTATGTAATTTTACTACTCTGACTGATTCATTCATGACTTGTCAAACGTTTCGCTTACTCCAATCACTCGATCCTGTCCATCTAAACTTGATTATACTTTATGATGCATAATAACAGTATTTACGGTTAAATCCCAACTGACTTTACCGTCGATATATTCAATTATATTCGCATTAGATTAACGGAAAATCCACGACATCCATGAATTGACTATATATTCTACATTGCGTCGATTATCTTGCAATCGAGTGAATGGATTAACAGTACGCCCTTCATTGTGATATCATGAAAAACTGCAAAAAGTACCGTTTACCGTACAAGATCAGTTTTTTTTTATCCTGTGACAGTCAGCTAATTCCAGTTGTACGATAAATTCAATTTTTTTTATCTCAGTGACTTGCAAGCTGTAATTTATTATTGTGAAATAATCCAACACCTCCACTGATGCCTCGAGAAATCATTGATGACAATGGAAGCAACAAATTGTAATTGGGCACACGCACAAGTTTAAACCGCGGATGAATGAAATTCAATCGTTTAGATACAAGTGCTTATAAATCTGTCCCCAGTTATTTCAATTGAGATCTCTGGGTCACCTCAACTCGTAATAATTTATTTCAATGGTCAAAGCGATTTATGATTGCTTGAAATTATCCCCAACAATGTTATCATTTTTTAATACTTCTGATAAGTTTCTCTCAATGACTCACTTACATCGATAACATTGTTCTGTGACAATAAACAATGAGATATAAATCTCTGCATTCAATTGAATCAAAAATGCATAAATCGTGACTATTATTCTCTCATTTTTCCAACTATTGTCCAACTAAACTCTCCATACATTTTTTTCGTTTCAAGTTAAACCAGTTTTTCTTGATTATCATGAAATATCTCGATAACGAGTGATTTTCAGAAAAAATATAAAGAGACTTTTTTTTTAGAAAATTTTTTCCCCTAAAAAAAATGTCTCTCAACATTATTCATTAAAATGTCCAGTTTCTGAGATAATTGAATAATAAACAGATACGTCATAACAACTTAAATCACTCCATCTCGAATGATCAATTGAATAATGAAAATTAACCCAATCAAACAATAAATCTCACCATTAAGCTGCACCCCAACAATAGCTCCACTCGACGACACTGCCATCAGACTCAAATTCTCCATCAACGACGACATAGAGTACTCCTCAAGCTCCACACAAGTGCTATTCTCCCCCTCAGGTATGAGTCCAATACTGTGATTGAGTGGCTCATCACGAAAGAAGAAACGCCTTAGAAATGCCAATACTTTGGGCTTAGCCTCGTCAGTTATACTCCTTATGTGATAGTCCATTGTTGTTTCATTCTCTGCCATTGCATCAGCCAGCTGAAATCATGGATAATTAATCTTATTTGTTTATCCATTCACTATTCACCAATACCTCGATGATGAGATTTGGCGACTAATCCTATTCCACCGAGTCACAAATTACTTATTCATATCCCCTCAACATCAAAGACACATCTGTTTGATGCTCATCTTCTCTCTTCTCGTGATAAAAATTTTACAAATATAGCTCTATATTCAGATACACGACAAATGTACATTCTATTTGTTTTTTCATTTCAGATGAGTACAACTGGCTGTGGAGAATACATAGCAAACCATGACTATTCAAGGCTCATATACAATATCACGCAATCATCAACACAACAATGAATATCGTATTTCGTCTAATGACAATGCAAGATCATCCATTTAAAACTTTCCCTACAATTGTGTCTCACGAAACTCATGTTTCTGATCTGTTTTGTTTTTTTTTTCACGTCAATGAGAACATTTTGAAGTGGAAAATAATTAGATTAATGGGGGATTAGGAGTCATTGAGACTCGTTGGTAACCATTTTTAAAGTTTGATGGCCGTTGAGAGGTTTTTTGTGGTTTGTTTTGGGGGGGAATCGTTGGGATCGATGGACCAGGTCGATTGTGTAATGAAATTGAGTTCCGGGTTGAATGTAAGACGCAAATTGAGGCACGCGAGGTAAATAAATGACGAAGGGTAAATAGACTCATCGACATTGAATTTTTTTTTTTTAGAGTTTAAATGAAAATGAGGGGGAGGAAGAATAAATTAACAGCAATTTTACCCAATTCTACAGAAAAAATCGTCAGTTGATGATTAACTGATGACAAAATTCCCGTGAATTTCATTCTGCAGTCAATTTTTCATGAATATCTCAGAATCTAATGGAGATGGCAAAATTTTTATAGAGACCTTTTTTATAGAGCAAGATTAAAGCTACAAAAAAGGTTTCTACATAAATTTAGCAATCTCTCTACAATTCGGAGATATCCCCTAAAAACTCATATCAAAATTATTCGTAAAAATTGATCGTTATTATAATCTTCACCTACAGATGCGAAAAATTGATATTTCATCACAATGAGTAAACAATGACAATTTTACCGTTAATTTAAGCTAATAATTTGAATTTCTATGTACTTGTTTACCGAGTATCTCGTCATCTTTCGAGTGTCCTCAGGAGCAAAACCAACACCCGAGATTCGGGTTTTGGATAATTGTTGAGTTATTAATCCCTCCATTGTTAATTATTCTCCTTTTTTTTTCAAATCAAAGTGTCAATTTATTCAAAAAATTCAATAATATCTTCAACTATTGATGCAACTTATTTCCAATAAACAATCGAGTGTTTAAAATGAGCCATTTAATGGACAACGTCACCGTTTCGTTGTAACTGAGCAAAGCAATAGGACGAACGTGGCTTTTATACAGACTCCTTCCCAGTCCGGGCATTCTTACCCCAACCGAGTTCAGGGACAGTAAAAAAACATGGACCGTTATCATCGACTGAATATACAACATTTCTCGTAAATAAATAAATATAAAATCTATCAAAATTTTCTTGTATTTAATTATTTTAATTTCTATTCCTCAGTGACCGGATATTTCCGTTGGCAAAATACATATTATAAGGATTACAATGCGCAACGTGCATCGATGATCCACACACACCAAGGACAATTGCCATCGTGTATCCATTATGCTTATTGAATAATCGTTTGGGTATAATCAAGTGCTGCTTACCTCGTCAACTTGTCACAACTCATAACGGATAGGTATTGTACTGATGGAGAAAGGTTCATTATTCCCTCATTTGTGGTGATTTTTGAAGGTTTTTTTTTTTTCTTTTATCATCAATTCAATGCGGAAATGGGACTTTTCAAGTCTCTTGGAGATGAAAAGTAAATTGTGATTTTGGAGATGCATGACCTTCAATCTCTGTAGGTTTGAGATTTCATAGGGGGGGGAGGGGCAGATGGCCATGGTAAAAATGACGAAAGTTCGAATGTAAACAGACATGCCTGCAGACTTTTTTTTTAAATATTCGGAAATCAGAAAACGTTTTTTTATAGGACATTTGAAGGTCAACAAAAAAGTCTTTTGATCATTTCCGGTAAAATTCCTGATTTGATTATGAGGGATAATCATCGGGGATAAATATCTCAGTATCTAGTGAATTTATAGAAAAATGTTAAGAGACATTTTTTTTAGTTTACAAAATTCTCTACAAAAAGTGTCTCTTGACATTTTTTCAAAAACTCACTAGTTTTAGAGATATATGCAAAATAATCTGCAAATCTGCTTTTATCACGTTTTAGAGTATTATTTCACTTTTTTAAAGCTTTCTATTCCATTCGTTTTTAATTAATTTAATTGAATGTATATCCAGAGTGAGATGGCAATCTATTCAGCTAAAAGTTTAATGGAGAATGGATTTTCGGTTTCCAGCTGCTTGTGAAGAGAAAAAAAAAACAATTGCCTCGATTCCAAGACAATACACCTCCTCACGATTCCATGCAAATCAGAATCCTTGTGCATAAGGAGCGCCGTGCCCGTATCACTTGCAAATGACAATAGGCCTATAGTCAAAGGTAGATAATTACGTATCGTTAACCGTTTGGTGCATGACGGGATCGATAAGCGACGAGCCGTAACGCGAATCACGCGCGGATTAATCAAATTGATAAATTTAGTTGCACAAATGGTGTCCCAAGATACTCGAAGAAGGTTGGAAAAAAAGCACTTAATTAATGTGAAAAAAAAAGAAGAGGGCGGCGTGCATGGAACCGGCCCCAGTGTTCAACCAATGGTATAATCGCAGTCAGTGAGTGATAAAAAAATATAAATCAAAGATACATTATAAATAGAAATAAATTACAATAAAATCGTGTACACCCCATTTTCTTGTGCCTCCTCCGGATCTCCTTGAAAATAAGCAGTGAATCGCCCATGTGGAACGACTTTGGAAAAAATAAAATGACAAGAATAGTTTTTCCACTCTCGTTTCAACACAAAAAATCCCATTTTTTTTTTTTTTTTTTCATAAACATAAAGAAAAAAACAATATCATCACAATGAGGATTTTATAATTCTCGTCTCATTATCTCACCCGACGGTACGAAATTTTCTCAATCCGTTGAAGAAAAAAGAAAAACAGTTAGACAATTTGAATATCAAAAACTTATTGATTCATTATTGTGTTGGAGGTGTGTCTGGAGAGAAGGTCGAGGATATGTTAGGAGTTTCCTCAAGGTCTCAAGATGTAGGATTGTGTGTAAACTCATTCCTTGGGACGGAAGTCGTCAGCCTGGGGCAACTCTAGACCTCAAAATCTTCCCTTAAACGATGAGAAGAAGAGTAGAGAGGAAGAATAATTCAAATAGTAGTAATTTTTTCCTTTATAAAAAATCCATGTAACGTTTTTTGTCACCATTCTATTTTGCTATACTCATGTACAATTATACATATGCATATAATTATACTTGAATTTGTAAATATATGCATCATATATAGACATCTGATTGTAGATACATATGAGATAAGTATAAATTTGAGGAATTTTCAAGTGTGGCGAGATAGTCTCTGATAGTATGTGTGAAGCGACAGCCCTAGGGGGCCATTTCCATACACCTAGAGCCATATTGTATACTTCCATTATATAAAAATTCATCAAAGTTCATCTGAAGGTCAAATTTTCACCTTTTATAATCTCCAATGTCTCCAAAAATGTTCAATTCTCTTAAAAAAATCACCAAAAATAATCGGAATTTCTTCAATTAACAAAAGAAATGTAAAAATCTTCAAATTTTTAAAAAAATCATTGGTGTTGGATAAACTTTGGGGATGACCTTTTACTCAAGATAATAATAAACTAAACCCATCACATCACGAGTTCATACATATTGCCTCTGACTTGAAAAAAGCTCTGAAACACATACCAGATGTTGTCACCGACACGTTATCGACACTGCTCGATCGGCCCACACTATACTCATCACTACAATTCAGAGGTCGAGTGGTGTCTCGTCACAAGAGCGATAAGCTATCATTTTTCTGATACATTAACAACCTATTTATCATTTTGCCCAGTGGGTACCCTTTTGACGCTATTTAAACGAATCACCGGAGATCATTGTTCCTATTCCCTTTCTGTACCCTAGTTTATTATGTCGTTAATGAGCGCAATGATAGATATAGCAATAGCATAGCTAGGGTGTCATCCTGTGCAGTTTATCATCATTCAAATGAGTCGTGATTGAAATTTATTAGGATGGAAAATAATGGGAATTGATGCTGAGAAAAAATCGTCAGAGTCATTCACTTCTCTGTTTTTTTTTATATATAATCTTTCATTTTTTGAATAATTCACTCGAATAATGTAATACAAAGAACTCATTAATGAAACATTAAAACCTACTTAATCATTAATGTTTCTCGAAATACTTCAGTAGCTCCAAATAAACTTATATATTAGTCAATCATAAATTCCGATTTTTTCTTGAATATAATTTCTATTTTCATCATTAATAATATTTATAAAAATCAGTCTTTTGCCTCAAATGATTATTTTTTCATATTTTCTGTAATAAGATCATAAATAAAAATACGAGAAATTCATTAAAAAAAATATTTCATAATTATAAATAGCCCCAACCGCGAAACAAACCCGTCGACAGAATCTTCACATGTGAAGTTTCAACACTACCCATCGAATAAATTAAACCCCGAAGGATAAGTCCGTTAGCAAGAAAAAGGGGTGGGGGAGGAGGAGGAGAGGAAAGAAGGCGAGTATAATTTATTACTCTCTCAGGTCCAATTGTTAGTCACAGATCTCTTGATAACAGTTGGATTAAAGCAATGACAGTGTAACAAATCGCCTAGTGATGCTAATCTCAAAGTTCCTTGTAACATTTTTTAATCACTTAATAGGCATTCGAGTGGTCATTTGTTCTTTCCATTCGATCAATTATTTCTCTCTAAACAATTGTCAGAACAACGAGTGCACCTGCTAACACATGACCATAATAAAATTCTCGTTTCTCTTCTAATAATAATCTCATAATGTATTAATTAGCTTTAACAATGTTTATACAAAATCACAATTACTATAAAAATTCTTTTTTTTAAATTTTTTATCAACCAAATGATCAATTTCAAAAATTTGTTTATTAAATTTTTCAAAAGCTGTTCAATTTTTTTTTTAACATTAAAAAATGTTGTTTAATGTGTTTCATTATTGAAGCAATGGTTTCATAACAGACTAGAATAATGAATAAACCATGTGAAGTGGAAAACTTCACAGCTATGACCCAGAATTATCAATTTTTCTCATTCCATGCCCCAGAACATGCATCAGACCTTTCTAAAAGCACAACTAGTGCCTTCACCCCCCACTCCTGATGTAAATGTCATACATGATGCCACGGGGAAACCCAGGGGAGTAATAAAAACCCTTGGATACACACAATAACATACCAAGCCCTATAAATCACCTCTTTAGCCTTTCAACAATTTCATCGATCTGTTGATGCTCCTCGCAAAAAAATAAACACGAGAGAAAAACAATAAACTACGTCGTGATGCATCCACCAACATTGAAATCAACTCCCCCCCCCCCTGACTCTCTATCTGCGTGTAAAAAGTATTTTTGGACCAGTAATTGCAGTGTTTTTGTTTGTGATTATTATTCAAACGCAGTGGCGCATCAGTCAGTCGTGTGTTGCGTTTTAATTTGATTTGAATAATAATACACACTGATAAGAATAGTTTAACCTCCTGTGGATAAATTTTCGACGGTTAGTAATGTTATCTTGGGAGAGAAATATCGAGAGTTACCTGGTGAGCAGAGCGGGCTGATCGATCCTCCTTTTGATTATCCCAGGAACGTATGCACTTGTAAATAATTATGAAAAAATATTATCAACTCTATTTTTAACAATTTTGAGGTTTAAATATTTTTAAGAGTTTTTTCTAAATAACTAGAAATGTCTGGAGTTGGTATTTTCATTGATCGAGAGTCGTAGGAAAGTGAAATGAATTATTTATGAAATTGTGAAGGTGCTGGGGTCCGATTGAAATGTTCCTCCCTAAGCATTTCACCAATACTATCAAAGTCCCTGGCTCCAAATGGTCTGTCTACCCCCACTATTCACGAAAATTTAGTCCGGGGAAGGCATCCCGTTTCTGAATCACTTGCTCAGTCGCTTCTTATCCATCGTGGAGGTATGTTTGTGCTTTTTTTATCTGTTTAAAAAAAAAAAAGAAAAGTGTTTTATCCAGAAATAAAGTCAAAGTGCATCCTCCCACGATTATCTAGTTTCAGTAAACAGTTGAGAGTTGTTATCAGTGATTGTTTAATAGTGATAAAAAAGATAATATTGCTCTGATACAGGAGCTCAAAACTACCCCCTCATTTTTGGTCAGAAATGAGGGACATGGCGGGTAAAATATCCGAGTTGAAGTTTGAGGCTCCTCTGGCACGCTTCGAGGAAGAGGACACTGCAAGCCTGAAAAACATGAATTTGCTGACAGGTGGGTTTGATCGTTGAGAAAATTCCACAGCATCATCAAAATCCTTGGGAACTGAAAGCAAATTAAATTGGTGAAATTTGTTGAATGAGATGGATAAATTGGTTTAACAGTTTTTACTATATATCTTGGAATCTGTAGGAGATGGGGAAATTTTTGTAGATACTTTTTTTTTACATCTTGAAATTCTCTACAAAAAAGGTTTATTTGAAAATTCCTGTATCTCCATTGGATTCAGAGATATTTGATAAAAACAATTTTATTGTATGATTTTTTTTTTTGTAAATATTGGAGGATAATTATTTTGAAATTAATTCTGTTTAGAACAATTATTGGACGCAAGTATTGACGTTAGTTTTGGGGAGAATTGCAATGCAAATGAGGTGACAACTAGCCATGAAAGTGGCACTGATATCCTCCAGGAGGGTACATTTAGTCCATTCAGTGGAAGTCTTGAGGATCTTGTCAACACCTTCGATGAGAAGATAACATCCTGCTTCAGGGATTATGCGACAGATGTTGAGACTCTAGCACCAGTTCAAGTGAGAACTCAAGAGGAAATAATGAATGAGTGCCAGTGAGTTTGAAATTTTGAGAATATTATATTTTTTTTTGTTCTTTTGGGTTCATTTCTCTTTCATTTTGTGCATTCTCTTGGACGAGTTTTTGGGGGTGAATACACTCGTGTGCAATCGGCTACGACGCAGGTACATTTTGCACGCGCCCTGTTCGGTGGGTAAAGCTTGGCCGAGCACGAAATTGCACCTGCCATGAACGACAGACTGAAATTTAATTCAAGAGAGAGTTTTTTTTTTTTTTAATGAACAATGAGATATTCTCTAGGTCTTGGAGATATTCCCACATGCGTTTCATAATGTTATAATTGAATTCTTGATGACATCACAGAGTGAATTAATGAGTCAGTTGCTGAAAACGCCCTACATTCGAGACGATTGGCTTCGAATTTCGTGGAGAATGAGAATTCATCTCGTTTCCAAAAATAACGTCATTTTTTAAATTCTATTTAAACGTCAATGTGGGCGCATCTTCCATTGTATTGCTTGAAATATCCGGTTTTTACTCTATTTTTCAACAAATTTAATTTTATATCAGTTTTTAAAAAAAAAATTTAAAATTTTGTTCATTCAATATCAAAGTAAAAACATCGATTTTTGACGTCTCATTAATTATTCAATTATCTTGATAATGAGTGGTTTTAGAGGAAAATGTTGAGAGACATTTTTTGTAGAAAATTTTATCAGCTACAAAAAAGGTCTTGTGATATTTTCCTTTAAAATCAATAGTTATCGAGATAATTCGATATTTAATGGAGTACTTTTTATGAATTGATTGATACCCACAGAGAATTCAATTTGTTTGATAACATTGCATGATTATTTTGTCCCAATCTTTTGTTATATTACATTCTCCTCAGTATTACTATTTTCCACAAAGATGTATGAAGGTGGAGCGGGTACAGAGTGGCGTCAATATTGACGCGCTTGCGCCCCTGTTTTCAATTCCAATTACCTTTTTCCCCTATTATACCGTATAGAGATCCAATACCACAGCCTATTTCTACCACTTTTGGTGTACGTATGAATATAATGAGAATACGAATGAGGATAACGTGACAATTTGTGGTTTCGGAGGTACTCATTAGGTATACAAATTGATGAGAGTATGATATGCATTCGATTAAATTGCTCGTTGGGTTTATGCACCCTTTCAATTTTTTTTTTTACTATTTTTTTTCTTTCTTCTCAACAGTTGTTAGGAGTATTTTCCCCTGTCATTAAACTCCAGCCGAGAGCTGCGTTGCGTATCTCAGAGCACGCGTCACAATTTCCTGCGAGATGAAGTATGGTCACGTGAGGGGACTTTAACTCGAGAAACGCATGCATTTACTGACCTCAATTTTTTTTTAAATATACTGGTTTGATGTTCCACTGATTCTCACATTATCATTTTCATCATTTTCACACAATTTTATCATTATTGTTTTTAAAAAAGTGGAGGCTAACAGTTCTTGGACAATTTTCTTGGGTTTACAGATCAATTTTATTAGTCTTTATCGTTTAAGAAAAATTTCTTCTATTGATATTTACATTTGGGGCCGAAGAAAGCTGTTTTTTCAACGGTGGAAACTCATCGTTTCCATTCTTGATAAAATTAAAAAGTGAATTGTTTGATATTTTATTTTTATGAGTTTTTTGATAGATATCTGTGAATCAGAGAGAGAGAGAGATAGAAGAATTTTTAAGGATCCTCTTTTTAGATTATGAAATTCTCTACAAAAAATGTCTCTTGATATTTTTCTCTAAACCTCTCCATTTTGATGATATTTTACTTTAGTGATATTTTTTTCTAAATTTTTATAGATTCATAATTTTCGGATTATCTCTGGAATCAGTGGGCTGAGAGGAAAATGTCAAGAGACCTTTTTTGTGAGGAATTTTATGATGTACAAAAAAGGTCTTTTGACATTTTTCTCAAATTCTCTTATTTTCAGAGATATTCACAAAATAATCAACAAATCCGCTTCAAAATTATCATAGTTTATCACTACCATGACAATCTAATAAATCAATACAAATATTTTATAACAGAATGTGGTGGACAATTACTGGTACCTTCGGCAGTATTCTCCCAATCGATTGGAGCAAATCCTATGCCAGGAAAATGCACATGTCGACGTTGAATCTCAACGAGGCGCCAGTTGCGTCACTGGAGAGGTAAACATCACATCATTATTGACTTTTTGAATGATAATAACAATATCACTTTATTCTTTATTTAGACCTGAACTTGATGACCTGAGTAGTGAGGACGAGGCCGTGGCAACGGATCTCGATATGCATGCATTAATCCTGTCCAGTAGTACTGATGCAGAACACAGTCCTGAGGAGCCAATGAAGACTGCTGAGGAGGTGTTGCGTGAAATTGATGATATCATGCAGGTAATTGATTGCCACTTAATTTGCGTGTGGAAGAAATTTTTCCAACAACTTGTGTGACAACGGGAAATCAATAAATCCCAACTTTGAGACCAGTTTATATCGAATATCCTTGAATCCAGGAAATGAACAAAAATTTTCAGAAAAAAAAAATTTTTGTGAATGAATAATCATGTGATTATCGTGATAAGGAGTGGTCCTACAATAAAATCACAAAATACCTTTTTTATAGCCAATGAAATTCTCTATAAAAAAGGTCCTTACGAGTAATCCTTCATCTCCGTTAGATTCTGAGATATTCACTGAAGATTTCTCGATTCTAAAATTTGGTTAATTGAATTTGTTTTATGAATAAATCACTAATTTCAATATTTATCGATTTAAGGAGGAGAGTCCATCTGAGGAGAGATCACCAGACACTGATGGCTCAATGCTGGACACCGATGAGGCCCTAGAACGAAGCCGAGAGGTTCTGGGATCTCCTCTCTATGAAAAAAGTGAATAAAATGTTTGAATATTCATGAAGATAAAAATTGCATAAATGTTTGTTGGTTTTCTCAATTGATTTAATCATTTCTCTCGTGCAGAGTTGAAACAATTGTCGTCTAGCGAATTAATTGGTCTTCTCGGGGAAATGGAGGCACTTGTCTCCGCATTGAGTGAAACACTAATTGCTGAATTAGCACTGAGAGATGAGCTGGAATTTGAGAAGGAACTGAAGAATCAATTTATATCGCTTTTACTTGCTGTGCAAAATCGTCGAAGGCAACATCATGTCACAAAGAAGAGGGGAAATGGTACCAGCCCATTGCCACAGCACAGATCGATGTCTGAATCGAAGGTGATGATTAAAATAATTAAATGTGAAATTTGTGATATTCAAAATCCTTAAAAAGTATCATTAAATAATTAATGTTTTTTCATCTGCTATTTTTTCAGTACCTCACAACCGTTATTCCATATCACACAGACAATGGCCCCCCAAACAATCAGGCACTTCAGGTTCTCATTAAAAGTACGTGAGAAATTAAAAATAAATCACTTTTATTTTTATTTCCTGATTTTCGCAAAATTATCTCATTGATTTTCTCATTTATTACAATTCTAGTTCTCAAGGCAATTAATGAAGACAGCCCAACAGTTCCAACGCTTTTAACTGATTACATTCTCAAAGGTAAAAAAAAACATTTTCAATGGAATTAATTTTACAATTTTCAAAAATAGTTTTTTTGAAATATCTCGAGGTCCAGAGGATATATCGAAATTTTGGAAAATACCTTTTTTCTAGCTCTGATTTTTCTCTACAAAAAAAGTATCTATGAAAATTTTACTATTTCCCATAGATTCAAAGATATTCACTGAAAACTTGTTTCATCAGAAATTTAAAATTATCTCAAAATTTAACGAATTTAATTGATAAAAATTTATCTATTTCAGTTCTATGTCCTACCTAGTAAAACTGCCACAACTCCTGGATCCCATAACGACGAATAATAAAATGATAAAGATAAATAATTGGCGTGAATTTGTCTTGAAATTTCTTGCCCAATGCGCTTGTCAACCGTCGTTGTATAGCATATATTCTGCCGAATTAAGATTTATTGCTTCTACTGAGCTAAACTATTGATTAAATTTATTTTTATCACTCAATAACTCCACACCAATGAATCCACTGCACCAGATTACTCGTGTGGACGATTTATTAAGCTCAAATATCATTATTTTATCGTTTTTATAAGTTGCCAGATGCTCTCTATCTAGTCTTTTTACTGTTTATTGCCACTTATCGAATATTGTATTGTATATTATGTAATCTCTAGATTATAATTTTTATATTTGACGATGGAAAAAAAATAATAAATTATCAATACTCATTTTATGGAGTACAAATTGTGGGGAAATTAATTTATGAGAGATATATCGAGATACAAAAAAAAAAATGGCAAAACTATTATCGCCTTTATCACGAATCATCTAGTTGCATTGTTCCAGATATCTTGTCATTTAATTTTGTATATAATAACGAGTGTTGTTATTATGGGGTTTCTTTTTTTTAAAAGATGCTTCGTGATATTTCAGTAATTTAATGAGATAAATTGAAATTAATCGTCTGGAGATATTCTAGCTCTCAAAAATCTCAATTCACAGCTCTGATTGAACATGTTTCAAGCGTTGGAAAATTTATAGTTTTAGTATTTGATGTATTGGAAAATGATAACAATTGTTATATCGCTAGTGTAATCGACATTTGTGTCAACACGCCATGCCATCATTTCGAATAAAATCATCAGAAAAATTGAAAATTAAGGTGAAATTGTTTTAATTCATTTATTGGGATAATTTTTTAAATATCTCGGAATTTCGTAGGTTTAGAGGAAAATGTCAAGAGCCATTTTTTGTAGAGAATTTCAGGAACTACAAAAAATGTCTTTTGACATTTTCCTCTCAACTCAATAGTTTCGGAGATACTTACGAAATAATCTGAAAGGAATTTAGAAGAAGTTTAAAATACATGTGAAAATTATTTTGGAAATATCTTCGGAGTGAAGGGGTTTAGAGGAAAATGTTGAGAGACCTTTTTTGTAGATCTCAAAATTCTCTACAAAAAATGTCTCGTGATGAATCCCTCTAAATCTTTTCTTTTAGGAGATATTAACAGATCAATTCGTAGATCCAGTCCATCATATATATTTTTTTTTCAATTTGAAAATATTTGTTATATTCCGTGAGAATGGGATTTAATTTCGTCGTTTGAAGACGGGTTTTTAGTGCGTGGAGGGAGCCCTAACCTCGTCGATTAACGGAGCACCGTCGGTATTTACTCCGTAATAATTTAAAAAACCATTGACATTGAAAAATAATCGACGAAAATGCTGTCGCGAACAGCGTTGATCATAAACCGGCGTATAATATCGACGACAACAGTGAATTCTCAGGTAAAATATTGGGAAATAAATTTTTGAGGTTATGCACGTAATGAAAAATATCCTCTTAAACCATTCAATCACAATCAATGAAATCTCTGAAGCAGATCATGATTTTTTCTTCCAGAAAATCTCTTGCAGATCTATTCACCTATCACACCGGCTAAACAGCACAATCATCACAAGAGATTCAAAATTAAAACTCTCTCGATACTCACCGATCCTCAGCACCTCCTTCATACGATGTTTGAACACAGAAGAGTCCCCAGAGAAAGCAGAAACATTGGGATCTGTACTCCAAGTAGCAAAAACCACTGTAGAAAACTCAACGCAAACGTCCACAGATAGTTTTATAGAAAATGTAACTCCAGAGGTTGTAACGACAACGAGTATGGTGGAGAGTATTCCACCGGGAGTTGATATTCTTCCCCAGATTCCAGGTAAATTTATTATTTCAATCCAAAGTTCTGATTTACTAATGCACTTATTTTTAACAACAGTTTTTCGAAGATATCTACGATTCTAGAGGAAATAGCGAAATTTTTGTAGAGACCTTTTTTTTAGCTCTCATTCTGCTCTACAAAAAAGGTCATTATAAAAATCACTCTATCTCCATTAGATTCAGAGATATTAATCGAAAACTTATCTGTTGTAAACCTAAAATGACTGATTTCACTTGACAACTTGAACATTTGTACTTTCAGATGCTCCTATAGCTCCCCCTCTCCCACCACCCGAGGCATTAGAGACACTGGGAGCACTAGCAGAGCCAACATTTCATTCTCTAGGATTGGGCTCGTGGTGGCCTTCAGGGATGATACAACAATTGTTTGAATTGGTACACGTAGGAATGGGAGTACCCTGGTGGGGTACAATCGTAATAGGTAATCATTGTTTCACAATTATTCTTCATAATGATAACTTGATTGTACTACGTCATACGTTGTGTTCTGTTGTTAGGTACTGTTTGCATCAGAACCCTCATGTTTCCTCTGATTATATGGTCCCAGAGAAATGCAGCTAAGATACATAACACAATGCCAGGTATGCAGAAAATACAACTGAGAATTACAGAGGCTAGATCCACTGGGGATCACATGGCTGTTGCACAGGAGACTAAAAGATTGATGGATTATATGAAGAAGAATAATTGTAATCCTGCTAAAACAATTATTGTTCCTTTGTGCCAGGTAATTCCCTCAACTTATGAATTTCAAATGAATTAATTTTTTCGAGTTTTTTAAATATCAATATATCCTGAGAATGCGTGATTTTAGAAGAAAATGTCAAAATATGTTTTTTACAGGTGAAAAAATTTCCAACAAAAAATGCCTCTTGTTATTTTCGTCTAAAGTCGTCTGTTTCTGAGATAAATGGATTCATTACTTTATTCTTGATATTTTTACAGGCACCTATATTCATCTCTTTCTTCTTCGCTCTGAGGGGAATGGCAAAATTACCAGTGGAGAGTATGAAGACAGGAGGACTCTGGTGGTTTGAAAATCTCACTGTACCTGATCCTTATTATTTGTTGCCTATTATTACAGCAGGAACACTAGCTATCACAATGCGATTGGGAATTGATGCACCACAAATGAATAGTATGGGCATGATGAAGTATGTGATGAATGCAATGCCTGTTGTCGTTCTACCATTTATGATCAATTTTCCATCGGTAAATCTCATAAATAAATAACCTATTTTCATATATATTTGTTTCAAATATATCAATCAATCGATTTAAATTCAACAGGCACTCACATTCTACTGGACGATAACAAATATCTACGGAATGGTTCAAGTATCCATTCTGAGGATTCCAGCAGTGAGAGAATTTTTCAAAATTCAGAAGAAAGTTGAACATCCTCCTGATGCTATTATCAAGCCAAAAAAATTCAAGGAAGGATTTAAAGACAGTGAGTACCTATAATAATCTCTTCAAGAGCATTTAGGCATAAAAAAAACGATGAAAAATTCATATAAATTGATTTAATTTCTCCATTTTACTCGTAAATCAATTAGAATTATGTTTTAGCATGGACAAACATGAAACTAGCCCGAGAAATGACAGCACGAGAGCAAATTGATGTTATTCAGTTCAATAAAGCTGGCAGAGGACCCATCCAGAAGACCTACTCATATAACCCAGTGCAAGAACACTTGAAAAAGGCACAAATGATGGGCAAGAAGTGATAAATAAACCTGTACAGACTGTGTACCATAAGTCCCTTAATTTTTTAAATTAAATAAACTAGTTAAAATGATACAATAAATTGGAAATAAATGTATTAACTCCCACAATTTTATGTATTCTTTCTTCCTCAATTAACAATAAACATTTCTTAATTAATTCTTAACACTTACGCACTGATTTATCACACCTACAAGATGATTATTCTCTAGAGCAGCTGCAACTCTCTCTTTATCTGCCAATTGTTTATTAACAGCTGCCTCTGAACTGTGGGTACCAGGATTCACTTCCACACTGACTTTAAATCGAGATGGAAGGGCTCTGAGTAACTGGACTCTTATGGAGAGGCCTATTAGGGTTACCATACTGCAGTGGGGAATTGTTGGTGTGAATTTCACTTCCACAAGATTTTTTTCATTGTCCACCTGATAATTGAAGTAATAAAAACCATTTACTAATCTAGTTATCAATGAGTGAATAACTCATAATGTATTAATCTGTGATTATCTTCAAAAATAAGGGATTTAGAGGAATTTATCAAGATATATTTTTTTTAGAAAATTTCATAAACTACAAAAAAGGTCTATTGTCATTTTTCTCTAATTCCAATAGTTTCAGAGATATTTTCAAAATAATTAGTGAATTGATTGAACAAAAAAAAATTCTAATTTCTCTCACCTCAATCAAATTCTCTTCAACGACATGCAGCTCCTCCAGTGTGAGTGGATGCTCAGGATCATTAATGTCCTTGATCAAATCTATGAAAATTCCAAGAGACATAATTCTCAATTAAAAACATTGTAATAAGTAAATTAAACAATTAAAACATGGTTATGTCAATTCACCAAATATTTCTCTCGCATCAAACTCATCAGCAACCTCTTCATTTTCATCATCAACAGTCACCAGTCTCTCATCAATCTTCTTGTACAATTTTGGATTAATATTTTCCAGTTTCTCCATCACTTTTTCAACTTGTTTATCCTCTTTATAACCTTGAGAACCTCTCAAGCCTCTCCAACTTCACACGACACGTGACAAAATCCCAATTCTCATGGAAATCTACATGAAAACGTACCATTAGCTTCTGCATGTCGGAGAACGATCGATCCTTTACAAATGGCGACTCACGGCGAGACACGCTGCCCCTTATAACCGCACTCTCTTTATCATTAATTTTCTGTGTAAATAAATGTTAAAACTACCCATTGGATTGATAAATCAACGTAGAAACCCCTCGAGTAAATTAATTAACCAAAAGAGTGTAAAAACTCACTAGTTGACAACGAAAAAAAGTTGAATTAAAAGAAGAGAAGCTAGAATGGGTAACGTTATGGCAGCCTCAGCACCACCACCACCACCACCACCGTCGTCAATGCCATCGTTATCACCACCTAGTATCCCGAAGGAGCAGCAGCTAGGACAACTCTCGGAGCCGCCTACCAAATTGGAGAATCCTGGGACGGTTGAGGATCTCCATAAACTTTGCAAAGGTGAGCTCCAAAGTTCAATTTATAAACAGCTCTAAAGAATTTACCAGACGAATTGATAATTATCAATGAAAGTGCGCAAGTTATCACTGAGAATTTCATGGTATTACGTGAAGAATTGATTCATCAGAGGGCTGAGCATATTCTCTTGTGTTTAGGGGGATTATTAGAGGTTTTTTCATTGATGTCAGTAGTGTTTTAGAAGTTTCATTAATTTCCTCGTGCCTTCAGATGTTTTCCCATCCAATTTCGAGGGTGCCAAGCTCATCATCAACAAGGGCCTCAGTAATCACTTTCAGATTTCTCACTCCATCACCATGAGCTCTGTCATCAAGTCTGGATACAAGTAAGATTATTTTTGGAGCTAATGGGTGGAATAAGATATGCCGACTTTATTGGGAAGTTTGTTTTTTGGGGATATCTTTGAAGGAAGGGGAGATGGAGGAATTTTTGTAAAGATCTTTTTTGTAGATTTTTTTTTCGTCTATAAAAAAGGTCTCTATGATTTTTTTTTTATTTTGCTTCAGTACTGAGTTATTTCGCTAAAACTGAAGACAAAGGTTAATTTTTGTTCTCTAATCTGTGACTCCTTTAACTCATCACTAAATTTTTATTTTCATTGGGGTTTTTCGTACAGGTTCTCAGCAACATACGTAGGAACCAAACAGACGTCTCCCACGGAGGCATACCCAGTACTCTTTGGTGATATTGAGCCTGGAGGTAACCTGAATGCCACTATTCTTCACCAATTTACCCCAAGAATGAGAATGAAAGTTGGAGCGCAGGTGCAGAGGAGTAAATTTACTGTTGTCCAGGGAACTACTGATTACCGCGGAGATTCTTACACTGCATCGTTGACTGTCGCCAATCCTGATATAATTAATAATTCTGGTAAGATTGATTGATCATCCCGAAATTCCTAAATCCTGATATTTCTGTATTAATATGACAACAGATTTATCTTGAAAACGATTGAATTTAAGAAAAAATGTCAAGAGACAATTTTTGTGGGAAATTTCATGAGCTATAAAAAAGATCTCTTGACATTTTCCTCTAAAATCATTGATCCCTGAGATAATTAGAAAATACATGATTCATGATTATGATGAATGGAGATTTAATGGTTTAATGGGTTTTAGGTGTTGCTGTTGCTCATTATCTTCAAAATATCACCAAGGAATTGGCACTTGGAGGTGAATTGGCATATCAACAAGGTCCAGCAGTACCAGGGGGTGGTATTGCAATTCCATCACTTGTGGGTAGATACACGAATGGAGATTCTACTATTAGTGCTAGTATTGGTAAGATAATTCACTCTGATATTTGAAAATATATTATTTCTGTTTATTGAACATTTTACAGGATGTTAATTACATATTCTTTGGGGTTTAAATAGGCGCAGCAACGTGCCACATATGTTTCCATCAACGTGCCAGTCCGCAACTTCAAGTGGGTGTAGAATTGGATGTTAACACGAGGATGCAAGAGTCAACAGCAACTATAGCTTACCAAATTGATTTGCCAAAAGCTGATCTTGTGTACAGAGGTAAAATTAATCATAAATTAAAACTATCATAATGATTATTTTGAAAATATCTTGAAAACTAGTGGATTCAGAGAAAAATGTCAAAAGATATTTTTTGTAGCTTACAAAATTCTCTACAAAAATGGTCTTTTGATAAATTCCTGTAAACCTCATACTTTTGAAGATAGAAGCTATGATAACCATGAGGATTTAAAAAAAATTAAATTCCATTATTTTTCTTCTCAATTCTAGGAAGTGTCGATTCAAATTGGACAGTGGGTGCAGTACTGGAGAAAAAATTACAGCCCCTGCCCTTTACATTTGCCCTGAGTGGTCTTCTGAATCACAGCAAAGGACAATTCCAGCTCGGTTGTGGTTTAATTCTCGGTTAAATAAACGCCTCTGCATCATTGGCATTAAAATTAAAATTAGCACCCTAAATAAAATGAAAAAAAAAAAAAAAATTTACAAAGAAGAATAATAATAACAACGCAAGAAAGGAACTACTGCGACTGACATCAGACTTTTGTCCATTGTGAATACAATTTATTTGTCACAAATGTGTTTGTTTCATTTATAAAAGAGATTCTTCATTATTTTCACAAAAAATAATTTTCTTCTGTTATTACTCAGTCAGTCAACGTAACGAACAAATTAATTGCCTTTTTTTATGGGTGGATTTTGTGGAAATGTCACGTTCCACTGTTGTTTTATTCAATTCTCATGGAAAATTGAACAAAACAATGTTGACAAATTAAATTAACGCTCATTCGGTATTTAACTGTATTTCTGTAATATTCAGCTGCATGCATTTAAAAGAAAAGTGAGGGAAATTGACATTCTAATTGTGCATTGAACAAACCAATGTTGAATAGAGAATTATATTGTTGAAATTTATATGTTTTTTTAATTTTTCAACCCAATTACAATTGAAGAAAAAAAATCCAATTTTCTACACAAGTATTTCATGAATATCTTTGAATCTAGGGGAGATGGATATATTTTGATAAGGACATTTTTTCTAGATGGAAAATAGAGCTACAAAAAAGGTTTTCATAAAAATTGGCCCATCTCCTCTGGATTTCGAGATATCTCGGAAAAACTGTATTATAATTTTTCTTACCCATTAATTTCCTCTTTTTATTACGCAATGCTTACAAATAAGAATGAAAAAATGAAAAGCAAGGAAGTTAAACCTTTTGAAGGTAAACCTCTGTGACCTGTGCATACTGATTTTATGGTGAGACGTTTGAATGCCCCTGAAAGTAGGTGCAACACCTACGTGCTCTCGACGGTTCACTCTCCAAGTGATTTCAACGTGTACAATACCAGCGTGACTGTTCCACAACTCTCTAAGAAAATCGCTTGCATCAATTTACATTCCTAGAAATGCAAGAGCAATGTTCCTGAACCCTTAAAAAAAAAGAGTAATTGAGAAGAGATAAAAATTTTGTCATAAATGAGAGTAAAAAAAAAAAGTGGATCAATCGATCATGAATGACTTGATTTGATAGTTATCCTCACAATCGTAATTGAACACCTCTACTCGAGTCACCAATGCCCCAGTGATTCACCATCGTCAATTCTCTACCGTAAACATCTCTCAAGTTTTCATATTTCTTCTCCCCCTTCGTCATCGCCCTCTTCCACTGCTCATAAAACACGTGCACAATTCAATTCGTCATCAGTGCAGTTTGATTAAAAAATAAAAAAGAAACTAGTGATGATGATACAATGGTCATCCATCACTCTTGGGGGGGGGGGGGGGGAAACAGAGGTAAGGAAAGTCGAGGGAAATATTTAGAATTTTTTTAGGTAAAATTTTTCAATCCTGTACACATTTTACCCCCAACAGAGTGAAACTCTGACTCATTCAGTGGTTTTGAAAAATATTCAAAAACTTTGGAAAATATTCGATGACTCATTTTCACAATTTTAAGTGTCAACCGATGGATCCTTAGTTTTTTTTTTTTATTTAACTGATGAAAAATTTTTATTCACATTTTTAGCCAAAATTGAATGATTAATTAATTTTAATTGAAGGTGTTGCAAACATTTTCAAAGAGTAATTTAATTTTCTAATGGGAAGAATTAATCTAGCAAATTTTCTGGATAATTTCATCTCAACAACGAGTGAAACATAAAAAATCGTCTTTCACCCTTTCCCATTACGATTTACCTCATTAGAACATGAAAAAAATTCACAAACCCAAAAAAAAATAATAATAAAAAATTCTACAAAATTACGTGTCTCTCCCCCTAACAAAAAATAATTTTTTAACAAAAAACCTAGAATAAACTGCAGAAGTGTAAGTGAGTAGCTGATAAGCCACCTCCACTCTAAAAACACACATACAAACCGCAAGAAATCTAACTGGATGATTGTATCATAAAACTCCATAACTGAACAAACACATTGAAATATTTCTTTCAGTTCCAATAATGAATAATCGTTTTATTTTTATTTTTTTCACCGTTTTGTTGTGTGTTAAATACCCCTACCCCCCCCCCCTCCCCCCCACCCCTCAAATCATCGCTGAGTTCAAAGCCGGGGGCACCACCCTCTCCCCCCTACAGGGCAACAAGTCGTTTATTATTTTCTCTCTCTCTTTAATATTTATTTTTTCTTCTTCTTCTCTCTCTCTCTCTCTCTTTCTTCACAATACGCCGTCCCAGTCAGTCGTCAGTAACTCCTCTCTACTCCCCTTGAGCTTTCTCAACTCGTTGCGCGACTCTATGTACACAATATACCAAACGCTAAGGCCTCATACCGTCGATCATAGAGCTCCGGTTCTCATATGCACAACACGGGACTTTTATTTCTTCTTACAACCTCACTCGTAGTGCATATTACAGACTCGACGGTTACTTCGATTGCTGGAGTGACTGGTACAGGTGCATCGGAGGAATTTATTCAATTTTGTTTGATTATTTGTGGGGAAAAGTGATTTATCTAATTTCAGGGGGGGGTTGGGGAAATAATGAAGAAGAGGAGGTGTGAAGAGGACGAGGGAAAGTGTCGGCGGAGGGAGTACGGTGAGTTTTATTTGATAAATGTTTTCCCGTGGGATATAGGGGGGCTGAGGGGGGTGGATCACTAACTGGGACGGTGGTCCGCGAAGTACTGGAGACCAGGGGCCGACTGTTGTCGATGTATATATGACGATATCAGAGTGATAACGCACACCCCTGGCTATACGTGATAACGTACTGTATTTGTTGTATATCAGTGAGAATTTATTATTGCTGAGATTTTTATTTTTTAGGGGATTTTAATGATTTTTTTTTAGGGGATGAAATTTTTTTTTTTGGGGGGGGGGGGGGAGGGGGAGTATTTTTATTATGAAATTGTTTATCATTTGACCCAGATTTTAGATGAGAATTGATCTTTGATATTGTTTACGTCGATTTTGAAATTGAGAATATTTTTTTTTTTTTTTTTTCAATACGATGATAATTAAATTTTCAAAGCCAAATTCTTCTTCTTTTGTTATTCTCTCGTGGTATAGGTGATTAAAATACTTGGTGTTACTGAGGTTTTTTGTCCTCGGGGATGTCATTAGTTTGACAAGTGCGACGCCACGTCACAAATATCGATCTGAGTCATTTCGAGAGTTTAGTTGTTAAATTCTTTTGGGAGGTATTAATAAGTATGATGGGATTGAAAAATAATTGACGTGGAAATTTTTGTTTTTCCGGTGAATATTTACTTTTTTAGTTTTATGAGTATTGAATTATTTTGATTGTAATAGGTATTATGATAAAATATCAAGAGAAATTTTTTATTTGAAATTTTATTATTTACAAAAAATGTATTTTGATATTTTTTCTTAAAATCACTGGTTAATGAGATAATTAAATTAATGATGAAATTTTTAAAAATTAAAAATTTTTCAATTTTATTATTTCAATTTACTTCTTTATCTTTCGTGACTCGATGAATAATTTATTTCATCGTGGAATAATTAAAATTAAATATCGAATTTAAATCATCTTTCGGTTGAATAAGAATGTCTTTACTTTTTTTTTTGTCAGTTGAGAATAAAAAATGAAAAAAAATTATGAAAATTGTGGTGAACGAGTGTGGCGCACGTGTCAGTATATAACAAGTGGATTTGCTTGTTTCTTTAGAACTAAAAAAAACACTTTGCTCCTAATAAAATAAGTCAGAGTGTTGGTCTTTAGCTTAATCCTCACGAATGAGACGATTATCACTAAAAAAAATACACCTTAAATCCATCATTATTCTGTGATGAGTCAATCGAGCACAATTATCGATTAAGTAAATTGTAATAATTTTTTAATGTTGCAATAATCATGTTTACGTCTCGTATAACCTCATCTGCAAAATTCTTGGATTATTTATTTTCAACCAAGTCAGGAATCACGCGAGATATCTCATAAACATTAAATTACATAATTAAGAAAATCTAAAAAATTTATGATAATTTTCCTCAATATTTCACTGATAAGAGACAAAATCAAGAGATTAATAAAATTTAGAAATTTAATTTAAATGATATTTTGAAATTTTTGAGAATTCTTTTTGAGGTTTAATTAAAGAAACTGTGTTATCAGTGACTGAAGGGGCTGGACAGTGATCACGGGGTCGTCACTCACAAATGTCAGGGTTCACGGATCCATTAAATCATTCTGTCCGACGCTGGCGTTATTTTCATATTTTTCATAAATTTTCGTTTCTCACTGAATCATCACGTGATCTATATTGCTCATATCTACCGTGGGAAGGCTCCTACGGGAATTTATCAGAAGACATTTTTTGTGGAAAATTTTATGGGCTACAAAAAAGGTCTTTTGACTTTTTTTTATAAACCCAATAGTTTCGGAGATATTCGCGAAAAACTCTCTATGGAAATTTCCAATTTTGTTGAAATGAAAATAACCGGATAATTCGTTAATTAGGGCCTCACCATGTCCATGAAATATACTCGGATTTTTTTTTTTTCTGGACATCCTGGAAGGAGAACCACATCCTTGAGAGCTAAAAAATTCCTCAGTGTCTGTTGAATTATAAAACAGAAAAAATATCATCTGATAAAATTTTCCTCGTTTCTTTAATTAAAAAAAATCATGTTTTTTTATTTTTATTCGAGTCGAGGGAGATTATTTAATTGAATTGTCTTTTTCGTGGATGCAGTGAACGGGATGAGGAAAATGGCGGCATTGGATTTGAGCATAGCGGTTCGTTCGGAGAATCAGACAGCCACTACCTATCCGCGTGTTTTGCTCCGCCTTCGCCTAAACTCGTGTTTTACGTCATCGTGACTTGTGGGTAAATTTATAAATGCAGTATCCAGTGGTGCTCAACTGTTTGAATCCTTTTGATGAGATTATTATCACTAAATATCGATTTCACAATCCAAATGACTTTTTTTTTTCATTAATTTTCAATTCTAAATTTTTTTTTTTAATTATTGATTAAAATTATTTTCCCAAAAAAATTGAATTTTTTTTTTTTTTTTGTTGAAATAATTTTTGTTAAGTAAAAATTCATTAATTAATATCCTTTCTCCTGTCTTTGGGCATATTTTCCACTTGGCTCCAATTCTTATCTCCAACATTTGTCCCTGAGTGGCTTCTGTTCCATTGTCAAACCGATCATGGACATTTTCCCTTCAATAAAATGGAAAGTCTACGGCAGCAGACGTTGACTCACGCAAACCTCTGTTAGTGCATCCCATTAAGAGGAGAACTTGCAAGGTCAAATTCCAAAGGTCCCCGTGGCTCCTTTCGAGCCCCTTTAAATAGTTTCTTCCTAGTGAAATGCAAGTTTAACCGAGTTTCTTTCATTATCCATAAATTCACGTAATCTTCTACTTCAGCACTTTTCAAGGAATGTGCATGCGTTTGCCCACAGTCACGTTCGATTGGGAATATGAATATTGGAGGGATTGATGGGTTTTTAGACCTCAATTACCTCGTTATTAATTAATTATATTATTTTTCTTCAATCAAATTGAATTTTGAAATAAAAAATTTTGTTAAGAGACATTTATCTCGCAAATGGGCGATTTTAAGAAAAAATGTTAAGAGACATTTTTTGTGGAAAATTTTTCCAGCTACAAAAAAGTCTTTTGACATTTCTTCAAAAAATCACTCGTTTTCGAAATATCTTCGTATTTCTCAAGAAGTAAAAAAAAAATTGAATGAAATTCTGTTCTGCCGCGTTTTGTCACTTGAATATATAATATTTTTCCCCACAAAAGGCGCTGGCCGTGTTATGCAACTGTCGATTGGGCGACAGCACGATGTATTCTGGATCAAGGGGGAGGCCGATGTAAAGATTGAAGCGTTGAAAACCCACGTGAAACTCCCATCGCAGTAAAGAGTAAATAATTTCGCTATTATCATTAATCACGCATTTATCTCAAAAACCAATGACTCTAGGGAAATCATGAAAAGACCTTTTTTGTAGCTGAGAAAATTTCCAACAAAAAATGTCTCTTAACATTTTCCTCTAAAACCACTCATCATCGAGATAATTTGATATTTAATGATGAATGATTAACGAAAAATACAATTCAACAGTTGTATTATTATTTTTATCAAATAATTGGCACCAAATAGTCTTACAACACTTTGTTGCAAATTTTTGGAGTATTAATTGTGAAAATAATCCAAAATAACACGTGTCTCTGTCCACAGAACCAACTGAGTGTCAAGAGTAAAACGCCTCGCGACACAAACTGACTGATTTCATAAAATACAAAGTGATAATGCACAAACACTCAGTCAAATGGCTGTTTCTATCTTGAAAGCGCGAAATACGGTTGGACATGGCCGTAGCATTATTACTACGTGCGATATGAGTTATCTCAGAGACCTGATATCGTTGGTTGGCTTATATGCCCCGATGACTTCGAGTCCATAATGCTTCTAGTTACATATCCAGTCGCACATTTGCCATCAAGTTTTCCCAAGTTTTCTCTGAGCTCAACAGGTGTCAAGATGTCATTAGAATTATCTATTAAAGATTATCGAGACGATCTCGTGGATTTTGAATATTTTTACAAGGTAAAATCACTTTTATTCTTCAATTATCATTATCATTTAGGTATTATTACTGAGTTTATTTTAATTGTCTTCAAGATTTTATCTTTTGAGTGGAATCAATCAATTTTTTTAATTGTTTTCATAATTAATTATGAGTGATGACAGTGATAAAATGGTGAAATTATGTTTTTTGGTTTTTCTTCAGAATCAATTTTTCGAGAATTATTTCAGAATCTAATGGTTATAGCCAGATTTTTATAATAACCTTTTTTGTAGCTCTCTTTTTTCTCTACAAAAAAGATTATTATCAAAATTTCGATATCTCCCTCGAGTTTCGAGATATCCTTGGAAAAGTGATTACAGAAAAAAATCTATTCATCTCGTTTCATCACTTTACAACTGGATTTTCAAATTATTTTGCAAATATCTCGAGAAATAATGGGTTTTCCGAGTTTTTTATAAGAACCTTTATTGTAGAAAATTTTCAGGTCTACAATAAAGATTTTTTGTCATTTTTCGATAAACCTAGTAATTTCAGAGATATTCACAAAATTGAGTGTAAACAATTTAAAAAATTAATCCAAAAAAACTAAAGTTGAAAAAATATTATAATCCTAATTTTAATAATTTTCAATTTTATAATAAAGTTTCACTCAATTCAATATTTCATTGAAAATATTCTATTCATTCATGAAATCTGTCATTAAACCCATTGATTCCTCGATCAATAATCACTGGACTTTCGATATAAGACACCATCTGGTTGACTTACAATAAAATACCATCACGTTTTGTATACAAACCGTATCATATCATTTATCAATCGAAGAAACACGTGAGTGAGTGCGTGACGGAATTCATTCTCTTCCTCGAACGAGACTGAAAAAAAAAAAATTGTCAAAAACTTGAATTTAATTCAAATCCTCTGAATTTATTCAATTGGATAAACGAGTACTTTAGGTTGAGGAAATATTGTAAACTTTGACAAGAAATAATGACATTGAGAGCCCCTGGTTAGTGTGCAACTAGTTCAGATAAGGTATATCGCTTCGACTTGCGATATCGCTTTGGTGTGACGCACTTACGGTTATTCAGTTGGAATGAGTGTGAGGGCATTGAGGGCTTCGAGAGAGGCGTATCCCTGACAGCTACTGGAGTCTCCTCTAGATATATTTTTTCGTTGTTTCCTCCTCTCTCCACTCCACAGAGATTAGATAACAAAATTCACGGTGATTTACGAGTATAAGAGGGTGTCTGTCAACTTTTTCTTTTTTTGGACCTTTTTCACTGATCAAATATTGTCAAGTTTCGTTTGCTCGGGGTTGACGTAAAATTAAATAAAAAAAAAATATTGAAATATACCTAAAGGTAATTTTATTTTTAAATTTTCATATTTGAAAAAAAAAAATTTCCATTTTTTTATTTATAAAATTGAAGAAATTATTTCAGCGAATTTTATTTTAAATTGATATTAAATGAAAATTTTCAATCATTTAGATTTCTCTTCATGTCCAAATTGTATAAAACATATTTTGAGAATATTTTGGTTTAATTGAGTTAATTAAAAATTATGAATTTTTGTTAAAATTCATAAATTAAATTTTTAAGTTTTGTTTACATTAATATTTTTGACTATTCATCTAGGTCAGGTTTTAGATGCTGTCAGTCTGTGTATAGTATGCATATCTATGTGATAGAGTAATCTCTGCGGGCGCAAGAGATTAGCCAAGGACGTGAAGATAAACCACACACGGCATTGTTGCATTTCCCTCTCTTTTCATTCGAGCTCCTGTTTCCACTGGCTTCAGTTGTACTATGGTTTTCCATTGAGATTGTCATAATACGTTATGTATCTTCTCATTTTCCTCACTCAAATAATTTATCCAATTTTATAAAACTCCTCAATCGTCAATTTAATCCACTCAATTTTTCTTTTTGGAGTTAAATCGTTCAGATGAATTGAGTTTTTCATTGATATTTCAGATAAAAATTAAATGAAAAATTCATCAATTAATAATGCAAAAATTTTCAATTGTTTATAATTAATTAATATTTAATTATTTATTAAAATAAAAAAAAATACGTATCTCATATTTTTTATTAACGAACATTTCAACTGCTGCAATGACTCCAAATTTTTTTTTATCCATGTGTATTTGTCCTACTTTACTGTACATGGTCACCTGGAAAAAAAAATATATAATAATAATAATAATAATAATGGAGAACGAGTTGCGCATAAACAAGCGTATGATGTCCTCGTCTAGGATAATTAGCATCGTTTTAAATAATCGCTGGGCCTCTCCGGAGGAGGGCAAGAAGTGGGTTGCGCCTCGGCACGGGGAACCTCTGCGTTTTTCATATACTGATAACGCGCCCGCATAAGGGCGACCGAACTAGCGCACTCGTTACTCACGACAATTCTCTTTTTTTTTTTTTTTCATATACAATTCCCTGGGTCGAGACCACCACGAACCCACGCGAATAACTACGAGAGGCACGTTTCCGTTTTGTTACTATTTTGCCTGGGAAAATGTTTTTGTTCTTATCAATTCGTGGGTACCGACCCACGCGGGTTACTCAGCTGCAGTGAACGCCGGGGGAATTATTGTAACTGGAAAATTTGAGGTTTTAGGTTGAGTTTAAAAAATAATTTGTCTAATTATGAATTTTTTTTTTTTTCAATTTCAAAAAATTATTTTATACAAAAATTAAGCATTTCCATAATTTTTTAACTTAATTTATTATTAAATAATGGGGGTCTCAGGAAAAAAAAATTTATAACCATCAATAGAATTCTTAATTTCATAATGAAATTATTGTTACAATAATTTTTAAAAAATTGAGTTTCCCTTGACATTTTGTATGTGTGAAAAGAGATAATTTTTATGGTAAAATTAATGAATTCAAGTCCAACAGCTCGACTACACCCCCTTAGTTCCTAGAATATGTGGCTTGTTTTCATAAATACATCTGGGCGTGTAGTAACTAATCGATTAGTCTTGACAAAATGGAAATACTAGAGATGTACATATTTTTCGACTGCCAGAAAAACATCCCTGGTTGCTGTGTGGGATATAAAAAAATTCCAAAAATGAAAATCCGCCTCCTTGAAAAACGCCCCCAGAGTTTTTTTATTTTATCACTCGTGTGCAGACGAGTGGCATTGGCTTGTCAAAACAAATTTGGAGAGACAGATATTTTCATTATCTCAAACGAAAGATCATTGATTGATTGATTATTCTCAATTTTTTTCAAAAATGTCACGAGTTGAATAATTACAATCTCTGAGAAATTGATTAATTATTGAATTATCTCGGGAATGAGTGACTTTGGGAGGAAATGTTAAAAGACCTTTTTTGTAGCTGAGAAAATTTTCTACAAAAAATGTCTTTTGACATTTTCTCCTAACATTCCTCATTCCCGAGATAATTTGATAATTAACTGAATAAGATGAATCAAGTTTAAAAGTTTTCAATCCAAATAATTAATTATTGAGAACCACTGGGGTGAGCCATTCTCGTTGAACTACCGTGCAATATTTTACGAGTTCCATAAGGAAACGTCATGAGTACTTTGATTGTTTCCACGTTCCCAGTACGACCTGTTGCCAATGTTTTTCTCCACACTACAAATAAAAATTGAAAAAAATTATAAATGGAAATAACTCAAACCATTCGATTGTAATTGCATGTTACATTCTCAATGCACTTCCAATCAAATTTTCAGTTTAATAATTTTTTTCAATAAAATAGTCATATTCACAAGGTTACGAGTTCACATGCGCACGCATGTGTTTTTGAATACGTGCTCCGAGTGAATTGTGGTGGTCACTTTGGAAGAAAAATAAAAAGGAGTAGGCGATGTATTGCTTCGGGAATATGTACCGTTGAAATATGAAACAAAACGTCGACTGTTCTGCGAACTGATGCCATCTGTATTCCATAGAATGAACTTGTTCCCCTCGATTTTTTTTTTTTTACATTTACTGAGAATCAAAAATTTTTTTCAATAAATAAAATAACTTTTTGTGCACTTGCATATTTTCAGATGCATCCGCAATTATAAATTAACTATTCCTTTTTGAAAATAATCATTTTCATGTGCTATTTATTGTTGCGTAGCTGTTTGTAAAATGAAATTGTCCAACGTTGGGTACATCGACCAGAAATTTCTTTATTATTTGTTTTTTCAATTCAAATCGCTGAGGACCGCCTAGGCCAACATCTATCATCCTACTATTGAAATTGTCCAGGTTCACAGGGAATGGAAGTGGTATAAATTTCGTAATGATGAATAATCAGTGGCTCCTGCGGGATTTGAACCCCAGTCCTCTGCGTGTCAGACATTCACTTTAATCAAACACCACACATGATGTATATACATCTAATTCAATTTGTGCAGTTCATAAATGAGTTTCTAATATTCCACAATTATTCGATGTCTTGTCCAGATTTTTTGGAAATAATTTTAAAATATTCTGAATTTTTCTGGATTGGTAAAAAACACATTTTTCTCAACAAATGGGTACATCCCAACCATGTATCAAGTCCAATGGAAATCAATCCATGGAATAGTTTTACAGCACTTGCGGTTACCAAAGAGAATGGATTCTGTTGCACTCCGTTACTAGGTCCACTCTGTGTGCCACACCATAAATTCGTAATCCTGCGCAACAAAGCACCGCCCGTAAAATAATAACGAGGCAAATATTTACCGTCGTCCTTTTGACGGTACGCTTCTTCCACCACCTGATGGCCGCCCTTTGTACTCTGAAGGGT
The DNA here is from genome assembly GCA_035578325.1 of Coelinius sp. EB29. Taxonomy (NCBI): domain Eukaryota; kingdom Metazoa; phylum Arthropoda; class Insecta; order Hymenoptera; family Braconidae; genus Coelinius; species Coelinius sp. EB29. The sequence goes on along the minus strand of JAOZGT010000001.1, from coordinate 1,713,025 downwards.
ATACGACAAACCGACGCCAGATGAAAATTGAGAGTTTGGGGAGGGATTTTGTCATTTATCTCAGTCAAACAATCGCATTTGCACAATTGTTGCACAACTTTGTGCTCAAATTTAATCCCCACAGTGACAAATTGCGTGATTGTGTTGAGCCACCGGTGTTTACAATTTTATTTTCAAACTTTTTATTTTGTTTAAAAATATTTGGAAATTGAGTTAACGAATTTATATAATTCTAATAATTGAGGGGTTGATTTCGAATTATTGCCCAGTTTTGAAAAAAAAAATGTTAATTCTGTTGCTAAATTCAACATTATTGATTATGAAAAAAAAAAAAAAAAATTATTACAATGCAAACCGCAAGGAAACAAAAACAGGGTCAGTACATCCCGCTGTGAATTAAATTTTTTTTTTCCCTTATCACAAAATTTACGGGTGAGCACGTAGACCGCCAGGAGGGCGTCGACACCGGTGTATGATAACACAAATGAACTCCAAATATTCTGCATGAATCCCCATTACCACAGCCAGACCTCAAAAACCAAAACAGACGATTGAACAGAGTAAGAAAGAAAAAAAAAAAGTTCATTCTCTCTCTCATTTTTTTTCATTTTTATTTCTCCTCGTGAGGCGCAGATTTCGTTATCGCGTTGGGCCAGGAGTCCAGAAGACCGGATGTCCGTTTACTCCAGGATGTGACGTCACGCGTACACTAGAACCCAAGAGAGAGAGAGAGATTCTCTCCCCCCAAACAATCACCCCCCCCCCCCCCTCCTCTTTTAGTATACAATCCAGGTAGTTATGAATTCTTTATCTTTCATCAATTTCTTCACACTTTCATCCTATTCCATTCGCCGAATTGAGAGTGAATGAAGAATTAAAATAATAAATAAATCATTGAAGATGAAATATTCAAACTCGTATAATAATTTTGTTCATATTGAGAATGGTAATTCTATCAATATTTTATTGAATTTTTTTGATTAAAAAATTTGACAATTTTTATAAAAATATGAAAATTACAAACAAAAAGTGTTTTTGGTTGAGCATAAAATCACTCTGTGGGTCTCGTGTGTTTGTTTACATCGGCGGTAGTTCAGAACAATGCGACAAGTGTTAGTGTTTTCATTATGTGACACTGGAGAGTAGGAATGGGTGAATATTTTGAGTGGGTCAATGGAGAATTTCCGGTTTAGGTGTGAGTGGAGCCAAAGAGTCCAGGGTATCCAAGGGCTCAGCTTGAAATGTTTTACGATAATATTTCTCTTGGATTCTAACCCTTTTATTTTAATGCCTCTGGTATTCTCTGAAGAGTAATTAAAGTCATAGGGAATTATCTGATCTGTATTCCGAGAAGATAAGGAGTGCGTCCAATTTTGGAGATAATATTTCTCTTATTTCTCTCGGTCTTGAGGCGTTTAATAGTTGAATTTTTTTTTTTTTGCTCTCTCAACTTCTTGATGGGGAGAAATACTGGGGATCATGATGATGACCTCTGCACCCACTCTGACGACTGATTTACGACACTCGACTAGTCATTTTATGTACTAAATATCAGTCCCATATTCTCCACTTGTCGGTTGCTCGAGATTGTGGATTTTTCGTTGGGAAAATTTTCAATTTTTTTCTAGGCACAAAGTGGACACCGCCTTTTGGGTGTTTTTGGGTGCCTGGAACTTGTACTTTCACAGCTGATTGTTGATAAATTCAATGGGTCTCGGTGGCGCTTAAATTGCGATGAAAAAAAAAAGGGGGAGGGAGACACTTGTTGCTCCTTTATTTTGGGGTGCTTGGACACCATGCTGGGGCAGCTCGGGTTACGCCACGCTGTCTGGGTTACGTTTGTTCACAGTATCAATATCCATATGGTGAGATGGTGTGAAAAAATTGATCTGAAAAAATTAAGATTATTCGAATGATTCTGGAAAATTGGTGAGAGTTTTTTGGAATTTTTGATAGATTACAGAGAAGTCAAGTAAAATGGAAAGAAAGGGGGTATTCCCTATTTTTAATTTAAAACATTGATAATTCGTTGAAAAAAAAAATTAAATCTATTTACAATTTTTTATTATAATAAAAGAAAAAATAATAAAGACCTAGACTTTTTTTGTAGCTGAGAAAATGATCTCTGATATTTTCTCTCGAGATAATATCGTATTTAATAATATTAATGTTCAGCGTTCCATCATTTTCCTAAAAAAAAAAATGAGAGAGTGAGAAAAAAAAATGTTGAACAAATTTATGGGGATTGATTCCCCGTGAGAAAAAGGAAAAATCATATTGGGATGAAAGAGATTGGAAAAAATTTGAGAAAAAAAAATATCAGGGGGAGAAAATGCAGATTATTTATGAGCAAAATTGAATTTAGGGTCGATAATAAGATTTTTTTTTTTTCTCTTGCTCGAAGAAATACTAATGGGTCTGAACGGGCCGTTGAAAAGCCCCTGAGTATGGGGGTATAAATGGGGTAACGTGATACCCAAAATCCATCGAGATAATTGACCAAATAGAGATATTATCGAAATTTGGTAAAAATTATAAATTTTAATTTAAAAATTAATTTTCAAAAAAGACGTTTTCTTCCTTCACACTTGACTTCCTGTGTATTCTACTGAGGAATTGTTTTCACAGCTCGTTGTAATGACTCGGCGAGACGAAAGAGTAAAAGAAAGAAAAAAAAAAAAGGTGGATTCATTATATTTGCTCTGAAATATCCCCAGTCCTGGCCAGCTGGGTTATAAAAAAGAAAACTTGTGTTCCTTTGAAAAAGTACCTGTTTGTTCCTACGCCCCTAATGTAAACAAAATAAAATCACAGGCGGCTTTCAGAGGCAATGAATATAATAGACCTAATAAAAATATGTTTATTCAATTTTTTTTCCTCATTTTTTTTTACTCAATAATAATAAAACAGATTATGAATTTGTCTCGTTGTCTACCGATAGCATGAGAATAACCAATGGATCATGGATTTGTTTATTAATACAGTTTGAGATAATACGGGAGTCTAACGAGTCGTTGAGATAACGGGTTAGTGACCGGTTTTGATGATTAGAATTTTTCGTCTGAAGAAAAATTTAAAAAAAAGAATTTTTTCCAATATCAAATTTTTCAATAATAATTATAAAAAAATAATATATTTTTTTTTAAGAAAAAAAGTTTTAGAGTTTTTTTTTAGATAAATGCAATTTCTTAAAATTATCTAGAGATTTTTAAAATAGTGAAATTTTTTTTTTTTCACAATTGTAAATTTTTGTTGTCAAACATGGGTCTTACCATCTCTTTAAATTTAAGAAAAACAAGATTCTGATAAATTTTTAACAGACACTATGGCGCCCTCCCATACCAGACTCAGTGTCGACATACCCCCATATGGGAAAGGTTAACCCCTCTTGACACTGGGAACCCTAGGATGACGGATAGATTTTTAGAAAGGGCGAGCCTCGAGGACCTGCTGAAGGAGACGAGGCCGAGAGAAACAAGAGCAGAGCAGGTCTCCCACAAAAAATGTCCCCTCGTGTTGAAGAAAAAAAGAAAAAGAAATCCCTACAAGACGTACAAAATACATAAAAACTGTAAACTTTATGATTCCCTTCTTTTTTTCGTGTTTCTGCCCCCTTTAGATGGTCTCATTGGACTCTCGAGAAGCCATTAATTATGTCAAAAGGCAGTTTTTGAGTAATTTAAGAGCAGTATCGAACATTTATTACACTTTGAATGGAAATGCTGATAATTTGGATAAAAAGTTGCCCTTTAGGTGCCACCGACGTGGAAAAATTGGTAATAAAAAAAATTATGGGCCATTCGTCTTGGCAATAGGTGCATTAGAGGAATTTTTAACTAATTTTCAAGTTGTTGAGAGTATTTAAAATTAAAATTTTTTCGAAAATTGAGTTAATTTATGTTTATACTGTATTTTGTTCTTTTTATGGATGAAACCACGGGTATTAATATCGTTCATAGAGATTCAGAGAATTCAAGACATTCGGTTCAATTTCTAGGAATGAACAGCAAGAAATTCACTGGAATTATTTACGATTAATCGATTAATTATCAATTATCTCGGAAACGAGGGATTTTAGAGGAAAATGTTAAGAGACATTTTTTGTTGGAAATTTTTCGCTCTATAAAAAAGGTCCTCTGACATTTTTCTCTAGAATCACTCGTTCCGGAGATAATTGCATTTTAACGAAATTATATTACATTTTACCATTTAAATACAGAATTTTATTAATACCGAAATTACCAATGGACTTGGCACTCTCATCGACCCATGCTCTCGTCTTTTTCCCACCGATATTTCTCATTCTGTCGCTGATGCTCCTAAAACAAGCAAAAATGAAGAATCATCGGGTGAAATAAAATAAAAATGGAGGGATTCAACAGCTCGGCGAGTCCATAGTTCGTCACGGTTCGTCGCATGATCGAGAGCTCGACGAGTGCCACATAAATTCCATAATAAACTTCGGAAACAGCGAGATGACGTCACTAAATTTCCACTCACTCCTTGTTTTTTTCAACCACATTGTTTCATCGCTCCGTGTCCACATCTCTTTGTTACTTTCGCCCCCGCTCTAGTCTCTCCCGTTCACTTTAATTACATTTCAACGAATTAATCACTGACTTCTCTCGCAATTTTTATTATTCACTGATAGTTCATCGATCTCATGATCAGGGTCTCGAGAATGATTTATTATTCATTACATCGCGTGGAAAAATATAATGAATAGGAAATATAAAAAAAACCTCTGCATTATTTCGCAAATATCTCCGGACTGAAGATATTTAGAGGATTTTAGCAAGAGACCTAATTTATAGTAAATTTTCTAATCTACAAAAAAGATCTCTTAACATTTTTTTGTAAACCCAATCACTCCAGAGATATTCACGTTACATCATTATAAATCACATATCCATCGCAACTTTTCATTAATTTTCAATTTATTTCGCTAATGAGTGACGCTAGAAAAAATTATCAAGAGACCTTTTTTGTAGAAAATTTGAAAATCTACAAAAAATGTCTTTTGACATTTTTTCCTAAATCCACTAGTTTCCAAGATATTCGCAAAATAATCTGTCAATTTATTACGTTTATCTGTATAACTAAATAGAAACTTAAACTCGCATTTATAAAAAATATTTCAAGAGAGATAAGAACGTCGTTGAAAATTTTAAGATCTCATGAGGCAATTCCCAGTGACCCAAGTGGTCACGGGTCGTCCCACGATGCTTCACTTGCAGAAGAATAAATCTCTCCAAAATTATGGCATAAAAATTATCTAATTAACATTAAATAAAATAAACGTGACATTAACTGGAAATTGCAAATGCAGTCTGGATGGGTAGACACACGTGCTCCAACAGAGGGTAGAGAACAGAGCCTCTTCAGCTGTGGTCGGGCAAACATATGCCAGAAATCCCCAAGAGGGATATTTGCTGGTTTTATGACTAGACTCGTGCCTGAAAAATCCATCAACTGAGAGTTTAAAAACAACATTTAAGATATATCCAATGGTAAATAACAAATGACACCCTGGGGATGGTCTGTTTTGCCCCACCCCATCATCACAAAATCCGAATAGAAGAATTTCGTCATTAATTCATGTTAAAATATTTAAAAAAAAAAATTATTAGTGAATGAAATTGTCTCTTATTTATTTCTGCTGAATTCACATTAATTGATGTTATTGTTATTATTGAACCTGAGACGAACGATAATAATCGAGATTGTATTACAAACTTCATTCACTTTATCCACTCGGCCACTTGTGATGAATTCCATTCAATAATATCAATTGATATGATTTGATAATTAATGAAAATGAATGTAGAAAAATTTTTTACTCTATTAATTCATTTACTATTGAGTAATCCATAAATTTCACCTATCGCAAAAAATTAGATATCTGTTAATGGGTAATTATTTAACAAGTGAGTGGTTTTAGAGTAAAATGTTAAAAGACATTTTTTTTAGCTGATAAAATTTTCTACAAAAAATCTCTCTTGAGAATTTCTCCCAAAACCATTGATTCTCGAGATAATTCCATTATTACCACAAATTCACAATTAAATAAAACTTTTCCTTTAATTATGCAATTATCTCAGGAGTGAGGGATTTTAGAGCAAAATGACAAAAGACATTTTTTGTAGCTGATAAAATTTCCTACAAAAAATGCCTCTTAATATTTTCCCCCAAACCCCTTGATTCTCGAGAAAATTCTATAATTACATAAACCAAATAAAATAAATCATCCCCACCATTTTCTAGATACCCGATCCCAATCTAATCACCATAAACATTGCAAAAATAACTCGAGTGAGAAAAGTATTACGTTATAGATTGAAAAAAAAAATGAAATGAGGTGGCAGATTAGCCTATCATTTACACCCGGGATGAATGGACTTGAACGATTGCTGACTATCACTAGTTTTCTACTCCAGAAGCTAATCATAGCACTCACTCGTACTATAACCAACTGTTACGTCTCACGTTGAGCCATGACGTAGTACCCCAAACAATCTGAAATAGCAAAAATAAAATTATTCTTCAAATATTTCATTCTCCCCCGATGTTCACAAGACTCCAACGGTTTTCCTCAAATGCTGGGGGGACTGGAGTGGAGGTACCATATCCACCTGGGCCCTTATCACCAGAAAGGCACCTCCTGTGTGCTTCAAAATACCCCAGAGTTTCTTCCTGTACTCCTTACAACGATAGCCTTGTTCACTCTTTTTATTTTTCTTCACCATCTCCATTTTTATAACTCTCGTTTTATTCATTTTTTTTCATGGAGACTTCTGGATGTTAAATAGTCGTTTGATCTCAGCAACATGTTTTATGAATATTGTCATTGATCTCTGAAGATAGAGGGACTCATTCATATCTCTTGAGATCTCTCATTGTGAATAAGATGGGACAGAGAGGGGTTTTGTAAGAATTCAGAGAGATTTTGTTTCATAAAATTATGAAAATTAATGAGATGAGAATAATAATTACAATTATTTCCTAAAATTCAATGGAGAATTTCGAGTTTTTTTTTTTTCTTTCATTTGATTAATCGGGGTCGAGTGATTGTCATAAATTTTAGTCACTTGTTTGGGTTATTCAGTTTCACGAGTTAATAAAAATATGTTATTTTTTTCAATAGTAAATTTATAAATTGGGGGAGTTTGAGGATTATCAGAGAGTGAGACTGACCTCACCAATTTGATTAGGTAACGTCAATAAGGTCAGCTCAGTGTTAAAGTTGTTTTAATTTACAAAAATTTATTGATAAATTTATTTTAGAAAATAATTGTCACGAAATGAATTTTTAAAAATTTCTAAAATCCAATTTTTAAATTTTTTTTCTCCTAATGTTGATTTTTTTTGCAACATAATTTTTTTAAAATTAAATTCCATTGAATTTGGATGAAGAAAATGAGAAGAATAAATAAATCAATTGTTTTTTTTTTTGTAAAAATTACAGATGCTCTCGGCTACGTAGCAGAGATGCCCGAAGATACTGATACTGGATATCTAGCGTCTACGATAAAAATCGAAAATGATGATGAACAAGTGAGCAATATGTGCCTGAGACAGCAGCAGGAACATGAGCTTGGTTATGCTGAGGATGGCGGGGACAGTGTGGGCGTGCTGGAGGCGGTCCGACCGGATATTGAAAATGGCGTATTTGGTGAACCGAGTGTACCCGAACCCATTGCTCTTTCACTCGTTGTAGCCGAACACGATGAGAATGGTAATAATGGGTATATACTCCATCAACTGGAATATCATCCTGGACATCATATCATTCATGAGAGGTAAAATTAATTATCCAATGAATTTATCAAAGATTATTATCATTTTTGTTTTCTTTTTCTATCAAACAACAAATTTATGGAATTAAAAATTGAATAAAACTTTTTTTTTTTTCTCCAAATGCACTGGACTCCAGGAATTAGAAAAAATTTTTTTTTTTTATAGTTTACAAAATGTCTATTGACATATCAAATAAATCCAGGACAATAAAAAAAATATTGGAAAAATCATTTAAAAAAATGTTGAATTAATAATTATTTAACTCCAGGGATTACTTACAATCATCATCCCCAGTATACGAAGGCGTTGACAACCAGCAGGAAGAGGAGGAGCAGAATCATCAGCACGTTGTCTCCCTCCACCACAATAATCATCATGATCTTCATCACTACACTGAACTCGGTGGGGCTGGTACGGAGGTAGCTATTCCGGAGGGTGGGGATAACCAGCATAGAACGTCCGAGGCAACACTACCGTCTGAGGGAAATCGAGTTACCAGTCACATGCCAAACACCACAATGTTACGGTACAGTACCGAACAACTCTCACCATCCTCAAATAATCAACAAAATCATACATCACACATGTCTGAACAACATCATAATCAATTACACAGACATATTGATGATAATAATCATCAGGAGAGTGATGATAGATTAAGTGGTATTGCTGCAGCAATGAGAAATGGTAGAATTGGTGATTTTTCACTCGGTGTTTTATTTCCAAATTTAACGAGTGGTAATGGTGGTAATGGTAGTGACAGTGGACATAATCATCTTGATGATGTATTGCCTGATGATAGTTATGTACATCAGATGAGAACTGGTGATGTATCACCAGCACCAGTGAGAAATGGCAGTTCACCAGGATCAAGCAGAAGTCCTCATGATGATCAAGTTATAAATTCACCAAATCGTCATGAGGGTAATTACAGTCCAAGTGATCAAGGAAGATTACATAATTTTACTCATTTAACTGCTATGCAACCATCCACCAATGTCCAGGGGGGACATGTACTTGAGGCCAGTGACAGAGTCTCTGATCAACTTTATATGGATGCTATTTATCATTCTGCTGGTACACCTCATCATCATCATCATCAGGATCATGAGCAGGCATCTAATCCACATTCACCGAGTGCTTCTTTGAGGTCAGTTTATTATTATTATTTTTGTGTTTATTTTTTTTTTTTCAAAAATTTAGATTCTTTATTTTTTTTTTGTTGAAATTTTTTTTTTTTTCCTCTTCCGTTTCATTAATGAGTTTCATGGGTTTGTTTTTCAAACTTTAAAGACTCTCTTTTCTGCATGCCGCCACACGTATAATCCTCCCTGGGGCACAGGGGTGAAAAACCAAGTGAGTAAAAAAAAAAAAAAAACGGCATGTATACGTCATTTTGGGTGCCGCGCGAAAATATTTGCCCATCGGGGCCTCGGTCTGAGGGTTGTGTGTGCACAACGTCCGAGATATATCCATTCAAGGGGGGACTTGTGTGATGGGAGTGAGAGAGAGAGAGAGAGGTATATGATGCGCCATTCTTGAACCTATATCAATATTCGAGTGAAAACTGAGAGTTTGAAACAATGGGGCAAATAGTGGAAAATATTGGGAGAATTGATTCGGTGTTTTTTTTTTCTCTCCTTTGATGGATGATGATAATTGTTTATGAGATTTTTTAAATGTTATTTGGATGGATTATTCGTTATCAGGGAGGATGTTATCAGGCTCGTTCGAACTATCGGCTACCAGGTTGATTCAATTGATATATGAGAAAAGAGGAGACGTTTACTCGGAACAAACTCATCGTCAATTCGTTACAATTAAGAGTTTACACATGATATCTGATATACGATAATATATCGAGTCGTCTCAATTTACTGAGGAAAAGAGGTTTTTTTTTTTTTTTTTCTGAGCGAAATTGAGAGATTGAATCATTGAAGAATTTTTGTGTAGAGTTATGAATGAATGAAATATTCCAATTATTGTACTGGAGATATCTCTGGAGCTGATGGATTTTGGTGGAAATATCAAAAGACCTTTTTTGTAGAGAATTTAATCATCTTGAAAAAAGGTCTCTTGATAAATTTCTCTAAACTTGTTTTTTTCAAAGATATTCACGAAATAATTAGCAAGTTGACTTTATTATTGAAGAAATTTTTGATAGAATTTGAATAAAAAAATTGTGAATGCCAGTAATTGGCGGATATCTCTTAAACAAGTGGATTTAGAAGAAAAAGTGAAAATACAATTTTTGTAGAGAATTATATTCTCCTCAAAAAAGGTCTCTTCATAAATTTCCCTAAACCTCTTAATTTCCTATATATAGACACATTTCTTAAAATCATATGAATGAAAACTAATTGACACTTTGGAAACAATGTGTCTTATCTTATCGGAACAAACACAAGTCACTGAGTAATTTAAATTTTTCAATTTTTATCTGTTTAACCAAGAAAATGTAAAATACCAGAATAACCATAAACAAAAATACACCAAAATCCAATCCTGTCGCATAAACCGAACCAGAGCCTCAACCTCTGAACCGATAAAAACCCATCAAGATTTTCAAAGTCTTGCGGAAGTGCCACGTGCGGGTGGCACGTGTGCTCCCCCCCCTCAAAACCTCTCACAGGCTTACTCGATCATCACTCATTAAACCCACCTAAACAACCTCACCACTGCACTTTTATTAAAACACAAAACAATTAAAGCCATTGAACTTTAAATTTCCGTGTTTAACACATTTCGCAACATAATCATTCTCAACAACACTCAATAAACCACCAGAACCCAAATAAAAATTCATCATCATGTCTATCGAATCTCTCTGTTTAAAAATAAAATAATTCAGCCCCTCTAAAAAAAAAAATCACGAGTAGATTTGTTCGATATAAACACTGGAATAAAAAAAAAATAATAAACAGTACAAAAAATTCATTTGATTTTTCAAGAAATTGAATTTTAAAAAAAAAATAAAAATAATTGTTTTTAGTTCAGGGAGTTGAAATTGAGTTCTTGAAAAAGGAATGATGGTGGGGAGATTAGAGTGGCAGAGGGAGTGAGGGGGAGGGGGGGTTACAAGGAGGGTATCTAAAGAAGTAGGGGATTTAGTCGGTGGCTGAACAAGTTGGAGAAGGGAGAAAGCTTGAGAGCTCAAGAGAGTGCGTTGGGCATGGGCACTGGAGGGGAAATCCTTGGTTGGCCACCTTCGAGGACCGCCACGACGTACTGTCTGTAGTGGTTACGGTTCGTGTCTCCGGACAATTTCAGTTCAGTTGTTGTCTGCACGGTGACAGATACGGGTCACTTAACTTTTTTGCTGATTTTTTTCTCTCTTCTGACGTGTTTTTATTTCGTGGTTTTGGGGAATCTGCGAGAGTTTATCTGAAGGCTGAGACGGATCACTGGAGATGCAGTGAGTTATTTTTAGACTTTTTTTTTTTTCGTTTATGATGAATTCTATTTGTTCAGTTGGAAAAAAAAATCGATATTCATAATGATTTTTCAATGATCGAGGGAGAATTTAATCAATAAAATTGGGATATTATTCGTGTAATTTTTCTTTCTGATTTTTTGGATTTTTGTGTAGTATATGAAGAGGAGGGGGGGGGTCCCCCTGTAATCTCTGTGTGACTGAACAAATATAAAAATAGTGCCCTACTTTATCACTTTGCACTGATAAAAAGAAAACAATGTCGAAGATGACGAGTAGATTTATCCGAAAATATGTATTTGAGGAATTATTTGTGAGATGTTATTCAAATATTTGATTTAGATTTTTTTTTTTTTTTCGGGGAAAGAGGAGGGATTGACACCTTATCGTGCGCGATCTCTCGTGTGGCCAGTACGTCGACATAAAAGGGCTATAACCCCTTGGTGTATATTATATTTCGTAAATTCTGCTTATTCTCATTTAAGTCGTGAATAGGTGAGATAGTGGATCTTGACTCCTGGGAATTTTTTATATCTCTATTTACTGAGGAAAAACAAAATTTGGGCTCTTTATTTATTTATTTAATTCAATAGTGTGAATATAAAAAAATGTCTTTGTTCTCTGCAGAAAAAAAAAAAGAGATTCTAGGAAGAAATGTGAGATGCGTCATTGAGAGGTGGCCGTGTCAATTGTTGTTATTAGTAAACGCACATACGAACCGATGCCTCATGTCACCAGGCTAAAATATTCTCTCTCTTTTCCCCCGCTTCTTGCTAATGTATCAAAATCCACCTTCCTGTTACGTCACAATTTCCATTGAGACCACCCTGTGGCCTCATTGCGAGATCAAATAACGTACAGTTAGAATCGATTGAAACACTAGCTGGTACTTAGGGACATTGAGCAAATAATGAATTGAGGAATCTTTTTACAAGTAGATGCACTTTTCTAATTACTGTGTACCGGAGTTACACGAGAACGGGTTTTTTTTTTTTTTTCTGCATTTCCTTCCGTTTCTCCTTTACTAGGCTGTGGCACACGCGTTTGTACCGTTTTTGTATTTTCATTTTGAGGAGTGTCTTACATGTGTTTTTTTGAGGATATTGCGGTGCTTTGAAAGAGTGGATTGAGGGGGGGATGCAATATATTGATAGAAGATGGATGTAAATTTTTCGAGGAAGAAGGAAAATGAGTATATCTTTGTGAGGAAGAGGTTTAGAGGAAAATGTCAAAAGACATTTTTTGTAGAGAATTTTATCAGCTACAAAAGAGGTATTTTAATATTTTTTGATAGACCCATTAGTTCCAGAGATATTCGCAAAATAATCACTTTCAAATTTTAATTTTTACAGTATTTCGCGAATATCTCGGAACATGAGGGTTTTACAGGAAATTATCAAGAGATATTTTTTGTAGCTCTTTAAATTGTTGATAAAAAATGTCTTTTGACATTTTTTCTCAAACCTACTCACTCTCGAGTTATTTGCAAACTTGTGAATGAGGAAATGAAACTTGCCATTAAAATATATATTCAATGAAAACTAAAAAAAAAATTCTGTGAAGCTGATAAATAATTCCATGCGAGATATTGAGATTCTGAACATTTTTCATTAATTTTTTTTGTCATATACATACGTCAAATCAATTCACGACCTGTCCCAACTTTTTACATTAGCATAAGCATATTTCGTCAATCCGTCGAATTAATCATCGACATTACCCATCCAACAAAACGATCAAGTTACAATTATTTATAACATGATTAATTCCCATTTTCAATTTCTCAATAACCTCATAATTTTATTCATCATCTTCCCTCATTAGAGCCAACAAAGACTCCACGCGCGAATCCTATCGCTTTTATTTTGCTACAAAGTCATTGAGGCACGTTTTAACTCCAGTACGTGCCTACAACGTTCGTTCTCACTTCAAGGTCACACATCCGTATTGACATCTTCCTGAAGAAGTCAATTTTGCCAAAAAAAAAAAAATCTCTTCTCTTTAAAATAATTTTTTAAAAAATCAAAAAAATATCAATTAAAAAAAAAAATCCTCCAAAATTTTTATCATCATAAAATGATGTGAAAAAATATATATAGAAGAATAAAAAATTATTCTAGAATTACCTGAAACAGAAAAAAATGACTCATAATGGAATTCAGAGCAGTTCAACATTTTGTCAGATAAAGGTAGACGCCACTGGACGTCGTGTGTCTAGGGAATGCCTATTGGGGGGTCTCAATAATCCGTTGGTGTATTGCTTTCCCCTCAGGTATACTCTAAAAAAGCGTCTAAACAGGGGGGGTTTTGAGAGCTCAGTCAGGTAAAACCATGTCTAACCATGTTAATGGAGTACTCGTGTCTTGTTGAAGAAAAAAAAAAAAAAATGAAAAGAACTTAAAAAGTCGGAAAAACCTGGGGCACGTGCCCGCATCCATAAGTTCGAACTGCAGAGTTCCGGTACACATGGACTTCCGTTTGAATCCTCGCTCGTGCCAAATCGTAATTTTCAGGGAAAAATTATTTAATTCACTCGAAATTTTTTTTCATATAAAAAAAATGTTAATTATGACACCAGACACCAATACGCCTGCCAATTCCCTGGAGTGTGGGCGTGCGCCAGACACTTCTTCCTTCACTAGAAATTGAAAAAAAGTTTGAAATGAAAATTATAATTTTTTTTTTTCAACTCCATTGAATTTTTCATATTGCAGTTCATCGTTGTATCGCACCATGAGCGCAGTGGGCACAATGGGTGGTGGAGCAGGTGGAGGTGGAGGGTATACACTGCCTTATATGAGTGCTAGTGCTGCAGAACTTGCGGGATCACCTCAACAACTCTGGGGAACTCAGGGTAATTGAATAATTCAATTGTGAAGAAAATCATTCTGCGATTATCTTCAAAACTATGGGGTTTAGAGTGATTTCTCTATGAACCTTTTTTGTGGAGAATTTCATAAACTATAAAATTGATATTTTGACTTTTTTTTGTAAACTCGATATTTCTGGAGTTATTCGCAAAATAATGTATATTAAAATTTTGGTCAAGTGGATTTGATGATTGTGATGTGTTTTCTGAAATTATTTTTTTCAAACAATTAATTTCGAAGATATCAACAACATTAATATCATCGAGGAGTCCTAAAAATGTTATTTTTGAAGCAAGAATTCCAATGAATTGATGTCTAAAATGAAAGTACTGATAACAGGTTTAGGTAGTCTGCCGAGTTTGTCAGAGGAGTACGTCAACAGCAAGTCGACGCCTACAGCAACCCACCAGACTCTACCTGCCTTCTCTCAGCCCTTTGGCAGTCGTCCTGGCTTCCGGGGTTACTCGCCATACTCATCACCACAGACAACCACGGGCACCACAACAGCCAGCGATGCCTCATGGCCCTATTCCTCATCCGCTAATGATACTGCTCTCTCTGCGTCTTACGGAAGCGTCGCGGCGCCCGTAAGACGTCAGACCACAAACACCTCAAACTCACATCCACAATTGAGCGCAGCTGCTAGTCTATCAGCCAGTGAGTATTTTTTTCTTTCCTTTAATTCAATTTTTCATTGAATGAGATGAATCAAAAAATTTGCAGCAATTAATTTTGAACATCTCCATAAACATGCGATTATCTCGAAAACAAGTGAATTCTGGAAAAAATGTCAAGAGATATTTTTTGTTGGAAATTTTCTCAGCTACAAAAAAGATCTCTTGACATTTTTTCCTAAAATTACTCATTTTCGAGATAATCCAACAATTAGAAAATTTACCATTTTTTTGAAGAATTGTTTTGATTGCATTGGCACAAATATTAAATTTTCTTCAAATAATCAGTGGTATTTGCAAAATAACAGAATAATTTTCCTCTGAATTCACAAATATTTATGGATCATTCACGAATAATTCTTCTCCCACTCGAGAATCACGTTCGTAACAAGTTTAATTGCAAACCCCTCACGTTTTGAGATTGCAGAATCTCGAGATTCGTGACAAGTACTCGCGTTCCACAGTTGTCTTGTAGCCTTGAGTGATATCATGGTCGTGAGATAAATGACGAGAATTCTTCGGTATTAATTACAAATGAAGTGGAGAAAATTGAGTGGATAAATATTTTTTTTTATTTTTTTTCGGGATCGTTTGACTGGTGTCGGCGGTGTATTTTTTTTTTCCTTTGAGGAGGTTTATGGGACTGTGTGGAGAGACACGGGGGTGGTCGGTGATCTGAAGATACGCAGATGACTTGGGGAGTCCTCTGGGGCTCTAATTGTTCGTGTAAGGGAGCGTCAATGTTTTGGAGATATGGGGGTGGAGCCGATTTTAAGAAACAAGATTTTGATACTTGAAAATAGAACATCTCGAAATCTAAAAGAGCTAACTAAATTTTCATTAAAACCTTTTTTGTAGATCTCATTCTCCTCTACAAAAAAGGTCTTTACAAAAATTTCGATATCTCCTTTAATTGAAGAGATATTGATTAAAAACTTATTCCAAACTCTGTTTAATTGTCAAAACATAAATACAAAACCAAATCGTTAGAGGTCAAAGAGAAAATCCCGCTTGTAACAAATCGTTTGGATTTATTTGAAGCTGAGGAAAAAAGAAAAAAAGAGAGATGGATGAGAATGGATGTGTGACAGATCATATTTCGCCCCATAAATTCTGACCATTTCAAGTGTTACCAAATGACGAAAATAAAAAAATTACTGATCAATTCCAATTTTTCACTCAAAAAGATATAAATAAAATAATTAACCCAATAAAATTCACCTAACACATGAATTCAACAATTTACCATGTGAGAAATAACTTTCTGTTGTTCTTTATCTGCGAATATTTATCTGTTGAATGGGTCAGCGACTGTCAGAGGGTCTGAGAAATAATGTATCAACATTTGAAGTGGTAATTTGCGATAAATCTCATATACATATAATTATACATGATCTCAAAATGAAGGGGAAAAAAAAAAAACAAGAAAAATTGGAGTAATTCAATAACCGTAAAAATATCAAAGCTGAAATTGATTCGATTAGAGACAATAAAAATTATTTCAGTCGATTGAAATGGTACAAGTGGGAAGTGATATACAAAACCCTGACCTAGACTTTGACGTAGGTGTAATCGAGTTGTGTCTACGAGTGATACGTACTAATGATTAGGGCCTTGTATCTATCCTACATACGATAAATTTGGTATTTCAACGTCGACGACACCTAGGTATCTAATCTATTTCACGATACCAATGCTGTGGTTTTTTGCTGGATATCTAACCGCATTATTGACGTAACAATTTGCATAATCGTCACTAGTTGTTGGCACTTAATTGGTATATTTTTGGGGAAACTTGTCGTTGATTCAAGAAAAAAAAAAAAAAGATTTATTTATTTGAATTGAGATAATCAGAGAGAATCACGTAAGCGTGATTATTTCAGGTTTGACCCCAGTCAACTTTGACTAAAGTTCCCCCTTCGATGAGGAGAGAGTTTTATCATTTTTAATAATGGCATTGGCACTGAAAAATATGAAAATTGATAAATAAATGAATTTATTTGGATTATCAGTTTCTCCAATGCATTAAGCAATTATGTCTAATTATTGGAAAACAAGAGAATAATTAGGGAAAACCCATGGGAATCAATGAGATAAATTATTGTTATTTATATTTTCATGTTTTCCATTTTCTGAATATTTTCGTGGTTCTAGTGATAGTGAAATGAAAAACAATTTTCATCAAATCCCGTGAGTTTTCAATTTTTTATATTAAAAAACATGAAAATACAATAATATGTAACCTCTTGATTTAAAAAAGAAAAAAACGTGAGAAACAAGAGAAATTAGAAAAAAATTATAATTTCCCATCTGTAACCACAAATGCCAGTGCTTGATGTTCCTTTTAACATACCGACAATCTCAAGTACACTCAAGTACCCCAACAACTGCTTCTGCGCCCCTGCAGTAACATCATCCCTAACAGCCACGTGGCCCTCTCCTCCAGCCCCAAATAATGTCCAATAGTCTCCGGCTAATGCCCTCAAGTTCATTTAAAAAAAAAATCCTCCCGAGTTCATCGAATCATTTCTCGTCCATGACTGCACATTCCTCGGTACGTTGAGGCGTCGAGGCGGCGCGGGAGCGCAATACGAACCCCATTCGCTCTTTCACGTCTTCAGTTATGGTTACATAATATCCGATTGCGTACCAGTGAAAATCCTTCGAGTATCCTAGTAACTTGTAATTCGTCATTTGTGCAATATGATATCCACTTTTTATCAATATCATCATTTCCGGTCTTGAATATTGACAAAAACATCAATTAATTTTGATTTTCTTAGATAAAAAATGACCCATTTTACCCCAGTACTGATTCCATGAATTTAAATTTTTTTTAAAAATCAATATTTTAAAAACTAGTGGGGTAAAACAGGTAATTTTTTTTCTAAATTTTTTGATCATTATGTATAAGAATCAACAAAATAAAATTCCAGCCAAATTACTTCAGAATAAACACTGATAATTTTAAGAAAAATAATAGATTTCTGAAAGTTATTGATTATCTTCGTATCAAGAGTAATTTCTTCAATCCAGCAATTTAGTTTTTCCTCTGTAAACAGAATATTTGTTATTTCAATCATTACTGATATTTTACATTTATTTTAACGACTCTACCGACAAATACTGAGGAATTTGAGATAAAAAAAAAAATAAATTTCTCAATGTTTTTACATACCTTCAATTCTCATTTTGATAAAGTTTTCCATACAATATTGTCGCTGTACTACAGGTAGTCGAGTTTTTTCTGGTACTATAGAATAATTTTAAATGTAGACATGGAGTTGCTGGGGTACTAGTGACACTATCGGTAATCGCCGGAAGCTCATGATAACGCCATGTCCGTTCACCCCCTCTTGCTCCACCAACATCACTCGCCCTGATGGCATACCCCCACCCCCTGGTACTGAGTTTGTCACTCCGTTAGGTTACTATATCCTTTTTTCTCTTGATATATTTTAAACGTTCCCGTTAAACTTCCTGCCCACGCAAATATTTTACTGTCAACGAAAACTCGAGTTTTAGGGGCTTTGAACAATGCCAAGGTCAAACCACTGTCATTCTTCTTTTCAATGGAGTTGAAATTCTAGGATTATTGAAGAATCATTTGAGACAATGAAATAAGGCTTCATAATTCATTCAATGTATTATTGAGGTTTACTGGAATTTTCCAGAATTTTTTTTTTTCCAAGAATTAAAAATTGATATGAAGTCATTGGAAATAATTAATTTGCCTTCAGGGAGGAATTTCCCAAGTTATTTTGGGTGATTTGAATGCCTGGCTCTGGAGGTTTATTGAAAATGAAAGTTATTTGACCAATTTAATTATATACGAGTGGAGTTTTAATTAGATATTGCTATGATGAGAGGAAAATATTAGAGGGACATAATTTTGTATTTTTGAGTGATTTTAGAAGAAAATATTGAGAGACTTTTTTTTTCATTTGAATAAAAAATTCTCGCGCTCTTTCTAGTGAAACCAATTCAGAACCCAATGTGTCAATGCATCAAAATAATCATAAAAATAGAGAGATACATGACCCCCAGAAATTGACAATACTATGAATTTTTAAAAAAAACCTGAGAAACAAAGAAAAAATGTAAAAAAAAAAAAAATTCAGTGAACATCGAGGCGGAATACTTTACGGAGGGTCGTGAGTGCGTGAACTGTGGTGCGATATCGACCCCACTTTGGCGACGAGACGGCACGGGACATTATCTGTGCAACGCCTGCGGCCTTTACCACAAGATGAACGGAATGAATCGGCCCCTGGTAAAGCAACCACGGCGACTGGTAAGCAAAGGCCTGGTCAACCAAGAAAAGTCTAATAAAAAATTTGAGATTATTAATCATGATTAGATTTATCATGTTAATTCTCGATTAATTAAACTTTTTTATTGACTGAAAATTTTCCATGAGAAAAGAAAAAAATTAAGACAATAAAGACCAGGAGCCTGTGTGGAGATTCGCCCGTGTTTGCCTGTCGTCAAAGTTCCGCCCAATTTTCATTTTTATTCTCATTTGGAAGATGAGAGAATTGAGATTAAAAGAGATAAAAAGAAAAAAAAAAAGTGGAGAATAGATGACCCCCTAACGTTTGGCCTAATGTCTGTTTCAGTGGCGGACCCGGGCGAATACTACAAAGGCTTCTATGGGTATAGTGGCGCCCGTCGCCCCCTCGAGGACAAATCGACCCGCCGCTTGGTAGGTGTCATCACAACCTCCCACTCAGCATTTTCTTTATTTCTCTCGATCATTATCTTTCACTCCTGAATTATTAATCTTGCATTCTTTATCATCCAACATCTTTACGAGTTTCTTGGAAAAATCTTTTGATATTTTTCCTCTAAATCTACTAGTTTCATATACTTATTTCCAGGAAAATTGAGATGAAGATTTTCCAATTCGAAGGAATCATTTAAAAATTCATTGATAACACGAGATCATTGCACTGTCTTTCTGCTTTCACTTTTCAATTCATTAAATTATGCAATATTCTTTCGTAGCTTGAGGTGCCACTATACCCATGGTATACCACTCTCATTCTTGAAGTCACGCCTGGTATAAAGAAAATCATTATTATTATTTACTCACAAATTGAATTAAAAAATTACCTTAAACTCACTATTTTAGCTGATCTTTCAGGCGTGACTTCGCAACCGGGTGACTCTCTCTCTCTCTCTTCCTCTTCTAATCAAAATATCTTGTTAAATACATCTCACTAACATTTCTCCTTTCTTCAGTCGGCATCAAGACGCGTTGGATTGTCCTGCAGCAACTGTCACACGACGGCAACATCCTTGTGGCGTAGAAATGCCTGTGGCGAGCCTGTTTGCAACGCCTGTGGACTCTATTTCAAGCTGCATGCAGTGAACAGGCCACTCTCCATGAAAAAGGATACCATTCAGACTCGCAAGAGGAAACCAAAGGGTGGAATGAAATCCAGTGATACAAATCTTTCTCATAATGGATTGACTTGTGCTGTTACCATCAAGAGAAATAATAATAATAACAATTTGAAAATGGAACCCATGAAAATGGAACCTATGAAAATGGAACCTATGAAAATGGAACCTGGTGAGTGACAAATTAATTTATGAAATTACTCTATTCCAAGGTAATTTTATTATTCTAATAATAAATTTTTAAATCAATATCTTTGAATCCAATGGAGATACTGGAATTTCCATAAGAATATTTTTTATAGCTTTGCTCTACAAAAAAGGTTATAACAAAAATTTCATCAACTCCTTTAAATTCCAAGATATCCTCAAAAAACAAATCAAGAATTGAAATTAAACACTCATTTCTTATTTTCAGATAATTATGATCTCCGAATGGCCCACTCCAACATCTCCCAGCCAATCTACGCAAGTACTCTCTACGCTGAAAATCCTCAAGTGAGTAGAATAGTGTCAGCATCCTACCAATCTAATCCAAATATTTACTACGACATGCTGGCATCCCACCAACAACAATCCCAGCAACAATTAATTGACTGTCACTCACCAAAAGTGGAGTGTCCATCGCCACCTCGAGGCTCACCAGGAATGATCTCAGCTAATCACTCTCCTGATCATCACCTCACATCTCCCCACATTGTCACACTGGGCAATTCATCACCAAATACTAACAACAACAACAACAAGCACATTATGGACAATGGACACCTGGATAGACCCACAGTTGTATCGATATCTTCATAAGTTTTACGATAAAATTGAAATAATTGAATTTGAAACTATATGACAAGTGCTGCCGACTGATGGCACAATTGCAGAACTTATTCGCGTAATTGAGAGAGTTTTCTTAATAAAAATTGATGACAAGAAAATGATGAAATTCACTGCATATAAATTGTTGTTTATTAAGATTATTGCAGGTGATTGTTCTACAAGTGCCTCTGTACATAATTCTAATTATCAATTTGAGCTCATGACAATTGTTACACTTAAGTATGAGAGTTCAATGATATTAACATATTTTTATTTTTCATTCAATTTTTTGTTCAGTAGTTTATAGCTCACATTCTCTACGTTTCTTTGCCAAAGAAATGCACAGCTGTTGGTAGCGCAATACCAAATTTCACCGATTTTCTCTCTTTTTTTTTTTTTTTTCTCTGTAAATAGCACGTTTATTTGGATATTTTTAAGATTTATAGAGTTAGCTGTTTTAAGATCCTGGATTACTGGGATGACAGGATAATTGATGAGACAATTGCATTGTTTTATCTGCGCAAGGGGGGGGGGGAATATTTTTTTCTTTTATATTGTTTTGAGGAATGAAAGAAATTAAAAAAAAAAAAAAACACATAATTTGTCATCAATATTCAGTTGTAAAGACGACAGTTATTTTTAAATAAAATGGGATATTCAAGATGATGTTTGTGTGTTTGAGTTTTATTACTGGTAATCGATTGTGATCTTGGTTCAATATCGCTGACACTTTTTTAATTAATTTTTTACCCATTTCCTGTCTTGTAGTATTAAGGCGTTATCTGTTGAAGCTTCGTTGTATACTTTGTTGCCATGACACCACCCTTTGATAACAGATGATACTTGAGTTTTTATTGTATACTGAAAGCTGATTGGTTAAATTGAAAGAACTGCGTATGAATTTTGAAAAGAATGAGAAAAAAAAATAATATTTTTGAAGTAAAAATGAAGATTTTTCGTATTGAAAAGAGACAATAAGAGACGATTCTTTGAACAATTTGGAGTATACATATGGATTGCAGACAAAAGGTCATAAATGATGGAGATAATGGTGAAATTTTTAAAATACTCATCAACATGCAATCAGTCTGGATACATTACGAAAAAGAAGAAATTGTACTTGAAATTATCCAATAGTTATCAACAATTTAATGAATCAATTAACCAGAATTTATACGAGAACATTAAACACCTGTACAATTTGATAGAAATAATAGAATGTCCTATAACAATTGAAATGAATAAATTGTTTAGTTGAATATATAAAATCAGTCGGTCAGTGGATTTCATGATTTGCGTCCTAAAATTCAAACGTTCCATCATTCTCACCTAGGCGGCAGCATTAACGTTTATTCACACCTTGTAGCGCACCTGTGTCAAGTAGACAGCCCGCGTTACCACAAACACACGTTTAAGGTGAGAGCAAAGAGTCTCTCATATCGGGCCTATCGTGCCAAGAAGATATATCCAGATCGAGTTACGATCACGAGACAGTTTAAAAATCATCAATCATCTCAGCTGGCATTGTCCAGCTCTATCATCCACCAATCATTGTCATCAGAATTATATTGAATTTACCTGGAGTACCAAGAGGACAGTCACCAGGTGAGTGGTCCATTCTCTTTCCAATAATTGCATAATTAACGTAATCACACTGATTAATTCACCTACGTAAGAGAATTCTGGTGGTAGACATTTTTTTTCGGTCTTCAGTAAACAAATAAAAAAAAAATAACAAATGGAATTTTTTTAGAGAATATTTCAAGCACACGTGCGCTCTCTTATCATAAACGGTATTTTGGTTAATTTCAGGGATTAGAAAATACTTAAATTTTCTTATCTAATTTTGGGGAAAACATTTTCCCCAGAAATTAAAACCCCATTTTAGTATATTTTGGCATTAATTACACTGCAGCTGTTCATTTCTAGTGAAGAAATATACCACAATAGAGTTTTCAATTTTTACTAGGTCAATTCCACATTTTCGGGTTTTATTCCTCCTCTCTCACTCCGTCTATCCTCCATGACTGGTGTCAACGTATGGTTCAATATAATATCGAATGTGTGGGCCTCGTTGGCTCATGTTTTTTCTTTTTTTCGTTATTTCGGAGGGGACAGGAGACGGATCGCGTTTGCGGACAGACTTGTTTGGAAAAAACACACGACACACACATTTTTTTTTTACATTACCATCTCCAAATGGTTATGAATTTGGGGTATCCACCTGGTTTTATTGAAAATGCCACATTCCACACACTTTTAATTCACACGTAACGTGGTCTCATCACAAGTGTTTTTTTGGTGCACAATTTTTAATTGATAATCTATCGATTTCGTAGCGACGGAACCGAGGCCCCAGGTACGTCTGGCACGAAACTATCCGTCGCCAGGAGGTGTCAGATAGCCCCTGACGCAGATAATATTTTATTAATCATTAAGCACATAACCGTTTGCTGTACATATAAGATAATGGAAATAATATCAGGCAATAGCGATAATGCTGTTTGTCGTACGCTAATTATTGGTCCGACTGACATTACACCATTGTCAGCTTACGGGAGAGGAGCTCCATGGGCTCTTCAACTCTCCCATCACTCTCAATTCACTTGAGAAATATACGTTCAACAGATATTAAACTTGAAATTGCTTTGAGAAATCATTTGAGTTGTTGAGTGATTTTGAAAAGTAAAAATCTGATTTTTCATAATCGATTATCTCGATTATGAGTGATTCTAGAAGAAAATGTCAAAATATCTTTTTTTTAGATAATAAAATTCTCTACAAAAAAGGTTATGTAATTTTTTACTCTAAAATTAATCATTATTGAAATAATTCGATAATTAAGAAAATTTAAAAAAATTGATTTATTTGTTTTTGTTAAAAAAATATAAAAAAACAGTGAATTAACAAATTTTTTCTGAATTTTTAAAGCAATATTTTTCAAAATATTGTTTCACAAGGTTTCCTCAAATTCATCGACCAATAAAACCTCTCGTATCATGCGTTAAAACAATGAGAGAACCGCCGACTCTTGTTTGCCATCAAGACAACTCTCGAAACATTATTAATCACCCTAAGCGCTATTCGAGGGAACGTGAAAATCCTCAGTACAATAAATTTAACTCTAATTGCGTTGTAAACTGCCTCTCACGTTGATTTTTCCCCTTCAATTATTTTTTCTCTTCTAAAAATTGTCTCACAAAATCTTTTATAAATTCCCTCTCAATATTTCCATTTAATTCATATTTTTTTTTTCCAATTTCAATTTGACAATTTAATCGAGTAATTGATCGATACATCATTTCGATTTTGATCTCAATTAATTGCGCAATGTGTTTTCTGGTAAGTCCTTGGACTTTTGCCCGATTAAAAAGCAAACAAGGGAATAAAAAAATATGAAAGAGAGAGAGAGAGAGAGAAAAAAATTGTTGTCACGATGTGTACATGCGGGATTGAAATCATACAATTCTGCGGAGTAGAAATTGATATCAGTGATCCACTCGAGGTGATCTAGCAGTAACCAAGGGTAAAAAGAGACGGATATAGATGGACAATGTATAGCTAGGTTGTTGAGTCTTTGATAAGGGATTGATGATGATAAAAAAAAAAAAAATTGTGGTTAATTCCAGTGATGACGGTGTACACTCCTTTGCCCATTTTTTTCAGTTTTCTTTGAATCAATTCTCCTGTATTTATTATCCATTTTATTTTTATATTTCACTTGGAGAGTGAATTTAATTTTTTTTTTTGATTGAAAAATTAATTCAATCACTCACGAACGTAATCTTCCACGAAAAAAAAGTCTTCAAACTCGTTAAGAATTTTTCTGAATCTCCATTGGAGTTTTACTACTGCTGGGGACCACTAAATCCACGGAATAATGGAGATAAAAATGGTTAGAGAGGTCCAGGAATAGCTGTTGACTCTGCACAAACGGTAATTCGATTATGACAATTGG
This sequence comes from Coelinius sp. EB29, assembly GCA_035578325.1. Taxonomy (NCBI): domain Eukaryota; kingdom Metazoa; phylum Arthropoda; class Insecta; order Hymenoptera; family Braconidae; genus Coelinius; species Coelinius sp. EB29. The sequence continues at coordinate 1,688,077 of JAOZGT010000001.1, read as the reverse complement.
ACAGGTAAAATTTGGAAAAGCCCTAGGACTCTTCTGACCGTCTCGACTCGACTGAAATTATCATTTTAGCTGATACTAGTTAATGTAATGATGCAGTTTTATCTCGTATTATCATGGGAAACGAGATAAATTGCGATAGTGCCGTTTATTTTGACAACACTCGGGACACCTTCTTCTACTTTTTTTCCCCTCTTCTGACCTATTGTGGCGCCTGGTATCAGGACCCTCGTAATCTTAACCATCCACTGTCGAGGGGTGTGCATCTTGGCTTCTTTTTTTTTTTGGGACAAAAATTTTGGTGATTGTATTCCAAGGGTTCAGAGACCTGAAATGTACACGGTGAGAAATTTTTGGTAAAAATTACCATCGCATTTAAAAATTTATTAAAATTTAATTTTAAATAATAAAATTTGATATATAAAAATGAAATTTTATTTTTCGTTTGAGAAATATTGTCCTGATGAGAATAAATAATATCCATTAGCCTTTCAGCGTAGTAATTTTTGTCTAGATTTCAATAAAAATTCTAGGTTTGGTTAGTTAATTTTACCATTCTGTCTGGATAAAAATTACCCTGACGGTACAGTAATTCCTATCCTACCGGTAGGATTATTTTTATCCAGACGAATAGTAAAATTTACTAACCAAACCTAGAATTTTCATTCAACTCTGGACCAAAAATTACTGTGCTGGAAGGGTTAAATTTAACACAACTTGAACATAATTTATTCTCATCAGGACAATATTTCTCAAACGGAAAATAAAATTTAATTTTAAAATTTTAAATTTTACTAATTTCCAGCTAGAAAAGAAGAAAAAATTTATGGAGCAACACATTTACCAAACGGAATGGTAATTTTTACTAAAAATTTCTCTCTGTTCTCCGAGAAATGAGAAAAAATGTGGAATACCAAATAATCTTGTCATCCCACCCCTCGCAAGGGTGTACGGTATGACTCACCGCGTCCCTCCCCCCAAAATAGGGGAAGAGATCAACGGATAACGCGTTGGGGTGGCAAAAAAAAAAAAATGGCGTACCCAAATGGCCGATTCCAAACAACCAACGACCATATACGAACATTGTTATCTCACCCGCTGTTGAGCACCGTTGGGCTTTCTGGTCTTATCACAGAGCAAACACCGGACCCCTCCGCCACGGGTTTATTGTGTCAATCAACGAGTTTCCAACCACTTTTTGTTCTAAAAAAAAAATCCCACCTCTTCCCCAGCATTTTAACAATTTTCAAAAAAAGAGAGAATCGTCAACTTCAGGAAAAGTGAGTCAAAAATTTGACTCACTCAGCAAACTCTGAATCATACACCAAAACTACAAAATTCCATTTTCCCTATTTTTCGATAAAACACTCCATCCCCTCTGTTAAATCCCTCAATCTCCCAAAATAACTATCTAATATCAATTCGATAGATTTTTCACCCTTTTCACCAGTTGATTAACCCTCACCAGAACACCTACAACGCAATTATTATAGCGAATAAACAAGGAGGGAGGTGAGAGTGACCAATGGGAGTTGCAGAGGGGCGTTGTCCAATCATCTCTGAGTGCTCCCGTTCGACCATTCCAAACCTCCACTAATCTCTCCTCTCTCTTGCTTTTTGTTAATTCTACTCTCGTCTTCTCGCAATCCACAACTCAGCATGATGATGGTGAAGGGTGGGAGGGGGGAGGGGGGATAGAAAGGCTCCTAGACACGCGTCCACCTCTCCCAGCATGAACAGACGGCCTCTTCACCTCACACCTTTTCCCAACAACTTCAGTCACTAGTTGATTGTCGTTGAAGGCTCATCGTTTCCTCGTTTTCTTCCATTTCACTTCACCTGATCTTCAAATATCTTGATATTTGCTTGAACAAGAGTTAAATTTTAAAATTATTCAATTATCTGAAGTTGTAGAATTTTTTAATATAAATTTTCTCTGGAGTTAAATTTAAATTGATAGTGATTTCGTTGGATTGGAATTATTTAAATTTTCTTGGGGAAAGGAGGACCAATGCGGCACGCAGCAACTGAGGTAATTTTTTAAATAATTTTTTTAATAGTATAGATGTAGAAAAAGAAAGTTTTTTTGGGTTTTTCTACTGTAAAGTAATATTGGAGGAAATATTTTAAGAGATATTCATCAACTTGGAACTCAACAATAAAGTATATACGGCTGTTAATTAGGAGGTAATGGTGTGGTTGGGTCTAGCCCTTGGGCTTTACTCATGTTCCTAATGAAAGTGACGTAGGTAGCGTCATCGTTATATGAGGGAAAATTTGATGAGCTATGACAAATGAATATAATCCTTAAGAACTCTTAAAATCTTATTTGAACGTATATTAAGGTATTATTATTGGAGTTATTTTTGGGCTCAAAATGTACGGAATTTGATCAAGATTTATGGAGTATGATGTTATATAGATTTATTTTTATACAAACGGATATATTTCAAAATTCTAAGGGTTAAATGATGATATTACCAGCATTATTCCACTAAAATTCAATGACGCGTGCCTCAGTCACCGACCGGCGGAAATCTTGGCTTGACATTGCTGAGCGGAAGTGACGCGCACCTCTGCAAACACCTTCTCCAACAATTCTTTTCCTTTTTATTTCACCTTAATTCCCTCTCTCTCTCTCTCTCTGTCATTTGTGACGAACGAGGTGTGTCGTTTTCACCATGGACACAAATACACCGGATTTTTGTACAATTTTCTGTGTACCCTTTTGTCGCGTGCCTTTTTAAAACGTGATGACTAATGTCTCTTCTCAGTTGACAAGTTTTTTTTTCTTTTTTGAGGATTGCAGTGATTTTACTTTTACTTGGATATTAGTTGAGGTGATTCCATTTTAACTGAATATTGTTGAATACGTCACAGTGACCTAGACACAGTTACGCTCCGGATATGGATCTGATGAGGAGCATATCTTGTAACAATTCTTTGTTCCTGTTCCACTTATTTGACGAATTTCTAACGTTACAAGTAGTTCAGATATAGATTTAGTGATTTAGATTTTAAGAAATTTGTTTTTAGGATACCATGAAGGAGAATCTGGTGAAGCAAGAGATGAAGTTGGATTGGGAGGGACATCCTCCTGAGGAGAGATCACCTGATGTGGTGTCTCGGACTGCTGAAGAACAGGCACTTGAGAGTCCTCAGAGTGTCATCACAACAAGAAGACATGTTCGAACTATTACAACGACTGGGCATATAACAGAGACTATTGCTGAAGGAGAGCCTGAATCTCCAGTGTCCAGTCCTCCTGAAGAACATAATAATAATAATAATGATATGCAGGTGGTACCAGAGGTACATAAAGAGCAGGAGACTTATCAGGAACAGCAGCACCAGCAGTTTATTCACATGAATGAGGAAAATTCTGAGGAGCATCATCAGAGGAGTGTCGAACAGCATCAAGTCATTTATACTACTAATAATGGGGAAGAACTGCAGGGGGAGAATCAGGGGGCTGATGGTCAGGCTGTTGGACTCACTATCAAGGATCAAACTCGGTAAGTTGATGGAGAATTTGATTGGTTGATTGGGTATTGAAGATTACTAGAATTGTATTCGTTATTTTTAAAATATCTTGGAAACTACTGGGTTTAGAGAGAAATATCAAAAGACCTTTTTTGTAGCTCGTTAAATCCTCTATAAAAAAGGTCTTCTGATGAATTTTGATAAATCGCTTCGTTCCGAAGATATTTCAAAAATAAATCGTCCATCTGAAAAACAATCATAAACTTGGAAACATTGAGAATTGATGGATAAAAATTGAGAAACTATTGAAGAATTCCTCTCTGCAGTTACACAACCCCCGTGCCAGAGAGGACAGAAGGTGATCGAGTCTTCGTCCCTTACACAGAGGACAATGATGCCCGTCGAGGTGGTCATGTGATAACAGTTCAAGTACCTGATCTCAGACGTCATCAGTCTCGATTTAGTTCCCACGAGAATGGCCAAGTGACGAGATACCAGAATTCTCCAGCATCAGGAGAGGATTATGAGTCAGGTGCAATGGTCAATCATCCACCAACAGTACATATTCCATCACCAGCACACCCTTACTCTTCACCTGCTGAGACAATCAGAACTAGTCAGCATCAGCTGGCTCCAGGATACACCGAGACAACCATAAAGTATGATGTCGCTCCAGCTGTGGCAACAGACAATCTGAAGACGAGCAGCACTTACACAACACTGGAAACTGTTGCATTACCTCCAGCACAGACTGTTCAGTATACTCCATATGTTACTGATACATTCCAACCTACTGGCAGTTATACTTATGCTAAACATGGAGACATTACTGCTTATTTGACTTATCCCAGTGGACAACCTCATATCAGAGCTGGAGAGGTAATCTAAATAATTGATGAGCCATTGCTAGGAAGCTAGAAGGTTTAGAGGAAAATGTTAGGAGTCATTTTTTCGAGATTATGAACACGTTCCTCTAAATCTCTCAGTTTCAGAGATATTTGCTCAGTAATAACCCGAATCTATCGTTCATATTGATCATGTTCCAGGTTGATTCTCCAGTATACATAAAAAATGATCCCACTCTCACCTCCTCCTCCCTAATTCCCACAAGAACTCAGCTCCATTACGAACAGCCAAGTTCACCCAATTCCCAAGTAGCCATTTACCCTGGACCAACTCCCACCTTCCAGTACGTTAAAACCACTGGAGAAACCTATCACTGGGCAGGCCCACCAAACTCCACATCACCCCCAAATTTGGATTACGTTCAGGGTTATTCCATCCCGATCACGACGAGTGATGCAGGAAGTATGATGTACTCTGGAGGTGGATACAGTGTTGCTGGAGGCAATGGACCATCTTCACCATGGCCTGCTATTCCAGTGAGTGCTTCTGATGATGGTTTTGATCATCAGTTGATATCAGTCGAGTCTAAAGAGTGCGTCAATTGTGCAGCTAGCATGACGCCTTTATGGAGAAGAGATGGCACTGGACATTACTTGTGCAACGCTTGTGGAATTTACAATAAAATGAATGGAGCTAATAGACCGCCTATGAGATGTGGGGGAAAAATTAAACAGAGTATTGCACCTGTGAGTAATTTTGAATGAGTAAAATAAGATTTTGGTGGAGGGTAGAGAAGAGTCCAAAATATATTCATAGATTAGTTTGATGATTTCTTTGAATCTAGTAGATTGAGAAGAAAAAGTGAAAAGATCTTTTTTGTAGAGAATTTAATCAGCTACAAAAAAGGTCTCTTGACATTTTTCTATAAATCTACTAATTTTCAAGAGATTAAGGAAATGATGAAAATAAAATCATTAATCAAGCATGATAAATGATTAAATCAACATAATAAATTAATAATAGGTAATTATCCCTAGTAATTTCATTGAAAGAGGTTCAAAGCAGAATAATAAAAACATCGACGCCATAATATAAAATTTTTTCATTCCTTATCAATCATTCACCATCAAACACTGTCGCAATTACCCTGGTCAGTAAAAATTCGAGTTGAAGAAAAAAAAAGAATTGTCCACCGTTTGAAATTCTAGGCCACGGGGGAATTATTTGTGCTGATAAAAAAAAAAAAGACCAACACCGGGATGGACGTGACTTGTACCCAATGTTATACACCAACACAACTACGTTATTAAGTAATGTTTGTGCTCTCGAGAGGAGAACGATGTTATCGCGGAGCCAGAACAAATAAAAGAGAGGACGGGGACAGAGGGCGGGTGTTGTTTGCTCTAGTTTACTTACCTCACGAAGACCGCTTACATTTTACTCCTCCTCCTTTTCTTCATGTTCTCAAACAGTTGGGGATGATGCTTGCATTCCAGCATCTGTAACGACATGAAAATTCTCTGACTTACTGACAGAATTGAAACATTCCATTACATATCGAATTATCTCGAAAAGAAGTCATTTTAGAAGAAAATATCAAGAGACATTTTTTGTTGGAAATTTTCTCAGCTACAAAAAATTTCTTCTGACATTTTCTTCTAGTATCCTTTGTTAGCGAGATAATCATGCAATTATGAAAAAATAAAATTTAAATAATTTCTAAATTATCCATGATTTTTCTTTTAGAGTGGACGTAGAACAGGGGTACAGTGCGCAAATTGTAGAACAAGTAATACAACATTATGGAGAAGAAACAACAATGGCGAGCCTGTTTGTAATGCCTGTGGCCTCTACTTCAAGCTTCACAATGTGAGTAGATGTTCAAATAATTACAAAACTATATTAAGAGTAATAAAAACCAAAAAATGAGAGAAAATAATAAAGAAAAGACTGTGCGCAGTAAAGACTGCAAACAAGGGTCGTTGAACTCGACAGTTATATGATACCAAAAATTTTTTTCTTGAAGAAATAAATGTTCGTCACACTTGAAGAAGGGTTAGTAAAATCAAACAACACTTCTCACCTTTGAAATCGTCTCTGGATTGTCTTCCGGTTCCAGGGGCTTTATGGACGTTCCAACGGATGTACATGCATTCTATGAAGATACAAAATTGGGAGAATCCATTTTTTTTTTTTCGTTAGAAGAGACGATAGATCTGTTATCAGAGCACACGTGTGTAAGAACTGATTCTCGATGACACGTGTCCATTGCATTATTGATAATTGATAAAGAATCATTTCTGTTCTGCTCTATATAATGAAGAGATATTTTTTTAAAAATTGTGTTTACCCTTCACTTCGTAGGAGTTACTTGTCCATCATCGGGAGACATCACTTTTATTGTGATAATTTTAGATGCCACTGATGAGATTAGCATCGGAGCTCATAAATCATCGTTAAGAATTATTCGGAAACTTTGGCTATATAAGGAGAACGATTGTTTCTTCATCTTAGTTTATTTTATTTTTTTTGCTGATCGATAGCAATCAATCACAATCGAGCTGAGTGTTATCAGAGGCCTTTTTTGCGCTACGTGATAAGAAAGTTGACTTGTGTATTTTTTTTTTTTTTTCGCAAGATGTCGGGCGAAAGTGGACAGTGAAATTCGGAGAATATTATCGATGAAATCTTTGTTGAGGCAAATAGGGAAAAGGAATTTTATAGCCAAATGTTACCTCATTAATTAATAATTTTAAACTCATTAGTCATGGAACTGGAAGATTAGAAATGTTTATTCCCTTTGTGAAAAATTTATTTCTTCATGTTCAAGAAGATTTCTGATATTTTTTTTTTTCAATTTTGGATTGGTCTTGATTGTTTAATTAAATTTCAGGTAAACAGACCCATGAGTATGAAGAAAGATGGCATTCAGACCAGAAAGAGGAAGCCAAAGAATCACACGAGCATGGGCAGTGGATTGGCTGGATCCAGTGGTATTCACAAGACCGAGATGAAGTCAAACTTACTCGGTGAGTCTCTGGTGAGCAATTATTTCTTCCTTTTTAAAAATTCTCCCTGTGATCCACTTGTCGAATAAGATAACTCTTTTCATTGAATTTTTTTAATCGATAGCTATAATAATTTTTCGGATTATCTGGGAAAATTGACGGAAGAAATTAATTCAGAAAATTTTATTATTCGTGTTTGGATGACCGATATAATTAGTAAAATGGCCGCTGTCGCAATTAAACACGAGGGAAGGTGAAAGGGGGAGGGTGCCATGTGCCGTCAATGGCCGACGATTGGTCAGAGAGCGCAGGGGGAATCTGAGCGATAACGAGGCGGGGAAAAAAAAATCGAGTACTTTTCCTCAATCGGTGAAATGCACGCTTGCGCAAGGCGGGATTATCTGGCGCCTGTTTGATATCCGGGAGGGGAGAACAAAAGACACTTGGGATGAACACCTGAGAAAAGTCCATCGGTCAATAATCAAAGAATTTGATAAATAATTTCTATTTTCTCGACTTTTCATTCTCCATGTCACAATTAAAACTGTATCGACACGATTAAACTCGATTATCTCTGAAACAATTGATTTTTAAGTAAAATATCAAGAGACCTTTTTTGTAGGTGAGAAAATTTTCTATAAAAAAGGTCCTCTGACATTTTCTTTTGAAATCACTCATTCTCGAGATAATTGAAAAATTAAATTAAATTCAATGAAAACAAAAGAAAAATAATTGGATTTTTGATTAAATGTACATTGCAGTGGACTCGAGACTCCAGTTGAGTATGTACGCGGGTGGGGTCGTTGATGGGTATGAGGAACATCATTATCTGGGTACAATGACAACAGCCCAATTGAGTAACGCGCACTCGCCCCTCACATTGCCCTCAGCAGCCGCACTCAATCGTCAGACGACCCTTACGTAAGTTTACGAAAAATTAACGACTCTACCCGACTGTCACTATTCAAATTTCCCGCGTAAACGCGCACTACTCAAAACCCAAACTCTAATTAATTATCATCCCACTCTCTCATAAAATCTCCTCAATTTGATAAAATATCTAATTTTTATTCTCTAACAGGTGAATTATTTCTTTCAGTCTGCCCCCACTAGAACCGATAGCAAGTTAACATCGCACCACGATCGCTCCTGAGCCCTTTCTGTCCATTAAACACCGACTGTTGGTACTTGAACGACATCAGCAGGTTTCTACTTAACCAACTCCACTGGTTATCGATAGAAAATCCGGAGGAAGTCGCCACCTTCTGGCCAAGAACAAGAACAAGGCAAATTGTTCTTTAAAATTTTTAAAAACAATTTTCCCCCATATCTCACCAAACAATTGATCAAATTCTTTAAAATGACAATCAATTCCGGGGCCTCGTAGGTGCTTGTACATAGATTTTATACATTTGTCCAAAGATTTGTGTTAGTTTTAATTAAATATTCAAATCGAAATAATCGATTACCTATTTTAAATCTAATTATAAAATATCTTAATATATTCATAAACAAAAAAAAAAAAAAAATTTACACTGAGATTTTTCCTTATTTCTACCAAATGTCAAAATAATTAATATCAAATACACGAGAATTAAATATGATGAATACGTTTGAATTTATTTGATGGAAATTTTTTTTTTCTTTTCGATAAGACACCAATGTTTTATACGTGTTTTCTGAGAGTTGTGGGGTGGGGGGAGGCAAGTGGTGATGAGAGAAGGGGGTGAGAAGGAAGGGAGGTGAGTCCATCAGGCTAAAGAGTCGGCTATCGTGCCGGTCTCGAGTCCGCTAAGGGCTATTCCATGTTAGTCGGTCTCCACTGCCCATTTTTTTTCCACTCTTTTTATTCTCATCTCACTTGATTTCTTTTCTTCCTTTTTTTTTTATTCTCTCTTCTCTCTTTTTTTTTTCCTCTTATTTCACATTGGATGGCTCTTCGTGGCGCCGCCCTCAGTCGATGATTTCTCCGTCTTTTTCATATGTTCAAGAAAGGATATCAGTCCTCTGTCCTTGTCTCTGTCTCACTTTTCCCCTTATTTTTTATTTATTTATTTTCCCTTTTCTCTCTCTTTCTACGCATGCGGCTCTATAATGTATACCTGCGTGTATAGTTTATCTCGGTGCAGAGAGATATACCCTGCGGACATTGTTGTTGGAAAAAATGATAATTGTCGGGGTGAATGTCGAAGAGAGAGGGAGGGGGAAGTTATTCCCACTATGTCCAGTAGACTCACGAATCTATTTTGCTCCACTTCTGGCCAATAAAACAAGTTAAATATCTGTAAATTATTTTCCCAGATATTGAAAGAGTTATTATTCATTATCGATTGATTAATCGCAATTGGACAGGTGTTTTGAGTAATTATAAGAGATTAATAATATTTTTGATGATTACTGTGATTGGAGATTGACATGTGTTGATGGGAATGAAGAAGTTTTGGAGATGAGGATTTGAGATTAATTCGTGGACTACTGGAAACACGCATTTCTCTTTTTTTGGTATTGGATCAATCGATGGAAATCGATGGGGGGAAATTAGTGATCCGACGGGACGGTATTTATCTCGAGACAGAGAGGCCCAAGTGGTTGCGCGACTCTCAATCCGCCGGCGACTGCATTCTTCGACTATCGATGACCTCTCTCTCTCTTTTACGTTTGTCTTGATTGAGGGAGAGGGGATTTCTTGAGGGGAATTTTCCGAGGTCTTTGACTGAGAATTATTGCTGCTGGAGAGAAGGAGGGCGGGGGGGTTAGAGAGTTGTGATTTTAAATAAAAGGGTGGGGGAAAGGGTGAGTTTGAGGAGAGTGGAGAAACAAAAAAATGTTGGAATTGGGAGATTCCAGGGGAACTGGAGAACACTGAGCGTGAGCACGTGTTTTCTTATAGATGATTTGTTACTTTTTTCCCTAATTATTTCAAAATTGAGGCAGATAATCGCTGAATTTGAATTAATCAGACAATCAGGGATTATTATACCCTTCAATTCTATACAATAAATTCTTCAATATCATCATATCCCTCATCTCATGACTTCCAAAACCTCCAAAATGATGAATAACACCCAAAACCCTTAAGATATTGAATTACACCCTGGCGCCAAGACCATAAGTGCTAGAGCGTCAAAAGTCGACATTTTTCGATCGTTGAAAATCAACTTTTTTTTTTTTGTTTCGACAACACAGAGTGGTCTCTCATACTAAAAAACCGCGCTGGCGCCAGTCTGAGGTGTATAGCGGTTTATCAGTCCACCTTCAACAGCCCTTTCCTCCTCACGGATTAGGTATTTTTCCCTCTCGCTCAACGGAATTCCTTAATTTACCAAAATGAATACATTAATTTACACGTAATAAAATTGAATAAAATTTTTTCAACTTGATATCTTCAAAAAATGATGAAGAAAATGAAATCACTTTGTTCTTCTCGTGTTTGCAATAATTCACGTCTTTCTCGAGTGTGCCCACACAGATTTTGCCAAGACCTCCCTCGTTCCCAGACACTTCACCCACTCTTTAAGCTTTATTCCAACCATTCTTCCTCGACTGTTTATTGTCCCTCTGGTCTTCTTTGCTCTTACCCTTCACCACCTCATTCCCGCCTCATTCCTCTTGGTCCGTTGGCCATATTATCGCCCACCAGTATTCACTGTTTATCCCTCTCTTGGGGGCTTTCTCTCTCGCAAATACCGAGTATATATCGTCCTGGGATACGAGAGGGCCGTCCCGCATTTCCAGGAAGAGGTCTCCACTGGCAGAAAACCCGACGTCGTACGATTAGATTAGGAAAATCAATTCGCGAGTGAAGAGCTATCCTCAAGACATTTTTGGTGATTTATTTTTTTTTTTTTTTTTTTCCAGAGATGGATTTTTCTTATTCTTGAGGGAATTTAAATCGTGTTTACTTCCTTCTTGGATGGAGGGTGGGGGGGGGTGGAGTTGTTGAATTTTTAAGAGCAGAAGAGAATCTTCAATTTGGTAAATGTGTTGTTCCATAAATTTTTTCTTCTTTTCTAACTGGAAATTAGTGAAATTTGAAATTTTAAACAATAAAATTTGATATATAAAAATGAAATTTTATTTTCCGTTTGAGAAATATTGTCCTGATGAGAATAAATTATGTTCAAGTTGTGTTAAATTTTACCCTTCCAGCACAGTAATTTTTGTCCAGAGCTGAATGAAAATTCTAGGTTTGGTTAGTAAATTTTACTATTCGTCTGGATAAAAATAATCCTACCGGTAGGATAGGAATTACTGTACCGTCAGGGTAATTTTTATCCAGACAGAATGGTAAAATTAACTAACCAAACCTAGAATTTTTATTGAAATCTAGACAAAAATTACTACGCTGGAAGGCTAATGGATATTATTTATTCTCATCAGGACAATATTTCTCAAACGAAAAATAAAATTTCATTTTTATACATCAAATTTTATTATTTAAAATTGAATTTTAATAAATTTTAAAATGCGATGGTAATTTTTACCAAAAATTTCTCTCCGTGTAATATTCTCAAAATAAATAGTCAACAATTTTAATATAACCTTCAAGTGTTTATCTAGAATGTGTATGTGATTATTCACGAGATGGGAAAATGGTGTACAAAAGAAATGATACGTTAAACAATAACTCAATCTCACTTGGTGGACACAGAGGGGTTGCATATACGATCGCGTGCACAAACGGAAGTCGCGTGCCGGGTGCCCGCCTACCTCGTTAACGCACCCCGCCTCTGAGCTCATTAGAGATCTGTTAGAGACTCCAGCGAGTTGAAAATGTCAAGAGTGTAATAAATATTTTATCTCTGATTTTTCTCTCCCAATTAAAATTCATATTTCATTATTTTTCCCCTCAATTTTATCCTTTTATTTTTTTTCTAGTAGCTAAATACCTGGAAAGCTGCACCCTGGAGTCACCGATCGGCGCCACACCTATCGGAATTAATACCGGAGACCCCGAAAGTGATCGGTAGGACGTCATGTATTTATCTAATGCTTTGTCCACTTTTTGATAACGAAAATTCAAAAAAGTCTATAGGATAGAAGTGAATAATGGGATAGAGACAATTTTTCATATTTTACATCTTAAAAATTAATTGAAAAACTGATTTTGGAGGACTAATTAAGCTTTCTAATTTAAATCTAATATTCAAATGATTATAAATATTTAATTATATCAAATAAAATTTCAATAAAAATAAAATTTTTATACAATCCTTTGAAAAAACTCATCATCACCTGATGAATATCGACTGAATTAAAAAAAATTCTCACGTGATCAATCTTCACTCGTCATGCTCAAAGCCCTTTGATTCTGCCTGGAGCACATACGAGTCGGCAAAACGATCGGTAAAATCGCGCCGAAAGAAGCGAGCATTGAATAAATAAAATGATGAGTGGGGATATGTGGTTTTCCTGGAAGCTGTTATCCGCTTGTCCAGGGTAGATAATTTTCGTGGCCCCAGGGAGGCACCTCCCATCTCTCTCAAACTCCCAAAAAGCCTCCTACAACCTCTCAGAAGACCTCTGGAATATTGCATTCCACTCAGTGGACTAATGGACGACGCACATAAGTGTTAGTACTACTCTTTTGCCTCGAAGTTCTCTCTCATTTTTTGTTTTTTATGATTCTTCTTTTTTCTTTTCTTATTCTCTTTTTTTTTTGCTTTTTTATTCTACCCCCGATTCTACCCGTTCGTTGTTACCTGCCGGCCGTTTATTGGGCTGCCATACAGGATTTTTTTATACGACTTTGAAATGTCGTCTGATAATGAAAGTGTTTTTCTACTCGCGGGAGCAAAAGTGGTTTAACAAAGAGTATTTTTAACACTAGTTTTTGAGGGTAATTTATGGCTGGAATTATTCGAGTAATGGGGTGAGATTTTTTTTAAATACTTTGGGGTTAATTTGAAGATTTTATTTCAATGGGGAATCAATTTTTTAGGGTGAAAATTGATGAATTGATTGAGTTGAGTAATTAATTTTTTTTATAAAATAAAAATTCAGTACAAAATTGAGTGAATGGTATGCGGAAAAATTGAACTGGAGGCAAATTTTGGAATTATCGCATACGAAAAATCATCCTAAAAAATCAGCTCAAAGGACATCAGATTAGGTACATAACGATAGTATCAACATTTCACTCCAGGGGCTCAACAGCTCTATTACAAAATCTCCAAAAATCTGGGCCCAACTAATTCTCCAAACACCCGCGATGTTTCCTCAAGATATACCTAAACTATTCCAATTTCCACATTCTCCCCTTGACAAACAATATTTACCCACTGGGGGCCTCCCAATACCCAAAGTTTATGGCTCCAAAAGTGAAAATTGGCGTTTGGGTTGTGATCCCTTTTTTCCAACGATTGTTCCTCCAAATTTTCCATCCTTGAGGTACAGAAAAAAAAAAATGACACAGGGGAAGCCTTCCGTTTCCCCAGATACGTATCTCGGGCGCGGGGTCCTACCTGTGTACATTTCCGGACTACTGGGGGGGGGGGGGGGGGAGGCCATATTTTCCATGGACATACCGGGGTTTGGAGAATGTTTTCCACAGATGACGTTAATTTGAGTGAAGGGACAGTCCATTAGTTCTAATGCATTGGGGATAGGTTGGAAAATCCAACATTTCCTCATCTGCTTTAAGTGTGTCGTAATTTTCCTTTTTTTTTTTTTGTTACAATTGGAGATATCGTAAAATTCTTCATGGGCTAATACTGACAGAATTGCTGATGGTTGACATGTTTTTGATGATAAATAAAAAAATTTCATCATTATTTGTGTATTTTTAACGTCTGAATAATTTGAAAAAATTAAATTGAATTAAATTAAAGAAAATGAATATTTTATCAAAGAAAAAAAAATCTAAAATTTTTAATTCTCCCCAAAAACATATTTTGAGCCATAAGAGCAATGCCATTAGCCTCACGCAATCGATACTGTATGGGTGTGGGTTAATTATTTTTCGATTGCGTAAATTATAACTCCAGTGGACAAATATTACTCTGAGCTACTGATTTATGTCTCTGGCGCACGAACGGCTCAATAAAATAATGCATAACCCATAATGGATTCACTCAAATAATTTATACCTCTGAGAGATAGAAAAATAATACATTTTCAAATGCATGCGTTAACATGGGATTATATGGGGTTGAATTCTTTGAATAACTCAATTATTTGCCTGGATCCACCAAATTTTTCTTTAGCCATTGGATTTGGTATATTATTCCGCATAAACGTCTATTTTTTTTCCTATTTTTAGAGTCTTTTAGTAGGTGAATTATCAATTTGACAATAAATCCCATAAGAGCCCGTGCATAAGGAAAAATTTGTTTATTTTGTTTTGTCAAAGGTATTGCGACTAATTTTTTTTTATCATCAGAAAAGTTGGTTTTTCATGTTCCTTCATCAGCAAAAAAAAATTAGAATTTTTCTTGACCATGAAAAAATTCCATTTTCGTAAACATAATAAACATCCTTAAATATGACATTTTTTATATATTTCAAATTGCAGATAATTGATGAAAGAATTTTGGAAAAAATTTTATTCAGTAATTCCTAAATATCGCGAGCTAATTCGAAGCATTCAATTACCAAAAACGGAAAAATATAAAAAGAAAATTCTCAACACCCCAAAAAAACCCTATAAATCACCCTTAAAAAAAAAAGCCAGTGGTCCCTCCTCCACCCCATCATCACAAAGTACGATCCAGACATTTGGCTCCCTTTATCCGCGCTCTGATCTCGTCGGACATTATAGTCAGAGGCCCCCTCGTGCTCCATACCCGGTTAAAGTGTATTTTATTAAAATTCACCGACGAATAGGCGTGCCACCATGCGCACATACCTCTCCCCTAATACGATGAATCCCGCGGAGTGAGACAGATATACCAACAAACCACGAGAATGGAGAAAAACGGGGGTGTAGGCGTACAAATGCTCCGCCTCCTTAACATGAGCCGGGAGAGGTGAAATGAATGAAACACGCCTGTATTTGTATACATCTCTTAAACAAAATCAGTGGCGGGGATAAACACTGTATTGCCCCTTCTCCATACAAACGAGCTTGATAATCATCACCACCACCAGTACCTTCCAACCACCTCCTTCTTCGTCCTCCTTTCTTTCTACTGAGGTGACTGTCCAGGGCAGTCTGAGAAGCGCAGTCAACGATTGCACTGCGTTCCGCTCCTCTTACAATTTAACAATTAATTATTATCTCAAAATTTCTATAAATAAATACTCAATTATATTTTTCATGAATTGTAGATCCTTCAGGTGTGATTAATTGAAAATATCATACAGAAATTTATCAATTTTTCTTACAAAAAGTTTAAAGTTTTTGTGGAGTGGAGACTTTTTTTATTGTTAATTGAAGTACTTTTTAGTGTGTGAGCCCTTTTTTTTTCAAAATTTTATTGTGATTTTATTATGAATAAATAAACTGTGGTGATAGCAATAAATTTGAATATAGCAAGGACCTCTTGAGGCCAGTGAAATTGATTAATCTCGGTTAATTAATCACGCCCACATCACTGGACCAATGTATTAATTATTCAAATTAGAGGGGAAACGTTTTTTTTCGGAGGTTACCTCAATCTCTGATTTTTAAAGCTACTGGAGAAAAAGGGAATTTCGTGTGCATGCCGTGGTGATGACAGCATTGGATTAATTGAGAGTGAGTAATTGGATTATTCACATGATTTTGTAATTAATTGTTAGATATTTATTTGGATATTTAGTTGATAGTATGAAATAGACTGTTTTGGATTTGTACACATATTAAGTTGTGAGTTTTTTTTTTTTTTTCAAATGGTTTATCACTTATGCTTGGACGTCTGGTGCTTGACATGCTGATAAGTGTGTTATCGCATTAATTACCGATAATTCCCATAGGGGTTATTTCACTGTGAACTACTGCTCTCTGATGTCGAGAATAGATACACATGGCTATCATCAATTTCTTCTAACGATAATTATTTTTTTTTTTTTTTGTTCAATGAAATTATTTAAATATTTTCAACTTAATCATTTCTCCAATCAATACTATCTATCATTAAAATCAAATTGAGATTATTTGATTAATTAAATTAAAATTTTTTTGATAATTATCGATAGAATTTTTTTTATTACTCATTAAAAATGCCACAAATTTTTCTTGAAAAGTAGGAAAAAAAAAAAAATTTGTTAAATTTAATAAAATTATTCTATTATAAAAACCGGATGTATACATGTATATATACCATTCCACCATGGTGCGGCCATTTTGAACAGTAATATCACATCACGGCTCGATGGAAGAAACATGTACATGTGTATATTTACCCTGAGAAAATATGCATCAGTAGAAATTTTATGAATTTTATATTTAAATAATCTGATATAAAAGGGCTGAGGTAATAGATTTATTTTTTTTTTTTTATCACTTATTCACGACAAAGAATATGTAATGGGCATTGTAAAGGTTTTTGCGTAGGCAACATATTTTTTATACCAATCACACCATAAACCAGCATGTCCCTCATGGGTATAAACACTGGTGAGACAATGCTATCTATTTTGTAGCTCACTCACTATTCCCGTATCGCTTATACTTGTTGTACACCACTTTATTCTTTCTCGTATACATACTTTTCAACATATTTAAGTTTGTTCAATGTGACAAGTGTCATCGTCTGAGAGAGAAAGAGAGCAACGACTCATTGTGATGAATTTGTGCATTTTTTACCCACTTGTTTTACTATTCATAAAATAAATTTTTATACTCGGGGTTTCTAATGGGCTAGGGGACATTTTACAAGCGGATGTGAGAATGTAGATAATGAAAATCGTGCTCTGATTAAATTATCAGTAGGAAAAAGTATGCATTTGAAAATATAGAACAAACTTTTTATATTTAATTATTTTTTTTTTAATTTCCTCAAATGAAAAATTTGTTGTCAATTCAAGGATAAATAATCAGAATTGAGTGATTTTTTGAGAGATTAGAAAAATGTAAATTATGAATACTAAAAGCGCAACCCAGGGTGGGGGTAAAATGGGTTATTTCAATTCAAAAATTCTTCCTGTTCCATGTTTAAAAAAACATTTATCTATCAAAATTAATTTCCCTATTTCAAGTGACAAAAATCCCAGAAATACCCCAAAATTTGAATAACATTACACCCAGCAGTTACGTTAATTCATGAACAGTGTCAACAATATTTTTATTTCCCCCCCCCCCCCCCCCATTGATTCTTGCTTGTGGTTTAGGATAAAAATGTGAATCCGTGGGCATATGAAACATCTATCGTTGGTTGTTTAACGGCGGCGGCAAAGGCCTGTGAAAGCCACTTTGGTTGGATTTTTAGGCCTAATTAGTTGTCGCCCGGCGCGTCTCACGTCCAAAGGCCCAAGGCGCCTCGATCGTCTCCACTGTTTTTGGGGTCCTGACTGAAAAACCCTTCCGCCCTCTGACTCCAACTTGTTCTTCTCCTTTATGCCTCTCTGATCCCATCGCCTCCCCCCCCCCCCCATGTACTGTCATCCCAACAGCTTTATAGTCAATTTCAAAGCGGAAATGATACTTTTTTTCTTCTTTTAAATTCAACATTCAAATTAATTAGCCAATGATTGATGACAGGAGAATTTTTTAAACATATTCACAAGCTCAATAAACCGATAAATATCGTTGAGATCGAGTCACAGGGACTATTGACTGAGTAATGTAACAACTGTTAAAGCAAACCACTTGAATTTGTGTAATTGCTCGATTGGATATTCACTAGATGTACTCGAGTGCTTTTAGAGTTTAAATAATCGTCTGCATAACTCCTGGGATCAGACGTACACACTAGAGCTGGAGTGGTGGCTGTGGGGGGAGGAAGGGGAGAGGTAAACCGGATAATATCCAGATCGTATCTGGGACGAGTAACGTGGGCGCACAAGAGTGCATCACAGTTTATATATACACGTATGGTAGAAGTTCGGTAGGACATTGGACGGTAGTTTTCCTGTGGTCCCAACAATTTTGTTAGTTTAATGGCGAGGTATAATCAAAAAAACAATGAGCTCTCATTACACTGTGTCTCACACTCGGATTTTATTGAGTTGTGCAACTACTGGATGTTTGTTTTAATTCCCTTTACAAACGGCTAAATATTAACGCTTTATTATTTTATTTGGTAAACAAAGTGCTAAAGGTAATATTAATTTTAGAGGGGAAACGAGTTGATGGAGGAAGATGATTATAATCTTTGTGAATGTTTTGGCGGGAAATAAATTTAAATGGATTTTTTTTTTTTTTCCAAAAGAGAAAAACCTATTAAACACACCTTTCAAGACAATTATCACCACATTTGAAGTTTTCCTGCTCTCGTTCAAAATAATTTGCACTCACGACAAATTACCCCCGAAAAAAAAAAAAAAAAAAAAAAATGAAAAATTGTAATCAAAAACCCTCGAATAAACCCCAGAGAATCAACAAAGTCGAGAATTTGAAAAAAATGCGGTCGTAAAAACAACACAGAGAAAGAGCTCATCGACTAAATTGGTGGCGATGGTCGATAATTAATGGTGGGTCGCGTGTCCGACGGGAAATAGCGGAACGGTGACGCTATTGGTGAGTTGGACATACTCAACCGGCGGCAGAGGCTCTTTGGCCTGGTGCACACACGAGGGGACATTAACACGTACCGAAAGATAGAGCCAAAGAATTGACTGTGAATCTCTTACCATCAACATCCAGCTTCCTTCTTCCTTACTCCCTCCTCTCCCTCCTCTCCTGTCAACCCAAGTCCGCCCCACTCCACCTATACATCTTTCAGCACTTGGACCACGAGGACGCCTACACGATTGATCGGATTGAGTTGCTTGCTGCAATCAGATAATGATCAACCCCCCCTCCCCACCACCATTATCATTATTTTCTACTTTTTCTGGCTAAAGTCAAAACACGAGCCTCTTCAAAAACCCGACTCTTAATGGATCTCCAAAGCACCACAAAATTGATATTCAATCCCCCCCCCCCCCCCCATCCGGGTTTGAACAATAAATTCACGGCGACACATGGGTCGAGAGTGATATTTATTTTTTTTCTTTTAACCACAAAAATTAGACAGTGTCATAAATAATTCTCCTCTTCACAAGGAAAATTAATTTAATCGCAAAGTGGAAGAAGATAAAAAAAGGAAAAAAAAAAAAAATAGTTTGATGAGTAATTTTTAATTTTTTAAAATATTTTCTGAATCTTTAAAAGCAATTTCAACCGGAAGAAATAAGAGTGAATTTATTGTAATGCAAAGAGCCAATCGTTTTCCAGCTTACGAACTCGTCTTTTATGATAATCGTGTGGTGAAGATCGAGACGTATATAAAATGTAAAAACCCTTGGACCGATGATGTTGGTAAAAGATTTCACCGAGTGAATTAATTTTTTTTTAACACTCACACGCATTTTTGCGCATGCGCATTTATTTGAATAATAAAAATATATGTCTACTCTTTGTGGACAAAGTTGGTAAAAGAGTTACGTCTGACAGTTATAATACTCGGTGTGGCCATTTGCAGGATCGTTTATAGTGGAATCGTTCTCTAAATAAACAACAGTGCGAGTGTTGTCCATGTGCGCCACCACGGATAATCCAAGGAAGAGAGAGAGAGAGAGAGAAAATCGACGGCATTACCTGGATAATCTGTGTGGTATACATTGAAAATTTTCTTCAATGTGAGAGAAAACGAATATTCCTCGTTCTACCTTGGAATGAGAAGAGTTGCCGGATTATCCGTAGGCACGCGTTGGAGAACCTGCAGAGCTCGTTTCTTCTCTCCCATTTGAGCTTCAATATCACTCTAATATTTTCATTTAATGGTCCATTGCTGTACAATTTATCAAGTGCTATTAATTACATTCAATGGGGAAATATTTAATTTGTCCATATTTCATGAATTAATGGAAAAATTTTAGATATTCCAATTTTTCTTTCTCTTCACTATTGATATCATCTTTTGAATTGTTGAGGATTTTGATATTTTTAGGCTCAATTTATCACTTTTAATCACTCTAATTCCTCTTGATACATATGATGACATATGATCACAAAACCAAGTCTCCTTAAAAATAAATCCTCCAGCAAATGGAAAAAAAAGTGATTCCCAATTTACTCCTCTTCCTCCTCTTTCTCCTCCTTCACTCTACAACGAAAATATCCCCACTATTAATTATACATCAATCTCCATGAAATCTTATTCATCAACTTACTTGCAAATACACCAGTTGTCTGGATCACAAAAAGACTCGTCTCGATACTTTTCATCCTTGAACTTTCGAACACACATTTCTTGGCACAACCCTTCATTGTAGTAACCACTGCACGTTCTTACTTTCACCCTTTTCTTACTACAGGCTATTTTATAAAAATAAATTGGCTTGTTTGCATGGAATACAAAAATTTAATGAAAAACATTGAATACGTATTTTTTTATTTTGAAAATCAAAATGAAAAATCAAGAAGTTATAACGGATTTAAAAAATTTCTGCATTATTACGTCACAATGTTCTCTGTACGAGTATTTTGGTGTGACGTCATAATTGCAGATAAACTCGATAATTTTTCATTATTTTTTGAAATAAAAAAAATACGTATCTAATATTTTTCATACAATTTTCACTTTAGCAGCGAAAAAAAAAAAATTTTATGCAAAATCTCAATTATACTAAAGAGTTGAAGATTACGGTTTACCAAATGAACCAATGTCAACCATACAGACAACAGCTAACAATAAAATTATCACCTCGACTAGTCGCATGATTCCATGAATGTTATAGTCTCCTAGAAATTTTTCATAGCACTAGTATTCTGTCTATCAGTTCTGCACGTTTATATAGGTCTCCTACTTTTTAATCGATAGACGATAAATCAATTGATATCTGCTATTTCTGACCCAGATCGATTATTTACTGTTGTCATCATTTGTTTCAATACACAATGCCACCACGTGTATTGATAGTATGAGTAGTTTCAAGGTCATAATTGTTTTGATGAAATGATAAACATGTATATACAAGTTTATGTATGATAATGACAGATTTTAATTTCTATCAATTGAATGATTAATTCATCATCGACTTCTGGTACAAGTTCAAGATTAAATTATCAATACAAATCATTGACGAGTCAATAATTTTTTTACAACTGTTTCTGTGAGAAAAATAAACTGAAAATATTGCGATTCAATTTTAGGAAATTATTATCGTACACGGAGAGATATTTTCAGTAAAAATTACCATTCCGTTTGATAAATGTGTTGTTTCATAAATTTTTTCTTCTTTTCTAACTGGAAATTAGTGAAATTTAAAATTTTAAAATTAAATTTTATTTTCCGTTTGAGAAATATTGTCCTGATGAGAATAAATTATGTTCAAGTTGTGTTAAATTTAACCCTTCCAGCACAGTAATTTTTGTCCAGAGTTGAATGAAAATTCTAGGTTTGGTTAGTAAATTTTACTATTCATCTGGATAAAAATAATCCTACCGGTAGGATAGGAATTACTGTACCGTCAGGGTAATTTTTATCCAGACAGAATGGTAAAATTTACTAACCAAACCTAGAATTTTTATTGAAATCTAGACAAAAATTACTACGCTGGAAGGCTAATGGATATTATTTATTCTCATCAGGACAATATTTCTCAAACGAAAAATAAAATTTAATTTTTATATATCAAATTTTATTATTTAAAATTAAATTTTAATAAATTTTTACCAAAAATTCTTCATTTATCCGTTGTAATGAAGAAATAAAATTAATTTTTTCTCCAGTAAATTCCTGTGATCTCAGACTGGATATCCTCTCACACCCATCGTTCAGCCACCTATAAATTATATCAACACCTCCGGGGCCCCCTAGAAGCCGCGAACGAGCTGCCCACGTGTTTATAACCCCACAATTCCAATATCATGATTCCCTGATCCCATCAATGCTACCCTACGTCACTAGACTGCATGTGAGGCTCCCACAGGTGGTGACATAATTTATAATCGCCGAGTAGTCAGTGTGGGATTGAATCGAGTCCACAGGATCTGGAGGATTTACCGAAAAAAAAAAAATTAGGATTCTGTCGTCAATCAAATGAATGACGGAAATGATCAGATTTTCATAATTTGAAGAATTCAATCGGCAAATGATTATTCTGTACTAAATTCCCACTAAAAACAAAGGATTGCCTATCCGGCAAATACCACTTAATGATTTTATTTTGTCTCACTTCTAATTAAATCGAGATCTAAAATACCACGATATTTTTTCTCTCTGGAATATCATTAGTGTCCACAGTATTGCAAGTTTATGCACATGAATATTTGTATCTCTAATATAATACAGATTAAACCCCAAGAAATTCTAATGGGAATATAACCACTCCCTCGAATGAGCCTTGAAAATTGAATTATTGTATACCATCAATAAAAATCAATTCTTCAATTTGAAGAAAAAAATCAATTCCTTTCGAAGAAAATTCCGGTAGTTTTTTCCAAGAATTCTCCGGGATTCCCCGAGTATTTATTGACTTTAACACCTCTATCCTTCCGAGAAGACCCATTCGAGAGTCGAGATAATTCTTAGAATTTTGTCTGAAGGAAAAGAGCCACTGGACAACTGTTGATTCCAAGAAAAAAAAATGAAAATTCTACCTAGAATCAATTCAATATAGTGATTTATACTTAAACGGTAGCGAATTAATATATTGACAATATCGTATGAGCATAATGACCGGTTATTTTCTATTAAAAATCACGCCCTTTTCAACAGCCAAATATCAGTGATATGCGTCATGCTGTTCACAGTCTATTATCGGCGCTAAACCAGCATCAACTCAGCTTCGGAAACTGTAAATTTGAAATAAAATGTGATAAAATTGTAAACTGGAAGCTCAACTTGGGGGCCACAACCACTCTGTTATCCTTTACCATAACCATATATTCTAATGTTCTATATCGTGTATGATATGTATGGGTCATACGTTCACAGATATGTAATATAACATGAGGCCTGAAGTTGCTAAAAGTTCCGTTAGATCGGAGGGGCTGGGTAATTAATTTTACACCATGCCAACTTACTTGGGACTAGGCCAATGCAAACACCTTCCCTTTGGTTATAATTCTAATAATCCTCAGCCACCTACAACTTGTTCTCATGCATTTCTAATCATTAAATTTTATTTGAAATCTTTCACTCGTGAGAATACGACATTTTCATTTTTTACATCTTACTAAATATTGAATTATCTCGATAATGAGTGACTTGAGAGAAAAATATCAGGAGACCTTTTTTGTAGAGAATTTTACGCTCTACAAAAAATGTCTTTTAACATTTTTTCTTAAAATCCCTCAGTTACGAGATAAATGCAAAAATTTAAAATTGCGTGACAATTTTCATGCATAACTTTATTAATAATTTGTTTAAAAATTAATAAAAAAATTATACTTGATCAAATTGATCTGAAAAAGCGATTAAAACTGTCTCTGAGAGCTTAAGCACGTTTCAATATGCCATCATAAACCATAATTTATGTCTCTATAAGAAACCCTCAGTGACAATTCATCATGAAATGGATAAAAAGGGGACAGCGTTAGAGGATGGATCTTGATAAATCGTGGCATCATCGAGTGAATATTGATCAGAGACACCACGAGAAAGTTGGAGAATTCCTTCGATATTCATGAATCGTTGATTTTAATTTGCAATTTGTAATCCGAGGCTGAGGGGACGCGAACGAGTTTGTTGATGGAGTGTGATTATACATTGAGATCCTTATTTCACTAATTCACTTCTAATCCATAAGAAATAAAAAATATATATATCCACAAATATATTTAAATAAATAAAAAAAAACTCTAATGCACACTAATGGCATAATCAAGTAATTCTTTCAGAAAAGAATTGAAAAAAAAAAAAATTTGTCATGTCCCTTCGAATCCATCAGCAAAATTCCGTGCAATCGCGGGAGCGTAAACGAACGGAAGGTGTGTAAAAATGAAGTAAAAATAAAAAAATATATATATGAGAGTTATTCTACAGTGGCTAGCCACATATCTCAGTTAATTACTCCAAGGGCTGGAGGTGCATTAATACCCCTATCGGGTGGCCTATACCTCACCGACAATAATCCATGAATGTGTACAACACGCGACCACCACTGTTGGAGCATTTGGCCTACCGATATTGGCGCGGCGCCGCCATTAATTGAAGCCCCAAGCTAAATTATTACGAGTCGCTAATTGCACTTGGAGACGCAACGCAAGAGAAAGGGGGGAGGAGATTTCAAGTGCTGATCGTCTCCGTCGGAAGGATAACAGTGGCTTATCAATGCGTCAAATTCCCACAATCGTATAATTAATTCACAAATTTTTTAATCATGTATTTCGAATAGTTGAAAAAATAATTATCTTATCTATTAATTATTACATTGTCAATATTTATAATCATGTAATCACGAGAGAGATTTTTGTTATTTTCATTCAAGATTTAAAAAGAAAAATCATTTCTCAATTTCACTGAGATTATCTTTCAGTTCACACGAGATTGTTTCAGATGGAAATGTCAGACTTCCATACGCGGAAGGTCTGTTCATAAATGTGTCTATATACCTCTTCATGTGCATTAAAATAGTATTAATTGAAAATTGAGATAATTCAGTTAGTGAATTGGCAAAACGGTTCAAGTCGATTACACTCTGGCGTCAGTTTTCGATGAATATCTTGGAATCTGAGGGAGATGGCGAAATTTTTATTGAGACATTTTTTGTAGATAAAAATGAGAGGTATAAAAAATGTTATTATAAAAATTTCTCCATCTCCCGTAGATTCAAAGATATCCATCAAGAATGATTGAGAGGATGAATTATAACCAAATAATGAATTTAATCAAAAAAATCGTGAGTAGATAATTCAATGTCAAATAGCCCACATTCCGTTCATTACTTTTTATTTAAATATCACATTCATTACTGATAGAGCATGAAAATGCGATTAATCGTAGGCCTACTGGTATTCTCCAGCTATCAACAGCAGCATAATTGTGAATTTACTTCAACTTCATCAATCATTGACGTTGAGGTGTCAAAAAATTATCATTTAACACGTAAAATCGCGAAATAACGAGTTAACCTCGTGATCCTCATTCGCTCTGAATTATATTCCTTTGGTACTTTCCGCCAATTAACTCGATACTCCATTTGAAATTGCGTGTGATAGTCACACACCGAGAAATTCAGAAAATTTAGTATTTATACAAGTCCATAAATTTCTTTTTCAACCAAGCACAATTGTTATGATTAATATTCTATATTTTTTTTTCACGAGGGAAGGGCTGATCCTGTACTCAATTCGCGCCATGTATGTGTCACGCTTGAGCTATCGCGTTGAAGCTAACGATCTCGACGTGTTAATTCTCTCTTCAATGTTATGAAAAAAAAAAAAAAAAAAAAAAATGGGAATTTTGCATGAAATTGAATGAAAAATATGAGACACGTATTTTTCAATTTTCATATAAATTATGAAAAATTGAAAATATCTGCATTGTGACGTCATAATTAATTAATTAATTAATTAATTAATTCAATTTGAAAAAAAAAAAAATTTAATGTTATAATTATAAACAATTAATTGGTTAATATTTGTCAAGTGTTGATGGCAATGATATAGTTTTTATTAACTTGATAATTGATTTTAAATGAAATTTGCAGAGGAATTTTAGAGCCGGAGTTGCATAAGCGGATTAACGGTAGATCGGACAGTGTCTGAGGGTTGGGAGAAGACAGACTGACTTTGAGCGGTAAAAAGGAAATAACTTGAGATGAAAAAAAAATAAATAAAACATGGGAGAACGCGTTTGACAAAAAAAAAATGATAAAAGAATTATTTGTTGGGATGTGTACGTGTGTCTGTTTGGAAACGCACTCGAGCGAATCCATCCGTTAGGAGTATAGTATCGGCGGTTGGAGATAAGAGCGGGGCAACATCTCTTATCGGGATCAAGTTGGAGAAAATTGTGAGAGGTGCACAGGGAGATGAATTTTTTTTTTTCATTTACTCGCCTGATTTTCTAGTTCTAATGATCAACTTGAAATCAATGACAAATCACTTTTGTCTTTTGTCATAATGCTCTTCTATTGAAGAATCTCTAAAGCTAAATGCACCCACGCGGAGAGAAATTTTTGGTAAAAATTACCATCCCATTTAAAAATTTATTAAAATTTAATTTTAAATAATAAAATTTGATACATAAAAATGAAATTTTATTTTTCGTTTGAGAAATATTGTCTTGATGAGAATAAATAATATCCATTAGCCTTCCAGTGTAGTAATTTTTGTCTAGATTTCAATAAAAATTCTAGGTTTGGTTAGTAAATTTTACCATTCTGTCTGGATAAAAATTACCCTGACGGTACAGTAATTCCTATCCTACCGGTAGGATTATTTTTATCCAGACGAATAGTAAAATTTACTAACCAAACCTAGAATTTTCATTCAACTCTGGACCAAAAATTACTGTGCTGGAAGGGTTAAATTTAACACAACTTGAACATAATTTATTCTCATCAGGACAATATTTCTCAAACGGAAAATAAAATTTCATTTTTATATATCAAATTTTATTGTTTAAAATTTAAAATTTGACCAATTTCCAGTTGGAAAAGAAGAAAAAATTTATGGAACAACAAAATTTCCCAGAGAATGAGAAAATGATCTTAAATTGATCAATCGTATGATTTCAATAATTAATTGAACTACAAATAAAAAGAGGAAAAATGCAAAAATATTGAATATCGAACGAGGGAATATGAGTATCCTGACTCGCGTGCGAAATCCACGCTAGCCGTTACTCAGGATTTATAATTACGTGTATATTCGCGACGATTTTCAGGATGTGCGCGACCGGTTTTGAGGTGGACTCGGAATAGCCAGCATCTAGACATAAAAAAAAAAAAGTATCTCCAATGTGCAAAAGAAGGAAAATTGAAAATTATAACAGAATGATAATGAAGAAATAAGATATCGGCCATCCTCGAGTTAAAAAAAAAAAAAATATCCATATGGATTATTATCGAGTCAATTATTTGTGGATATTAGTGTTACATATATACTCCAGCACCACTGGAGTCAGGATTAAACTGTCACTGAGCATCTAGCCACCAACAGCTAAACATATTGTGTGTCTTACCATGCGGAAAATCAAAATGAAAATATATTTGACGTATTTATTTAGTAGTTTTAGCGGCAATCGGGGGACAAGCAAACTGTATCGAACGATAGACGTGTTACTAACGGTGATTTAGTTATAACCGATGTGGTTGGATTAACGGAGTTTGTGTAATTATAAAACAAACTTCAACATATTTAACATCGACAACCCGGTAGCTGGGGGAGAGTCATCTCTGCACTTCATCTATTCTATGATTTATGGTATTACACTAACTCTCATTTTAATGATCAGTTTGTATTTTATTTATTCATCATTTACGATTATTTATCACAAATAAATTACATTTATTTATTTGTCGTATTAATCATTTCAGTATGATGATTAATTCTCATCGTTAAATTCTAATAAATTTTTTTTTTCAATTTGAATTTCCATTTTTTTTTTCAATTTCAAATGGAAAATATAAATTTTACCGGGGCAAAATGGGTGGCTATTTATTAAACAAAAGAATAATTTTCATCTGATTCAAGAAAATTCTGCTTTTGGCTCTAATATGATACAAGTGTATCAGCTGTGCCAGAGGACATACCCAAATGGAGCACCAAATAAACATAACTGTGACTGTTGAGTTAATTGGAAAGCCAATAGCATATAGAAACGAATCCCGGGGCGAGATCCTTTTCTTGAAGGTGGGTACAGCCGTTATCCTGAGGATTTATAGCAAGCTCCTGTTATCCGGGGCCTCCATGACCGGTTGTCCAAGAGGGAGTTGGCTCTCTCCCACATTTTTTTTTTTTTTTTTTTTTTTTATCAACGCACTTTTTAGATATCCCTGACCGACTTGACCGCTGCAGACATTTTCATTTGCAAAATGTTGATATGAAAAATCAATAAAATTATTGATCATTGCTGAGCAAACTTCCTACTTGTGATTTTCTTGTTACAAATCACCACTGACAACAGCCAGCATCTGCATTAATGCTCAATGCTGGTATTGATATTCCTCCCCCCCCCCCCCCCCCCTATGAGACTCAGAGTCACGCTATGTATTAAATGTATCTAATGCAATGTGTTGGGTACTGGTATAGAACACAGCACGACAGTGAATTATTTAGGATTAATCAGATCATAACGAGAGAGTAACCACCAGGCGTCTATAACCCAAGCAAACTTGATGAGAAAACCGGTCTTTAACGTGAGAAGCAAAAGCATCGTGTTGGCTTTTGCGCGTGTGTCGCCCAGGATATTGATATTTTTTAATGACTCCTATTAGAGCTGGGTCATTGCGTCTCACACCCTCGTGAAAATGTTTATACAAATTATAAATTACAAATTATAGTTGTTCAATTGATACTTGTCTGTCAATTTTATTAACTGGATAATAAATAAAAAATAGTTGAGTGAAATGTTAATTTCAATTTTTTTCTTTTTTTTTTTTAAATTGTGAAAATTAATCAATGTCTCTTGAATTCCTGGAATATTCTCCAAAAAAAAAAAATTACTTCACTACCAGTTTAAATTCTATTATAATCACTCAATAATCTCAACACTGATTGATCAAATTATCAATCCCTTCTCTCTCCCATTATTCAACTATCAATTCAATAAATCCTCAATTTATTTTCACCAGAATTAAATTGTCTCTCTCACACAATCAAAGTGAGATGTTCCCTCCTATAATTCCCCTCGGCAAGCGAATTTTTACACCCACCATTTCTCTTCCTCCCTCGCACTAAAAAAAAAAAAAAAAAAATAAAAATAAAGACAAATGAAAAAGGAGATATATGCAACGATATTTCAACGGTCAGGCTGAACAAGATTCGCGACAGCGGTCGTCGCCTTGCATGGCCGAAAAAGAAATGACTATTGTTTGCTTGGTTTAGTAACTCGGGCTAACGCTAATGCACCAACGATCGGCGTATGTGAGGGGGTGGGGGGTGGGAGTGTTTGTGTGAGTGCCTGAGAGTGTGAGGGTATGAAGACAGCGATATACCGATCAGTTCAAATGGTTCTCAACTCTTTCCAAAATGTTATTTACACTTTAACATGACAAATAAATTGATAAATAATTGTTTTCTAATCAATAAATTAATCATTCTCATCAATTTTCAGAGTTGTAAAAATTTTCTCTGGAGAGTAAATGAATTATCAGAGGTTTTATCTGTAATGCTCAAGGGGTTATGCATTAAGGGACCAGTTGAGAACCCCTGATGAGCGGCGATCAGAGACGTTGTTCCCGAAGGAAGTGGACAGGGTAACGTAGTCGTGGCGCGACACACTGGGCGACAAGGTGCGGCAAGTTTTATATTATAATTACGCCTATTCCCTGCCTCACCCGTCGATTTAGCTACTCGGATACACAAGTTGGGGATTCAGCGCCGGCGCCGGCAGTAAAGGGAGAGAGAGAAAAAAAAAATTACGGTGGGGATTATACACTCCACCCCTGGCCATTCTACTTCTCAACACAATTAGCTGTTTATTGAGGTTTTATTGGGTGCGATGACAGCAGGGGTGGGGGGGGGGGAGAGGATGGGCGGGTGAAAAGGGTCGAGGGTGAAATAATAACTGGTTTAAGGAGGCACAATAGAAGCCCCGGTGTGTGAATCAGAACATGGCGATGAGAAAAAAAAAAATGGATGATGCATTCAATGAAATAAAGGGGAAAATTAACGATGAAAATTTTAATTTTTTTTTTTAGACTCAATTGATGGAAAAATCAACAGAGTTTTCGGAAAATTCCGGAATTTTCTTCGAGTTCTATTAGCACCATGGAGATAGGAAAAAAAAGAGTCTCTCTTACCTGTCCTCTGGTACCTCTCTCTCTCCCTCCTTAGCTCAAATGACTGAGCGCATAGGTATGAGCAGATGCCCTGCCTTTGGTATTTATTGGAAAGTCGTGTTTCACCCGGTAACTAAAACCAGAAGTCCAGACATGGCGACCTCACCCTCACCAGACTGTTATTCACGGGCTTGTGTCACGCCAACAAAAGCCCTCCTGAAATCAATAAAATAACAATACGACGTGAGATCTCGTCAAATTAATTTATAAAAAGTTATTTTTCTTTTTCTCGACTTGTTTTAATATAGAATTTAATCGATTAAATCATTCTCTCGATTATTCTCAACCTCATGAATGAGAAAATAAAGAAAACTTGATAATAATAATAATAAATAAAAATAAGTACACTCTTGCATGCAAAGTATCCATAACTTTGACATTAATTACATTGCATTCAACTGTAGAAAAAAAATTGTTAGCAAAATGAGACCTACGGGTGAGGGAACAGAAAATCCTCTCCTCACACATACAGACATTATCCGAATTTTATGGTACCAATTTTACATTAGAAAATTCTCTCAACTCCGCTCGAATAAAATATCATAAACAAATAAATCACGGGGGGATGAAAATCTGTATTCCACCATCGCAATATCACATTCCAATAATCTGTGTATATGTACATTGATTCTCGAGATATCTCTTCTTTTTTTGTTTCCCTCGGGTATACCTGGTTTTCTGCACCACCCTTGAGCCTCATGAGAATGTTCACGAGCTCGATCGAGCGTTCATTTCATGTAAAGTAGGCGTAAGTAGGCAAACCGGGTGTCTCGATGTTTAAAGTATTCTTTCTTGGTAATTATCCGGTGGTTTTAACAATTTTAAATTGTTTATTAATCCTGAAAATGAGCATTTTCTGAATAATGAAAATGTCAAAATTCTTGAATCAAGAAATAAAAAGTTTTTTTTTTTTTTCTAAAAGTCTATAATGAGACTGAAATTGATAGTATTATAACAAAAATTGATTAAATAAAATGAATGAAAAAAAAAAAAATTGTAATAAAATTTAAAAGAGAGAGCTGAACACCTGTTTAATTGACTAATAATTTCGCTGACTCGTTAGAAATCCATATCCGCAAATTTGGTAACACTTGAAATATTTGTCCCCCTCACATGTAAAATAACCGAGTTTTCGCTCCATGTACACCAGTCGTCAACAACAGCAATAAATAACACGAGTGTCATTGGTGTATAGATAATAAATCCTCGTTATTGCCAGTGCGCACTATGAATGCACCAGTATTACCAGTAATACATTGCCAAGTAAAAAGGACGCACTGGTTCAAGGAAAAATATCATGTTAACTCTCCTGTGTGATGTTGTCATAAATTCAAAAGTGTGTAGAATTGCAGTGGCCAGAAATTATACCATAACCTAAATAATGAATGACATGATTTATCTTCATTCATTCAATTTTATGTTTATTATATACAACCTCTGTCGCCATAGTCGATTAATTTGCACGAAGGGCGAGTTTACCTACGTGAAAACGATAAGGACCGCCTATAATTTTTTTTTTCCTTCATTTTTTCCTCCATTGACTCTCTCGAGTCAATCTATCACTGAATTATGCGGATCTTCCTATAAATGGTAGTGTGATACTGTCACTCGAGTGATAAGTTTGAAAAAAAAAAATAATTAATTTCAATCGAGTAAATAATTTATTGCAAAACCTCAACCCCCCCCTCTCCCCTTAATATTTCTAAATATTAAAAAAAAAAAATGTAAAATTGCTCGATAATATTTCCATTTTTACGATGTGAAAATCAATGTTTTGGATAAGATTTTACGAACAGACATTGAAAAGATACAAGATGGAAAAACACGAGTTTTTGTGATTACACGTATAGTTTGACATGAAATAACTCGACTCAACTTGACACTAAAATGCGTGTAAATTATTTCTCATTTTCAATTTTATCAACGAGAAGTTTTAAACAACAAAAAAAAGTGGAAATAAATCAGTTGTAACAACTTCCGTAACCTCCCCATCAGCTATATTATTCAATTAAATTCACAGTGAAAATATAGTAATTACGTGATAATTTTTAGTGAAGATTGATATCGAGGCATGTTGGATGAATCACACGTGGATAGTGTCGCGTGCCGAAAAACTTGCTTGTGAAATAATACCATTGAATATAGTGGACCCCTTGAGCCAAACACTTTATCTCGTGTTTGCATCTTGGTTTCGGATTACCGCTCGTTCGCGCCCCTTGGAGGCCTCATCGCTTCCGTCGGCTCAACGATACCCCCCCCCCCCCCCCCCCTCTATTATTACTAGGTTTTCTGAATGAGAAGAGAAACACAGTATAACTCAATGAGTAAAGTGGTTTCGAGTGTCTCATGAAGAAAAAAAAAAATAAAAATAAATAACAACTCAGGGTCAAGAAATTTTTATAGTTGAGCCGAAATAAAAACAGACATCCTGTAGCAAGAAAAAAAAATATCTAGAGATGATGGCCTTGATGGTGCTGGGATGAAAACATTTTATGGGAATTATTTACACTTTGAGTCACAATCGACAATACAACAGATGGATTGAGCATTTTTTTTCTTTTTCTCTCTTTGTAAACATTCACTGGGTATTTTTAATAAACCGTAATTAGCATATGTAATGTACCTGCAGTACTTGTCATCGGTACCTCACAAGCCGTTCAGTACTCCAACTCAACGTGTTCAATTAAATGGTCGAGCACATATTAGAGATTGTTGTCTATGTTGATCATTTGAATTGGTTCAACCTGATTCGAGGCAGATCGATAAATAACACTAGGAAGTTTTGTAGTAATAAGAGAGATATGTTAATGGTAATTTATCATTGTTGAGGGGAAAACCTTTCTACATTTGACCTTGTTGATAATTTAAAATTCTGGGATTGTTTAATTAAAGAAATTTGAGGGATTGAATTGTTATAAAAAATTGAAAAAAAATAAATTTATCACTCCCTCGACTCTTCTGCATCTTTGAATTTTGACGCTGCGGTGTGTCATCCATAAGGGGAAAATTGAGGTGGGAAGAAGGTACGAGTGGACAGAAGACAGCCGTAAAAAATAAAGACGACTGTACGAGGGATACCGGCAAACCATTCTCCACTAATATGTTCACAGTTTGTGGATGAGTGTGTGATACTGTGGATCAATGAGTGTTGGAGATCTACACGGAAACCCTTCTACGTGATCCGGCGCCGTGGCGCCTCCGAGCCCACCGCCTGGCCAATTTCAAATTCACTGATTGGTGGTTTTTTTTTTTTTTTATTACCTCGGAGAGAGTCTCTGACTCCTGAAAAATTTGGTGAAAATGTTTCAATTCATCTCCATTTAGCAATTTATTTTCTCCCTTCTGTCATAAAAAAAAACGTTAAAAATAAGAGGAAAGAATTATTATGGTAATGGAGTCCTTTAAAACCAGCATCATCTTCACTCATCGGGGATCAATAAACTCCGAGACTCATAGATGCCTTGAGATGTGGTTGTTTAGCTCCAAATGGGAGGCTTCAAAGCGCCTTTTAATGTCTTCAACTTGTCTCGGTTCTCTTTGTCTCAGGGGCCCAATACCTGCCGATGAATTTCAGGGTGAAGAGGGACAATAATAGTATAAGATCTCCCAAAAATACAGAGAGCCTTGTATCTTGGTTTTAGAGGGGAAACTGTGATGCACACCGAGTAGTAGTAGTCCACTAATGTAACGATGGGGACCAGCCGGCGCCAGAGGACACTCTTGGCCCATTTGGCGCCACTTGAGACCGTGTGGAAAATGTGACACCGAAATAGAAATTATATATTCCTATATGATCTTAAATTAATCTACTTCAATCACTTTGATTGACTATAATACAAATGATTGAAAATTTTACATATTTTTTATTTTTAAAAAATTTCATTATTTTCATTTGATATGAATTAATCTATTTATTCTTAAAAAAAAATTTTATCATCAAAAAATTGGAAACTTGTTGAATTCTATTTAAAACAAAATTACACATGAATAACTCTTAATCGTTTAGTCATGTACCAAGTAATTTTAACAACTCGTCAATTGAATACTCGACAAGTTTAACAAATTGACGTAAACCTAAACATTGAGTACAAGTAACAGAATTTTTTTACAAAAATAACACCTGTAACCCGCAGGTACAGAGGTACTCTGTAACACGAGACACGTAAATATACAAATGTCTGTAGATCGCGTTAGTTGTTATAGTAGCAAAGTGTATAATGCCCGCACGTGCAAGTATCAACTGTTCAAAGCCGCCAGGTGAGACTCGATGAAACTCGCGTTACCGGATTAGAGTGAAAATCACCGTCTGGTATACCCGAGTACTGAATTTACGTAGTCATTAATTTATATTATCTACACTATTTTACCAGTGAAAATTATTTCATCTATCTGTGAATATAGACTGAAGAATAATCCTGTATAAATTTGAAACGAGAATTAAATTATTGTTGACATACCAATTTACTCATTCAATAGTTGTATGAATATTTCAAACGGAATATTTAATTGGACTTCCTGGGTCAATTCTTCATGTTCATAAATTTGGATTAAATTATCTAGCATTCACCAATTTGTATATACGTAAAAAATAAACTCATGCAAATGTTTTCAATGAGAGATAAATTCCTTTTCCCCCTCCATAATTTTCAATATTCAATGGAAAATTTACTGTTTATTCTGAAATTCAATTTGTTGAAAAATAAATGATTTTAGAATTATCAGTTTTATTTACCATCAATTGATTATTTACGACTGAGTATGGATATTTATCATGATGAATTTCAGCATACAAATTGAGGTTGTAAAATCAATTGTGTGATATTTATTTTATTTAATTTTTTTAAATTTTTTCCGAGGGTTGGAATTCAAGTTGAGCTGAGATATACTAATACAGAGATATACCACTGGGTTATTGTTGAATCGTTTATCCTACAAAAGAAGGGAACATTTTGGTCCCGCCTACACGACTGCGGCATTCGTGGCTCGCAATGGCCGCTATCGGGTATCTCCGATTTCACGGTTGTGCCACGATCCTCTTATTCCTCTTGGTCCAAGCGCACAAACCACCCAACGGAGGTGGAGACAATCCAGTCTCTCATCCTTATTCACTCTCTTCTACTCCGCCTTTTCGTCCTCTCTGTCTTGCACTCGCTTTATTCGCAAAAGTGAAACAGTCTTCTTCGTCTCTGGGTTTTGCCCCTCTGGCAATAAATTGCAAGAGGAGGGTTACAGTTGGTCCAGGGACTGTGGCTGGAGGACCATTGACCATGGCCGTCTGGAACAGTCTCGTTACAGGGGTCATCATCTTCATATCCTTCAGCAGAAGTGGGCAACTGAGTTCAGTGATATAACAGTCGATTTTTCCATATTCTTAAATATTGAATTATCTCGAGAATTATTGACTCTAGAAAAAAATGTGAAAATATATTTTTTGTTAAAAATTTTATCAGCTACAAAAAAGGTCTCTTGATATTTTCCCCTAGAACCACGCATTTTCGAGATATTTGATTACAATTGACTCCTACCATTTTAGAACAGATTTTTTTAAAGATCTCCTCTGGTTATGATTGCAGCAAATGTGGTGGTAGGTGCTCTCGGATAGAATGTTCCACGGCAGTGGAAGTGGTGGGTACGGAGCGGGCACCGATTATCAGACACAACAGTCCCAGCAGCAGCAGCAACAGCAGCACAATCAGCAACTTCAAGCCCCTGTTTATGTGCCGTCCTCCAGGCCGGCTATTCCAGCAGCAGCCACGGCACAGTATCACTCGTTTCCTGGTTCTGCTTCACCCGCATGGTATATATTTCTCTCATATTTTCATGGATGATTGAGTGTTGAAATGTTGATGATAACTCAATTATGAATTTTTTGATGATAAACTCATTATCTCAAGAATTGATTGACGATGTCAAGATAATTTTCTCCGTAGCTGCTATAAAATTCCAAATCAAATCGATAATTTCTCCTCATCAACTCAATTTTTTTCAGGGATAAAACAGCATCCTGGCAACATGGAGTCGACGGTTATACGCATCACGCCCTCGCCGGTCACACGGGTAGTTCTCCAGGAGGGATGGGAGCCCACAGTGCCCACGGACATCCCCACCCATCCCACCCCCACACAGGCCACCCTCACGCAACCCTCGCGAGTCCATTTTACGCCCAAAACGTTGCGATGATGTCCTCAAGATGGCCATACGACTCTGCCGGTTTCCAACGTGCCTCACCGTACGGTAAGACCTCTTTATTTTTCCTACAACCAAGAAATTTAGGTGAACGTACTCAGCAATGAGGTCTGTGATACCGCCAACAAAAGTAGCGGGACTACTTGCACTACGACGACGATAAGATATCCTCGCTATTTCCTATTTACGCCGATTAGTTATTATCATAGACGAAGAGGGGAGTAATGGGTTTCTTTTTTGTTATCTAGACATGCGGGTGAGTAAAAAAAGCAATTTTTCAAATGCAACTTTCCATTATATTACTCTTTGAAATACTCATAAAGGGTCAGTGTATTTTTAATTGTCAAGTGTGACTCAAGTTCAATTTATATTCAATCACTCTATTTTCATTTTATCTCAGTTTGTAGTAAAATTATTACGATATTTATTTGTTGAATGCAGAGGAAGTATCGGAAGATAGTGTAGGCGTACACAGATAGAGAAATAGCAGATGGAATGTTTCATTCCCTTGAAAATTATCCGGAATTTGAATGCAGACGGAGTCTTGAGAGTGACAACGGTCGATTTTGATTTGGAATATTTTATAGAATGAAATGAAAACAACAATAATAATGAAATTTGTTCACCTGGAATATATCTGGGAATGAAAAGTGATTTCTTTTCTCGGATCACACACACCAGAAACGATTATACGGGCCATGTGCGTACAGACTTTGGGATATAAGTGATAGCGGTATGCTTTGAAGGATGGTATATCCACAAAGTGCTCGAGTGTTCCCTGGTGCAGTTTTCAACTTGCATTGGATCACTTAAGAGGCAAAACGATAAATAAAAGTAACTTGGGAGTGGATTTGGGTGGAGGGGATTTTCGAATAATCGATCTGTCATATTCTAAATTCAAAATTATCAGAATATTTTTCAGTCTTTTATCTCTAATTACCAGTGGAGTTTCTACTTCTAAATGGTTGAGAACGCTGTCCCCAGATGGCAGACGCTGACGACAAATTCTGGGAAAAAAAACCCACGAATATCAAGAAAATTCTTGATTTTTTTCAACTGACAGGGAAAGTTGAATTAATCAGAAATTCGCTTCTTGCGAAGTAAATGAATATTCTCAATTAATAATTATTTAAAAAACTTATTCGTTGAGAAAAAATTTTCGTTCACTCTCCTCTTAATTCACCAGAGAATAATAAATCAATTGATTATCATGCGCGCACGAGAGCGGCAACGGCCAAAGAAATTTAGATTATAAAAGCGTATTTCAATTTATGTTCTGCAGATACGGCGATGGATTTTCAGTTTGCCGAGGGCCGAGAGTGCGTTAATTGCGGGGCCATTTCCACTCCACTTTGGAGAAGAGACGGAACTGGGCACTACTTGTGCAATGCCTGTGGCCTCTATCACAAGATGAACGGGATGAACAGGCCGCTGATCAAACCATCCAAACGCCTCGTAAGTAGAATTCGAGTAGAATTGATTAACAAAACTTTGCCCTTAAAATTTTTTCGAAATTGAGAAAAAAAAGAGAACAACAAAAGAAAGGGTGAATTAGCCATATTGTGATGATTTTGCTTCAGCAGTTTTCTAGAGAGAAATAAAAAATATTCTGGGGTAAAACGGGTATTTTTTTAAGAGGTATTGAAGATCCATTTTGCCCCAATCCCTGGGTAATTCACCAAAAAAAATAAAAATAGCTTTCCAAAATTTAAATTATCCTCTGATGACGAATTATCGCCATTCGGCGTACGTAATTGGCAATGGGACAGATCTCCGAATTCCAGACGGCGACGAGACGACTTGGACTGTGCTGTACCAATTGCGGGACCAGGACAACGACACTGTGGAGGCGTAACAATGAGGGAGAGCCGGTCTGCAATGCCTGTGGTCTTTATTTCAAATTGCACGGTGTAAATCGTCCATTGGCAATGCGAAAGGATGGCATACAGACGCGCAAAAGAAAGCCCAAGAAAACACCTGAACCAAATCCACCAAGATCAACTGTAAATGATCATGAGACGTCGACATCGACTACTTCATCTCCATCGAATGGTAAATATCAATTAAATCCACTAAGACTTCATTTTTTCTTGAATTTCGCGAATTTATAAAAGATGGCGAAATTATTGTAAAAACCTTCTTTGGCTAAATGATTAATTACTGTCTCTCCTTGTTGATTCAGACTTGAAAAGTAGTCAACAACAGCCTCAGCATCACCAGATTGAATCAACAAAATCCTCATCATCAGTATCAACAGACCGACCAGTCTACCTCGGTCACACATCACTTCTAGCAACTGGCGGAGTACCATCAGTGAAAACAGAGCCAAGAAGTTGCGACGGAATAGTTGGACAGCCATACTCATCGTACTACCAACATCCTCATCAACTTGACCCACCAACGAGTGAGCATCAGCAGCAGAATTATTACCAAACTCAAGAGACACCATATCATCATCAGCATCACGTGGCAACAGCCGCCAAACTTCTCGCATCATCTTAGAAAAATTGTTCTTCATTCGAGGAATTTGTAATGAGAGAGATTTGAGGTTTTTTTTTCTTAATTCTTTAGATAAATCTTCAGTGTTCTGTTGAAGGAGTACTTTATGTGTGATACCTAAGTTATTTATGCACACGCGATTATCGATATCAATGCGTATGAGCAAAAATCCTTTTTTTACATTTTTAAAAAAATATCTCCTCTGTAAATATTGAATGCATAATTCATTGTAGTAGTTCTAAATAATTGATAATTAGTGTATTAATCAGTAATCACTTGAAAAAATTCACCTGTAAATAATCCTCCAGACTTATCATTAGATTCTACTTTATTCTGAGGAATTTTATATATTAAGATATCTAATATAAATAATCGTAAATTGTGCCGTAGAAATTAAAAAAAAAAGTCTCTTCATCTTTTTTTTCCGTGTACTTAACGTAATAAAGAATAAATCGTTATAAACGAGCATATCTACACTTGTGAATATTATTAATCTTTACCCATGACCCCTTTTATTATGTGTGCTCAAGTGAGGATAAAGTTTTACCGGAAGAGGTGCTCGAAGGGTGAATGACAGAAATCTTGGACAAATATTTTCTCTATTTCTACCTTTAACATCGATGTTTCCATCCCCTACCTATGAACTATTATTTTATTCCAACAAATCCCCCTCGATCGGAATCAGAATCGACGGTGTCGACCTGAACGAATGGACACTTTTAGTTCACCTCTCCGAGTTGAAAGGTTGAGAATCTGACGTATTCGAATATTGGAGAGGAAAGATATATAGAGATCAATGGGTGAGTACAAGATTTGTTGCATTCAATTCTTCGGAATAATTCGCGAGAGTGTGAAATTCCCCACAGTTGATTAACTACTATCATCAGACTATTTGTCCTTGTGTGGAAGAGTAGATTGAATAGTGGCAGGTGAAAAAATATTCACCTTTCGAGGCAATTTGTTTGATCATGGAATGATGATTGAGATTATTTTGATGAGACACAGAGGTATGATTTGGAATAAAAAATTTAGAAACTCGATTGAAGACGCTCAAAAATGAAGGGAAATGATGTGGAATTCAAACAACATTCCATTTTACTCCATTCTTTCGTCCCCTTTTTAGCATATCTTTTTTCGTAAATAGGAAGGACTCTTCCAACTCCAGTTCCTTGCAAAGTCTGCGGTGATCGATCGTATGGAAAGCACTATGGAGTTTATTGCTGCGACGGTTGTTCCTGTTTTTTCAAGAGATCAGTTCGTCGAGGTGCTTTATACACTTGCATAGGTGCTT
Organism: Coelinius sp. EB29; assembly: GCA_035578325.1. Lineage (NCBI taxonomy): Eukaryota > Metazoa > Arthropoda > Insecta > Hymenoptera > Braconidae > Coelinius > Coelinius sp. EB29. Next base: position 1,647,748 of record JAOZGT010000001.1, on the reverse strand, counting down.
CTTCTTCTCTTAAAATAGATTTCAATCCTCTCAAACCAAAAGAACATAAAATATCTCATCATTTTAGCAGGTACAGGCTCATGTTCAGTGGAAAAAGCCCGAAGAAACTGGTGTCCCCACTGTCGTCTGAAGAAGTGTTTCGCAGTGCAGATGAATACCGCAGGTAAGATAATTCAATTGAATAATTCTTCAAATCAGAATGTTGCAACATTGAGAGATAACTATACGCGAGATTGACTGAGAGTGGGAGGGGGTTGACTCAAGGAAAGGCAAACATAGCCGCGTGGCTGACACACGTCCCACCGCCGGTGTAGGATGTGTCAACATTCGTAATTGACAGACCGGTGAACTAGGACTGTTAGAGTCGGGGATTGAGTCAATAAATCCCGACGTAATGTTACATAACAATGCTCTCTATATCGAATCAATTGTCGGAAAAAGAATATTTACATGAACGATAAAATTGAATAAGTAATGAAAAATAATCAATTCAGTAGTAGAGTGGTCAAACAGAATAACTTGATAATATTTTGAAATTCAAGAGAGGAATGGTAATATTTCTATAGAAATTCCGCTATCTCCCTCTAATGCAGAGGTATTCATAAAAAAAAAATCACAAATCAGCTAAAAGCTTCACTATTACTATTTCTTAACAATGTCAAGATCTTTACATCTTTTTGTCCATTGCCTTTGAAGAATATTAACGATCGAGAATCATGCATATAATTCTCCCTCCTCAAATATATTTAGCCGTTCAAGAAGAGCGAGGACCGCGCACCAGAAATCGTGCGTCATCATCACTAAGTTCAACGACACCCTGGAGTCCAATCGAGCCTTCAACTTCATTTGAACTGAGAATTGACAAAGCAAAGATATGTCAAGATGCCAGAATCACTCCAAGTATTCTTCATCCTGCATTGATTCGTGCCCCACTTCTTCCTCAACTCGTATCCCCAGGTAAAATCCATTTAATTCAACAATTGTTCAAGATAATCAATCTGTAAATTCTCAGGAGACGCCATCCACTACGAAATCTCTGCCCAAATATTTCTTTCCTCAATCAGAGGTGCTCGCAAACAAAGACAATTCTCAATGCTCAATTCGTCGGATCAAACCATAATGCTGCGACAGAATTGGGCCGCCATTTTCACTCTGCAAGCAGCACTGTGGCCAATCGATTTGGTTGAGCACCAATCGAGAAATCCAGCAGTAAACAAAACTATAATCACATGTTTATCATCAGCGCGGGCAAGTATACGTAAACTACAAATGGACGAAATGGAAATTTCTTGCTTGGAAACTTTTGTTATTTGTCGTCCAGGTGAACAAAGCAAACGTTTAATCTCATTAGAACCAATTAAACAAGTATTCCCAGTACATCTAGAGTAGAAACCTACTAATCCTTTGAATCAATTAGCGATAAGAGAATTCTTACTAGGAATGATTTGACTATAATTATCGCTGCAGAATTGGCTGAGAGTGTTGAGGGACTTGGTACAATGACCACAGCTAAAAACACAGCATTGCATGCTCTCATCAAACATCTCCAAGGACGAGAAAATTGCGCCCATCGTCTTGCGGAAATTCTCCTCATTCTACCGATATTATTCACTTGCTGCAGTAAGGAATTAGCGTGCGCTTTATTCGCCCCAATTATTGGTGACGTTGCACTCGATAGAGTCATTGCTTCTATACAGTAGTATAATATACATGTACTACTTCATTGAACCAATAAATTAATAATTAAACTATCAACGTTCAGTCATAATCTACTAACAACAATGTAACCAAACACATCGTTAAGTTATTGATGTATGAATTGTATCATGTGAGTCATGTTGATTTGAAACTGGTGCCAGGTTTCACGAGCATTGGCTCATTATCGCAATCAGCTTTTCGATCATTCATTCATAAAGTTTTACTCAGTCGAAGAGCGTAGGCAAGATTGATTGGATTTCTCCGTAGAAATATAGACGAAATGATTGAGAAGTTGATTAAACTTCTTCTGGGTCTTTTAATCATCAAATCTTTGGTTTGCTCGATGAATTCGATGACCAATAGTTTGGGATGGGGCAAGAATATCTACTCCAATGAAGAATGTAAGTAATTGAATAATAATTAAAAGCAATATTTTTGATTCGATAAAGTTTAGGCAGAGAAGAACGACAACCAGTAGTCGAGTATTACCACCTGAATGGAATGCAGTATCTATTTTTCTCTCAGCGTGTTACATGGGAAGAAGCCAGAATGCTCTGTCGAAGCTACAACTCACAATTGGCACTTCTCGATACAATGGAGAAGGCATTGGGTGTGGCGCGATTGATAGCAGAATCAAACATAGGTCAATAGCGATTCGTTCAGTTAATTACATAAGAAACTTTCTGGCTCAATGGCTTCATTTCTTTTCTTTTCTTGAACATCCAGTTATGGAAGATACTTGGCTGGGGGGAAGGAGAATCGACTTCGTGTGGTACTGGATTGATAAGGAAACAGGTCCATGGAGAAATGAGATTTCTGTGGAGCCTAATGTAGAGGATTATCCACCATGGAGTCGGGAGCCAATCAGACCAACTAAAGAGTGCTTGGCTATTGATCGGAGGTCACACGAACATCCGAACTTTAATGATGTGGATTGTAGACTTCCGAGGCCTTTCATTTGCGAGAAAAGTAGATTGATGTTTATTTTGTCAATTCTTTGAGATAATTTCTTCATATTTCACTTGGATTTCTAGAAGCAGGAGAAATTATCAGCAGTCCAGTTCCGTCGAAATGGGTTCAGATAAATCGTAATACTTATATTTTGTATCATGGACGGGTAACTTGGCGTGAAGCGGCGACATTTTGTAGGGCCAAGGGAGCACGTTTGGCGATACTCAAGAATTCTATGGTTATTAATATTCTTACTAACAGCATGACAAAGACTAGACCAGGTATGTTGATGTGAATGAACCTTTTTTAATGTTCAATATTTCCCAATATTAGCAACATCCATAGAAGTAATAGCCAGACTTTCTGATAACCTCTTGACTATCTCAATTCTAACAAAAAATTTTCTTCCAAGATTTTGAAACGGTATGGATCGGTGCTTATTACTCGTATGGACAATGGGTTTGGATGGCGACGGGATCAGTCCTGAATTCACTAACAGATGAGAGTGGCTATCCGCCATGGAGATTCGGTCGCCCAGAGAAGAACGACGGGTGTTTGTTACTCGACAGGCATATTGAAGATAATTCTACTTTCGTAGAGGCGACTTGTGATCGAAAAAGAGATTTTGTTTGTGAAGAATGTAAGATAACCATAAATTTTACTCAATTACCCCTAGATTATTCAAACATTTGATTTGATTTTTGGACAGATTCTGATACCGAAGAGGACGATTGGATGGACGAACCTGTTAAATTCTCCTATGAGAATAGTACATACATAATCTATCCAATCCACAAAACTTGGAGAGAGAGTAGAGATTTTTGCAGTGAAAGAGGAAGTGTCCTGGCGTATGTAGAACACATAAATGTAGTGAATTTGATTATCGAAGCGATGGGTGATCATCCCAGGGAGATTTCCCACGTGTGGCTGGGAGGAGAGTACAATAAAAGGCTAGACGAATGGCGTTGGATTGGAAATAACAAAGAAATCCGCAGAAAAAAAGACGAATTTGGTTTCCCTCCGTGGGCTCATATCGACGGAGAAATTGAGGCGGATTCCGATAGTACCTCTTGCCTGAATTTAGACAGAACTGATCATGTCAAGCCTCACTTCTATGGACTAGAGTGCAATAGCAAACAATCGTTTGTTTGCAAAATAAGTGAGTTGACTGAATTTCGAAAAGTGAATCGTACAAGAAATATTCCGAATAATTATTTAGCGAAGTACAAGCAGATAATTAATTTATCCTCTTTACAGCGTGCGATATACCACCCCCGATACAAAATGCCACCTGGAGTTGCAGTGACATTATCAATGGTCGGCAATGTCTCCTCCATTGCGATGATACTTTGATAATGATGGGAATTCAGAATGTTACCTGTACATTCAAAAACGGATGGATATCTGGGAATAATTTGATGGAGTTTCCACTCTGTTTGCAACCAAAAATGTTTACAACAAGAATGATTCGATCATTAAGTCAAGACATCCAGAAGAGCTCTGGATATTATCTTCTGCTGGATCATTCATCCTCTGAATTGAAGCCTATTCTGCTAGAATTTGTTGAACGCATCGTTACATCATTTCCGTATATTGAATTATCATTCTCTCTGTGTTATTTACGATTTTGTTGGATTGAATGAATGGAATTTAATGAAATTGCTTTTTTTTTTTTGCAGAGCATCGCACAATTTGAAATTCGGCATGACAGCATACTCAACCAATTCCCCAACTCATTTGCCATTCAACCAAACTGATAAATGCGCAGTAATTTCAGCAGTTAGATCATTACGAAAAAATGTATTTGAAACGACAACCGCAGTAGTAAACATCAGTGTAATTCAGAAAGACATTTCGATTTACAACGGTCGCAGAATATCGATAAGTTAGTCATTCTATATTCCTTAATAGTGTGGAAGATTTCAGGGTCAATTATTGATTCATTTTCCAGTTGCGATAATTGATTCAAAGCGTGGAGCTGCTTACGCAGATGCTCTCATGCAATTCAAAGCAGTGGGACATCACATTATTATTGTGGGATTCAGGGAGGACGCCGAGGCACTCCTACCTTTAGCTACGATCGGCTTCGATAGGAGAATTAATTTGTTTTTGTTCGAAGATGTTGAGCTTGCAGCTGTTATTAATGAGATTAAAAGTAAACAAGATATTCCTGAATATTCAACTATTTAGAATGAGGAGGAAAGAAATAATCTTGATGCATATTTTTATAGAGCATGAGAGGAAGCGGTCTAAATGTACAGGCAATGAGAAAATTAACTATAGTCCCAGATTTAACTATCCAGAAGACAATCAAACAAATGCCGTTCAACAAGACCCAAAAAAAAGTGAACCAGAAGAGAAAGCAAATCTCTCATCGACTCCCCCAGTTCTCGAAACGAAAGCCCAAGAAGAAGGGGAAGATACTTCATGGAAATTAGTAACTCGTCCCTCTCTTCCCAGCGAAGCCACTACAGAGTCAGAATACGAGGACTTGCAACTACGTGAAATTGTACGAACCACTGTTCAAACTGATTTACAACTCTCTCAGGATCAGAACGTAAAACGTGAAACTGATCTTGATGAAGAAGAAGACTCCTAACTAATCGTTAATTAATTTTTTTCTTTGGCACTTTATTAACGTAACAAAGTACGAGCTATGTACAATTATCTTAAAAGTAGTATGGCGTATCAAATTGCAAATATTAGACATAAAAAAAATGTCTTTAATCGAATGACACGTCGAGGTTTGTATTGTGAGATATGAGAATTAATAAATCATTCAAAGTACCTTGTTTCAAAACTAAATTCTAGATTTGACAAGTATCTCAAAATTCAGAGATGAAATACTACGAATCAATGAAAATTTCAATGTCACTACATTATTTTTCTAGTAAAATTGCAATCTTTGTACTCTCCGAATTAGAAGACCTGTAAATTTTCTTATTATAATCAACTCATTTCTTAAACTTCCTACATAATAAATACATGAATCAATGCCTGACGGATACATAGCACCCATGAAAAATAGAAGACTTGAGAGTGTTATTGCACCACAAATTACAAAATAAACGTAAATGTTTCTTACGATAGAAATGAACACTAAAGAATGTAAATTTTCAGTATTTCAGAGGGAAAAGAAATTATTCAAAAAATTAACAACCTGTTCTACTTGAAAAATTACATACTGAGAATAATAATAACATCTTACAATACTCTGTCATATCCTAAGACTGGCAGAAAGGCACCGAAAACGATTTGTGAACGATCAAATGGAGAGAAAAAAAAATATTCGTTGCATTATTTCTTCTTGTACTTGCGATATCGCTCCTCCTCATATTGTCGGCGCAACTGGCCGATTAAATTACTAGGCACATCCCACAGTTTATCCATATTAATGAGCAATGCCTCTGTCACTTGACAACAAACAGCGGCCATATTTACCTGAGCACTTAGATCAGTACGATCATGTGGATAAATGTATCTTGGGGGGAATAACGAGGGTGCAACAATCATAGCTACATTGTGAATTGACATTTTGTTTGAGCTCTGATTCTCCACGACTAATTTGAAGAATGATAATAATTCTTTGAGGGTAGAACGATGTTCCACTGGTAAAAGTAGCACCAGAAGATTTAGGGCGTAAGATAATTCGTTTGGATTTTTAACTCCTGAAAAAAAATTTAATCAGGCATCAGAATAAGTTGTCAAAAATCATTTGACGTTTTGGCTTCGATAATTGATCTTATAGCATCAAACCTACCGTGACTTTGATAAAAAGCATCAATAAGTTCAACCGTAAGTAAAGGCTGTGGCAAATCCCTCAACAACTTCTTCAGTACAGCTGACAAGTCATGACAGGGAGTGCGTTGAAACAATTTATCCATCTCCTTAGGTTTACTATAAAAATCCGTCTCCAATTCACTACACAATGCCTCCACCTTTTGTTTATGTCCACCTACTCGTAGGATACCCTCCTCCTTCACTCCACGCCTCGTCAATTGATTCAATAATTTTTGAAAAATAAGTGGAATATTGTTTTCCTCATTCGTCAACTGACTGTCACGGAGTAGCAGTGTGGACAAGGAAACACCGAATAAATTTCCAGCTAAAAATAATACGCAAATTGTCAGAACTTGCGAATTCCTTACCAAAACATAAAACAACGCATTCTTGTAAATTAATTCAATGTTTACCTTTCCTTCTGCGTTTATTTGGCTTACGTTTAGTGAGTGGAACATTGTATTTATCAAATACAGCGGTTAACTCAAGCCACAGGAGTGGCTGTAACCTCATAATATCCCTCTGCGACATCATCTCCACTCTCTGTCGATCATCATCATTCTTCTCATCCCCCACTTCCCCCCAATCGCCACTGGCAGTTTCATTGGCTCTACACATTTGCTCAAAACTCAAATGACCATGCGACGATGTACGACTCAATGGCCTTGTTATCAAGGTGTCACAAGGCCTGGTCAAGCCATATATACTGCTGTGACTTCTCGTCACACTAGCATGACTGCCAGCATTCCTTCTGAGAGTAGAGTCTTTGCTGCCAGATATTTTACTAGGTTTAACATCCAAATTAGTGGTACTGGCAACTTCACTGGGGTCACTGCCACTTCTTCTTTGAGGTCTTGCGATGTGAATTGTCCCAAGCCTGTGGAAACCAGTCAGTTGTATTCCCTCAGAGTCACAGGCAATGTCTCCTCTGTGTGACCAGTGGTGTCCAGCTCTTCGGAATATCTCTTGCATTGGAAGTGGTGTAGGTGTAACAACAGGCACTGAATTTTGCACCGTAGTAGGAGCACTGGGTAATCTGCGGACTGTCTCCTTTTCATTCGTATTTTTAGAATGAGAGTGAAATATTGAAACGAAACTGGGAACAGTAACGTGAGGATGATGCCTCTCAGTGACACTGACACTCGGTGGTGATGCACTTTCTGCTCCCTCACCTGATACAGAGTCTAGTGAGTCTGGTGTAGCACTGCGTGATCTTGTCCCAGTGCTTGACACCTGCAAGACATGGTCCTTGATTATGACGTATCAATGGATCTAATTCAAATAAATATCAATCTTACTTCAACGTCTTTGAAGACATCTCTGATGTCAGGCTTCCTCGCTCTAGTGCGTTGATTGAAACGCTGTTTAACCGTGTGATTGAGCGATCTTACCCTACGTTTAACCGCCTCAGCTTGCGCACGTGACAATGGTCGTAGAGCAGCACCAAGTTGGTCAGGCTGAACCTCTCTACCTGCTTTCCAGGGCTCTGTTAACTCACCCAAACCAGCGGCTCTCAGCCATTCTGCTTCCTCTTCCCCCTCTGTAAATACTCATATTGACAAATTTTCTATGAATCATTAGACTAATGAAGGTCGTACCGTCATAACTACGTGGACTGCACTCTTCATCAAGATAATCGTCCAACATCTTGGTTTCTTCCATCATCTTTTGGTAGGCCTCCCAATACTCGTGGAGATGTGCCTCTCCACCACTATAGGTCATACCATGAGCACGATCCATCTTCGAGTCTTGAATTGTCGAATTTTGTGAAACTTTAAAAATTTTCGATTTCAATTTGACTAAGAGTCCTTCAACCGCAAACGCAATTTCGAGGTTGAAAACTCGTTAACTTCATAATCCTACAAAAATTGTAAGAATCTACTGATAATTCAAGTATGATAAGCCGACCAATTATCGATAATGATACCATATCGGAAAGCGAGCTGGCGCTCATCGAAATTTCAAGCCAGAAATAGGAATTAATTAATTGGGAAAGCGGAGGATCACGTAATCTCCCCTTTCTGTTTATTCAATGAAGAAAATGTTAATGAGATAGTATAAATTAAAAAAAATAGTTTTCCATGAAGAAACGAGGATAGCTACTATACCACAGCGTTAGAAATGTTCATTGTAATTGGAGCGAATGAGTTTAATAATTGTTGTGTATTTGTTTTCAATTGAGCGAGGGAGGGGCGGGGGGGGGGGAGGGGCAAAAGAAAAATACATACGTCACGTAAGTTGTTGCGAAACCTAACCTCGCTGTTTGACAGATATACAACAAACTGAGAAGCCTCCCAACACCTCTTTGGACGTCCCATCATGAATGAAGGCCAAATGTTTATGAGTGAGATTGGTATACGCCGCTGCTAAGCAACTGAATGACGTGTACACAAAACGAAATTAAATTTTTTTTTTTCCATAGCAAGTTGAAAACAAACACAACAATGCTGATAGAGTGCCGAGACGCAGTATTTATTGAGAGATTGAGGTGTGAATGAGGGTTTATTTTGTCGATAAGACATTGAAGTGTGATTAGGAAATATTAATGGAGTCTATGATCAAGCCATTAAGAATGCATTATGAATTCTGAACAGCGCCCACAACGATGAGATATTGCAATACATCTAGCATCTAAGCTATTCATTCCGTATACGGATAAATGTTATGTGCAAGATGATAATGAATAGTTCAATTTACAATTGATAAATAGATGATTTTTTAAGTGATATAAATTATTTATCTCGTTAAACTCACAGTCATTAAGGCGCGACAGTCGTTCCTCGAGGTCGCCTGACCACCACCTGTTGAATGCCGTGTTTTCAGGCGCAAAATATACAGGAGAGTGCAGGTATTTTACGAGTGGAGGGAATGGAGGAGATTGTGTGTATATGCAACATGGAGAGGCCTCCAAATTATGTAGTTGTGTGGGTGCAGGTGAGGCGGTTGCTGACTGCCCCGCTAGATGGGTATAGTTGGTTAATTCTGATGTTTAAGAGTTTATAAAGATGAATACACTGTACCATGGGAGGAAAGTATGAAGCATATTTGTTTCAACACCCAGATAGAGCAGAGCAAGTGGGCACTGACGTGGCACGGTTTTTCCAAGTGCTTACGAGTCCACGTTAGGCAAGCTTGCACGCTTTAAGACATCGCAATACTGTCGACATACATTTCAATGTCGATTTTCCTATACTACCACTAGCATTGTTCGCATTGTTGTTAAATTAGAGAATTTTCAAAAAAAAAAAAATGGATAATGCGGCTGAAAAGAGGTCTACCCCTGTTATGTTTAGGGTGTAAATCATTGCCTCTTTGATTCTTTATCGTGCAATATTCTCATAATTTTCTCCTGACTACTCAGAACTCGCGAGAAGCATCTAAAAATAGTCGAAATGGAGAATTCGTCACAAAAATGATAATTTGGCTGGAAAGACCTGCCCCTGTTATGATTAAGATGTATAGAAAAAGTTATCTGAAGATTCTTCTATATCCCTCAGGTTTGAAGATATTTCAACGCTGAAGTCAAATAATGTCATCTCATATTATCTTCGGAAAATCTCGTCATCAAACTTAATCAAGAACAAGTCAACAAGCAATACTACATCCAACACAGAGAAAACTCTACTCGTTCGTTACCGTCGACGTCGATATTGTCTCGACGGCTCACAAGCCGGCTCGACGCCAAAATCAGCTCAGTTGCTTTCCGGTCGGTGTTTTATAAATACTGCAGACAGACGATGAGTGCACCGAACAGAGAGAGCATCGTTCAAAGCCCCTATCGTTATGAAGAGAGTAATTATCTGAATGAATGTCGTAAATAAAGTTAAGTGGAATAAACTGTAGTGAAGATTGAATTTATTTTCACAACTTTATCTTCAACTATTTTTCAACTTCATAAATCAAGTTCATAACAAGTGCTGAGTGAATGTGATTGTGTCAGGAATTTTAGAATCGTTCGATATTGATCAATTACTCAAGAAAATCTGTTGAATAATTGTTAAAAATAATCTATGTCAAACGCTGCATAATGTGAATGTTAAACGGTTTAACGTAAACCATAAATCAAAATTATTATTATTGGCTTCTATTCAGGTACGTTATACTGGTTTATGTATAATTACGAAACTACAATTGCTGTACTCAAAATTTCGTTCTTCTGAGTTTTCATCCTCACTCTTTCATACAAGAAATGCGATTGATTCAAGTAAAAGAGACTGAATATAAATGTGGGAAACGGTATGAGACAGTTCTAGTCATGCTGATGGTGCAATTCCCTTGGCAATAATCAGGGATAGAACGTCTATATGTTTTGGTGAATGCTGTGTGTTTCAATTGCGAAAGTCGTCGATTGAAAAGCACTGCATGAATTAAATACTTTGTTTCTTCTTTGTATGACTTGTTTTATGGTCTCATGGTCAGATTTAATAATAAATGGGTTAATCAGATTGAAGATAAAATTGTAACAAATTAATCTGTTAGCGAAATGGTGAGATGAGATGAGTCCGAAAATTTCATACAGATTATCTCAAAAAGTAATCAGTTTCGAGAAAAATGTCAAAAGACTGTTTTTATAGCCCATAAAATTATCTATAAAAAGTTCTATTCTCTGAAAAGCGCAATCTCTTTAAACCTTTCACATCAGCACCCAAATTTTATAATTTTCAGAAGTTTAAAGAGGAATAAACCCGAGGACAAAGCCACCAAGAGGGCGAAGACACTGTAATAATTACTCACCTACAAGCCACAACGATGACTCGATCATCAGAGCGTTAATTCTCTTGATCCTGGAGTGCGGTGCCCTTTGGCAACAGTCCAACAATCTCACTCAAACTACAACAACTATGATCACAGGATGACGATGCTTGTTGACAAAAAAATGTAAGACAGCCTAAAATTCCCGGAAACGAACGGAGGAAAGGAACAATAATGAGTAATCTATCCAAGAAATCCATAAGCGGATCCATCCACAGAATTCGAGAATTTGAATTGGAAAAGGTATATATCCACACTTATAATTTTCTCTTATTCTAAACAATAATCTGTTGGTCGTAAACCAAAAATTGTCTTCCGGCTAACGACGTAATCTTGGCTCAACTTCTCAAAAATACCCAGAGGTGAACATTATAGACAATTCGAGGTCACAGTAAAGAAACTCCCGAGAATATTACAATCCAAATAATACAATTCCAATAAACCCTTAGAATATCTTTCCAGATTAGATTCAAGAATGAAAATCTGGGATATTCAGAAATAGTATCATTTGCTAAGCATTAACGCATGTGAGTAATGGTGCTAGGTAACTATTTCTGGCATTAAATCCAATCTGTACGGTAAAATATACTCTAAGCTAATTATAATCGTGTGAGCATTGTGATAAAATTCCACAATTTTTTATTATTTATTTTCCTTAATTTTTTCTGGGTTTTTTTTTAAAGCATTCAGGGATATCCCCACATCAGAGATCTGTTTGTGCTACTAAAAGTCAACAAGATAATTGATTTAGTAGACAGAACAGAGATGAATATGAATGACAAAATATAACAGGTTGAGTTTGAACCACTTGTCTGCTAATAAAAGAGATCTAGATCAACGTAAAAACGTGCGGCAAAAGTTTGACGTATCGCGGGGGCTTTCTTCGTCAGTCCAGTCGTTGCACATGCTTGAACAGTAACAAAATTAAAAATAGCTTTCGTGGAGTAGTGAAACACTGGTTCTTGAGTCACACATCAAAGTGAGATGCTGAGGAGGGGGATAAGTGAAAAATATCAAAGATTATGGGACACTGTGGAATCAGATGTGCCACTGGCATCATCATGACCACTGAACTCTGTATGAATTTGTCGTGTCTTCAGGTGAATCTTGCTGAGGAGTTCGATATACTGCAGATAGTGGGAGAAGGATGGTTTGGAAAAATACTGCTTACCGAGCATAAGAGCACACAGACAGAAATGGTGCTCAAGGCATTGCCGAAAGCTTATACAGCTATCACTGACTTTTATCGAGAATTTCATTATGGTTTACATCTGTCAGCTCATCGCAACATCATCACTACTTATGATGTGGCATTTGAAACTGCTGGATTCTATGTTTTTAGTCAGGAATATGCACCACTAGGTAAGTTGATATGAATATATTTCTCTCAATTTTATTGACTCTAAACGAGTGTTTGGATTGATTGCTCTCGATTTTGTTTTTTATTCAGGTGATCTTACTGCTAATGTTTCGGAGACCGGTCTTGGTGAGCTGCATGCAAAACGAGTTGCAAGGCAGTTGGCAGCTGCGATACATCATATTCACAGTCGTGAACTCGTTCATCGTGATATTAAACTCGATAATGTACTAGTGTTCAAGAGTGACTTTTCAAGAATCAAATTATGCGACTTTGGGGAGACTAGAAAGGTCAATACTATAGTTCGAAGGCACAATGAGTGGTTACCCTACTCACCACCTGAAGTGTTGAGAGTTGAGCCCGAAGAGAATTACAAGTGAGTCATGATTTTTGTATCGGAGTGATAGAACCTATAGAATTAACCCATTTCATTGTTTGATTAAGGAATTGTCATGAAAATGAGTAATAATTATTTTTCTCTCAATGATTACCAGAGCCTTAACAGCCCACGATGTGTGGCAATTTGGAATTGTACTGTTTGTTTGTCTGACCGGATGTCTGCCGTGGCAGAAAGCTGCCCTGGACGATAGGAGATACACCAGGTACCTGAATTGGCACTCGGCCACACTGAAAATTGCGAAGAAACCAAAGTTATTTCAGCTCATCAGTTCGAGGGCACAAACGATGTTTTCCAGACTTCTAGAGCCAAAATTGGAAAAACGACCTGTGAGTGTGCTGGAGGTTAATAAATACGTCGACGATCGATGGCTTGGAAAATTGGGTGCTGAGAAGGCGCTCAACGGTGTGTATATTCAAAAACATAGAGTCAATGCGAGGGGCCATTCATTTGGTAATCCAGTGACAGAGATTGCTGATTTCAGGGAGATTTCGATAATTTCATGCAATCAATGATATCATGGAATTTTTTTTTGTGATTTCACGATCACTTTTCGATTTCAACTGATTTCAATTTTTGTTTTCACCTATTTAATGGAGGAGGAGGGAATGGAGTAGGGGAAAGCCTTTTATCACTCTCCTTTTGACATAGGAGTACGTGAAATATTACGCTGAATTTTTTTTTAAATTATTCTCCAGGACCCTCTGATGAAATTTCAGTCGAGCAGGGAGTGGTTAAACCACTTTGACACATTGAAAAAAAATTTTAAAGTCGGGAGCTCCGATTTCTCGAGTCGCTTAATTTGACATATTTTGCCTTTCATCACTCTCCCCCACTTTTGTCATAGCCTGGACACTTTCTTTTCGTTGCCCATTTAGGGAGTACTTCTCCAGGACCCCCCGAAGAATATCCAATCAAAAAATTGCCAACATGTACCTTTTTGCATATCGAAAAAAAAATTTAAATTCGGGAGCTCCAATTTCTCGAGTCGCGTAATTTGCCTTTTATCACTCTCCCTCACTTTTGACATAGGAGTACGTGAAATATTTCGCTGAATTTTTTTTTAAATTATTCTCCAGGCCCTGAAACCGGCCCACCCAAAATTTTGTCTTTTTGATTCTTTCGCGTTTGATATCTCAATAATAGCTGCCCGGCTACTCAGAACTCGCGAGAAAAATTGAAAAATCGTTAAATTAGAGAAAGTGTCAAAATTGGCCCTTTTAGCTGAAGAATGGCTGCCCCCTGAAACCGGCCCACCCAAAATTTTGTCTTTTTGATTCTTTCGCGTTTGATATCTCAATAATAGCTGCCCGGCTACTCAGAACTCGCGAGAAAAATTGAAAAATCGTTAAATTAGAGAAAATGTCAAAATTGGCCATTTTGACAGGGAGAAGGCTCACCCCTGGTACCGGCCAATCCAAAATTCTGTCTTTTCGATTCTTTCTTTGACCGCCCAGGAAATTGTTTTTTAATAATTTTTTTCTTTTCATTTTACTCAGAGGACTTCCCTGAATATTTCGCAATTGAAAATTTGCAACAGCGCTAATGTTAAAGAATTTTTAATAATTTTTTTCGTCAAGCGTAGTTCAAATGCACGTAGCCACCAGAGCCTACAGTCCCTGCCAAAAATAACTCAGCGGCTGAACGGCTGACGGCTAGTTTCAGCCTCATACAAAATTTAGGATGGGCTGGAACCTTCTTCCAGCCAAAATGTTTAATTTTGACATTTTCTCAAATTCAGTCTTTCTCTTTCTAAATCAATTTTCAGGTGGTGCAGATGAGAGAGACGAGCTCTGTCCTTCTATGTACAGTTTCCACAGCTCCCTAGAAGAGAAAAATCAACTTCTCTACACCCTAACACGTTACGGAATTGAAACAACAGTAGACAGAGCCAAGAAGAAAGACAGGATTCGTGAATGGATTCAAGCGAGCGCCATAGCGGAGGAGAACGAGGACGACGACTCCATCCTCGAGGAACTGGAGAAGCTCCACGAGAACTCTGAAGAGGACGAATCAAACATGAAAGGCAGGCACTTTCCGGAGAGACGACCAAGCATGAAGTGTTCGACGCCAGATAGACCAATAACAAGTGCTCAAGTAAAACAAAAGGAAAAAAATGGAATCGAAGAAAAACACCACAGAAAATCAAAGTCCACACACAGGCCCTCCCTCAAGAATATAGAGAGACGAAACCCCTTTGCTCCTCAAGTTGCGAGGGAGATGCAGGCAATAGCAAGATTCTCAAGTTTTCCAAACGGTGACCCCAATTTTGGCATCAACACTAGTCACTCATTGCCATCATTGCCCACAGAACTAAAGGGTGAAGATTTACAGCCCCTGAGACATCCAGGACCTCTCGGATCCATTGTTCCAGTCCAAAAGTCATCATCAGTGACTCAAATCATATCAAATGACGATCATAAACTCGATCGGACCCCTTCAGTATCAAACAGAGGCACAAGTGCCCCAAACTCCTCCGACAATATTCCCACTCCAGTCAACAATTCAACCCCAGAGTCCTCGAGGACTGACATAAACAGGAGTAAATCACCTCTGCATGCTCACGAAACTGTCAATAATTATCATCAGAATGTTCCTCAGAGTCCTCTGCCACCAACGAGGAGGAACAAAGGACAATCCCCTGTACATACAGCTTCGCAAAGCCCCAGAATGTCACCCCACGTTGAAAGAAACATCGGGGGTAATATAAATACCCCGAACAATCAGAATCTACCCATGTCTCTATTCGCTGGCCAATTAGTCATGCAGAGCTTCAAGACTATTCAGGGGGTGACTCAGTACGCATCAAAACCAGTGGCTTCTAGTTATAATAAAAGGGAGGATGGAAGGCAAGATAAGCAGGGCGGAGCACTTTATGGGAAAGACGCTTATGAACACTATGGGGTTGCTCAGGGGGCCATCATCAGGCCTCAGTTCAATAGGAATGGAGGATCTCCAGGGAGTGGAAGATCTGTTAGCAATTAATTTATGATTTTTGATTATTATGTGATGTGGATTATTCGAAATGGGACCAGGCAGTGACGACTCAATGATAATTCTTGATTTTTTAATTGAAAAGTGAACTTTTATGAAAATTGATAAATATTAAGATATTATGATGTTTAGAGAGCAATTTCTATTGTTGAAATTAAATTTAAAGTTGTACCCTAGTCGATTTTCACGGAGTGAGTTATAAAATTGATTTTGAAGAAATTGGTAAGAAATTTTGAGAACGATGTTGATTTATTTGAGTGTTTGTATTATTATTATTAATATTATTATGCATGCAACACTCACCGGTGGAGAATCACAGGATTGTTGATGGGCTGCTGTTATTCTCTCTCTGTTGAAGTATGATTTTATCCAATTGGAGTATCGCACAACACTTTTTTCACACTCAAAGACTAGAATTTACACACAATTCTGTATTGAGGTGAGGAAATGTAATGAATTGATTCTGTCATCGTTTTATTATCAACGATATCAAATGGGTGGGCTCATTTATATTTTATCCTTTCATAACAGAAAATTTGAACACTTTATATCGATAAAAGATCAAAGAACTCAATTAACTTTATCACTTCACGACACATTTACAGATAAAAAAACACTGATTTTACTTCAAACCTGGAAAAATTCATAAACTGTAATAACCTCAAAATTTCTTATATAAAGAAAAATGAATTATTTCACTCAGTACATAAATAAAAAATAATCGACTGATTAAAAACTCTTCTGGGCCTTCAAACTATTACAATAATCAAGATTTTTACAGCTACGAAACTGCAAAATGTCGATAACCTGAGTCTCTCGTTGGACACGAACGCCAAAATTCTGGATATCATCGATTATTTTCATGTCCTGATGAATTTCATATGAGAAATAAGTACTTGGGATTCAGGACAAGATAGTAAAATCATTTTTTACAATTTATTCATTGAAATATCGTCTGTTTTATTGGGTTTATTCCATCAACACAACCGCTTGCATGTTCGCGCGGGAACAAACGAGCAATGACTACTGTCGCCATCTTGTGTGACCTTACTGAACTGCTTCGATTCCCGTCAACTTACCGACAGGACTGAAATTAACCTACAAATATTCCTTCCGTTCATTCGCCTGTCACATCTCACCTTCGATTCCCAACAATGAATAAATAATTTAGGCATCGTAAATTGAATAAACCAACAATGATTGAGAGTCTTAAACCAATCATCGGACCCTCAATAAATTCCAAATTAAAGGGCTGAATCGAGAGACAAAGTGAAATCACCTTTTTATTGGATCGATTGAAATATTCACTGTGCAGTGTTTATTGTTGTGATAGTAATCAATTTTTTATGATTGTTATCATTCGTTTTTACTTGATTTGAAGATGACGAACAATAAGTGAATATTGAGAGATAGATGAATAAATTAGGGAGAATGGGTGGGGGTTTGTTGGAGTCTGGCCATGCCTATCAACCACTGGGAACCGGCAGGGAGATATGTCACTGGATTGCCCACATAAAATTATCGAGAATCATAATCATGATTGCTCTGATTCTGTTCATTGTTCCACTCTTCACTCATTATTATTTATCAAAGGTAATAATTTCTTATTAAAAATTGATTATTCTGGAGCAAAGTGGTAAAACTCAAAACTGCTATTCATTATGATGTAAATATCTCGTAGAATAATGGGTTTAGAGAAGAATATGAAGAGAACTTTTTTGTAGTCTATAGAATTACCTACAAAAATGATCTCTTGATATTTTTCACCAAATCTATTAGTTTGCAAGATATTAACAATCTCTTGTTTTCTACAGCTGCACCACTGTATAATCTCCCACAAAAATATTTTCATTTCTCTTCCAGGTAGAAGCAGAATCTCCAATGATGGACATTCACCGCACACGTTCCCAGCTAGAAGCCTTCGAGGACTTTACATCAATGAAAGCCTCTGACCTAAAATCAAGAATCGAAGAAATGCTCCGTATAAAAGTCTCCGTAAGCAACGAACTCCGAGACTTGGAAGCAAAACGTCAGAGACTCCAAATGGAGGTGAGTAGTTTCACCCAGAGGATAGACGACTTGAAACAAGAGTTTCTGCACCAGCAAACCGATCTAGATCGTTTAAAAATGAGTGTAGTACAAGCCCAAGCAGCTCAGCGTGAAGCAGTAGAGAGAAACACTCCAGAACTAGCTCCACCAAAACGAATCCTGATGACCTCACCCCCAGTGATACTCCCCAGTACTGATCCCCACTCCTGCAAGATGTACAACTGCTTCGATCACAGCAGATGTGCCCTAACAAGTGGATTTCCTGTCTACCTCTACGACCCAGATATGTTCTCAATAATAAACCCAGGCTGGGACGTGGATGGATTTCTCCGTACTACAATCAAGCAAACATTGGGATACAATCCCCATTTAACGTCAAATCCAGCTGAAGCCTGTATCTACATAATCCTAATTGGTGAAGTTCTTCCAGTCCCCTCCACCCGAGCCCTCGGCTTCAAAAAACCCCTAGACGTCACTAAACTCCACTCACTCCCCTACTGGGGTGGAGACGGACGAAATCACGTACTATTGAATCTAGCACGAAGGGATTTAACACTAGCCTCTGGAAATACCTTCACCAATGTTGACACAGGCCGAGCAATTCTCGTACAATCAACATACCGACGATATCAATTTCGGGATGAATTTGATCTAGTTGTGCCTCCAATATTGGGACCTCCTGGGGGTGATATTTGGCAGGAGTGTGCTCAGATGGTACCTGCAAGGAGAAAATATTTGTTGTCCTTCCAGGGGGAAATGAAAAGTTCCAGATCAACTCCAACTCCCAGACAGATTGATGATGCTGAGATTGATCTGGAGAGACTTGCCGAGGATGAGAATAATCTTGATAGTTTCATTATCCAACATTTGAAGGAGATGACGAGTGGAATAACTATGGATAAGTTTTATTTGCAGTTTGAGTGTATTCCAGCGTCTGAAGAACAACGCAATGAGGCACTTGACTGGTCTTTATGTGGTACTGACTCTTCGAGAAAAGAAATTCTCAAGGATTCTACTTTTTCACTGATTCTGACTCCAACGAATGCCAGTTATGTATCAACATCTTCCATTCAAGCGAGATTGTACGAGGCTCTGAGGTCTGGAGCTATTCCTGTTGTTCTCGGGGGTGATCAAATTGTCTTGAGCTACAGTGAAGTAATCTCCTGGAGACGAGCTGCAATTCTTCTGCCAAAGGCCAGAGTAACCGAGATGCACTTTCTACTTCGTGCTATTCCTGATAATGATCTTCTGGCTATGAGAAGACAGGGGAGGCTGATTTGGGAAAGGTACATGGGCACTGCACAGGGTGCCATGGACACTATTATTGCTTCCATTAGGGATAGACTGGGTATTCCTCCACTGCCTGCCACTCAGTCATCCAGTCCCAGTGTCTTCAATGAGAGCTTTGTTCCTTTGAAATCAGAGACAATTATCTCTGAGTCTGAAGCTGAAGAGAGTCTTGGTCCACTGGAGCCGCAATATCCTTCACCAGCATTCAAGAGAAACTACACAACAATGTTCATTCATGGACATGAGATATGGAATGATTGGATGAATCCTTTCAATCTTTATCCACAACTGCCTTTTGATACAGTTTTACCCAGTGATGCCAAATTTATTGGATCTGAAGTTGGTTTCAGGCCCATTGGGAAAGGGGCTGGAGGGGCTGGAAAGGAGTTTAGTGAAGCTCTTGGGGGAAATCATCCTAGGGAGCAGTTTACGATTGTTATGCTAACTTATGAAAGAGAACAGGTGTTAATTAATTCATTGGCAAGACTTTATGGTCTACCGTATTTGAACAAAGTTCTGGTAGTTTGGAACAGTCCAAAGCCACCAATGGAGGACCTCAGGTGGCCTGAAATAGGTGTTCCCATTGTTGTGATCAAGGCACCAAGAAATAGTTTGAATAACAGATTTTTACCATTTGATTCAATTGAAACGGAGGCTGTACTTTCTGTCGATGATGATGCACATTTGAGGCATGATGAGATTATGTTTGGCTTCAGGGTTTGGAGAGAGCACAGGGATCAGGTTGTTGGATTCCCTGGGAGATTCCATGCTTGGGATCAAAATCATCATAATGCTTGGAATTATAATTCCAATTATTCTTGTGAGCTCTCAATGGTTCTCACTGGTGCTGCTTTTATTCACAAACATTATACATATCTTTATACATATTGGCTGCCACAAGCTATCAGGGATAAGGTAGATGAGTACATGAATTGTGAGGATATCGCTATGAACTTTCTGATTTCACATCTGACGAGGAAACCACCTGTCAAGGTAAATAGACAAATTCAAAAATTTTATGCAGACATCTTTTTTGTTTTAAATTGAATTCTCTATGGAGAAGCTATTTTGCTAAATTCTTCTGAACCTCTTCATGTCACCGATATTTGCAAAATGATATAGAATTAATTGTTGAAAATTCTTATTTCCCTTTCTCATTATCAATTGTTTCTTTTTTTTGTTATGCACAGGTGACCTCCAGGTGGACATTCAGATGTCCTGGGTGTCCAGTTTCACTCTCCGAAGATGATACACACTTCCAGGAGCGTCATAAATGCATCAATTTCTTCTCTCAAGTAAGAAAATATCAAAAAAGTGTCTTTATGACGAAGTTAATATATCTTTATTAATCTCTCCTGTGATTTGACAGGTATTTGGATACATGCCACTGCTAAACACTCAATATCGTGCCGACTCGATACTCTTCAAGACTCGAATACCCCACGACAAGCAAAAGTGCTTCAAATTCATATAGAAAGTGTTGATAAAAAAAAAAAACTAAGAATGAAAAATTCCTCCTGAACGAGAGTGACGTATTTCAAGGCGATACTCACTGAATAATAGACGCACAAGTTCATTAGACCCCCTTCACATTCAAGTAAATCATGAATTTCGTGCTCCAAGTACCTGTTCATCCCACAATGTGCTTCGACTGCTATTAACGTAAGTTTTAATAATTCAAACAAAATTTCTGTGCCATACAACAACAGAAGTGATAAATTAAGTGAAAAGAAAAAAAAAATTGTGAACAAAAAAAGAACAATTTAAAAGTGTCGACAGTGCTTTCCAATTAACGTATCTACTGATGATGTTTTCTACCTGTTAGAAAATTCAATAACATCTATTCATTGTAAATAGTGTGCAGATGAATGTTTACAAACATTTGTACATAAATATTCTTTTTGATAAAGAAAAACCAAAGTAAACAAACAAATATTTCATCCTCAATATTTACCATACATTTTTCGAATTGACTAAACCAATGTCAAAAAACAATTTGCAAACAATTAACTTTCATAAATTTATTCAAAAAAGGATAACGAATGTTACAATGATTTCAGGCTCGATGAAGTATTTTCATAAATCCTCCTAAAAAAATCGTCTGGTTCTGCATTGCGGTGGGACTGCGATTGCTATAGGACACGCGGTCAGCGCCCCGATGCCTACCATCTCTCTCTCTTCCCCCTCCACTTCCCTCTCACGTCCATTTTGCATGGATGATACGGGATTTGAATACATGCATGAAACATATTCAGTAAGGTAGAAGTCGAGACTCATCAAAAAGTAAAAGCCAGGGCTTTCGTTCTACTTCCCTTCGACTCCCTGCCAAGGTAAGAAAAAAAAACCTCTTTTATCTCACCCCCTCCTATTATCTCCCATTGTAATCAATCATCCCTTCAAGCGTATGAAAATTATCCACCAATGACCACTGACCTATCTCCCAACTCCATCCACTGTCTCCTTTTTACTTGGCAATATTTTTCTTTCACCCCCTGTAAAATACTGGAGCGAACGCCATTTGATTGATGACATTTGGATAAATGCCAGGGAAATATTTTTGGCAGGTGTACCAACTAGTACAGCAATCTGAAGTTTTATTAATCCTCAAATAGTGATTACCGAGCTAACGAATTCATTGGCAATTTTTTTTCTTTATTCAATATTTATGCTTCCTCATCATTTTTTACATTTCCTATCGTTTAAATTTCGAACTGAGCCCGCCAATTGCTGAAAACCTGCGCAGTGAGAGGTATGAGCCACTCCGAGCGCTACGATTGGCCCTTTTTCGGATCAATACGGGGTTTCCCGTGACGTAAATGCGTTTATGTGATTTGATTCGTTCTTATCGCTTTGGTGTTTTATAATTCAGAATGAATTTGTAGAGGCGGAATGATTTTTCGTTCTTCTAGAGTTCAAAGTGTCCCATTAAAATTCAATGAAATTAATTAAATTTCTTTCGCCCACCAGGAGACGCTTACGTACACATATTCATTCCAATCCCATCCTCCCCCGCCAAAAGGACTCATCCACGGTCTTGACCATCCCCCCCTACACCATCCACCCTCACCAGTGCTCATGTACTCGTCGACAACGAACGAACACGCACGAAGGAAAAATTGGTCGGGTGGTTCACTTCGAGGGCGAGCCAGTGTTCGCGCATCTCGTCAACCTCGCGACGAGGAGAGTATGGTGGGCCACACAACCGTTTTGATTGTGTCAAAAATAGTCAAGAGTACCAAGTTAATAAGGGGGGGAGGTATAATTTATATAATTAATTCATTGTTATACCCCAAGTTGTTTGTGAAATCAATAAACCAAGTAACAACGGAATAAGTAACCCTTAACCAATAATATATCGACAAATGTTTGTGTTTTCAGTGTTAAAAGAGAATGTTAATTAACATCAGTGTTTTAACAACGGTGGTGTGCCCTGAAAGTGATATTATGAACAAGAACAAGACACAAGACGAGATAACGAGACTGAACCTTGAAACCTCAATTGAAAATTCAGTTGAATTCAGTTAGAAGAACCAAGTCAAGAATTTCTCTGACAATATTCAAAGAGAAACAAGAGTTTTTTGGTAATGGAATAATGCGGATGAAGAATTATCATCAGTAGAAAGTAGTAAAGTACCTGTCAGTGATCAAGAGACACGTGCAACAATTCCAAAAGCATCCAAAACCCAATATCCCAAGAGCATCATTCACCTCAGTATATAGAATGTCTCAAAAATTGCTGGGATTCACAAGGGACAAGAAGAAGCGAAAGGTCATTTGATCAACGAATGTATCGCAAGCATCCAACAGTCTATTCCCAGGGCGTTCTGCGTCTTGTGTCCAAGGGCGTAGACTCCAGCAGCCCCAGTAACCTCATCACCACCATCAGAATAATTAAAATGTAAAAAAAAATTTCAAGAAAATCCTTCATCACAATTACGTTATTATTTGAAAGTGGTACTTACACATCACGTACCCCTGAAAAATCCCCTCTGCGTGTAACGTTTTTCATGTGTAAAACTAGGAATATAACAATGTGTGTGTGTGTGCGCGAGTGGCTTGTACCATGTATATGTGTTGCGTGTGCTTGAATTAAAGTGCCGCAGAGAATATAGAAGCGCCACCGAATATCACGGCGTAAGCCACGTGAATCAAACAGTTTTGGGGGAAATATGAGTGATAGGTTGAATGTCATTAACAAATTTCTATTGACTCACTGATTATCATCACAACTCCATCATCATTCATCCCCAGTCCCTTGATTAGTTATCCCCTTCCCTCAGAGAACCCATGAAGAACCTTGGAATGGCGCTGGAACAGGTGTTACAGGGATGTGCCAGTGACCTGTTTTCATTTTCAATCGATTTGGTGCTCTTTTGAATTAAAAGAACAAGGGGAGAAAGCTGAAGAATAATATTAATCATTGAATTAACAATTTCACTGAAATGAAATTTGAAGGATGAGGGAATTTGAGCTGATGGCTAGTTGAGACAATTCTGCTATTTGGATATATCGAGTCCTCGAGGATAAAGGAGGTAATAATAATGCTAGAGTCCCCTCCAATCGATTATCCATGATCATGATTCCTTGGGCGTATGACCCGATTGATAAAATAATAACGAGTGACAACTCCATCCTTAATAACAACGATACTGTCGACGACAGACAATTATTATTGAGGTGTAGCGTCGACAATAATGGTAAAAATGAAAATCAAGAGGATATTACATTCACCTCGTGCCTGTTCAGCATCATTTGGAGCATAAGGTGGTTTAAAGAGGGCGTTATATACATTGATAATATAATAACAAACGATTTAACAAGAATTGATAATTCAATTCAATACTATTTTGTTATTGGAGAAAATTGGAAAAAGTGTGTGTGTATTAAGTGGGTATTCAAGAGTTTATATTTGATTTATAACTGTTGTTGGTCACTTGGTGGCGGATGACTCGTTCAGGTACAGGTGAAATTGTAGTATTAGACATTCATCTAGTTGATGTTAAACTGTTTGGGGGAATTGGTAAATTAACGTCATTGGGACGTCGTAGAAGGCGACGTTGGTGGTATTGTTTGACTGTGATTAAACTTATACGTATGATTGTTATATTACCATGATGGCGGACGTACCTGATATGTCACATCTTACACCGGAGGAGAGGCGAATCATCGAGGGGGTTATGATGAGGCAGAAGCAGGAGGAGGAGCATGAGAATGAAATCATGAGGTGAGGATAATTGATCATTTTGGATTCTGATCATCCAATTACGAATATAATTCAATTTAATAAGTAATTGGGTATTGAGAAGGTTCATGAGGTCTCATTGTATTATTTATTGAAGAAGGAAAAGGTGTAATCCACCGAATTATCCAATTCTTCTTGAATAAATACCACAAGTGGTTTTGTTATTTCTATAAGACCATGTTATTAATTCCATGACGTCTCTTGACATTTTTGTGGTATCATCGTGCAATGGCTCTGTCGATGATTCATTCTCTATTTAAGTTTTTATTTTTAAATTTATCTCTGTCATTCACAGTTTTTTTTTTTTTCTGCAATTCTAGGTTCCTCCATCATTCTCATTCTCATTTCGGTTAATAAATAGGGGAGAAAAAAATGGAGAGGAATGATTAGGAAAAAATTTTAAAGACTTGGATAGGTCGAGAGCGCACGTTCTTTTCGCCCGGGGACACAAAACGTCCCTGGAATATAATCCTCAGTTGACGTTTCTTTTGCCTCACAGTGTGTATACCATCTCTTTCAGTTGGAAGCCCCAGTATGATGCACTATGAAGACGATCTTTCTGTCTCGTCGTTGCTCGAGGGCCACAAACTTGGTATACCTATTTCATCTATGAGCTTGTTGTAGGTTTTTAAAAGAGTGGATGAGGAAGGGGACGAATGGGATACGGGTATACTAGTTTTTTTTTTTTTTTCCCTCTCTCCCTTTAGTTATATTTCCACAACCGCTTTTTCTCTTTGGGCTTTAATACCCGCTCGTCCTCGATTCGCAAGAGTGTCTCATTGTGTGCTCACTGCATCGAAGACACCCCATTCTCCAGCTACTTTTCTCGTCCAACCTCCCCTCACCCGGATTTCATTCCTCAAATGTTTACAAACTTTAAAACTCTACACTCAATTCAATTCGTTAAAATTTCAAAAAATTTGTCTTTATCCAGTTTTTCTGATGTTTTTCTAAAGAATGCAATGCAGACGATATAATGAAAGTAAAAAAAAAAAAATCGACG
Source organism: Coelinius sp. EB29 (assembly GCA_035578325.1). NCBI lineage: Eukaryota > Metazoa > Arthropoda > Insecta > Hymenoptera > Braconidae > Coelinius > Coelinius sp. EB29. The sequence continues at coordinate 1,622,235 of JAOZGT010000001.1, read as the reverse complement.
TCAAAGATTTTTCCCTCCATATTTTGTCTTTTATATTCATCATAAGGATGAAATTCATAAAGTGCACTAGAGTCATGATGTGTACACATTCGATGTACCGAGGCACGACAGCGATTTAATTCTATTTCAGTTCACCTACCCCCCCTAGGACAAATTGAGTTTCATCGATGGCAAAGGCATCAGTTCCTCTCAATCTCCCCCCCCCCCCCCCCATCTCAAACGTCCCATTTCTGCTCAACCCAGAGGTCTTCACACGCAAGAGATTTCCTTCCTGTGTTTGAAGAAAAAAAAAAGATATTTCATTTTCCCCTTCCACTCATTTTTCTACCCATTTTCTTGAGATCGAGATAAGCATTTGAGGTTGTACAATTGTCAGTGGTTTGAGACATTTTGGCGATGATATCGCATCACCAGCATTGTGCCCATTTCTATCTTTTCCTTTAACATCTCCATCTCTATTCGTGTAAATGTAACCTCACCCCCCCCCCCCCCCCAACATTTCTATTTCCCTCTTTCATTCACCTATTTTCTTCCTCTATCTTCTTGGAAGCAACCGATAACGGGCGAACGGTGAAATCCACTATTCATTTGCCAGGGTGGATTTCTTCTTCTTCTTTCTATGTGTAACTGTGATGTGGTAGAGGGATGGAAAGGGTGAAATACCAACATCAATGTGATAACTCGTCTTTACGAAGTAATCCCTTGCTCTTTGGTATATCTTTTACTCGGGATATACATTTTTTGAGGAGAAAAAAATTACAAGAATTTTGAGGATAATCGTGAAATTTTTTAATTTTATTCAATTATTCGAAAATTTTGAGTTGATTTTGTGAAAAATGTTGAATGAATTTATTTTACATTTTTATTTCATCACTAGGGGGCTCCGCCCCCTGCTCGCTGCGCTCGCCAACCCCAGAGGGGGCTTCGCCCCCCCGCTAGCTTCGCTCGCTCCCCCCCTTAGATGCAACGTTCACACACACACACACTATTGCCACGACTATTGAAAAAAATGACACACATAATTGAAAAAAATACTTCAAATAATTCGATAAAAATGGATTCATTAAAATATAGGACCGAATTATTTTGATGGCTTTATAATACTTAATTAATTTTCTTTATCAGAAAAACATGGTCTCTCGGGCCGACCATGGGCCTCCGATCATGAGCTCCCAACCTTGAACCGACCTTGAACCGACCCTGGACCGACCTTGAACCAACCTTGCGGGCGTCTTATATTAAAGCACTGAAACACTGAAAACACTGAAACACTGAAGCGTTAGCTGAATTAGAATATTATTATATAGAGAGATTAAATTTCCTTCTTCTTTATTTTTCAAAGACATTTAGTCAATTTTTAAGAGCAAAGAATAGACTAATCATGCAAGTCTCCCTTATTAAGCTACTCTAAACTTGTCGAAAAGTTGGCATAATCACCCTCTTCCTTTTCACTGGGACAGAGTCTAATATCGAGGTAGTCGCGTGCCACTGAAACTCAAACACTGAGCAGGAGATTGAGGTGTGTTGGTTGGAGAGGGGGAAGATGAGTTTGAGGATGGTGTTAGGAGTCCCTTTGGTCGTAAGACGGAGAATATACTCGAGCTTAATTTTGCACCATGGCAAAGGTGTCAGCCTAATGGACGAGGGAGAGTTGGAGGCTAGATGCTCTCAGGATTGGTTTACGAGATGCCCAAATTATCATGTATGATGTGCATTTGCTCTCCAACAAGTTTACCTCATTATGAAATTTATAGATGATGGTTTATGACATTTTTTTATGTGGGGTTTATGAGTTGAAAATGGTGATGGAATTGTGATTATTTAATTTCCACGATTTCCAGTCATTTTTCGCATTTTGAAGATCTTTAAATAATTTATTCAATCAAACAAAATAACTCAATTTTATTTGAAGATTTGTTTTTCAAAAATATCTCAGAATCAGAAGGAGATATCGAAATTTTTGAAAAGGAATTTTTTGTAGTTTACAATTTTTTCCACAAAAAAGGTTTCTATGAAAATTCCTCCATTTCCTCTAGATTCAGAGATATCTATCGGTTAAGTATGACCCATTCTTGTGTCAAGTTGACTCATCTAGTTTTACCATTTAACAACTGATTCAATTCTAGAGATTATTCCTGATGACTCAATCACATTTAATCATTTTCCTTTTTTTTTTTTAACTCACAGACGAAAACAGGATGAGGTACAGATACTCGAGGATACGATACGTGCACGCTCAGAGAAACACAAGAAAGCGGGCATGGAGTTGGATGCAACGTGTCACATATGCATGAAAACCAAGTTTGCGGACGGTGTTGGTCACATCTGCAACTACTGCAACATACGGTGCTGTGCGCGTTGCGGTGGCAAAGTCACCCTCAGATCGAACAAGGTAAGAATATCAAATATCAAATATTCTTCAAACATAGGAAACAGAGCTGGATGGGAATGAAGACAAAACAATTTATGATAAAGATAAATTCTCAAAGTTTCCTTTTATATTTTAAAACTAGAATAAGTCTTTCTTTCTTATTTTTTTTTTTATCGTGTGGAAAAATGAAATATCTGTGGTCTGCACATTGGTCTATCCCTCGGGCATTTTGCATTATTGCAAAGTAATACATCTTGAGGCTTGTGAAAACAGGGGATTGAGTCGATATCCAGAGCGATACCTCATGTCTGACTATCATTTTCCTTTACTACGCTCGATAGACAGTAGAGTGCTTTCTCTTCCAGACGGCAATATCTTTCTGATACTCCTTGACATGGGATGACCAGAAATGTGGGGTAGGATAGTGAAGTTGAGAGGATGGAGGGAAGTTTTTTTTTTTTTTTATTTGAAGTTTTTTTCCTGCCAGCCTTGACATTATCAGGGTATTTTGAGAGGTGTAATAATAACAGCCCGGTGTGTCTATGCATTATTGCAGACTTCTGCTATTCTCATGGAGTGCTGGTAGGGATTTTCGGATTATTGATTATCCATGTTAATAACAATTTTTTAATTCATTTTTTTTACTTCAAAGTACATTTTACGATGTCAGAAATTCGTTTATTTTAAACGTTTAAAATTTTTTAAATAATTAATGGGTTTTGGTTCAGAATTTCTGGGAATTCTGTCAATAATTAGACAGTTTAAATGTCTTCTCGAGGTTTATCCATTATTATTGCAGAGCTCCATCACTCTCATCCCCCCCCCCCCTCTGAAATTCCCTAATCATTGATTATCGATGTGTCTCCAATATTAATCAGTAAATTCATCCGAAGCAGGAGAATCAGTCGATAGAACGAGACAATTTACCAATTCTGTCTGGCATGTCATGAAAACTTTAAATAAAAAGCAAAAAAATTGTTCAATAATGAAGATATTCTCCCATTATGAAATCGCATATTCAACTGAAAAAAAAATTTCAATAAATTACTGATTATCTCGGAATTTAGTGCATTAACTAAAAAATTGAACACAACTTTCAAACAATTTAATTTATCAATTTTAATTATATAATAATTTTTTAAAAAAATATTGGAGATAAAATTCCCAAATTCTCTCCACAATTATGCCATAAAAATGATCCCATCCCCCTCCCATGAGAATTAATCCACCAAATAGTTTAGAATAGATGCAAATGAATCGTAACAACCGGAACGTCAAAGCGCGAAAATCCAGCAAAGAGGGGAATACAGTTCAGTGATATACAGACAAGGTCGTTTGTGTGTGAGGGAGATAAAAATTGAGTCTGTGGGGGAATGGGGGGGGGGGGGGTAGGTTAGCCAAGTTTTATATCCACAATTTTGGCCTCAGTATACACTGCGTGGGGGGCCTATGAATGGGGCGCGTCCCTGCGTGACGTCATCGGTGGTTTGTGCGCCACGTCGATGACTAGGATAGCCATTTGTCTTAGCCTCGTGTACAGGAGCGAGAGAGTGAAACAAAACCCAAGAGGACCGAGGAGAAATATACCAGGTGGTGGGGATGGTGGCGCGCGATGTGCGGAAGGGACCGCGGCCGACGTGACGCAACATATTGATCTAAGTTGGGTGGAGGGCGAGACGAGGGGAAGGGTAGAGGGATGAAATACAGGCTGCCTCGTCAGACCTATACATACACGCAATCCCACTCTCTCTCTCTCTCTTTCTCATTTTAATTCTCTCCTCTTTCAACCCGTCAAATTATCAACCCCTCCGTATGCCCATCATTCTCCCCCCTACCCCTCCATTTCATTGTCAACAATATATATTTTTTAATTATTCCCTCCGTCACCCACGTGACACAACAAAATACCTTGACATTAGATTAATGGACGTGAAATCGATTGTCGAGTAAATGGAAAAACAAAAGTGAAAAAGGAACGAGACGGGGTGGGGAGGGGGGAGGGGGGGGGGGATATATGTAGTGTCATCGTTAAGATCTTTTTAACGTGTCACTTTCGCTTGCCAAGGGGGGGGCTGGGACAGAATGAGCGATTAAAATCTGTATGGGCGATGCGCTTTAGTGTTCACGAACGGTAACAGCTATTACCCCACGTGTCACTGGGTTATTATCGATAGGCACTGTAGGTTTCATCTTCAGAGGGATTTACGAGCGGGGTTCACATTTTTTTTAATTCTCTCTTTCCCTCTCTTTATTTTTTTTCCATGGGTATGTGGTTTTTTTTTACCTTAAGGTAAATTGGGCTTGCACACACACTTTCACTGGTCTATCGCTGTCTTAATTTTTTTAATTCTGTGTGTGTTCTTCACGTCCATTCTCGGGCTATCCCAAGTGAAAATTATCGATCCACTGTGTACTGACGATATGGTCGAGCCCACGGGGCGGTGGGGGGGGGGGGGGGAAGAGGCGGGAAAATGAAGAGGTTTTGTTGCACGAAATTTTGAACTTCTTTATCAGTTATTTTACGGTATCAATAGATTGATTGATTTATAGGATTTCGGCTATGTTTGAGGTGAATCGTTGGTGAGCGGTAATTTTTGGGGATTTTAAGGTGTTATTTGTAGTTAAGGGATTATGAGAATGAAAAAAATTGGGGGTTTTTCAATCGAGTGAAGCTCCTGCAATGCTTCCGCAGTGCGATCGATCAAAATAACACAGGGTAACCGTTGGGATTTGCGTGGCATCTCCCATGCATGCACGGTTTGTCTTTAGACTGCATCCGGTATCTTCTTCTTTGAGAGAAAAAATGCAAAGTGAAGATAAAAGACGGGATGAGAGGGATGAAAGATGAGAGAAATGGTATTATTGAGGAGAAAAATACAAAAAGAGATGAATTTTTTGTTAAAATTAGCCTTTCATTTTATAAATGTGTACTTTTTTTTATCATTTATAGATGTAAACTAGGGCATTATGCGCGCTAACGTGCGCGACGATCTTCCGTTAACCGCTGTAGCGCACAATAATTATACATTTTCTGCATAATCACACACTTTTCATCATTTCTTAACATTTCGAATGTGAAAGCTTGTTATATTTTTGTACTTACTGCTCGATTACTCAGACCTCACAAGGAACACTGCAAAATAGTTAGAATAGATAATTTTTCGAAATTGGCCATTTTGATTGAAGAATAGTTCACCCCAAATTTCGACTGCTCAAAAAATTTGTCTTTCCGATTCTTTCTCGCTTGTCATCTTCAAAATAGCTGCCCGGCTACTCAGAACTCGCGAGAAAAATTGGAAAATCGTTAAATTGGAGAAAATGTCAAAATTGGCCATTTTGACCGGAGAATCGGCCACCCCTGAAACCGGCCCACCCAAAATTTTGTCTTTTCGATTCTTTCTCGTTTGATATCTCTAAAATAGCTGCCCGGCTACTCAGAACTCGCGAGAAAAATTGGAAAATCGTTAAATTGGAGAAAATGTCAAAATTGGCCATTTTGACCGGAGAATCGGCCACCCCTGAAACCGGCCCACCCAAAATTTTGTCTTTTCGATTCTTTCTCGTTTGATATCTCTAAAATAGCTGCCCGGCTACTCAGAACTCGCGAGAAAAATTGGAAAATCGTTAAATTGGAGAAAATGTCAAAATTGGCCATTTTGACCGGAGAATCGGCCACCCCTGAAACCGGCCCACCCAAAATTTTGCCTTTTCGATTCTTTCTCGTTTGATATCTCTATAATAGCTGCTCGGCTACTCAGAACTCGCGAGAAAAATTGGAAAATCGTTAAATTGGAGAAAATGTCAAAATTGGCCATTTTGACCGGAGAATCGGCCACCCCTGAAATCGGCCCACCCAAAATTTTACCTTTTCGATTCTTTCTCGTTTGATATTTCTATAATAGCTGCTCGGCTACTCAGAACTCGCGAGAAAAATTGGAAAATCGTTAAATTAGAGAAAATGTCAAAATTGGCCATTTTAACTGGAGATTGGCTGACCCCTGAAACCGGCCCACCCAAAATTTTGTCTTTTCGTTTCTTTCTCGTTTGATATCTTCACAATAGCTGCCCCGCTACTCAGAACTCGCGAGAAAAATTAAAAAATCGTTAAATTAGAGAAAATGTCAATTTTCAATTTTCGAGGAGAGTGCATTCTCCACTTCAAATGCCCTCCTAAGGTCTGTCGCTTCGCAGAGACTATCAGTACCCTCCTCACAAACTACTCAAACAGCGAGAAAAGAATCTGTCGGTGGATTCAAAAAATATTGATCTTGACAGGTCATCACATTTAAGCCAAAAATTTTTCACCTCTTCCATTCCTTTTCTATTCATTTTTGAATTTTTTTTCTTATTGAACATTCATTTTTGATTTCATGATTTCACTGATTTCAACCGGTTTCAACTTTTATTTCAAGACTGATTTCATTCCGGAGTGACACAGTGATAAAGCAATAATTAACAAAAACTCGGGATATGGTTGGTATATTTTACCCTGAAGGTACAGTAATTTCTCTTCGTGACATCGGATGAAAATAATAATTCCGGAAGTATCAAGAATCACTCGGATTCCGGTGAAGAAAATTTGCGGAAAAACTGGGCTTTGTGAGGGGGAGAGTATAGGGGGTTGAAGGGACGCCTGCAAGTGACGGTAATTCTAATGGTATCGAAACTCTGTCCGAGAAGGTATCCTCCGTTTTCCAATGTATATATACAGCTGTCCCCTATCCCTTCAAAACTCTTGATGGCCTACAGAATGGATTTACCTTTCCACTTTCCAGAGGAGTTTTACTCTCCTGGATTCTTGTACGAAAAGAGCAAATATGTAGTTTTCAGGTAACTATTGGCGCACAATCCCTCGGGCTTATTGTCAAACTGGAGAAATATCGCACCAAAATGACTCATTCCTTGACAATTCCAAATAACTAAAACCACTCGAATAGTGTAATCCGAGGGAATACTGTCAAGTACAATCAGTGGAGATTATTCGGGTGTATATCGCTCCAGTGGGTATAATTAAATGCAGTCTCACGGAGTCTCAAAATGTCGATGCCATTTCTACAACCTCACCACCACCATAAATTTATGCCAAGACACGAGTTGAGATAGTTGAAGGGCACATTGATATACCGAAACTTGAGACGAGGAATCAGTCAATTTCATCTGATAACTCTGACAACATTTCGATAAATAGATATAATTTGATGGCTGACGTTTCTCGTCCAATTGGAGGAATTAATTTCAAGTTTAATTAGTTTTATTTTGAGGATACGAAGCATTGAGATGGATTGGGGGAGGTGAGGGGGGATTGAGCGATTCTTGCGAGGTGAGATAAGTCGGAATTGGGTCGTGGGGGATTTGGCCAGAAGTGGTGTGTATAACACTCGTCACTGACTCCGTTGTTCCTGGGGGAGAGCTGCCATACTGATGATCCAAGAAAGCTAACTATACCCCCCCAGTTGAGAAGGTATAAAATCTTGAATAGTGAAGACAATGGGCACTCTCTACGGTTTATTCACCATTAGGACTTCCACGATGGTCTTATTCATTGGATCAATTGCTGCAAAGCATAATTATCCAATTATTGAATATCCTCAACTTTTGTGAATTAAATGAAAATTTCTTAAACTCTAGATTTTCCCCACAAAATTTTTCAATATCTCAAAATTCAAAAAAATTCGTCATGAAAATACTAATAATTAACATTTCCATTTTTTCTCCCTTTAAATGTCGAATTTTCTTCATTTCGCTTTAATTATTTTTACCGACCCCTAGACCTCATTACACTAAAAATTTTATTGTTCCTATAGCATCGGGGGATCCCAGAGAAGATTCCCTGAAATCTTTGTGCAAATCGGAATAGGCCAAGTATCACCAAAACACAGAAATCCACATTTTCATCAATTTTCTCTAGTCGAATTTTCTTCATCTCTTTGAGCCGAAAAATGATAACTGCGTATAATATTACAACAACTGCAATTGTCGTTATGTTTGATTCGTGGATGGGGTGGGATATTTTAAAGCGAAACGACAAGTTTACTGTCTGTTGGTGCTTGAACACACATCAGAGTATACGAAAATGTACACAAGGTATTTTGAGCGTGAGAGGAGGGGGGTGGGGAGAGGTAGAATGGGTAGAGCTGTTGGCGTTGGTCGTTTCGAAATTTAACGGTCTCCAGCCAGTGAAGAATGTTGTATTCGCTATGTGGAGAATTGGTGTTGGACTAGATGTTGGATACAAATTTTTATTGCTACCTTATTTTCTGTCGTACCAAATGTGTCGTTACAATCGATTATTTGCCCTCACCCAGACTCACATTGATAGAGGTGAATAAAAAAAAAAAAAAATTGAGAGAGCGAAATAACATTTATGTAATGTTGCGTCAATGATGTGTTGGAGATAAAACCATTATTGATTTTCCTCTCATTTTCACAGTATTAGGGCAAGGTTGCATCATTATTCGATGGGGTAGCTGGGGAGGGGGGGGGTCAATGCACATTCATGATGAAATTTTATTCCACTGAGGGCCATTTTGGTAAGCCTTTTCTCACAATCTCATTGAATTGAGTTTATCTTGATTCTCCTTTCATTCCTTGAACTGTTAAAATTTGGGGAGAAAATTGGAAATATCATTGAGCTCTCTTATTCAGCAATATGGTGGGAGGAGCTTATGGAAAAATCGTAAGGCTCCCCTATCATTAATTGAAAATTTCATCGAAACTCACGTCGAGACTCTCATTTGCAACCCTAATTATCTTAATATTGATGAATCCAATGGTTCAATTGATTCAGGTCATATGGGTATGCATCCTGTGTCGAAAGAAACAAGAGCTCCTATCGAAAACGGGCCAATGGATGATAAAATCAGGCCTTGGTGCTGCAGACCAAGCGATGCTCAGGCGAATGCAGGAGGATATGCAGAGTACACCAGGCCTCTTAGACTTGACCCAGGACAAGAGACCAAAGCTTGAACGTGCTCACAGTGCTGCTGAAAAGGAGAATCTACCGCTACTCCAGAGGAGTTCAAGTCTACTAAGGCGTCAGTACTCGCAACAGGAGCAGGTGAATTACTCTGAAAAATTATTATATTTTTTTTTCTTTATTTTTTAACAACCTCAGAGTGACTCTGGGATTATATTTACCAAAGTTGCTGCTAGTTCCCACCAAAACTATAGAATCAAACTTTCTACTCTCTGATAGCTCGAATTTGAATACCTCCGGCTGTCGTAACTCGGAGTAGTGCATTATCGGTGAAAGTATCAAGTTGTATCGGTTCGTCCTCGATAACAAAAGCCTCGTGCATAGACTCTGTATCCAGGAGTGGAGTAACTTTGTGCCCGCGAGACAAGAAAAGTCCTTGGGTTTACAGATTTTTTTTGGCCACTTATATTCATCAAAATCTGAAAAAATTGGAAACACACGGCTGAATCGAATAAAATCATCCTGCGAAATACTTGCGACTCAACCGTTTGGAAGCGTATCGACAATAAATTTCCATAAAAAAAAAGTACCTCCAGATAGATCTACTAGTTTCCCTACCTTTTTACACTTTTTTTCATAAGTTTTATTCTCTGGGTCAATGGCTTTAACCCTCCGAGGCACTTTGGTGGAGCCATTATCGACGGAAATAAAGAAGAAGACTGCGTTTATATGGCCGCAGGGTGGGTTTGAGAATGGATCGATCATTTCTACAGAGGACTAATGAAAAAGTTTCGTACGAGGACGCGCCACTGGCCGAAAGCCATTAAACTCCAGACGTTGCATGGTTCGCCAACCCGTTCAAGGAAATTGCCCCTTTATTTATTAATGTCAAACATATTTCTCTCTCCCTTATTTTAGTATTTTTAATCCAACCATTTTCACGATTCATTCTCTCTTGTTAGATGCCAACACGCAGGATGTCCACCAGTGAGAGTGGAATGGAGATATCTGTGACACCACACTCTAGAACTCTACCAACACCTCACGTTGTCGTTGCTTCTTATCCACAACAAACACCCAGACATCCGGCTGCCTATCCCGAGGATGATCCTAATCTTTATAGGGGTGAATTGGATGGACTTATGAGAAAACATGCTCAGACTTATCAGAGAACGAGACAAATTTATACAGTAGGATTATTGATAATATTATTTATCTCTGGATAAATTATTTTAAAATTGAAATTTACAGTTTTTCGTCATTTTAGGGAACAGTTTTATAATAATTTCGAGTAATTATTCCTACCGGAAAAACTATTGATTTGTTGAAAATCTAGGGAAAATTTATTCATCTCATTTTCAACCTCAACTCAAAATTTTTAAGAATAAAATTTTACTCGGAATAAATATAAAATAAAAATGATGAAATTGCTTTTAGTGGTAAAAATTATAAAAAAAAATCTCATAAAGGAAATTTCAATTCCCTCTCAAAAGGAAAATTCCGATATTTCAATGGGCTACCCTCACCCCGGAGTAGACTCGTCTCGAGTTCATCCGAGTCAGCAGCACTCAATGCATGCAGTACAAGGTGGGCATCCCTCCCAGCAGCCAGCTGGTACTGTGCCTGGTACACTCCACCAACAGCACAGTTTCAGTAGCAGTGAGGAGGAGCGCAGTACTCCCGAGTGTGCGAGTGACGAGCCAGACGAGTCCGAGAAGGGTAAGTGGCCTCAGTGGCCCAAAAACCACAGCTTAAAATATGATAAAATTCCAGGACCAGAGATTAACAATAAACGTCTGTTACCACTGAAATTTTCCCATTTCCCGAAGAGATTTAAAAAAAAAAAAAAAGTGCAACCGATTTCTCATGAAACGTTTGTAATCGTCTGTTTCTACTTGCTCTCATATTCTCCAGAGAAAAGAGCCATAGTTGATTAGGCACAGGGTCAATCAAGCGTGTAGAGGGATTCAGCCACGTGCAAAGAGTAGCTGTACTCAGTACAGGAATATCCAAGGCCTCCTTCCACCTCCCCCTCACATTTCCACGTACACACCCCACCCCTCTACGACCCTTTTCTTTTATATTTCCTACGTGTGCATCGTCGCAGGGGCTGGAAGAAGGTCAGCCGATAATTTGCATCCTTGGAATTTTAAAAACAGATACAGAAAAATAGACAAACGTATACCATCATCGAAAATTAGAGGGGAGACACGTGCATATGAGTATCAATTGACTACACGAGTTACTTGAGAAATTATGGTTCAAAATTCATATCAATGGGAGAGAAAATAGTTGGAGTAATTTTGTTGATAATTCTGGAGGGAAGGGATTTTGAAGAATTTATCAAAAGACTTTTTTTTTTATGGATAATTTGATAATCTACAAAAAATGAATTAATAAAAAACAATTTCAATCGATATCATCTCCCTTCAAGAATCTCCATTTACCCTCATAAGACCTTTTCAAAAATTCCCCCCATAAATCTTCTTATATTCCCACTCCACCAGCCCCTTATACTCTTGGATTTGCACTGTGTATCTTTGACTTCAATCCCATTGATATTCCCCCCCAAAACCATCTGTTCCCCCGATCCTCAGATTCCTCTGAAATCGTCGCCTACCACGCATAAATCCTCGAGCTTCCTGGCGTAGCTCTGAATGGGACAAGGGCGAATGCAGGAGAATACGCAAAATGAGAGAGGAGAGAAGGACTGTATCTAAGAGAGATAGAGAGAATACCGAGACACCCATTGTATATACATTTACCCCCCTGGCTTGTGCGCGATTTAGTCTCGTGGGTTTGTATATATACATAACCGAGAATGTAGTATCCTGCGGGAATTCAGTTGTTGAGATTCTATACCTTTTCCCCGGTACCGTCGTTGCATTGATCCTTGGGAGTTTCCATCCCCTCCCTCTGACTCTTCCTCACCACCCTCCTCCAACCTCCCCACCCCTCGATACACTTCTAGCTACTCGCCTACGCGTTTTCGCTGTGACGTCATGCGGCCAACACGTGGGCGAATTCAAACATTGCCTGCAAAGCCCTCCTCCCCCACCCCCCAGAGTCGCAACACCCCACTACTCTCATCTTTTCTGGTCCATTCAGAGGCCCCCGGAAATTTCCGCAGAAAATCCTCATCGTCACGCTAGGACTTTCCGTATTAGCCTTACCATCACCATCCAACCCACCCCCCCCCCCCCTCCCCTCCCACTCACCCCTTTCAAGAATGAAAGAGAGAAACTATGACGCACGAAGACCATTTATTTATTTTTTCCACCACTCCAACTTGCCTCCATATACCCATCACAAAATTCGTTTCTCATTTGTATTTGTATTTGTCACAAATAAACTGATATCATCGTGACTTTAGAAATTCATATCACGTAAAAATGATGGAATATGTGAAATTTTCGAGGGGTTAAAATGATAAAAATAGGTAAATTATTTCAATATATATTTTTTTTTCCCAAGTTTTATTGATTTTGGGGGAAATTCTTGTTTACCATTTTTTTTTTTTTTTGTTCATTCTGGGGGTGAGTGGGTGGGGGAGGAGTGGAATAAAGAGAGAGTGGTAATAGGACGATTTTTTTTATTTACTCAGAGTTGACGGGGATGGTGGAGTAAATGTGTGGAATAATGTCAATTTGGTGAGAGAATAAATAAATATATGTATGCAGTGATATGCAGGGACACGCCCACATACTAGTACATGAGTTTAACAATTGTGATCCTTCCCATGTGCGATATTATGAGGAATTTGCAGTTGGATTATATATGATTGTGCGTTTTTTTTTATTGCATACTTCTTCAAGGGTTGTTTGGAATTTCGTAGGGGGGGAGGGGAGGGGGGATCTCACCTGTTGATCCAATTTTTCACATGATCAAACAATATTTTTTATCTATTTTTATTACATAAAAATTAATTTCTATCGATAATTATAATTATGATATTTTATTTATACATCCAAGTGATGATATTTCATGAACAATCGGTTGCACTTAATATATTTCCAATAAAAAAAATATAAACCAGGGCATTACATGTACAGTGACAGAGAATATCACAGGTCTCTGCATACATTGATAAAATAATTATAGAGATAATTTATAATTTGGTGGTAAGATGAGGGAAAAAGGAGAGGACGTTGTTGCTCCCATTAGTAGATGCACAATATATTAATATTATGTATTAGATTTATAGTTAATATATAGTTTGTAGTGAGCTTTTATAAGGTATAATATAGGAGGTAAGTCAGTGTTATACATGATTGGTTAATTATTAACAGTTGTATTTGGTGGGTTTTTAAATTGTTATTATATTCGCAGGAGTGGGAGAGGGGTAGATACGAGTTTCTATTTGTTAGAGGGGAGGAAAACTATTAAATTGAGAATATTATTCTATTATTTAGTCAAATATATCACAAAAATTATTTCACATTTTAGGAAATATCAAATTATCTCGATAATGAGTAATTTTATGGGAAAATGTCAAAAGACAATTTTTTTTGAAAATTTATTCAGCTGCAAAAATTGTCTCTTAATTTTTTCTTGTAGAACTACTCGTTTCGGAGATAAATCAACACTTATTGAAAAAGTTTAATTAGACTTTGGAGTTTAAAATTGAATTCAGGAAAAAATTACCAATTTATTTATTGAGAATAGAGGCCGCATTTTTTTTATTTAATAAAATCATATATTTTATCAATATTGCAAGAATCAGTGGGGTAAAACGGGTCGTGAAAGTATAAAAGAGAAAAAAATCTCATCGAAACAGACAGAATTGAAAAAACTTGTGTTTTTCCCCCTTAACAAAACCCCCCGCCCTCTACCATAAAATATCCATCAAAAGAATATATTCTCCCTGTGCTAAAACCATTGAGGGATCATACTCCTCCCACCCCACACCCACTCATATGCATCCTACGCGATGGAAATCACCTCGAGGGGATGAAAAAGAAAAAAAAAAAAAAACTTGAAAAATCTCCACTTTTCACTTTAAAATCCAAATATTTGCCAGGATAAACAAATCGCACTCTCATTAATTTCAACTGGGTGGTTGTTACTCATTCAGAGGGGATGAGAGAGAGAGAGAGAGACAGAGAAAATTTTTGGAAGACTAATAATAGTGGTGAAAATCTCGCAACATTTGTGGAGAGTTTTACGGGATTTCTGGGCGAAAATTTTTCATGAAATCCACTGTGGGGGGTGGGGGGGGGGGGTAGGAAGTAGTGGTGGAGGAGATTGTCGTGATTTATACGTGGTAAGCCAGTGTCATCTAACTTTTAAATTAAGACCCCGGAGGCCCTCTCCGCTACGTCTCCAACTCCGTTACTACTTCTTGCACACATTCTGTATATATGCTCTCAACTATACACATATTTTTTTTTCTATTTTTTCTTCAAGGGAAGGGGTCACTACCTTATCACTTTCAAGTTGCTATTTATTGCCCGTGTTAGAGAGGAAAGTGCTAACGGTGGAGTCTTGGGGTAGTTGGTGGTGAAGGGATGTTAATAATTTAATTTTTCCACTTTACACGCGTTCCAGACGAGGGGGGTGGGGGTGAATTTATTGAGATAGGGGGTGTTAACTCGTGTTGGAATTAATTTGGATTTTTACTGGTGAATTAGAGGAAACGAATCGTTTTTAATGATTATTATTTTTTTTTAATTATTATTTTTTAAGGGAAATCGTGAATTATTAGATTTTCCGTTTCTATTACGTCAGGAACGGATGGGGATAATTGAATGTTCAATTTTGCAATCGTGATGTAGGGCTCAATTTATTGATCTAGGTAAGAGGTATTCAATCATGTGGAAAATTACTGTGATTAATTCAAACTCCTGGTTTCGAAGTGAATAGAATCTTTTATTATCATTTTTTTTATTAAAACAAATTATTAATTCATGGAGAAAAATGATAAATGAATCCAATTTCGAGTTGAAATTTTGGGAAATAAATTTATTGAACAAAAAAAAAAAAATATTCATCGTTTTAGAATTTTTAAAATATTAAAAAATTATTGAAAAAAATTTAATTATCACTGAATAAAATAATTTCACTATTTATTCCAAAAATTAACAATTAAAATTCAACTAGACTATTATCCCATCTCGATAGTACAGAATTACGCTAAAGACCGTGTAATTATGAAGTATGAATTTATTTGACCGTATAATTCGATAAAAATTCACAATGGTCCTTAAACTCGATTCAAAACCCGGTCGTTATCCATTGGAATGCCTTTTCGTTCCGGTTATTTTTTTCAGGTTCATCCGATCGACTGAATATTCGTCCCGCGAAACCGTACTGTGGTATCCAAAAGAGAATGGGGGATAGAGAATGGTTGGAAAAAAAAGAAAAAGTATGAAAATGATAGTTGGGAATTACGAACATTGCACACGTGCAAACTCCTCGTATACACACACAGCCATTGTCACTGATACACAGTGGAATATTCTAATATGTCGAGGGGTGGGGGGAAAGGAAGAGAGAGAGAGAGTAACACGCGATGCATACGGAAGTCAGTCGTGCACCGATCGTACCTTCAATTTGTCATTTTTATTGGCCCTTATCGCAGTCTCGGTTCCAGAGTCACGTGCTGATCTGCCCTCATATCCGTTTTTTGGGGATTCAAAATTTTCATATTCCTTGCAGTATTCACGAGAAAATATGAGAAATCAAAATTCTTCCACTGAAAAAGAAAAAAAAAGGATTTAGTAGTGAATTTTGGGAAAATGAAATTTAGCGATTCTTCAGTTTTTTATGAATATCTCCGAATCTAAAGGAAATAGCAGATTTTTTGTGAAGACCAATTTTGTAGCTCTCATGTTTCTCTATAAAATAAGTTCTTACAAAAATCTTCTATCTCCTCTAGATTTTGAGGTATTCCGCAAATAATAATTCTCGTTTTATCATTTCACTACAATTTTTATTCAATTAATAATTTGTCCTCTAAGTATAATTAATCATACTGATTGATTCTGAATATTAATAAAAATTATTAACTCCGGATATTTTCAAGTACAAATTTTTGGAATTCCATCTCAAATAAATACGCGATTTTAGGTGAGAAACTGGCGCCAATAGTGGCGAATCCAAGGAGTCCAAGGGACAAAGCAGGAGACAGAATAAATCGTCAAGCGATGCTGGACGAGAAGATGAAGAAATTTCTCGCGGTATTTTTATGATAAAAAATCAAAATCAATCGATCAATGTTAAGAATTATATATAACTCCATCTGTTGATTTATCCCATTTTTTTTTTTATTCTCCCTATCGCTCGCAGATTTAATTAAGATATTAAATTCGTTGGAATAAGCAATTAAACATTATTTTCGTCATTTCAATATTTAATATGTGTACAACGTGGGTGTGGGCGTGCATGCGTGCCTTAATCGTGTACGATCTTGTATAAAAATCTGTTATTTTTCACATCTCCATCACTATCTCTGTGTAATCTTTTCAAATTAAGTGGAAATTTCATTAATTCTTCAATCAACTGTTTCTACACATTGAGATACACTAACACTTTTCTCTAAACTAATAATTCCAGTGAAATTTATCAAACACTTCACTATCTGGAAAAAAATTAATCATCAATCAAATAAAATCAGTAAATATCGAAATGATAAAAACAGATTTTTAGATTATTTTGTGAATATCTCCGAAAATAAGAGGTTTACAAAAATTCCTCAAGATATCTTTTTTGTAGAAAATTTAATAAACTACAAAAAAGGTTTTTTACTATTTTCCTCTAAACCCACTAGTTCCAGAGGAATTTCCAAAATAATGTCCATAAAATCCTGAAATTTATCTATTTGCTCCAATTAATTATTGATCAACATCAACTAAGATAAATAATTACACACGGTTGTTGCACATTCTACTTAAAACATTGATTGAAATATCCAGAATTACAAACAATCGAATTTACCAGAATATCCAATTCCAAATGAATTAAACTCTCCAACAATGAAACATTCTCTCTACAAGCACGATATTTCACGCTTTTCAACCTCCGCCGTCAGGACGTTCGCACAGTTTCTCTATATCCGCACATACTGTATGTTAATGTCTTTCATGAATAAACATAATTATAACAATTTCCCACAGGTCGCTACACAAATGCAATCAGTTTAAAAAGAAAAAAAAAAAAAAAAACAGAATATTCTTTCAGTGTGCGATAGTGTAGATAGGAGCAGGATAATATAATTTTATAATATCTATTAAGAATATATAAAAAAAAAAAATACTAGAGAAAGAAACTAGGAGTGCTTGGATCTACTGTAGGGAAGGGGTACTATCATCACGGGGGAGGAACATCTCCAATGTCCGGTGGTTCACGTAGACACGGATCTCACAATGGTCACCATGTTACCGGCTCCATAGCCATTGAGTACAATGGCCATCATCCACCGCGAGAGCCTCGAAAAGAGGAGAGTACACTCGTGAGAAGGAGCTTTCGAAGAAGCGGCGACGAGTGGCGTGCCGACAGTCGGAGGTGCGTTTTTTTGTTTTTCATTCATTTTGAGTTTATTTTTGTTATAAAATCTACCATTGATATCTCTGGAAATAATGAGTTTATTAAAAAATGTCAAAAGATACTTTTTATTCAAAATTTAATTACCTTCAAAAAATGCCTCTTGATATTTTTCCCTAAATCGATTATTTTCAAAGATATTGATGAAATAATTGATACGGATTTTTTAAAACTTTATTCCAATTCAATTCACATCTGATTCAATTTATTTTAAAAAATTTAAGTTCATCTGATTTATTATTCAAGACCGTTTTTTTGATTTTTTTAAATTTTTATTCTATTTCACTCGTGAGAGAAAGCGATTGAAGTGTATATGAGACAGAGAAGCAGAGTCGAGGACGGCTTGAGCTCGTGAGAGATGAAAAAAAATGTTGAACCACAATTAAGAAAAAAAAAATATATCTTCCATCACGAATTATCAAAGAATAAATTCACCCTGGGTAAAAGACGTTTGATATGAATTTGAAGCGAGGCTCGTTAGCCAAAGAGGCGTAGAGAGCAAAAAAAAAAAAGATAATGGAAAATAAGAATAGAAAAAAAAAGGAACGTGAAAGATGGAACACGATCGATGGATAAATTGAAAGGACAGAGGAATCCATAAACGTGGGTGGAAAAGCAGCGCCGGAGGTCGTGCACTCGTATACCCTGGAATCGAATTGACTTGACGAGATAGCCGTTCTCGGTCTGCGAGTGAGAGAAAAAAAAAAAAAATAGATCTACAAAGCATTGAGAAATAATAGAAAATAGAAGAAGTGAACAATTGGAAGGAGAAACGCGATTTTTCTAACAAGAAAAGGAATTTTTCTTTAAAAAAAAAAAAAAAAATCAATCTCAAATGTGAAAAAGAATGAGTGCGCACGCGTAGAAAAAATAGAGGATTTAGAGAGAGAGAGAGAGAGAGAGGAAAAAAATAAATAAAAATAATTAATTAAGGTTCACTGAGAGGAGGGGGAAAAAGACAGTGAGATTCGACGGTGGGACCAATGTCGCTGGCTCTCAGGAGGACTGGTCCTGGGAGGCTGATCGTCAGGGTAGCCAAGACAGCGCAACCAAAGACTCAGGAATAGACACATCGAGTACATTTACAAGCAGTGAAGACAGCAATCGTGGTGATTTACCAAAGGTACGAATTATCCGGACAGGGTGAAAAAACTCTCAGTGAAAGAAAAATTGCAGCATTTAAAAAAATAAAATTGTCGAATAATGAGATAAAAATGCAAAATGAGATGCAATTTTAGAGCTCAAGTAGTTGGAGCTAAGCCTACAAGGAATTTTTTTTTTAAATTAGTTTTTGAGTAGTTGCGAGTTGCAAAATCTCCTCCATCTTGTTTTATTTTCACAAAAAAAGTTTTAACAATTTTTTTCAGTTTTCATTCTCTCTCACTTCAACAATTCCAGTGCTGGAACTATAGGATAGGAGATTGGAATAATTTTTTTTTTTTTGCACCTTTTTTTTTTCATGAACCAGTGGAGAGATATCGTGGAAAAATGAAATGGGTTAATTGAGAAGAAAGGGCGATTAATTCAATGGTTTATTAAATGCTATTGTTCATTGAGAATTCAATTTTTAAGTAGCCAGCAACGATGGTACTTTTCTTTACTAATTAGAATTGGAGGTTGTCTGCTGGAGTGCTTAACCTGATTTTAATTGAAGACTGTATGTAATTGATTAAAAAAAGAAATAAGAATTTTGGTAAAAATTATTCTCCTATTTTATAAACGTATTATTTTTCTTATTTCTATCCAGAAATTGAGTAAAAATTAATTTAAGAAAATTGAATTTTATTTTCTGTTTGAGAAATAAATCATAATAAAAAGATTTAGCCAAAAATACTCCCCATGATTGACCCAGAAACACTGAATTCAGTTCTCCATTCTCCTCAATTTATTTGAAATACGAAATAGTCCAAAAAAATTATGTAACTGACCCCTCGAGACTTCCTGGGGTTTTTGGCATGAATTCCAGACGCTTTGGAAGCAAACAGGATTTTCCTTACTTCCTCTCTGATTTCTTTATTATCTCTCCTTAATAAAGTCCGGATACAAAGTACCTTCCAAGAAAAATACCGCAGTGCTCAAGTCATTTGGATCCTCAAAAAGTTGTATATTAAAATTGTCAAATGATATCTCTCCAGCACGATAAAAAAATAAGAAAAAAAAAAATTGTGAAATTGTAGACGAGATTTAAGAACACTACTCGGTACTAAAGATTAATGAAATAATAAAAGAGTGCAGGTTAAATTTCAGGGAATTTAAATAATTAATGCATTAATGAGTTGAGGCCGACCCCTATCCCTAAAGTAGATCCACCTGATAGGGCCTAACATCCTCGAGTGAACTCAGGATTATTTCATAGAACATATGATAATCCAATGAATTTTCATGACCCTCCCTGCACGTCTGCTTAACATGAATATGCTACAACACACAGAGTACGTTTTATGGTTCATTTCGCATGTTAAATTTTTTTATCTTACTTCAGATGTTAAATTTATGATAAATCGTAATGAATCTAATTTGACATTTTTGGTAATTGCTCATTTATCTCAAGAATTAGTGATTTTTTGAAAAAATTTCATAAGTATTTTTTTGTAGAGAATAAAATTTTTAACAAAAATTGTCTCTTGACATTTTCTTCTAAAATCACTTGTTATTGGGATAATTAAATATTTAATAAACTGTACAGAATCAATGTATAAAGTTTTATCAGTGTAATTAATGGAAAGTCCTTCGCTTCTTGTGCATTGGTTTAATTATTGAATGGCTCTGTATTGATGTATTGACGTTGATTACCCTCGAAAAATTGTAAAAATTTTCTATTCACTAATTTTTATGGGGCTTGTGTGATTAAATGTGAGGATTTGCCAAGAGACATTGGATGATAAGAATTTTAATGCAGACAATTTCTCGTCAAATTCTCAAAATTGTTTTTAGAGCTAAAAAAATAGTCTCCTCAATTATATTTTTTTTTTTGTCTGGGATTATCCTGTAGCAACCGTTATCGTGGCAAGGGAGTAGTGATGGTCAGAAGACAATTGGCCACATGATTTTGCGGAAATCAGCGTCAGGAAGCAGTAGTATCCTGGGGCTGAAGGTTGTGGGAGGAAAGATTCTGGATGATGGTAGAACAGTTGCTCTCATCGAAAAGGTGAAGAAAGGAAGTACTGCAGATGTGGAGGGACAGTTGAGGCCAGGTAAATCTCGATGGATTCAGTTTTAATTGACAATCACGAATATTAATCAGATCCTAATTGAACAAATCCCTTTGATTTAATCAACATTTTTTTAATTATCAAATTTTCTCGGTAATGAGAGGCTTTTGGAAAAAATGTCAATATATATTTTTTGTTGGACATTTTATCAGCTACAAAAAAGGTTTCTTGACATTTTCCTCTAAAATCGCGGGATTATAAGATAAATGAAAAATTGATAGAAAGTAAATTTTGATTTATGATGTTTTACCACTTCTGAGAATTTTCTTCAGGATAAAATTCAACCATCTCTCTCAGATTCGAAAATGTGTTGAAAAAAATTTTTGAATTTAATTTCTTAAATTGAAAAAGTTGTTAAATTTCACCGGAATGTCCCAAACGTCGATATTCCTTGCCGACGACTTAAAAAAAATTTCCTCAATCCCCAGGAGACGAGGTGATTGAATGGAATGGCCACTGCCTCCAAGGTAAAACATGTCAAGAAGTTTACGACATAATAGCAGCATCGAGGGAGGAATCGCAGGTAGAATTATACGTCTCCCGAAATCTCTCTGGTCCAGCAAGTACTCCAATGATGACTGGTATGCCTACCACGATAATGCCAATGACATCCAGACGAATAACAGCACAAACTCAGTGGAGACAGAAGCACGAAGTACCACCAATATCTAATCAGCCTCACCACAAAGGTAAACAATTTCCTTCAAAATGGATTAATCAATTGACTCAGTTGTACATTGAATGAATATAACGACAGTTGATTAAAATTAAATCCAAAAGAGATGAAAATTATCACAAAAAAATAAAATAGATTAATTGCACAAAATGCCTGTAGCCTTGAATCTGCTAAACTGTCACAGATTATATGATTTTTCGCATTCCAGGTCTTAAGAAATGTATACTATGGGGTAGGCCATTGAAATGTCTTAAATTAACTCCTCTTCCACTAAATGTTAACTCTCCCCCCAAAAAAAAAAATTATCAAGATCCCCAAAGAATCTAAAAATTGAAAAATGTATCTGGAAATTATTTTATCGTGAAAAAAAAACATCAGAAAAAATTCGTTTAAACTGGATGTTATGTAGTAGTAGAGTAGTGCAACTGCACCCCCGCTAAATCACCATTCTTTGAACTAGCCTTATGGGAGCAACAACTCTGTGACGACAAAAGAAAAAAAAAATAGAAATCCAAAAATAGAGAAAAAGAAGAGAATCAATAAATATCATTGTATCTTTTCCTTCTATCCCATACGTATTCTCTATTCTCACTGCGACACTCTTTTTCTCCCCTTACTCTTTACTTTTCCTTAGTCTTGGTTATTTTTTTTTTTTCCCTCTCCCTGTCGTAAATCTTTAGTCAGGCCCTACTATCTCTCGCCCTCCTTCTGTCTGCCGAGCAATCGATTTCCGTGTTTATTTGAGAGACCCGAGAGGAATATCTCTGGTCCTCTGAAATCGATTCACAGCTGTGCGAAAATTGTAACCAATTCCTCTCCCTCATCCTCTTCTCTGGTGATGTGATTCCAGTTGATTCTCCTTTATCTTATCTCAATTCTCACTCTTCCATCGAAACAGTTAAAGTTAATTTTCCTCTTTTTTTTTATACATTCATTTGGAAAAAATCGGATGAAGTGAAAACGAAAATTTGAAACGATTTTCGTTGGCAAAGTTTTGAGAGGTGATGCCATGAATTCTACTTCACTCCTGTTTGTCACTGTTATCCCCCCCTCCCAAATGTAAAAATTGTTTTTGAAAGTTTGGAGGAAAAGTTTGGGGAGAATGTTTTAATGATGTGAGTTATGTACTTTACAGAATTGTACGACGTGAGGAGAGATAAACCATCGGTGCTGGTGACATCACCTGGATCACCTGATCTCAATGCACAAGGACGGGGAAGACATCAGCGGCATCCAACGGGGGATCCCAATGTTGGGGGAAGACTGCAACTTCATCTTCGATATGATTATACTCGGTGTGAGCTCATTGTCGATATTATTTGTGCTAGTGATCTACAGAAGAGGACGAATGGACAGGCGAGAAATGCTTATGCTAGGATTTATCTGCTTCCGGATAAGAGGCAAGAATATTTTACTAAATGATGATTTTTCAGGTTTTTTTTTCTTCACTCTTCTGTAGCTGAAAAATATTCCTAGAAAAAATTTTTTTATGACATTTCCTCTTAAAATCACTCATTCTCGAGATAATTTGGATTTTGATAAAATGAAATGAATCCAATTATCACATTGTATGACTTGACCCATTTTTCATCACTTCATGACTGGAAGGAATGAGATTTTTCTACTCTTTAAATATCCTTGAATCTATATTCCCTGTCTACAGAGGGTTTTTAATCTAAATTTTTTGGTAAGAGTGGCTCGACCAGTTTTAGTCAAATTACTTCATATATATGTAATTAATAAATTGTCTCACTGATGAGTAATTTAAAGAGAAAATCCTCATGACGAATATCCTCCAACGAATTTGATCTCTCGATATTTATCTTGGAAATCAATGGTTTATAGCTGAGAAATATACTCAGAGGAAAATCTGTTGACCTTTTACCTCAAAATCGTTCATAATCGAGACAATATCGAGGTTCCCAAATGTTTCATCGTTTTAAAATAGATTCGTTTGACTCAAATTGCTCTTCACCACTTCACTACTAAATTCGATAGAAAAATTCTGACCCTTCAAATTTTATTTCTCCAATTCTACTTCAAACTTTATTACCAAAGTTTTCCCTCTGAAATCGATTTTAAATTTGACATTTTTGACGTCAAATCTCATCTCAGAACTAAAAAAAAATTGATGTAAAATTTTACGGAAGTGACATCGCATTTGCGTGGGTGAACATCATCGTCAGAGTGGTAGCGCAACGGGAATAAATAATTTTCCAAAGGAGGTATCACGTCACCAGGGAGGAAGGAGGTGGTCTCTGGATTTCTGGTGATGTGGGTGGTGATAGAGAAGGAAAGACAAAGTGGGTGGGTGGTCATGTTTTTCAACCTCCCTCCTTGAGTAATTTTGGCACTGGTGCCAACGCTCCCGTCGCTTTATACGAGATTTCTCAGCTCTAATGGCTGTGCGCGAAGGGAAACTTTTCCTGGTTTCGTTAACTTTACAAATCCTTCCATTAACTGGACGCCGGATTTTCTCAACGCTCTCATATACCCTCATATACTGGTAATTGGCAGTACGGCATATCTAGCTACATTGACATTAATTTTTCCGTGTTCTCCTTTTGAGAAGAAAATTTCAATTTCCCTCAAGAGATTTAAATCAATTTTTTTCCAATTGAAAGAAATATTTTTTATAATTTATTAAATTCATTTTCTTTCTCAATGTCTTTTTTACATCTTTATTTTTTAATTCTATACGATTCAAATGTCTCAAATTTGCTAATTATTCAGCGGGAAAATCATCATCTCTAGAATATTTTCATAGCTCACCAATAAATTGCTTCAATTTTCAATAAAATTTAATAACATGTACTCTCTGTTATCTCCCAAAAACTAGTGAAGGAACAAAGAGAAGAACGAAAACAGTGCCGAATACAAATGCACCACAATGGAACCAGACATTTGTCTACAACGTGAGAAAGTTTTCGGAGCTCAAGTACAAATCGTTGGAGGTTACCGTTTGGGACAACGTCAGGTACGGGGCAAATGACTTTCTTGGTGAGGCAATTGTCGAGCTCGCTTACCTTCCCGAGACACCACAGTGGCACTACCTGCTAGCCCACGACGAGAGACGTCACATTGGGTACGTGACTCTAGCTATTTTTTCCTTCTTTTTTCGTTAATTTTCTCCCCCTGCAATACAAAAATTCTAATCGATCCTCTGCCACCCCTGCAGCCAGTACCAGGAGCCGTCCGATGACATCGCGATAACCCCAGTTGACTATCACCTGAGTCCACCGTCGACGACGTCCAGATTGAGTGACTCTGACACCTCAGAGTATGACATCACAGACGGTGACGTCTCTCAGCAGAGAAGGGGAGCTGATGGTGCCAGTATCAGCAGCATCGGTAGCTCATCCAGGTGAGTCTCATTCTCTTATTTATTAAAACAACAAGAAAATACTCGACAAACGCTTTGAATTCCTCCCCCTCAATAACTTGAAAACGTTTGAGTTGAGATAGTATTGTACGTGTGAATGATAATCAAAGGATTATCTCAGTAATGAGTGATTTTAAGGAAAATTATCAAGAGACCTTTTCTAACTTTAAAAAGGTCTTTTGACATTTGGTCTTGAAATAACTCATTAATGATGAAAATACATTTGCATGATTAAATGGAAAAGGTGTCTTTATTGAAATGTAGGACAATGTGAAGAGTTTGAAATGACAGGTCTCTTAATTATCCAAATATCTCGGAATTGAGAGGTTTTAGGGGGAATTGCCAAAAAGTATTTTCGATGGGGGGAAAAAAAAATCTCTTGACATTTTCTCCTCAATCCACTCATTCTTGAGGTGAACGCATAATTAATAAATTGCTCGAATATGACATCTTTGACAAAATATCAAGAGAATTCTTATTCAACCAACGAAATATTCCAAAAGATATGATCTCAAGAAACACTCTAAATATCTCCCATCCCTCTCCCTCAACCTCAGTGATAAAATAACAGCCAACGACGAAAGAAAAATTTATAGGAGATTCTCGACAAATCGCGTGAAACTCTGGGCCACCACCATCCTTCAACATTGTGTTGCATGACCTCCGCATTAATCCAGTAACGCGATTTTACCCCTCCTGGTCCGTCAACTTGCGCCGCAGTAGCGTTGCGGTAAAATTTTTTTTATTTCAATTTTTTTTTCTGCTTTATAAATTCCATCATTTTCGTTTTTAACCTCTTGGTTTTTACTCCAGCATTTTTTTATTTTTTTTTCGGAAATTGTCGGGTCAGTTGGGAATGATTTAATTCGAGTGGAGTATGATGATTTTGTTGAACTCTGGAGGACTTTTGGATGCTCTCTCACGTGTTTACAAGACTCGTAACATCTTCACATATGTAATTTCTCGGGTCTCAGTGAATTTCCAGGGATACTGGAGAAACGGTAACTGTCGTCGCAACGGTTATTTCCGCGTGGCGTGCTCAAGCCCACGAGCGTAATTGCCAATAAGCCAACCTGGCCACGCTACCTCTCTTGCTCTCTATACCTCCACTTTATCCCGGTACAGATTATCCTGGGAATCGTGTTTTCGACTTAGGAGCAACTTTCCACTGGATCAATACGACTTTAAATTAAAATCTTTGCATTTTATTTTCATAAGTACATTTGATATTTCAATTATTCTCAGACAAAAAGTGAAAAAAATAAATTTTTTACTTCAATCGTCATTTTTTTCAATTTATCATCACAAATTTATTCTCAAATATTTCTAAAACTATCAGATTTAGTGAAAAATATCAAGAGACCTTTTTTTTATTTTATAAAATTCTCTATAAAAAATGTCTTATGACATTTTTCTGTAAATCTCTTTATTCAGAAGATATTCACAAAATAATTTGTGAATAAATTCAATTTGATTCCCCATTGTTTATTCCAATCACTCAAAAACAGGAAAATACACTGTACATATCTAAATATGGCAAAGTACTAATGTGATTCATTCAGCATCATCACCCACGCATAAAACCATCCTGAAAATTTGAATGAGTTTGTTTGTAATGCAGTGTAACGCCTTCTCGTAAATCCTCTTGCATATACAAACGGTAACTCATGTATAACCCTAAGAACCTTTGTGGTGTTCATACGCAAAAGTGGATGAAATACACTCGAACGGTCTGACTCACCATAGCAAAAATAGGATAGACATTGAGAATATGTCGATATTTTACTGGAGTGAGGAAGATCCGGTGTGTTTTCAGTCTGCGTCACTATGAAATTCCTATCGTTTGTGTTTTCCTCGAAAAAATATCGTGCTTTTATGACTCATACAGAGGGTTCTCCACTCGAGAAAACTCTTTATCTTTCACTTCATTATTTTCTTCAAAAAATTTATTTATTTTGAATGAGAACAATTGGAAATAATTCAATTGAAATTCCTAGATTTTTATCCATTGTTTTATAATCAAACGAGATTCAGGGGAATAAAGGGTTACAAACTAGAGGGCTACAAGAGTACAGAAGAGGGGGTGAGACGATAAGGAGGGTAGTACCGCGTTATAAAACTGGGCAACAAGCCAATTGACATGCCAGTTGGCCTGGGAGCGCCGTTGGCTACGGAGCTACCCTCATTTTTTTAACACTTTTAGTTCCAATAATCATTTATTTATTTTATTATCATGACAACAATAATTCAAATATTCAAAACAATTTTTAATAGTAAACTTGGATAATAATAAAAGTGTTGTGATTATTTTAAAACCCCAGAATTAAAAAAAATTCTACACTAATTTTTTTTCAACACTGATTGATACAAAAAAAAATAATGAAAGAAGCTAAATTTTGTGAAAAAGTACGTCGTCAACTCTGGATGAATAACAAATCGTGAGTGTCGTCTCTAAAAATACGTAATTAATTCTGAGATGCACAGACCCTCCCCCTCCCCTTTTTTTTTTTTTTTCTTTCTTTTTGAAATTCCCTCATCCAAATTACAATTCCACCTTGGAGAATGTTTTCTCTCTCGCATCCACTGGATGAAGGTGCACAAGAAAATTCCAGTGCCAACAGTGGTCGACGATGCTGGTATAACCTTAGAGACGTGTCGAGAGTGTCCTTAATTGCTTCACCTCGTTAATTCATATTCTGAATACGTTGGGAGGCTATCGTTTTCGGATATCCGTCGATGCTGCTCAACTTCCGTCGTTTCTTTCAACCCCTCATTCACAATTCAGTCTTTCTTCTCGGTTTATATCCATTGTTTTATTCATTCTCTCATTTTATCCTACCTTCTATGAAAATTTAAAGGTTCAGGTTTTTCTTTTCTTTCCAATTTTTCTGATACAAGTCACAAAGAATTGAAATTTTCAGAGTAAATAGGAATAATTGAGGGTGAAATTAATTTTTAAAAATGAGATAGTACAAAATTTTACAATTCCTAGCTGTCGGGTAATCCAGAAGTGGCCTTAATCTAGCTGTACAACCCCTACCATTATCAATGCATCAATATGCCGAATAATTGAAACTTGGAAATACTGGATAGTGCAGGGGAAAAAGGGGGAGGGGGGGTTAGACAGAAGGGCCTGCTCGATGCTTTGAACACGCTGTGGGATAGACCCGGCCTCCTGCACATATTTAATGACGTTCGATATCACCTAATAGGATTATCTGAAAAGGTTTCCACTGCGTGCATTGATAACTCTATCCACTACTGCCATCAATGTCATATCTTCCATCACTTTTTTTTTTCTTCAATGGAATGTGTCAATTTTGTTTGCTGCCCAGAGAAAACATCTTATGATTTTGGTATCTATGAATATTTCTTGATAAACATGAAAACATCAATTAATTATTTCAAAAATAATTTTCAATATTAAATCGAGGAAAAATTCAATTTCATCATAACTATTAGGCAAAATCATGAAATATTACAACAAAGAGCAATTTTTATTCATCGTTTGCAGTTTAAAATGGTCGTTGGTACTGTTAGTAAGATCATAATTGAATAGTACCTGCGCCAAGTTTGTTTCTCCCTCCCACCCCTCCAGTTTCACTCGTCGTGGCTCTTCCCATCTCCAACATCCTCAATCTCAATCTTGTCCCAGAGCGGTAATTAATAATGCACGCCAACGTATGCAGAGGCATACAATGATGCACGTGTGGGCAAATTGTGCTTATATGTACCAAAAATTTCACCCTCCAATATCTATAAATTTTTATAAATCGCAATATTCTATTTTCCGATTATTTAAATCTCTCCTCACAATTATTTTGATTTTTAATATCGTGCTTTGTTTATTATTTTTTAGGTTTCATAATATGCCGTCAAATTATAAGCGGTACGGCTACTTTTATATTTTTCTATTCAATCCTCACTCACTCACAACTGCATTAATTTCATTACCATAGATAACTATCATTTTTTGTTGAATTTCATGAATTTTTTCGAGTCTCGTGTGCTTTAATTTTTTTTTTTTTTTTGAAAAAAAATTATTTAAAAAAAATGAGAATTAAAGTATCTCTCGAATTGATTCGTGGAAAAAATTGGGTCAGGGGTCGTTGGTATGATAAAACTTTTCCACTGGAATAAAAAAAGGCCAGTGAGACGTAGTGTAGAGAGGCATCATCGTGTCATCGCTTCTTGCATACAGAAAATGTCGATGAAGTCTGCCTATCGCTTTTCTTTTCATTTTTTTTTTTACTATGAAAAATGTCGTTGCCTCCAGGTCTCAATTTTTTTTTTTCTTCTTCAACCCCCGTGAGCTTGAGCACCACGAGAGACATGGAGACTGTGATATTTTTCAAGCAATCTGCTCGAACTAAAAATAATGAATCAGATGTTTGAGTGAAAGCTTTATAGGATTGTTGATCACTCGATTAGATGCACTCGCCTCATTAAGATAGATAATTAATTATTCCCATCACGCTGTACACACTAATATGCATAAAACAAAAAAACCATGAACGCATGCTGGAGCAGCCACTATTCCAGCCCACCACCTGAGAGGGATCTTTGTATGGACAGTGAACATCGGAGTCGGAGGGACATGTCACCGCAGGGTAGAAAGAGAGCTGCTTTGATGATATCGAGGGATCAACCAGCCTCTATTTCAATGTCTTATTCACCGTATAAAAAGGTAAAAATTATCATAATATTGAACACTTGCATCCTTCCTCATCTTGGTGAAGAACAGCTGATGATTTGAAAAAAATCGTTGAGACTATTCTGCAAATATCTCTTAAACTGTTAGGTATAGAAGAAAATATCAAGAGAGCTTTTTTGTAGCTCATAAAATTCTCTACAAAATAGATTTCTTGACATTTTCTGCTAAACCCACTTCTTCTCGATATATTTACAAAAAAAAAAATCTTCAAATCTGCTTTGGAGTCATCTGCTGTTCAAAACTACCTCTTGATTGGATTCAAATAATTGTTGAAGATGAATGATATCGTCAATTGTCCAAAAGTCTTGATGAAGGTCACTAGATTTGTACACCAGTCAATCCCTCAAAATACCTAAAATTCCCAGTGGAAATGGTAATTAATGGACAGCCCATTGTTCTCGGTAGGACGAAACATCACGGAATATGATGGGTCACAGATCCCAAAGCGCTGCCCCCATGGACTCATCAAATATGGACTACAGGGGTAGATCGCAGAGTCCCATTGGTCATCGTTCACTATCACCACCAGAGCACAGATCCATTCCTTATGCCCATGGCTATGTGCCAGCCAGGTACAGCTATTGCCTTGTATAATGACATTCCCACAAACCACCACTTTCAATCTATATACACTGCCCTTTCCTCATTTGCCCTCTTTATTTTATTGCATTCAATTAGCGTGATTATCTGTTAATTGCTGTGTCTTCTAGATTTGGATCGAGATCAGCTACTGCCACGCCTACAGGATCACCCAAGAAACGACAATTACCACAGATACCAGCTAAATTGAATGCGGCATTGAAGGAGAGAGTTGCGCAAGATTTTGAGGAGAGGACGAGACTGATGAGGCACAGAAGTAGACAGGTTCATACGAGCTATAGGAGTACGGGAATGGGAGGTATGTTTTTTTTTTCATTGACAACACAAAATTATAATAATTATGTAGGATAATTTAAAAATGTGAGGGAGATTGACAAATTGCAAATATCTCTAGTACGAGGGAGTTCAGAGGGAAATGTCAAAAGATGTTTTTGTTGTTCAATTTCCTCCAGAAAATATATATCTTGATTAGTTTTTCTGAATCTCGCCCTGCCTGAGATACTGGCAAAATAATGTGCAAGTTTGTTTAAAATTAATCTCTCATTATCAACTGCTTATTGTCGAATTAATTTTTTCATTTAAAATATTGCACTGCAAATTATTTTCCTTATGCATTTACCAGAGCACTCAAAATTATTAATCAAACAATTATTTGATTTTATCAATTATTTTGATTTAATTTCGCCTGCAAATTTCTTTACATTTTTATTTAACCTTTTGCTAGGATGGGAAAGACATTACAGTGGGCTATCAGACTCTGATCTCCTGTCAATAGGCCACGATCCCCAGTCCCTCTCCCACGCTCACGCTCACAGAATGCCAAGACCAAGAAGAGGACGGCTGAGTCCGAAAAAAGATGTTCTTGGTGATTTTGGTGATTCGGATATGGAGAGTATTGCCTCTGTAGCAAGCAGCAACTTCAGCACTCAGTCGGAGAGGCCGCGGGGCTCGAGAACCCTCATGTGAGTATCAAATCAAAGTTATTCCGTTTTACCAAAATTCAAAATTCATCCAAAATTAATCATCAAAATTAATCAAATCACTGCTGAGATTATTGACCAAATCTCAAGTAGTTGAAATATACTAGTAACCAGCATTAAATGGACATTACGTGAGGCATGTATACCCAGTAGTTGCACTCTCAATTTCCCGCTTGCTCCGGTGGGCATTAGGACACCCTAGCCCAGTGATCCAGTCCCTCATTTTCAGCTCCTCAACTATTAGTTAGAATAGTTGCACATCCCAAAATACAGCGTCAATGTCCATTTAATTGTGTCCCATTCTGTTCTAGAGATACATAAAATCAATGAAAAAAAAAAAAATTTGGTTCAAGACATCAGCCAAATCCGAGTAATTATTGTATATAAATTAGCAGACATAATTGATGCAAATATCATGGAGAAGGTAAAACTAAGAATGGGCTAAAATAATGAGCCACTGAATAATCACATTGAAATATTCAATATAAATGAAAAAAAAAAATTGTTTGCAGACCGACAGTTAAAAACGTATTGATACCCAGTGTCATATCCCAATTAGCCCAAACCTCTAGGCGCAATAGGCGTAGGCACAAAATTAGGGTACCCTGCAGTGAATGTCATTGCCAATTAAACTGCAACAGTTGTCCTACAAAGACCTGTATAAACCCAAACAAGCATCATAATAATCCCACCTCCTACCATCAACCCCTCGTACGGAGCAAATCCGCAGTCGTTCGCTCGATGCACAGAAAGATGCGTGTGCCACTTGCAAGATCCAAGACATTCGATGACAATCTCATGAGATGGAGCAGTCCTGAAACGAGTGAGCCAAGTATAATGGAGAATTACATGAATTACAAGAAGAAGGGATCATTAATACCAGCGATACATGTGGAAGATTGTATGAATCGTCTGGAAGATACATCGAGTTTGGATAGAAAGTTTCTGAGATCTAGAATGAAGAATAGAAATTTTGGTGATCATCAGAAGAGATCAATGATAGAAATGAGAGCAAAGAGTTTTGATTATAACATCGTTGATGATTCGTTTATTGATGATCATGATCGAATCCATGTGGAGCAGCCGAGACGTGCCAAAAGTGTTGATTACGAGGCTGTATCAAATATATTCAGTGACGATAGCATGAGAACAGCGAGGAGAAAAGTGAAGAAGAATTTGTCTGATAGTGGGGAACATCTACCGTCTATCAATGATCGTAGTAAGTCTTATTACGATTCAAATGGCTCAAGTTCCATTCAGACTTCCGAGACTGCAGATCCTGAGGAAGATGACGAGAAGAAGTTTTATCAAGCCTCTGACCTCTATTCTTCCCAGCTTGAGAAGACATTTGATAGTAGAGTACCGTCCATGGGCCTCGATTCCTTGAGCTTTCCCGAAAACACCTATCGAAATATTATAAATCGTGATGATACAAGTAAGCGGAAATACGAGGCCCACCTGGCTGAAATAAGCCGCAAGTCCAATCGAAGTCAATCACCAAATAGCAAGGCTAAGAGTCTAGAGGAACATCTCTACGATCTCTTGGAGAGTGACCACATCTACTGCAGCATCGACGACAATAATACAGACCCCTGTCCCTGCCTTATTGATCCTCTTGACTGTAATTTCGATATCGTAGATACTTCAACAAGTAGAACAAGTAATTTTGAAAATTCCGTCCCTCGACGACGAACGAGTCAATTGGAGTCTGAGGAGTACAATCCCAGAAGGTCCTTACGTCGTCGAACAAAAAGCACAGATTCGTACTTGGAGGACAATTTGAGTGGAGATTATTTGTACTCGGAGGACGAAAAGCCCCAGAATTATAGCACTCAGATGTCCCAATCGCGGCCCTTGAGTCGTCAGTCGGAAATCCACGATGATTACCGGGGTAGAAGCAGCAGTTTTCCAGGAAGATTTGACTACTCAATGTGCGAGACTTCCACAAATTATTCAAGCAATGAATCAAGCCCACCAGGCCGTAGAAGACGAAGAAGTACAAGAGACTTGCAACACCTACACGCAGAATATGACTCCCATCCTCACACATACCGACCACGAATGAGCAGTTTAGAGGTGCCGAGTTTCTCTCAGAGTAAACGTATGATGCTGGAGCGTGCAGAGTCAACTCCCACTCTTGTACCCGACGAGGAGGAGATCGAGGACGCTTGGGAGTGTGCCAGACGGCTGTCAAGAAGACGTAGGAACAGCAGTTGCCCGGAGGCAAGAGATATGAGAAATCTTGAGAGTTCTGGCAGAGAAGAACCAGAGTCACCAAGCTTTTTCATGGGATCTGACGATGATTTTGGCTCGGTTGAGACTGTAGTGTCACCGGATTATCGAAATAATTCCAAGGATGAAATTAATAATAAACGACCTCGTGGTTTTCGTTCAAGATATTCATCAAAGGATTACATTGACTCTAAAATTCCCATGCGAACAGACAGATCGAGTTCATACCCTGGCCCTGTTAGATACGAAAATGATGATGTCGACTGCAAGAATCGTAAAACGAGCTGTCCAGAGTGTCGTGATTTTTTCATCGATTCTCCGCAAAGTAAACGAAGAAATGAGGGAAATCAACAGCAGTCAACCGCTTCCCCACAAGTCGAGTACGAGAAGCATCGTCCTCTAGCTTATCAGAAAGAAGAACGCGAGAAGCACTTTCGTAGAATGGAACAGGATCAGGGAAGCAAACGAAATGTCGCAATAAGTGACACCCTAGAATATTACGAATACTCAATGGAAAGTGAGAGCCAGTGCAGCGAGAACTGCGGATTTGGCCCGTACGATACACTTAGGCCCCGTAACCGAGCACCCCGTCCCGGTAACGCTAATTCAAATATCTTTGATTCCCAAACCGCCACCTCCGACACTGCTAAAAACCCACGGGCCAACGTATACCACGATACTACCCCATCATCACATCACGTTAAACGTGACAATGACGAACGTTGGATGCACAATACCAAAAATGATGCTGTATCAACTGAAATATCTACCACTGGGTCAAAATTCGATGATAATTCTGGTACCAACACCGGTCCAAATGGCGATTCAACGAATAATAAATCACGTCCTGCTGCCAGTGATTATGCTAGTCCCAGCAGTTCATACGAGAAGGGCTCATCGAGGCATCAAGTCTCTGGAGATGGTCACAATGGCCTTGCCAAAAGGGGACAGTTCACCAGAAGTTTGAGTAATGCTGATGCACCGCCTGATGAGAAAGTTGGTGAGTTGATGATTACATTATTTCTACTTTTCTATTTTCTTTTTCGAGAATTCTGATGACCTCACCTTGAACCCCACCAATCAATGATTATTTCTATCCCCTTTCTCTCTTCCTCTTTCCACTACTCTATTGGAAAATGCATGTAATATGTTCTTGGTTCAAGTGTTTTGACGTCAATGATACAGCCCCTCTTCTCTTAGTCTTTGGGTATGGTTCGCGCAGATGTTTTATCCTTGGCTGAATCACGAACTTGACCCCTACCTGCTTTGGGTATCCACTTTTAATTGATCAGAAGTACCAACCACGTTGTAAAATGGTACTGCCTTGACGAAGTGAAAAAAATTTGAGAGGTCACTCATTTTCGGGCAATCTCTCTCTCTCTATATCCACACACTCGTGATATTTTACCTTTTCCTTATCCCTTCACATACAAGATAAAAGTGGATCTTAGCGTTTGTTACTTCAACCTGTCTCTGTCTTTATAACTCGTGTCTCAGTGTCTTTGGCTGTCACCCAAATTACGCTCAAGGTCTCACTGGAATGGTGGGTTGCCTTGGTTGTCATTGGGCTACACGTACATGGGCCCTTGTGACAAGAAAACCAAGAACCTTCCTCCAACAGTCTCTCACGTACTTCACGTAATTGCATCCTCGATTCTTGTGCCACTTCATTTAAACCCTAAAAGGAGTGAGAGAAATAGATGAGAAGAAAAGAAATTGGGAAGGAAAAATTCATCAGAGGATAATCAATCCTGTTATCTATCTGTCGAGTGTGCATATGCTATCATTATCCATTCTTTAATTAAGAATCAGCAGATTATTAAACACTGAATAAGGCAATTCTTGTGTAAAGTGTCTTTTTTTTTTTTCAAGATTCTAATCCTTGAATTATATTTTTTCATTATCAAAGCAGATGGAAGTTTGAGTGATACAGCAGTAGGCCTCCATGTGGAGGAGACAACGAGGAGAGGAAGAAAGAGTTCACCGGGTAGTAAAAGCGGAAGTGGTAGTAGCAGTGGTGGAGGTAGTGCTGTGCAGTATCAATCTGGTCTTTCAAAGAAAAGCAATAGTACGAGTCAACTGTCAGCTACAGGTAAGATGATTTTTTTATTTATTAATATCAATGTTTTTTTTTTATTAATAATTCTCTTGGCCATCTATATTGTCGTATCGTAATATTAATAACCCTGTAAGTAGATTCAAATTTTCCAATCGTCTTCGATTATCTATCACTCTACCTATCCCATTTCAATAAATTAAATATTAAAACGTGCTCTATCAGAATTTCTTTTTTTCGTGCGATTCAACATGAAAATTATTAGATTAGTCAGAGTCTAGATGAGTAGACGAGAATAAGGGCAATGCACTTTTGTATAGATATATTCAATGTCACAGAAATATATATTTGAAAATTATTACCAATAAATTGATTGGTAACAAATGTGCATTACCTGAACCATTAATCAATCGCCTTGTATTACATTCTAATCGTGATTCTTGTTTTCTCTATCATCCACTCTCATCTCTATCCGCTTCTCTCCGACACGAAAAATCGAAAAAAAAAAAAAAAATCTATATATCAATGACACAAACACATTATCAACAATCTTCGCCTCTCAACCGTCGCTGGGACCTGACCTGCACCTTCCACCTCAAAATTCATCCGTGAATTAATCAATCACGGCGCACTTTGGATTGTCAATCGATCGGTGGACCGATCGACTCAATAAATTATCAATAATGAATCAATAATCACGTTCATCCATGCGCAAAAATGAAACATCAAAAAACCACCTGTTTCACTCGACCACCTCAACTTCTTGTGTGATTAATAAATCGTGCCAAATTAATTATCAACTGGACCAAAAAAACAAAAATCATAAACATTATCATGAATTGAAAAAAAAAAAAAACGATAACGTGCCACGTGCGTGTCTGTTGGTGGTACATGCGTGGGCGAGGAAGGCCGCAAACGGAGGCTCGGGTTCGGGAAGAAGGGCAAGTCGTCCTTTACAGTTCACAGGAGTGAGGAGGTCCTGCCGGAGGACACGGCCGGTGGCAGAAGTGGGAGACAACCGAGCTCGGCAAGCAGCGACGGCGAAGGCAGTGGTGATGGGGACAGGTCCGATTTATTTGACTTTTTCAGTTTATTCACAATATGGCCTAATTTGCATCAGTAGGAGAATTGATTCATTTGAGAAAAAAAAAAAATTGTAGCTTTTTAATTTCAAAATATTTACTGATCAACCATTGACGAGACGTGAGTAAATGCGTGAATAATTCAAACAGCAAGAAGAATTAACGAAAATTACAATGTAACAAGTGACACAAACACAAAATTTAAAAAAAAATTAGCCCAACTATTTTGACCTTCACTCTGAAGAAATATTACTTGATTTTTTTTTCATGAAAATATTGAAGTGAAATACTTCAGGGTGAATGAAAAAGTTTTCCTCCCCAATAATCCATAATCCCAGTAATTCTACTTTTTTAGTGCACCGAGAGCCACCAGGTGTGGCAAGCTGTGCAACGTATAGACAATCGCGAGTGATCTAGAGCCTTAGCGGGTACCGTGTGCTCAATATATCGTATTTTCATCACAAAACCCCAATTCATTTGTACTTCTGAACACAGAGTTTAATATTCCCCTCACAAAAAGGTCATGAAACGTGCAACACACTGGAGAATTGTTGGTACATGTGTGTGAATTGCTTTTTTTTCCATAGATTTAACTTGAAAAAAATTTAAAAATTCCTCTGTGACATTGACTTTTATTAGACGGTAGGTAATAATTACATAGAGTTCAGTAATAATTGCAGAGAAAGGTGAGATTGTCATGTCCAGAAGCAAAATAAATACAATAGAAATTAATTTTAAACAAAGTATTGAAGAAAAAAAAATATCACATTGGCTTACTTGATGTGCTCGGTGCATTGTTGATATCACCACTCACAATCACCACTCACAATAAACATGGATACTCGTTAAATCTGTGTATGTGATGAAATAACTCACTGAAACAATAAACTTAAGTATAATCAAATTATTTAAAAAAAAATCAATAATCATTAAATTAATTTAGAATTTGAATTAATAAATTAACAATGAAATAATTACAAAAATTCAGCCTTTAAAGTATTCTTGGGTGATTGACACTTAGGTAGCGTAGAATTGATTTTGTCGTTATTTTCTTCCTAGATAGATGATTGAATTTGCGTCCGATAGAGTGCAACTAGAGTGCAATTCATTAGTGCGTCCGTCGCTTAGTTCTTGCGCGCTTTTATACATATATACATATTAATATATAACGCATCCGGCAAATACTTTTCAAGAGATCTGAAAAGCTCTTTTCTTACCCCCTCCTCTCCCCTCTTCTCTCTCTTCTGTATTTTTTTTTTTTGTTCATACAATGATTTTTTTTTTGTTATTATCCATTGATGTTTACATGTTTCATAGAGCACTCGAGTTTAACTAGATTTAATTCATTTAATTTTAATTGTACGTTTATAATATTTCACATTAGTTGTATTATTTTTCACACATTTGCAGAAATAATCACCTCCCCCCCCCCCCACCCTCGTCCATTTGTTCAAATTATGTCATAGTTGTTCAACCTTGCCCCCCCCCCCCATAAAATAACAATTTCCATGAAATAATTTTATTGATTAATATACAAGTGCAACAGTTGTGCAAATATATTTTTCTTGTGAAAAGGGAGAAATATAATTTTTTTTTCTTGTCATCATCGTCACCAGGAAACACACCCACACATATGAGTGGAGAGAGCAGAGCCGAAGATGAGAGGATTCAAACATCAAATAATTAAGTGTATGATAACAAGTGCGAATGATAGAGAAATATTGATTGAAGGAAGATTAATTGCGAAATGAGTGGCAAAAAAAAATTGATACAAAAATAAGAAAAAAAAATAATAAAAAATCACGAGTCTCCATGAAATAGTTAGCGGTATTTCTTGTTTGGTTTTACAACGCAGAGTGCGGCGTCGTTGGAGGTGGTACAGATACCCGGTCATCTGGTTTAGCTAGCCGAAAACGGAACAGCACACCAAGCAGCTTTCAACGCTCCCAGGAGGTTGTACCGTCTTATCAGCGACTAGGTGCAACAAGACAGAGTGGCTCAGTTGCAAGTGACACCGCTGGATCTCTCAACTCAATCTCTAGTTCTGAAGCAAGCTCGTAAGTAGTGCCCACCACTCCTCGGGGCGAGCCTTGAAAAAAAAAAATAATAATAATAATAATGCCAAAATGTGAGAAGTACTTGAACAAAAAATGTCAATTCAACTACTCGATGAGGCGACCACGCTCCTCTCATTCTCTGTCTCTGTCTCTCTCACTTGACTTTTTCACTCTCTATATGTTTTATAATTTTTTTCAATATGTCTTGTCACTTGTCCTCAAACTCCTGGCGTCAATTTTTTATGATTTTTTTTTTTTTATGATCGAGTATAGGAATTGTAAGGTTTATTTTAGAGAATTTAATGACTCTCAGTGTATTAAATTCATCGTTGTTATTATTATTAAAAACTGAAGATATAGTTTTTTGATAATATAGTATTTTATATGTGTATTTTATGTGATCTGTGTATATATTTCATTGTTTGAAGAGATCAAATCAGAATTTGTCCATGTCTTTTGGTTGTTATTTTTTTTTATTCTTCATTTTCAATTAAATTGTACATTTGAATTTTCCTGTTTAAAAATCGCCTGCTCCTGCCACTGATCCACTTAATCAATGTGTTATTGTCGTGGCTTAATTGCTTGGTCGCCGTTGATGTTTTTTTTTTTTTTGCACAATAATCGACGCACCACACGAATAATCTCCTCACGCACCGTCGTTAAATATTTTATATTTCTATTCATCACTTCATATTTTACAATTTTTTATATTTCAATTGATTGAATACAACTGAAACCAGTTAATGTGATCGACGATGGTAAAAGATAGCTATATATAAATTGATATACATACTTACTATATATAAGGACATATCTTTGATATATCCTTCGAACTTTTAGCGTTAATAATAGTAGATCATCGATGATAATCACACGACGTCACGTGTAATATTGTTATCCAATTCATAATTTATTGATTGTACTTGTAATTTAAGTCGAAGAGATGCTGCGTTTATTCTTGAAAAAATTTGTGACTCATTTTTTATGTAAAAAGAAAATTATAAAATTTCAAAATTAAAGAAATTTATGACACATCCTGTGAGGAGTTGATGTGGAATTGTCAAGTAAGTTAGCGCTGGTTCGATAAAAAAATTTATTTATAAAAATTTATTAATTATACTTATGTCGGCATGATGAATGATGTCAAAAAGATAAACATCAGCTGCAGCTCAGGGAGTAGAAAATCAAAAGAATTATTATTATTTTTTTAAGAGAAAGATTTCATCAACTGATTAAAGCTGATTTTTATTTTCCACTATGTAATTAAGATTTGCGTGCTGAATGATTTTTGCATGATAATTCTTTCCTACCGCCTGGTATGTTTAACAATTATCTCAATCCCTATCATTCCCTCTGTATGAATAACACTATCTTAAATACTAACTCACACAGAAAGAATAACACTACACTGTCAAGCGTGAGTTCTTCTTGTTATCGAATTATTTTTCCAACTAAAAAAACAAAATCTAATTGAGGTATTTCTCTTCCCTCCTGAGCTTTGAAGGTCGTTTAATGATACCCTATTTAATCAGTGTTAAAAGTCTTGCTGACGGCCCCCTGATACCATTGATACCATAAAACGTGCGCTCTCGAGGAGTGTTGAATATATTCTGTAAAGTTCAACTTGAGTCTCACGTCCCTGTCTGTAAAAATATGTGTACTGATCTCTAAATAATCCAATGTTTTATCTAATTTATTTTATTTATTTTCGTAGAACCAATACTTTTTGTTGCTTTCTACTGAATCAATTTTCAGTGATAAGAGAGAAGAGATACTAATAGATTTTTTTCTTATCCCATGGTGACAAAATATAGTTGGTCTCCGTGTCTGAGAACAGCAGCTGAGGGTGGTCAGCTCAGTGAATTTATTGATGGACTTGGACCTGGCCAATTGGTTGGTAGACAAGTGTTGGGAGCTTCTTCACTTGGAGATATTCAGTTGGCACTGAAATTCACCAAGGGACATCTAGAAGTTGAGGTCATAAGAGCGAGAGAACTGCAGGCAAAACCAGGGTGTAAAATGTTACCAGGTAGATTTAAATTTTTAACTATTATGGAAATTTTTTCACTGTTCTTGATATGTAAAAATTATCATCATTGCTATTTTCTCTCCAACTTTAGCTCCTTACGTCAAGGTTTATTTAGTCAATGGAAAGAAATGTATAGAAAAAGCAAAAACTGCAACAGCAACGAGGAAAACATTGGAGCCTTTCTATCAACAGAGTTTGTCATTTAGAGAAAATTTTCAGGGATGCATTCTGCAGGTAAAAATTCAATTAATATTTTGATTCATCTTCCTTCACAATTTAGTAACTGTAATTAAATATTTTCCAAGCGAAATAAAAAAAATGTTTATTTCATTTCAAAAGGTAACGGTATGGGGTGACTACGGCCGATTAGAAGGGAGAAAAGTATTCATGGGTGTTGCACAGATAATGCTGGATGATTTGAACCTGAGTGAGATGGTGTTCGGATGGTACAAACTCTTCGGCACCACGTCCCTGGTCAGTGGTCCTCCATCCTTAGTATTGTCCCGTCGCTCCTCGGCCGCCTCTCTGGATTCTCTAAAATTATAAAAGCTGATCGAGGCGCCCGAATCATTCAGAAACTAATTCAAATATTCCTATCCCCTATACCAACGATACCCAAAGAAAAAAGCAAAAAAACAATCGATATCAGATTCACTGTTTTCCTATATTAAAAAATTTTATCGTTAAAGCTACATATATTTAAACAGATACATATTATAAATTACAAAAAGCTTTATTAAGATGTAAACGTCTCCGTTATATCTGATTTAATGCCCAACGTGATTAAGCACTCGCCAAATGGAGAGTCAGGTCGATTGGAGATTGATTCTCCAAAAAAAAAAAAAAAAGTCACTAATAGAGATTACGACAGAGTTTAAATGTTTTTAAGGGAGTAATTATCAATTAGCAAAGTTTCTCTGAGGAGAAATATTGAAGGGTTACTTGGACAGATGTTAATCTGCGAGTAATTGACGGCTCTGAATACGGTAATTGATTAATAAAACAGAAAAAGGAGTGATTTGGCCAGAGGAGTGCAAATGCGAGGGATATGTTTTTTTTTTTTTTCAATGAAAGAGATAAAGAAAAAATATTTAAAAAAGTACCACTTAAAGCACATCACATATCATGTCAGATGAACTAGTCTTTAGGTAGAGGATAGCTGTAGACGTAGCGGCTATGTTACCGGATCGCCAGATAGCTTTAGGTACGCACTGATATCAAGGCATCGTTCGTAGTTTGTTGATTCATGACTTTTCTCTAGTGCATTTAATTAAATTACATTTTGCCTTCATATCGTTTCTTTTTTTTATATTCATTTGAAGGAAGCTATTTATGCTAATGTACTAGAGCAGAGTCTTTATATAATGTGATTATCGATATATTTTCCCTCTATTTTTATTGATTGATAATTATGCTTGATTTACCTGACAGATAAAAAAAAAACGTCTGTAGATGCAAGTAAAGTCGAGCTAATTGCTTCCTAACTTATTTAATACTATCTCTCAAATCTTCCCTTATCGTTAGAAGTGATTTTTTCGTCTTGTAATATTTATTCACATTTTCAAATTGAGCATGAGAGCACATTCATTTTCTCTAGGATCATATTAAGATGATGTGAATGTGATTTTTCGTTGTGGAATTTCTAATCATTTTGATTC
Source organism: Coelinius sp. EB29 (assembly GCA_035578325.1). Lineage (NCBI taxonomy): Eukaryota > Metazoa > Arthropoda > Insecta > Hymenoptera > Braconidae > Coelinius > Coelinius sp. EB29. The sequence continues at coordinate 1,579,729 of JAOZGT010000001.1, read as the reverse complement.
AAGAATTCAGATATATTGATTTTAGGACTTTTAATTCTCAAAATCTTTATAGAGAGAATTTTTTATTCTATTCATTTTCTTCACATCCTTCCATCTCAGCACAAGTATCTCCAAAGTTTGTTATAATCCTGTAGATCATTTGAAAAATCTAAAATTTACCTGATACTTAATTAATCCATTAATAATTGATAACCGAGGTAAGTTCCAGAGCCGTATTCGGAGTCTTCAATGTAAAATATTCCCCTGGTTTTCGTGTAAATATAAATTATACCTCGAAACTCTACTTAATTTTTCTCTCTCGTTTTTACAGTGAAATCAATGGAGCTCGAGTGAACGTCATGCTGACATAAACTCGAACGTGGTGTGTCTGTCAAAGTGAAATTTAAAGGAGAAACAATTTTGAATCTTAAAAAAAAAAAACATGTGATCGACATAAGTGAACGATCTGTCAACAGCGAGACGAAATCGTTCGTAATAAATGACGAGTAAGTGAATAAGAAATTAAATTCTAAGGAGATAACGAGTATAGCGTTCAGTGATTGCAAATTGCGATAATGGACTCTGATAAATTGATACGATGAATGTATTTCATTAGACTGGTAGTTGAAGATATTAATACCGGTCTAGAGCTATATATAATACGTATACATATGCAGATATATGTATAGATATAAAACAAAATAAAAAAAATATGAGACATTGCTATATTTGTATATAAATATTGGGACACACCGTGAAAAGGTTTTTAAATTTACAAATCTTTCAATTTTATTGACTGCTGAATGCGAACGATGTCGTTAAAATCTCGAGTATATTTATTTACTCTTATTTCATTAATTAGATTATATTCACAATCACATTGTCGTGGGTTCACGCCATTGAACGTTAACGTCATCGACACATAGTGGAAAGGGGAAAAAATTAAATCACAATATTTGTAAATGATTTATTTGTCACAGTGTGTATATCTTGTTGTAAATAATTGTATGGCGAAGAGGTATGCATGCAAAATATGTGATGAGAAAAAAATATTCAATAATTGGGGATATAAATATGAATAAACTCACACATTAATTTTTTCACTGCCTGGTGAATATTTTTGTCCTTAGATTTTTAAATTTTTCATTTCAACTTGCATTTATCTTAGAATAAATCATATTTTTGTTATTGAATTTTTTCGATTATGACAATTGTAATCTATAGAATTTTCAAGTTTAAAAGGAGACGTGAAATTTGTATTTGTATAGCTGTTGATCGTCATGTTATTAATTCATTTAGTCTGTATTTGTACGTCGAAATGATCGCGAGCAAGGATACAAACGGTAAATTGTTGAAAATATAATGAGAAAAAAAATCAGCTCATCACTTCATATAATATCAGCTTATTCTGATTTAGCTTGATTCAATATAATTTTTATAAAACCTAGACAATTTGCTTGAGTAAAATCATCGTAGGCAGCATTCGAATTAATACAATTTGGGAATGATCGTGAGTGAAGATGACGGAAGTATCTTATCATATCTATAACGTGCTTAAATAAAATTAGAAGGAAATAATAAAGATTAAAAGAATAAACGAAACAAACAACCGAAAAATTATAACAAATTAAAACATATAAACAACAAAACAAGGAGGATTTTTTACTCGTGAAAACAAATAAATACTGAATCGTAGAGTCTTAAAGAATTACCAAGAATTAAAAAAATTAATAAATAAAACAAATATAACAATTGATGAAACATTGTAAGTACTGTGAAAAAGACAAGATTAAAAAAAAAATACAAAAAAATAATAACGACTTAACGAATAAGCTGAATTTCTAAGTAAAACTTTTTGCAAAGTGTGAGTGGAAGAATTATAGTCACAGGGGGTCAAATAAATGAATAAAAAGAACTACAAGTTACATGAAGCAATTTAAAAAATTGATTAAAAAAAAAGAAAAATCGAAGAATGGATAAATATATGAGACTATTGATAATGTAAAATGTTCAGTTTGTAATTTGCGCGTCTCTTCTACTCCCTGAAAACCACGGGATGATCATTGAAAGATATAATTTACCACAGAGAAGACCCATCGTTATTAATTTTTAAAAAATCATGAAAATTCTTCATGCAATCGAAATTCACCAGGGACTAGAAAGACGTGGACTGGTAAACGCTTGAAAAACATAAAATATTGCATATCCTATTCAGATGTAGATCTTTGATAACTTACTAAAAAAAAAGAAAAAAGAAAAAATTAACGAATGGGGAAAAAACACTTTAGACTTGACAAATGAGAACGTTTAAATTTTTTTCTTAGACTTTTCTACGAAAGAATGTACGTGTATTCGTGAAATTACCACCGGTTGAGAGTAACTAAAGCAAATAATGTAGCGAGAGGATAATCAGAGAGTGTGGGTTTATTGAGATTGAGGAAAATATTTAATGCAAAATTAAAAAAAAAAAAAAATCCATTGGGCACCACCATATGTTGCACATACCATTAACAAATTGCACCTGTGTCGTTGAATATTGTAATAAACATTAGCGAGAAAAGAAAGTGAGGATGGTGATGCATGGGTTGTAATGGAACAAATCAATTGAGAATGTGCTGTGCTTTGTTGATATCCACAAAGTGGCATAGCAAGAGTTAAAATCAAATTTATCAGATGAATCATTGATGATGAACAAATTATGAAAAAAAAAAAAACATGCTTTGAATTATATCTTCTTTTGACCCGCTGTGAGTGACAGAAAGACTGCCTCTTTTGCCATTGAAAATTCATTTTCATGAGAGAATTTTTGACAAAAAAAAAAAAAAAAAAACAAGAAAACAACGGAAAAATTGATGATAAATTTTCTTTAAGTTAATTATTTGAGAAAGTAAATGAAAACTGATTCCTACCCTTGCCTTGCCGATTTGTAAATAGGCGTGCTCAATTTGATAGCTCGGCGGTGAATCATGGATACATTTAATCTTAATAACGGATCGAAAATTTCAAAAAAAAATAATAATCAATGAAAGATAAAAAAAAAACAACACATTAATATCCGACTTTGTACCTATATACTAATTAAACTTAACAAAGCGAAAACTTACGATTAACAATGTCTGGATTGCACACGAATGCTTATGTTGATGACGTTTGAGGATTATGGGAAATGTTTTATTTCGGGGGAAACTGAACCATCAAGAATCGCAGAACGTCAGTAATTTAAATTGATATCATCCAAGCGCAATGGGGTTACAACTTTTGTCAAATTTAGTGAGCCAACTTAGGATTTTAAAAAAATTGAAGGGAAATGAGAGATGATACGATATGACACTGATAACAAAAATGAAAAATTACGGATTAACGACAATGCCAACAATTTATTAATTATCAAATTAATTAACGACTACTTTGTAGAGTCGAGTCCAAAAAACAATGTAGCATAAGTTATCTTGTATCTTGTATTTAATGTCACGACTGATTTGTGCGAGGAGACATTCAAGGTGGAAAATTTAATGAAGAAAAAATACAAATGCACGAGTTGGTCGTAAGATGGTGATCCTTACCTTTACTAACAAAAAATGAGAAAAGCAAAAAAAAAATGAAAAAATAAAATATACAATTGAAAATGAAATGAAAATTACTACTCGAGTTTAGACGAAATAAATGGGACAGGGCTTCGTACATTTCTAATTTGTCAATGGTGATATAAAACAAAATGTGAAATACGATCGTGTACTTATTGTTTCCCTTGAGAACGCGTGATACGTGAGAATGTGAAATTAAAAAAGAATAAATCTCCCAGAGTGGAATGAAGAAGAAACAAATCCGATAAAACAAAATGAACAAACTTAAGCAAATATGATTAGAGGAAAAAAAAAAAAAAATGTTTCCTCAAAGATTCTCCACGAATTTCCGTCATTCAGCGTCTTAGTCTAACGGATTTACGATTAAAGAGTGATTTCTTGTGAATTAAAAATTTAAAACAAAAAAATTATAATATAGGGAACAAGACGTTTGTCGAAGACTGTACATATTATGCATGAGCGATCAGCCCAAAAAACTGAGGAATCAATTTTTATGATACTATTAGAAATCTTATTTGGGGGATGGAAATTTGTGGTGGCTCATTGGGGAATAATTAATATAAAGCGTTAGTGACTGTATCCAGTATAATATACCAGGTAAAAAAGATACCCCCAATGCCAGACATGGCGTGTGACAATAAAGTGATTCAATGATATTGTTTATTTTTATTGGAATACACATTATGTGTTTTCCATAATCCTTTTTTATTTCAATGAAGTTATCTTGAGATATTTTCGATATATTTCGATAATTTTTCATTTTTTACATTTTGCTATTCATACGGTTTGCAAATCATTAGGAGAGGGGAAAGATCACGTAAGAATGATAAAAGTCAATACCCGTTTCTTCAATGAAAAATAAAAATTTTGAAAAGTTCCAAAAATATTCCAACAGTCGATAAACAAGGTGTTCCAAAAATTACCGACTGTAGAATTGCCTGGAATTATTCTCAGTTCTTCGAGTTGAGTTTCGATGGCGTTAGTGATGTATTCAATTTCGATTTTTCCATTTTTCTCCTTCAAATGCAAAAATTAATAATAATTAAATACTCTTGTTCTCTCTCACTCACCAATACCAAGTGATAATTGGAAACACCATCTGTATTCAATATAAATTCCAGTCAATTCCCTGTGCATACGAAATTTTATTAGACTAATCCCCTCCGATCCTCTCTACATATACACAAGAAAAAAAAAACCCATTTAAATATCTGTCTTGAATCGAACGAGGGAACGTATAAAGTTAATTCATGCACAAAAGAACGTAATAAAAATCGACTTACATGGCCAACGATCGTGTACACCGTTCCATCTAGCAATGCCCCCAGCTTTTAGGTGTCGCTAAAAGTTTAATCAAAGTCAGATTAGCTCGCGGGGGTGAATCAAGCCGAGGGCTAGCGACTGGGAGGCCGCACGAGTTTTATTAAACAGCGAGTTCATTAGGGGTTGGAGTAACCCATGTTGGGAGTTTGTTTTGAACTCACTTTTACGACTCGATTTCTTCATCGACGTTCATTGGTTCTATTTATAGTAAAAATAGATGAAAAAAAAAAATTGTTTTCCCTCTAGATAAACTTTAACTCATGAAATTAATGAAAAAAAAAAAAAAAATTCTCTCGATTAATTATGCAATAAATTCCTTAAATTTGATGAAAAAATATTTTTCGAATCAGTGCATTCACATAAATAAATTCATTTCAATTCCTAAACTTTCAATTATTTCAAAAGCTCACATTTACGTCACATTCATCGACTAAAATTGAGTGTAGACTCCACAGAGGTCAGAGTGCTAAAGACACAATGATTAAGGGAGCATGCACACATACAAGCGAATCACCAGAGAAGACAGAAAGCATTTAGACATGTCCAACGTGTTGGTGTAACCAAGTGTGGGGTGAGTGGGAAGTGATTCAATCTCAGTATAATCCCTGTAATCCCCAGGCTATCGTTACCCGTATACTACCCCTCATTTTCAGCCCCAAGGGCTTGTTCCGGTGTATACGATGGGCCTGTTTACCTCGTTTGACTGAAACCAGATCATTTCCAAATAATCATTTCATTATTCGTCAATTTAGCCGATGGAAAACTTTCCTCAATTTTGATTATTTATCAGCTAGGGGTGAGGGTTTGTCTCTGGTGACAGGACAGGGGGATGGGAATTCTTGATGCCTCGAGGGGGAGAGCTAAAGGGTCAGGGGACAGAGGAAACGCGTAACCGCGCAATAACGACCGGGAGAGGAGAGTGAATCGTTGGCTGACACACCCCCGCTCTGTGTATGGGTGACTGTTGGGGTTTACACACGAGTTTGGCTTAACACTAATGAATCTGATTTGCATCTGATCCTGACTGATCCATGACTTTGTCTATATACTCATTTTTTTTTAATTGAAAAGTCTTTTTTCTTTCATTAAATAAAAAATTTACATTATCATAAATTGTCACAATTTTTATATTTCATTTTGCGAATATCATTGACCTTGAGAATTTCTGAAAAATTTAACAATAAAAAAAATTGTTAATTAATTTATATTAAAAATTCATTGAATCCAATTCAATTTCCCAAAATTTGATTCTTATCTAAAATGAGAAAAAATAAATAAAAATATACCTAAAGTCCAGCCAATTTGTATAGATTTGTCCCTGCGGATTGATAAAAATGTAGGAATCTTGACCCAACACCATAAGCCCCAAGATTCATCTCCATTCTCCACTTTATCTTCTTTTCCTCTCATGTGTGTATCTATGAGTCCCCCCCCTCTCTCTCTCTCTCTCTCTCACTCACTCACGGCAGGTTCGTGTTTGATGGGCGTGGTGCCCCCAAGATCACCGTCCGCTGCTCCGCCTTCTCGCATCCGAGATTCCAATCAGCTTAATATAAAAAAAACATATTTTAGTTGATACCGTGGAAATACAAATAAAAATTTCAACAATTTTCAAAAATATTTACTGAGAGTCAATTTCCTGTAAAAAAAAAAATCCATAAAATTCATGAGTTATCTCTCTGGACGAATTCAATTCACCCGGGACCCTTTTCTGACAATCACCAGCCATAAACAAGGCACGCGGTTAAATCTCGGACGTACGGCCACCGATCACTCATAATCTAATTAAAAATCCGAGGGATGAGGGATGAAAAGATTCACTCGTACAACGAGAGTATCAGTTTTAATATTAAAATCACGTTAATGTTGGGGATTTGACACGTGCGACAATGGACTTGGTTTAGGCTATTGTGGCTCATACAGGGTGAAATATAGAGCGGTTTTTGACTCTTGCGTTTGTTTACTCAGGATCGGTGAGGATTTCAAGGGTATTTTATATGTTTACATAGGACTCTGGTGTCACGCGCGTTTATTTACACTCATCCATGATCTTTACTTAATTATATTTTTCTCCAATTTAATTGATTAATTATTCATTCTACACGAAAATAAAATTTTTGATTAATATCATAATAAACTCGTTTTATAAATCACGATATATCCCAATAAATTATGCATAAATACTGTATGAGGTTTAAAAAATATTTTTAAAAAAAACTATTATTCATGTTTTCAACAGATTTCTATACAATATTTAAGAATGTGTCAACCATGTCTAAGAAGGTGGTAAAGTCGTAAATGATCAAGTCGTCATGATCACCCATTTCCACTTCATAAAACTCCCCTCGTACAATGGCTATCTAACTAGGCGTAGTGGTTATTCCATGAAGCGTATATCATCTCAAATATATCATTTCATTTTATACTTTTGGGATTTTTTTTTTTTTTCTTTTTTCTTCATTTCTCTTTTTTAGATTCGATTCTTTGAAAAGGGTCACCAGGTAAACCGACGATGTCGTAACGCCGTCAGAGTGAGAAATGAATGGGGGAGGGGGAGGGGGGGGGGGGATGTATTCTTCGATGTGAAGTCTCGGGGATTTCAAACGTGTGACAGGTTGATGCTTCTTCAGAGTCAACGAATGCACCTTCAATCCTTTCTGTCACGATAGTCGAGGGTTTTGAAATGGGTTGAGATTTTTTTTTTTTTGCAGTTTATATTTTTTGGAGTGATGTTAGACATTTTTTATTGATGATAATATTTTTTATGCTTTTTTCTATTGTTCAGAATGAGGAAGAATGAAGAATTCTTGGGTTTATTTGATAATTTTGGGATTTTGCAGGTTTTAGGCGATTACTGAGAAATGAGAGTCTCTGTTTTGTTATCTTCAAGGATCAGATAGTTTATAAACGAGGTTTTTTTTTTTTTTGGATAAATGCACATTTGAATTGCCTGGGCGTGGCAGAGAGACCCTGAAGAGGCCTTTTGGATAATAGTTTATTCTCTCTTCCCCTCTTGGGCAAGAATATTGGGATATTTATATGAGTCGAGAGGGCTTGTGAAAATTGTTTTGGGGAGGGAGATGAGTGTATGTTTTCTTTGGTGATATACGCTCGTTCATGGGGACCACCGCAGCCACCTTTCTTTTGTATTTGGCCACGATGACAGGTGACTTTGTTCCTGGAAAGCGAATACCAGGTTTAATACTGTGATTTTTAAGGGGAAAAATCAAATTGTGAGGATAAATATATTTTTTACATGAATCTGCTGATTTTTTGAATCTAATTAAAATTCAAATTTACTCAAAAAAAATGAATTTTCCTCATGTTTTATCGATTTTTTATAAATATCCAGATTTTTCAAAAAATTTCTTGAAATTTAAAAGAAAAATTTGCAGAAATTTCCTCAAAATTAAATTCCGATTTTAGTAGAAATTATCTGCAGATAATTGGATTTTTAAGATTAAAAAAAATTCAAATTTAATTTCCCCTTCCCGGAGCGTTTCATCTTGAACCTGACCCTTTTAACAACATCATCCACCATTGAAAGCAGGCGATACCCCAAAAAGGAGAATAAATCCGACTAATCCAAAAAAACCGGGTAATCCATAAGAATCGACAAACAAATCTTTATCCAAAACCGCTCGAAAGTCTACGGGATATCCATTGCCGGTGAGTCTTGACAGACTTTTCACGGCTGTACGAACAATCCTCATAATCCGCACTCTTGAATATCCGTGTAACAACACAGTTGGTACAAAGAAATCGGTTGAAGAATTGCGATGAGGTATAATACAGTGAGTGAGGGGTTTAATCTCATTCCTAAATTTTTCCTTTTCGGAGAAACTTATAAAAAACAAATTTTCAAATTTTCGATAATAAAATTGAAAATAATGAATTTTTCGAATATTCCCAGAAGAATTTTCTCCCTTCCCAGTTAATCTCTCGGTCAAAGAAAATTGGCCATTTTTTTTCTCCCCCCTCCCAAGATCTAGGGCCCCTAGACCACCCCCCGGAGGTCCAGCGCAAAGCTCAGTAGCAATGTCGTATCTTCACAGGATCTCTGTGTTTTACAAGCCCCAGCTGTATCGTATCCCCTCCATTGTTGGTTCTCTTTGTCCACCCGCATATAGCTCTCTCGCGCTCGAGTGCTCCAGCTTGACTTTGCCCTTTTTTTCTCCTTTTCTCCTCTCTCACTTTTTTCATCTTATGCGCGGATCCTTTGGGTTCAAATGAAGTAGAGAAAAGGACCAAGGATCATCCGTATTTTTCTCTCTTCTTGTTTACCATGTCGGCTCTCAGATGTTCTTAGATTTCTGGATTCTATGAACTCTTTATTTCTTTTCTTATTACATGAAGAAGAAAAAAATTCCAAAAATATATGAATATTTGTTTCCTTTTTAAAAAAAAAAAAAAATTTTCCAAGATAAATTCTATTCAAATTAAATAAAAAAATAAAATCTCTCCATTTATCTCCAATTTTTACTCTCTCTCTCCTTATGTTTAGATGGAATAATAAAAACCTAATGAATGTAGGTAATAGATAACATACAAGATTCTTGGGAGACTGTCCAGTTGAAACACGAAGACGTAATTGATCGACATCAAGGGGTACATCACCAGCAGATGTTTGAACACGCCCTCACCTCCATCTGTCTCTTTCATAAATATCCAACACGAGTTTAATGCAACATTCACATGCAGAGTTTAAAGGTTTATACTCTCAATTTTTTTTCCTTCTCCTTTCTGCTCTCAGTTAAAAATAAATAAAACAAATGCACTTCATGTACACCACGTTAACCTGTTAGCGCACGTGTATATGCGAGAATATCCGTCAGAGTTTGCGTTTAAAAGCTGAACCACACGATAATAGCCCAGACTGTACACAAACGAATATGAAAAGAAGAAACCAAAGAGATCCGGATTTGCGATATACAGCGACACTACTGTGGGGACGTCGCGCGTAATTTTTCACTGGATGCAACTAAGAAAAGGTATGAATGTAACGAAAAAAAAAAAAAATGGTCATAAATCTATTTATTTTTATTTTTTTTGATGAGTATCTAATGTCTTGAGAATGCTGGGAAAAAATGGGCTTTTGTTACTGAAAAAACGAAAAGAATTTACTTTTTTTTTTTTTAAATTTTGAATTAAGGTAGAATGATCATCACCTCTTGTTAAAGATAAAATTAAATTTTTCATTCTCAACCTCAGGAATATCGAATGAAAATTTTTTTAAAAAAATTGATTTTTATATAATGGAGAATGGAACAAAGCTCCAGTTCCATTAAAAATTTTGTTCGCTTATAGACGGTGTAATAAATTAGTAAAAGACGTTCATCAATTCTATCATGTGGTCCAGAGGGAACATAGAGAGATACTTTAACAGTCTAAAAACATGGTGTCCGTCCATCAAAAATCCAATGTGTTTACCTCCGAACGGTGATGGATGGATTTTTTCTTTACCGTGAGAGAGAAAGATTGACTCTACCGATACATTTGGATTTTAAAATAATAATTCATCTTTCATTATAATTTATTCATTCACTAATTTATTCCAGACAATCAATTCGCCAACAGAGAATTTTTACAAGAGTGGAGTAAGAGAATTTGGACACTCTCACCTGTTTTTGAAGAAGGATATGCAAGTCCCTTGGGTTATTGGTTGTCTATGGAGGGATAATACCAGTGGAAATGATGAATGGCCGTGGCATTGAGATGCGCGGATAACATAATGAGAAGCCATTGTGTCTTGGTAACCAACAAAATCACCCTCTGAACCTCTAAAAAATCATTCCCCTCTTACGTGACACACTACAAAAGAGGAAGAAAAAAAATCATCGTCCTTCTTGGAAGTTTTTTTTCTTTTTCTTCTGTTCTTAATCGATAATTTTCCAATAGAATGCATTTAAAAAAAATCGTAAGGCGATTAGATGATTTCTCCATACCTCCAATATATTAAATTACAATGATTGAATATTTTTTTTTAGCACAGTCATAAATCACTGGAAATGAAAAAAAAAAATTGTCTACAGTATTTTGCAAATATCTCTGAAACGAATAATTTTAGAGAAAAATGTCCTGAATATTTTCTGTAGATTATAAAATTATCTACAAAAATGTTATCTTGATAAATTCTCCTCAACCTCTTCATTTCCAAGATATTTGCCAATTAATTAGAATTAGAAAACAGTTGATCGAAATATTTGAAACACTTTTTTCTCCATCTGCTATATATAATCATCACTGATAGTTCGACAATGAAGATCGAAAAGTACAGTTGTCCATGAGACTCTTCTCCAGGAGATACAGGAGGTTTTTAGGCTATGGGGGTTAGATAGGATAGGGTGGGTCGTCATGGCTACGCAGCAGGGGGCGGGGCAATCGATACACCCTCGCGCGTCTCAAACGCACTCACGACAAGGGGTGAATGAGGGGGTAAGGGGGGAAGATGTGTATAAACACGCAAGTGCGTTGATATAACGCGATGAAACAATGATGACCACCGCATGAGCCAGTGTGGGGGTGGCTCGTGGCTTCTGGTGCTTCATCTTGACCTCAAACAAATGATCCATTACGCAATATTATTACCACTTGAATGCGGAAATTGAGGAAAAGAAATAAACAAAATTGTTGGTTAAAATTTCGTATTAATTCTCATTTTATTTCAATTCATCCTCAATTTGATACATAAAGTCCTTTCGTATTTGAAATGCTCCTCATCCACGCCCCCCTCCCCCCGTGAATAATACACTGACGTCACAAGGTGCGAAAAGACTGAGAATTTTTTTTCTCCATGAAAATTGGCCGAAAAGAATGAGCGACGCGCGCCTCCTACAATCCTTAGAACGCGGTCTAGTACAATCGAGCACAATGACAATGGAAAAACCATGTGGACAACAATGAAAAGCATCTTGAGAGTGTATCATTTGGTCGTTTATGATGACCCACAGTCGTTCATCATTTCTCACCATCGTCGATGAGCATTTTTCATCGCCTTCATCTCCTACAATCATTTTTTTTTTACTTTTCATTTTTCTATTATTGAAAAGACTGTCAGCAAAATTTGTAATGGGATTTTTCATTTGGTAAATTACAAAAAAATATTTTCCTCTCAATAATCAAATTTTCCCCTCCACTTGAATAAAAACTTGAAAATCCCAAGAATATTCCAGCGCACAATTAAATAGAAAAAAAAAAAAAAACTGAAATAATTAGAATTCCAGAGGGGAATGAAGAGGGGAAAATAACTCAGATATATTTCTGACACTTCTCAACTCCTCTCTCAGATACATATAAACACAATAGCGAGCACCTGTTCAGGTAGGTGTAGGTAGAAAATAAACGAGCTAATTCTAGGAATTTCACATGGTGGCAGGGCACCAGCCTGTCTGCAACCATCAGCATCACCAAATCTTGTCCATTGTTTTATTGTCTCTTCCTCTTTTTGTATTATTTAATGAGTTTTTGGTCCAACTCTCCTCTTCTCATTCCTAGAATGATATTTCCCTGCAACTGCTTCCTTCCCCCCCCCCCCCCCCCTCTACCCCCGCTCGCTCTTCTTCATTTCTCAAACTTGATTGTTACACATATTTAACAGATTCGCAACACATTTTCAAATAATATGATGGGACGAGAGAGATTTTGAGAGGGGAAAGAGGTCGAAAGGGAAAGAGGTTTGAACTTTTCGCTGGCCCCCGCGAATTACGATGAATACACACCTGCATTGGAGTGACGGATGGCCACATTGCATTTTGTAGCTCCATATCTTCTCAATTTCTCGCTGTATAATTCCCCGTAAAGTCGTTTCGGGGGTCGTTGATGGCGGCCCAATGATTCTTTAATTCATGTTTTTTTTTTTTCTCAAATAACTCTTATTTACAAAAATACTAATATTCATAAAATTTAGTATATTTAATTTCAATAATTAAAAAAAAAATTTTTAATCTTGAAATTAAATTAAAAAATGACAAAAAATTTTGTTAAATTTTCCTCATTTTTTTTATTTTTTCATTTTAAAATTTTTCCTTTGTGCAAGTGAAAGTGTCTCATACCCCCCCCCCCCCCCCCTTCCCTTCAATTCTCTTGCTCTTTTCATAGTTGCAAGAAAAGAGTGATTAATTACATCTCTATTTCTCAAGAAATCTTCTAGAGCATTCTTTTTGTCTCTCTCTATTGTATCACAGGATATAACAACGCAGAGAATGTATATACCCGATATCAGGTGGAAGTGAGATAGATGGGGAGGAGTGAGTGAAGAGAGGGGTGGAGAGAGAGGTGGGCCGTAAGATATCTCTCCTCGCATCCACGAGCGAGGACCGAGGATAATCGATCCCGCGCCTGGCATTGTGTCCCTTTTTGTTACGTTCAGTCCCCGCAACGAAATATTATATCCAGTGTAGAGAATACCCGAAAAACTTTTCGCTTGTCTTGAGAAGGGCCAAAAGAAACATATTCACCAAATCTTTTGTATTATATATTCGTTTATTCGTCTCTCTGATCAATTTTTATTCACGATTTATTCATCGAATGAAAAATATTTTTCCAATGATTTTTTTATTATTTCAAATTATTTTTGACATTTTACTGTATATTTTTTAAGGTTTAATTTTGTATTTTTTACAATTGTATTTTTACATGAATTTTATTACAAATTAAATGATGAAATATGAAAAATTTTTGACACTCGTCAGTGCCAAACGATTAACTAAGTCTTTCGTATATATGGGGTTGAAGTAGATTATGATACTTTTGGGGGTCAACGAGGCGATTCAATTCTTCGTCATGTGACACTGCGAAAAAGTGATTGCCAAACCACCCTCACTTACTAGAGCCTCATAACTAGGCCCTTGGGGGCTGCTCGTGACACGTTCATCCCCCCCCCCCTCCCCCTATTGCTATACGCCCCATATAACCCGAGGAACTCCACTGACTCTCATTCTCCTGTTGTGCACGTGAATTGTGTCGAAAGAGTGTATTATCCTCACACATTTTAATGCTTCATCTTTATTTCCTTAAATTTCCTGGAAAACTCGGGAGGAGAGGAGCATGATATTATGAGTGATTTCAGTTGTGCATGTTTTATTTTTATTTATTTATTTAATTTTACACGTGACAAATAAATTAATCACGACGACTTTTTCGTAATAAATTAATAATTAAAAAAAAAAAAAATTAATATTTTGTAAAATTCATGTGATTCACAAAAAAAATAAGACAAAACAAAAATCAAATTATGAGAAAAAAAAAAATTATAATTCCAGTTTGGTCCCTCTTATTATATAGATATCCCCTCCCCTAGTATCGAATTCAAAGGACATTACCATAAATAATGCAAACAATCACGTCATAGCGTGAAAGGACAAAGGGTCGCCACTCTCTCCTATGAATCTAAATCATCATCGTGCCTCCAGGATCCGTCGTCTAATGTCTCCCCTCTCTCTCCCCCCCCGCCCCGAGTAAAAAGGAAAAAAAAAATGGAAAAATCCTCCCTCGCTCATTTTTTCTCATGTCCCCACGACACAAACGTGATGTACGCACACACCGCCAGCCTCAGTAACCCGACGCTTATGTTCCATGCTCGGTGGATTCACTATGGGGCTCGGTTGGGCTTCCGGAAGTACGCGTAAACCGGAATACCCGGTGGGGTGTGAGGCATCAATACAACCACTGATGGTCTGACACAGTATATCACCTCGAATATTGCCAAAATACTTATCGTAACACTCTCTAAATTCACCTCACATTCTGTTTTGACAGAACTTTAAACTCGAGATTGAATTTAAATAGACAAGTGAAAACATTGAGGGAGAGTTTTTTAAACGGATGAGTCAATGTTCGGGAATTTATACGCAATGGTTTTTTTTTTTTTTCTCTTGTATTTGTTTATTCGGGGAGTCTGTCTAACGTCAATGGAGAGAGTTGAAATTATACGAAACATTTTTTAATTCAAGCCTTGAATTATGTTATATTTATTTCGATAATGAGGGATTTTAGGGACAAATGTGTAAGGACATTTTTTGTAGAGAATTTTGTGAGCTACAAAAAAGATCTTTTGATATTTTCTCCTCAGATCCCTCGTAGCAAAGATAAATGCATGTATTTATAATTGAGTGCGGTGGCTCAATTGATAGGAGCGTTGATTTAGTAATCTGAAGGTTGTGGGTTCAAATCTCACCCGACGTGGAATACATTGATCATTAGTAGCAAGGGCATGTGAAGTCACTCATACAACAAATATTTTTTCAACTGAAAGCAAAAATAAGTAGACAATAGTCGTCCCTAGGACTGTTCAGACCAAAATATTCGACTCGGGTAATAACGAAAAAAAAAAAAAAAAAAATTCTTCATTAATTTTTACTGAATTATGTAATTTTTTCTCTTTCGCCATGGAATCATACATCTTGAGTATTCAACAAATTGGTAATTTTCATGTCAAATACGTTTTGTTGCAATACCCGTGGGACTGACTGGAGCTTTATTGATGAGATCGTTAATACTATACGTACGATGAATTCCTCCTGTCCCCAGCTATGTTTTGCCCAAGCCATCGAGCGTCTATCCGTCGCGATCGGCGACCACCCGATGCGTTTCACTCCATCCCAACAAAAGATATTCCCCCTCCCCCTGGAATCGAGGAAAATTTCATAATACAATAACATAATTCCAACTCAAATAATCATAGGATTATTTTCATTGTGGAGGAGAGGAAGGCGGCTTTAAATATTCATTTATGTTCAATTTTGTGCTGTTTTAGGTCGTAAGGAGTAATTATGAACACACCTCGCTGCCCCAGAATAATTAATCCAGCTTCCTAGGTCGTTGGGAGTCCATAGATTGTGTCTACTGTTCTCGTTTAAAGCTTGTAGGCACGGTGAGTCTATATTTAGGAGTATCTGAGCCTCCCACGCAGTCCCTGGACCCTCTCGATTTACCTCTGGGAACATTCCGCGCGTGCCAGGATCCTCGTCCTCATTCCCATGTCCATTAATTCGTACTGGATTCATTGGAATAATTATAATTAAATAAATACAAATTTCATGCACATAATTTGTAACAAGAATATTTGAATAGAATGAAAAATTAGTAAAAGACAATTCAAATTATAACAAATGTGCTCAGTATAATTTTTGAAGGTCATACAAAAAAAAAAACAATCATCATACTCAATATGCATTGATCACCAGCAAAACTCGTTTCTCCACACGCATCATCAACAAAAACACAGACAGCATCGCCCTCTACATACGTTATTCATAGTTGAAGAAGGGTATATAATCGTGAGTGAGACAGATGCTGGACAACTTGGTCGTATGCATGGAGATGCCAATAAATATGTCTCTTTGGTAGTCCATGCAATATGTATGTGGCAATCGGCCAGCTCGGAGGTCGCACGAGACCTACAGATATTCTCCTCAACCTTCTCTTAACCCTCTGCACATCTTCGTTGAAAATTGGGGGAGGAAAAAGGAAAAAAAAAACAAATATTGTTGGACGTATTGAGACGAAATGATGCCAAGTCCTGAGCCATTTGGTATTGAAAATTTATGGACACAAGAAACGTGAGAATATATCGACGATTGCCGTAATTGAGAAACGATTAATATTCATGGAGGGGAGGGGGGTGGGGGGGTAAAGGGTAGATGACAACTGACTTGGATACTGTGGAATTGGCAGTGGACCTTCAATGTATATATACATTGGACTAGGAACGTTTGAAGGACAGGGAGGATATGGCGAGACAGAGGAGGGGTCGGGAGGAAGGGGAATTGGTGGTGCTGGGAGACAGGGGCTAGAATGCTCTGTTGCGTATACAGTTAGTAGTTCAGTGGCAATGTGATCCTGTCGTGAACAGGACGTTGCCGCCCCCGCGATTACAGATGAGGACGAGGGAACGAGGAGTTGGGCCATCCCCGCGTAGTCTCTGCCTGTGACAGCTTCAACCCCCACCCCCCTTTCCCCCCCCCCCCCCCCCTTTTAACCTGCCCACCCCAAGGCTTATAGACTGGGTGTCTTTGTCGCACCCTCTGACACAGTCCCTCCCTTTATCACCACTGTCGCTTCACTTTCCCTGTAATCAGAATAGGGGAAATTGGTTTAAGATTGTGATATTATTTATTTTTTGGGGTTTCTTCTCAGGGGGAGAAATGTCAGGGAGGGGTTTTGGGTATTTGTTGATTAGATTTCTGAATTTTTAAATTTTTTCTACACTCATCAATTTATTTGGTCTTCAACAATTTTAGGGAAATTAAAAAAAAAATATTGAATGAATATTCAAATTCCAACAACTATTCGAATTTTTTGAATTCAATGTGCAAATGAAATTCAATTTCCGGTTAATTCAGTGTATCTAATTTCTGTCGATTATGTCTCCACAAGATATTCAAAACCTAGATATAAATTATCTATCAACACCATCAACATATTTCACTCGTATAAAACCAAACCCCCAAACTTGGTATTTTACCATAAAAATGTTTCATTCATTAAACCAGAAGGCAACTTCGAAAAAACAATTATTGAATTGTATATTAAATTTTATTTCCCCCAATATGAAGAACCATCTTCACGTGGGTGTGTGCCCCACTGTTGATGGGGGGTCCCCCCCCCTGCTCTCCCTAAAAAAAAGACGTTCGTTAACGTCTCCCAGAAGAGACGTTACCTCTCTTCCTCACCTCAAAGAAAAAAAGGAGAACCACTATGGCAGGACTTGGCATTAAAATTCCGGAAATTATTTATAGCTTCATCTCCAACATAACTTCAAACCCAAAGCCCCCAAAAACCAGTGAAATATATAAAAAAAAAAAAAAAAAAAATCCCATTACAATTGATTTTGTTTTGTATACCTTAAATATTTTATCAGGTGTATACTTTTGTCACCATTGAATAAAATTCAAATAAACACCCATATATTGTCCAAAATCATATCCATTCTCCAGGCAAATATAACACATGAACGATAGTAGATAATTGACGGTGAAGACGAATGGATCCAGTGGTTATTTGCCCCACCATCTCGGAAATTAAAAAGGAAATGTTGAAGAGATTTTGTGGCCGCAAGTTTCTCATTAATCTCCTTGCCATGGACTTACCTCTCGGCAGGGTGGAATAATGTGTGCACTTTGCTGGAGAATGGTGGAGTAAAGAGGTGAGCGAGTGAGATGGAATTGATGACGAGAGGGGGATGGAGGTGGGGGAGAGATGGTACAAAGGCAAAAGGATAGACAGTGTTGGGCTACCGACCGACGCGTTCACGGCAGGACGTAATCGCCGAACAAACTGAAGGTCTGCGGACAATTTCCATCAACAAGATTTACGCAGCCCGGACGCAATCAGCCCGCTTCTTGGTCTTCTCTCATCCAACCCCCACCTCTCACCCCTTTATCATCTTCCTCTTTTTTCCCTTATTACTGCTTTTGCTTATTCCATCTCTTCATTCTCTCTCTCTCGGTCTCTCCTTTTCCTCGTCATGTTTCATTACTCTGGACTTTCTTCTTTCCAGGATGGCAGGAGGGGGGGGGGTGGAAGGGGTGCTTTCTTATTCTACTTGTATGGACAGTAAAAATTGCATTGCAGCTGAGGAGTTCTTCTTCGTTTTTAGCTGAAGCTGACTTGGGCACTGCTACTACCATTTCTCGGGCGGTGATTGGCTCTGCGGGGGGTGGCGCATGCGCAAAATCATGCGGAATAGTCTTCAGGTGAAGAGCTCTGAATCACTGCTGACCGTTGATGGTGCTTTGGCATTAATATTCTGGGATTTTATTCATTGGGTGGGGTGGGGTGGGTCAATTTTAGGGGATGGGTAATGGAAAAAAATATTTCAATTTGATTTTTTCACAAAATTATTGTTTAAATCAATATTCATTGAATTATTCTTTCAAATTCATAATTTCATAAACAACATCTATTTAACATTCCAATTCCAGGTACCAACGAATAAAATTAAACCCCCAAAAATACGAATCAATTAATATTCCCCTTTTATTTTCATTTCCCAGAAAGATTGCTTCATTTTATTCATTATTTATTGTTTCATATTTTTATTCAAAAACCTATTTATCCCTTTTTTATTATTTTATCTCGTTCCCCTCTCCATATACACACATACACGCGATTCAGACTTGGTTGATTTAATGCCTCTGCACGAGAGCTGTGCACCTTATTTATGCACCGAACATGCATACAAGCATATAGCCCAAGAGAGCCACAAGAGTATAACCATATCCTATGGCCCCTCGACAAGCCCACGGTATACGGCAACTTGCATATTATGGACTCTCATTCTTATCTCTTCATATTCTTTTATTTTCAGTAAATAATAAAATCATGTACCACATACATATGAAACTCTGACCTCAAATCAAATGTATACAATTCTCCATTTTATTCGATAAATCGAGGAGGGGTCAAACAAGCATAACGGCTTGGGTGTGATCAATTTGTTGGTGTTGGAGTCATCTGTCACAACCCAATGGTGTGGGTATGACTTGGAGAATGTCTGGGGAGTCTCAAGATTTCGTTCAAGCATTTGGTGCATCCGTTAATCGAGTGTCCACTGTGTTACCATGGTATCCATGGAATGACGATTGATGAGGGCTAAATTAATCTGTCCCAGGTAAATCCAGTGATGTATTGGCATGTAATTAGTCACTAGCTTTCGTTATAGCGATTAAATTATCTGGGATTATTTATCTGGGGATGTTGATGATGATGGTGGATTTATTTAGAAATTATTTAAATCGAGGGGATTTCACCAAGAGAGAGAGAATGGTTCTGGATTAGTTGGGAATTATCAATCTAGTGGAGATTTTTGTTGTGAAGGAAATGTTTGAATCTCATTTTTTGAGAATCATCATCTCAGAATATTTCTAGTATAGGAAAATATCTAGTTGAATAGTGATTTGTGATGGTAGCTCAGGTGGTAAGAGCATGAGTCTAGTAATCTGA
Organism: Coelinius sp. EB29; assembly: GCA_035578325.1. Lineage (NCBI taxonomy): Eukaryota > Metazoa > Arthropoda > Insecta > Hymenoptera > Braconidae > Coelinius > Coelinius sp. EB29. The sequence goes on along the minus strand of JAOZGT010000001.1, from coordinate 1,559,900 downwards.
AGGTTGTGAGTTCAAATCCCCAAAGGGTGTGACCTATTTAGATGTGCAGTAATTGTCCATCAAAGACTTATATAGACCTATAACAAAAATGAAAAAAAATCCCTCCTCCCTCCACATCCTCAACATCTAAAAATCGTCTTCACCCCCCTCAATCCCACTCCATCAAACCCACAAAATAAAAATCCCCACTCTCATTACCCCCAGCCTCCGGAGTAATAGCACCTCGAAGAAAACGTCAATCACGTTGTTTGAGCATCAGGCGAGTTCATCCAGGAGTCCTGAGGATCGCGTCAAACGTCTGGTAAAAATAAATCGCACGTTGGAAAGAGAATATGATTACCGTTTCCATGCAAATGTGCATGTATAGTACCACTCAAAGAAGAGTTTCTCTTTCATAAAACAACACGAAAAACATGAAAACAAAATCAAAATAAAACTGAAACAAATAAAAGAAAGATTCACAAAGCGAAAAAGAAAAAAAACGAGTATGAGTCCGAGTGTGAGAGACCGGAATACGCGAATATCGGTGGAAGGAAAGAATTTTAATTGCCCAGAGGGCAACCGTTGGAGGATAAACCTCAAGAGAGAGAGAGAAAGACGATGGACCTCTTGGTTCATGGGTTAAAGCCAAAGGGGTTGAGGGAATCTTCTCTCCTGTATGCGCCTTCTGGCGTTTTCTCCACTTGGCTGCTGACCAGTACCGCAGTGCTTCAGCGACGAAACGACTTAGTAGCCAATGGCATCATATATCAACAACAGCAACTCGGTTAGCAGATAAAAACAAAATGGCTGGTAGATTAGATATTTTTCTTACTGTTGTCAACACACTTTTAAATATGTTTCACACATTATCACGAGCTGATTAGATTAACTCACATTAAATGTTCAACTTTTCAGTGCAACCTGATTTTCCATGCACGTGCAACTGATAGCAATTAACGCAGATGCTAATTTTGACCTACATATTTCAGACAAAAAGTAATGTATATATCTAATAAAAGTTTAAGCATTTCGGTGAACATGTGCTGTGGGTTCAACATCTTGTTTTACATTTATGGTGAAAGGGTGATAAACGTAGACCGATGGAGAAGAATTATCAGAGGTTTTTTACCGGGTGATACTTTGACTAATTAAAGGTCAATTTACTTGTTTAGGGTTGAGACTGTGGGGGTGATTGATTAGGTGACCTTTGAGGTATTTTTTTATGAAAAAATCATGGAGAAAATACACGGAGAATTGGCTTTTATGGTGGTCTGTTTTTGATGAATTTAGGTGCGTTAATTTCAACACCTGCTCTCTTCTGATTGTTGGCTATCACTTGCTCATCAGGCGCACCAGTGCGTACCCTTTTTCGTTGTTTGATGTATTTGTATACACAGGCGCACCCGGAAGCTAAATCGAATGTTGAATGTAATACAAACGTTGAAGGAAAAGGTTTTTTTCTGAAATTAAAAATATTATTATTCAATTGTAAATTATTCAATTTAGAAATTCTTCTCCCGTATAAAATGGAAAATATTTCACCTAGCAAACAGGATTGGAAAGTGGAGATAAGGCCGAGAGAAGTGAGACATCAAGGAAGTGCAACGGTAGGCCCTCAGAAAATACTGACGATGAAATAATACCTATGAGGCAACAATTGTTGGCTTATTGCACTTGTGAGAAGCCGAAGAAATGCATGTGTATGTATGTTAATGCTGGGATTGCATCAAGTGGACTTTCATGGTGTCGAGCAGGTGCATCAGCCAAGCGGCATAAACAGCTGAGAGCCACCCACACACACGTGTGAGAGTGCATGAGAGAGTGTAACCCCTTTTCTTGTACTCACCTCTGGGGATTATGCACTGTTGGTTATTCTTTAGCCATTGGACTGAGCCTGATGGATTAAGTGACTTCTGCAGATGCTTCCTCTACCTCCTGGGCTTTGGAACAACCTAATTCTTCAGCTTCATTGAACAAAAAAATGGCTTTCTCAAGTAAATTCTGGGAAAAATTAGATTCTCTCGCATTCGTATGTTCAAAATTATCAAATTTTTTGATCTAATGTTTGAACATTTTATGAGAACATCTGACTTATATCAGGTTTTACACAATTTTGAATTATGTCCACCAAAAATTTTATAATTCTAATGCTTCCAGCAGGAAGAAAATAAACAGAATAAATTAAAAATTCTCTCATCAATATTTTCGCAATTCTTCTGACCGAAGAATAAAGAGGAAAAAAAAAAAAAGATTATTTATTGACTGAACAAGCACATAATTTTTCCAATATTACCAGTCTCGACAGTCGACAAATTATCGATTATTAGACAGGTTTTAAAACTTCTCCGTAATTAACCATGATTCTAACGTTTAGAAACAGTTGAATTCTGTCTCTGACGTCTTTTCTCCTTAACGAGATAAATAAAATGTTTGAGTAATAAAAATATATTTAAAAAAATGTCAAACCATGATTATTACCTAATGATTTCCGCGTCTCTCCTGTAATCTTCTCACGTGAAAAACTTCAAACTGCGATTAAAAGTCAATATGACGAGCATTCGTTTCCCAAGTCATAAAATCATTAGCATAAGAATTCTTATACCTGGGGCCGGAGCATCTCGACGGGATAACTGCGAGGCTTCGATCCTGAAATACAATTTTTTTTTTTTTAAACCCAACTCTTTTTTCTCTTTTGCCATTTTGTTTCTGTTGCTCTTTTGGCTCAATTTCCTTTTTTTTTTTTTTTTTTTTTTCATTATTTTTACTCTTTTCACTGCCACAAACTCCTTGATTTATAAACATATAATGTGACGGGGGAGTGGTCTCGCTACTACATAATGATAGGCCTACGCTAATTACATTTGAGTCTTATCCAGCCCCTCTCTCGCGCCATTATTTTTTAAAAATTATTATAACCCTACGGGGATTAAGGTTGAATGATTGTGTAACGTAATCACTTCTCTCACGCTTGAAAATCATGTCATTTTTCACTTTAAATTTGTTGGGTTGAGGCTGATTATTGGTAGGCGATTAGTCAATGGAATATTTTTTTTTAACTAGAAACAGAAAAAAAATAAATAAAATCACAGAAGTCATGAATTGAGAGCTGGATTATGGTCACAACAAAAAACTTAATTGAGATGTTTTTAAGTTGTCAGAAATCAGAGTTCCACTAGGTTTCACTTGAATTGTCATTTCAGTAGGAAAAATTGAATTAATTTATTGTTTACATAAAAAATTAAAATCTTTAATTTTGGATAAATTAAAAATTCGATTTATTGGTTTCAAATATTCAGAGGAAAATTAATTAATAAGATTGTTAATAGACATTTTCAATGACCTGTCTCAAAACATCTTAAAGAGTAAGAATGATAATTTTGTAATGCCAGAAATGCAATAATTTTATGAACAAAAATTTCAAAAACCATTCTATCCACTTACCCATTTCCATGGGCACCCACTAACACCGAGGATAGAGAATTTGAAATATCGGCGGGCCTCCCTCGTATGTTAATCGTGGGCATTAGCATAATACCGTGATTTTTCAAGCGTCATTTGGAAATGCAAATAAATAATTTATAATAATAAGAGCAGACGCTTTTTCTGTTGTGGCAGATGCATTCTTACTGAAAATATCTTCTGACATTACGAAATAAGATAATCGACCATCTCTTTAGATTTGAATTAATAAATCTTTACCCCAAATATCAAAAATTCCAATTCACTAGTAAAATTAATATTTTTTCACGCGTTCTAACGAGTGCACAATTTACGTTAGACTTTTATGATTTACCTTCATCAATTGGTGAGTTTTTAAATTTTTTTTTCCTCGTGCTCCACCCTTTCGTTCACTTTAAAAAATCATAAAATATTGGGAATGAGGGTCCGCTGTGCCAACTTCTCGTGATGTGTTATGTGTTAATATGCTGGTGTGTGGTTTTGTTTATTTTTAAATATATATATTTTTTTTAAGTGAATATGCCCTCCAGGGTGCGCCTACAATCGATGACACCTTCCAAGAATTCAGAAAGATTTTTATGAAGTCATTTTTGGGCGTGGAATATCCATGGGGCAATGAATTGTCGAGAGACAAGTATTATAAATTCCCCCTCCACTGAAAATTCAATTTATTAATATATCTCTCTTTATTCATCATACAAAATTGTATTTACCTTGTTATTTATTGAATCCTCAGTCCTATCTGCTCGTTTTATTTGTGATTGTGTCGTGTCTAATCGATACTCGCTCTCTCTAAGAATAAAAATAAAGCCACACAACAGAGAGTCTGAGCGGCAAGGACCAATGCTGCACACGATTCGGCCTCGTGATAGAGAACGAGTGGCGAATGAGAATGAGAATACACACCGAGTGCAATTTGTAGCCGTTCTCATTTGTCACTGCGCGTCCACCTTTTCTCCTTCTTTTGAATAGCCCACGACGTGGGGCTACACTGGAGTGAATCTCCTCCATTCTCGCCTTCGTTATGGGCCCCATGATCATTCCAATTTTAAAACATCAGAATTAATTTTTATACTCTGAAATATTAAAAAAAAAAAACAAAAATTAATTCAATGCAGTTGATCAATTTTTAATGGAATTGGAGAAATTTTTTTTCATATTCTCAAATAAAATCAGTGGAAAGAGAAAAAAAAATTGAAAACCTAATGGTTAGTAATGTTTTGAATTTAGCAGAGACTGTCACTGAAAATATTGTTACCTCTTTTTTAAAATCGATACTCTTCGAGTCCGTTGTTCGTATATCTTGTATCCCGATACTCGTTTGACCCCGAATGGGGAAGACACACCGGTTGGACCCCGTGGACAAGGTGAGCGTGCGGCTGGCGCGCGAGTACGTACACAGATCACATATACACAGGAAAAGTAAAACGAGACATACAGAGAAAGAGAGTGGCCAAGAAGTATCCAGCAATGGGGGTAGAGGCAATATATATCGTTTTACGGGCCAAAGGAGAGTCGAGGGAAGCTCTACTCTCCCTATATAGGTGCATCGATGTGCGCGAGTCCCTGCACGTTGTGCACCTCTTGCTGCCGTTGTAATAACCCCCGTAGATCATATCCACATATATATGGGATACAACGTCCTCGGAGTACATTGCACAGAGCAATCCCACGTTATTCACTTGATCCAGTTGCCAGGGGACACAAATTGCTTCCTTTCTCCTCGAATTATTTATAAATGTGATGTCAAGAGTTTTTTTTATAAATATTAAAATGATGGAGAATCAGTGAATTGAAATTTTTTTTCTGGAGAATAATGAAAATTATTCACTGTCGTTTGGAATTCAACCGAAAGGATAATAATAGCAGAAAATACCCAGAATCATACTTGGGATCGAACCCAGGAGCTTCGACTCCGAAGGCGAATGCCTAGCCCACTAGGCCATATACATAGACTGAAAAAGAATCGATTAATTTTTAGTAAACTCTCATGGGAAATTTTATAAAAAATTATGAGACATGAATTATGAAAATATCGATGAAAACAAGTCAAAAAAATTATTGAATTAAATTATTTGAATTCAATGAAAAATAATGATTCCTCAAGAATGCCTAGCCATCCTGACCTCTTAATTTTCAATAATATATTCCTCTAATAGATTCCTCCTATCAATTTGACGAGAAATCATCGAAATGGCCAATGTCAATGAATTGATAATTAAAGGAATACAAGAAAAATATTAGTGTATTAATAACTCAAAAAGTGAATTAATGATCACTCGTGGTTAGCTCCATTTATTATCCATCTGAAGACATACACCTCATGAATGCCCAATAATCCGTCACTCTACCGAGCAAACGAGCGCGGACTCTTCATGAATCACGTGGCGCCAAACTCCCCAGAGTGAAAACCATATATATTTTCATGTATACATATGACTATAACGTTATAAGCTATGGGGTTTATACATATACACTGTCCCCTCCTCCCCACCCCTCTCGCTCTATCTCATTTGTGTGTATGTGTGGAGGATGGTTAACGTGGGCTTGTTGTCTCACTTCAATATAGTGGCTTTCACTTCATCTACTAACTCGAGCTACCAAAAGAAGCACTGGAGAAGAATAAACACCGTGAGACCGAGTCCCGATAACTCTGGCAATTTTACGAGCTGTCTTCTCCTCCTTCCAGGGAAGTTGAATTGAAAAGAAATGGAGATTTTTGTAGACAAAGAAAGATAAATACAACAATTGGATATTTATGTCAATTTTATCGTGTAAAATTTCTCTGGATATTGTGATTATTATCAATTTATTATTTATAATGAAAAATTTCAGAGAATGAGAATTTTCCATATTTGGGATATTCATGGAACTCAATAGTTTTTATTAATATTCCAAAAAATTCATAATTTTCTTCATCAAAAATTCTTGAAAATTCCATACAAACTACCTTCCATTGAATCCTCCAACAATCTCCACTTCACCTTCCTCAATGATCGATGATTAAAAAAAAACAATATTAAAAAAGAATAACGTGTTGACGAAATACCAAACACTCACCCATAAAGATTCAAATCATGACTAGGTTGATGGGATTCCCCACGATTTGATTGTTTATCAAAAGATACCAAGATTATTTATCACAATATGAACCAGAGCGTTATTGAAAACAATCGATCACCCGAAATCGCAAGATCTCGAAGACACCTCGTTCCCCCCTCTCCCTTTATCTTATCAGCTTGTGATCTCGTCAGGGGGCGTGTCATCTCAATCCTCTCCTGCGCATGTAGTATTTCCCTTTAGCTCCATAGGAGTAGTAAAATTCCCCTCCCCTCTTCATGAAAAAAAAAATCAAAACGAAGGAAAAAAAAAAAAATAATTCCTGGACGTCTGGGGACCAGCTAATAAAATCGTCCTACCTTGATTCCTCATATATACAACAAAATGAAAATAATAAAGTAAAAATATATGTATAAGGAGAAAGAAGGATTTTTATCTGATCGAATCATCTGAATATCGAGCAATAAAAAGTGAAGCTTTCAGATTGTATCTTTCTCCTCTTTCCCGTAGGTGGAAAGGTGGAATCAAAGGAGGGAGGTAGTGGGGAAAGGGAAGAAGTAAAGAGGTAGAAACCCCCTAGACAATCCACTGGCGCCGAGTTGGCCAGTGCTTCGTATATTATTTCCCCCAACGTCTTCCAAAAACTTATATACAACACTTGTATATATCGTTCCTTCCTTCTCTCGTTTCTTTATTTCTCCACTAAATTTCTTGTCAGACTCACAACCTGGTCAGCTTAATAAGAACAGTTTACTGCTTCGAAAATGTCTTTTTTTTTTTTTATTTTTTTCAAAATTCTCAGTGAGTTTTTAAAAAATTTTATTATGATATTCATAAATTTATGGAGAAACTAGGTGATTAATATTTCTTTGTTTCAATTTTGAGGAATTTTGTGAATAATAAATTGATAAGACACATATTGTTTCTAACTTCATCGCATCATCAGTATATTTTGAATCTTTGAAAAACAGATATTATAATATAGTACAATTTATTTGTTTATAATGAACGATATTATCTCTTTAATCGTTCATTATTCTCCCTTAATGATTAAGCATTATACACGTATTATTAATCAGCATAATAATTACTATTATTACAATAATATTACTTAATCAATGGTAGATCTCTGTATGTACAGGATATCACACATTATAATTGAAATACATATTTTACACTTGACGGAATAATTAATTCCACTTGTCATTTACCTTCGTTTTTTTTTATAACTTCAATTTTTTAGAATTTATATCGAGAAAATTCAACTATTTACACATGTCTTTCTCTCTCCCGCTTCACAATTATGGAAAATATCTGTATAGAAATAAAATTTAAACCCAATAGTTTAAAAATTGTATTCCATTGATGAACATTGAATATCAATTATACAAGCGTCACAATTTCGACAATCAAAAAGAAAATATCTCTTAACGAGGAACACAGAGGACAATTTAATGTTTTTTATTTATTTATTTTTGGTTAGCAAAATGAGGCACAGATGTGGCTAAAGTTGTACATTATTTGAATACTATTAACTCAATTATTTCTCTCGATTGTGGAATAAATGCATCGATTTCAGTCAAATAATCCTTCTGATGAATTTCAAAAGTATCCAATAGTATTATTGATTGCAGACAAACAATTCAACTAATTATTGAACAAATTAAATTTTATATACTCCATTATCTTCAGTTCTATTCTGTTGAATGCATTCATAAATCGATGATATAAAAAAAATAATCGATGCATTAACCAATTCAAGAGTGTCACATCAGGCATTTAATACAACAAGTTGGCTCAGTATGCCGTCGCTTGATGATGCATAAGGGTGTGATTGAAGTGGTGTCCTAGGTGATGGGGAGGTGGTGGGCCGGGCAATGGGCTGTGCTGAGGTCCAACTGTTGGTGGTTGGCAGACATACCATTCAGTTAACTCTGATCCCCTTGAGGATGGATGATTGTTTGTCGTTGGGTTGGCTGGTGTTGCAGTAGGTACTATAGACGGTGGCTGGGGTGATTCAGTGTGTCCAGTTACTGATAAACTTCCACCACTGCTGCTGCTCTCCTCACCCTCGCTCTCGTATCCTCCATTCAATTTTCCTTCGCCCAGTGTCATACCGTGCACCTTGAGTGAAACAAAAAAGAAAAGAATAATTTTCATTATTTAAAACACAATGAATTTAATTAAAATAGTTTTTAATTAAACACGAGTTGGAGACGTGACGAGAGGCCTCTCTGGCATTCTTTTTCCACCTTCTTATTTCTATTTTCTTGTCTCTTCTTCATAATTCAACGGGCAAATCTTGGCGACTGGCTTCCGCGAATCCACAGACCTCGAGGAGTCGGAGGGAGTCCCATTCTTATCGTTCACGTATCTCCAGGAGTCAGTTGGGTCAGGCCCTCCTTCAACCCTATATTATTTTCATTCTTTCTATGCCCACTATCCACCCAAAAGAAGAATTCACAAACGTAATTTTCTATTAATATTCAACGCTCGGTCGTGCGTTAAATCTACTCACGTATTATTCACAACAATTTTTTAACTAGAGTTCTGGGGACACGGAATAAGATTGTTTGAATCTATTTCATACTATTTCAATTAATTGTATGATAATTTTGAAATCGAACGTAAACTCTCTCATAATTATCAAGAAATTCACTCATTATCCTGATTTAAGTACTTGATTTTTCAAAATGACAAAAATAGTAAAAAAAATTATTTTTACCTTCATGTGTTTGCGCAACGAGCTAGGATGTGTGTATGACTTGTCACATCCAGACACTCGACAGTTGTATGGTTTGTCTGATGTGTGGACATGACTGTGCTTCTTGCGATCACTGCTATTTGCAAATTTTCTGTCACATCCGGAATATTCACACTTGAATGGTTTCTCTCCTGTAATCATAAACAAAAGTCCAATCAATTAAACATTGTTAATGCGTCACAAAAAAAAAAAAATTACCCTCAATGAAAAATCGCCCCCCTCCCTCCGGTTTTATAACCCTCTTCACTATCGTTGGCTCCGTGTCGCGTTAAAGTTAAAGAAGAGGAAAAAATATTGAGAGATAAGGTCTCCTGAGCACGAATGGCCGCCCTCGGTAACTCACCCCCTCTGTGGTGTAGGGAAACGCGTCTCTGCGTCCTGGAAAAAGAAGTCGAAAGGAGCGAGTCAAGAGGGGGGGGGGGGGGGGGAAGGAGAGAAAAAGAGTGGCGTGACTTTATTTATATCAACCGGAAGTTGACGGGGAATATATTTCAGACGCCAGCAGCCCCACTGCCAACAGCGCCCTCTCTCTCTCTCTCTTTCTCCTCCAGAGGCGCGAAAACGGAAACGCAAACTTGGTGGTTTTTTTTTTCTCTCAACTTTTTCCCTCCTACATCCCCACCCACCCCCCATCTTCCTAGATTTTTTTTATCTTCTTCTTTTAACGTTGAAAATGGTGAATCCACTTCCTGACGGAATAAAAATCCACCGCACGAAATGACAATGAGATAAGAAAAAAACAACAAATGGACCCAGACAAAGGGGGGGGGGGGGAAGTGTTTGACTAATTCATTGTAAACTAATTGGTTATTCGTTTCACGAGGGACAGAGAAGTGTGATAAACGCGCTCAACTTTGGCTTGTCCGATATGTCAACGTGACACGGATTATATTCAAATCGACGGTGCACAGTTGGGAGTCGCACGCCGGCGCACACTGGGCAAAGAGGACCCTTTTTGGTACAGAATTGAGGTGGAATCCTTTAAATATTTATGAAGTTGGCGGGAAGATTTAGAATGAACTCTGATTTTTTATTCTTAAAAAATTGTCTTATCTGAATTGTTTGAAATTGATGGTTTCAAGAAAATCCAAATTGCAAATGGTTGATTAAATCATGACATTTCCAACTGAGACATCTTCATCAAAATTTCCCAACCCACATTCATTCATTCCTCCAATTTTTGCATTCCCACCCGAACCAGAGAAGACGAGGATGCCACCTTCCATCACAATAAGATCAAAAAAAAAAAAAAAAAACTCAAACGATTAATAACATTTCAAATCTGTCTGAGCCAGAGATAGAATGAAGAAAGGGAGAGGGGGGGGGGGGGGAAGAGACACACAACTCGGTAGCTCGTTGGCAAATAAATAGAAGATAAATAAAAAGTATATACGTTTCTATTCTGTCGTATAGTTGCGTGTGCAGATGGCAACAATGTGGCCCCCCCCCCCCCTTTCCAATGAAATATTGCTCACGTTTGTGTGTCTCTCACCTCTACCCAAAAATCACACAAAGTTGACTCTCATTCTCGTTGTATAATTCACCGTCGGCTCGTGCACTCTGTACAGAGTCAACACCGATCTCGAAGCTGCATTCGACTCGTCTCGACGATTCCCGATGAGAAGAGAGAGGGGGGATTTAATAAACAAGGACAAAATGTGTAAGAGTGAGTGAATATGAGGCGCACGCTATATTCACAGATACAATATTTCGAGTCGGTGTATCGTGATGTTATGACTTTCAGAATAGGGAGCACAATGGTCCAGATCCGAGGTAGGATAAAATAGTTATTATAATCGTTTTGGTTCGAGGAAATTGAGGGGGGGATAGAGAGGGAGGTCTGGAGTCGCCTGATCCCACCTTCAAAGCTGCTCTCTCATACTCATTGGGTCTCTTTGAGATAAGCAAGGATGACTCTAAGTATATACGTGTGAATCCAAATGGAATAGAATGGAAGCAAAATGATATCACAAATGAGTGGGATCAGTTTAGAATGAGAAGATTATTATCAACAATCAAATGTTTCTGCTTCTGGAGGAATTTTTTTTATAAAAAAAAAAGAGATGAAAAATATATATTTGAAAGGTATGTATTTCTTTGCAATTTGGTATTGTCAATTCTCTGAATACAGAAAAGTTGTAATTTATCAGGAGCTGAACAAGTCAAAGAAAAAGTGTTTTTCTTGGATTTTTGGTCCACTTTTGAGAAGGAAACTCATTGAGTTTTTGGGGGGGGAAAAAAAAGATGCACATTGAACACCGAGTGATATATGGGCGTACGCCATTGTGAAACTGTGCAACGGGTCCTTCCAGGCCTTGGGCCCCCAAGTATAATGGATGATTTTTCGAGTCTATTGTTATTGAGGAGTAGGCCTAGGACACCAGTCCCCCTCCAACACCACCATACATTGTTATTGAGGATAGGAAACTTCCCCACCCTGCCACTTCTGACGATACACACCTTCTCACTTTTTCAACCTCATCTTCTCTTTCTTCCTCTCTTTATGGTGTTTTATTTTTTCTTCTTTTTTTTTTTTTTCTAGGGAGAATGGATAGAGAAGAAGAAAAAAAGTGGAATCGAATTGGCAGAATGGTTCATCGGTTCCACCTCCTGCCACCGCCACTCATTCTCAGTGAGTTTTCGAGTGGATAATTTTCTTGTTATTCGATGGACATTAAGGGAACGGGCGGGGGCCACCGAGTGTAAATCGATCTGTGACGATTTGACACTGAAAGTGTAGGAGACGATGAGGTACAAGATGTTGAGATATGATCAAAAAATTTTATGGTCAGAGGAAGAAAAAAAAAGGTGGAGAGAGAGAGAGAGAGTGATAACTATCAGTGAGGATTAACTTTTAAGATATTGGATTTAGATAAACATGAGGATATTTTTTATTTTTTTGAAATTCCTAATCTTGGGGAGTCATGTTTTACTTGGAAATACACAAACTTGGGAACAAGCATTTAACCGATGGGCTGGGGATCATGACACGCCTCGTCGACTACTCGAGGGCTCTCTCGCGTGTTGCCAAAAACACGGGAGAGATTAGGATGAATAAAAATAGGTTTTTCTGAAGGATGGAGAGGTAAAAAAAAAAAAAAAGAACCGCAAATCCGTGGGGGAAAAAGTAAACTACCGGTTGATGCGCTACGATCATTCCGCCATGTTGGGTATGAAAGGGAGGGCAGATGTTTCTCTTACAGTAGAACTGTGGTAATTCGAGTGTTGTGTATATGCCCCCTGTCTATTCTATATCGACAGTGCCAATATTCACTTAGGTAGTTAATTTATTTCCACGTGTGTGAACATGAATTTGAGTTTAATTAGAAGGTATGAATATTTTTTTTTTATACAATTTTTTTCCTAGATTTTTCAAGAAAACTATCTAGAAATTTGAATAATAAATTCATTCCGAAATTCCTGAAATTCCAAGTTAACTATGAAAATTGCGTATCTTGATTTTCTGAAAATTCGGTAGCTCAGATGGCTGAACGTGAGGGGCACTTTAGGGTCGTGTATCCTCACTGGTTATCCAAGCTCGTGATGCTACCGTCGCGAGGCACCATCCCACATCCAAGAACTTCAGTCCAAACTTGTGTTATTTCCTTCTTTTTTTTTTCCCCCCCCCTCTACCTTTCTCACTCAACATTATATACCACCAGCGTTACAGTTTCACCCAAGTATATCGTGTTTATGTTTATGTAAACGTAGCGCCTCGTACGCGTGTTTGAGGTTTAGAGAAGAGAGGAGAAAAATAAAAGAAAGAGATGAAGAAGAATGAAGATCAAAATGTGAGATTTTCAGAAACTGCTGTTGGGATTATAAAAGATAGGGGCGCCATGGACAACGGTATGTCTCGGGGTATAGGTATAGAGTTTCTCCTGAGGGACTGGATGACTGCGGAATGACTATTCATGGTGAATCTTCGGGGAATTGTCTCGTTTGATTCTGTGGATTCTTCAGCCACCAGTTGCTGATCAACTTTCATCATCTTTTCAACGTTCCAAGGACTCTAATCATTTCACTGGTGCAATAAAATTACATTTTATTTCTAATGGAAAAATAGTTTTTTTTTTTTTTCGGGGAACATGTTACGTTTTTTTCTTGCCTGTGTTTTATGTACCATCTTTGTCATTTTATTTGGACACTGAACCGCTTGTATATAGTTGTCACAAGCGAGCTCAACCTATCTCAACACCGATCTGCGGTAATTGAATATCTTCAGGATGCATGTGTTATCAACGGTTGAAAATTCTCCCACTGGGATTTGAATTAATAAATCAAGGAAATTTCTCATCAGTTTGATTTGTATTTATTGATTCAAATCTGTATGAATATTTAAAAATTTAACTGACTGAAATATTTCAACATAAAATTCTCAAATTTCCTTCTCTTAAGAAGAAAAAAATATTTCCACGTTTTCTCTTAAAATGCAATTATCACCGAAAATCACTTGTTCCAAGAATCACTTTCGCTAAAAATCTCCAAAACACGTGTCTCAATTCTTCAAAGACTCTGTACCGCCCCCCCAAGTGATAATCAACTGTAACACGTAAGATGAATCCATACAAAATGGTGTTAAACCTTGAATAAAGAACTTCCGGTGCGAGACGAAAGTGGAAAAAAAAGTCCAAACGAGCATATGACCGATACAACTCGTGAATACCCATTGAGCCATAACTATATCCCTGGGCGCGTTATTTTAAAGAAGCGTGCCAAAGATACATGGATAGTACAAGTTCTGAAGGGTCCTTGAAAAACCAAATCCTCCCCCCAAAAAAAAAAATCTCAAGGTCTTCTCCTCCCAGGGCCATTGAGTCAAGAGAGTTTGTCTAAACTTTTAAAGCCAGCATATACACACAAGACTCACAGTATACCGCGCAAAAGAAAATCCTGAACTTTGGCACCAATGGAGAGAAAAAATGATTGAGCCCAAACTATATACTATTCCGACTAGAAAGTGAGACAGAGTCTTTGAAAATCATTCCACCGAGACGGAAATGGAAGGAAAATAGAAGGAAATAGAGGGAGTGAGGAATTACGAGAGTGGCAAAAGGTGGAAGTGAGCAAGTGAGAGTCTCAAAGGCTCTTCATGCATTGTCGGCCAGTGCTAAACGCCACAAAATCCCGAGTACCACAATCCGGCTTGTTAGGATAGTCCATTGTCCCCAGCAAAAATGCTTTTTCCAATTCTCGAGAACTTCACCATTCCTTCTTTTCTCTTCATCTCATTCTCGTTTTCAGGATTTTTCCTCTCACCAAAGAGCTTAAATCAAGTCGAGCGTGAGAGACACCGGAAAATATACATCGGGTTGTATTTTACTTTTTGAGAAAAAAAAAAAAAATGTGGGATTAGCATCAAGAGTATTTTTCATTTCTCAGAGTAAAATGTGCTGGAGTGTTTCTCTTATTTGCATGTCTAGAGATGTTTCTCTCCGGATGTCAACACTCGGGACTTCTTGGCTGTTATATAGAGGGGTGGCAGGGGGTGGTGGATACAATGAAAAGGCAATGATGACTGTGGATAATTAAGATGAGGAGACGACAGAGAAATTAACAAGTGCATTCTTGAGGTTGGGAATAATATTTTAAAACGTTTGGAAATGTAACTTTAGTCACAGTTAATTTGGTTAGCCGGACGTTCAGTCATTAATAGATCTTGGAGTAAGATCGATTGGTATTTATTGACTGACAATGATTCGACAAATTTTTTTACTCTCCCATGTCTAACCCCTTTTTTCTTTTTCTCCTCTTCTGTTTTTTTCTTCGATGCTTCATTCTGAAGACTCTAATACAGAGTTGGGGGCCCCTATAGTCTATTCTCATGTCTCGCGTGTGGCCAGTTTGGCTTATTAATGAACGGCTGGGGGTCATCTAATGACTGGACACAGGGCGTGGCGGTAAGATTGCTAAATCAGAGGTAAGAAGGGCAGGAGGAGTTATCCACTTGGCTGTTTTCAAAGGTCTTGAGGTTTAAATCGCTATGAGGGGCTTTTTTCTGAATCTCCTTAACACCCACTAGATCGGTTTAATGACCCTGCACTTTCTTCAGAATCATTAATTATCACCATTCATTGGCAGATGTTTGGGAATCTGTTCTGGAATTTATACAGCTATTTTAGAGGCTCCAAACAATATTTTAAGGTGGAGATAATGAAACTATTATTTTTTTGAGGGGGAGGGGGGGGGGTAACTGTGAATACATTGAAAAATTTAATTATTGTTTATTCACATGTTTTTAAAATTTAACGAAATCATCAAATAATATAACCCGTTTTACCCCAGTAATTTTAAAAATATTGAGATATTCAATAAAACTTTTTTTTTCTAATTTAAATATCTTATAAACTACTGGGGCAAAACAGGTCATCTGTATTTAAATCCTGTACAATATTTTAAATTAGACATTAATTTCTTCATCACAAGTTTGACTATAAATTTTATAGTTGAGAATCAATAATTCAACTATTACAAAATCGCATACCCATTGAGTATTGAGTCACCCTGAACATTTCAATGAACACCCCCCATTCGAAAAAATATCACCAATGTCTACAAAACAACGTAAAATATAAAAAAAAAAAAAAAAAAAAAAATCAACATCCTCCAACGATTGAATGTGAACGTGTGTATGAGAAGGAGACAGAGATAATACGAATGCAGGAGGAGAAGAACATAATGTTTCCCACAGCGCGCGGAGTTGTATATTTTACGATATGGCGAGCAATTTGACATCTCGCACGAGACATAATTCACCCTCTCACCCACACTCCACCATCCCAGTTACACATTCACACATGTACTTCATATTTGAAGCGCTTATACATGTGTATGATGAAGAAAAAAATAGAAAAAAATAAGTAAACCATACGAGCTCGTCGTCATTGGTTGAATCAGTGTGGGTGTAAAATGTATAGAGGGACAAGAGAGTATCCACTCTCTAGATAGAATGGAGAGGGGGGGGGGGGGGAGGGAAAAAAAGGGTTGGGAGCATATTCTGGGTAGTTTCACGGGGTCTCGTGTGTGCGTTCGAGCGCATCGAAACCATTAGAGGGCCCAGAGCTCTTCGTAAATATAACGGACGGTCCACGTTCTCTCGTGCTCAGTTTTGTTTATCTGCCTTTTTTTTTTCTCTCTCTCTCTCTCTCTCTTCATTTTTCCATTTTTATTTGTCTCAAGTCTCTCTTTTTATTATTTCCAATCTTTTTTTTTTTTTTACACAAACTGATTCATTTCTGGGCAATGCTGGCTCTCTCGCGGGTTATATTCTTTTTTATTTCGGCCTGATATGCCGTTGGCGTGCTTAGGCACCGTTTCACGGTGCAATTTTATTTATTGGAATTTTGCGAAATGACCGAGTCGAATATATTCTCCTTCCCTAATTTTTTTTTTTCTTACTTCTTCGGTGAATTTCTTTTCTTTCGTGAGGGGGAGATGGTTTGTCCCTCATCTCTCACTTTAATCGACTGTAATTATCGGAGGATGAGGTGTTGGGAGGGGAGGGGGGGGGGGGGGGGGTTGAAACGGAAGCATTCGTGTTGATTCAATCGTACATTTGGTGAATTTTCAAAGTTTTTAGCAAGGAAGAATAGATTGATGAGAATTCCACAGTGATTTAATCCATAACAAGTGATTTTAGAAGAAAATATTAAGAGACATTTTTTATTGGAAATTTAATTCTCTACAAAAAAGGTTCTATAACATTTCTTCATAAAACTAATAATTCTCGAGATAAACGCAAAAATATTAAAGCCAATTTTCAATATCATCAATAATTAATGTTAAAAATTATTTCTACTATTTGAAAAAAAATATTTCTCAGAAGTAAACGAGTATACCTTGTTTACGATTGGCAATTGGCAACCGGGCTCCCACAATCGCATTAAATTCTCCACCCAGTGTGGCAGTATACCTTGTAAACACTTGGAATCTACGAGTCGTTTTTCCCCTCCAGTTGAATCCCAAAACCCATTGAATAGTCATCGTTTGAATATTCCGTAATTTTTTATTATTCACAATTAAACATTAGCAAGAACCTCTTGGAAATCCATTGAACATCAACGAAAAACAGGAATTGAGGATTGGCTCGATGATTTCCACTTGATAATTCACGATAACGACGCCTAATACACGATAATTATCCAATACAAAACGACTGTGTATAATACTGTAAATATTTACAGGCCAATTTTCTATCAAATCGTATACATGGAAAAATAACTGTTACATTTATGAGGCTAGAGTAATCGTTAAGTCGTAGGACAAGAGCCACTGACATATTTCAAAATAATCCCACGTTGGTAGAAACATAAAAACTTGTGTATCATTTCATTAATTGGTTGTATATTTAATTGGATTCTTCTCTCGCATGATATACGAAATGGAATGATTCGAATTTATTTTTATTTTTTCCCATTCTCGTTCTTGATGTTGACCTGGGTGTGGAGAGCTGGGTCAGACACATTTTGATTTTATTCTATTCTAACCCACTCGTTTGAGGTATTTCAACGTCCTACTATGTTACAGATAGGCAAGTGGACTAATTTCACCGATACGAAACAGGAGTTTGGGATGATGAAAAAAAAAAAGGCTTGAGGCAAAAAAAAGGGGGATATCGTGTTACGAAATTAAATTACAATGAAATTGTGAATAGAGGGGCCAAATGTGTCAGTTGAATCATGATTTTGACGAGGAATGAGAATGTGTTACAAGCTGTTCATTTTGTAAATCCCACGGGAAGGTCCTATCGCATTCCTCGAGTGTCCTTGAGGCTCAATTCGAATGAAAATTGAATTTAAAAATGGTGAAAAAAAAAAATTATCAAAATTTGGTTAAATGATTTTCAAGGAAATTCACAGTTTTGTTTTGTGTTGTCGAGTTTTCATCGTCATTTCTCCCCTGGGAACACCTGAACTTCATTCACCAGAATGATACGAGAATGAGGGAAGAGGAGGATGAAAAGAGAGGGGCCCCCAGCATTCCTCTGCTTGGGTCTCTCGACCCGCGAACCCCGACCCCTTGTTCCCTAAATCATCCAACGCTAGCCTCACAATTCTGTTTTTGTTTCCAATGAATTCGTGAAAAATAGAGTATAAAATTTTTTACCATTTTCTCCACCACAATCTTCAATACTATTCTCTCTCCTATAACCGATTACATTAAGTTTATTTATTTCAGAAGAAATACCGAATGAAGAGGTATTTGTTTAGCAAACACTCGAGTATAATCCCGATAAATTCATCCAGAAATACCGAGAATTGTGTAACCAAGTGAAATTAAAAATAAACAATTCTGTGAATACGAAACTAAACACGTTTTATTTTTGATTCTGATTCAAATATCATTTCATTTTGATGCCGTAAGAGATACGTCCTGATTTTTCTGAAATGCATCCCCCCCACCCCTAAAAACCCCTGAATGACTCCCAGCCCACAATTCAGTCCTCACCACCACTGTTGGTGTATTCCCCCGTGGCATTTAAACGTTTTCAAGAAAGTATACTATTACAGCAATCCGATATTTTCCACGATGATCGTCATTGTCCTCCTCAACTTGCCATTCCCCTCCTAGGTAGAAATATAAAGATACAGCTACTGTGTTTAGATCGTGAGGAAGCCCAGGATGATTTACCCCGTCTTCGGTTACTCATTCTCATTGTCAATTTTCTCTCATAAAAAAAAAACCTATAAAAAGATGGAAAGAAACAATTCCAAACAGTCCCAAATAAACAGTCTTCACTCTATCAAAAAATAAAATTCTGGTTTTGCTTAAATTCCAGCTGAATAATTCCCTCCAAACAGTTTTTTTTTTTTTAATTTATCCCTCAATTCATCTAAAATCGTTAGAGACATATCTAAAAATCGTTAAACGTCTGGTGAATGCTCCAGAATCCACACATGCGTTGAGATTTATTTTTTCAGCTGGAGGTTTGTGTCTGAGTGAAGCCAATATCGTGAATGAGACATGAAACAATTAACTACGTCTACCAACTATGTTTTCACAGAAGCCCAATGACGGACAGTTGTCACGTCAACGTCAATCCAAAAGCTCAATTAACCTCCAAATTCAAAAAGCCTCATTGGGGGAGAAAAAAAAAGGTGGGGGCACACCTAAAAAAAATCGAGTGACGTCTCAACTAAGAGAATCACGGTTATTTAATTGCGACCCTAGGGATATTATTGGCAGTTTAGTGGGCGGCAACGCATCTTCCCATGTATAAGGCCCAATATATTGAGGTTATGTGCATGAGAGAGATGAGAGAAGAGGTAGCGTTGCGCCTCGAGGCAGAGAGCGGCATTTTGCAACAAATCTCCACTTGTCTAAATCAGTTTCAAGTGAGATAAGTGTTTCAGCCCCTGAGGCCCTTAAAAACTCCCACATATCAGGTACCGAAGATTGAGTTGGTCGTTGTGATGAACTGGCGTGATGAATGCCCCTTCCGTCGGATCGCTGCACTCATTCAAAAACCTCCTAACCCCCTCCCTCATTCTCTCCGTATGATTAAAATCCCGTGATCAATGAATTCATCAATTAAACTCTGATAAATTCACTTGTGCTCATTAAGACCGACAAACACACCCGCAAAAAAATGTGGGGAGAGAAAACGGTAGGCCTGATATTCAACATGGCGGAATCGCGTGTACTCAACGGGCAGTCTGCCACTGCAAAATATCACGAGAAAATATATCCACAAATGTATACCACCCAAATGATAATTACGTACTCGTTGAAATACTTGAAAAAAAAAATGAACAAGTAATAGCTGATAAATTATTGATTATAAAACTCTCTCTGAGGTAAATTAATGATTACAAAATTTTAATTAAACTCAAATGTGAAAACAAAAATAAATGATTCACTCGGAGGTAAATGAATGAGAGTCATTAAAAAATGTTAAAATTCATGGAAACGAGTTGGTACATGGTTGTGTGTAAGTAACCATTTATGTTCACGGTCTTTGCCCCCCCCCCCCCAGGTTTTTATCTCGGTGGTAAGGTTACCCCCACCCCCCGCTCGACAACAAGCCTCTGGCCTACTTAACGCTTATTCCGACACCCCTCGAAAGACTCATCCCGTATCATCCCCCTATTCTTTCGCCCCTTGGACCCTAGTCAGTGAAAAATGCTTGGACCAATGGGAGATACAAGGGGGGGGGGAATCCCATTGTCATTTACTCACTAACCAATCGTAAGAGCGCGTGCGTGCACATGCCGATCAACATAAAAATTTTACACAAATGAATAATACTGTTAGGGATGCTGATGCCGCTTCTGTGACGCTTTTTAACGCGTATCAATTTTAACTGCTAATGGGGTATATCCTCGGGCACATATGGGAATTATTTTTTTTCTTCGAGGGAATAAATCAATAGGTAAATTTGGGGGATTGGTGAAATTATTTTTTTTAATTCAGGGGGTATTGTTCATTTTTTATTATGAAGATGATAAATGTGATGTTGAGTGGAAAAAATTGAAATTTATAAAATCCTTGAGAATATTTTGATACTGAGAATGCCATTTTGAAAATCCAATTTACTTTGAAATACTCATAATTTCAACAATTTTTCCCTCTGATAAATTAAATCAGTATTTCAATCTACCATTGTATACACAAAATTTACAATTAAATTTACATTTGTAGCAATTATTCAAATCAAAAATTTGTATTAAACTTATATAACAATAATTCTCAATGGTATCCCTTTAACTCTACTCCCATACACGACCTAAAATTCCGATCCTTATCCATACCGAATACGTACACAGTACAACGCAAATATTTGGGTTTGCTTGTATATACTCAGTGATTTTAAACGACAATGCGCGTGTACACTCTGCCAAACGCGTTTATACATTCCATCTCTCTCTCTTACTTATTCAAGGGGTCTGTAGGCACACCCATAAACCCTGTACCACGACTATAATACTCTCCAGGTCCCATGGAATATAATATGAATATCGTATATGAGCCACACAGGGCAATATGCGACTTCAAACGTTGTCGAAAATTCAAGACAAAGGGGTCGAGGGAGAGGACTTAATAAAAGACAGAGTTGAGTGCAAAAAACATTCCCCCCCCCCCCCTGCAATTGTTTTCAAAAAAATACCAATTTCTTTGGACGTGCTCGAATGAACTCAGAAAATAGTAAATAAACAAAAACACATGAAAATAGAAAAAGGGGTAATTTATTTCCAATCTTCAGAAAAATGATTGAGAGAGAAACTCTTCTGTTTTATTCAAACTCTTATACAACCTCATAAATACACGTATGATTGCATCCCCGTGATTATTTACAGGGTAGTTGGGGCGTTAGAATTGGTATACAGAGTAACTCCCTCCTACCACCAGAGAAAATGAAACTGAAATTTAATCACGCATGATATATAACCATGCCAGCATCATCCATCTTTGCAAAAAACCAACATCTATCTCTCTTTGGAATATACACGTGGCGGCGGAAGTTACGAGCCCAGAATAATTACGATCCTCATACGCTCGTTAATTAATCCAACCAACATTTCCATGGCAGTTATAACTCTACGATATCTGCACTGAATTATAACTGCATATGACAGTGGAATCACTGAGAATCTTGTTCATTTGGGGGGGGGGGGGGGGGGAGACAAATTCCAACAAATTGGAAACAAGAAAAATGACGTAAGAAATGGGCGTTAGTGAATAGAGTCAAATAAATTAACTGTATTTCGAGGGAAGCTGAGGAATTCGATGTGAAAATTCTACTGGCATCACGATGGGTTATGGGTATATGAGGGGGGGGGGGGGGGGATAAATGAGAGAGATGAGGAGGTAACGCCAGGCGTCGGACCGTCGGACGAACAAGTCCAATCTGAAGCCACCTATGGTCCTATAAACGTTATGTTAATGTATGTTGTAGATTTTAAAACGAGAAGAGGGGGAGGGGGACTTATCCAGGCATAAAGAGCCACGATATATGGTCTGGTAATTTCTTAATTGCGAGCCCACAAAAATTCTTGTCATCGTAAAGAGACGTGAGATTATATTGAAACGAGCCACGAGGCGCCAGTATCCAAGAGGGGGATAATAATTATCAAAAATATTATTTTCAAAATTTCCATGAATTTTTATCATTCGAGTCTATCAAATTTTCTCATTAATTTTTTTTTTTTAATCCAGAGAAGAAAATGGATAGAATTGAATTAAAGCGGAGGCGTTGATGTTTCATGATGAAAAATTGGCTCAAAAATTTGATGATAATCACAAAGGATATCCCCTTACAAATGCAAGTGGATCATAACCTCGAGTTATTCAAGATTGGCAATCTCGATTACACAAGGATATCGAGTGTTATTATACTGTGGCTATATACCCAAGTTGAGGTAGCAAGACTTTTTCTTGGAAATGAGAAGTACAGGTATAAATTTTTGAGGGTATAACCAGAGGGGCGTGTCTCCAGTTTGTCCCTTGGTGATTGCCAGACATTTATAACTCTAAAATTTTTCTCGATAATAGCCAATGAATCAGAGGTAAACAATGGTTTTACTTTTATGAAAAATATTGTTCAATAGTCTCCCCCTCATACTTAATCCTCTACCTGTTTATTACCCAGATATTTAGCCTACTGTCATATGGATATAATATATTTCATGAGAATAATATTATGTGTAAAATTGATAAACTCACCAGTATGTGTTCTCTTGTGAATCTTGAGATTTTCCGATCTAGCAAAAACTTTTCCGCAACCAGGAAATGGACAGGGAAATGGTTTTTCACCTGTATGTACCCTGATGTGATTGACGAGTTTGTACTTGGCCTTGAATGCCCTACCATTTCTTGAACAACCCTGCCAGAAACACGCGTGCGTAGTACACTCTGGTCCACCCACGTGTTCAACAGTCAGATGTGTAACAATGTCATGAAGTGAATTGAATAATTTACCACATAATTTACGTCCAGGACCATCCTGATCAACCCACATACACGACATCTCCTGTCTCTGGGAATTACTACCAGTTCTCATATACCTGAAAAATGCACCGTGTGGATGATGACTTGGATGACTGACTGCTGGATGTTGTTGATGATGTATCGATGCTGGTGTTAAATGTGGCCCACTCAGATACTGATGGTGTGGTGGTAATCTAGCATCCTGGCCATAGTGTCCAGGATAATGTCCAGCCGCTGCAAGAGGATGCTGAGCTGGATGATGTGGAAATTGTTGCATACCTCCACTCGTACCATCATGATGGAGTGGAGTAAATAATCCTAATCCACTCTCGGGTGTTGTTGGATTTGCTGTTGCATTAAATTCATGCTCACGACGAAGTAGAAAATCACGAGCTGCATAAGACGGATGATGGCCCATGTGATGGCCCATGTGTGGTGTCATGTGACTCGCTGGATGGGGATGATGTGGTGGTGGATAACCCTGGGGATGAAAATGATGATGTTGTTGGGATGGTGCTTCACCTGGCACCGGTTGTACACCCATATTGGCGTCCATTGCTTCTGTACCACCGGTTGGTGATAATTTAATACCAAGATTGGCAAGATGATGGGGATGTGAGGACATTGTCTCCAAAAATGTATTCATAATTGTTATAGTTATTATTCAACTATACAACAATTAATTTCATTTAATTTTAAACACAGTTATTCCTCTACGCACAAAAGCCACAAACACTCGTTGAGTTCTCACAATTAATACCTTTTACTAATCATTTGTTAATCACTGGTAGAGTTTAAGTTCGAAATAATACAAAATTGAGTTGTAATGGATAAATCACGATTATTTTAAATTCTGAAAAAATACACTTTGCTAGGTTATTATTTATTAAAACTGACTGTCAATTATCTAGAGACTCTAACAGGGTGTTAATACAGTGTATGCCTTTGGGGACTGAGCACCGACGCACAGATCATAGAAAATCCGTAGTGTTACTTGCTGTGTTCACAGCGGGACTGAGGTGGCACTCTGAGTTCTCACTGCGGGGCGACTCTGCAGCGCTCAACCAAGTTCATCGTATCTCTTCATCCCCACCACTCCACCCCCTTCCCACTCACAGCCAGTGCCACGTGACTGAACAGTGAACCAATGGGAGGACAGCGCAGCAGATACCAGAGGTTTATTGGCGGCCACTGGACCATTAGATACTGGAGGATGTTGGGGAACGCTTGTGATAAGTGTTTTATACTCTCATGGGGCGTAATTATATATATCGCGCATGACTAAAAAAACCCGCCTACAGCAACGCCCCACCGTGGGGCGGCAACATTACTGTATTTTCAAAAATAAAAATAAAAAAAACCCCTCTTTTTCCTTCATCTCTCAACACAATTCACTCTCGGCATTTTGAACATTCATTTGTTACAAATGTTTTGATGGTTTTTGATTTATTATACTACTGTTGACTGAATACAACGGACTCCTACGTCGTGCCCGGAGCGTTTCAAGTATATAATACGATAACTATCGATTTAATCTCAAAGATGACATTGATCTACTTGTTACAAGCGAGATTATCAATTTATGGCTTGTAAAATTATTTGCATCACACGCTCGTGAAATTATCTAGATAAACCATTTTTTAATTTTTCATTTATTTCTCGTACATTGAGACTACAGTGATTATGATAACAATCTCTAGGAAAATGTTCTCCTTTCGGATTTTTACAGTTTGTATCCACCCGTTCTGCCCCCTGAAACAAGACTTTTTATAGTAGTTAGTATCTCACTAGTGTAACCATTGGGAATCGAACCCGGATCCGCCGCGTGTGAGTTATTGATGAACCCACTGCGCCAAACTGTCGGTTAACAATCTCTAGGATTTCGACAAGACTAATGGGACAAGTAATTTGTAGGAATAAACTCGAGATATTGTTTTGTAACTCTCATCAGGTAGAATTTTTGAAAAATTCTTGAGTGTAATGTTAATGAAACACTGACCCATACCGATGTGACAGGTATAAAGACAACCTCCTAACAATATAATAGCTCGGTTTTGGCGAATAACAGGAATTAATGGGACTAATCGTCGTCACCTAGACACAGGTCATTACCGGCCAATAAACCGATTGGCCCTTGACAATTGTCCGAATTGGATGTGACTCACCAGTGTCTATTATATGGCCTAGTCATTTGCAACAAATACCCTTTACACAGAAGGACATTTATATTGAGGTCTTCACAAGAAATATAACCATTGTCCTAACATTGACCATAAACATTGTTGACATTCTTGAGTTTATTAGGACATAATAGTGGTTTGCCTCAATTTTTAGTATATCCTTACTGAAATAGCAAAATTAAAAATTTAAAGAAAAATGTATTTTCAAGTGTCTATTGTTGTATAGAATTCTTGGATTTATTTTAAAACTAGTTAATACCTATTTCCAGACCTGTTCAAACGGTAGTTGAAAAGATGATGTATTTGTTACTCAAATACATGAGACAAAAGCTTGCGTATACCCCATTGTTGAGTATTATCAGGATAATCCTGATGGCAGTTTTTGAGGTTAAGTATTGAACATTTTCAACCGACTTGAAGAGAATAACTGTTTTCAAATACTCAACACAGGTGCAACTGAAAGAGGGACTAAATTCCAAGAATTCCGTATACCTGTAAATGACATCCTATAGTGGATGTAATCGGTGATTGTGATCATCGGAACAAGATTGAACGAGGTATTTGGGTTTAATTCGAACAAGATAAGGTATGTTGTTTTGGAGATAGTAAATTGGTGTTGAAGAATAGAGAGAAATGAATTGGCATGTAAATTCTTGGCTAATGATGCTTGTTGGACATCAGGTAGGTGAGTATTTCCTTGAATAGATATTATATCGAAGACCTAATGCTTCCAGAGAACACGATTACGGTGGATATTCATGGAAATGACAACATTTGTCGCCCCAAATTTACAGCAATTCGGTTGCATTATTCATTTTTATAATTCAGACAGAACAGAACAGTTTAATGCATTACGATGAAACATTGTGAGACGCCAAGAGTCATTTTGGGGCCCACAGGAGGTGGTCATTGTCTTCTCTCCGGTCATCGCTCACCAGGTAGTCGTCATTACATTTAATTAATCATTAAAATCCAATGTTCTCTAACTCATAATGTTACCCTCTTGCAACCTCATCAAATGGAGAAATTGTTGATCATTATGGGAGTAATTGGGTATCTCTGAATATCAATGTGATTCATGAAAAACCCCCATCAGTTTTGTTGGTAATAATTTTGTAATAAAATGATGGTAACTTTGTGCCATTTTGTTAACAACTAACCGAGGTTTTCACCTTTTGTCATTCATCAAGGGCCACATTAGCTGTAATTGCACGTCAGTGGTTGGATGGTAGGTCTCTACCATGTAATCCAGAAGCATCAGGCATTAGTTGAGAGTTGACGATTATTCATTTAGAGTGGTTTTAATTTGTAAATTACCAACATACCTTGTTCATTTATTCGCACGTTACGGGCTGGAAGATGCGTTTATCGCGTGAGCGATTGCCCACATCTTGGCGCATTATCCTCGGTTTGGAAAATAGCTGACGAGTGTTTTTGATTTTTCAGATGGTATGAATTTTTATCATCTTCTTACACTCGTCATCAGAAGATGAATTCACCTGCAGTGAGATTATTTTTCTGATGTACTTATCTGTAGAATGGCCACTGATTTATTGAATCAATAAATAATGGAAAAATGTAAATGAGAAATGAGTGTTTGGAGAAAAAGGAACAAAGAGTGAGTGCCGACTGAATTTCTTTTTTTCTTGGTTGAGACACGCAAATGTTGGATTGGTTAGATTCAACGGTGAGATGCAGAGAATTGAGAGGGACTCCTGCGGGACATGGAGATCTTGTCTTGGAGTCATTAGGCAGACGACAATCGGTGTTGAGGGGCTGCGGGGGGTGTTCTTTGAGGATATACTTTTTTTTTTGAGGGACCAAGCGGTATCTTTGGGACAGGGTCCAGGTGGGATTTGTCTCTGGAGATTGGACGATTTTTCGCTCTCTTTCAGTATCTGATTTTCGATTATTGGTAATTATCGGTATGCTCGGGATTCCTGATGACTCGTTCAGGGAGTTGATGATCAAAATCATGAGACGATTGGAATTTTTTTTTTTTCGTTGAAAATGTTAATATTTCTATCAGGATAATTAACAAAAAAAATAAGTCGATGAGGGAAAACTAAAATTCAAGTGAATAGAATTGTTTTTTTCTCTTTAAATAACAATTATTTATCATTTAAAAATCAATTGTTCTCTCCATTCGCAAATATATTTTTATTATCTCCTCTAACACAGTCATAAATCCTCAGGGACTGGTCGTCAGCGAAAAAAAATAAACCCCCATATTCACGACTCTAAAAGACGTCAGACATTATTTCACATTGGAAAAAAGAAATTACCAATGGAGAAAACAAAAACCTCGAGGTTTACAAGACACAACAACTATTCGTGTGCGATTCTTAAGAGTCAATTTATCATCAACGGATGAAGAACAAATTCGAGAATCGCGTGATCCCGATCGATGATCTCCACAACCCTCTCTCCTCTCTCGTGGGCAAATCGAGCTGATCCACAGTATAAATTAAAAAAAAACAAACAAGTTGGATGATAAAAATGGTCGTGTTTGTATAAATCATCAATTCTTTATCCCTGTTTACCCTTGTGCCTTACGCACATATATATTTCATTGTCGCCCGTCTTCTCGGCCTATTCAAATTGAAATGACCGCGGGGCTATACGTGTAATTTTTATTATCATATTCCCCGGATTTTTCATTTTCATCCAGTGGTCATGTTACTCAAGCCGTTGTGTCGAGATTTCTCCTTTTCTTTTTTTTTTTCGTTCTAATATTTTTTGTCGGGCCGCTCTCTTGGAGATAGCTATCTCATCCCTAATCTCACCACTGATCAATGTACAAATTTTTATCTCAAAATTTTTTCGGCATTTGTCTTTTTTTTCCTCTTGAGGAATTTTTCCAAAAAATTTTTCTCCTAAAAATTGTTTATAATTTATTAGTAAAATTGAGACTTGAAATTTTCTTTGTATACAGGGAAAAAGAAGAAAAAAAAAAACATTCCCTCTCAATTATTATTACATAATGATATTGTGTTGAAATGATTTTGAAATTATAATAGAAAATGAGTCTCATGAAAGAATAAATAGAATGAATAAATCGAGGGTGAAAGTTTCATGAACATTGCATCCCCTAAAAAATGATGGTAGACCCCCCGTGTTGTAGCAGATGCAACTTTCCTGTGGTACCAAATACTCTGTATTCCCTCACCCCTCAACATCCCATGTCCACTCTTGGATTTTGCTGTAGGGGTTGTCCATTCCTCAATCTTCACCTTGTCTGAAATATTGAATCATTCTACATCATACCGATCAACTGATAAATCCCGCATGTCACCCATTTCTCCACACGTAACCCCACGATCTTTATCAATCAATTCTCCAAAACCCTCACAAAATGTTCAAAAATTCATCCGAGGGATCTCTAAAAAGAAGAAAAAAAAATTATCAAATGTTTATTTTCATAAAAACTCATCATCACATCCCTCAAGAAAGGTCTAAAAAGCTAGCGAGGTTTTTGCAAGTGGAAAAATTGACCCAAGAAAAATGCTAACAAGCGTTCTCTTTGTTTCTCCAAAGTATATTAATCATCAAACCATTTTTCCCTTTGCCCGGCGTTTGAAAATGGACAGCTCCAAGTATCCAGCAATGAATCTTTTCTTCCCATTTTCATGGGTAAAGCCCTCGTTGAGTCACTCCGGAAGGTGAGTCCCCAAGATGTAGATCATTGTAATTATGGCCTCTGGGTCAGGATTCTGAGACTAAGGGATTCTCGTCAACTATTGGTCCCCAGTGACATTCCTGAGATGCTTGAAATTCCAACCCTGGTAATTAGAAAGAAAAAGTTACGGAATTATTCGCCAGAGTGAATCATTCTGGCTCTCCAGGTGAAAATCTAAGTCTTCATGAATGCTATATTTTTCATTTAAATTTGTCAATTTAGGACATGAAATCGTAAATTAAGCATTTTTGTAATTTTTACCCATTTACTGTCTATTTTACCCCATCAGTGCATTGACAAAAAAAATAAATATTAGAATTCCAGAAGAAAATGGCTGAATTCAATTACCAGAAGCTACTCAAACCCTTCGGAATCCTCCAAACGTAATAATCCACTGGGATGAATAACCGGAAACGCGTCTAATGAGTGAACAGAGTAGAAAGGGTGGACAATTGGAATCTGCAGATGAAAATGAATTGAATGAGTCAACTAAGTGGAGAGCTGTATAAATTCTAGTGGCGGGAAGTGAACAACTCGGTGAGTTGTATATGCACTTGAAATTTAGTCGTTTTATTATGGAACAAATAACGTCTATTGAGGTTTAATTTGGTATTAATAGAGGTGAATGACTAATTAAATTGAATTAAATTGTGGACTCGAGTTTACTGTGATTATTCTCCAATATAGGTATGCAGTGGAGATTGAGATCTTGGGATGATAGTGGTGATGATTGATGATGAAATTTGTTGCTTATCGGTTTGAGAATCACGAGAATTGCAATGGGAGATAACAAATTATTGTAGATAAATTGATGGACATGAGTTGTCTGATGGAGGTACTGATGCTGTCTCGATGTAATGATGAACTTTGGGTGATGAAGAGATCTATTTGATTGCTGTGAGTGGCCCAATGACGCGTTATCTATTCATCTTCCAGAAAGATGACATAATTATCACTTAATGCAGTCAATTACGCATGACTGCAGTGCTAATTGCACAAAAAAATGATTATTTCACCAGAAAATGAAAATATAATGGAGAAATTATGAATCCTTCTACTTATTGAACAATTTTTTCATGAACCGGTGGATGACAAGTTTGTTTACAGGGTCTCCATGACCGTTTGGCGCCACTCGGGCCCAATTAGGCCTTGGCAATTAAAGAATTAAGCTGACACGCAACATAAACTCACTGGGAGAATGCCTGCACATGCTGTCCACCTCAACTCGATGATTTTCCAACGGAATCCGAAGATATGTCGTGCGTAAAATTCTACTTTTACGGGACCTCGTAGTCATAATGTCCTAGATGTCTCACTGGCTTCGACAGGATAACGACTGCGGAAGGATTGTGGAATTCCTGGGGATTATAAAATATTTAATATTCAAGGGTTTTAGATCGTAAATTTTTTTAACGCATTTTCAACATTTCTACGGGTTTATATATTATCAAAAATTAGTTTTAGAAGAATAAAAAAACGAAAGGGGTAATTTTTTCTCCATAATTTTTTTCTTTTTTCTTACCCAAGAGATTTAAGAGGTCGAAAGTGATTTCAAAAGTATTCACAATTGATATACAACAGCATCATAAATAATATTTCTATGGAAATATTTTGTCACCTTTATGGCCAAGTGCATTCTACCTGATCATAAATTCGGTGGCAAATCGCATGGGCAGTAGTTGCCTGGCGAAGCACCAATGAGAGAAACTTGGCTACCAACTTTTCGTGTCCTTGGTCTCGTTCACTGTAGACCGAGGGATTTATACTACCCTGTCTTCAGATTCACATGCTGTCTCACTCTGGTACTTGGGAAGCTGGAGCTAATGACAGCCAACTGGTTAAAACCTAAAGTTTATAATGATGTTGAAAAAAAAATATTATTTATTGCTTCATTTTTTTCAGGCTATTTTCATCTTTTTTTTGAAGGACAGAAGTCAAAAAAATTGATTTATTGAGGGAACCCCATGGATATATTCATTTCTTCATTGAATTGTTTTAGAATAATAACAATAATTTTTACGGGATGAGGAAATTTATTTAACGAACAGATGGACCAATTCACTCAATCTTCAGATTAATTTATCTGATGCAGATAATATTGGGTACAATTCTCGAGAAAGTTAAAGGTGCTGGGAGCGAGGTTTATAATGATGGCAAAAAACTGTTATTTATTGTGTACCATGGGATGACTTTTCCAGGGTTGTAAAGCAGTATTCTTCGAGGGACAAAAGTCAACAAAAAAAATATTTATTGATGGTTCATAAAAGTGAAAAAACTCTTTCTTGTAGTTTTTTGCCATTTAAAAAAGAGAGACTATCGTCTAAATTGATGGTCAGCTGATTGAGACAGAAGTGTATAGTATTAAAAAAAATGTTATTTATTGTTTTGTATTTATAAAAGGGTGTAAAACAGTATTTTTTGAGGGACAGAAGTATTTAAAAAAAATTATTAACCGTCGAGAAATATTTTTTTTCGATGAATTCAATCATTTTATTGTTTCAGAAAATTAATTTCAATTTCAATAAATAAATATTCTCTTCAATTCAATGATTTTTGGTCCAAAAGTTGAAGGAAAAAATAAGAATATGCAAAAATTCATCCAATATACCTACAGATGAATGAATTCAGGTTATTCTCTCCCCTTTACCTTCAAACGAAAAATTCCAAGGATACATACATTATACTGCAAATTCTTTCATCGCTTCCTGTGACTCTATATCCATACACAAAATTCCAGGAATAGTATTTCTAAAAAAAGAGGATTTTGTGTCGTAATAAAAATCCTCTGTATTCCATTCTCCTCACATTCATCTATTATTTTTATTCGTTGGTGGCCCCCACAAAGATTTCAGCACTCGGGTTGTCCACCTCGACTTGTCCCCCCCCCCCCCCCCCTCTCACTGTATTTTCCTGAAACGCGAGAGAGAGAGGACCAATGCTTGTGGTGAGGCACGTCATCTAGGAAACCCTCTGGAAAATGAGCGAGAGGCCTACCACAGGGGGGCACCAATGGTTTCACATTGTAAAACCATTTCCGCCCATGTGTCCAGCACACGACATTCAACACGAAAATACAGAAAAAAAAAAAACAATTTTTCACGCTAAAATGTAAACAGACAACCCAGTTTCAACGATTGATTTAAATGGTACTTAATATTTCAACGACGGAAGTTAATATTTAAGGGATTAACTCCTTTATATTTTGACAAATTATTTGAAAATTGAATAATATAAATGATAAAAATAAAAATTTTCATATTTCGTAGTTTATTATTAATTTTAAAGTGATTTTACTTGGAAATTTTTTTTCTTAAGAATTAATTCAAATTGATATTTTGATAAATATCTCCGAATCTAAGGGGAATACATAGATTTTTATGAGAATGTTTTTTGTAGAGAAAAATAAGAGCTATAAAAAAGATTCTCATTAAAATTTCACTATCTCCTTTGAATTCAAAGATATTCGCGAAAAATTGATTTCACAGTGAGATTGACTAATTCCACCCCTTCGTAACCGATTTATCTAAATGTAAATAATTATTCAAAATCGATAAATAAAATTCAAATAATTATGTGGAAATACATTAACCAATTTTTTTCACGTCATATAGTCGAAAAATCTCACGACAAAAATATTTGAATCGTCATCATAAAAAAATAAATTAAAATACAAATATTTAAATTAAAAAATCCCAGCATCCCCCATTATCCAGCCTTGAAAATATTCTCTCATTATAATAAGTCGCATTGACAATTTTTCAAAAATTTAGTCAAAGAAAAGGGAGAGGGAAGAAGAGGCCATGACGAAGTGGCGTTACAAATTTCTGTCGACCCAAACGAATTCGTCAAAAGATATACAGAGGGCCAAAAACGGTCAAAAGTGAAAGAGCCAAGGCCCCCCCCCCCCCACCACGAGAGAGTGTGTTTAGTTGAGTTTTACCAAGCTACAAGGCAATACAATCCCATGAAAATTGGAAAGCTCGAAGTGACGAGTACAAAGCCTCCAGAGTTGTTTAAAATACATTCAGAATGAAAAGTGGAGGGGGGGGAATATACAAATACCCATCGAATATAGCTGATAAATGGCCAGCAATGTGTTGACTATTGGTTGTTCCGGGTTATTATTCTGCGTGAAAAAAAAAAAAAAATATCACTCTGCCATTTTTCAGGGTCAACCGATGGCCCAATGTATCCAGTTGAGACGTCACGAGAGAGATGAGGAATCCTCCGAGAGAGGTCTGGTTTTTTTTTTTTTCTTTCGGGTTAACGTATATTCGTTTTTACGCGACGACGCGTTCATAATGGTCGCCTTTATAGATTCACGACTACAGGTTTTACAGCGGGGGGCTCTCTCTCTCTCTCTCTCATTCATATTTTTTACATTCTTAATCATGTATACCTGACTGAGGAATTCGTTCGCGTGCTCCCTCAATTTTTCAAGTTATTAATTGATTTATTTTTATGTTTTTTCATTATGGTGATAAACAAATTTCTTTCGATGGTCAATTTATATCATTTTTTTTCTCTTGATATCAATAATTCTTTAAGATTATTCTAAGAATATGTAGAGAGAATATTCCATCAATTTTACTCTATTTTTGTAAATTTTTATTTTATCAATTATTTTTTTACATACAAATATGTTAAATAATATTTAATTGAGGATTTTTAAAAATAGTTGGAATAATGAATTTTATGGATATCGAGAGTTTATGTAATTCACTTGAGAGAATTTTCATGTATTTGAACGATACCCTGCGGTCACCCCAGTATTACACCACTCTCTCAGGCAGAAGTGATTTTCTATGACATTATTTTTCGATAACATCGGTCTAATGCTATTCGCTTGTTTGGTCCACTCAGATCGCAATCTTTATGGGATCATTACATCTAGTGGATTGAGCTTTTTCACATCCACTCAATTCCACCCCACCCCCACCCACCACAAAAAACGTAAATAGATGAATAAA
The DNA here is from genome assembly GCA_035578325.1 of Coelinius sp. EB29. Taxonomy (NCBI): domain Eukaryota; kingdom Metazoa; phylum Arthropoda; class Insecta; order Hymenoptera; family Braconidae; genus Coelinius; species Coelinius sp. EB29. The sequence continues at coordinate 1,525,880 of JAOZGT010000001.1, read as the reverse complement.
TTCATTCATTAGTTTTCTCAACTCGGAGTAATTCCAAAAACTTGGCTCTGTTAATCATGATTAATTATCCAATAAAAAGATGAATTTTCAGGAATCCAACATGTGTCTGTCACGTTGACATACAGGGAATTGACAACAAGAAGCTCGTTACTCACTGTACAAATATATACTGTGGGAGAGAATCTTCCAGTCGCTGGGGGAGAACTGAGTTCGCATAATTCAGGTATTAACAAAAATAAAAAAAATGTATGAATCCACTTCTGACCGTGATTGCTTCGTTAAGCATCATTCACAACGATTGCATCATTACATTCGCATTTTTTTTTTTTACTGCGGAAATGTGGAAAAAAGGGGATTGAATTAAATTCTGAGAAAGGGGCAAAGTATGAGTGATGGAGGGAAAATGAAATTCATTGATTTCTTTTTTTTTTAAATTATTTTTTTCATTAAAAATATTGAAATTGAATGAATAAAATGGAATTAGTTTTATCACTATTTTCAATGCCTCAATCGCTCATTTGGGGATCTCTCACAGAAACTCATTAGGGTGATGAAGCATTGAAATGAATTGATGAAAAATAGAAAATTTTCTGAATAACGAGATAATGTATGAGAATAGGATGGAAGAAACAAATTCATTTGAGAATTGTTAAAGACAATTAAATCGTCAGTTATGAATTGCGAAGATTGAATAGGAATTAATTTGACATAGTGGTAAATTGGTTAAGGCGTTTAATTGGCACGCAGACGACACGGGTTCAAGTCCCGATGAGAACACTGTTCTGTAAAAAAGTCTACTTGTGTCGAATCCTCTTCTGAAGGGAATTTTCATAGTCTGATGATAAGTTTATTTGTGATTATTTACCTTCGGTCGAGTCGTCAAGGCAAACATATTTTTGTAGAGCTGAGTAAGACCTACAAAAAAGGTCCTGATAAAAAATACACCATCTCCATTAAATTTTGAGATATTCATCAAAAAAATCAGCTGGAAGCTGACTCAAACCGTTTGTCAAAAAAAAAATTAATGAATCGAATCCTAATTTTTATAAACCATTCCACCAGCAATCGATTTTATAATTCTTCCCGTGAGATTAACTCGGCATAAATTTAGCAGCTTATAGAGTCATCTTTAAAAAATATTACACCTGCATTATTACCAATTTTCCCACAACGTCCCACCCTCACCTCTTATTTACCTCTCCTCTCTCTCTCTCTCTTTTTTTTTTCAAAACACACCGGTACTCTCTTCAACACCCCCCCAGTATACATTTCCAGGGCGTGACTGAAAACCACCAGCATCCAAAGACACACACACACACACACACACTATCGAATTGGCCCCTATAAACGCGGGGGTTCCGGGGACTTTTGGGCTGGCGTGCGGGATGGTCTACCTGACTTATGGTGCCCAACATTCGATATTATTTACGACCAAGGCATGGAGAACCAAAAGAAGTATCCATTCCTCCTTCTCTCTTCCACCAGTGCACTCAAAGGACATATATTCACTGGCACTGTTTGTCTACACAAACACGATTTCCTTTTTTTCTTCTTCTTCACTTCGCAAAAGCAGTTAAATCGACCGGAAGGAGTCCCTCTTCCTGTTTTTTTTTTCTCTGTTAAATTTGTCCAATAGAATTGAGGGATTCTCGGAATTTGGGTAATTAATCAGAGGATAATAGGTGAGAGACGTGGATGATTCATTTTTAACCACGAAATCTCACTATTTTGACATATTTTGAAATTTTTAAGAAACACCACTTTTATTCGATCCTGAAAACTTGATATTTTTGTACATTTGGTATTCAAATGGTAGAATAAAATGAGCAAATTCTATTTTTAAAATATCTCAAAATCTACAGGAGATGGGAAAATTTCTATAGAAACCATTTTTCTAGCTTTCACTTTTTTCTACAGAAAAGATTTTCATTAAAATTCATGTATTTCCCTCAGATTCAAAGATATAGGCTGAAGGCAATTTATTACAATTAGAGCTTTGCTAATGATTTTGTTGACATGTCCAAGAATTTTAATTTTTTTCCATGGAATTCATTTTTTAATGATTATTGTCTATTTTATCAAGAAAAAAAAATGCTGAGAAATTAGATTTAAAAATTATCTTTTTTTCCAACTAGTGAATTAAATATCGAAAAAATCCAATTGACCGCATATCAGGCTCAATAAAATTGATGAATTGTCATTGACTAATTAACTATTTTATTACCCATTTCGCCTCTTTATCCTCAATAACAAAATAATTGAGTCAATTGATCAGTAGATATTTTTATTGGACATAAATAGAAAATTTTTTTTATCAATTTTTCCAAGAACCGGTAATTTGCGATGAGTCAATGAATTATTATTCAAATAACCGGTGATGGCCGGTAAACGCGGAATCTTGAAAATGAGTCGTGGTTGTTTCTCACCTATTTGGGCCCCAGCATCGCAGGTATAACGATCTTTCGGTCTCATCCCCGTTGGGAATATAAACTGTTTCTGGGAACACAGAGTCGTATATCTTCTTCTGGGATTTTTCTTAGTTAGGTTTATATTATAAAGGGATAGACGACAATAACCAAACCAAAGTCACTCACCCCACTCATCCAGTGGCCTCTGTCCAAATAAAACTATTTCAACGATATAATTTTTCGACAACAGGGGAGAATCATTCGAGGTCATGGATCCGTTTCAGCTGATTGATGACAATGGATGGAAAAAAAAAAATCAGGGCTAATAAAGAAGAGAGAAATAACTTGGAATTTGTGGTAATTGAAACGAAAAAATTCTTTCTGAGAAAATAAAATATTTCAAGAATTCTTCATTTTTTTTTTTTCTGAAAAAAAATTGACTAAAATTAAACAAAACAATTCAGTGTTAAAATTTTTCCAAAAAATTCAAAAATTGAATTAAAAAAAAGAGAAATAATTTATTGTTCTCATAAACAAAAAAAATCTGTTATTTAAATCCCCTAATTTTTCTCTCCCTGACTCACCTTTTTTTTGTTCCCTTTTTCCAAGGAGGGTGACTTCCCTGGTATTTTATCTGGTGACGACTATCTTGTCCACCGGTGTTGGCGAAGAATTCGTCTGAGTCACGCGGGGTTGACAGATACTTATCTGAGGATTTCAGGAGACAGCCTGTCTTTCCCCTCCCAGTCATACCTTCATTACTCTCGCTATTATCATGAAATCATATTCAATGATTTTATCCTCCCTATCTAGTAGCTCCCATCGCAAAATCCTGACGATTGTGTCGCAGTTATCCAGAGAGACTCGGGTGAATTTATCGAGTGAATGCCAGTGGAATAATTACATGATTATCTTTTATTTGTTACCCACCTTTGATCGTCCGCCCTCGACAATGGGCTGCCCGATTCGTAATTACCCCAGCGTTCATTCGCGAATGGCAATGATACCTCTGCTATAATCAAACCACCCATTGCGAGTCCAGGGTGGCTCCAGAAATAATTCCTCTATCACCGATTTTTTTTCCTCTCTTTGATCGTCAACAATATATGACTCATCAGAATATTTATCATGAATTTCCGTTGATTAAATATTTGATAGAAAAAAAAATTAAAAAATTATCCAGAGAGGGAAAAAAATCTGTCAAACATAAATACTCCTTCAAAACAATTTTTTTCTTCACAAAAAAAAAACCTCAAGGTTCACCTCATGTTAAAAAATTTATGACAGATCCTCTCTATCCAAAAAAAAAAATCCATTGCCCTTTTTTTCCATTCCTTATTTTTACTGTTCCCCCCCCCCCCCCCCCCCCCTCAAAGAATCCAACTGCAGTCATAAACGGAAGAAGGTAGTCCGAGTCAAATTTTTTGCTTCCGTAAAAACTCGTTCTCCCATAGATTCCCAAAAACTCTAAAAATGGTAGTTTCCCCCTTTTTTTTTCAATTCCAATAATTTACAACTGTCTTTTACGAAAAAGTCAATTGTTTTTCCTTAAAAAAATTGTTGAGAGTCGTAAATAAAAGAGGTTAAGACATATGTCATCCAAATGTTACTTGAAAAAGGTGGAAAAAAAAAGAGAGAAAAGATGAGCCAGGAATTTGTTGGCAAAAAAACTTGTGTTTCCCATGTTGGTTTGAAGGACAAGGTATTTTCCTGAGAAACGTCTAAATTACGAGATTTTCCCTTGGACCCACCACCACGCGCCAGATTTTCTCTCGTTTCTCCTCTTCTCTCTTTTTTTCCCTTCCTTCTTGAATTCTCTATTATGCGGCTGTTAGAACGATAAATTGACTTCTGGCTCATTCTTCGTAATTTTTGGACACCCCCTGATGTGTCTCAACATGCGCAAACCCCTGGAAAAACCGATGGAGGGCGCTTTTTTTTTTCATCAAGTAGATGGGCAGGAAAATTTTCTCAACTTTTCGACAGCCAGAGAATTGACTTTTATTGAATGCCCATTGGAAATAGCCTCACCTGCTCTAAAAACGTTTGGGGCAGTTATCCTGATGCGTCATCGCTCTCGCATGAAGAGAACAGTGAGAAGAAGAGTTTCTCTTGAATGCACCCCCAGTAAACAACACAATGGGCCAAAGTTGGAGATCATTGTGGGTGGATAGGAAAAAATAAGAAATCTGAGCATTTTTCTCACCACCCATAACGTCCTTGTTAAACCTTAAATGGACAATCGTTTCTTGGTCCAAATGGTGACAAGGTTGACTTGTGCTAACGTTAATGGCCCATGGGATCTCTCATTTATTGTCAAACGTTGGTCATGCATATGAAGATTTTTTTTTTAACACCATTATTCTCACCCAAATACAGCTTTATTCGACTTCTTTCACTCGTGCAGGGGTCATTTTTTGGATATTCTTGTGTTGGCAAAAGAGAGAACTGGAAGGACGTTGGTAAACGGGGGGGGGATAAATTCCTGTGGTTTCATTTTTCAGTTCTCATGGGTGTCCAAGTGGGGAAATGATCGTTGACTTCAAATCACTCCATCATTTGGGGGAATTGACGATTACCTTGGGGGGGGACAAGTTTTAGAACAAGTGTATTGAAATGTCATTATTTATTTCAGGGTGCGAGAGATGATTGGACCAATTGGAGAACTTGGATTTTGCAGAGTCTATTAATTTCTTGATGACCTGAAGTAGAACGAAGGATGAGAATATCACATACAGAAAAATATGAGAAATATGCATCAGATTTTTAATTCAGTAACGAATTGGTAAAACGGTTTAAGTCGATTTCATCCTGAGATCAGTTTTTGATGGATATCTTGGAATTTATGGGAGATAGAGACATTTTTATAAGGACCTTTTTTGTAGCTCTCATTGTACTCTACAAAAAAGGTCATAATAACAATAACTTCCCTGCCCGGGAAGTTAAAAATTTCGCTATCTCCCTTAGATTCTGAGATATTCATCGAAAACTGACGCCAGGATGAAATCGACTTAAACCGTTTTACCAATTCACTACTGAATATCAAGATATTCTCTAAAAACTTACTTCAATAATAGAATTGAGACTTTTAATTCTAATCCAATTTTTTTTTTCTGCATAAAGAACTAATAGCTCTTTGACTCCATCTGACTGCCAATCCCTGCTCTCACCATCTCGTCAGGGTCCTTCAGTGCTGAAGAAAAATTAAGCCACAAGGGTGTCAAGACGTCACAATTGGTTTCAAGGTTTCTAGAAAAAAAAAAAAGAAAAAATGGGGAATGACTTCCAGTGAAAGGAAGATGAGATAAAGGAAAAATTTCAGCAGATTCTCCAAAGACTAACTGACTCTCTTCTGGTACATAGAGGTGTAATAAATCATTTTGGAAGGGAAATCCAGCAAACCACTACTGGGCCATAAAATTTTACGATGTTTGGCCCTATAAACCCCCCCGGCCAATACCTTGAATAATATTTTTGACCCAACCCCCCACTCCCTCAACTCACCAAGTTCAGGTTGTATATCACCGAAAAGTGAAACTCCAAGTTTTTCAAGTGAAAATTTGCTGGTCAACTGTCAAGTTTTAAACCCCTGATGACTCTGATCAGTGTTTCAACAATATTGGTTGACATTATTGTTCAAGAGGGCGCGACCTGAAGGTATATATCCATTTTTCTTGTCTTTAAGTGCTTGTACAGAGTGACCGGTAGAGATGAAAAATTTTCACCGTGAGAAATCTCCAAGCGGTTGAAAATACCCCTGTGATATACGAGCTTATTATTACCTGTGATTTACAGCAATCTCTTCACTCTTTCCTTATCCTCTCGATCAATTCTGTACCATTTTTCACAATTTTATTTTCACCCTGAAAATGTTGAAATTCAATGAATATATGATTTTTAAAAAAAATCATTAAAAATTGATAAATTAAAATAAAATACAAATACAAATAAATAAATGATTAAATAAGCCTGAATAGGACCTCCCGTCGTCCCAAAAGATTAGTTCATCTGTCAACCGATTCACGAGAGGGGGAGGAAAAAAAATTGTGTTTCACTTTTTAAACAGAAAAGTAAAACTTTTCTCTTTTTTTACCTGTGCAGTAGTTTTTGAATCGTGCGGTGTGCCGCGTGCGCAATAATATATGAATCCCACGCATCGAATTCAAAGCACTGCGGGGTACAGAGCGACATGTGTTTCACCGTTCGACCAAACCGATCTTCCCTTTTTTTTCTCTCTCTCTCTCTCTCCCCCTCATCCCTTTGCGTATTATAGAGTACCCAAGGATATATACATTTCTTGTCTCTTTTAACCATTCCTTTCCTCACCTTTATGCCATTTCAATGCCTCTGGGGGCCTCAGGACCCAATTGGCCCTCGCGTGCCAGATGGAATTTTATTGAGAGAAAAGTGTTACGAATCAGTGGGAAATATCACATTTATCATTCCCATTGACATATTTCTCGGTTTTTACAATTAAAATTTTGTTACAAATTTATTGAAATTAAAAAAAACAATAAATTTTTCAGTTTTTTAAAACCCATTTTACCCCACTTTCTTCAAGAATTCCATAAAGATTGTTTTCATTCGTAAAAAAAATGACGTAATTCGACAATGAATTTACATAATTTTTTAATAATAAAAAAAATAATAGATCAATTTCAACTTTGACAGAGTTTAAAAATGGCTCGTAATGAATAATAAAAGGTGTAAGCCTTAAATTTAACCCCTGAAATCTTGTTCTCCACGGGTGCAATAACAAACATCATGAAAATCAGAATAAACAGTTTAGGGTTTTTGAATAAAAAATGTGACACGATATGAAATAATAAGCCTATCAGTCACGGGTATAGGTCAAAGTCTATGAGGTTTTTTTGAGGATGAGGGATATAAAAATAGGGGGAGGGGGGAAGGAAAAAAAAAGGGTTTATCACTCTCTCCTGTTCTCTCATGGCATTCAACTCGTTGGATTTATGGTGCGTCTCGTCATTCATAAAAATATTATTCAAATTTAGAATGTCTAGACACGAGGCGACTCTCTCACTCTCTCGCTCACTCTAGAGACCCAGGGGATTTTATTATTATTTATCTTGTTTTTTCTCATTTTTTTTTACATGTTCTCATTATCGGAGATACCTATCTGGCTTCATTGATAATTTTTATGGACAGTTTTAAACGCAGGTTTGGGCGAGAGTTTGAGAATTAGAGTGGGAGGGTGTTATTAGCTTTATGGTTGATTAAGGAAAATTATGATATTTTCTGGGGGACATTAATTCCACTTATTTTTCCCTTTTTTCTTTTATTTATAATTTTTTCTACTGAAGAAAAAAATTTTATCATCAAAATTCAAAATATAAAATTAATAAATGAAAAAGAGAAAAAAAAAAAAAATTCTTTATCTAATTTTAAAAACCATTTTCTGCAGAATTAAACAACAAAAATGAACATAAAATTTCTCCACAAACCGTTACAATAATTTATGCACTGTGAAGTGCACAAACAATTACCTCATAAAGTCCTCAACCCTAAAAATCCTCAGTGGGACTTGAAATTATTAACTGCTGGTACAGTCAACGGAAAAATTCACCGACCTCATGTAGAGAATTACCCCATTCCCCGTGAATTTCACATGAAAGTGCCAACACAAACCGGAACACTGTACTTTTGCCTCGGACACTTTTCGATTTATTCTTTTCTTTCACCCCTCCCTCCCCCCTCCTCGTATACATACCCAAGAAGTGGCGTTACGACGCAGAGAGTCTCTTGTCGTATCGCCCACGCTTTACATCTTGATTCGCTACTCCCAGTGTAATAAATTATTTTACACGCGTGAATTCGTTGGAATCTTTATCACGTTGTATTACAACACGTGTGCGATGTGACAATTTAATGGTTCAAATATTTTTGTGGATAAGTATGATAAGAGAATTTGATTGATTATAGAGATATAAATGTTACGTGATTTATGGTGACATTTTGTGATTTTTAGAAAAATTGATTACACGGAATTTAGCCAATTTAATTGAATATAATTTAACTAGAGATTTATTATTTCATGAATATTCATTGCAGTGGAAAATATGAAGTAATCTCTCTTTTGACATTCTCTAGCTGTTGAGGATTTTTGATACAATCCAATTAGTTTCTCAAGTCACGATATTCATCAAATTGACACTTGCTTCTAGGGTTAGAGAGGAGGGGGGGTATTCATCTTGGAAAAATAATTGAAAGGAGTAGAGAATTTAAATGAATTTAATTTACTCAAGTCAATGGATCCATCATCACCAACCCACTGAGATTAAACACAATTTCATGCTGTGTTTTAGATTAAACCACTGCATGTGCGGTCATACAATGACCAATTGACATATCAAACAATTGATACATTTTCACTCGATTTATTTCTCATGTTTGAGTTTATCACATCATTCGACTGAATGACTGAAAAATCATCTCATTTGTTATAGCAATGTATTATATTCAATATTTCATCTGCCTTGAAATTTTTTATTTAATTCGATGGACCACGTGGTTTTATCGGTTTGTCGACTATACAGGGGGTAGACGTGGGGGGGGGGGGGGGCATCAATCCAACTTGGACAGAGAACAAGCCCCCGTGACATACGGAACATTGAGGAATACAGGGCTGAGGCATTAGTAGAATAAACTCATGGCCCACATATACACCTTTAAAACTCTGTACTCATTTTTGCAATAGCTACCCCATTGGTAGTGGAATAAAAACTAGATGGGGGGTCACACTGGGAGGCAAACGACTCGGTAACATGAGTGCCGAATGCGTAATGATCGCTAAACGAATGGTAAAAAAAAAAAACGCCCGCGGTTCTTCATTCTTCGATACTCGAAATGAATAATAAAATTAGCAGTTGACAACAAGGAGAAACATTAATTAAAATAACTTTGAAGATTCATCATTTTTATTCGTCACTTTTATAGACCATTTACACTCGTTGGAGTACGTTACAAAGTTCAAGTATATTGTGGCATGTTCCACTGTGGCGCCAATTTGCATCCGGCTGAGGTGATTCTCGACGAGGAATGCGATGTGACGTTGCGTCGAGATGACTCAGGGGGATCGTGAAACATGAATTGAAGGACATTCTGGTGATCCAGGTGGCACGAGGAATTGTTTGTGCTCAACGGCCGGCGTCGCACGACACAGGCAGCTCCCTAACCTAAAAAGTGAAGGAAGAGAAGTAAAAAAAAATTATGCGTTCACTCGCGAAAATTACAGAGCGGGCGCGATGATGCCTCCCAGGGTGCAACCGGGGCATTCAGAAGTCAACGCGGAACCCCGGAGGCCATCGCCCGTTATACGTACAATACATGGACCCCCGTGGAATCTGAAGAAGAGGGTACCATGGGGGGGCCATGTCAGTACTAGTACCCGCGCATGCGCAATTGCGCGCGTTTAACATTTCTGGTTGATTTTTATTGTTTTTCAGTGAGTGGGAAGGGTGGTTTTGTCAGTGTCCTGTGGTTTTTCAGTATTATTTCCGCCTTTTTGCGAGCTATTTGAGCCTGTCGTCAATGATTTGAATGGACCACCAATTATTTAACAAAAAGTTGATTTCTAACCTAAAAAAACAAATTTTTTAATATTCTAACCTAAAAAATAATTTCAGTAAAAAATCTATTGTACAAACGTATGAAGTACATAGTTTGCAAAATAATTAGAATTTCCATTATCTCAGAATGGCACTCTTAAAAAAAATCCTGTCACCCTTGGAGAAACCCCCGATACTCAAAAGTGCGTAAATCTTTTCATCGAATTCCCTTTTTTTTCTCCTCCGTTCTATCACAAGTGCCCTCGAAACCTGGCGTCTGCCACTTGACTCTCAAGAACCGCCAGATGTTTATCGCGCGACACTGTGCCTCTTTGGCACGCGTTTAGGCACGCTCTAGTCGGCTATTACCACCCGAAATAAATAAATAAACCCACCATCTATCCCAAAAAAAAAAAATTTGCCCATTGCATTATCGATTAATGATGAATGCAGGTGATTTGAAAACTCACCCAAAGGTATATATCAGGTTTCATTAACAATGACTTTAAATCTCTCGGCGAAACTCATCCGCTTCTTCATCGAAACAACAATAAACACGGTACAATGATACCGCCCCTCTCTCCTGGGCACATTGAGACCGTCTGAGGCCGTCAGTAATCTCATTCTCTCCAGCATCACGATATGGTGGGTCCAAAAATCCAATGAGAACTCTTATAAACGACTAATGATGACCACAAAGACTGCCGCCACCAAAGAAATCGATTTCCCTTCGTCACCCCCTCCTCTCACTTTAATAAACTTATCAATTCCTTCCATTGTTATCGAATCCCTAAATTATGGGCATAAAAAATTCTATGAAAATCAATTGAGCCTTTCAACATGTTGATAAATAATTTCATATTAAAAATCATATTCTCATGAAATATCAATAAAACGCCAAAATATTTAGAGATAAATGTCAAAATTTTTTTTTTACTTTTATGCGGATTAACTCGAGGGGTTCCAATGAGAAAATAAAAACATCAATAAAATTTGGGATTAGGCTCGTGCGCGAGACTGCGAGCGCGAGAGAGTGTTTGTGTTTGGATAACTTACTGGGTGTAATAATAAAATCGTGGTATTCACGAGTGTGTCGTTTGCCTCGGGTCCGTTACATCTTTTTGGATGGCTTGATAGTGGTGGTGGTGTCCCGGTGTCTTTTCCGCTTCCAAGTCTGTCGGCGAGTCCTCAGGGATTGGAGTGCGGCTGCCAAGTCATGACCACCCGTTGTGTACGTTGTCATTGCGGGATCTTTGGGGCCCACTGTCGCTACATCTCGACCATTTTTTTCATCGAGTGCCAACGGTATTCGATTCTTCAATGAGATTGCTGGAAACAAGAAATTATAAATAGGTTTTTTTTTTTCAATGTTTTGAGGCCAATTTTGAGATTATTTGTTTTTCTTTATTTTTTTATTTTTTCTTCAAGTGGTAGGTGATATGAACGGATATTGTTGGCTGGAGCGCGTGCGCATCACCCTCTGGAGGATCTAGAAGGAGAGGAAATAAGAGTGGAAAGTCGATTGTCGAGGTCCCGCCCAGAGGCAGCAAGGTCTGACCAATCGGCACGTCCACAAGCTCAGAAAGTGTTGAATCAACTTTCTTCCTCTATAACACGAGATCTCTTGCACACACTCGTGAATTTTTGTTAACGGTCGTCGCTGGAAAGAGTTGAGAAGAGAGAAGATTTCTTGCGCCAAATACACACGCCATCTTAGATCGAACACGCGGTACCATTTTCAGGCTTATTGATTACTCTGGACTCTTTTTAAATGATTCGGTGTCTTTTGATGCCTTTGGTGAGGACATTTCGCTGGAGGAAGGAAGAAATACGAGTTTTTGCTGGTTTAAGGCCATTTTTGGATGAGACAAGTGAACTTTGGTGATTATACTCTTTACCAAAAATACATGGAGATGCAGAAATGAATAATCATCATGAGTAATTCACTCCGTTAATTGACATTTAACGGAAAATTTTATGAAAATTTTGTCTACTTATTTTTGCTTTCAGTTGAAAAAATATTTGTTGTATGAGTGATTTTGCCCACTCATGCACCTCCGATAATGATCAATTTTTGTATTCCACGTCGGGTGGGATTTGAACCCGCAACCTTCAGATTACTAAACCAACGCTCTTCTCAATTGAGCCACCGCACTCATTAAAAATACTTTCCATTCAGTTGATCATTTGAATTTCTATCTGAATGAATATTTTTTAAAATCACCAGATCAACGGTTTCCTCCGAAACTCATTGGAGTCAAAAAGAGAAAAAAAAAAAAGTTGATTGAAAAGAGAATGAAAATTGAAAGAATGAACCTGATCGTGAGAAAATCAGGGTAGTCTATAATTTTCAACTTCCGTTCACATATAAAAGTCGAATGATCACAATGAGCGAATTTCATCAAAGTGACTGTGGTACATGCCCCCCCCCCCCCTCAGTGAACTAGGTGCAATTTTTGTAGAGGAGGGGAGAGTGGAGGAACGTCACCACCTGGAGTATATGCGATGAAGCACTGGGCTACAGGAGTGTAACCCGACGCCCAGAGGCGAATATGTATATTGCAGGTGCCTCTCATTTGTTCAAAGTACAACCAGAACCCTAGAAATGAGAACAATGAGTGAGGGGGGCACCCTTTAAAGAACATTTTTAAAACGTCTCATTCCTTCTACTCCACCTTTCTCTTTATTACAACGTTGGCTCTTTATCTTTGACCTCGACTTCTTGTACAAATGGAGAATTGAGGCGCTTTGTTGAGATGTCCACGGGGGCATGTGATTTTACGCCTCATCTCTCAACGACTGTTTTCCCTCTTCAAACGTACTTCGCACGTGCGCAAAGTACGTTAATGGAGATGGAGACAATGGGCTGAGGATATTATGTCATTTAGTTATTTTTTAATTCAATTTTTTCAACATTATTACAACAATATTTAAAAATCAAGTGTTTGATAAATTTCATCATTTGTTAATAAATTTATAATTATTCATGGATTTAGTGGAGATGGAGGCAATGAGTAGAAAAAATGTATAAATAAATTAATTAATAATTATGTGATTTTTTAATAAAAATTAAAAATAAAATATTTGATATTATTCTCTCACTTATTTGAAAGAAAAAATTGATATATTAAGTACAATGATATACTTGTCAAGAGGAATATGGGACACACGCGGCTACCTCACCATGGGACATCATGCTAAGGTACGCCTTGGGGTGCAAAACCAAGCATAGCCCACCGTGCCTAATAACTCGGTATTAGCTTTGCCGCGGTTATTCTCAAAGGGGACTTACTCCACATATACTCCAGCACTTTATTCACATTCTCTGTCCGATTTTGTTATTCACCATCATCTCAACAATTTTTTCCTAGTCTTTCAAGTATTTTTGATTAAAACCAAAATGGCGATGGGTATTAGAAAGAGAAAAAATTGATTTTTAAAAAATTTTTTTTTCTCTCGTATTTAAAACTGAATATACTGAATATTCAAGTGAATGGGAAGTGCGAGAAAGAGGAGGAGTTGATGTTAAATATTGAAAATTTTAAAATACAACGCAGAAAAAAAAAGGGAAAGTTTTGGGGGGAGAGAGAGAGAGTCTCGAAGGCGCTCGTGTTGTTCAATATTTCCTCACGGTTTTTCAAACGATAATTATTCCGAAAGGCTGAAGGCTGAATAGAGTCCTGTACCTGCTGAAATTGTTGGGCCCGTCCTCGGGAGAACACGTCTCTGGGACCCGTGTTGCAACCCCATCATGATTTATGGATTCTTTTGGGCCATCTCGCGGGAATAAACCAAGCCAAACGTCTAACCAAACACTCTTCCATACGTCATCGATGAAATAAAAAGAAATACATCATCATCTATTGGGAATTGGGGACTTTTGAAATTTAAATTAAAAATCATGATGATAATTAATGCCTTTTTCTCTCTCTCTCAATAATCCAGTATGTAAATTATTTCTAATGATTAAAAAATTGATATTTATGGTTGAGACTCGATGATTATAAACAATTATCTTTCACCAAATTTCTAACCAGTCACTTTGAGTTTAAAATTATTATTCAAGGTGATAATAAAAGTTGACGATTGTACAAAACAAATTGTCCCATAATTTAATAATTATTGCCTGAATCCAACAGCTCAAATGTTTAATATAAAATACCGTTTTTAACCATAGAATTTTAATCCACCACATCTTCATATTCTCACAAACTGGGAAATAATAAAAAATCATAAAAATCACCGAGAAAAAAATAAAAAGTGACTAGATTTTGGGTCCCACTAAGCCAGAAAGTTGACAAAAAGAAAAAGAGAACTGAAGGAATAAAAATGGGAGAAATAAAAGAAATAAACGAGAAAATGGTCAGAGAAGTGTACGAGAAAATAATAAAGGTAAATAAAAATTGTAAAATATGTGAGTAATAAAAGTGGACAATGGAGGGGCAAATTAATATTAAGGTGGATGAAGGGGGGGGGGGAGGCGATTTTGTTGTAGAGGGTGGGGGAGACGATGGACCGAATGGAAAAAAAAAAGGAGAGGATTCGAGTAGGGACAGTAATTTATCAAGCGTAGATAGGCATCACTGTGGTCGCGTGTATCAACCCGTGTATATTTTGTCCATAATGAAAATTTCCCCGCCTACTCGACATTTTGATTATTTAATTTTCAATTTTCAAGAATTTGTGAGAGAAAATTTTTTTCATTATTTTTGGGGAAAATTTTGTTGCACCAGGTTGACACGATATTCATCAAAAATTTTCATCTTTCACACATATGACCAGACACATGGACAATATTAAATCATTCTCGAGTTGTGAGAGCGGCCAAAAATGCCAGACATACCAGCGGGCGCGCGCCCAGACGCCGCCTGGCTACGGTGCAGTGGAAAAAAAATAGTAAAATAAAAACATTAACGTTCTTGGATACGAGAAGAGATGGACAAGAGTGAGAGGGGGGGGTGAAGGGGTTGATGACGCAGTCAAAAGTTGTTCTGATTGTGGTCTTGTAGATCATTTTCAGACGATTCTCTTCATTCCAATATTCATTAGCCAATTATTAAGCAATTTCCATTGTTCTCTGGGTATCGACCAGAGAATTTTGTGATGGAATTACAATTACTTTCGTCAATTGATTGTCCTGTTTGTGTCTCGTCTTCTCATCGGTACTAATTATTAGATTCGAATTGAAGTTAATCAAGCCCTTTTTACTCAATTTTTATTTAATTAAATTAATTGAAAAAAAAAAAAATTATTTATAAAAAATTGAAAAATTATGTTGACAGATTTTTCCTCCTATTTAAAAAAAAATACGGGATTATTTCGTCAATAGGTTGAATTGCAATTGACTAATTTTCTTCAAATGAATTTTAATCGCGTGTGGGTGGATCATGTCACATGATTAAGCATCAAAAGACATCGAGAGCTGTCGATAAATTGATAATTCATTCATTAAGACAAACCAACATATTACACGCGTCAACACAGGGCTCCCGCCCCCCGTCGGTGGTTGGTTCTGATGGTACCAGGGGTAATATCTCCAATGATGTTGGATAGAAAAGTGAGCAAGATGCGACACAGAGAGAGAGATGAGAATATGGTGTACGCAAGAGCGGGGGGGCGGGGGAGGAAAAAGAAACTCGTCTTTTCGTTGTCATAAATCTCACGTATTTGGCGGTGCAGAGCGGGCCCTGACGGCTTCTAACGATATATTCTGATATAATTAAAACAATAAATAAGATGGCGTCCAACCGTGAGCGCCGGGGGTCGAAACTCCAGAAATTACGTGCAACCTATACACACGACGCGCCCCAGTATTTCCAAGTTTTATTCTACTTGTCTTATCGTTACTGAGGAGAAGAGAGAAATGAAGGAGGAAGGGTATATGCGGGTTTACCGAAACATAAGTAGAGTATTCATGATCTATCATCGAGTGGAAGTGAGTGAGAATTGCGTGAGGACCACTTGAGCAAAGTTTGGAGGTTTTTATTTTATTTGAGGGTGAATTTTTTTCAGCTATTATTCATCATCTCAACATGGGAAATTATTTTTTTTTATGGGTTTTTCTTCTTCTCGAATATCTTCTCAATAATTGACAAATTTGAAATGTTTTTTTTGTGTTAATTATTCATGAAATTGATAATTTTTTAGCTAAAACAAAAATACAATAAATTTTTACAATTTCAACTGCACCATTTAGCTACAAAATAATTCTCCAACTTCACAAAATTCACTAAATAATGAATTTAATTCAAGGCGGAGTAACTTAATTGCCAGTTAAACAGAAGTTCCTCCGCCCCTAAAAATAAAACCCATAATAATAATCATCTCCCTCCGGCAACTAAACCGCCTATCCTCCTTGGATATCCATTATCCACGTATACTCCTCCAACAGTTTCGCATTTCTCTCTTTTTAGCCACTGTTAAATTACACGTTTGTTCAGACCCGTTCATCCCACTTTCCCTCACCCTCAGACCATCATAGTCCCTGATAAACACCAGTTCAAGGGTGTCGAAGTATCACGAATTTTTGAATAATTCATAACCAGCATTTTTATAATTCTGTTATACCAAAATACAAATATAATAATAAATCCAAATGGGGTATATATCACAATTGAGTTTATCATTGAATCGAGAGGGTTGTGACAATTGGCTGGAGATCCCCTATCAACCCTCAGACAGGAAAACAAATTCTATTGGACGATAACGAGCTTATCTACCCGGATATCAGATACATTGTATAAAAACTCGATGATACCCATTAAGGGTGAAACAATTAGTTTATTTACGGTAAGACACCCCATCGAGACACCGATACAACATTAGTTCTCTTATTTTTATTCTCTCCCCTATAAATTAATTATACGATGTAAAAAGAAAAAACACATTTCGGAGATTAAAATAATAAAATAAAAAAAAAAAAAAAAGGGAGAAATGTCAACTTAATTATGAAAGGTGAAGATTCTACATGAATTCACCCAGCGAACCAGTTTTAATTTCTCGAGCCAAACGCGGCATTTCTAATTACAAAGTAATTACAACCGCAACGAGAGGTGTTTCTCTCCCTCTCTCTGCACAGAGTGACCATTTATTTCAAATGTGTGAGTGAGAGGAGGCAAATACATTTTGAATGTATGTATCTTCGGTCCTGCTGATTTCACCGCAGTGCGCTTCTGTAATATACACCCAGTGATAAATTAATAAAAGCACGCTCCACCACTGGCGTTACACCCAGCAGTGCAAACTGTTAATTTTCAGTCCGTCAGCCGACCAAGAACGTTGTACCAACGAGTTTGTAATTAAAGAAAATACAGCAACTTGGTGAGTCTCATCCCCCCCCCCCCCCCCTCTCCTGTGTATTACCACTGTTGAATTTCATGAGTCCATGTCACTCGGGACTGAAAAGTCATCATGTAATTACGTGCACAGCGTGCACTTGGACGAGAAAAGTTTTTGAATGAGGTTGAAAAATAATATGGGGAAAATTGAAATGAAGGACAATATTAATTGGTAAATTAATTTTGGGTGGATGTTACGATATTTCTCAGAGGGGTGATTTGGATGAAATGGATTTTTGTAATTTTTTTTTTTGAATTTTAATAATTAATACAGAATGGATGAAAGACAGAAATAATTATTAAAGAGACGTATTTGGTCTATAACGAGTGATTTTCGGAAGCCTTTCCACTCAAAAAATAATCATAAAAACCACCTTAACTTTGGTACTAAATCGATGAAAAGAATTAATAATAAAACCAATCAAAACGTAAAGGACCATAGCAGAGCACGTCGTTAAACGACTTTTTTGTATAAAATCATCAGAAAAATTATTCATTGTTTATTGAGAAATGTAAAATTAACAAATATTGATCATGTACTGGCTCTTTTAAATAAACACTTTTTAAAAAAAAAAAAAAAAGACGTATTTGGTCTAGTGGTTAGCGTGCTGGCCCCATGAACAAGGTGTCTCATGAGCGAGGGTTCGAGTCCTGGTGATGGAAAAATTTTCATCGTCGGAAAACAAACTCATAGCTTGTGGAGTTAGTTACAAGTTAACTAGAGTAAAGTGCGGGTAGGGAATTAGGCTGGGGTACCGCGTAGGTACTGGGACGGGTCGGTAAAAGATCGCTAAGGTCATACCATCTGGACACCACCCAACTAACTAGAAATAATTATTAAACTTGCAGTATCAAAGAATAATTTATCGAGAAATGATGCTTGAATAATGGAATAGAAGGGGGTGTAAACACGTGTGCAAACAAAAAGGGATGAAAATAATTTTAATGCGTGACCACGTGTTCCAACCAGGGATTAGTCAAATTGGCGTTGAGCCTGAAGGTGAAGACATTACTCGCTTGATCATCGGGGATCAATTGGGGTTTTAAAAAATCGTGAAATCATCCCCTTTTACCATAAATCAGGGGAAACAATGTTATCCAGGGATTACGTAGAAAAATTTAAAAGAAATTAAAAAAAAAAAATCCTGTTGACGATTTGAGAATTGATCTCACGGAATGAGTATAAATTCCACGAGATTCCCATTCAATAACTGCGATTATAAATTTTCAAGTTTGTAAATTTGTAATCGTGTTTGTTTTAATTAGAACCCCAGCATGTGGTATTTATCACGGTTAATTTAATTCTTGGCATTAGTGCATTAATAAAGCGTTATTTATTGACGTTAGATGGTGAAAAAGGATTTCTAGTGTGTCAAGAAAATTTTCTTGCATGTATATTATTGTCGACGGGTATAGTTTAATGTGAAACTCAGTGAGTCGATGACACATTCATGATGAAGAAGGGAAGGAGGGATATATATCCAGAAGCAGATTTTACGCGGATAGATTTCTAATCGTTACAAATCCAATCTTGCGCCTTGGTTGCTTCGTATATTTTAGCCCCCGGGTGACAAGCAGTGTATCCCTTTCAATGGGGACAGGAGGACCCTTTTTTTTTTACTTATCCGAGAGACGATGGAACCCCATGCAGCTATTTAATGTCACATCACATGCGATGCAAAATGACGGAAAATAGAACGTGGATTAAATGTGATACAATGTTTTTTTTAATGTGACCCTTTTGGATAATGGGAGGGAGGATAAAAAAATTATGGGATGGAGGGATTACACGCGTGACAACTCATTTAGAACCGGTGAATTCAGTGTTTCTGATGCTTGGATTATTGTGCTTGAGGGGATATGAATGGAGGTATTTTTTTCTGGAAGGTTAATTGTGATATCGGTATGAGGGGGGTGAAGGAATGGAGGAGAGCGGAAGGATTGTGAATATATTCAAAATTTCAAGATATTTACCTGATGTTGAGGTATATGTAGGTAGAGCTCTACTTTACTGGATGCGAAATGGTTATCGACTGGTGGTATATTACTGGGGTACGATGATATACCGATATTCAGTTGGTAGATGGGAATTTTTATTTTCCAAGAATTTTGAAATATGTGATTGAAAATTTTTTACATATGAAACTAAAATTAATTTATTAAGGAAAAATTCAAGACGTTTATTGTTACAATACATAATTTATTTTTCAACACTCATGTTCCATAAATATATATTATGTATTTATTTTTTGATAAACATATTTCTTGTCTTCATATATAATATTTGTTTCTGTATAAATTACCTACAACTCTGTCTCACCAGTTCAATATAGTTTTTTTTTGTACCAATTTTATAAATCTGTTCCACAATAATCCACCCGTTTCAAGACAGTCCCTGTGACAATATATTCCTGCAGATTTTCATAAATTATAATTAAACACTTGTATTATACCGAAGATCTGCAAAAATACATCTCCAATTGAGTTGACAAAATTTCTAACAAAACCATTTCATCTAAATTCTCATTCCTTACGTCATACTTACTAAATCTCTACAGCTCTTGACCGGCAAGAGAGTGTTAACATCACATTAGCCACTAGATTTACAATACAGTGATTATTCAACGGCCTTCAAAATGTAATTCTCCATGAAAACAATCCTGGAAGTGCATTAATCCCTCCCATTCATGAATTCTCACTTCCCCGATGACATAATTGTCATTGAAAAAGCGAGCACACCTGAATTTTCACAACAACTGTCATAATCACACTTAGATTTATCAATTCATCTACCCTCTAGTGAAATTACAACATTGTCTAAAGCCCGTGTATGCTCATCACAGTGAAACATAACGTGTGGAGTACAGTTCTCCTACATATGCAATTATAATCCAGTAATATATTCAACATACAAACATTACTCTTATTCAATATACCATCGATCTATATAATCTCCCATATTATTATTTCTCCAATGATGAAGATAATATCTCCATATAATTATATATACACACTCAATAGGCTAATAATCCATCATATTGTCTATTTTATATACGAACAATTGTGTTTACGTTTTTTATTTAACAGTATTATCGACCATTGATTGTACGTATAGGATTCTCTGCACATTGCACTTTAAGCAATCACATTTATAAACTCCACAGTATTACAATGCCTCATTCACATGTATTATTATCGAGTTTTTATTATACTTAACATAAAACGTAAATATTCTATTAATATTCTAATAAAGTCTTAACAATGGTAAATTATCTTTGAAATTAATTAGTTTAACTCTATGGTGCACTCAGACAAACGACCAAAATCGGTCTGATAGCTTAAATAGATCCTAAAGCTGTACCAAGTTCACTCAGACATTTTTTTCAAATTCTTATCTCTTATATCTTAACATTTGCAAGGATGCAGTAGATTTTAGTCAGTTATTTTCTAGGAAGTTGATGATAGTTTTTGTGGATTTTTTGAGAGTATTTGAGTGTCTAAAAAATTATTCCAATATGTTTCTTCGTAGGGTCAATGTTTCACAGCAATTGATGGATAGTTTATAGTTCCATTCATTTGCAGTTAAACATGATATCGATGGAAAGGTACATACTCCTACTCTTTCATTAAGCTCAGTAATGATTGTAGAAGAGAACAATACAGCACTGACTCTTGTTGCTATGATTGAACACTCAATTTCATCGTAATTTTAGGTATTGTCTAGTTTCCATAAACTAATTATTCACAACTCGTCAATTAAATTCATCGCTTATACCTCTAGATTATGTATTAGACAGTATATTTAGATTTTAACCTATGTTAAGATATTATTTGCATGGTACCAACATTGACTTGACAGGAGTAGTTTAATGCAACTTTGAATAGTTCATCGTTATTTCTCGTACAAAGTGCCTGACAGACACTGTTGTTTTTGTGCGCAGCATTTCATTATGTACTTAAGCAAAACGAGAGGAGAAAAATTAGATTTTATGAGGAACTTGAATTGTAAAGAATGGATTTCTTTTCAATTCAAGCTTCAAAAAAAAATTATTGTCAGCGGTATCTAACATTAAACATAAGATGATGAATTTCAAATTTATTGAAGCATATTCACTAAAGATTTATGTCATCTATTTTGTCTAGAATGAAAGAACTTTCAATGCTAAAACAGACGAAATTAGGATATCTTTATCAATTAATCTCTTTATTACAGGATATTTTTATTAATTATACGAAATATTCACTGGAGAAGATTTTAATATTCACTAATTATACTTATTCTTGTTAATTCTTCTGCAACTAGATTATTTCATAATCTCAATTACTGAAATAATTCTGTTGTCAATTCTCCCAGCAACTGTAATTCGCCTGACGGTGTATCACTGTTGCCTTTCATTCATTATTATTAAATTAATCTGAATTGAATATTATTGATGAGCACCAAAATTGACGTCTGTCAAAAATCATAGATATTTCATTCGTACAATATATAAATATATGTTTTCAATTTATATCATTCATCACAATGAATTATTGAATTTTTTTTTATCATGATGTACTAGTTATTTCGGAAATTTGTATCTGATTTAATGTATTGAATTTTACTGTCTATTTTTATTCAATTTTGCCATTGTAATAGAAGTTGTAGATCATTCATCATCTTTATGTTAAAATTACTCAATATTAATTTATTTAATCCTTAAAATTAATTTTATTGTCCATCATGGAACATTTTCCTAAAATTATTTATTGTCTCCTCACACAGTATTGTCGGTGATTATTTATTATCCCTCAAATTTTACAACTAATTGTTGTCTGGATACTAAGGAAGACAATTATTGTCCTGTTTCCTTGATTATTGTCTACTGAAAATAACTATCATTGCCAAAATAAAATAATTACATTTTTTTTTTTCCATTAAAAAATTCAAACAGCAAAGCTAAAAATCCACAAATTGAAGGAAAAAAAACTCTTGTAAAATATATACCAACAATACCACAGTTTTCTCATTCACTTAGGAAAAGCCCAAGCCAATGATTAAGGCTTCTATTAATTACGAAACGTTTCTCCCTGTATAAAGTATATTCCTTTTAAAAACTATTATAAATCCATTTTAGAGTGCGAATCAAAAAAGTGCTGGTGCAATATATTATCCCTAGAATTCAGTCAACATTTTTTAAATATTAATACCTACTCTACTTGATTAATATTATGAATCTAATACTAATTTCTAGGCTGAAAGCTGAGCCGCAGTAAGCTTGAGTGAGCAAAGAGATAACATACAATTATTGTAGTTCCCTCAATATTTCTTTTCCATGCAAGCTGTTGCACTTTCCAAGATCTACATCTTTTGTTAAGCTTAGCTACAGTACCGTTGCATTTTATATTTACACAACACTTTCTTTTCCAAAGCTTACAGTTATGCATACATTTATGGTTCCATTTCCAAGAGCTATTACTCATCTCCCCCCACATCCCATGTCACACCTCTCTCCACCTATCCACATTTCCTTATTACACTCATTGTATCGATGACTATACTATTGCTACATAGTAATTCTTACTGCATTATAAAGTATTCATCGCCAGATATACAGTAGAAACGATTCGAAAAATGTGAAAATACCCTTATTTCTTTTTCTTAAATCTCATCATAAAAATTATTGTCTCTGATTTAATCTCTCAAATCTTACATTACTCGTAACTCTGCTTGGAATCGCTTCAACTGCATGGTGATTGAAAAAAAAAACACTAGTCACTTTGTGACTACCATCATGCTAAGACATGACGTACAAAATGTTATTGGAACGCATTACATGCGTCAATTTTTATCAACTGCTCCTCATTTCTTCAATATATTACCAAAATTATGTGAATTATTCTTTTTGTTTTTTTTTTTCTTTTTCAATAGTTTATATCTCTTGTTAATCAAATCCATATAAAATAATGCCACGGCCATTTCGTTTCTCTCTGTTGTATATCTGAACTTGACTATATATTTTGTATAAGTGAAATAAATGCGTCATGCGTACGCGAATAATTCTAATTTTTCATTAATATCTTACTATGTTTCCAAGTATTTCATTGTCATTCCAGAGCCGTGACGCAAGATAGTGCGTTTGCCCAAATTGTATCAAATATATGAATCAATAGAATTTAAAAATAAAAATTATCTTTTTTTTTTTTATTTTTAATAGTAAAAAATTTTATCGTCACGTTGTATAATCACTTCTGTATTTATTATTGTCGTTGAGAAAATCTGGATTTTTCAAAGAGTATTGACGATCTAAAATGACGGCAGTATCAACGTCGAAACCCGATTTAAATGGGTATTTCCTACCTTCAAGAAACTCGACGTGTTGATTTAATCGATGATATCCATCATCCATTTTTCAAATCTCCTTCTGTCATCCTTGATCCTCTTCTTGCCGAGCCTCTTGACGACCTTTCTATGTTAGCCTTTCTCCCACTCTGAATACTTGGCCATTTCCTCGAGAATCCAGGGTACGTATTTGGGAACATAAGCATAGACACCAGGTAATCTTGGATGGGCGCACTTTATTCCCCAGCTGACGATTCCACCCACGAACCAACGCTCTTTATCATTTTTGTCTTGACACAGCAGTGGACCGCCAGAATCACCCTTCAGAGGAATTCATATATTATTTTTGTTATTGTCATTTTTGAATGCCATTTTGGACATGAGAAATAACTTTACACGTTCAAGAAAACTCACCTGACAAGCGTCTTTTTTACCCTCCGGATAGCCAGCGCAGATCATCCCATCCGTGACATTGAGCTCTTTGTGCTCCAGCCAAGCATTACAGAGATCCCTCTCCAACACTGGTACTTTAACTTCGTTGACTGCTGGCTCGTACTGAGATGCTGTATCACGTTGTACATTGAAATGAGAGGTATTGATACTGTTAATTTCAAATATACTACTTACAGTCAGTATCCTCCTTTTTACCCCAGCCAATAACCGTGCAAATAGTGCCAGGAGCCAGCTCCGTATCAGAATCAGGCAAACAAACTGGTCTCAAATGATCATGAAAATTGACATGTTCTTCTAATTGAAAGAGTGCTACGTCATTATCGTGAGCAACACCCAAGTTATAAGTGGGATGTGGCACAACTCTCTTGACTTTACGCTTCTCTCCGAGATAAGTGTGAGCATATCTTCTGGTTATACCAAGCTGAATTGTCCAATCCAAGAGATCTGAATGACTGAAACTATCGACTTTCCTTAGCTAAAAATAATTCAAATTGTCTTCATTCGCTGTTATCACGTTGTAACACTCACTTTCCAACGCAGTGTGCAGCTGTGAGAACCCACTGATCCGAAATTAGGACACCAGCACAGTAGAAGACTTCCTCAGGTCCTCCCAAGAGAGCTGCTAGAAAGGGCCAATCACCGGGGCTAGACTCTGTTCCCCCAACTATACGACGCTGAGGCTTAGCATTGCCGAAATTATTTCGACGCCGACCACAAGCTACAATGATGCATCACTCGTTTAATTGATTTCTTAGTGTATTGAATAATTACATATATATTTTTATATACCGTATTCGGAGCAGGCCAACTCCACTGTTCGATAATCACTGTGATCGGTGCAAGTCTGCAAGTCCTTGAGAAGATTCCCTTGACCCTTTTGGGCAAGCCTCCAGCGCTGGGATGTGTCAATCTGGGGCTCACTTACCGTCATATTGTTGCTTTTCATCGAGAAAACCGAGGAATTGACGATGCTGTAATTTTAATGAGAGGAGAAGATCATTTTCATCGGAATACCGGTCAACTCTAGGTCATGATCATTGAAACCGTTTTAAAAATGGAAAATATCATCAATGGCTTTTCCTAATCTGCAAGAATAAACAACTTCAATAATATGTCAAGAGCATCAAGCCCACGAGAATTATGAGTGGACAGAGAGTCTGTGAAGAGTTTCGATTTGGGTTTAGCCCACCGTGATATTGCTACATCGAGAGAGGCAAGTACCCCTCTAACTATCTCGACATGCTTGAGGGACTCTTAATCGTGTTATCGGAGGTATTGCTCGGTCTATGGTTTCAATGCTTTCACTTGATGATATATTGACGTCAAAGTTTGACGGAATCCTTGACTCGTGGTTCACTCGATTTGTTGAGTGATGCAGAAAATAAGAGATGGTGAATTATTGACTGTGAGGACAGCATGGGAAGGTATGAAGGGACTTACTTGTAACCGAGGAGACGGCAGATCGCTTGAGCCGATGTGGATTCCCAGTGAGTGATACAGGCGGGGATGAAAGTTCGATTCTCTGCGTGATATACTTGAAGACGACCTTTACCAATGTCTCCGTTCTTCTCGCTGAGTCTCACTGTTGAGCCAAAATTTGAAGATGATGAGAATGTCACATCGAATAATTAATAAGATGATGAGAAGATTAAGATAGAACGAAGATATAAGTCTACTCACAGCAATTTCTCTCATCCTGACCCCAAGGACAATCAAGCACTCCATCACAGACATGAGCTGGTGACATGCACCTTCGTTCACCACAGTGGAGTGCCGGTTCGGCAATGACATTCCTTATTCCATGATTCTTACTCTTACTGTTGACAGAGTACAGCACCGGTGGTGATGCGCAATCCCCACAGCCAATCTCGTCAGTCTGATCGGCGCAATCCACGTGCCCGTCGCATCTCCAGTCAACCGGAATGCATCTGGTGGCGTCGCATTGAAAGCCACTGGTGCAAACTGCCAACATTTCACAATCCAAAAGGATGGGTGGAGCATAACGGTGGTATTATCAAATTCATTCGCTCGTAATACCGATAACTGGATTTCACTGCACACATTTCCTCCTGTTCATTCCATTTTTTTCCCCCGAAATTGTACAAAAAAGGGACATTATGGCTATCTAGAAAAGCATCAGTCGACCGTACAATTACGAAACGAAAAGATTCTATTCAATTATTACATTTATTCATCTATTTCAAATGTAACACAGAAAAATGGACAAAAAGTTTAGTTCCAATTTCTTTCATCCCCCAAATGACGTCTGAAAGCTCGATTAGCTTCGCGTTGACTGCTTCATTTTGAGATTCCATTTGCGCGATAATCCAGAATTGTCTGATTTATCTTGACTCGGTACACTCAAAGTAAGGCAGAAGCCATGGGAGAGGGGGGAGCTAGGTCCTCTCGCAGGGCTTTAATCGATAAACTATTTGCCTCTCTGACTCTCAGCTTCTGACTGCCTCCGGGCTATGAAAAAATAAAAAGGTATTAACACTAGTCGATATCTCTTCAGCCGTCACGTAATATTTACGCTCGCGCTATCTCAATGGACTGAATTACCTATTTCTCTCAATCCTTTCAGATTGTTTACCTTTTTTTCCTCCGGCTATTAATAATCTAGAGTAGCAACAGATGCAATTCATTTTTATGAAATCATTTATCGGATAACCAACAATTTATGAACATCTGTAAAAGAGGCAATCGAATTGTTTTTCTTTCATCGATCGAAACAGCAATAATCGACGATGAAAATAGAGGCAAAAGCTGAGAGACTTGGGGATGAATTAAAACATAAAATGATTCTCTCAGCCTAGATAAGCACCTAGGAAGGTGATTGTAATTTCAGACGGCAGTAAATTCACATTTAGCCCCTTCTCAAGGTTGTTTCTAAGAAGCTTCCCTTGAAGGTATGAGAACCAATTTGTTGGAAGAATATGAAGAAAAACAAAGGCATTATAAAATCCAATTACGTAGCCACCATCGAAAAACTCATTAAATACGATCGCTTCGGACTTGAAATTCAGTTCCATTGGTGTTTATCTGACCCCATTGCCCACTCGTGAACAAACATTGGAACAAAAGATATTTCCGAGCGATTAAAATTATGGATGCATCCCTTATCGAGAGCAGGAAAACAAAACACATCCTACTCTCCTCGATTAAGCGAGAATCTTGGTAAAGAGGGTCGGACGAGTTTTCCAATAGATTGGAGTCAGCTATAGCTCCATTTCCTTCTGGTTCAATTAATTCCATCGTACGTTGTTCAATTCCTATATTTTTCTATAATTTTTTTTTTTTTCAGACTTTCTAGAATAATTATCGAGGAAGATTCACCAGCCGGAAAGGAGCAATGAGGGAATTGAATGGTGCGTTAGGTAGCCGGAGGTTGAGAAGTGCATTCAAAAGTTTTGGGACAATACGAGAAACGAGGGATTGTCGGACAAACAAAAGGCCCGCTCATAGTCTAGCACCTCTTGGAGGGCAGAAACTTGGAGGACAAAAGACTCGGTTGGACAAATGCGATAATCAATAATCAAGCGCAGTTTTCTGCGTTTAGCGGTGTGAAGGTATGCAGAATAATGGGGAAGTGTGTGTGGGTGTTGATCGCTTGTAGGAAACTTGGGGCAATTGAGCGGCGGATAGAGGAAGTCGCGTGAGTGCACTTGGATTATTGATAACGACGAGAGAATCTCCAGGGGTGTCCTCATTTTTTTTTTTCAAGTTCTTGGAGTTTATTATTATTTTACTCAGTTGTTTGAATAATCTTGAGGGCTCTGATGATTCATATTATTTGGAAAATATTTTCTGATTATATTGAGTAGTTTTTTCTATTTATAGCGCACGAATTAGTGATTTTGAGAGGAATAAAATGGTTTGTTTCTTTTCCTAATTACCATGTTCAAATTAAACTCTTGAAATCCTCGATTCTTTCTCCACTCTTGGCCTGGAGGATATTTCATTCCGGCTTGAAAATACTCCACGGAGATTACTCAAATCCTCCGGTAATATTTTCTGCTTTTCGAGTGCGATTATTCAGATCCGTTGAGGGGTATTTGAAAAAAAAAAAATCGTACCTGGTCTTTCAGCTCGCTTCGCTGCTTCTTTCACCTCGTGATGCCCCACGCACACGTCCGAGTTGGAGTTTTCAGGGAAGTAGTCGCAATCGAGATAGTCGGGCATCTTTAAACCGAATACGTTGAGGAAGAAACCGCATCTTCTTGTCATTTCTACCGGTTGAAAACAGGAGTCAGAATATTGAAATAAATGTGTTAGTGATATTGAGTGTAAATTGAACTTTAATTAGAATGAAGCGTGGAATTTCGGAGCAATTGAGGAAATTGAATAACTATTGGGTTTCCAATGTTACAATGTATTTGGAAAATTGAGGAGAGTCGAATATTTCTACTGAAATTGGTGAAACGAGTTGATTATTTGCTAAAGCTTTCGAAATATCCTGAAAATTTCAATCAAAATTGACGTCCAGAATTCTTGATAAAATGGTTGAAACAATATCATACCAGTACACAAACTCCTGCAGGGTCTCACAACTTGACCGCGCGATCCACATTTCGGTACGAAGACATTGCAGAGAAACAGAGCAGCGAGTTCGTAACACCTGACGTCAACAACTGCCTCGTAATTCTCCAGTTCGTGCTGTGCATCACGTTGACCAAAGTTTCCCATGTAATTCGGAAATACCGTAAAGTTGTAGGGTACCTGAAATATCAACCCAAAATTCACAAACATACCAATCAATTTCCATGAATTTTGTGCACAAACGAATCAATTATATTCAGTATATTTCACTTTGATTGGTTAGTCGAGGACATACTGATAATTATTCACTCTGACGCTCAATTATTGAGGATAGAATTAAACCCAAGGTTCACTAATTGTGCAACTCAATGTCTGGACTCAACTGTCAGAACAACAGCACTATAAATGTGATCATTAGTCCATTGAATGGAAGTTGCACAGTCAACATTGACTGCATTAATACCACAATACAACAGTAGAACAAAGAAATACGCTCATTAGTACTCTGATAGAAGCTATTGGTTTGGTTGAGACTATCTGCAATCAAATATTATATCATGCATGAATTATAGCAGATCTGATTATTGATTCCGACCAAATCCCACAATGAAATAAAATAAAGATATATTAATCTGTTTTAAATCAACAAAAAATGCAATACAAAAACTATTCTCGAGTAATGAATAACGAAATTATTTCTACATTTAGCACAGACACTGAATCAAATTCTACTTTTAATGCGCCCCGAAGCATATTCCCCTTATGAATATGAAATCACGTCTCCCACCAAAAAAATCACCCGGAAATGAAAAAAAAAAAACATGAGGTAAAATCCGGTACGTGCTGGAATCTCTGAGCGTGTGCAGCTAATATAATACCCCTTTCTCGCTTGAGAATAAAAGTATCACGCTTCCATGCATTCTGGAATTCCAGACGCCCTAGGACCACCACGTTGACCTCATTCCGTGATTTTAAATGACTACAGGGAACATTTATCTCTTTCGTTTGAAAAACACAAAAAAAAATAGACAAAATTGCAGAGCGACAGGAAGCAAATAAAAGTAGGATAAACTCACTTTGTGATAAAGACAAAAATTTACGATAACTGGTAAACATATTCCGGGGGCTGGATTTTTCAGTTCAGCCAGTGATGATGATGGTCTTGATGGCAATAGAAGGCCCGTTGTCTGGATTGTTTTGTTCTCGTATCTCACACCACCCTCGGGATAGGCTGTGAAATGTGAAAGGGAAAAGCTTCATCCTAGTCTGGCTTTTAGTTAAAGAGACGTCTGACATGCCGTCGTATAACGTAGGAAACACTCCCAAAGAAAGTGTCCAATGGGATAAAGCTCCCAGGATGAACAAAAAAATAACCCGGACTTGGTAGGGATAGAGAAAAAAAAATACAATATATCCAGTAGAAGAGATATAGTGGGATATTGATTGTCGCTGGGAGCAAAAGTTTTTCGTTAAAATGTTAAAAGAGGACAGTTTGAATACACAAAGGCAGGCCCGAGAGCTATTGATCTCCGTGATGGGCTGGATGACTGTTTTACAGACGGGAGAAGGAAGGACAGTGAACGGTGGGTTGGGGGGGGGGGGGCAAAGGGGCTCAGAAGATATTTGCTTGAATATTGCCCACAGGAGGTACTCCAGCAAAGGAAAACGCCAAGTGAAATCAAACCCGAGAGAGAAACCTCATAAATGATACTACCATGCAAGTAGAGAGATGAGTCCCTTGGTTCTGCAGAATTGCATTTGAATGAGTGAAAATAGTAGGAAAAATAGAGTAGATAGGAATAGTAAATGAGGTACTTACATTTGAAATAAGCCAAGAAGCCACCGGCAATTGCTAGAAGGGCAATAGCATTCAGAAAAACCTGAGCGTGTCTGAATTTAATTCTACCTCTGGTGACGTAGTGACTGCTTGGTCTTCTCATGTCTCTGATGATCTTAAATGTAATGAAACATTGAATGACTGATATTGGAGGAAACATTAGAAGGTACAATACAGCTTGAGCCACTTCTTTTGATCATTAAAATCAACTGAAGTTTAACTCGGAGTGTCTGGAGAAAAAAAAAAAGGGACAGGAATGCTAAGGTTTCTGCTATCCCGCCAGTTAGTTAATTGAATCGTTCAGAGAGGTTGGTTTGGGCTCTGCGCCAAACGACCAATGGAAGAGCATTCTGGATTCGGGGGGAATGTGCTGGTGCTTGAGTCAATGGGAAACTTCTTACCCTGTGATGTAACGACATGTTGCTGCCACTGTGAAACCTAACGATTGTCTGCAAGCTCGCTGGTGTACTCATTGACTTTGTGATTGGACTGCCTGGTGGATTGTCCGACTCGGGTATCATAGCTCTTCCTGGTGGACAAATAGGTTTCGGTCAGTTATGGGTCATTATGATTTGGGGGGGGTGAGGATTTGTTTGAGGAGAATCTAACTCGAGTGAAAAGGATAACAATATCATCCGAAAAGCATCAAATTATGATAAACAAACCTGGAACTCTTCCATTGATATGCTTATGCGGTAAAAGGGGTGCCTCCATAGTTTTACTCGTATAACTCGGTGAACTGGTCTGACTAAAACTGTCCGATGATACATTACTATCCTGCCTGACACTCGCTGGTTTATTCTGCACAGGACTCTGGCAAATGGCACTCAAAGGAGGTGGCAGATTTGTTTGGGTTGCTTTAGGAAGTTTCTCCAATCTTTCAACTCCTCTATCTTTCCTCAAATTATTTTGCAAAATATTTCTAGCCCGCTCCATCTCTGCATTATACTTGACTTTTGTTGGCTGCTGCTGTTGTTCACTCTGCAACCGTTTCTCAAGATTTCTCGATGCCGCCTGTAATGCCTCAAACTTGGATCTCTTCTCTGCTTCGTGGCGATCCTCAGTATCGGTTTCAAACTTGGTACGCTGGAGTCTGTAGAAAGTGAGACGTAAATTGTGTGCACTGTATCCTTTTGTGGGTGGAAAGTTCAGGAGAGGTAGAGGATTATTCAAAGGGAAGTTTGGAAGGATTAGGTAACTATGGTAGGCAAATTATTTTCAACATGGACATCCTTTGTCTACGATAGCCTTTATTTTCAATACTGTATGCTCACTCTGCAAACAAAGAGTAAACGAAAGCAACACAATACTTGCGGAAAACAAAAATTTGCTATTGCTAAATTTTTTACAAGCTTGTTTAAAGGATTGAGAGTAGACAATTCTCATTCCCAGCTGAAATTGAAATCGCCTGGAGAGAAATAAAAGGTTGAGAGTGCAAAACTTCATGATGGACTAGTTTTCACAAACATGAAAATTGTTTTTTTCCTATCGAATGCAAGAACAACCAACGAGTGAACTCGCAGAATCTGGAGTAACACCTGCTAACTTTCTCAACAATTTACGCCCGTTCTTAATTCCTCTAATATCGAAGAAACTCTGGAAATGGGGAGGAAACTTGGTACTATAGTAGAGAGGCCTTAATCCCAAGAGAGGTACAGATTTAATGTCATTTCGTGTTTCACATGGGTTTTGCCGAGTCATCGAGAATGATAGCGAACAAGGGAGTGAATGTTTCTTTCAATAGGAAGGATTTTAGAGATTATAAATATCAAGAACATGCAACTGACCTTGAACTCTTGATGGATCCATCTCTCCCTCTCTTCTGATTGCCGATGTCACAGCCGCTGTAATCACCACTTCTGGCAATCCCCTCGTGCAGCCTCTTCTCAAGATCTCGAGCGGCTTTTTGAAGCTCCTCGAAGCTAGATTTGAGAGCTCCATCGTGACTATCATCAAAGTGTTCAACATCCTCGTCATCAAACTTTCGAGCAGCAGTTTGATTCGGCTTGGAGAGATTTTCAAAATTGTCAGGTAGTCTTGGTATCTCAAAATCAATGAGTTTACCATTGTCATTACTATCTCGTCTCCATGTTTTATTTTCAATTGAGTCAGACTCAATGAGAGAATCGAGACTCGTTTTGCGTCTATCCGGTCTTCTACCATTTCCCGTTATAAAAATTGGACGTTCATGGGATTTTCTTGCTGGAATTGGCGGTGGAGTCTTTGTGATTGTCACCTGTATGATTCAGTTATGATTAGAATTAAGAAAAATCATCAATCCACAAGATTTTCCATATGGCAATTCTCACACTCAATATCGCTCCTTTGATGCCACTGAAAGGAAATGATATTTCGATGCAATTTATCTTCGTGTCAATGAACGCTACCAAACAAGTTTTTCAATTCAACGGGTCCAATGTACGGGGCATGCATCCTTGTGTACATGAGCCTCGTGTTCGACCTCGTAGCTCTATGTATGTGTATCGTGGTGTGTGTTTGCGGTGTATTGATGTGCATATGTGTGGAAGTGTCCCTGGGTAAAGCTCCGGGCTTTGCGGGCCGGGTGAGTGCGAATAGTTTTATCTTTTTTTTTCTCTCACTCCATCGAGCTCTATTCAGGTGCCGAATCTGCAACGAAACGCTCTCATTACCTACTCTAGACAATTTGAAATTGTCTTTGTGTTTGTCTGAATTTTATGTTTAACTCGAACATCAGTTTCACGACTGCAGAAAGACTTTTTTTTAAAAGAAATAATGTAATAATTAAATTCTCAAACATGTGACAGTGAGCAGCAGAGCTTGTTTGGAGAGAAACTCGGTGAAACGTTGGAGAACTTCCTCATTACGTTATCGCACTGGTACAACGCTGAAGGTATTATACAGCCAGCAAGCTTAGTGTCTAATTTATTGGGTTTTTTGTCACTCCTTCCAGTTGCAAAAAATGTATTAAAGTGAGTTTCACGTGGAAATGAATGAATGGTAGACGAAGTAGAATATTAAATACAAACAGACTTTTTTCTTCATCTCCATGAAAATTATTACACGAGAAATAATTACATCACAATCGTCTTTACCGTCACGATGGAGATTATTTATTAATACAGGGAGAAAAAACATATTTCGAAGGATAAAATGTGATTTTCATACCGTCGGTGTCTCGGAATGACGTCGAGGTAACGGCGGCTGTTGTCGATTTCTGCTTGACGGTAGGAAGCTATCGCTGGCCGGAAGTGCAACGCTGTTTGTCCTACACGATCTGCAGAAAGAGAGAAATTGGAAGGTAAGAATGGGATCAAATTAGCATCAGAAATATTTTTAAAAGTTCAATTTGTTTTTTCCAGGTTTCCATGTATTTTTTTTTTTGGCAATTTGAGTGCACATTTGCAAGCACTGGCGATTCAATTAACATATTTGATGGAAAAGCCACGGACTCCAGGGGGTAATTACGATCTACTCGTTGAGCAAGAGTAGTTGCTCTCGTATTGCGTACCATGGGAGAAAGGGGGAACGACAATTAAGTGCGACGGTTCGTTTAGAGTGAATTGAGCGAGAGAGGTAAATGTTCCCCGAAAATGTTCAATAAACATTATTCAATTTTGTGTCTCGTTACATTCTTGGTAATCAATTTAGGGAGGTGGGGATGAGAGTATTTATAAAAATGTTTCAATTAATTATAAAGATTGCTTGGAAATTGGAAATAAATTTAAACCTTGTTTTATTAAAATTTAATTAATTAATTATTAAATTCACCTGGGCTCACAACTTCTATCTCCCTCCACGTTTCCGCTCTCAGTTCGTGACATTTCGGTAGCTGTAATGAAGATAAAAAAAGTATTAAACATTTTTTTTCTCATTCTCAGCTCAAATGTTATTAATTATGCAAATATCTCGAAAACGAGTGATTTTAGAAGAAAATGTCATAGGAGCTTTTTTGAAGCTCTTAAAATTTAGAAAAAATAAGATATCAATACATTTTCTCCTCTGAGTGAACCTCTTCAAGATATCTGCAGATTTATATTTTGTAAAAATGTTCACTATTAAATTTTTCAATGTATTCTCTTCATCATGATATTATGAAATAAAATACACCGAATTTTGAGGAGCTTTGGGAGCTCACTGTCTCAGTAGATATGACTCTGATTAATTGAGTAGAATCCGTCATCTGGGATTTAGTATCTCGTTTATCGTATACAGTAATTTGTCACGAAATTTATGTACACGAAGAGAGACGTAAGAAATTGAAATAATCTGGATAGAATGACGAGCCCTTGAAAATTCATTCGTACCACTGGATTTTTATCCAAGGTCACTGTTATTGTCCCCCCCACTCCAATCTCATTCAATTTTTTCCTTCATCATTCCAAAACAACGAAAAGTTTTCAGACGACTGATTGAGGTCGATCGTGAGAAACTTCTCAACTGAGATGAAATTCCAGGAAAATGATTCAAACACCAATTTCTGGTTGAGCCTAGTGCAAACAAGTTTTGCAGGCGGAATAACTTCTCCATAAGTTGAAATAAATTTTGATGAAATTTTTAATGAATTCCTAAATTTACAAAAAAAAAAAAAAAATTTAATCCAACGATTTTTAAAAAAAAAAACAAATTCTTCTTTAATCATAAAAAAATTCAATTTATAAAAAAAATATATGAACACCCTAAACCTTAATGTCATCCATAAATGAATCGACACAGCTAAATTCATCCATGATCATAAACTGCAAAGTTGACTATGCCACGTGGAGAGAACTACTGGATATATCCATGAAAACCCGATGTAGGTCCAATGTCACGTCCCCAGGGTGTGTAAAGCCCACGTTAATATACCATGGAAACTCGAGGCACCAGAAATTACGTACCTAGCCTTCACAGTGCACCAGTGCATTGTACATCCAATGTATTACATTGTATACAATACGTAATCACAGCCAAAGATGATTAAACCAACTGATGGTTCCATATGGTATAAGTCCCTCTCAAGGTATAGTCACGAATTTACTGTGACCCGAGTATATACTCTCAGCAACATCCATTAGTCTTTTCGGATGAATACTCTAGACATGCTATCGGGTATTGAACATCGAGATGTTGCGATAGTAGTAAAACCCAACGAGTCAGACGTGAGTAGAACATTTTTCTCAATTCATTTATTTTAAAAAATGTTAAAAGAATTTTCTAAATTTTTTTTTTTTTAATATTTCATCATGAATCCACTCATCAAATCGATAATTCCATGGATAATTATAATATTAATTGATAAGGTAGGAAGAACGTAAAAATATTTTTTTTTTTACATTTTCTTATAAATATATTAATTTCGCGGATACTCAATTTATGAAGATTAACGGTGAATTTTGAAATTAATTATTTGTGTATTGTATCGAGAACTCGATACGGCTAATTAGACCATACCGAGACCACAAAATCCGTTGATTGAAGATTGGTAAACCGGACACAGGGATTCATTGATATTTAACTGTGTAAATTTAATTCTGCAGTTCAATAAGTTCAGTGGATTTTGCGTTTATGAGAATCTCAAAGGGGATAATAGTGTATGAAAAATGTTTTTTTTTTTTTTTTTTTAAATCATAAACTAATCCCCCCCCCCCCCCCTCTCTTTGATCAATTTGACATTTGATTCCGTTAAATATTAATTTTTAGCGAGAAAAAAGTGAAATGTTTTAGTCCAGTTTGTGGGTAGACCATTAAGGGGTAAAAAAGAAAATAATTCAACACACCGGACAATGGGTAGCCACGAGCATTGTGTTACCGTACCCGGTGAATTGAATTAATTTGCCGGCTGTACGCGGCATGCAGGAGCACCTCGAATTTAATGAATTTTCCATCGTTTTCTCGTTCACATTTCGCACATTATAAGACCACAGCCACTGGCTCCACTCCATTATCCTCATTTTGTTGAACAGGTCCTTCCAGAGAACAATAAAAAATGTAACTGTTTTTTTTTTTAATGATTAGTTGTCAGTACAGAGTGACAACAGGCGATCTTACCTTGTTTTCAACCGAGAAAGTGAAAGCGTCCATTAAATTTCACGTGAGTATCCTTTTAGTCATTTTTTTAATGAAAAAAGGACATCAACTATAATTACCCCCCCCCCCCCCATTTTGTTGATTTTGATGATTGATTTAAAAAAAAAAAATCGTAAATTGATTGGAATTGAATAGAGAATTTTACTTTTTTTTCTAATTACGCAATTATCTCGAAAATGAGTAGTTTTAGGCAAAAATATCAAGATACCTTTTTTAAAAATAAGAAAATTTTCCATAAAAAATGTTTTAACATAATTTCTTCTAGAGTCACTCAGTACCGAGATAATCCCGTAATTATGAAAAAATTGTCTCTAAAATTTTGGTTATTAATTGTCAATAAATCAAGTGAGACTTTAAATAAATCTTAAAATAAGTACAACTAATGGACAATTGAGTTTATATTTTTCTCTCAATTTCAGAGGTGAACAGCTTGTTCCACTTATGGAGGAATAATGGAGGGATGATGAATTGCTTTTTGTTGAAGAAAAGAATGTATGAAATACAAAATGCCTTTTATATATACCGATCGCTCTTGACTTTGATGTAGACGTTTCTACTGTCAGTTATTTTTCTCCCCCCATCCCCCTGATTTATTCCTATTGCCTCTCACATTGGTTTATAAAGTAAGAATCATTTCTCTCTCGTATCAAGGAAATAAGGATACATCAGAGGTTTAAGAGAGTTATTTTTTTCTTCCTCTTTAAGAGGTAACAAAAGGCGTTTAAAGAGGATTTCCGTGGTGTCTTGAATAAGTAGAAACGGCCAGAGTTCCATTTCCGGGATTTTGGACGGTATAAGCGGGCATTTAACGGGTATACGTTTGGATTGAGATTCTTTTCAGAGACTCTTGATGGATGTCCGGTGATAGAGAATCGGAGGGATCAGGAATTCTCGTAAATAATATCTGAAATTGGAGATTTGATGATTCATGAGAAGATCTTCTGATGCTGAATTACATATCTCCGAGGAATTGGTAAATTATTTTATTAAAAAATTATTGAAATAAATAATTAAATTTTATATTTTATCTGAATTGATTTTTTTTTAAGGGAAAAAAAAAATCCCTCCTGACATTTTCCCACGAAGCCCTTCATCACGTCGATAATCATCTAATCAACAAATATACTCAATAATTCGCTCGACTCATTTCACCACTCGAAATACCTAAACCATCAATTGAGTGGGTGTATCAGGGCATTTCTCGCAGGAGCCAATCAACCCTTCATCCCCCCAATCAATTCACGCGTTAAAAATCCATTGAAAAAAAAATTGAGTGAAAAACTGAAAAGGTAGAATTGTCACTGGGATTCAATCAAAAAACATCTCTCACTGTCGAGATGATTGAAATTTTTTTCATCCTGAATTTAAAAAAAAAAAGTGGGAGAAAATAAATAAAAATGAAAAAAATTGGATGCGAGAATAAAAATAGAGGAATTGGTAAAAAAATAGTGGTGGGAAAAAAAAGGTGAGGGGTGTGGTTTAGGAGGGACGACAGATACCCTG
Organism: Coelinius sp. EB29; assembly: GCA_035578325.1. Taxonomy (NCBI): domain Eukaryota; kingdom Metazoa; phylum Arthropoda; class Insecta; order Hymenoptera; family Braconidae; genus Coelinius; species Coelinius sp. EB29. The sequence goes on along the minus strand of JAOZGT010000001.1, from coordinate 1,487,868 downwards.
GGGACAGTTGTAAATCATGTGAAAATTCAAAGCCACATAAATCAATGCCTCCAACGATAGTCTGTTTATCCGATGTGCATAGAGAGACTTCATGTACTTTTTTTCACTGCATATTTCATTGAAAATATTCTCGTACATTTTTTTTTTTATCGTTTATTCAATCATGTAACGTGAAAATAGATATTACTTTCATGGATTGTGATTGTTATTATTTTTTCCGTGAATTGAGAATAACATTCGCAAATAATAATTGATAAAAAAATGTAAAATAATTTAAATTTCAATGGAAAAATATAAAAAATCTCAAATTCGTCATTTTCGTCTTCTCTAAACTTTAATTCAACTCTGTTTTACAACGGAAAACTATGAAAAAAAAAAAATATTCGTCATGATTGAAACTGTGAAAGCCCGCATATCGTTGCAATTTACTCAAATTTCTCGATGTAAAGAGTGGAGAAAACTTGGAGAGAAGTTTAAAAATAAAAGATAAAAAAACACCCACTCGTCCTTGATTCTTTCATCCACTTCGAATATAGTAGAGTAGCTCACGATCACTCTTGCGGAAGAGAGAAACGAATAGATCAGAAGAGAGAAGAAAAAAAAATGTACTACATTGGACAACGGACAAACGCACTTTCCAAAGAGTCTGTAAAACCCGTTCTTTTTCGCCTTGTTCAACTTTCAAAGAACTTTATCTGAAAATCGGTAACTCTTGCACTGTATTTGTTCCTCTCCCTCGCTACCTCATTCCTTTCTCCTCTATAGGAGTATTTTTACCCTAGAGCCACCAAATGTACGAGACAACTGAAAAAAAAAATCCCTGAAAACAAATTATTTTCAATGTGGAAGAGAAAAAATTAAATAAATTATTTTTAATATCTCAAGAATATCTATATGTTTATAATAAATGTATCAATATTATTATAATTATAAACATGATAATATTGTTTATAATATACTTAAAAAATTAATGATTTATCACCAAAAAAATAAATAAATTATGATTTTATAAAAAAATATATAATTCAATTTATTTCAATTCTACAATTTTTTCATAGAAATAATTTAATTTAATTCAATAATTGAAACATTGAAAAAATTTACGGTTCACTCCCACCTACTCCGCCCCCTCAATCCACTAAAAGTCTTTCCGCCCTCTGCACGTAATAATTACATCCCCCCCAATGATTCTATTATCCCAAAACTCAATTCCATCAATTTCATTAAATAAATAAACATAAAAATAATTTTACTTACGACAAATGAGCGTGTATAATCAACGTGCCTGCAACTCTTGATTATCAATCAGTGTCACCAAGGACTGATCCTTCATTTTAAACTTTACCATAATCGCAATAAAATTATTGATAACTGTAACTCGTAATTTTCACGCGTATCGATCAATGCATCAGGCCTAATCATGTATATCGAAGGTAAAAAATAGATAAATCCTTCTCCACTCGTTTTATTATTATTCCTCTCTATTTCTCGTTAATTCAATTCGGCGTTTACCAATTTTTTAATTTAATTATTTATTTAAAAAATTGATTTTTTTAATAAAATTTTTATTTCAATGAATTTTCCAAAAATGTGATTTTTTTTTTTTTCATAAACTCTAGTCAAGTGGGAGAATAAATTAAATTGTTATAAATAAATAAAAAGGGGAGGGGGGAAAGAGGGTTGTGTTATTTAATCAGATGGCCGAGCCACACGTGGAGCGGCCGTGTGCGTACTACGTGCGTGGGCGGTAGCGTACTACTGATGAGAAAAGAGCGTCAGGCCGTCGACGTTGTGCAGAGGCAGCACCGGGTATCCAACTCCACATATCCTCCTTCGCGCCTCCGCACAACAACCGCCGGTGCACACAGAGAGAGAGAGAGAGTGGAGAGAGCATCTCCAGCGCGCAGGAGCTCTCGCTATATCTATTTGTGCCCTTCGAGTGGACTGAGCACTCCCTGGAATTTTTTTTCAAGAAAGTCAAAAATAATTTTTGACACTCGGCCAAAAGTTTTTTATGGCGGGATAATGATATTGTGAAGTTTCAGGTCTGCGGAATGATTTTTTTTTTAAGGATTCCAGCGAGATGGCAGGGGGAGGTCTGCAGGGATGAGGGTTATCAATAAAAAATAACCCACACGATCTAAGAGATTCTCCTGCAGATTTCATCCTGCAAAAAGATGGGGGAATCCCAGGGTCAAGTCCATTCCCCCAAAATATCCTTCCATTCGTAAAACGACGATCCCTCCGTGTCCTCTATCCTCTAAAATCACCAAGGAGGATCTAAACTCCTGTGCCACCGTCTTCCACAACAGTTGGATGAAAACTCAAAGCCCCGAACACTGGCCAACAGCCAAATAATGCAGGAGAATCGTTTCTGCGGCTCAGGGGATTCCCCGGATTACTACCGTTGTTGATAATTCCATTGTGCAGTTCTACATTATCGGTAAATCCTCTCGAGCGTTTAATTAATTTTTTTTTTTATTTCGTTCTGATAATCCGTTCCGAGCAATTTTTCATCAATAATAATTTTTCTTTTGAATTTTTGGAACTTCAAATATGTTTAAAAGAAAAAAATCAAGAGACATTTTTCATATTTTCTTCTGAAATTTTTATAAATTTTTTTTTCATCATTTTTTTTATGATTTGAAACTCTTTTTTTTTTTATTTCTTCTTTTGATTTTGATGTTTGAATGGAGACGACGGAATAAATCATCAATTCAATCGGATTGCCCTGGGTCTGAACGGGTAGGGATCATTCTACTGAATTCCAACAAAGCCAGATAGAATCAACGAATGGAGGAGATAAATCTGCAGTGAAGTAGTGAAAAGTCACTGAATTGATTTTATTATTTTTTTTAAATAAATAAAATCCCCAACAACAAATGAATATTATTCTTCTAAAAATCTATTTATCCTCGAGTAAATATTTCTCTGCCTTCAATTTTCAATCACTTCATTATTACAATATAGAGGGGAAAATAATTGAATAAAATGGATAAAATCAATTTTTATATGAAACGATGGAAACAATAAATTTCTCTTGTAAGTTTTATTATTTCATTTTTCACGATATTTTCCCTTCAATGGACCAAGAAATTTTTCAGGGGCTGCCCGAAGACACTCAAGGACTCCATCACAAATAGCATCATAAGAAGAAACAAGTTTAAACGAGTAAAAGGGACGGTACGCATGTGAAGTATCCAATTTCATTTGGTTTATGATGGTTGGATGGTACATACGACATGGACAAGTCTCGACTATGTTAACTGAGCAATAAATTCAATGGCTCACAACTGCTCCATCCTCATACATCCCTTGAGAAGTGAAAATAAAATGAAGTAAGAGAGATCAACGAAAAAAAAAAGAACAAGAGTGAGAGAGGTGTTTGCGGCGAAACGACGAGAATAAACGTTTCGCGAGGAGAGAGGAGTTCTCCTGTAATCCTATTTCAATTTTCCGCTGTGGCACGTGAGGTGAATGAAATATATTTTTATTTTATTTTTAAAGAAGATAAGAACGACAAGATGACACGAAAAAAAAAAATGTAAATTTTTGTCTGGGCAGGGAAAAAAATTATAATTAAATTGACATTTTTTTTTATTTTATTTTTTTTTTAAATCAATAAAACTTGAAATATTATTGAAAAAAAAATAAACTTTTATTCTTTACCAATTATTTGCTTTAAAGAGAATGGATGATTGCTGAAAAAAATTTATGTCGAAAATTCATAGACAAAAATTGAAAAATTAATGATTCATTAAAATCGAGAAAAAGTAAATAACTGAGAATGAAAAATTAATAAAATCGACAAAAACACTTGTTACAATTTTTTCATTTACCCGCGAAGATAAATGAAGGTAGAAATGATAAACTTTGAATTTTTCTCGGGTATAATTTTTATCTCAAGAAGAAGACGAGTAAATTAAATTTACCCGGGTACTTGAACCCAAGTAAAATACTTGGTTTTAATGAAACTAAAGATGACTCAATATTTTATAGCTTGAATATTGAAATTACTCAAGGGAGATGAGGATCGTTACTTTATACATCTCTCTCTCCCTCTTTTTTTTGCTCATCTTCATCGTCGAATATTGTTTGTGGTGAACCATAAAGGAAGGAGACGAGTTCACTCGTGTATTTTATCACTTTTATCCCCTTCTCCTCCCTGTCATCACTCGTGTCTATCCCTGGACACTGTGTGGAGTTTTTTGAGGGATGGGGGGAGGGGATCACCCCACTCCCACCACCGATTCTCTCACTATTTTCAGAGGAGAGGAATCGAGAGAGGAACTCTATTCGTCCTTTCATTTCTTTTTCTCCCCTTTTTGCATCTCTGGTGCTTTATGTCAATAGCAAATCCACTGGATATATGTCCTGGAGTATGAATCCATGTGGGAAGAAAGTACAATGGAAAAGTGTTGGTGAAAATGTTGTGATGACACTCGGGATTTTTGGGACACAATGTAAATGGGGTCAAGAGGGGATTCAAAAGTACTTGTGATTTTTTTTAAAGAGGGGGAGGGGATTTATAATATTTTGAGAGTGATTTGTCACATTTTTCGGCGGTGAGTGGGTAAATAAAATGGAATAATTATGCGACACTGATAATTTCATTTTTGGCCGATAAAAGTTCAATTTCGCAGATATTTTACCAGAAAATCTGGAGGGAACAAAAAATTGAATGGAGGAGAGAAATGAAGGATTCTTCAGTGTAACTACGGTTGTATGTAAGGGGAAAAAGTATCGATTCAGTCAGACAACTATTGGAATTTCAAGCACGTACAATACTCGTTTTCAATGAAATTTTCAAGAATTATATTTCATTGGCTTTGAAAATTTTTAAAAATCTGATATTCGATATTAAAATCATAAGGAATGAATAGAAAATATGAAAAGAAAAATGAGACACAGAGGGAAAAGAGATTGAAGAGATTGAAAAAACACAAGTTTTCAAGACCAATTCAACAATTAACTGATTATCTTCTAAATTAATGGTTTCAGAGAAAAATGTCAAAGACCTTTTTTATAGCCCTGGAAATTCCCTACAAAAAAGGTCTCATGATAATTTTCTCTAAAATCACTCCATATCGAGATAATTGAATCTGAAGAATTTCCCCTTTTCTCCTCTTTCAAATTGACGTTAAAATTCTCAATTTTTACATTCTCCCAACAGCCAAAAAAAAAAAACATGAGTGACACTATCATTTACGTGGTACGCAGAAGCCATAAAACAGTGAAATGCCTCAGAGTACAGGAGAACCAAGTATCTCGTTGGCATCAGTATCGTAACTCGTGAATGGGGGGAGGAATACAAACGGAAGATGACTTCCCACTTTTATTTGGCTAGACTGTGCGACGCCAGGGGGTTTTTGGCTCCAGAAAGACCCAGAGGGATGCTATGAGCGACTGAAATAGTTTTGGATACCACAGCAAATCGATAGCCCTAGGCCGTCAACCACTAAAATCTCTAACTATAATAATCGCCCTTCCCATCCACACCATCCACTGTCCGAGTGTATTTCCAGTTCTCGTAACCTACGATGAATAGCCACTCTCGTAATATCCTGATATCGGCCATTGTCGATTTATCATCTACTGTCCGAATTATGATTTTATGAATCCCATAAATTTTTATTAAGGTTCTGTGGAGAGTGAAATTATTGGTAAAAATTACTCTTCCGTTTGAGAAAAATTACCGTGCTCTCCTGCAATTGGTAATCAGGTGAAAGGTGTTGTACATTTATCGATTTTTTTTTTTCCTGAAGAAAATGGAAAATTCTTGGTAGTGCAGTGTAAAATCACTGCAGTGAAAATTCACTAAAAGCACGGCAACGTTCACTCATACCGAGTGAAAAGATATTGTGGGGTTGCTGGAGAATAACTAGAATAGTACAATAAAGTCAAAAGCACTGGGAAAATTCACGGACATCATGAAAATTTAATGACTGTGTAGGAAAATTCCTCTATGCCATGTACTAAAATCATGTTCATGTAGATTTTAACTAGTGTTGGATTGAAATTTTCACTTTATTATTATCAATTTTTCATAAAAAAATTCACGAATTTCTTTAAAATATTGTAATACTGAAGAATTTCAATTTTTTTTCCCCCTTCATCAAATTTTCTCTCTTCTCAATTAAATCGCAAAAAAAAATCGTTAACCTTAAAAAACGCGAATTTCATGATGAAAATCTGTTTACCCAACATCAATCGTCAAAATGGATGAACCCTTCCACTTGTTTAACGCCTCTATTGCTTTTGACCTAGATTCCGATCGACCGGAAATGACAGCAAGTACACAGAAGTTTCAATTGTTGCCGGTTGTGCCTTTAAAAAAAGAGAATTAAAGAAAAATAAGTAAAAAGTGTATCACAAAGTGAAATAATTTACTTCAGTTGTTTAGAGAAATTATTTATTGGGCATCTGGTGTTCACCTTCGTGCTCAGCACTCCCAATTCCCACCTCTCATTTGTATTACAAGAACGAAGAAAAGCACAACAGAAAGGCCTATTAACAGTTGGAATTAAATCCAAGTGAAAAGTTATCGTCGGGGAATTGAATTCACAATTGAGGGGATTTTGAATTGAAAAAGAGATAGTGATTCAATAGAAGGGGAAAAAAGTCCAATAAAATGGTGAATTAATTGCGTACAAATTGCATAAACATGGAAACAGTTTGAATCGGGTTATCATACATTGTTTCAAATGTGTTTAAACGTCGAAATTACTACCTCAGAGCCGTTTATCTAGCCGCAGTGAGTGGAGATGGCAACTGTAACCCAATGTGCACTCTCTCACTCGTTTCGTTTCAACGAGCAAATGGCTCTAACCCGTAAATTTTCGTCGTCATAAGCTCCCAGTCTATATCTACTGGTCATAAAACCGATATATGACTCTGCAAAAAAGTTTTACTTTTTTACTCACCCCCGAATGCCATTCAAACATGAAACTTTCTGCAATCATCTCACCTCTCCCTTTTCGCGCTCTTGTTGTTTCAGATTGTTTGAGGGAATGGATAAAAAGGGTTTTATGGATTTTTTGAGGGAATTTAGTCGATTTTCCGGTGATTTTGGTCATCAATATTTGTATTTAATTGACGATAATGGTAATTAACGCAATGATAATACGTTCATTAATTTACTTATTTATTTATTTGTTCATGAGTTGATATAACGAGTGAAAATGGATGTCAATCGTGGCGTATATGTAACGTGTTTGTCTGACACGGAGAGGACTCGGGTTCAAATCCCGGTAGAACCAGCAATTTTTCTGGTCAAATGGTTGGCCGTCTCGGGGCAGTCTGAAACTAATTATGGAAGTGTTTAACCAATTCTAAATAAATTTTTTTTCTCGAAAATCGTGAATTCAAAAAGAAGCAATTTTTTTATTTAATATTCTAACCTAAAACTTTTTACAACTTCAACTCCATCAAAGCAATGAAGTATACCCCCATGAGCCCCATAAAACTTTTTGAATTCATCTTCTCGGCGATGAGTACAAGATTATGAGGACATTGCACTGAAAATAAAATCGTCACTCATTCCCCAAACCTGACAAGTCGAGATTAATACTCCGTGGACTCCCAGTACAGCGTCTCGGTTGTGCGCCAACTTCAAGGATGATATAAGGCGCCACCGTGGCGTTTCCATGGAATTACCATTCTCCGCTCGACTCGACACTGACAAATACGGGCGAATGTGGCGCGTAGCACGCAGATACGTGTCTCCAAGTCCCTTGGAATATTCGCAAATTGAAATTATTAATTTGGCGCACGTCTAACTCTGAATCCCCGAAAACTTTGTCTAGTCAATTTCTGGATATATCCAGAGATGTACAGGAGTGAATGGAGTATACTGACATTGAGAAGACGGTATGAATACTAAACGATAATGCACGGTTCAGTGGAGAATGTATAAACTCTTGAGGAAAAACTGATACTGCATTTATGAATTTATGATCCTCGATATGTGCAGGACAGATAAATCAATTATTATAGTTCTTATGACCGACAGTTTGGCGCAGTGGGTTCATCAATAACTCACACGCGGCGGACCCGGGTTCGATTCCCAACGGTTACACTAGTGAGACACTAATTAGTATAAAAAGTCTTGTTTCAAGGGGCAGAACAGGTGGGAACAAATCGTAAAAACCCGAAAGGATATACGGAAGGAAAAACATTTAATTTAATTAGAATGAATTCAATAATAATTTAATCAAATCTGAGCTAATAATAAACGATTCTTCAATCTTAAAATCGTTATTGTATAAACAAAGGAAGATTAATCGGATCTCGATGAGATATCGCGTGCAAACGACAAAAGAGCCTCCTCTCAGACCAAAAGCCAAATCCCCACGGACAAGTACACCCAGCCTAAAAGGGTTCTCATCAGTTTCAATGATCCAGTTATTTTTTCTCATACCCCTTCACTCGGCTAACGTCGCACCGATACCCTCCCAGTTTTTTAAACCACTTCACCACGAAGGTAATGAAAAAAAAGTGGAGAAAAGAATTTTTTTTTTGGATTTTATTATCCAAGCGGGTTTATGTATTTTTATCAAAGAGTTTGATTTTTTTTATGATCGATAAGACCTTTTATTATTCTATACGTTTCAGCGGATTTTCAGGGTCATTTAAATATCACTTTGAGGGAGAATGAGGGGAGGAGAGTGATGAAGAGTATTTCTCATATTTTACTGATGAAATTAATTTAATCAATGTAAGAAATTTTTTTTGGGTAATTTTGTTGGAAAAAAGTGAGTGAATGCCTGAGAATCAGTGAGAAAAATCTCTCAGTCTTGTTGAACATGTGAAAAGTATTTTAAATGACTTATAAATGTCCTCCAGCATACAGCAGACACTGGGGTACACGAGAAAATTCCAGACAGAATCAATTTTTCTCAACATCGTAACACAGTAGATATCACTACCTGGGCAAACTGACAAGCGGCGACCCGAGGACCAATAACAACAGTAAAAATTCCACAGCTCTCCCCTCACTCACCACCCCAATACGTTCATCTCGCTACGAGGAGAGAGTAAAATTCGATAATGTATTTTAGTGAAAAAATTCATTTCACGTCAGATTGATCTCGGTGAGAAATAATTTTATTATTTAAATTAATTATTATTAAATTTCTATTTAGATGTAAAAAAGAAAAAAATTATTATAAAACGAAAGAGTAATTTTTACAAAAAAAAAAAAAATCATTTTTTAAAATAATTTTCCATCTAAAAGAGTTCACTGACTGAAAAGCTACTTATTTTATTTAGTTTGAGGTTTTCAATGTAGTGAAAAAAATCAGGGGAATGTAAAGGCGCTTTTCCTAATTGGTAGCTGCGAAATGATCCGGAAATAAAAGTCAAAAAGGAAACAGCTCTCGTGGGAATTCGGTATTACTCCCCATTCACCGAAGCTGAGAGGTTCTTTCAATATCGTATGTCATACCGTGATATTCAAATCATCAATTTTTTGTATGGAAAATTCTCGTGGTATCAATTGAATTCATTCGGTGATGTATTAAAATTTAATATGGAAAATGGAATGAGAATTGATTGAAGTTGAAAATTCTTTCGAAAATTTTTTTTTTCAATTATCTCTGTAACTTAACGAGTAAAGAGGAGAAAAAATATAAAAATATCTTTTTTTATAGGAAATTTTATAAATTCCAAAAATGTTATTATAACTTTTTCACCTAAATCCACTAGTTTCCGCAATATTTTCAAAATAATCAGTACAAAACGTCCGACTAATCTCCCTCTTCATACCACTTTGCTTTAAAATTCGTTCCATTTTATTTTGAATCACAAAAAAAAAAAAAAAACTAGAGATTTATCCCCAGAACAATAGCCGCGCATGGTAATATCGGTCAAGTCGGGTTTTTCCCGTGGCTTAAACCAGTAAAAAAAAATCCACTTTGAATGTTGAATGTTTGTTACACTCATACAAATTCACTGGTATATTTACAAAATCCCAGACTAAGGGGATTACGTTAGAACTATATGGAATTAATTATTAATTATTTCACTAACAAATGAGTACAAAATGGCGATCAATAACAAACCCCCCCCCCCCCTATTCACCAAACAATTCTCCTAATGTTTCTATCCCAATTTCAAACATCCCATTATATTTTATTATCCTCCACACATTCCTCCTCCGGACATGCTCTTCCCTATTTCTTGAAAGTATTCTCCACATTCCAGGGGAAAAATTATTCTCCAACCTGTAATTACATTTTTTTTATGTAATTAAGGAACTATTAAGTCGACGAATTATTGAAACATTAAAATTACCATTTTCTTGGATCTCCACTGTACTCTACTATTTTTGGTGGAATATCGCGGTATTGGAAAACAATCAGAAACTATGCGACAGGTTTTGTATTCTCTCTACTGTCATTTAGCCATTTAGATCCTTTAGCAATTCAAATTTCTTTTCTTTTCATCGTTTCCAAATTAACAATGACAATGAAAGAATATCCAGTATTATTATTATTATTATTATTAAATTAAATTTTAATTAAAAATTTGAATTTAATTTTAATTTAAATTTTAATTCAATTATTATTTTTTTTTTTTAATTTTATTTTTAAAAAATTCCAGAAAAAACAAATTTAAACCAGAATTTTATCTGTCCATAATTTCACATCCTCCCCCTCCCTCTCCCACCCATCACAAACATTGAATGATTGTCTCTACAAACCTGAAAGGAAAAATCTGATCCATTGTTTAAATAACACCCGACAGAGCCATCAAATTTTGTTCCCATTTGAAATCAGATTAATCTCGATAAATCCATCTAAATTCTTGAGGGTATAGTAGGGGAAAGAAGCCTAAATTGACCAACATTTGTCCTAGGATCATTCTAAACTCGGGGGAATATCGATTAATCCGTAATTCGTGATGGTGCATTCAATTGGAAGCATTTCTAGTAATTTTCACTTGAAATTTATTAATTTAAAAAAATTTTAATGGAAATGGGTAAATCGATTTTTCAGCAGGTGACACCTAAAAAAAATGTGGTCGTATGAGAAGAGGGGGGGGGGGGTGTACGTGTGGTTTTTTTTTTTTCATTGAAAAAAAAGTCATGAAAAATATGGCAATGGACGGATGTTTTTGAAAGTGCCCCCCTGAACTCGATTAATCGACTAAACTCTCTCCTTGCAGCCATTATTAATGGTCTTGACGCAGTAGAAAAGGACATTTATTAATTTTCACTCCTTGATTTAATATTTCTCACTAGCATCTCAACTGGACCAAAAAAAAACTTTTTGCTGACTCCAAATACACGATTAGCACAAAAACTTTTTCTCATATTCTTTCGCCATCTGCTTTGAATTTTTGTACAAAAGAAGAAAAAAAGTTGGGGAATATTTCAATTGCATAAGAATAAGTTGTCTGTCAGTTTCACGTGTCCATGAAAATATTTGTGAATTTTCTTTCATCTCGAGATTTATTTTTTTTGTTGACGAGGAATTGGGAGGATTTTTATATTTGAAAAAAAAAGTTTTTGAGGGGAGAAAAATTCACACGAAATCTATTTGCAAAGTGGAAATAAGTATGGAAGTATGACGTGGGTACGTGCCCAGTGGGCGATGGGTTCAGTGAGGGGTGACGTGAGATGAATGAGAAATCGAGTGTTTGGGAAAATGTCCGGAATCTCTCGATCTCTTCCTTCTGTCAATCTGGTGTTTTGATCTTTAAGTCGTCGGTAGGGGGGTATTTGGAGAGGGGGTGAGATTTTTTTTTTTTAAGGCTAATGTGTTTGCTCTCGGTTTTACAGGGAATGCCGTTCCAAACATGATGAAAAGTTTAATTCCTCCAACTCATCGCTGACACGGGATAAAATTTATCAGCTACTTCATCCCGCATTATGAGACCCTAAGGAGAATTCTGAGGGAACAAACTGCAGGTAATTACTTGAGTTCATATCATTCAACGTTCAATTATAGTTTAATTAATTTTCTTAATGAGTTAGCTCTTGAAGTGGTGGAGATAAATTTGAGAAATTTCATAAACATTATTTTGCAAATATCTCCATAAAAAAGAGGTTTACAGATATTTATCAAAAGACTTTTTTTGTAGAGAATAAAATTTTCTACAAAAATTGTATTATCACTTTTTTCTCTAAATCCACTAGTTTCAGAGATATTTACAAAATAATAAATCCACAATTTTTCAATTCATCATTTCAAAATAGAATTGATGATTTTTTTCTCTTGTAATTGCAATTTGATGTAATAACAATACTTGCAATAATTTTAACACCACATATGTATAAATACCCTCTGTCATATGGCAAATAGGTTCAGTAGAGTTTCGGAATTCTGACAGATGCAGGGAAACGCAATATGGAGGTATGGGCGATGTTTACTGAGCTCTCAGTTACCCCACTCGTGTTGATACTACCCTCAGCATCCCCCCAACCGCCACCACCACGAAACCACTCTCGTTCAAATTCTCTTTATGCCAGTGTTGGGCAACTGTGTGTGTGAAGAGGTACATGACACATGCCGAGACACGTACAAATCTGCAACCCCACAAAACTACAGTTCCGTCATTCCGTCGACGGCTGGTATAAACTCACGTAATTTTCAGAAGTGGAAAAAACAAAATTGTGAGATAATTTTTTTAATGAAAAAAATTAATCTCATAATCTGAGATTTTTTTAAAATGAGAACTCGTTATGATAATTTTTCAATTTTTATGCAGATCAAATATACTAATTAATAGAGTAATGATGCGAGGTCAGGGTAAAACGTTGAAATTAATTCATTAAATTCTTTGGAAAGAACAATCAAATTAGGATGAGTAATGAGATTACACAGTTTGAGTCTATATACCCAACGTAATTATGAAATTATTCCGTTGATGAGTTCAAGAGAATTTATCAAAATATGATTTTTCTCAGTTTCAAAAAAAAATACTTTTTCCATTCTTTTGGAATTATCTCATTAACGAGTGATTTTAAGGGAAATTAACAAGATACATTTTTTATTTAAAAAATCCTAAACTTCAAAAAAGGTCATTAGACATTTTGTCCTAGAATCAATTGTTTTCGAGATAAATACATGATTATTAATGCACATAAACAGCTCCATGTCTGATCAAAATGATTTTACTACTTGCGGTTCATATCCAACAGAATGAATTCGTTTTTTCTCACGAAAAAAACAATTTCACGAGTTTTATTGCACAATGTCCTTGTGGATGAATACACATGGACCAGGATCCAGGATATACTGGAATCAGGTCACGAGTAGCGTTAATATATACTTGATGGCGAGGAATTGAGAACAAGAGGGTGAGGAAGAGATGAGCCCTTAAACGTACATTGATACCCAGTATATAATGCCAAAGGGTAAATGAAAGCTCTTTGAGGATTATAATCAATTTGTTTCAAGAAACTTGGCAGATATACTGCGGCTTTATATCGCCTCTAACATAATCTGTTTAATCGGAATTTATCAGGATAAATCGCCTCCACTAGTAACAGCCGATATTGCTATTAGAATCATCCTCAAGGTCACAATTAATGGGATTAAATTCACGAGTCTGAACGGATAGACATTATCCTCTCATTGAAATTGAATAAATAATTGCAATCAATCGTCAATTAATTTTTAATTTTTTTCAAATAATTTTAGAAAAATTGAATTATTTAGTTCAGGAATTTTATTGCTAGTTTTTTGTCAATAAATTGCATTTATTGAAATTAATATTTAATTATTGAAATTGAGGTAATTAAATATATTTTCATAATTGATTAAATTTATTAATCAAAAGGGAGGGATTACACACGTGTGTTGCACGCATGAATTCCGTGGAGGAGAGGTTGATTTGGGATATCAAGTGAAACCTCGAGTAGAAATTTAATTGACTCGACGAGCACAATTGAGATTGTGTTTACGTGTAATTACTACTGCTACTCAATTATACATTATTATTATTGAATTTAAATTACCTGGATGGAAGTTCTAGTGCTGATGCCCATCATCTTGCCCATTCACTCACTCCAGATCATGTATTTTTCCCTGGATTCATCCGCAAACCGTAAAGAAGTATGAGATATCTGGAAAATTGTGGAATTTATCATGGAAGAAGCTCAAGTCGATCCAGAGCTCTCCTCAAACGAAAAGGAAAAAAAAAAAAAAAATTGAAAATTCCAAGTGATATTGAAATATTTTTCAAATTATTTTGAAATGATCAAAAAGTCAATGACAAAAGTTTCAATTTATTTATAAATTTAATTGTAATTATTTCCGGTGATTTTTACATGTAAACTAGATAAAATATTTTCAACTTTTAAAAAATGGTGGAAAAAAAGAAAAATTGAGGGAAAAGAAGATATTTACTAATTAATAAATCTCGCATAAATTCCCTATGAAAAATATTTATTTCAAAATATTTCCTAAATTTTTATATTTCTACAAAATAAAAAAAATAAAAATCTTTTTTTTCCTCATCTCTTCTATTAAAAATACTCTCTAATACGAGAGACTGAACAAAATAAATTTTGGTTAAGACCGATGGAAACTAAAAGAGCGCGTAAATTATTAAAGTTTTCGCCCCTACGGTCCCCGAAGCACTGGTCAGCATTTCCGAGTCGCGAGTAACTTCGTATTCCCCCACGATACAGTGTCTAGTAAGCCAGCGTGGGCGAGCCTTCACCTCTCTCGCCCACATACACCAGTCAAGACTGCAGCAATACCGAAATATCTCTACAATGTCCTGGCAAACATTTCCAGTTCCTCAAACTCTCCCACAGGAATTTCCCCTCAAGAACACATTACTTGACCAACTGATGATCACTTGCGTCTTGTGAATTCGTGAGAATCTCCTTTTGAAATCTCGAGCACGCGAATTTTTCTGATTCTTCCGAGTCAATATTGAGAGAAAAAAAAAAAATGAATAAATTTGATGAATCCCGGGAAAACGTGACGCCGAGGTAATTCGTCATCTTGGGGGTGAGAATGATTGATTACCATAAGCTAAAACCGATTTTCACTCGATATCTTTGGTTACACAATGGCAACAGAATCAAATAGAAGGAAATGGGAAAAGAAATCAAAAATTTACTTCTTCTATTTGTTGTATTGATTTCTTTTTAGAATCGACACATGAGTTTCACTGTTTATCTGGAGATATGCTCCTCGATGGTAGAGGATTGGAATTTTTTTCATTTTCAGAATTATAATGAAAAGAATAAAAACGTGACAATCTCAAATCATCTCAAATATCGATTGGAAGAGACTAGAAGTCGCTATCTCCTCTGGTTTTCGAGAAAATTTCATTTTTTGAAATTTTCAAAACTTTAACTCCTCTTTTTGGCTGATCAAACATCCAAAAACGGATGTCTGGCATTGACTATAAGGTCGTCGCGTACAACAGCGCACATGATGTCCTAGTTATCATTAATTATGAATTTATCTCGAAAACAATTGATTTTAGAAAAAAATGTCATAAGACCTTTTTTGTCAATGTGGAAATTTTTAACAAAAAATGTCTTTTGACATTTTATCCTGAAATCACTCATTCTCGAGATAATTGGATTTTTAATCAAAATCAAATTATTCTATTTTTTTTTTATGAATGAAAACGTCATTTTTAATGTAATCAGTTTTATCTCAATATTTGCAAAATATAATTAATTTCAATAACTGGTAAAAACAGTTGAAATGCTGTAACAAAAAAAAAAAAAAAATTTCAATCAATCAATAAATTCATCAGAAAGTATAATTAAAAATGACAGTGTCTCACCACCACGCAATCTCGCTTTTTTTAATTAAAGTCCAGATTAACTCATAATACCCAATGATGAAACGTAAGCCGTTGAATGAAGGCATTTGACGTTGCCCTGGTGATTCATCAGATCGCAATTTCCCAGTGTCGGACTGTAACATGACGCATAGCTATCCGACAAATGTAATAACGCTGAGCATTGAGAATTTGAAGAGCACATTCAATTACAAAAGACATTTTTCCACATTTTTATAAAAGAGATACTTTGAAAAAAGATCCAGAGAATTTTTACAAAGTTTCTCAGCATGTCCGAGTTATTTGTTGGGATTTCAGGGAATCATGACCTCTCGAGAGTTTTATCACCCCTTTGTTTATATTCCACAATCATCTCCAGATCTCTGGAAAATGATTTTTTTTTCCCCCTTTTTACATCCAAAAAATTCTCTGATATTTATTCATCTGACTGTAATTTCCAATTTATCACTGATTCATAATAAAAAATTTCAGATGAAAAAAAGTATAACTCTTAATTCTCTCTCATTGTGATAAGTCACGTTTGATAATTTCACTGAGAGACTCGAGAAACAAATAATGAATTTGAGAATTTTATCTTCACTTATCTCTGGACTTGAAATACTTTTCCAATCAAAGTTTTGAGCTGGAAACAATTAAATGGATTTCATTGTGAACCCCCCCCCCCCCCTCCCCCTCCCCGAGGGGTGGGGGAGGGTGAAATATTGACAGATGCGATGGAAAACTTTGTCAGTTGAATTTACTCAGTGTCGAGTTATTTTTGAATGAGTTTGAGATTGAAAATTTCATTGTATTATAGAGAATATTGGAGATTTTGGAAGATGGAGGTGTTTTCTATCTTTAAGAATTCTATATTATTGTACCGTGTGCAAGAAAAACATGAAAATAATCACAGGAATGTCGCGAAATGGGTATGATATTGAAGATTCTGACGTGTCCAAGAATGAATCATTCGAGAAACTATTTTCATGGTGTAACAAAGTGATAATATTCAATATTACGTCAGGGCACTCATACATACCGGACACCTAAACGTTTTTCATTCGCACAAGAATCATAAAAAAAAAAATAGCTGTAGACGTTCAAAATGGGTATATAAGGGCAACAAAACATGGAATTGTTATACCTGTTCAATATGGACAAATTCGCTCTTCTTGCCATCTACGGATTCTTCCTGCTATCGGTAAGTGTGAGTAATCTCTTCATTGTAAATATTTCTCATATATTTCATAATTTCCAGGCTCACAGCCTAGCTGATGATTGCCCTAAAGCACCTGACATAGTCATGGCAACTGCTAAGCGATGCATAAATGATCTTAATCTCAGCGAAGGTAACTGTTTTGTATATTACAATTAATATCCACTAATTTTAGGGAAATTTTGCAGATGTACAACAGCTCATTGGAGGTGATGAACCGGATGGTGGAAAACTTGAAGAATGGTCGTTGTGCTACTACAAGGGTATTGGATACGTGAGTACAAAATTATTATCACAGTCATGCAAATAAAATTGATTAATTGAATTAAACTCATTCCATGTAAAATAAATAATTGAAGGAAAATAATCAAATCAATTGAGTATATTAATTAAATATCTTTACTAACAGTACGAGAACGGTGCGTTCAATTTGCATAATATAAAGAAATTCCTGCAAAACGCCAACAAAAGTAAAAGAATTGTAGGAGGTATCTATAAGAAGGTAGTGCAATACGTTAAAGAAGGTAAGATACAAGGAAATATTTCAACTAAATTACCCAACTCATTAATTCGTTTCATTCTTATTTGTTACAGCTAATGCTGTCAATGGTGATGATAGGCAGAGGGCTTATACCTTCTACCTCCACAGCTACGATAAAGAGATGAAAAAACTGACGGAAAAGTTGTGGTGTTAACTCTGCTTCAAGGGGAAAGAATTAATGATTCATAAGTTGAATATAATATATTAATATACACATCATATGAATGTGAAATAATTGTTGATGTAATTGAAAAGATTGAATAAAGAAAATATGGAAAAATTAATGTGTCTATATGTCGAAATCAGTGCAATATTGAAGAAAAGATTACACGTGGCATATGCAACTCTCTTAAACTTAAAAAACAACGAATTATTATCTCAATAATTTTTTTTTTTCCTCAACTCCCCAGAAATCCCTGAACCAACAGTCCACCCAATATGAGTTTTTTTTTTTTTCATTTTTTCGTTTTAGATTTATCGGTGATTATTCTCATTCTGACGTGTTATTACCGTTCGGCAGTGGCGAACGCGAGGGAAACTGGGAGTGGAGAGTTGGTGATGTAATTGGCACAAGTTGAAACGGGAGAAGCCAATTCGCCTGATTCTCGGTGTACTGCGACATTTCTGGGGTATGTGGGGGGGTTGATCGCTCGATGGGGGGGATGAAGATTCAAGACCCTAATGAGATGTCCAGGGGTAACAAATAGTGTAATAAAAATAATAGTGTCCTTGTATATCGAGAAACGTGTCCGGTTTGGATAAAAAAAAAAAATGTATCTTAATGGGAAAGATTCACTTCTTTCGTCCACGTGTCCACTGGAATAAAATAAAGTTGGTGAATATAATTTAATGAGACATTGAGGTAATGACAAAACAATTATCTTCATCATCAGTAACTTCTAACAATGATATAATATATTTTTTGAACATATTGTCAATGAGGGGATAGACATTATAACAGATAAACTATATTTCGAAATATAAGTTCGTGCGAATAATTTTTTTTTTTTCAACTTCACAAGCATATATTGCAGCCTCTGGCAGTTACTAGATTTCTCAATCATCTCCTCCATTTCAAGTTAAGGAGAGTTTTTCTCTCATCCTTCATATTTGTTATTTTTCAGTGAGAGATATTGCGAGTGTCTTTGAAAATAATAACAAAAGCTTGCACTTGTTCCATGTCAACACATTGCATTTTCTTAAACTTTCGTAAAATTGCTCATGATTATCCCATACAAATTTATCTCAGGCGATAAAAATTATTTACAGCTCATACCTAAGCACTTAAAAGCGAATTAACAAATGATTATTAATCAAACTGTCATCAATTGAGAATCAATTTTTTTGTCTTTCGTCATCATCACTCAAGAAATGTAAAATGTCTCATACTTATGGTCTAGGAGTCATTGGAAAACGTCACATTACATCTACAATTTATCAAAAAGTTTTTTTTTTTTTCCATTGTTTTCGCAGTTGTGGAGAATTTGAGAATATTCTTTAATTTCATTTTTGGGGATTTTTTTTTCACTCAAAAATATAACTAGTCAAAGGAATATTTTTTTTTATCAGGATTCCACCTCTCGCCTGGATATGTACCTAACAGCTTTAATCACACTTCGATATAATTGATCCTGGATACGCAATAATTGAACTTTAGCCACCTGTTCACGTGTCAATTTTATAATCGCCTATGCACTCCATCTCTGCGTATTAACTAAGTTATTTATAATCTATACAACGTTAATTGTGCAGTCCTTGGTTAAACCACTCGAATCAAATTGCAGAATGTTTTCTTATTTGTTTACTCCTCTTTTCATTCATTTCTGAGATCAGATTGAATCGCTCGAATGTCTTTTTTTTTCTAAATATGGTAGCATTCGTTTTATACTCAAGCATACATTCATTTTCACTTGATTACTTAGATATATTTAATATTCAACACAATTTTCTTTATTGATGCGTCATCCAAAGGGCCATTGGACAATTGAGTTTATATTTTCATAGTTTCATGTGGGATTATTTGAATTGAGGTTTACGTTTTTCTCTCAGAGGTCAATTTTTTATCATGTTGGGTAAGAATTATTGAATAATGATGATTTGATTGAAATGAAAGTAAATTTTCTTCAACGAATGGAAATCTAATTATCTTGGATCCACTGACCATGGCAACACACCCTCTAAAAGTATTACATTGAGACTAGAGGCTTCTCTCCATCAATTTGACTTGACCTAAAAGTTTTTCTTATCAACCTAAAGTCAAAAATTTCACCTGAATCAATAATTCCGTTCAATAATGAGGGGTAATCCTTGAAAATCAGAAGAAAACGTAAAAAAAAACTAAACATCAGCACTCCTTATTACATTTCATTCCATTATCAATTTGTTAAAAAGTCTCAGAACTACACATTCATCATCGTTGATACCAGGGAACAGAGTTTTAAAAGAGCTAATCCATGTGAAAACTCTTTCCAACAATCTATATAGGCACTTTCTACAAGTAATTGGAAAAATTTCTCGACTGTTATTGAATACTATATTTTTCCTTCGTTAAAAGGCCGCTAGATTGGAGATTTTTTTTTTATTGATTTCTATTGAAATATACATCGAGAAAAGATTAATTCAATGGAGAAAAATTCGTTGACCAGATTTGAATACAATAAATTCTTTAGCAAAGTGATAGAAAAAACAAAAATTGGTAGATTAAATTTTTACATATTACATCGGGAACTAGTAGCTCTAGCGAGAAAGTCAGAAGACCTACTACCACTTAACTTCTGAATTCTTTTAACTCCTCAATTGCACTGAATGATAAAAATATTCATCTGTGTAAAATAATTGGCTCTAAAAAACACCAATTTATGATGAAAGGGATGAAGTACGAACGATGAAAATGTATTTAGTGCCCTCGTTAACCTGAAGACTTTTAATAAACATTCATAATCCTTTCGAAATAAGTCGCCACCATGGTCACGTTATAAATATGTCACCATTCATTAATATTCGGCTGTGATACATCATTTCAATGAAATGGTATCATTATAACATGAAACATTAATACTGCATTTTACCTAATCTGTTTGTATCCCTTAAATCAGTGGTTCTGGTTGGAGAGCACGTGTTTAGACGCCTTTTCATCTGCTCCACACTTTTCTCTAAAGTAGTTTTCCCTAAACTCTTGGACCAATCGACATTCATACCTTTCAAGCCACTGAATACGAACGTTCTATAATTCATCTTTCTTTCCCCATCTTTATATAAAAAAGTAAATAGTAAAAGCTTCAACATTCGTGAATTAAACAAGTAGGCAACAGAATGAATTGCAGTGGCTTGAAATACATGAACTTACAAGCGCAGATTAACAATTATTCATTTAGTTTTCACTTATTTTAATACAACAATTTTTTTAATCGCCTTTGAAATGAATTTTTTTGGGTGAGTGACTAGTACCTGATGATAAATGCACCAAAAGATAGAAAAAAAATTCTTAAAGATAGGTTTGAGAGAATTGAAAGAAATTAACGTTTCAGAATCTTCAATATCTATAAATTTAATCATGAGAATATTGGCAACTCTACGACATCTTGAAGTACTCATTTTTAACCACAAAATGGCGGCGAGATTTCTTAATTCGCTCGGTGGGTTATGAAGATATTGAAGAATTTGAAAGGTAGATTTTTCCGAAATCTCGAGTATTATCAAGTCTAACTGTCACCTAATCAACACTTTGTTGTTTTTATGGAGTGGTCGACGTCAAGAATGTGGGATCGACAGCAGCTACTTTGGCTGTGAGAAAAGCGTGCATGCAGAACAGTAGATTCTGCAGTTGGGAACATTCCAATTCCTGAAATTAATGGAAAAGAAAAAGGAAAATGAGGAGAGTCGTTAATTCAATCTCAATAGACACTCTGGCACTGGATTTGGAGTACGATAAATTATCTCAATGAGAAGTAAAAATTTACCTTTGTCTCTATAGCTATACTGTCCAACTCTTGAAAGTGGAGTTTTAACCTACTCTTTCCATCATCACTTGATCCACGCAACTGTGAAAATTTGTATCTCCAGGCTACTTCACCCAGGCCATCGTAAGATAACGTAAATCCTTGGGTCCATTCAAGTGTCAGCCCCGCGGTTCTTCCATTGAAAGTTACTGGAAAAGTTTTGCTCTGTGGAGAATGAAAAACAAAATAAATTGCGGAAAAGAATGAAAAGTTTTTGATGCTGAAGAACAGAAATCTTGTTTATAAAGTTTCAAACATTAACAATTATTATTTTGTTATTTATTACGAGTGAAATCACGTTTGAGAAATACTTTCAATTTGATTTTGAGACGTTCTGAAGTCTCGGGAGAATTATCACCATGTCTAGTGTTGAAGGGAGAATTTAAACATTCATTGGGGTAGAAAATTAAGTTTACAACTGGAAAAAAACTATTCGGTTTTTTTGTTTTTCTTCATGATCTCTTCGTTTGGAGAAAATTGTTTCATAATTTTCCCTCAGTAAAAATGTTTTATGATAGGTAACTTCAAAGGTAATTTCACATTCATTAGTCAAACACTGTGAAGTGTTTTCAAGCAGAAAAAACCCTTGGAAATGTGTCCTTAATATTCTCTTTGATTTCTACATTTCAATTAGCAGAATATACAGTAAATTTTATCAAATGAACAGTCTCCATTATAAAGTTTAATGAGAATAATTATTGAGTTATTTTGTAACTCACTGACCTGGGAAATTGCTTCGATTTTTTTCATTTCTTTTCTTTTGGAAAAATTTATTACAGAACAATTGTATTGCTGAAGAAAATGAAATTCGTAAAATCTTCCTTCAGTAATATTCATTTGAAAGAGAGTAATATCAGTAAATTTTTCACTGAATTTATTAATAAAACATCGTCCAGTTCAAAGCGCAAACAGCATGTAGAGTACATTTTTAATATTTTTATTAAATAAAAAAAAAAGCAATTTTCCTACCTTTAAATGGGTAACAGCAGAACAAACAGCTGTATGCCATGCAGCCTCGACTCTCAACAACTCCTGTCTCGTTTCCACACTCAAGTAGCGGGGTGGTTTTCCAGGACTCTGTGCTAAAAAGCAATGCTGTCTCTCATCGACATTCTCCGACTCTCTCATTACTCGAAACATCGTCTGGTAGACTTTGAACGTGAGTGCACAACGAGACCAATCCCCAATATTGCACTGTAAATAGAATCCAGCCGCAATGTCAGTAATAATTAATTTCATAAATTATGTATAATTGGAAATTAATAATGTACTTACAGGTGGCGTTTCGAAAAGCAACAAATCCGGACCCTTTAGAGCAAGAAATCTTGGTCTGTAACTCTGCCAGGGCTGATTGCTGTTGCTAACTGCTTCGTTTACCCAACCCATGTACTCTATACGCTCACCAACTCCAAAATTACGATTGTAGAGTTTCATCTGTAATTATTGATTATTTAACCAAAACTGAATTTCTCTTTTGTTAAAAAAATCTAATGAGAATTGGAAATCAACTCAGATCTCCATTTCCTCATTTGTAGAATACACCGAGATTTACAAAAAATATCTCCAATAAAATTCTCCCCCTCAAACTCCAACACATCTTCCGTAAACTGACTTCAAAGTGAACTTATCCCGTTTCACCACTTGACTATTGAATTAATCCCCAGCATCCCTTTAACTCTTAATCCTTCCCACTCTCTGCCTCAGTGAAAACATCCAATTAACCCACTCCCCTCTCCAATTAGCAATAATTCATTACCTGCAAATGCGTAAGCCCCGTAATGTTGTCAGTGATGTACTTGAGCCACTGACTGAGTATAGCACTATCATCGCAATGTATAACACCAGTTCTTGCCCCATTGAGCCCCCTAACTTCGAATGCATTTCTTCTCAGCTTGTCAGTGCCAAATATGTATCTTGTGACATAAGCCATCATTAGAGGTACTGAAAGAAAGTTTGTGTGAAGAAAAATCATTAATCAGCGAGTCTTTTCATGTGACAGCTTGTGAAATATTGAGAAGTAAAAGGGAAGGAAAAAAAATGAAGAGATGGGAAATCTCTTACCTGTGATGATGTCGACCCATTTCTTCAAGTGGGTCGACGATGAGGACGTGTTTGATCCGTGTCTACTGTGTCCACTCTTGGGACTTCCAGATCGTCTGTTAGGTGATACCCACTCATCCTCGTCATCCCCATTCGCTGCATTATCCAACTTTTCTTCTTTTTCTTTTAGTTCAGAGAGAATTAGAATTAGTGATTGGGGATTTTTTAGGAATATTAATCAATTTCTTGAACTTACCATTCTTCTGTAAAAATGGCTTTGCCGCACGGTAGTGCTTCACTGTCAGTACTACAATGTCACCTGCATTACGGAGAATATTTACAGCTACATCGTGATTGCAGGCTGTTATGTATTCACCATTAACTGGAATTAGGTGAAGGTGATTGGTTTAATTATTGATCATACGGGGGCTGAGGTTTATTATCAATTTTAAGGGATGTTTGAGTATAAAATATTTCGAATTTTCTTTCCTTTTGATCAATTCGCTGCAGATATCTCGCGTACTGGTGTGAGGAATACTCAGAAAATGAAGGAGAGAGAATTAAATGAGAGGAAAGGCAGAAAAAAGTTAAAAATCAATGATCAGAAAGATTTGGAACATCCGGAAAATGAGCGATATGTCTCAGGTGATATTTTAGGTATATTCCATTTAGTCAATTTCCCAATGGTGACATTTGGTCGAGAAAACAAGATGATCCAATTTCATTTCAAGATTCGTTTTTGGTCAGTATAGCGAAATCAGAGAGAAATATCTTAATTTTCATGAGATTTTTTTTTGTAGCTCGGAATTTCCTCTACAAAAAAAAAATTATTTGAGATGATTTCTGATTGAATTAGTTTGAGAAACAGAAATAAATCAAGTTTTTCCAACTTAAAAATTTTCTCGTCCTCATAAATATTCATAGAATAGGTCATGATACACAGTCTATCAAAAAGTTCGAGGAATTCACTAAATTTAATAAAAAAAACTTTCTTCTAAAATCCAACGAAAAATGAATAAATAATTGAGAATTAAAATCAATAATTTTCCCAATAGTTCCAGAATAAATATAGGAAACCTTTTTGCATCCTTGACATGACGCAGATCCAATATATTTCATACGGTTTATCATAAAATATTCACTGTGACAGCTCGACGATATTTTAATATACCTATCCATCGGATTTACCAAGCTTGCACTTTGCTATTTTCAGTACTGAATAATTGAATACAAAAATGTACTAATAATTGAATTCACAGAGAGGCAACTTTAATTAAGGCAGCTTGGAGAAAAAGTGAAAGACTTTGAAATTTTTCCAACTTTTTTGTAGCTCTCAATTTTCTCTACAGAAGAAGTCTCAATAAATATTCTTCAATTTCCTAAATTTCTCTAGATATTTATTTTAATGATAAGTTGACTCATCTCGTTTTCCCGCTCAGCAAGTACCCCCTCCACTTAATTAATAAGTTTCTGTTTCTCAACAAGCTTTAAAGTAATGAATGAAGAATTAAGTAGAAAATCCAATAGAATCAAGACTATACGATAAGACTTTTTAACTGACTAATGAGACATGAACACCCGGCTTTCAACATAAGAGATTCATTGTGACAATCCGACAATATATGAATACTTTCAACTATCGGAGAAGCTGTCCAAGTCAATTGTACACACAGGGAACATAAACCTGGATCAGTGAAAATGGCATTGAGGTATTGATAGGAATATGAAATATTCATAGATATTATTTGAAAATATAAAATATCGTGGAAAATGAATAAAATGTTTTTATCACCTTTTATAATTGCATCTCCAACGAATAATTGACCGCACTGGTCTGCTGCTTGACCCTTGTATATTCGTGATATGAGCACTGGAAGTTTGTGTTCAGCACCACCCTTGATACTCAGACCAAGACCACCAACTTTTTGACGAGTTATCTGCACCATTCGCTCTTTAGCGTCCAGTGGTGGCTTATTGTGATTCGCAGCCTGCTGATGAGAAAATATAAATGATAAATATTTGTTTTTTCATCATCATTCATTTTTTGTTCAATTGATGAAATAAGATTGAAAGGAGATTTGTGAAAAGTAAAAAATGAGGGATATAAAAGAGGTTTTTTTTACAAAAATTTCGTTATTTCCTCTAAATTCTGAGATATCTCTCAGAAACAGAAACCAATATGGAATTAAAGGAAACAATTTTACCTCTAAATCCTCTCGTTGCAGCTTGAGCACTTCCATCGACAAATGCAATCGCATGGGCACCGGTTTACTCTTGCCATCGCTGACAGTAACCATGCCCGTTCGGACCTGAAAAAAAAAAAATCAAATCATTTTACAATATTCAATCTATTCCATATTCAAACACTGAAATCTTCAGTTTCCATCGGAATTAAAATCAGAATAAAAGTCATAAAAAAA
Source organism: Coelinius sp. EB29 (assembly GCA_035578325.1). NCBI lineage: Eukaryota > Metazoa > Arthropoda > Insecta > Hymenoptera > Braconidae > Coelinius > Coelinius sp. EB29. The sequence goes on along the minus strand of JAOZGT010000001.1, from coordinate 1,461,897 downwards.
AAAAAAACAGAAGAGGTCATTAAATCTGTAGATGGAAATATTCAATTATTCAAATATCAAGAATAATAAATCCTCAACAATAAATCATAAAAATGAAAAAAAATTCATCCAATATAAACCCAAGCAATAAATAATTTTCATCTCCATTAAATCGACCCTTTTACATTGAAAGATTAATCTAGCCATGAAATATAGACACAAGTGGTTTAAATCGCTGTCTTACAAACGATAAAGTGCTTCAAGGCTATACTCGACTTATTGATTTCAATAATTGGAAAATAAAAGTGGATAAGGGTTGATCGACCAAGTGAGAAATACACTTGATAACGACAATTCTCAAATGAATAATTTTATCAATAAAAAATTTATAATTTAATGATTATAATTGAATAATCAATACCTTCAGCTTCTGATCAATCTTCTCCTCGATCGGAGTACTCATCTTCGTCGCGTTGATTCTCATTATTTTTATTATACAAAATAGCGACCTGATGCACCCGTCGTCAGCCAAAAATAGCGCATAATTTTGAGATGTGACACGAGTGACTCCTCGACACAACTGCACCTTGTAACCAACATTTTTGTTCCCTTATCTATTTTTTTCCATTTTTGGTGAGTTTTTTTTTTTTCATCAGCCTTCTGTGTTTTCTTGAGTATTTTTTGTTTGAAATCCCAGACCCGACTATCGATTCCACTGGCCTGGCGTCTGTTTGATAACTGTAGCACGTAATTTCTGGAGCACCTCATACAGTGACACTTGCAATTCTACAATTCGTCAACTGTCAAAGCGACATTTGGAGCAGCAAAAACGATCTATTCATTGTGATGCTCCTTTCGCCCTGCGTTTGCCCCATCCACTGGCCTCAACTGCTTCTCTGCACCCAAATTCTTGGGAGTTTTTTTCTCCTCGTTTTTTTTTGGGATGAAAGGATTTACTGCGCATTGGGAACAGCGCAAGGTGCGCTTGATTGTGTGCGCGGGGGAGTTGAGGGAAATTTAAATGTGGGGGTTGTGGAGATTTTAGAAACTTGGAGACTGGTGATATGATGCAATTAAATTTTATTGGTTTAGTGGGTAAATGGTGGAGGGGTAGGAGGAAAGGGTTGAATCAATGTGCAGGTTATTTTAATATCTAATAGCAAAATGGCCTTTAAGGTATTAAAATATCCCTTGCCAGTGGGGTCGAAGACCTTATCGACACTTTGCGTGACACAGGACTCACGAAGGGGACGTGATTGGTGTTGAATTACGAAAGAACATCGACAATTGGATTTCAGTCTAGTAATAATATTACTAAATAGTCATTTCCATGGAATAAATTTATAATTAACTAGTCAACATATTCATATATTTTTGTACAACACAATTCAATTAATTATTCTAAAACTTTATACATAAAATTTGTTGATCCTAAACTCCATTCTCTCCACAAAAAAAATAAATAGAAAGAAAGTAACGATAATTCGTGAATAAAAAATTAATTCATCCGCAATTCGTTCAACAATTAGCTAAAACTGTACAAAAATTAATTACTCCATCATTTGATACTTTGAATGTAAAAAATGTAAAGCAGAATTCAATTTATCTAGATATTAAAATCAGTAATTGAATGGCGAGAAATAATTTCAAAATCCTCTCCAACTATTTTTCAAATATCTTCCAAACTATTTGATTTATCGAAAAAATATAATATAACCTTTTTTGTAGCCCCCAAAATTCCCTACAAAACCCATATCTTGTCATTTTTCTCTAAATCCAATATCTCTAGAGATATTTGCAAAATAATCAATACAAACATATAGTCACTTTCCCACAAAATCAATTATTAAAATACAACAGTCTTCAAAAAATCATACGCAGCATTAATGACCCCCCAACTAATAAAAGACCTCATATAATTCAAATGCACCCCCTGATAAAAACTCCGAACACTCCTATTCCTACTAATCCAAACATCTCTCAATGCCACACTAAATTTTTCAAAATCCCCTCCAATTTTCGACTGCATATGAATTTTGATAACATTAACAGGATAAAATAATGTACTAGTGAAACCTCCAATTAATGCTCCACTGACAAAATTTGAGAATAAAGTTCGTTCGTCACCGATAATTAATTTCGATTGATCCCTAAGTGTGAAGAACGTGAGATTAGATAAACCATTTCTAAAAAGTATTGGTACGAGTCCTCTGTAACACTCAGTTATTCCATGATTAGTTAATAAATATTTGAATGCATCAGGTGTATTTTTAAATTTATTATGATATCTCCAGTCCTGAAGAAGTGTTTGGACTCTCTCCAGGGGCATAAGACTGGCCTCAGCACTTCCAGCAACATTGGCAGCAATAATTTTTGAAAAAACAGGCTGATTAGTGAGAATTGTCAGTCTCGTTTTACTTCCCTCGTACACTGAGAACATTATGGATAGGGAGAGAGTTTTTTGGCATAATGGAGGAAGTATTCCACGATACAAAAGTCGTAATCCCTCGTGTGACAGTTGTTTAACAGCTGTTGTTGCTGGTACAGCTTCCAGAATCTGGCGAAATATTATCTTGTTTATTGGGTATGTCACAGTGACGTTTATCACAGCTGCACCCCAGCCACAAATGAATTCACGAGTATCGTTTGATGTTAATTTGAGGAGGGTTCCTATTGTTACAGTTTGAGGTGGTGAATTTATGTCATCCACTTCTAGTTCTGTAGAGGCTGAGACTGAAGGAATTGGAGAGTAGTCTGGTGTCAACCAGGATGGTGGGGTGGACATTTTTATATGTCCAATTGTTGATTATCTGCAATAAAATTTTTTTAAATATTGATTTTTGTTTCAATTCTTCTCAATTCTTGTTTCAGGGAAGATCATCTGTTCTCTTTACATAATGGAGTAATAATTATTGAATAATATTTACTACTAACGTGTTCTGAACTCGAATTTGGGTCATCTGTATCGCTCATCATCTCATCGTCTCAAGCACCACAAATTAGATACAAAAATTTCGGTGACATTTTCACTTCTCAATTTCTTTTTTTTTATTATTATTATTACAGCACAGCCAACACAGTAAACTTGTCATGGGATTGCATAACCAAAAACAGGGGGATAATTTGGAGCAGACTGAACCCACAAACACATAAAATCTGATAATTTCATCCGACACTTTGTGATAAGATAATTCAACTCATTCAAGATTTCTAGTGAGGTAAAATCGAGTATTATCGAGCCTCGATGACTGTTCACTAGTATTTTCGAGTGATTATGATGATCAGCGTAGTTTCTCCTACTTCTACTGAGCAGGGACAACATAACCACTAAAATACGTGCGGAAATGACATCAGCTATACAACTATCTACGTGTAGATATCACAGTCAGTCTTTTCCATTGACAACTGCTCGTTTTATCATTTTATTGTGATAGATATTGATAATTACTTGCAACGTACAATTTTAAACTGTGAGTATTCGAGATTATTCATTAAATTCGTTATTTTTAATTTTTTAATTAAAGTTGACACTTTTTTTCAATTGACAATATTTGGTTATTTAATGTCAAATGACATTTGGAAAAATGAAAATGGAATTTTATTTTGAGGATGAATAGTCAAGTCAATTTGAAGAGAAAAAAGGATTTGTTGACAATTTTTTTGGAGCATTCAATTTTGGAGTTTTTGCTCCAAACAGTTGTTTTGCTCCAAAATGAAATTAATTTTCTCCTCAGAAATTCATTCATTAAAATTATTTACTTATTTTATTACGACAAATCAAATTGATGAGAGAATTTGAAAAAAAAAATTGATTAATTAAAATTGTTAATTACATTTTTCAGTTAATAATGCGTCAATTGAAGGGAAAAACGAAAGAAACGAATAAACAAAAGAAGGAACGAAGGAAGGAGTTTATCGAAAATAAACAACGAGTATTTACTATTGTTCTACCAACGCTCGCTGCTATTGTCGTGCTAATCGCCGCTTATGTGTACATCAAGACACGTCCCAAGACTCTGGAATTTTAAAAATTTTCAGATAATATTAAAATGAAATAAATAATTGATAAACTATCTCCAATTTCCATTGTGTTATGGAAAAGATGAGGATGAATAACAATTTTTTGTGAAGCATTTCAGAATATGAAGTATTTTAATACAAGATTATTTACTGTTGCTTTGGATCATTTAATTTCAAAAAGTATTATGTAATGTCGCAACTGAAATGGACTGTTTTCTCTGTTAAATAAATGTAATCTAATTGTATATGGGACCAAAATATAATCGAAAACATGTTTTACAATTTATTATAAATTTATTAAGTATTCTTCACTATTTCAATGCTCTCAATTAGCAATTGTCATTTCTTCTCTTTCAACATCCCCTTTCAGAGTGTCTTCTAATCATTTCTAAAATCACTCATCAAAAAAATTGATCAATTATCCCGCTTTAAACATCACGCATGCGCAGAACTCGCATCAGCGCTATCGTCGCCTGAATCCATCAGAACGTGAGGTTAATAGTAAACAAACACATCTCTCCACAAAAATTCTATCTAAATCATTTAAAAAAATGGGAACAGAGTTGAATCTTGGAGTTCGTCTGACCTCAGACACTTTTACTATGATAAAACTGAGTGACGTGGATCTAAAAACCAGAGTAGAGGATCTGAGACTCTGCACAGCTGAGAAAATTGAACTGCCGAAGGACTCGTTTGGTATGACTTGTCATTTTTCTCTCCATTGTTCTTTCAAAGAATGAATTATAAGTAGATTTGATAGATTACCGTTTGATTGACAACAGAGCTCATTCATTGTGGATGTATATTGGAGGATGATGCCTCTCTTGAGTCCTGTGGGCTAAAGAATGGCTCGATGGTACATGTTCTGAAGAAAAAGGAGGCTGAAAAACCAGTTCCAGCTAAAGCTATCACTGAAAGCAGTATTTTGCAGATTGCTAATGCCTTCAAGGCTTTCAATGAGAATCACACACTGAGGAATGCTCTACATGTAAGAATATCAATTAAACTCAAGGTTTTGGGGTGTTTAATGTGAGAATTTATGAAGTATTTTGGTTTCAGCGCCTGAGCAAACGTCCAGAAGTAATTGAAAATATTATTCTAACAACTCCTGGCCTCATTGATGATTCAGTGGCAATTGCTATGCTACAGGATCCAGATCTCATGGTTCATTTCAATGATCCAGATACTGTGCGAAGGTAAATTATAATGAGATGAAGAATTTGAGTGTGGAATTGTCATTCTCAATGTAATTCAAATGAAATTCTAGAGCTGCAGAGCTTCATCCAGTCCTAGCAGAAGCAGCTTCATCAATAGTATCAGCAGTCCACGAAGAGGCTCATCGTTCAGCTGGATCAAGCACAGGTCCCTCAACCCTGAGTGCTCCATCAGCTGCTTATTCCTACAGCCTGGAAAATCTCAGTGATGATGAAGAGATGGCAGGTGACTCCTCCCAATCCTCAGATTCAAATACAGCAATAACAGCAGCTCAATTAGCAGCAGCTCTGTCTCGAGCAAATCCAAGGGGTGCATTTCCCTTATCACACTCATCATCATCGACATCAGCTGGCAGCAACTCTGGCCTCATCACCACTGAAATGTTCTCTCAAGCAATGCAACAGGCTTTTGCATCAGCTCCAAGTAGTACCACTTCAATGCCACCTCCAGCTCCAGCAATTCCACCAATGATACCCCAGACTGGAGATCTCCAGAGACAACTAGCTCAAATGCATGAAATTGGACTCCAGGATGATGCTGCCAATGTTATGGCACTCCAATTCACCAATGGAGATGTCCAAGCTGCCATTGAACTCGTATTCAGTGGATTCAGTGATAATTAGTGAGGATTTTCATCGTGTTAAAGTTATTTTAAGAATTTTTTTTCTATGAGAATTCAAGTTTAGAATTTTGTAATTATTGTTTCAAGTATCAGAACTTTGGTAAATAAATTATTCAATTGTCATGTCGATGCAATTGTAATTGATGGGTTTGAGACCTTTTGCAAAAATACCTTAAATTTTTCATTCTCATCAATTTCGAATATATCTCAAAAATGCTCAATTTTACAAAAAAATATCAAGAGACCTTTTTTGTAGCTAGAAAAATTTCCCACAAAAAAAGTCTCTTGACATTTCCTCCTAAAACCCCCCACTCCGGATATAATTCCACTCTAAACCTTCAGAATGACCAGTTTATTGAAAAAAAATTCTCCATTCTACTTGTAAAATTCGTTATTACGTACCAGCTGCATTAAAAACCCTAAAACCTCCCTCCCCCCACCCCTCCCGCAAAAACTACACTGGCCAAGCCAGACTGGAGGGGTTGTCTGCAAAAGGGGAGCATTGACGTAGATAAAGCACAAACCCCTGACCTGCCCAAAAAAACGAGTCCTGCGCCGTTGTCAGCGAAAAAAAAAAAAAAAAAAAATTGCTCAAATAAAATTTAAAAACCTGACAATTCAGCATTTTACTAAATAGAACGATCAAAGAATTAAATTTAAAAAAAAAAATACATGTGTGAATTTCCTTTTATTAGCATCACTGAATTCCATTATAATATGGAGAAAGGAGCACGTGAGTCTCAACAATTGTCCACCAATACACTCAACAGCTGTAGTTGAATTGAAACCACATACATTGATGCAAACATTCATCAATACCAATACAATGAAACATTCACCGTTATATCTCTGGGGGATATTCCTCTTCAGCTGCCAGCTGTAATTCGACTCTCGCACACTTTACACGTGTCTCAACCGTCTAGTCAGACCTTTACCCAGTACCGGCAGTGCCACTGAACACACGTGCTACATTTTCGCGCGTCCGTTACTCCAAAACGGAAAATTATTCGATGGGAATATTTAAAAATAGAACAACTCTTTGATTCAATTTTTTTTCGATTTTTTTTTTTCTACTTTCTTGTGAGGACAACTGTTTCTTCACCCTTGTTGCTGGGGGTTGCCACGGTGATGTGAAGATAATGGTGCATGTTGGAACAATTGTCATAATTGCTTTATGCTAGGGGATGATTTTTTGATGAGTATATGTGGAGGGTGAATTTTCATTAACCGGTTGGCAAGTGATATTTTTAGTAACAGAGAGGTGTCGAGCTTGATGGAAGCATCATTAGTGGCTTGGAAAACTTATTGTCAGTGGACTTTTGTCAATAAAACACGTGATTTTCTAGGAAGTTACAAGATATTGTGAAAATTGGTAATTTTTTATTTTTCATTTTTATATTTTTTTTCATGGATTTTCAATGTCAGAAATTTATTTTTCGTGAAAAATTATTTTCGTTGTTTTATTTATTTGAAATAAAGAATTAAAAAAAAATTTCTTTATATGGTTCAACAATATCAATAAATTTCATCGACGTAAAGACTAAAATTGGAACGTTGATTTTAAAAACAAAAGTGGAATAATTTAACTAGAATGAAAATAATATTTCTGATTGCTCATTCTTGCATTGATTATGCATTTATCTGAAAAACTATTGATTTGAGAACAAAATGTCAAAAGACCTTTTTTGAAGCCGATGAAATTCTTTACAAAAAAGATCTTCTCACAATTCCCCCTAAAATCACTCATTAACGAGATAATTCCGTATTTACACAGATATTATAGTGAACATAAATCGGTCCCCTTTGATCTCCAAATTGAATGACTTCTTCACCTTTGATTAATCAAAAAAAAAAAAAAAAATGTGAAATTGGGCCCAACCTATAACCACTAATTCCATTTGGGCGTCGTAAACAAGAATAATTTCATAATTGACAAACCTACGCAGTAGTTATTGAATAATTGTTTCAAGGTAAGAAGCGTTAATTAATTAATGACTAAAAAAAACAATATAAAGTCTTGAAAATTGGTTCAAAGATTAACGAAAAAAATTTAGAGTGAAATATCTCTCGTTGAATTGATTTAGGGAGATAACATGCCTTACGATAAGAATGGAAAGACGGAGATGGACCTGGAGGATGTGGAGCTGAGTCCCCTCCAACGGAGAACGCGTTTCCATGTCAACCGGGTGAACAGCATCGAGGGTAGGGCGAGTCTTCTTGGGGAACAGGAGACAAAAAAATCCCTCAGGCATATGACACGTGAGGCTCTCCCCAGGCTCGACAATTATCGGAATATCTTGAGCATACAGGCTGCACACAGACCTTCTCTTGATGAGTTGCACAACCCTACGTTCAATCTTAATAAGGTATGATTTGTTTAATTATTGACATGAGGATTATTTTTAATTGTTCAAGAGTGATAAAATATTTTTTATCAGTACAACTGATATCATTTTTTGCAGAAAATTTTATCGCCTGAGAAAAAATTTCTTTTGATACTTTCTCCTAAATTCATTAATTTCGTAAATAATTACGTAATTTTAGGACATTTCGTGTATAATTTGGATTATTTTTACTTCTCAACAATTGTAATAATGCCAGAGTTATTAGAAATGTTATTAAATGAGGTGTTGAGTCATCGAGATTGTGATGATACGGGAGTTTGTAAGGAAAAAAAAAAATGGGTGATGAAGACACTCAAGATGACAGTCGATCCATAAATCTGGGGTCATGTTCGAGACCTTCACGTACCACTCGAGTTAGTGAATCATTTGGAAAACCTCTGGTGTCGGTATTCATCCGCATACTTTCTAAGATATTATTAAAAAACTCACGATCGTAGAAATTTGATATTTGTCAATTTAATTTAATGGTGAATTATTTCGCAAATATCTTGGAAATGAAGGGATTAAAGACAATTTATCAAAAGACTTTTTTTGTAGCTCTTAAAATTTCCTACAAAAGAGGTTTCTTGAGAAATTGTAATAAATCACTTAATTCTCAAGATATTTCGAAAATAATTGAGAAGTAAATATCGAAATTTTCATTGATGACTGAATTAAAAAATCTCAATTCACCAATTTCGAGGGTTATTTTTATTCAATTAAATTTTTTTTATCATTCAAATAAAACCAGATGTTTTATGATACTCTTTATGCCATAAAAAATCGAAATGACGGGTAATAAATTCAAATACTTGTTCGTAGATGATGAAATCTCAAAAAATTGAAGAAAAAAAACATTTGTACAAATATTATTGTCTTATTCCTGCTCATCCCAACTTTCTTCCCAGCTGATTGTCGATCCGAACGATAACAGAACGCAATATAAATATTTAATCCATCAAAATATAATAAATGAACGTGAAAAAACGTAAAAATCGTGTCAACTATGTGTCTACATTTGAATTCACTGGCGCCACTGACGTCCTCAATATTAAATCCCACTGTAACACGTTTCGTTGCACTTGGAATTTCTCTATTCGTGTTTTCTCAAGGTCAAGGTCACTAAATCACGCACTACAAAATGCTTGAATTCCTCAGGTGAAAACATGTTGACTAAAATGGAATAAAAGTGAAATGGAGATAACGTATTGATAATGAAACTCATAATTTCTACAATTTTTTCTGTTTTCTGAGATCCATCGCTCCAAGAGAATAAATCTCGAGCTCACAACTCAAAAACTCAAAACGTACAGGAAATCCATCTATTTTTAGCATAACTACTGTCATTTTCGCCTCACCTTCTCCTTCTCCATCACTCAATTGTGAACCTGAATCGTCATTAGATCCACTCGCAGATGAGTTATGATCTCGTATTGGGGGAGCTTGGACACTTGAGGCGCATCAACCAAGTCGTCATTTATTTATTTCGGGCGTTAAACTGGGATAGATAAAATTTCCATTTGTTCAGTTGAATTGCCCCTGTCGTCAACTCTGTCTTGAAATGGAAGGCGAAGAGTGAAATTTTTATGTGAAAACTCCATTAAATTTAATTGATTGTTTGTACTTGTCATCAATACATTTCATTGACCTTCATGATCACTAGCAACACTTTACGTGATGATTTTCTTGATAACTGCACATGATAAGTGAGTTGCGACACTCGAAGAGATGACCATGACAGCAATGTCCATTTTTTAATGATAATAGGAATAGGATTTTCTGTAATTTCCTTTAATTCAACTATTTTCAAATAACCGAAATTGAAAATTTCCTCAACTCCAGTTTACCGTACTGGAAAGGGGAATGAAATGTGAAACTACGCCCTAAATCTTCATTCACGGGTGATTTTCACTCCAGTTCTGAAGGCGTGGAGTGAGTCATAAATTCACAATTCATTAACGAGTGTGGAATGGTTGATGTTGTTTAGGGTGCTGGAAACAACACGTTACCATTGAATCACGAGAAGCCACTGGAGGGCGGAGTAAAGTTTGGATGGATTCAGGGGGTGCTGATAAGATGTCTCCTCAATATCTGGGGGGTTATGCTATTTTTGAGGCTTTCATGGGTTGTTGCAGAAACTGGCATTGGTAAGTTCAAAATAGTCCTATTTAAAAGACTTGTTTCTGATTTTTTTTTAGATTTCTCTCTAATGTTTGATTAAAATGTTCAACTTTCAATTAAAAAAAAAATCCCCAGGTCAAGCACTTTTACTAATTATGACGACGACAGTAGTGACAACAATAACCGCCTTGTCAATGTCCGCAATCAGTACAAATGGGTTGATAAAAGGAGGTGGAACTTACTACATGATCTCAAGGTCCCTTGGTCCAGAATTCGGTGGCTCGATAGGTCTGATTTTCTCCCTGGCTAATGCAGTTGCTTGCTCCATGTACGTCGTTGGATTCTGTGAGAGTCTGATGGATTTACTGAGACCCGGGGAGAACTGCTTGGTGGATGGGTGTGGACCCTGGGATATCCGGATAGTGGGTCTGTTGATATTTTTTACACAAAAAAAAAAGAAGTGCACTTTATTGATTTCCCTCGATTTTTATGTACTTACCGTTTGTTATTTTTATTGGCAATTAAGTTGTCATGTTATCCCACGTGATGAAAAAATTCTTATAGATTTTTTTACCGGTTTAGGTTGCATAACAATAGGAGTACTTCTTGTCATCGTCATGATTGGCATGGAGTGGGAGGCAAAAGCGCAATTGGGTCTGTTAGTTATTTTACTCATAGCACTTTTCGATTTCATGATTGGCACCTTCATTGGACCAAAAAGTGATGAGGAACATGCCAAAGGGTTTATAGGATATAATGGTAAATATTGATTTCAAATAGACGAAAAAGACAATTTTTTCTCTTAATTCAACATTTTACTTATTCGTAAATTTCTATTTTTTAGCTAATTTATTTGAAGAAAATTTCTGGCCTGATTATCGACCGAAGGATAACAAAGAACACAGTTTTTTCTCAGTACTAGCGATATTTTTTCCAGCAGCAACTGGAATTCTTGCTGGTGCCAATATTTCTGGTGATTTGAAGGTAATTAGATTAATTCAATTAAAATACTCGGAATTATTGGAATTTTTAAATTTTAAATAGAAAAAAAAAATTGAGTTAAAAGTTGAAGATATTTTCTCATTTTCTAAATTAAGAAACTCAAAGTGATTAAAACTTTAAATTACCCAAATTTTCTCTAATAACTATTTCATCGAAACTCCTTTAATTTACCAACCACCTTCAAATTACACATCGCTCACTAATTACCCTAATGATCCAGGATCCCCAGTCAGCAATTCCCAAAGGTACTCTTCTGGCAATAGTTCTCACAACGACTTCATACCTAATGATGTCATTGATGGTTGGTGGAACAGTAATGAGAGACGCAACAGGGAATTTAACTGATTTAATACAGTTCACAAATACTTCTCAAGTTTTACTGAATACCACAGTCCTCCTAAATACCTCCATTGTAGAAAATTCGACTTACGAGAGTATGAACACAACAGCAAGAGAGTGGAGTGTGTATGGTACATCATTCAACTGCACAGGGGGTTGTAAATACGGTAGTCACAATAGTTATCAAGTTGTTGAACTTGTTTCTGCCTTCGGACCCTTCATCTACGCTGGATGTTTTGCTGCAACATTGTCCAGTGCTCTGGCCTCACTCGTGTCAGCTCCAAAAGTATTTCAAGCACTTTGTCAGGATCATTTGTACCCTGGAATTCACTGGTTCAGTGGAAAAAAAGGAAAAGAACCAGTGCGTGGATATTTATTGACATTTATTATTGCTATTGGATTTATCTTAATTGGTAATTAAAACTTTTTATATTTATTCATGATCAGTTGATTATTGAGACTTTTCTCTGTACCTTTTATTTTGAATTTATATTCTAGGTAACCTGGATTCCATTGCGCCATTGATCTCAAATTTCTTCCTCGCTGCTTATACACTCATTAATTTCAGTACTTTTCACGCATCCCTGGCTAAACCCATTGGATGGCGACCGACATTCAAAGTGAGGATATTTTTTTTTATGCATGGGACAATCGATTTTTATTTTGAAGAAAGAGAGAAACTCGATTTGAGTGGTAAAACGTAATTTTTTGAATTCAACCTCGTATTTTGTCATATGATGTGGAATTATCAGAACTTTCTATTTATTTTTTACCACTTTGAATATATAAATACTCAAATCAAATCTATTTTTCTTTCTAATATCTCATAATTTTTTCAAAGTATTCTATCAAAATTTTTTAGTACTACAATATGTGGCTAAGTCTCGCTGGATCTATTCTCTGCGTAGCTGTTATGTTTCTCATCTCCTGGTGGACTGCATTGATCACATTATCTGTGGTAATGGCTCTCTATTTAGTCGTTGCATACAGAAAACCAGGTAATTCAATTAACTCACTAATTGTATATTTTCTACAAAATGGAATTTTTATTTCAAAATTACTTGAAAATCAGAGAATAATTTTTTTTTCATTATTTTCAGACGTTAATTGGGGTTCAACAACTCAGGCACAAACCTACAACAGTGCTCTGACAGGTGTCCAACAATTAGACAGAGTCGAGGAGCATGTAAAGAATTACAGACCACAGCTGATGGTACTGAGTGGAGCTCCAAATGTCAGATCAGCTCTCATCGACTTTGCTCATCACATTACGAAAAATCAGAGTCTCTTAATTTGTGGTCACATTATCGAAGTAAGTTTATCGAAAAATTTTCATTGAAATTGACTGGAATTAATGGAATTTTTATATTCAGACTTCCCTATCCTACAAAACTCGAGCCACAATGATTTCAAAAAATACAGCATGGCTCAAGAACAACAAGATGAAAGGATTCTACAATGTAGTAGACGGTGCTAATTTCCAGGACGGTGCCACCTCCCTTTTGCAATCTTCAGGGCTTGGAAAATTGAAACCAAATATTTTAATGATGGGATACAAGAACAATTGGGCCACCTGTTCCCCAGAAACTCGAAACATGTACTTCAATGTGATGCAGTGAGTATTTTCCTTTCCGGATTAAACGAATTTCCATAATAAGTTACTCACAAATTTCTGGTACTCATTTATTTTTCTCCAATTCCAGCAAAGCGTTGGATATGCACATCGCAGTGGCAATTCTTCGGTTGAGCGAGGGGCTGGACTGTAGTGCCGTCCTTAATGAAGTCGAGGACTCGAAGCGAAGTGCAACAACAATTCGAGGAAATCAGAGTTTTTCACAATTGAGTCAAGGTGAATTCAGTGAAAAGCTAGCAAAACGTAATAAATCTTGTTCTTTTTTTAATCCCCCCAATTTTCAATGTCACATTTCAACTTTTAGCAAGCAGTTCATCAGATATTTCCATGCCCGGTAGTCCTCAGTCCAGGAGGTCAATAGTCATCAATGAATCTCCAGATGCCTCTCCGGAAAATCCGAAAGAAAAAAAGCCAACGATTGTGACAATTCCAAAAGACATTCTGGGATCTGTTACCAAATTCAAGAGGAAGCAGAAGAAGGGGACCATTGATGTCTGGTGGCTATACGATGATGGTGGACTTACCCTTCTCTTACCCTACATTATCAGCACCAGGCGACACTGGTCCAACAGCAAACTACGGGTTTTTGCACTTGCAAATAAGTATTCCGAGTTGGAATATGAACAGAGAAAGTTAGTTTTTTTATAGTAAAAAATGAAAATAAAGAAATTGACTATTATTCATTATTCATATTCTAGTATGGCAAGCCTATTGTCAAAGTTCAGGATAGATTACTCAGCCTTAAAGGTGATACCAGACGTGTCCAAGCCAGCGCAGTCCCAAACAAAGAACTTTTTCGATCTTCTGATAGCAGATTTTCAGAGTTCATCGACTCCCAGTATTGACGAAGGTAAGAGAAAGTGTGTTAATACCCCATTATCCTCATTATGTGATGAAATCTCTTTATTTATAGATGGAACGATAACAGAGACTGAGCTTCTTGCAATGAGCGAAAAGACCAACAGGCATCTGAGGCTTAGGGAGTTGCTAATAGAGAATTCAATGGATGCTAATCTCGTTGTCATGTGAGTTTGAATTATTCAGTTGCTGGTGCTTTCACTTAGACTCTAGTAACAACAAAGCAATTATATTTTTAGGACCTTACCCATGCCGAGAAAGGGAGCAGTATCAGCTCCACTGTACATGGCTTGGCTTGAGACACTTACACGAGATATGCCGCCTTTCTTACTAGTCCGTGGAAATCACACGTCAGTCCTTACATTCTACTCGTGAAGAATAGCAAGAATATTTTTACCTGATTTTAATATATAAAATGTAATTAAATTCGCCTTTATCAGTGATCTGTTAGGAACTTAGTCCGTCAATGCATCCTATGCAGCATGAAAGATGTTTATTTTTGTAAAATAAAAAGCCATTTTAGATGAATTGAGGTGACTTATTTAAGCTGTAGAATAGCTGAAAGAAAGGAAAACAAATGAAGCTATTGTTGAATAATCAGTAAACTCGTGAAGAAAATTTATTTCTTGATAAATCCCCAAACATTCTCAGTTCCCAATTCATATATTTCAATTTCACCTTCCGTTTGTCTTCTTGTTCTATTCAAGAAGTGAATTTACGTCATAAATATTCATCTCGATGGATATGTAAATTCCTTCTAATCACTTTAGGTCGTTGAATTAACCCAAATTAATTAATCAGTTCTGTTAACCACAAATTAATAAATTGGAAAGTTTGTTTCCGAATAGAAATTTCCACCGTTTCTCGACGTTTGTTTGGGGCTTTGAAAATCAATGAGGGTTTGTTCAACCCACACGTGAGCTATGGACAAGTTTTACCCGATGGAGGGATATTTTATTCATTGAGCAGAAAAGAGCCTCGAGTAGTCGATTAATCGATGAGAATACGCAGTACACAAAAATTTACATTATCGAACATTTATTACTGTCTGCAGGAGTGTTTTTTTTTTTAATTAATTTCAATGATATCCGAATGACGGCACAGAACCGTGTAATTGGAGCTGATACAAAGGCGCCTGTGGACGCCCCCTCGGAGTGTTTTCCACATTGGAATAACCAGCGATATCATATATTATCGTAACATGAAATTTTAATAAATCTTAATTTTCTGCGTATCTTCAATGTTATATTCGTGTCTGGCGGATAAATTTTTGCTTATTTCTCAATCGTGAGTATTCACTTGGGATTAATTAAAATAAAATTGATTATTCTGAAAGAGCTCTTCTAAATTTATTTTTATTCAACTAGAATTTTCTCGACCAGAGGAATAGTTCGACTCATTAGTGATGACGAAGCAATTTGAAATGATATTTTAACGATCGAATTCCAAAGAATTCTCCTATTTGCCCAACAATAACACAATTTCGGAAATTTTCGAAATAACAACATAACAAATTTCTAATGACTCTGCTAGGTCCGGGTAACGCCCAGGGCAACAGCTCAGGCGCCAGTCATTCGCTGCAGGAGAGTCTCCGTATGATTTCAATTGGGAAAAACAACTTCTCCCACTCCTCCGTTCTCATGCCAAAGGGACTGAAGCAGAGATATTACTCTCTCTGTTCCACTAGTGCTCTCAGCGGAAGAGTGGGGAGTTCCAGGACATTTCAGTACGTAGAATTTTCAGCCCCAAAGCCGAAATATTAGGGAGGCTCTGCTGTATATAAGCCGTTATCCCCCTGGACATCACTACAATCACTTTCTTGTGTTCAGCTCAAAGACATCGTGTGTTCGTTAGTTGCAAGAATATAAACATCATGCAGTTTACTCATTTATTTCGTCTTCAATTTGCACTTATTTTTGTAATTTTTGCATCAGTTTTGATTACTGGAAATTGCAGAGCTTTAGAAGAATCAGGCAGAATACGAAGACATTCATTTGGAGCATTTGCCGCTGACAATCGTTTCCTGAATCCATTGTGGCATGGCAATAGAGCAAGGGTTCCAAGGAGAAAGAAAGTCTTGTCTAACGAGGTGTATCCGATTGATCTTCCAGCCATTCCATACTCTCCTCAGGAACAATATGGTCGTACCTATGTGGTACCCAGAAAGGAGCCGAAGTGTGAGAGAATCTTGAAAAAGCGATGCCCACCTGGACAAAAATATATTCAACTTATCAAAATAGAAAGATATAATCGGTGCGTACTGCTACCGAAATGCGGATAATTATGAAGTTTGATATTTCGATGTATTGAAACATCAATTGATTATTGAAATAATAAAAACCAATGTGTTTATTGTATATATTGTTGTTTCGTTATTTTAAACCATTATTTCTATTTAGTAGTGAAGTGGTTAAGTGACATATGTAGATTTTTTTGAGAATTCAATTTTTTGTGAGTATATTCAAATCCAATGGCGACAGTAGAATTTTCATTATCACATTTTTTAAAGAATCTAATTTATTCTACAATTGTAGTAAAATTCCTTACAAATGTTGAATATGTACCTCGCCTCATATCCAGACAGTCAAATTGAGACAAAAGGCGAATTATTTAATTTAAACATTTTTCATTGGACGAGAGATTGAGAAAAATTCAGGAATTGAATTTTTAATTAACAATTCAAATTATAATTTCACTGTTTAAAAAAATATAATGAGTGAAATTTTCTCTCGGTTGACATCACAAATCGTTGATTTCATTAATTCTCAGTCGCATATTCCAGAATTAATTATTTCAAAACATCTCTTTCCAATTTTAAATCGCAGAGAAATCATCAATATTGAAAGAATGATAATTTTTCAGGCAATGAATTTCCACAATAATTAAATTTGATATTTTTAACTGAATTTTCTCAATTTAACATTTCACAAATTTTTCCATTTCAGAAATTTAATTAGACTGCCGGATTATACCAGGAAATAGCAATCGTTTGGACATCCAGAAAAGGCCAAATAGAGTATGAAGTCGAGGTCAGCCCCCTCCCCCTACATAGCCTTTTCAAACTTTACAGAGTACCTATTTTGTACACACTCTGTATTGTGTTATTGAAAAAATTCCTTTCGACCTCTCTCCATATTTTTTTCTTCAATACAGCAGTCTTATTCACGTCTTAATTCAAGGTTTTATTTCCGTTGTTGGCAAGTCAACCACCGTGAAACGCACACACAAGTCCTTCCTTTCGTTCCGAAAGGGAGAGCTGTGTGTCAAGGAGATTCACCGATTCGTGTGGTAGGTATTAAATCAGCTCGTCTAAGCCAACTTTAATCACAACGACAAGTTCTGGGTTTAACTGGAGAATTCAGTGATCACTGGAGCTTTTAATCTGTGCAAACAGTAATTTACATCTGCGATAAATTACTAAAAAAAAAATAGGGTGAGTTTTTTTAATTTTTGAAAAAAAAAAAAAAATTATCAGATTTTTTTCTACAGTCCTCATTGTCACTGAGATATTGATCAGTCTTCCGGGTTTGCACATGTGATTCCAGGAATAAGGTATTAAATGCGATTGGCGATGAGAGTAATATGTAGGGATAATGCCTGACGCATCAGAGGCGTTATCGATATGAGTGTATTCAACTGGAGATAATCCGTGGGGGCGTGTATGATATTTCCGGGTGTGGATTGAAATTGGTCAGGATTATTTCCAAAATTGAAGATTTTCCACTGTGTCTCATTTCTCACCAGATTCTTATTTAGTCCGATATATTAGTTTCATAAACAGCTTGACTGTTTTGAATTTATCTCCTTCATTACTACTAAATTGATTAAAATGAAGTTTTTAAAATTGTTCTCTCAGGCATGCAGGAGTGGAACGAATTTCATACGCATCAGTTGGTCGATCAACATCACATTATTCACTAGACTTGCAACCTGCTGACCCAGAAACATGAAAAGAATTCGGGGACCTTCTGAAAATAAGAGCGTCAAGGCCTTGTTCAACTTACCTGAATGATAAACTAGGACGTCAAACACGATATTCACAGGTAATTGTCCATCGATTATCTCTTAACATAATTTCAAAGATGACAGATGAAAATTTCCATATTTTATGAAACAGATGAAAACAAAAATTCCTTTATACATGAGTAGGAAGTCAAAGTCACTCAGGAGAATTTTAGTATCCAATTGATCAATAATCAAGTGCTGCTTGACCCTCTTCCATCTGAAGGAGTGTTGAAATGAGGTATTTACTATCAATATGGCATAATGAAGCAATTAGTGTAACTTAATTAAATTAGCAGACTGTTCAAGGTCAAAAGTAGCCTTGAGTTGGAGTTGCCTGCTGAGAAAATAGATCTGCTTGTTGAATACTCACCCAGAATTTTTCTTCACCCAAAATAAACGTATTTGCCCGATTACACCACAGGATCCCTCGAGTCTAAAATCAAAGAGGGTCAAAGTGTTTACCTCGTCTCTCCCAATACCCAACAAGCCAATTCCTCAGCCCTCCCACCTTAAATCCTAATGGATTAACGATTTTCATCCCTAGTCTCGAAGCCACAATTTCCTGGCGCCTCTCCAAATCTCCAGACAGATCAAATTAGCTGAATTACCTCAAGTTTTCCATTCCATCCCACTAGACACACAATAAAATGTAATTTATATCCCCTGGAAGGAATGAATCACCACCGATTTTCATCATCTACCAAGGCTGAAAAACAGATCTGCAAGGGAAGAAATACGTAATGCAGAATCCAATAAAAGGAATCTTATCTAGAGATATTTGAGGAATTCCTGAATATTCCATACATCCTACATTCGCGTTTATGAATTTTCCTTTGCTCCGAGACATTAGACATTTTAATAAAATCATTTAACGTCGCAATGCAGATGAAAATGGAGCAGAAGACCTCAACGAAATGGATTACCTCATTCTCCACTCGAAGAAGAAATATCATGACAAATTCTCCATCAAAATTCCGTACGTCCTCCTTCAGTAGCATCATCTGCTCTTGGTGTCTTTGATAATAGTGGGGCAGGTCATTATGACGAGACTGAGAGAATGAGTCGAACAAGTGACGTTGAAACCGTTGAATTTAACTGAAATAAGAAGAGCAAATTGAGAGAAAACATCTCTTTGCTCTTTCTGCTCTTGTACAATATGGTTTAACCATTGGGTTTTAATAAATTGCGCATGCGCAGAGCCAGTGCTTCAGGTATAAAACATACATAAACCCCCCCTCCATCTGCGCCCCACTGACGACTTTTGCCTGTGGCGGTTACAGTCCAAAGAAAACTTCAGTATCGCGCCGGACATTGGTCAGGTGCTTTCGTATCTCCATTTTCTTTGGATAAACAAAGGATAAATTTGAGAAGTACACGAGAATTATGAAGAACTAATTGTATGAGAATTTTTTTTGGGCAAGTGATTGAAATTTATTTGGATAATTTATGAATTTTTGGGGATTTTTTTAAGTGGGTTTAGTGGAGAGTTCTTTGTGCTCCTTTGTTGACGTTTTGGAATTCACCTGGACAGGTTAAGAGGTGAACAGGTAGCGGGACACGCGTCGCCATGGGTTACAAGTGTTGTGGGGTTTTTAGAGTGTAGTGGAATTTTTTTTTAAAGGTTCGGAGTTTTTTTTTTGGGATTTTGAGGAGCGGTAGGAGGCTGACGGAGCGGGGATTATGAACCGGAGGCTGGTGACAAGGATCCACTCGTGGTGAGATTATTTTCATTGTTTTTTTATGATTTTTTTCTATTGTTTTTGGTATTTTATACAATTTTGTACTCATTATTTTGCGAATATCTCTGGAACCACTGGAATTATGGAAAAAGGGGAGAAGACCTTTTTTGTAGAGTGTAAAATTCTTGACAAAAAAGGTCTCTTGACATTTTTTAATAAATCCCCTAGTTTCTGAGATATTCGCAAAATAATCTAGAATTCTCCTCCAAATATGACGAATTTCAATGGTAAAAATGAATAATTTTCACTGAGGCACGTCTGAGGGTGATGAAATTTGATCATAAAAGCTTTATGGAGGGGAATACGCAGCACATATCCCATCCGGGTGTTATTAATTTACCGGGATTTATATGGTGAATGATATGATTCCCCTGATTCAATTATCCCATATTTTTCATTGAATCTCCAACACTATAATTTCATTCACTACAAACAAATTCATAATAATAAAAAAACTGAAATAATAAAAACGTAAATATTCCTCTCATTACATTTTTATCAAAACAAATAATATCTTTTTCTGCAATAATCGCAAATTTAATTATCACTCTCTTTATGATTATTCCAGAGGACAATTAAAAAAGTCTACAGACCGAATATAATATTAATAAAACTTGAAAATTGCGCGGTAGTAGAGTCTGAGGAAATTGAAAATTCCAAGCGCGAGGGAAAGTTTCCGGTATCCTAGTGTTATAACCAAATGGAGTTTTAATTTAATGTGATGTAGTCGCTGACCGCGTTAATTCAAATATGACCGGAAACAAGAGGAAAACACGATTGACACATTTTCATGTCTCCAATTATTATTTTTTTATCCATTGATTCCAATTATTCTTGAAGGTAAAATTTAATCAAATTTAATTATTACGTCAAATATTTTTTTTTGAGTTATTTTCACACTTCATTGTTTCCCCTGTGGTCACAGTTTTATGACTGAGAATAATGGAAATGTGAGAGAAAAATATAATGACGGGATAAAGAAGGTTTAAAGTCATTCTAGTGGTATTAAAGTCATTCTGGAGATGAAAGAAACGTTGCGGGTAGAAATTGCGCGGTTTTAAAAGTCGTTGGAAAGTTTTCCGAGAGAAGAAACACACGGGGCTACTCATCGCTGACTCACACACCGGTCGTAATTTCAACGAATTGAGTAGAAAGGTAGGAGAGTGAGGAGGATGGATGAATGAAGAGAGAGGGAAATAACAGAGCGTTTAATAAAAAATTTTAAAAAAAAGGGAAAAGGGCGGCGAGCCAACGGAAGTCACCGGGCACATGATTATTCAGGGGAATTCACACTATTGCGGAGGAAAGTGAGAAACTATCCGTTCTCACCTTGGAAATAACCATTGTGGAATCATAAATAGTGATATTAAAATATTTTATGACGGACAAAAAACACGTTCTGCTCCATTTTTATAGCATTTCACCCTCAGAGTATGATAATAAAATTGCAAATACCGATTATTTTGGTGATAAAAAGTTGGATGGAAATTGCGGAAAAAAGGGGAAATTTTTTTATTGGTAAATATATGAGAATTTTAAAGATTTTGAAGATGGAGAAATTTCAGTGAATGGATTTTTTTTCATTATTTTGGAAATACCTCGGAGCGAAAGGGGTTTAGAGAAATTTGTGAGAAGACTTTTTTGTGATTCATAAATTTCTCTATAAAAAAGGTTTTTTGGCATTTTTCGCTAAACCCTGTAGTTTCATAAGAATTTGAGGGATAATGATCGATTGAGTGATAAATATGGTGAAAAGGAAAAGTTGACTGGATTCATAAAAGGAGTTTTTGATAGATATCTCTGAATCTGAGGGAGATGGCTAAATTTTGATGAAAACCTTTTTTGTAGGGGATAAAATTTTCTATAAAAAAGGTCTTTTGACATTTTCCCCTAAACCCGCTAGTTCCAGAGATATCCTCAAAATCCTCAATCCAGAATTTTCCCACTCATACCCAAATTCTCAGCAAAATTATTTCCAACTGTTAAAACTAAATCAAAGTTTACTCCAAAAAATTTTCGAGTCTCCAGACCTTTTGCATCTCTGAAAGCCCAAAAAAAATAATCAAACAAATTGAAATAAAGTTTCCGAGTTGAATGAAATTAAATTACCTGAAAATTGCACAAGAAATGTTTTTATAATAATCAAGATGACAGTTTCCATTCCATCTCGGCACGTACATCACCGAGGACTCTATGAAACGTGCTCTGAACACTTGATTATGGCCGTTTGTACGCGAAAATATGCCAGCTTTAGAGCCTGCGCTGCGAACGGACGAAGGGACTCGAAAAATGACCAAAGAGTCGTGAGATCGAGAGTCGAACGTGCTTGCAAACGCGATATCGTCGCACCACCGGATACGAGAGAAGCTCGTTTATAATTTATAGTTAAATAGACCGCGCGTGAAACCTTTAATGCCACCTCCTCCATGTACATGTATGAAAAAACGTTCCGCTGCATGTTCCTGACCGTACGTAACGCGATACAAGGCTCCATATTTTTTCCCTTGTTTTGACATTAAATCATTGTCATGTGATACTGAAAGACTTTTAATTGAAAAATATTTTTATCAAATAATACTCAACACGTGATTTGTCTTGTTTTCTTTGAGATTTTTCAATAAACATATTCGTTTTACAAAAACAATACAATAATCATGATGATTCATAATTTAATTCGTCAAATGCAAGTCAAGTCGATTTAGTTTTCTTGTTTTTTGGGAATATCTCGGAATTTACGAGAGGTAGCGAAAATTTTGTAAGAACCTTTTTTATAGCTCTCATTTTTCTCTACAAAAAAGGTTTTCACAAAAATTTCGCCATCTCCCTCAGATTCGGAGATACAAGGGTCTGACTTATGAAATCTCTTAATTTTTCAAATCTCCTCCATTCGATTTCAACTATTCAATTGATATTGGGTTCATCCCTTCAAATTCGGTAGATAGCTTCTGTTGAAAAAAAAATGTCCAATTACAAGTGTTAATTTTTTTTTTTCCTCATTGCTCTTTGTTATTCTCATTCAGTCATTCGACATGTTGAGTCATCAATTGTGTCTTCACGTGGGCAGACAGTCTGAGGCATTTTTTTGTACAGAATAATATTTTTTAAGATGAATCCAGCTGAAAAAATAAACGTAATTAATTCCAAATGTTCATTATTTTTCTTTCAAATTGAAGAATTGAAATTTTGTAAATTATTCGAGGATTCTTTTGTTATTGAATACCTGAAGAGAATCATGAGGAATTTGAACGGAATGTATGTTTCAATTAGTGCTAATTAGAATTTAATGCGTGTTCTAATTTTGGGAATATTTGTATTATTAATGAATCTATTTTTAACGATTTTTCAGTTGATCGCAGTTTTAAAATAAATTTTGTTTAATGAGTCATTTAACGAGAATTAGAATTTCCAAATTAGGCATGGAATGGGGTCAGATTATTCTAGAAATAGGTAAAATTGTTAAACTACAGAAAAAAAAAACAACAATCAGTTTTTAAAAATTTTATTTAATTTTTTTTTTGGAATGAAAATATACAAAAGACAAAAAAACGAAATAAAAACATTTATTTTGTAACAAATTCAAGCAGTTGATGTTTCACATTGACTACAATCAGAAATCGATATCATCAAAGTAATGATTTTGTTTTTGTTCATGTTAAAATATTGTGCTATTGTTGTATCAAAATGATTCAATAATTATTCATAGGCATATGTAGCTGAATACAAGGCTTTCGCATTAAAGTTTAATGGCCAATCACCTCTTTTTTGACATAATTTCATCAATTAAATATCGATTAGTCGATCACCCTACCTTAAATTCTACGGTCATCGAACACATCAATATATAATCGAGTCCATTACACAAGAGAACATTCTCACATCCTCCGTTCAAAGTGATACTCATAATTGTAAAATTCCTGATTGTTGATTAATTCGTTAAAATATTATTCAAAAAAAACTGTCGCGATAAAATTGACCCAATTATTCATATTGACAATTTAAACTTGAAAAATTGTGAGTAATATTAATTATTAACCATTCATCAATTTATTTTTTCATAATTAATAATTTATCTCGTAAAAAAATGATTTTAGGAGAAAATGTCAAGAGACCTTTTTTGTAGCTGAAAAAATATTCTTAAAAAAATGTATATTGACATTTTTCTCTGAGACAACTCATTATCGAGATAATTCAACATCTATTCATAAATCCAAAACTATGAATAAATGATTTTTTGATATTACATAATGTCAATAAATCCTGATGAATAGAGTGAGCCTTGATTATAACCGTCCAACGACAGGTCTTTGAGAGTTTGTAGCGTCACAAATTTAAAGCGGAAATCTCAGTAGATGTGGTATTATGAGAGACAATTCTCAGTACCGTTCATCACCATTTTCTTCGCCTCCTTCAGTCCTTTATCCTCAGTCTGTATTTTCTTTCATCTCTGCCTTTTGTTTACCCTCCACAATTGAGGACCACTCGATAAAATAAATATTATTTGAACGAAGGAGAGTCACGTCTTGACTTGTGCAATAATACTCTCGCATAAATGTCAGGTCAAGTGACTGGAATTGAAGTTGGAATGGATATACAGGCGAGGCGTTTATCCTTCACCTGTTCGGTTTTTATTCTCTTTTTTGTTATTGTAGTTAATCTCATCATGAGTTTCTTCAAGTTTTCATTGAGAATTTTATTCATAAATACGTTCATTTTATCTCATTTTAAACAGCATTTGTACTGTATTATCTATTCATCTTTCCGTGAAGCAATTTTCCTTACTCGGAATTTGATTATAAACTAATTTATGTGCATTTTTTGAACGAAAAATCATTAATATATTTTTTTTTTATTAGAAATTTTTTTAATAAAAATTTTAATTCTGTTTTTTAACTGAATAATTTATCCATCGATATTTAAAAAATATCAAAATATTATTTAAAAATATTTTGATTTAATTTTTAATAAAATCTCATGTTTATCCTTAATTGTAATAATTAATCGATAAATTGTGCTGGAAATCGGGTGTAATTGATTTCCAAATTGCCAGTGAAAATTTTACAATTCAATTCCATTCGGTATAATCCACTCCCAATTCCAAACGGCGAATGAAAGCCGAACGAAAGAGAGAATTCAAAGGGAAATGGGTAAGTCCCTTGATACTATTCCGGGGGAATCCCCGGTACAATCTACCACTGCATTCCGCCCTAGTCGCTTACACGGAAATGCTTTCGCTCTATATAAATGTACCTGCATCCAAGTTGCACGTAACCAACTGGCAGAGCGGATTTACGCTTTGTGATGTACTCAATATCGTATTTTTATCATTTTTTTTTTCACGCGGAATTCCGCAGTGATTTGCAACTATTTCTAAATTATTTTTTTAGCTACATACTTGCGGGAGATATCTGTAATTATGGATGACATTTTTTCCAATTTCTCTTCCTATTAATCCATATTTAATTAATTGAAATTGTTTCTTATAAACATAATCATTTTTTTTATGAAAATTAAATTTTATCTTTTTAGAAATTTTGCAAATATCTCAGAAATGCATGATTTTAGGAGAAAATATCAAGAGACCTTTTTTGTAGCTCAGAAAATTTTTAACAAAAAATATCTTTTGACATTTCTTTCTAAAATCACTCTTTAAAGAGATAAATTTGTATTTAATTCATCACTTAATTTGCTACTGACTGACTTGAATCAGTCAATAAAAATATTTGATTTCATATCGATAACCAAGTGATAAAATTTGATAAAATCAGAACAAGTGAATTCCTGATTCATATCTTTCAATTCAAGGGAGATTTAAAACAAAATTGATTAATAAAAATTTCCCCATTAATTTCTTCAACAAAAAAAAAATCAATTTATTTTGAGTTAAAAAATTCCACCAATTCATTTTTCCACTCCCTTCGATTAATTAAAAATATCTACATGATCTATAATTAAATATATTTTTTTCCCCCATTGAGTTTCTCTTCCGATTTTAAAATTAAATTCCTTACGTCACTAATTACATTTTTTCCCAACAGAAAAATCCGTTCAATTCAGGCAAATTCCACTCGAAGAGTCTTTAAAATTTTTCACTGAACGACTTGAAATATTGAAAAAAATTACAGTAATTAGTAAAGTCAAAGCTCATGACTCACCCGCAGCACGCACATTGTTATGAGGAGTTTTCTTCTCTCTCTATTTATTTTCCTTTTCTTTTGACTGTGTTGTACTTGATTTTAAATTGAAATTTTATTCTTCGGTGAACGATAAAGTCACACATATTATTATTATTTGACAGATTATAGAATTGATAAGAAAACTATTAGAGGGGGTGAATCTCAGAGATCATTGGATATTGATTGACGGATTATTATTTTTTTATTATTTTATTTACTTTTTCTCTTGTTTATGAAAATAAATTGAGTTATTCTACCCCTGAGGAACCGAGATATTTTCTTTCATTTATTTCGTTTATTGAGACCAGTTATAATTAAGAATTACAGGGACAGCATTACGAACCACGACGCCTCCGCGGTTGATCTGAGCTACCGGACCGCTGTTCTTTTGTCAAGGAGTATTGATTTTGTCTATCGAACGTTTTGACGTTCTGGCGCCCAAATTCTTTCGTTGTCGTGTTCTGCTTTTGGTCGCCGAGGGCTCCGTAATTCTGCCATTGCATCGGCACGAATTACGTCACAGCTTTTTGGCTGATTTGACGATAGATAGTGTCGTAATCATTTGTCCAATTTTCCCATGAACAACATCATATTAGTAATTAGTAATGACGCTTAAAATCATCGTTAAACGTATGCAAAAACGATTACGATTAAATCACGCAATTTATCATCCCAACACCGAGGAAATAATAGCCGGTTTCACCGTCTGTGGAACGCGCGAAAATCCCACCATTGTTTGAGTTTATGTTTGTGTGGCAGGAGACGTCTAAGAACAAGGGGATAATAAAGAGCTCAAACTCGACAAAACAGAGGGGGGGGGAAAAAAAAAAAAATTGAGATTCTTGAACGTCACGCTTCACTCAACGAGTGGGAGTTGAATAAAAATATTAAAAAAAGAGAAAAATTGAAAAAAATCTCTCACTGTGAGAAATTGCAAATTTTTTTTCTCTCTATTCATACCGAAATAGCGCAGGTTGCGACCTCTTTCACGCGCAATATCGCAATTCGAAAGGGAAACGAATTCCATTGATGAAAACAAAAGTTACTAATGTGGTAATCAACAAAGGAATATCAGAACAATAGAAAAAAAAAAAAAACGTATTTTAAGAGAATTTTGATTTTACTAATTTTTATGAGAATATTCATTAAATTATTGAAATAATTTAATCAGTAATCAATGAAAAAACTGATAATAAACCCTAAAAATGACAAAAATAGAATCATATAAATGAAAACATTGTTCAAATATATTTTCCAATTCCTCAATTCTCTTCTATCAACTCATAAATTTTAATATAATCATGAAAATCTGTAAACCCCAACAGTTCGTCAGCTGTCTTGAATCAACAGAGCATAGATAAGATAAAAAAAAATACCTTGACTTTTTGATTTTCAAATTTTTATCATTTGCCATCGGTATATACACCATTTATCATTTTTATATTCCACTCGATAAAACACTTTAATTCATATAAATTTCGTTGAGTAGGTATGAATATATATTATTGCGATGGAAAAAAAAATTTGTTTAATGTTAAAAAAAACTCATTAAATAGTGAACTAACGTGAATGGAATTTTCGGGATAATAAAGCAGTGATACAACGGAAGTTGGTAGTTTTCTCTTCAATGGAGTGTCATCCGGCGAGGCATTAAAGCCTAACGACGTTTTGGTAGAGACAATGAGAGAATTGGGACATTGGAAAATTTATGAACATTGTCAGGTGAGGAAAAAATAAGGAAATGTGATAAATTATTCGAGCATTATGAAAATTGTCTTTTCGTTTTGTTCTTTTGGTTCGGAGGAATGGGAACGAAAAAGAAAGTTCTGGGGGACCTCTGAAGAGTCAGCAAATTGTAACAATGGTGAATTGAGTCATTCATTAGTTTTCTTTTTTTTCGATTCAATTGATCGAACAGTCTTATCGGTTATCTTCCATAATCAGATTAGGTGAATGGGAATAATGAAAGTCATTGTGAAGGACAGAGGAATTTCTAATGAATTAGAAAATATTTTAAAATCATCGGAATTTCTTATCTCTATTTCAAACATTGTCGTAATGATTTATTAATGACATTAGAAATTAAATCATTTTTTCCATCAAAAATATTCTCAATGGCATATAAAAATTTTTAAAGACATAATTTTTCCATAAAATTGAAATTATCTTCTCTTAATTTTTTTTTCAACAAAATTAAAAAAATTAAAATAATCCTTAAATAATTGTAAAATGGCCCACATCTCAAAAAGAACGATAGAATCATTACACGAAAGAATAAAATAAAACTGGCAATCACGTGTTCCAACGGGGGAAATCGATATCGAAGGTGATTTTGTATGATTGGGTTTGAAGCCAAGTGGAACGAATTCTGCGAGTTCAGATATAATCCACAGCTCGATTTCATCTCTATCTCTCATTATCATTATTAATAGTATTCGTTGACTCATTTTTTCATTTCTCATCAACTCATTTGTAATAATTACGTCTAAAGTAGGAAAAAGAGAAAGCTAGTACTGAAGAAAGTAAGTCGCCAACTTGAAATAATTTTTACTCATGTTGTTACTATTTTAATTTTGTTATGAAATTGCCGGAAAAAAAAAATGTCGAATTTATTTTTATAGGCCTGAAAAATTATTCTACTGTAAAGTAGAATCGCTTGCTGCAAGACTGAGTTTCACTGGTTCACTTCAACTAAAACGTAACAAATTATTGGAGAGGGGGAGAATCAAGAGTGAAAAAAACATCATGGGTAATATTGTATTATGATGCAATTGTGGGGACAATTGTTATAGTGTAGGAGAAACGTGGAGTTACAATGGAGAGAATTGTGCCAGAATGACACTCGTCGGATATCGATTTGTCGTTGGACTAGAATTGGTGAATTTATATTTATGATATTGGAAATTATTTATAGATTCACCAGCGAAAAACCACCAATTTCTAGGGATTAATTTAGAAATCATGGATGCATTTATTTACTGAGTAATCAAGATTTTTATAACATAACATTTTATTTTTAAAAAGTGAAAAAGTGAAAATTAAAAAAAAAAAAATTTCATTGTTTATATTTTCTCCATAGAAATTGCCATTGTCTGAAATCTGGGACAAGGATTAAAACTCACCTGCGTAATATACAAATAGCCTATGCCCAAATTAACAAACACAATTTGTATCTCAACTGAGGTATTGCCTGAAGGCAAGTGGCTCGATTTAAACGCATTGTTGTACATCGGTAGCCCAGTGAACGAAATCACTCGTCTGCCCAATTATTCCATGAAAGCTCCTGACGCAGCATTGGACTGTATACGTAGCCAAGTACACACGTACCAGCGAGAGATTCTCCCATATATGCGGGCATGAATACAGATAGACCCTGTGGAGTATGTAGAAGTGGCCAGAGGGTCCAATTATCCAATAGCAGAACTGTACGGCCTTGCCTCGCCTTTCCGAACAATGACGTTACATTAATGGACACTCTGTCTATCTCATTCACTGTATTTGAATCTAACAATTCTCACTTGATGCCAAATTGGTAATACTAGACCAAAAGTATTATTCAATTAATTTCTACTGGAGTGGTTATGGAAATTTTATGGAGAGATTTTTTTCTTTCTGTAGAATGAAAGTTTTCATTTTTAAATGAATCAAACATCAGAACATATTTAGGCATTACCTGGAAAAACTGGAAGTGGAAGATTTATTGAATTTGCAGTTGACCAGCGATGAATCCACCTCTCCACAAGTGTCTCAATCGATTGTCCCAAGAGATTCTCACGTTAAAATGACTTCACAGAATCACCTCTCGTGCGGACGTAATTACAGAGGAGCACTCAAGTAATTATGATACCCGAGTCTACTGTAATCAGAGCATCCTGGTGGAAACCTCAGAAATATTCCGGCATCAGCACACGTGGGATACACCAAAGGTTGAACTAAAACACATTCACAATCTGTGAAAAATATTAGAAGCAATAATTTGGCGTAATGAGTTATGCACTCGACTCACATGCGAAGGGTGCCCGGTTCGAATCTCGGCTGGTGACAAAGTCTTGATCAAGTTGAATCTAAAAAGTCGAACAAATAAACACAAAATTAGTGAAATTACTGAAACAAAACATGCATCCTGGAGCTGTACCATAATTTTTTAACAGAATAAACTCTCAATTAATCATAAAAACTCTTTTGAAATATTCAATGAATATTCTTCAATCTCCACAGAATCTAACATGTCCTTAGTGTCGCACGTGGAGGAAAAAATAAGTGATATACTGCAATTACGCAAGTAGTCATACATATGTACAACAAAACTCTGATAATCTTGAGACACTTGTGTATGGAATAAAACCGCTTTACTGTCACTAACGGTCCTCCTGTCCCGATGGTGACCGAGAACCCACCAAGAACTTACAGTAGGAAGTTAGTGGAGCGTGATAGTGAGGAGGAGTCAACTGTGTATCCGGTAAACGACGTGAACAAAATTGTTGGGTTTTGCACGACAGAGCTGAGGACATTCCACCGGTACTTAGTAATGTTTTACAACCGGAGAATTTAATTCACAACAATGTTCAACATAAATCATAATTTTAAACCCTAAATTATGTTGCAAAATTATTTTTAATATGTTTTCTTACAATTTAAATAAAAAATTGAATAAAAAATCGTTTTTTCTTTTATTAAATACAAATAAAAATTGATAGCAACATTTCTCGTTAATTAATATGAATAAATAATTAATTAAGGAATTAATTGAATCGTGATGAAAGCCCTTGAATTCTTCCAATCCCATCATCAACTCCACAACTCATTATTCTCCCCTTCCACCACTTCATCCCTTCCGGCACTTTCAACTTTCAAACTAATGTAAACTACAGTATAAAATCGGTAATAAAACCTGCAGCTATATCAATTTCAAACTCTGTGATAAAAGCCCAACAAAAACTATCACAGAGTTGTTTTTATCACGAGTCATATAACTCTTGTTTTATCATTCCGCACTGAAGAGGCGGCGAAATAGCTTCAGTAACATGTGTCTGTGCACTTTTTTTTATGGTACATTTGAGTCGTTCTGGATATTTACATGACCAACATCCCTTATCCTCTCGCCTCAGACACTTCCTTCATATTTCTCGAGTTACTTTATTTTTCAATGAAGTCATTCTGCTGAAAAGACTAGAGATATTGCCAGATGGTGCAGTTTTTTTTTTTTTTTCCATCACCCGGAAGTAATTCGAAGGGACTTCCTATCTTTCCACTCGCTTCGAATTGTAGAAATGTCATAAAAATAAATTTCCTATAAATTTCACCTCAACGTGTTTTTAAAAAACATTATCAATATTTTTGAATATCACAAGTTTATATTAATTATATTTTTAATTAAAAAAACTCGAAAACTCATTTGTTTCTTTGAAAAATTAATTTCTGAGTAAATTGAGTAATTGCATAATTTTAATTAATAATATATTATTTTTTTATAATAGAATATTTTTTTAAAAATCATATCGATTTTTTCATATGAAAAAAAAATCAATAAATAGTTGAATAATTCGATTTTGCCCAGACTTATGTCTCACCAAATGATGCACTCGATAGATTACTCTGGTTTAGTGAATTATTCACACTCCGTATGCCCCGATCGATCTATCGCATGTTCCATTCGCTGAAATGAGACAACACTCGAGGCACATCAACGTGTAGAGTTTTCAATACGGAAATGCATGATGAGGATGTATACATAACACGGAAGCCACTGAGATAATTAATTCTGAGGTGATTGTCAAGGCTTGATTGAGGGATAATTTGATGAATAATTGAATATGTGATTGATTGAGAGATTATTAAGTTATAATTAATTATTTCAGATTTTACGAGGCGATCCTGGAGGACTCGGAGATGACGTCGAGGTCAGCAAGTCGTGGCTCAAGATGGATAGGTAATGATGATTATGATAATAATTATTTTGTAATTTAAATCGATACTCATTATTTTGGAAATATCTCTGAAACCAGAGGATTTAGAGAAAAATGTGAAAAAACCTTTTTTGTTGTTTATAAAATTCTCTACAAAAAATGTCTTTTGATATATTTCTCTAAATCCCTTAATTTCGGAGATAATTGCAAAATAATCAGTGTTTTGACTCGCGGGGATTCCCCTTTTTTTTCTAAACACTAGCTCTTTTAAATACCCAAGAACCTGGACACGTGCCAAATAAGTGGATGGCTCGTGATTTGCGATGCCTCGCTGCAGCAAGAGTACAAAGTACTGTTATAATAACTGAGGACCATGGCCCCCATTTCTCTCGCTTATTTCCGGGCAATTTGAATGAAAAAAAGTCTCTTCACAACGTAAAATATCTCTTCAACTTGTGAGTCGAGTAGATAGGACACGTTTTAGCCATGAGTATCAATGACTTTTCTGCTCAAGTGAAACAAAAACTTGCCCAATACGATAAGAGTGTCACGAATGAAAAACAAAAACAAAACAGAAAGAATTTCGAGGTCATGAATTAATATTCAATACGACGTATCGGTGTGTTAATATCTACGTTTAATCTCAACTGATGATTTATATTGCTGATGTTCAATATGTACCAGTGTCCAATCAAGGATTTTTCCCACTTCAAACCGGTTCCCTCTCATTTACCCTCACATGAATCTGAATAAAATACTCGTTTGAAATAAATTGCATTTATATTAGAACAATTTTTTTTTCTCTTTTATTAATTATCATGACGATTAATAAAAATTCATCTCTTTTAATAATATTAGAAATTTCATTCGTTGATGAATTATTTGTAGTGAGAAAGATGAGGTACAAATAAATTATTCATGAAAATTCATGAAAACTTATCTCGAGGTCGAATCGACTTATCTAATAAATTTTATGAGTGCGCTACTGAATTATTGAGGAATAAAATGAATAAATTGTAACAAATGTAGACAATGAGATGATGAAGATTTGTGGAGGCAAATGGCTGGAATATCTCCTTTATTCGCTTGCATACCCTGGATTTTTCTCTATCCATTGGATTCCACTACATTGCCCTCCATTTCTTCCAATCTTCTGAATGTTATTGTCAGAGAATTCTCGATTTGAGAGTGAATCCCTTACGTATCCAAGTATGATAGAAATTGTATTTATGTCATTTTCTAAAAGCTATTTTCCCTCAATATCTCTAGTGGATTGAAGGATAATTTTGTTGAAAAAAATTCTGAAAATAGGAATAACAAAATGAAAAATGAATTTTCTGAAAAAAAAAAAACTCAAAAAACTTGAAAACTAATCATTTAAAAATTGTTCACAGGTATAATTCTCCTGCTCATCGTCGTATCACTGGTAGAATCTCAGGCACAATTGTCCTCAGATTCCCCTCTACGTCTCACAGTATCAGGAAACACAACAGTCTTACATAAACGCATATACGAAGGCAATGTGCCTTCATCAGCCTTGAACGATGGTGAACGTAAATCGCCTTTCCAATCTTTAACAACTCCCGCCAGTTCACTCGGTGAATGGATCAAGAATTCATCGGCTCCCAGCATCAACAAAGATCAACATTTGCCAACTAATCATAACCCAGTAGAGTCCTCCCCCATCCCCGACGTCCAATCCCTCCCAGTTATTGATTCTGAGAGGTCTGGAAAGCCAAATGAACCCAAGAAGCACTTGATTGAGAAGCTAATTGCCAACTCTCGTACCCAAATTCAAGATAACAAGCCCGAGGAGATTGCCCCAGAGAGCCCAAAGCATGTTCCAATACCAGAATTCAATGAGAAAGATGAATACCCAGACATTGAGGACAATGAAAAATTCGGGGACAAAGAGCCCACGACTCCAAAACCAAAAAAAAGTGAAGATGAAATAATCTCTCTAATCAATGACACAAATGTCAACTACAAAGGCCTAAAAAAGGAGCATGTAGACGATGTTATAACAAAAGACCTGAAAATAACTCACGAAAACGCAAAGAACATCATCTCCCAAGAACCAGACCCAGAATCTAAACCCAAAGATCCAAAGTCCCAGGTGGAAATAATAAAGAATGTCATATCTCCAAAAGTGATGAGAATAATCGAGCCTGAGAACAACCAGACAACTCCACCATCTCCAACAATGACCCCTGAACTGACAATCGAATCTACGGAAAAAGTTGCCGTAAATATTCCTGAAAACCTTCATGAACCCATTCAGGAACATATCCATGAAAGTCTTCACCCAGAAGAGGTTTATTTCGACTCGAAGAAGCTCCAATCACCCAAAAACGGAACACTTTCTCCAGGAATGAATACAACAGATGACAGCGATCGAAATATCTCCCCAAAGGGTCGTACAATATCATTCAATGGTAGTAATGAGTTCAGCAGTGCCGAGGTGAAAGCTATTGGCTCTACAAAAGAAAGTGCTGAGCCGGGGTTCACAAAGGAGGTGAGACCCTATCCTTACCTGATAAGTAGTACAACTAATCCGGTGAATTCGAGTAAACCGAGAGTTTCAACTGAGGAGATTTCCCCATTAGAGAACACCATTGGAAGAAGTCCTGACGACAAGAAGCTAGTGATAACAGAGTCCTCGGTTGTGATTGATAACAGTATCCAGCAGATGAAGCCGACCTTCAAAAGATCTGGGAATTTCTCGAGAATGAGTAATACGACGTCTCCAGTGACATCGTCGTCAGTGACTCTGAAGACATTGGAAGCTACTGAAGGATCGAATTCTCAAACGGCATTTGCTGTCTTAGAAAACACTAGAGATCCACAAGAAGAAATACTAGAGAAGAAAAATAGTTTGGACGAGAATGTTCTTGTGGATGTCAATAAAAATAGGACGGAATCACAAGAATCCAGAGCCACTGAAGTGAATTTGGTACAAAATACAACAGAAGTCTCTAAAAAAACTTCCGAAATCGAAATCAACTCGCAAACTAGTATTGGAGATTCGATGTTGATGACATCTCCTTTAAACGCTACCGAAGACTCCACCAAATCACCACCAATGACTCACATCACAATTCAAACAAATCCCCCAGAATCAACTCCACATCCTACAGATCCATCGCCTCCAGTAACCACTGAAAGTGAAGAAACTTCAGGAACAACTGTCGTGGAAGTTGGTACAACTACACTAATCCCCGAGACAGTTTCATCAGTTAATTCAGGAACAGAAAGACTTTCTACTAAGACTAAATCTACGAGTGCCAGTGGTCGTGGAATAGACACTGAGTCAACAACTTCTGGTGTTGAATACGAATTCATTGGTCTTACTGAGACAACATCCGAGAGTTATGTAGCTAGTTCGGATGGTGTAAGGACTGATGTCAGTCAGTTTGCTTCTACATTGGAAGGAGTTTCTTCAACGAGTGCTTCAACTATTGATGCAATGAGTTCGACAAGTTCAATTATTCACGATTCAACTGATCGGGAGAACGTAACTGTGAGTTCAATGAGAGATGATGATGGTACGACAACTGATTCCATCACCGAGGAGATGTCTACAATGAGCTCGGGATTGGATACAACAATTTATACAGCATCGAGTATCGATAATTCTGAGATTGACGGAACTACGGTGATCCCTGAGGAGACGACTTTCACAGAAATCAGAGCAGCGAATGAATCTAGAAACGTGAGTTTTCCAGATTTGATGAATTCTACGACTCCGAGTATGACGACTACAATGAAAATAAATACTTTGAATCCTGGGGAGATATCTTCAAGTGGACCATCTACATTTTCATCGGTAACTGTTGAGATGGAGACAACTGAGGATTCCACAACTCTCATGAATACTGAAGGGAGTGCTAGGGATGTAACGGAACAGTCATTCACCCCTGAGGACGTCAATCTTCTTGTGAGAATTGTTGTCGAGGGTACTTGGAACGATGTGTGCCCACACTTGCCTGCCCTCAGGCAATCTGTCGCTGATCTGTTGACTGCTGGAATAGAAAAGTGAGTGGAGGGGGAAAGATGACCCGGGGGACATTCTACTTTTCAGTTTTAGAAATTGTTTAGGGGGACTGGAAGAGTCCATTAACCAGTTGAATAGCTGTTTTCGAGGGAATATTTGAGTTTTAGTTTATTATTCTTATAAGGGGAAATGTCAAGGTGTTTTAACTGATTGCTATTGACCTGAATTTAAAGGAAAATATCTGGAGCGATAGAAATTAATTGGTTGATTCAATTAGTCGAGTTATTGAAACGTTGTTGTCGGTTGTTTTTGGAAATGTCGGCAGAAGGGAGAGGGAAATCAATCAATAATCAATTTCATTCAATCGTTTCCTTTTCAGAATGGTTTTCGCCAATCAAATAATATTCCAAAAGAATCCATGTACGGATAAAAGGCCACAGCGATCTACAACAGAATTAGTCCTTCAAACATTATACCTGTACGTAGTGGATCAAAATGGAAACTTTGATGCTCCCATGACAAGAATACTCCCCACTCTCTACAGCAGAACTTCCATAAAATCCGAACTATCTGTAAGTGTCATCTCTATTCTGTTTTTCGTTATCAAAATGGGATTAATGGGATGACGGAAGTGAAAAAAAATCGACTGATGGATTTACAAATAGGCATTTAGGGTGATGTTGAAGCTTAAGTCATAAGCTTCCAATAATAGGGATGATTTTTTCACTTTGCCACCCTTCTGAGAAATTTATCCAAGTCATGATTGATAATAGATCGAACAATTTGTTCTCATTCTCTTTTATTATTCAAATTTTTCCCGAATCATCCATCAATCGATTTTCGTACACATGGAAATGAGTACATTGGGGGCAAACACAAGCCAAAAACGCCATTTATCAAATGGAAATGAGACTAAACCCACATTCATATTTTTACAGATTCGTAGTTTCCAGTTGGTCCAAGACACAGATTCTGGAAACGCGATAGCAGTGGTTGTGGTTTCCTGTGTGGCTTTCATATGCCTCGTCCTCTTGGCCGGTCTTTTGGTGAGCTATAACATTCATCTTTTTCCCTGCCTCTGGCAAAAAAAAAAAAAACTCTGAATATACCACATCTCGGTAACCCATCAAAAACTCTACTCCAACCTCCCTTTTTCCCTCAACCAACATATAATCATGGAAGAAACTTTTATTCCCCAGTGAGTTTAATTTCTCACTTTTCAGCAGACCCTTTACTTTTTCACAATCTACAAATAAATCTGATTAAAAGTTTCTTTGACCATTCAATAACGGAACAAAAAAATTGTTTGATATTTCCTTAAAATTAATTGAAAATTCTCCATTAAATCCATGGAAATTGCTAGAATTTTTGAGGGACCAATAAATTTCTCGTCCTCATTATTCAAAATATGTTAAAGAAACTTGGAATTTCAGTCGTAGAATTTCCAACGTCTTTTGAAATTGAATGAAAACTTTCACTTTATCATTAAAATTAATGATAAATATATTTCTGATTCAAGTTCATAATGCGGAAACGGCAAACGAGGTTCAACTATGGAGAGAGATGTCGACCAGTTTCGTTGGATGCATTTAGCCTCGACAGTGTATCGGCGTACAATAGTGTGCGACGCAAAGGCGCTAACAGAGCATCAAAGCGTAGTTATGGAAATCCAACTTTTGAGGATTCGGTGAGTTGAGAGCACTTCAATCTCTCGCTAATTGCCATAATTATTTCCTCAGGAAAGGATTTAATGTGGAAAATGACGATTCGTATATATAATTATTGATTCAAGAATTTTTTTAATTTTTCATGAGTTTTATTTTCTTTATATGATAATTTTTAAAAAATCATTTCTTCCAGACTGCAGTCCCATCCCATCCACTGAATTTCTCAGGTCTCTCTGTATTCTGTAACGAGCAGAACGCCATATACGAGGAATATTCCGGCATCCCCCAAGTCTCAGCTAAGATAGACGAATTACCACCTGGCGCAGAGGTGAAAAATCGTTTTGCCAATGTTGTGCCACTACCCGAGACTCGAGTCCCCCTAGCAAAGATCAACAATGATCCACTCTCTGAGTATATCAATGCCAGCTACGTTCGAGGGCCGAAAAACGCAACAAAATACTACATCGCTTGTCAGGCGCCCATTGAATCCACTGTCACAGACTTCTGGAGAATGATCTGGGAACAGCAGTCCAAAGTCATCATCATGCTCACTGATCTCATTGAAAATGGAGTGGAGAAGTGCGCAGAGTATATGCCACCCTCTGAAATCACTGATTGTCACAGACTTTTTGGAGATTATCAGGTGACTCTGAAGAAACGTGAGACCAAAGAAAAATATGCCATCTCTACACTTCATCTGAAGGTAAATTATCACGAAAAGAGTGAAAAATAACAAACGCAATCCGCTCATTACATTCCATCAAATCACCAAAACAAATTTAATACTTTTCAGAATTTAGAGAATAATACATACAGAGAAATATCCCACATTTGGTATCTCTGGCCAGCGAATGGTGTACAGACAGATGCAGCTGGTTTAATAGCAGTCCTATTAGAAGCCCGAGCCCTCCAAAGAGGTGGCCCAGTGCCAATTGTCATTCACTGCAGTCCAGGAACAGGCAGAACAGGTACTCTAATTGCCCTAGACCTTGGCATCAGACAGTACGAGATTACCAGAACCGTGGATGTTCCCAGAGTCGTTTACACAATTAGAAGAGACAGAGCTGGGGCAGTTCAAACAAAAGAGCAATATGTATTCATATACAAAGTAAGCTTACCTCCATTCCTTTCAATTAGCACATTCATTGGAATTTTCCCAATTTAACTAATCACGATTAAATTCATTTCAGGCTCTGAATCTCTACGCGACGAAACTCGCTGGTGGGGGCCTCGAGTCCACCTGATATTTGATTAAATTAGGAGCACGAAGGGAAGAGTATTTGTGCAAGGACACGATCTAAGTCAATACTAGGTAATGAATTAATTAACAATGTTGGAGATTGTAATACTGGAAACGAAAGCATCAAAACTGTTTTCAGTTTTTGATAATAAATAATAGAACAAGCCAAATTGTTAGAAGTATGTTCAACTATCTGTGACAATTTGATATTTCTAAAATAGGTATATATAATGAGGAAGATATGATGATGGCACGAGGGGGTGGTAAATTGGTAAAAAGCTGAAAATGAATCGTAAAGTATTTTTGCAGAATAATCTCCAAAATTATTTCCTCTAAATTTATTTTTAATTATTTTTCATTTTTCTTACTGAAATATTGTTTATACAGATTATGAAAATAATGTACCATTGATTATATTTCATTCAAACACGTGAGATTAAAAAAGTATAAAGATAGATCGACGTATTGTAATAATTAATGTGTGATCATTGAAAAAAGACAAAAAAGTGTTTTGATATGGTTATAAATTCATTGACATTTGTTTTATTATGTTGTTGTTATTTTTACTGTACAAAATATTATTTCGATTGAATAACGGCTCTCTATTTATGTACATAACAATTACCATGTACCGATTTTTACATTTACTTGTGAAATTGAAAATTATTCTGTTAATTTTTATTCCGACGAAAACATGAAAATTGTGCAATTTAAGATGTAACAGGGTGTATTGGGACTTGAAGGGGAGCCGCTCTTATTTCCCGTACAGAAAATAATATAATCCATAATTTTGATGTGATCATATACTTTAAGATAGAGAAACGAGTATAATATATTCCATATACTCATTTTTTAGAAAACATTTGGTACTGAAAATATTCAGTATTCAATGGTGAATTTAAGATACATTCCTATACGTAAGAAAAGAAATTGAGTAATCATAAATTCTCTTAGAATTGCCAAAATGACGATGACAGAGGGGAATAATTCTGTGGTGATATGGTAAAACGTGAACATCAAATTCTGGATTTTTGATAACTCATTTATCTCGAAAACGAGTCATCCTAGAAGAAAATGTCAAAAGTTCTATTTTAAAGGCCATAAAATTCTCTAAAAAAAATGTCCTTTAACATTTTCACTTAGAAACCCCTATCATTGGAATAATTAATTTTAAAAAAAAGTTTTACCACTTCACTCCAGAATTTCAATAACTAATTAACATGCGCATGTCTCTACATGTACAATAAATGTATCTATGTATATATGTATGTAAATCGAAGGACAATTACTGAAATACGCACATGAGCGATAATTAAAATTTAATAAATGTAATAAAAACTAGAAAAAAAAAACATTTAATCAATCCTATTAGTTCCTTCGCGCTTGCACAGAGGGTACCACCTCCACGATTTCAAACTCCTGTTAATTATCGACACTCTCTTGACACTGACAAAACCCTCAATATTTGGAAAATTCAACGGAAAAAGAAAAAAAAATCCACTGCTAATTAAACTCCCAATCCCCGCGTTAATCTAATTAACATGAATGATGGAAAAAAAGTGGAAAATCCCAGATAAACAATTTGTTTAACTATCCTAGTTTTCACATAAAACTTTAATACGTCATAAAATCATCATCAGTGTCCGTCATTGCTTGTTTTGATACTGATGAAGGTCTGAAGGTATCCACGTACACGGAAAAAAAACCTCCAAGGGCACTAGTTTGATAATCTGATCATAATCATAATACTTGACACCCATATACTAACTCTTTATAATATTTATTCAATCCAAATTTTCTGCCTTGTTTTGTCCCTCGTGAATTTTTCGGTGCCTGAGTCACCTCGAAAAAATTTATATAAATCCACAAGAAAAAAAAAATCACAGGTCTGTATAAAAGAAAATGTGAAATGGCAATGGGAAATACCAAAGGCAAACTCAATGGATAATGTCGAGTAACATCAACCAATTCCGATGGTTTGCATGGAGTCAGATATTACTGGATATAACTGGATTGGGGCTGTTGTATCCTGAGAGCACCGGGCACCTCAACTCGTTGGTGAAGAAACCCATATGTAAAGAAAAAAAAAAAAGGAAAATGAGAGATTAATTTGTGTTTTTTATTTATAATTTCAAGAAATTACCACGATAAAACCCGGCTGGAGGTCGTCTAGACGTTCGTGAGGATAAAGGTGATATTATGACAGAGAATATAATAGGTGGAATTACAGAAAAATATCGTTATTATCAATTGTTAAATTATGTCCTGACAATGAAGTTGTGGAAACATCCTGTCAATTGATTATTTTGATCCTGTTCATTACTTCTTTGATTACATTCCCTGACATTTTTTCTCTAAATCCACTCATTATTAAGATAAATCGATATTTAATCAATTTAATTTTTTCATAAATTTGCTAGAAATTTTTATTGAAATTAAAAAAATGATTTTAATTATTATTAGGAAATTCTTGGAGATGAGTGAAAACATGTTACGGAGAATTAGAGGGAGGGGGGGGGGGGAGTGACTCAATTTGAGAGAATTTGAGTAATTCAAAATTCTGATCAATTTTCCGATGACTCCTAGTCTTATTTCTACAGCTGCCATCATTCGATTATGATTTTAACAACGCAGGATGTGATGAAGTAGTCGAGAGTGTTTGATCTATT
The DNA here is from genome assembly GCA_035578325.1 of Coelinius sp. EB29. NCBI lineage: Eukaryota > Metazoa > Arthropoda > Insecta > Hymenoptera > Braconidae > Coelinius > Coelinius sp. EB29. The sequence goes on along the minus strand of JAOZGT010000001.1, from coordinate 1,420,331 downwards.
TAAAAAATCTCTCGAGAGCGCATAAAATTTCGTAAAGCCACACATTTATAATTTACTTCGCCGGTTACTGAAGATTTCATTTTTATTGGTTCATTTTAAAAACTGAGAATCTACTCTTTCAACATAGAAAATTTCAATATTATAAATTTTTTCCTGGAGACGAAAATTTTATGACACTTAAATCATTTTTTTTATGACAAAAAAAAAATATGAATTATTCATTTTAAACATTACAATTTAATTATTGAACCGATGAATTTTCAAATTTTAGAATAAAAATATTTAATAACAGTGGTAAAAAAAAAAAATATTTTTTACATAATAAACATTACTTAATTTCGATGAAACATTGTAGAGTTCATTTGTATCTTGTCTCATATGGATCTCTACAATGAGTTAATGCACTTGGAAAAAAAAATTTGTATCAAGTTCATCGAGATAAGATAAATCATTAACGCAATAATCACAAGATATCATCTATTTACCTCCCTCATTCTCACCAATTGTAATTCAACCAGTTCAATAAATACGTATTGAGAATTCTGAGGAAAATGTGAAATTGAAAATCGATGAGGAAAACTGATAAATGATTGAATCCATAATGATTCATTTCCATAACAAGCAATCTCTGACAATGTAAATATGGCAAATTGCACGATAATATTCATGATTTGTGAGTCAATTATTATTATTATTATTATTATTATTAATATTATTATTATTATTGTTATTATTATTATTATTATTATTATTATTATTGTTATTATTATTATTATTATTATTATTATTATTATTATTATTATTTTGTCAGAAAGCTCAATAAAACCCTTAAATACCCACAGCCCTAATAGATAATCTTTGATCATTTACGTAATATCATCCATCTCTATACAAATTAATGTAATTCGTAAGCAAGACTGAAGACTTGAAGATTGGTTGACTGACGCAGTTTTGTCTGGTTGTATCTTGGTCATCAATTGAATCTTTAAGTCACAAATTGTGTAAAATATCTCATGCTTTCCAGTAATTTTATTTTTGACAAGACAATCAACACTAAATGAGACGAAATTAGTTGAATCGTAGAGGAAAAAAATGGAGATTAGAGGCAAATAATTGGCGAAATAGTACTGGAATAATAATTTATATTTCAAGAGAAATTCATGATTATTGATAAATTCGGGTGATAATAATTAAAGGTCATGGTAGATGCCATTGGATAAAATAATGTTATTACGAAAAATCTTGTGACAACATCAATTAATTAATTGATGATATATACACGAGGATTTACTATGAAGCTTACGCCACCAGTTTCTTCGCTCGTATTCAAGTTCAAGCATAGGGTTAACTAACTCAATAGTGGTGCATGGGGGTCGTCAATTCATGATGGTATATATACATGTGTTTTGGTGATGATACTTATCATTTAACACTGTGAAACCATCGAGAAAAGACGCTTGTGAATTTCGATACAGCTAGCAATTTGGTGAGACATTATTTATATTTTTATCATGAAAAAATTACTCCTGATATCAATCGGGATTCGAACCCGCAACCCCTCGCATATGAATCCAGTGATCTAACCACTTTGCCATAATTGTGTAGATATAGAGTTGAAACGTTTGGAGATTTATATAGAACTGGCAATTTTATCAGGCATTATTTACATTTTTGTAATTAAAAATATTGTATCCAATCAGAAGGATCCCGATTACCCACTCCTCATTATAATTACATTCCCAAAAGGGACCAGTATCAGAGCTTTCGACTCGCTTCTCAAAATGCCAACTCCAGTGTTCACTCAGGATTTGAACTTTAAACCCCTCGCATGTGAATCTAGCGATAAAACCATTACGCCACAACTGATCACACAAATTATCGAATGAATCTCTCTACAAAACAATCAAGATGAACGAGTTCTTATGACAATCAGAATGATCTTAATTAAATTGTATTTTTCGCAGGATTATTATAATATAATCGAAAAGTGTCAAGGTGGCAATCAGTGGTGACGTGATAAAACGATTCGCTTCAAAAATTACATGTTCATTAATAATGACAATGAAATTTATCATCAAAAGTGTCTCTCATTGTTTTTTTTTCTAAAACTACTCATCAACGAGATAATCCCATAATTACTCAGATGTTTTGTTTAAAAAAAAAAAGGAAAGTGGTTAGAGCGAGAGATTGGCACGCAGAAGACTCGGGTTCGATTCCCGGTTGGAGCGGGCAAAATTTGGAAAGCTCTAATTTCACAGTTTTCACTGTCCGAACGGTACTCTCACAAGAGACGGCTGTGCCTGATCAGGTTTTCCTCAATTGAGGTTTCCCCTCGGTCGAATGCAGTGCAGGGGAAAGGGAGAGGAAACAAATCGTAAAAATCCGAGAGAGTATACGAGTGGAATAATAAAAAAAATATAAGACAAATACGTGGGCTACATAAATATCCTATTCGTGTGACTATCGAGGTCATACGTAATTTCTAAGCTCTTTGAACCTTGCATTAATCCCCTCTGGTATTCTACCAAGCATAAAAATCCAAAATTTCCGACTTTTTTAAAAATAAAGAAAAAACTATAAAATTTACAATTCCCCCTCATAATCAAACATCGTAATCCGCACATTTGTTAGACAGAGAGAAATAAATAATTGTTGTTACGTGAATTGATGAACAGATGATTTGAAAATTATTGATAAACGCCGGGACAATTCAAGGAATTTCAGTAGCATTGCACTCGTCCTCGGGTGAAGTCAAGGTTTTCGCATGACATTGACAACAGTGAATGATAAATGTATAAAAAAAAATATAAAATATGTTTCTCAACACTTGTAAATCCATCAGTGAGTCCCAGACACAACAAATATCTACCAGAGAAATAAAAAAAAAGGTGGAAATATTAAAAATAGAATTTCTGAAAATCTGTTGGTAAATTTATCTAAATTGCTCTCAATAGAATGATGACAGAATCGATTAGTTCCAGAAAACTGGTGATGATAATTGAAGCTAATGGGGGGGAAAAAAAAATTATTTATCGGAAGGAAAAAAAAGCAACAGGTTCTAATTCTATTGGAATAACTTCACCTGAATAAGGAGATGCCTGCCAAGTGTCGTATGCGCCTGACGTGAAAACCGTATTTTTCAATGTGCGATAACACACTGAAACCTCCCAGTATACCTTACTCCACTAGGTTGGCCACAACGCCTGTATATATTGAGGAGGAATCAACTGGAAAAGTGATAGTCAGTCTCGAAACGCGATCGAGACTTCTTGGCACCAAAAGATGAAGGATATTTTACGTTAAAATATCACAAGTCAGTTTTCTCTATTCTCATTGGATTATACATTTTTTGGGAATATATAGTGCCATATGTTTGGGTGATTAGGTTCATTAATAAGTACAAATTAAAATGATGAACGCCGCGCGGAAATTATCAATGAGGTATTTAACATAATTTTGTGATAATTAATCATAAATTAAATTTTTTTATTCAGTTTTTTTAAAAATATTTCATCTTAATTTAATTATTTAAAAATATCATTCAATGATTTTTGTGATGTTGAATATGATATTAATCAGTCGGAAAATTATTACGAGTATAAAATCATAAATAATTGACCTTGAACCTTCCCCTGCATCTGCAAAACACTTTTGGAATGTCTCATCAATCGATGAGGGCTTTTTTTCTCAGTATATTTTTTTCTTCCCCTCACTCACTCTTTGTTTCGATGATACACGTGTGTCATCCAATGTATTTTGCAATGGAATAATAGCTTGGCGCGGCGTCTACTCCACCCCCTGTGTCTACGGAGAAAGGGAAGTACCACGCATGCTTTCTAGATTTTTTCCTCCGTGGTTAAAATACAGGAGTTCAATCTGGAGTATATTCGGACGTTAGGTTTTCGGGATCTTACAGTTTTTCTAACTCATCCTTCACGTACATCTCGATGTATAATATTAAATATTGATATTGCCCATTTTACCCCAGGGTATCAAAATCAAATTAATGTAGAGAATTTTTTTTTATTTTATTTTTTTAATCGAGAGTGAAAATTGACAAAATTAAAATAATTTTGTAAATTCTTTCATTTTTAATTTTTAGTAAAAATTGAAGAAAAATTGGAAATTATTTAATTAAAAATTATGGTGAACTGAGGAAATTTTTAAAGTGTTCAAAAATGTTGGATTATTCATAGTGGAATTAATTTATAATTCATCTCCAAAGAGGTATTTCAGAGATTTAATCGTCAATGTTTAACAGTGGGATCAGTTAACTTTTTAATTTTGAAATAGTTTAAGGATTTGTTGATATTGGGGTTGGATATTTGGATGAGTTTACGGATCATTTCGTTGGGTAAACCTGATTCGAGGGGCTATTGACTATTTTAAATCATCGTGGAGCCAAAAAAATTGTCGAGTTCAATTTTTCTGTTGTGATTGAGTCTCGTGACGCGTTTAATTGAAATATCGAGTGGAGAATAAATGAGATACGATCTGGGGATCAATAAACGACAATGGAGAGCCCAATTGATGATAGCGAGATAATTTACTTGTATGTGTGGAGCGAATAGATCAGAGACAGAATATTTTAGTGGTAAAGAACGGATTAATAAATTATTTTGTGAATATCTCTGAAATTAATAGATTTATGGAAAAATAAGAAAAAACCTTTTTTGTAGAAAATTTGATGAGCTACAAAAAATATCTATTAACATTTTTTACTAGAGTCGTTAGTTTCTGTGATATTTGCAAAATTATCTAAATTTTTACTTATTTCATGTTAATTTGTGGATTATCTCGGTACTGAGTGACATTGCAAGAAAATGTCAAAAGACATTTTTTGTAGAGAATTTTATAGGCTTTAAAAAAGATTTATTCACTTTTTCCTCTCAACTCAACGGTTTTAGAGATAGACTTCACGCTCCATTTTAAAATTAATTGAAACATTGAATGAATGAAACATTCGCTATTTTCTCCAAGTTTACTCACACGTTTTTGGGACTATTGCCAAATATACACATCAAGTGCATTTTCACGACCACTGACACCAGATTATAATAAATCACTTCCTGGTTCAACCACTAATTTTCGACGATCGATGAAAAATAACATGAACAGATGGCGAATTTCTCATGAAAGTTTATTTTTCCATCCCCTGAATTTCTTCACTCCATTCTCCACATTGTTTTCTGATACTCGTGTACTCAGCTCTATTTATCCACTCGGTATCTTTTTTCAGAAAAAAGCATTTTCTTGCACTCGTGATGACTCAATTCCTAGAAAAAATTTTTATGATGAATTATCAATGAAATTTTCAAACTTTTGTTGTGATAGTGATTTTAAAAAATTGATAAACTTTTATTGAAGTCACTTTAATCGATCAGTGTCTCTTTATTGCTGCAGACAGGTCTCTCAAGACAATTGAAACACTCGTTCTAATGATTTTAAGGAATAAAAAAAAAGAGTGAAGCGTATGGAACATGGCATGATCGATGCAATGTTTATTTTTGTGAATGAGTCAAGCGTGTGCTTGCAAGCCCATCCGCCATAATGCCTGATCAAACCTCAATGCTAATGTATAATGAAACATTCTTTGGGTATTGCTTGAAAATGTTTTATACAGAATTTTTTTTTTTTTTCATTATATTTGTGCATTTATCTCAGGAATGAGCGGTTTTAGGGAAAAAAATCAAGAGACCTTTTTTTTAGATCAGAAAATTTCTGAGAAAAAAGGTCTCTTGAGATTTTCTTCTAAAATCACTCGTTTTTGAATAATTATTGATGAACAACAGATTGAATTTTCTATTTGGAATAAGATAACATTGTATCTATTCATTACTCAGGCATTTTAAATCGTTATGATGATGCATCTGTGCAAACATCTCTCAAGGTCATAATTTCAGAAATTTAACTTGATGCATTTCCGGACGAATAGTTCATTGAATTGAAAAAAAATCCCAAGTCGAAATAAAGAAAGAAATGGGGCACAGATTAAATTCCCATTAATCCAGAGAGATAGCACTGATTCCATATTTCCATTAAGCTTCTATAACCTTCTTATCTGTTTCTCCATCACAGAGAAATTCTAGGAAAATTGAAAACTTGAATACAAACAAATATAGTGATATGATAAGAATATAATTCTCCCAATTTAAATCGTTTAGGCATTAGTCAAACGTGTCAAGGTAATTTTAATACTGAATTATCTCGATAATGAGGGACTCTAGAGAAAAATGTCAATAGACATTTTTTATTAGAAATTTCATAAGCTACAAAAAATGTCTATTGACATTTACTCCTAAAATCGCTCGTTTTGGAGATAATGACGTAATAAGAAAAATCTTAATTTTGAAAAATCTCAAATTATAAATTCTGGAAGAATTAATTCTAATCTCAATAAAAGAGATGAATTTTTGAAGAGATCGTCATTGTACCAAGAATTTTTCTGTTAGAAACCCCTGGAATTTAAATTTCCTTCTCATTCTCCAGACTATCCAGAATGGAGGGTAAATTCCAGAGTCAAAATGGTGAGGAGGAGACTCCTCATATAAACGGCAAGAAAATGTCTATGACACTGAACGTTAATGGGCTTTGGGACGTTGTCCCTCGTCTGGACCACTACAGGTACATTTCATCTTGAATAGATAATTATTCAAAAGAAGAAAAAAAAAATTACTAAAGTTTAACTGCAGAATATATCAATTTTCAGAGCCAGCCGACGAGCTAAAAGGCCTTCGCTGAGTGATTTGCATGATGGGAATCCCGTCAAAGTGAGTGGGACACAAAAAATTATTATTTTTTTATTTATTTCAGGTCCTTTATCTAACTTGTGAGCGAATCAGTAAATAATTGATGAGTCAAACTCGTCATTTTTGTTAATAACGCATTTATCTCGAGAACTAATGACTTTAAGAGAAAATGTCAAAAGACCTTTTTTGTAACTGACAAAATTTCCAACAAAAAATGTCTTTTGACATTTTCTCCTAAAATCACTGGTTATCGAGATAAATCGTTTTTCAAACACATAAATATCGATTTGTTAATTTTTAACACTTTATGAATAGAATAAAATGTATGAATAACTGAAGGTGTTAATTCCACGTGCAAGAACCTTTACCTGTCCAGTTGCAATGCAATCAGGGGGGTAAAATTGCGCAGCTGGTTATATATATAGTTTCCAGATCGCGTCGGATGTAACCGGTAAATACTTGTGTATTTATTAAAGATTGGGAATTCCCGTTTTTAATCATAGATCATGCGTTTTTGTAATCAATGCACATATCATTTATTCTTTATCGAATAAAAACTAGTAATCAATGAGTTGCAAATATTTTTAAGAAGAAACATTGTTTCAATTTTGATTTATCAATTAATTAATTTTATTTCTTAAATGCAATTTTCTATAAATATCTCTAAATTCTATATAAATACCAGAATTTTTGTGAAGACCTTTTTTGTAGAGAATTCCATTAGCTAAAAAAAATAATTTCTTATTTTTCCTCTTAAAATGAAACTCATTCTCGAGATAATTATCATATAAACACGATGAGACGATTTTTAATTTTCGATTTTCTTGATTATCTCCATAATGATCAGTTTTATGAGAAAATGTCAAGAAACCTTTTTTATTGAAAATTTCATCAGCTCCAAAAAAGGTCTTTTCATATTTACTCCTAGAACCACTCGTTAACGAGATAATTTGATAATTAAATCAGATATAAAAAATCCACTTATCTAAAATCAAGAAATTGTTAATTATTACACAAGATATTTACAACTAGTAATTCCAAACTAATCCCTCCCCTCAAATACATCTCTGAATTAAATAATTTTAATAAATTCAACTAGCCAGTAAATAAAAATGAGAGAAAGACGGTGAAAGGAGAAATTTCTCATTGGGGATGAGGACAGGCGTCTGATTAAGTTTGCGTAGCAGTAAAAAAAAAAAGAGGAGATTGGAAAGGGCGGGAGGGCTCATTTAGCTCTCGCGAGACATCTCAAATCCTGTGGAGAAGAGAGAGAAAAGGAAAAACGAGTGACGAGAATTGATTTTTTCCCAGACAATTTGATTTTTCAAGAGTTTTTTCCTTTATTTTTTTAGGAGGGCAATGTCGAGACTGGTCTACCAGCCGGTCCTGTACATGGGGGTATTAAACTTGGATGGATCCAAGGGGTTCTTATACCCTGTTTATTGAACATCTGGGGGGTGATGCTCTTTCTACGACTCTCTTGGATTGTCGCACAGGCTGGAATTCTACAGAGTATGATTATTATTGGAATATCGGCTGGAGTTTGTGTCATCACTACACTGAGTCTCAGTGCAATTAGCACTAATGGCGAAGTAAAGGGAGGTGTGTTACCTAGAATATCTATCATTTTTTTTTTTTCTAGGTTTAAGGTGTGTCGGATGACGTGCAACATTGTTTACCTCTGGAGGGCTTTTTTTTATCAGATGATTGCTCGTGGGAGAGTTCAATTAAATTTATTCGTTAATTTGGAAGAAATTAGAGGGTTTTTATTCTCATATTCATATTACTTTTTAGCGGGGCAAAATGGGATAGCACATGTTCTACTTTTTTTTTTGAAAATTTGACTCTAGTCGAATCATCTGATTTCATCATTTTTATAATTATTTAATTATCTAAGAAATGAGCAGTTTTAGGTGAAAATGTTAAAAGACCTTTTTTGTAGAGAATTTAATGAGATATAAAAATGGTATTTTCTTATTTTGTCGTAAAACCACTCATTTCGTAGATAATAACGTATTTCATAGAGATGTTATTTTTCTTTAATGGTGAAATGTAAAATTCAATGGATTATTGATTTACAGGAGGAATTTATTTCATAATATCAAGATCATTAGGCCCTGAATTTGGTGCCTCAGTGGGTATCGTATTTGCATTTGCCAATGCTGTTGCTGCTTCTATGAATACAATAGGATTTTGCGATTCTATGAATGAGCTGCTTAAACCCACTGGGGGGATAATTGATAATGGTGTGCAGGATACAAGGATTATCGGGTGTATCGCGTTATTTATTATGATATTAATTTGCGCTGGTGGTATGGAGTGGGAGTCTAAGGTACATAATTATCATTCAATTAACAATTAAATGAGATTTAAAAGCCAAGTGATGAAATGAGATACTTTATCACATATATCTCAAAATCTAGACGAGATAGCGATATTTTTATAAGGACCTTTTTTGTAGCTCTTGATTTTTTCTACAAAAAATGCCTTTTCAAAAATTTCGTTATCTCGCTTGGTTTCTAAGATATTTTCCAAAAACTGATATCGATGAGAAATCATCTGATTTTATTAAAAAACAGTTTTTGAAAAATATCTTGGAATTGATGAGAGATAGCGGATTTTTTATAAAGACCTTTATTGTAGAGAAAAATGAGATCTACAAAAAATGTTATTATGAAAATTTTTATATCTCCATTGAATTCAAAGATATCTATAGAAAACTAATTTCAAAGTAGAATTAACTCGTTTTAATCCACCAATTGGCTAATGAATTTTTTTTTTTTCAGGCCCAAAATTTTCTGATTGCCATAATTGTAATCGCCATGTTTGATTTTCTCATTGGTGCAATCGTCGGTCCAACAAATCATATTCAAGAAGTATCTGGATTCGTTGGATTTTCATCAGATACTTTCAAATCAAATTGGGGTGCAGATTACCGTAAATTTGAAAATGTGAATTATGATTTTTTCTCAGTATTCGCTATTTTCTTTCCATCGGTAACTGGCATTCAAGCTGGTGCCAATATATCTGGTGATCTTAAGGATCCTGCCAGTTCTATTCCCAGTGGTACACTTTTGGCTCTTCTTATCTCAATGATCAGTTATGTTATGTTTGTGCTATTTGCTGGAGGTGCTGCGGTGCGTGATGCATATGGAACTTATGATAATGGTACACTTATCAATTGTACACTTGGCGTTGACTGTGAACATGGACTCCACAACAGTGTTTCTGTGAGTAATTTTCAGTGATAAAAGTCAATTTTGTTCTGACTTTCTTTTTCAGTCAATATCTCGAGATCTGAGCAAGATAATTAAATTTTCATAAGGACCTTTTTTGTAGCTCTTATTCTGCTCGACAAAAAAGGTCTTAACAAAAATTCAGCTATCTCTACTATTTTCAGAGATATGAACAAAAAAACAATTTTACCCTTAAATTAAACTGATTAAATCAATGAGTTTGCAAGAATTCAACAATAAGCGGTTAAAATAATTATTTCTCCAATAGATAATGCAAATGATGTCACTCTGGGGTCCATTGATCTACGCAGGATGCTTCGCAGCAACTCTCTCAACAGCGCTGACTAATCTTCTATCAGTTCCCCGTCTAATTCAAGCCCTGGGTCGCGATCGAATCTACCCAGGTCTAATTTTCTTCAGCAAGGGTTACGGTAAAGCTGGTGAGCCATATCGTGGCTATGTTCTCACATTTTTCGTAGCTGCGGGCTTTCTCCTAATCGGTAAAATAATTCAATCTTTTATTGAATTAGCAAAACGTTCGATTTCAAAAAAATTCTCAAAACGACAATAATAAAGGAAAATCTCATAAAAAATAATTGAATATGTTTCAGCAAATCTCAACGCAGTTGCACCACTCATATCAAACTTTTATCTAGCCTCATATGCCCTAATAAACTTCTGCACGTTCCATGCTGCGCTCATCAGACCGCTCGGCTGGCGGCCGACTTTCAAGGTAAACAAAAAATGGTTTAATTCCAGTTTAAATGAACAAAGAATGCATTTTAAAAAAATTAAAGAAGATAAAATGTATAATCATACATTTTTTTATGCATTTGTTATTGTTTCCAGTATTACAACACGTGGTTATCGTTACTCGGATTTATTCTCTGCGTGGCCTTCATGTTTCTCATTGACTGGGTTACAGCGCTCATTACTTTTGTCGTTATTTTTGCCCTCTATCTCATTGTTGTTTATCGTAAACCCGATGTCAATTGGGGGGACTCTACACAGGCGCAGACTTATAAAACTGCGCTGTCTGTTGTGCACAGGTAATTTATTACTTTTATTCTGTTTGAGAATTAACATTCGGGGGATTATTTTGGAGATATCTTCGGAGGGAAGGAGTTTGGGAGAATTAGTCAAGAGACACTTTTTGTAGAGAATTCAATTTCTTACAAAAAATGTCTTTTGACATTTTTTTGAAAACCCACTGGTTTCTGAGATATTCGCAAAAGTATCTACCACTAATTTTTTTTCTATTCAAGTGAATTTTCAAACTCTGCTGTTGACAATTATCTTGTTATCTCGCTAATGAATGGACATAGAGAAAAATGTCAAAAGACATTTTTTGTGGGAAATCAAATTCTCTACAAAAAATGTATTTTCACATTTTTCTCAAAAACCACTGGTTTTCGACGTATCAACGAAAACATATCAGAGTAGTCAATTCCATTCATGGTCAGACGTCAGTTCTCCCTGAATATCTAGAGATTGGTGAGGAATAACACAATTTTCATGAGGACCTTTTTTATAGCTTTTATTCCGCTCTACAAAAAAGGTCCCTATGAAAATTTCTCTATCCCTCTCAGATTCAGAGATATTCACAAACAACTGTCCTAAAAATCGATCAGAATAATTCAACACTGATGTAATTCCTTTTCAGATTGAACTCAATCGATGAGCACGTGAAAAATTATGCCCCTCAGATTCTCGCCCTCTCGGGTGCCCCAGGCACTCGACCAGACCTTCTCCACTTGGCAAATCTCATAACAAAGAATAATTCTCTTCTCATCGCTGGAGAAATTTGTACGGTAGGTTTCAACTCTTGTCCAGATTAATCCATAAGAATATTTCACGATTAATTCGAATTTATTGGATAGGAACGTGTGTCGTATCGTCAAAGATCAGTGAAATTGAGGAATGGATATGCCTGGCTTCAACGTCATCGTATTAAGGCGTTTTATCACGTCGTTGGGGATTTGTCTTTTGAGAGGGGTGCTTCTGCATTAATGCAAGCTACAGGGGTGGGAAAATTAGCACCTAATGTTGTACTGATGGGGTACAAAACACATTGGGCAACTTGTAATCATAAGGATCTGCAGGAGTATTTCAATGTTTTACAGTGAGATCTTTTATTTCTATTTTTTTTTAATCCAATGAATTAGCAAATTGAGTTTTTTGAATAATTCTCTGCAGCACTGCGTTCGATCAGAAATTGGCAGTTGCTATGCTGCGTGTAACAAATGGATTGGACTCATCTGTTGTATCTAATAATGTTGATGATGACCACATGATGCAAAGTAGTTATGATTTAGCTGGAAATACATTGATGCATGCAGACAGTGATTTATCGATGAGCAGTAGAATACCAAGGGTGCAGAGTGTACCAACAATTGGTACTCAGTACGTTGGAATTGAGAGCCCTCCCTCAATCGCCAGGGAGTCTCCCACTCACTTCAGTGCGAGGGACCATTTGAAGTTCAAGAAGAAAAATGCTACTGATAAGATGTTGTAGTGAGTACATAAATAGATTATCTTCGAAAGGAGTAGTTTTACGAGAAAATGTGAAAAGACTATTTTTATAACTCATGAAATTCTCTACAAAAAAGGTCTCTTGATAATTTCTCGTAACACTCATTGTTAATGAGATAATTTGATGAATAAAAAAAATTACTGATGCAAATTCAATTTTTTTTATTTTTTATTGTTTCAGCGATAGAAAAAATGGACTAATTACACAACCAGAATACATGACTGTCTTCCAGAAGAAGCACAAACGGGGTGTGATTGATGTGTGGTGGCTGTACGACGATGGAGGTAATTTGTTAACGAGAAAATCATTAAAATTCAGTAGTGAAATGGTAAAATATTTAATTATCTCGATAATTAATTATTCAACGGGAAAATGTTAGAATATATTTTTGAGGGGAATTTATTCAGCTACAAAAAAAGTCTTATGACATTTTTCCGTGAAATCACGCAGTTCTGAGATAATTAACAAAAATGTAAAATTAGATTTATTACTTTGCTACTGAATTAATCGGTAAAAATTTCAAACTCATTTAAATTTCAGGATTAACAATCCTATTACCATACATTATCAGTACGAGAACAAATTGGGAGCACTGCAAAATGAGAATATTTGCTCTAGCGAATCACAAGCAAGAAATTGGAGCACAAGAAAAAGAGTAAGATTGAAAAATTAATTCCCTCCAATTTATTCAATTTTCAAATATTTAATTTTTGTTTCAATGAAATTCCTAGAATGGTAGAAATCATGGCTAAATTTCGTATTAAATATGAGAGTCTGAAAATGGTAGATGACATCAGTGTCCAACCAAGACAAGAAACTCAGGAATTTTTTGATAAACTCGTGGCTGATTTTCGTAAAAATGATTCCAATGATTCAGCAGATTGTGTTATAACGGAATTAGAACTGCAGACGCTGAGGGACAAGACTTATCGACAACTGCGTCTCAGGGAATTGCTTTTGGAGAATTCTAGTCAATCGACGTTAGTTGTGATGTAAGGAGTTGGATCAATATTTAGATTATTATATGAATATCTCAGAAACTAATGGATTTAGAGAAAAATGTTAAAAGATCTTTTTTGTGTAGAATTTCATAAAATACAAAAAAGTTCTCTTGATATTTTCCTCTAAACCCATTGGTTTTCAAGATATTCACAAAATTATAATCATTTGAAATTAATGTTATTTTAATTAATTTTTAGGTCTCTCCCAATGCCAAGAAAGGGTGCCCTATCAGCTCCCTTGTACATGGCCTGGCTGGAGGCCCTGACTAGAGATATGCCACCCACTCTCCTCATCCGAGGCAACCAAGCATCAGTTTTAACATTCTACTCGTAGTCTCCCAATATTTCATTTATCAATACGTAATCAATCCTCATAATTCATTTAAAAAAAACTATTCCCAGTGCTCTCTCACATTTTTAAAATTCCAACAGTATTTTCCTGATAAAAATCCCTCAAATATCACCTACTCTATCTCTCAGCTTCTCCCATATTTATTTAATCCTCCTAAATATCGAATTATTTAAATAAATATGTATATACTTAATGACAAGCTCATCGAGCAGCTACTTAAATAATCCAACTGAATTTAAATGCAGAATTCATGGAATTAATTAAGAACCAACAGATCAGTATTTATTATTTTTTAAATGTTTTCCCATTTATGTAGACAATTGATCACTTATTAATTGATTAAGAAAAATACCAGAAATAATCAAAGAGTACTTTTTCTTCCTTTCAACTCCATTAAATCATTACATCAAGTATCAAAACCTTTCATTCGTACTCGTCCATTCAGGGAGAGGGATCTAAAAATAAAATTCATGAACCATGAAAGATATTAGTTAATGATTTTATCATCAGTTATAAAATTATCAACAATCCAAATTATTTCCAGAGGCCTAAAAAACTTTTCCCTCTTCTAATGCATTTATCTCGAAAGAGAGAAGTCTCAGAGGATAATCTCAAGAGACATTTTTTTTAATAAATTTTTTTATCTACAAAAAAGGTCTCTTAACATTTTCTCGTAAACTCATCCGTTATCATCATAATCAGATTTAAAATTATCAACATCAATCATCTCCAGATGTTAAAAAATAATAAGAAAAGAAAAAAAACATTTGAACTCCAAAAAAAAAGTCAATAAATCACGCAATACTGCTAAACATCTCACTTGTTATTAATCTGCGGTTCAAAGAGTTTACTGAAGACAGGTTGTATATGTTCAATCATGTCAGTAGTCAGCAAGCTTCTCCCCTTTTCTTTGAATCCAGCAGCATTGCATTCTCTGGTTAGTCTCGATGCTGCGTAGGCAGCTGTCATGGGAGCAGATAGTGCCATTTCACTGGGGCCAGCTGTTATGGCCCACCACCAAAAAACAGCTAAAGCACCAGCAAGAAGATCTCCCTGGCCTCCACATCGTCTTCCAGACCCTGAAATTGAGCAGCAAAGGGCCTCTGTACCCTTGTGTCCATCGACAATAGTGTCCTTTGCTCCTTTATTGAGAATTACAACATTTTTCCCTATTGCATCTGCGAGATGTTTCAATTCTGAAATCTTGACAACTGGAGCTGGCTGAACTGTTCTATCCAGGAAAGCCTTCATCAGGCGACTAAATTCCATTGCATTTGGGGTTAAAATAAGTCCTGGATAGTCCTTGACCAACTCGGGCTTTTGGGAGATCAAGAATAAACCGTCTGCATCGATTATCAAGGGTTTCTTGAGATCTCTGCAGATGCCAATCAATTCTGAGACTACTTTAAAAATCTTGTCTTCACGACCTAAACCTGGACCTATCAGAATTACGTGGAGACGGTCCAGCCAGGGCTTTATCTGTTTTATCGCGTCGTGGTGATCGAGAATTGGGTGGACTATGGGATCTGCACTGTAGGCTTTTATGGGAACACCTGCGTCTTTTGTGCAGAAAATGTGAACGAGATCAGCTCCAGTTCTGAAGGCAGACATTCCTGGAGAGGAAATACTGAAGTTTTGTACGATGGAATTTTTTTAAAAAATTTCCTTCATTTTTCATGACAAAAGAAAATTGTTCTTGAGATAATTTTCACGATTTCTTATTTTGTAAATATCTTTGAAATTGTGAGTTCTAGAAGAATTTATCAAGATACCTTTTTTGTAGGAAATTTTGTGGACTACAAAAAAAGGCCTCTATGAAAATCTTGATATCTCCTCTAGATTCAAAGATAATCATAAAAAAACGTACAATGAAAGTAGATCAACTTATCTCCTTTCACTCCTGCATTTTTTCAATTATTTCAGATGAATAAATTCTTACCTGCGAAGAAGGGAGCTCCTGTGTACTCGGTACTACCTCCAACAATGCCTATCCTACCATCCTGACCCTTGTATTTGGTGGTACCTAGGGAAGGGACTATTCTCCGAACAGATTTCAACATTCTCTCGTCTAGAGATATTTGTGCTGACATGACTGAACGTTTGGGGGTTCTGAATCTTGAAGTTTTGGATATAAATGAGGCTAGTGGGAGGAACATCAAAGGGATTAGAGAGGTATTAGCTTACTTTTTGTAGAGTACTTGGGTGATGAGTTCTTGAGGTTATGTTTACGTTGTTTTTATGAGTTTTTTTCTGATGCGATTAACACAAGAATTTTCACTTTTTTCGATTCACTGGAAAATTTTTAATGCAAATAGTTGAGTGTGCCAAACTTTTTGGGTGTTTATTTGGATTGAAATGGAGTGCGATAGATTTACCGAAATGACGGGCCGAAACAGCTGACTGGAGAAAGAGTACAACGTCAGAGGTGACAATGTCAAGGTTCGATTAAATGTTTACTTCGTTTTTTCTGTTTCTTCGCCATTGTCATAATATTTGAACAAGCTCGTTGAGTTATAGCAGATTATACTGGAGGTATATTCAAGGTCAAGAGAATGAGTGTGGATGGATAAAGCCGGTAGAAAGTCACGTGACATTTGAAAATTGAATAATTTGCAACTTGTGGATTTTTTATCAATCGAGAGTTGATTTTAGAATGTGTTTTTCGGGGATATCTTTGAATGTAGAGAAGATAGAGTAATTTTCATAAGGACCTTTTTTGTAGAGAAATATAAGAGCTACAAAAAAGGTTCTCATGTAAATTTCATCATCTCCTCTTGTTTCCGAGATATTCCAAAAAAACTAAACTCGAAATTAAACAAATTCATTTTTTCACGAATAAACTAGTCAATTCATGATTAAATTGATCCCAATGACTCTCAAAAACTTTGGGAATACTTTTTCCTCTTTATTTGAAATTTTAACTATAATATACAATGTATTTAATAATATAATGAGATAAATGTACTATAAGAAAAATTTCGAGTGAATAATTAATTACTCATATGTCTCTTATAAATTTTCAATTACAAAATGGCAGCAACACTTTTGTGATCTGTTATAATTTTAATGGAATCCTCCATATTCTATTCGTTTTTTTTTCCATTTTAGAGGGATGGAGGAATTTATGCTGAGAGAGAGTACTGATTTTTCAATCTCTGGAATTCAATTTCTTTCTGTAGATATTCTTTGACAAATGGATGCTCAAGATTTGAATCTTTTAGCTGACTCAAGTAACGATTGGCAACCTCTGGGGGCTTTCCCATATGCTGTGACAGGACAATCATATTGATCAGTGTATCTGGGTTATTGCTGTCCTTGTCGAGGGACTCTTGGAGGGCTGTTTCAGCTTCTTCGTATTTTGCTTGACCAATGAAACACGTTGCTTGGCCATTTAGTAACATACTTGTGCTTGAGTGTTTATCAATCATTTCCTGAGGTGAATAAATCATATAAATTAATTATTTTCATCCGGAAAAATCGAAAAGAGATGAATTAAGAAATTTCGTACAAATTATTTTTGAAATATCTCGAAAACCAGTGGATTTAGAGAAAAAAGTGAAAACATCTGTTTTGTAGATCTCACTTTCCTCCACAGAAAAGGTCTTAACAAAAATTCCCCCATTTCCCTCGAGCTCCAAGAAATTCTACAAAAACTGACACCTCGTGAAATCAATTTCATCTATTTTTCCCTTCCACTTCTCAATTCTCTTCAAATCTACCTCTACATCCCCAAAAAATCCCTAAAAACCTCATGAATAAATTTCCAACTCACCTGGAAGATATAATAAGCATCCTGAAGTTTATCACCCCCACTACTGATGTTAACCCATGCCTGAGCCAATTGAGTCAACGTGGCATCATCATCCTTCTCCTGCATAGCTTTGAGCTCCTTCCTGGCAAGATCCAGCCTATCCATCTTCAAATAAATCTGCAGAGTGAGTGCCATACACTCCAGATTCTCAGCACTGTTGAGCACCCTCAACGCAGACTCCAGATTCTTCTCATGATAGTAAATAGTTGCAGCAACAATCATCCAGTTATGATTATCCCCAATATTTCCTGAATTCTTGTCCAACTCATCAAGTATCCCATCACGTTTTCCTGGATTTGCAAAATACTCAGCCAACAGCTTGAGAGGCTGGAGATCAGCTGGTGATGAGTTATTTATTTCATCTAGGACTACTCGAAATTTTCTCTGGGCAATGTATGCACGATAAAGGAAAACATCTCTCTCCAGTGCTATGTCTGATGATGAGGGCTATTTATCAATTAATTAATTAATTATTATTGTTGAGTAAACAATGAGAGGGATCTGTGCAATGCGGCGTAATGCAGCAAAGCATGGGTGTAGCCTCGAGAGCAGAAATTTGAGGTTATATTCTTTTTTTCTTTAATTTTTTAAAAATTTTGATTTATCAATAAAGTTATTACCTTCACTTTTTGAGCCTCGTTGATACATTGCTGATAATTACCGATGTAAAAGTGATTTTTAACGTCAAACAACTCGTCAACATCACCCTGCTGACGTGCCATCTTGGACTGGATTTGTGACGTTTCAGTTCCAGTGTTTCAACCGATCAGTGTTTTCCACGTGTTTCTTATTCCTCGCCATCCCCCCACTCTTCCCAATTCAGCTTTCAATCCATTACCCCCACCACTCAACTAATAAATAATGTACAATCTCCGATCCCGGGAAATTCGATTGATTTGGGAATTTTTAAATAAAAAATTCATTGTTGTTTGCATATGACCAACATCATCATTTTTATTAAAAGGTTAAGTTAAATAGATAGACACATCACTAGAAATCATTTTTCAAATGACAAATATGTATTTTTTTTTCATGGAAAAAAAAAAAACCAACCAGTATAATTTTCACCCGGTTCCCAACGAGGTAACAGTTAATAAAATGCAATTTTGAGTTATTCTATTATTTCGTAGTCAAAAGTTGAAAATTGTTAATTTTAATTTATGTTTATAATTAACATGCGACTGATCTAGGTCACAATTTGTCCTGCACTCCAGTCAAATTTTTTCAATATCAGTTTTCCAAATATATGAGCTGGACAAGAGTTCATTCTGTGATTGTAAATGGTGAAAATGTATAAAAATTGGAGGCAATAGGAACATCAAACTTTTGTCCAACTCATTGGTAATTTCAATATTTATCTCTGTTCCCTCCGCAAATTGTTCAATTACAAATAGTAGAAAAGAAATAATTGATTGTAATACTGTACACCAATGGAGCTTAATTTTTTGTTATCAAACAGGAAGAATTAAAGCATAAATAATGGAGATGGTTAATGATAAATTTGAGAAAGTGATTATGTAAATGATTTCAATATTTTTTTATCTCATCATTTTTTTTGGGAACTTTTTAAAATTTTATAAATTAGTTTTATTGGATTTAGCCAAGTGCATCGACCGCTGTTGTATTGAGCCCTTTGGGGCTTATAGTGGTCTTGAATTGCTCTGGAACTGGATACTCCACCTGGAGAAAATTCATTATTAGTCATTGAAAATCCAAGTTTGTCAATAAATGTCAATAAAATACATACGTAATCCCCATTTCCTTTTGGTACCATAACATTCATTTCACTTGATTTGCTTGTAATTAACTCGACCTGAAGAGAGTCAGGACTGAGGTACATCTGACAGCCATCAGTCTTGTCTATTGAAATTGTTGGCACTTTTCCAAGTACCTGAGTAAAAACAATAGTGTCAACATTGAATTAATCAATCAGTAAATTAATCTTTTTAAATTCATCGATTGTCATTTTTTCTGAGATCTGTAGATAGTACAATATGAACACAATGAATACAGCAAATGATCAAAAACTTTGGAAATTATTGATATATAATATATTTGAATGAATTATCCTAGTGAAAAATGGCTCTGTGGGACAGAAAAATTCATTGGCAATTTGGTAATTATGGTTTACAGTATTTCAGGTATCATAAAGTCATGACCTTCGAATTGCCTAATGATGTACATGATTTGCATGTTTAGGTGGAAATGTCCAGCCTGTTCGTATGGTTTGCAAAGTCGATTGGAAATCATGTCCCTTCACAATTCTAAATTATCTCTGGTCAGAAATTGTCACTGATGTTATTGACTATGTCACAGTTAATGACGGATTACTGTGGAGGGTAATGCTTCAATAATTTTGTGCAATTAATTTTACAGACATTATCATTAATATTCAACATTATTTTCAGATGATGACAATCATCTTCTGCCTGTTGATAATTCTTTATACTCTCTGGGCAAAAATTATGGAGACCATTGAAAATATCATGAAGGAACAAATATTCAATGGCATAAACTTCAAACTCCAGAATCTTGAGATGAGAGTTAATGTCTTAGCATACAGAATGCAGTATGGCACTTGGCCTCTTCCTCACAGCATCGATAAAAATTTGACAATTATAAAAGCAGAGGATAATCAATCAATGGAACCGTTTAATCTCGAAAGTTCCTATCCGTGGCTGAGTAAACTCATTCCCAAATATATTTTGAAAAGTAAAAATGTAAAGTTTTATCCAAGCAAATCGATAAGTAGCATCAATGAGACTCCAAGTGGAGTTTATGAAGAAAAATCCGTAATACAGACGCATTATAAACGAAAGCTCCGTAAGAAATGTGTAAAATGTATTCAATCAAACAAACGAGTCAGTATCAAATGCCAAGAGAGTAACGACAAGAGACGTATAGAAATTCCATTGAAATTCCTCAAAAATTCTTCAAAAATCACAAAATTATTTAGATCTACTAAAATAACTCTGGGTAAAGTGCGTCAACGATTAGAGAGTCTTCATACAGTATTGAAATCTTATGAGAGTGAAGAGGGAAATAATTTGACTGAGGAGAAAAATTCTATCAATGTTAATTTACTTGATGGCTTTCTTCAAGAATTGAGTGATTTACAGAGTGGTACAGAGAGTGATGAATATCGTAATAAAAATATTCCTGAATATTTAAAAATACTTGGGAGTAATGGTTGTATCACTGACTACAAGGACAATGTGAATCAATCATCACAAATTGCTGACAAAGACCAAGATTCTGATATACAATCTTCTCCACTTCCAATGGATCCTGCCAACGAATTATCTCTCGCTCTTGATGAAGTTGATGAAATAGGAAATGAGAATTTATTCAATTTAGAGAATTTTCAAGAGAAGATACATGATAATGAAATTAATATGGAATTTACGGAAGGAGATGTACTATTTACTTCTTCAAAAAATTGTTATTCGTTACAAATTCTCGATAGTATTGTCGAGGAACAGTCAGGGAATAGTTGCAATGAACAACCGATAAACTCGGATTTATCTGATGATCAAAAAATTGAATCAGACCCAGTGATTAATGAAAATGTCAATACAGATACAAATTGTGAAGAAATAACAAGAGTCGATGATACTCATAATTCTGCTGAAATTGATTGTCGAGAAGTCATTGCAATTGATGAGATATCAAAGGATATATCTCCAGGCCTATCTTTTGAAGAATTTGATGGAATAATGACGAATGAAAGGGATTTAGAAGAAAGAAAAGAAATCATTGGCGGAATGATGTTGGAAATTCATGAGAATAATTTTATGAAAGAAAAAGAATTCTCAGAGGTTCATCCATCGCATGGAATAATGAGTAACATAATCATTTGTTCAACTACTTCCGCAGGAGAAAATCTGACGAATAATTCTATTATTGAGAGTGATAACTGTTGCTCAGCATTCATGAAATTGGAAAAAATAAAATTCGATGCACTAACCGAAGTCGAGAAAATATGGACCGATGAATTATTTGTGGATGAACATTTGAAATACAATGAGCCATTGATATTGAAAAACTGGTTTACAAATACAGGAATTAATTTCACGATCAATGTATCATCTGATGAATTTAGTGAGAGAATGACACGTCTAACAGACATAGTCAATACTCAGCGATTGGAATGTCCAGAAAAGTCTGATGATAGTATGGAAAATGAGCACGAATCAGAGTTGCAATTAGTTGTCAAAGAAAATAGCAATTTTAATACGAAGGATTCTTCCACAAAAATTCCTCATAAAGTCAATTTGTTGCTGAACGTATCCAGTACAGACAGAATGACAAAATCCAATGATATTCGATATAATAATCTCAATCCAAGTTGTCTAAAACCTCGCGTCAATAAATTTAATTTGAGTAGAAGTAATACCGACCTATCACCACGAAAGGTTAAATTACATGGAATTTCCACTCAGTATGAGAGATCACTCAAGCGATCAAATACACCACAAATTTTCTCAGATTCAATACACGGGAGATGCAAAATCAAGGCACAACATAGAAGTTCGAGTTTGGACAGCATTTTGAAGGAAAATTGTCATAAAACTAAATCAAAATCTGGCATTCCCGTTTTAAAAACGAGATACTTGGAAGAACCAAGAAACACTAATTATCGTTACAACAGCCCACGCAGGCCATCACTGCCGATGTCTAAAAAATCCCAAATATCAGCTAAAGTCCTAGATCATTCGATCAGCAAAGAATCCAACGAAGAATCAACATGCTCAAGTGACAAAAGAAATAAAGATAATCACACAGAAGAACAAACAATTGTCTACATAAATATTATAAATGAACAACGTGATGATTCAATGAATATGGAAAATTCTCAAGAATTTTCAGACTACGTTAAAGAAAATATTTACAAAATTCGAGGATTGACGGAATATATAAAAAATTCGGGAGTTTCTAAAATTGTAACAATCGTGTGCTCCACAACAAGTCAAAATACTGAAGACGAGTCGAGAGATATTGAAATCATACCTCATCGTAAATTTGTCATTGATACGAGTACTTTGGTGTGATTAAACTCATTTGAATTTGTGTAAATTATCGAGTGAATAAAGAATAATAATTACATACCTGCATTTGTACACTCTGGCAATTAACAAATTCGATACTGGAGACAACCGAGTCAAATACGATTGATGATTTACGACACGAATCCATGACAATTGAGTTTATCTTTCCTTTGATAATCAAGGTACTGTCTTGGCATCGGTACATGTAAACAACGTTATTCATCTCTGGATTATCAATCAAGAGATCTTTATTGCCTTTGTGGTATTCCTAGATTGAGGGGGGAAAAAAATAATTAGGTATTATACAATAGTTTGATATCAGAGTTTAATATTATCACTTTATTTACTCACTATGAGCCATTTTTTTCCATCACGAGTGAAAACTGGTGGTTTGTCAATGGGTAAATTAGCTGGAGGAACAGTTTTCATTGGTGAACTGCTTGAATTCGTAACAACTGGTGCTTTAAATGGCGCTGGGCCAGTCCTCAACGAGGAATTCTTGTGTGTCTGCATGTCCGATGTAACTTTTTTGAGTTTCTTGGTGATATTTTCACCCTGATTAATCTGTGCAAATAGTGCACTTCTATCGTCATTGGACATGGTGTCACTCAAGTCACCCAGTGGCATACAAGGTGGTGGTGGTGGCATTGCACCAGGTGGTGGTGGTGGTGGTGCTGTACCAGTTTTGGCCCAGACTAGTCCTGTTGTGTGATGCTGTTTGACAAATTTCTGCAATTCAGTCAATGTTTGTACCCATGCCTTGCACCACTCAACGTGCGTCTTGTTCTTCTCTTTCCAATCTTTCAAAACACGATTGGTGTAAAATTGTCCAGCATCATTCATCTCTTTAACATAGGGTGCTGGAGTTGGTGATACTGCTACCCATCCAAGTGCAGGAATACTCTCACTTATTGCAGATAAATGATTGAAATATTGTGAGCCTCGATTTTTCTCACGGTATTCCTGAATCGCTTGTATTTGCAAGGACGTGGGAGATAGTAGAGACATTTGGTCTGATTGGTTTGCAGGAGCACAACGAGTTGCAGCCATTTTTAGAAATTCCAGTTGGATCCTAAAGAAGAGTAATTATAACACCAATTATTTTCATATAGAAAAATTTCAATTCATATAAATTTACAATACTCACTGGAATGCCTTTTCCACGAGTTTACTGTGAGCAACAACATCGCCACCAATTTTTTCACTGAGTTGCAAATATTCAGCAACTGGTCCGTTGAGAAGATCTTCGTAGTCTACAATCGACATGATGAATGGAGCAAGACTTGACTCTGTTGAATCACGATTAACCAGTTCAACAACACTCTCAATGGAAACTGTATCTGGGCTAGAATGATCGGATATCTTTGGAGAAGAACTCTGAGTTTGAACTCCGGTTTCTTGGGTCAGAGTGAAGAGTCTAGAAGGAAGAACTTCTAATCGATTGGTTACTTTCTCTAGGCGGCTTACCAATTCCTCTAGATGATCCTCTTTCTCTGTATCACAACCTGGGGAATTCAACAATCTGATTAGAAATGCCCGTTTGTCTCTAGGTTTATCAATGAATTAAAACAAGAATAATTAATTTAGAAATATCATGACACGTAGTAGTGATGAATAGTATTCATACGATTTCGAAAACTACGAATATATATCTCACTAGAATTTGTCAACTGTTGGATTAAATATAGATTCACGGGATGAAGCACAAATAGTTTTTTTTTTTTCCACTCTGCAATCATAATTCTTGGCGCATCACGTAATTATGTCGCAAGCGTATTCGTTTATTTTGTTTTCCTTCCTGTGAAATCTCGAAAACGCCATAATATATATTGACCAATGCCAGTGGATACATTGAGTACAGTTAGTATTAATGAAGGTACATCACAATTAACATAATAATCTATATTCAGCAGTACCGTGGAAGATTCCGTTGTAATGATAATTTTTATCTCCTCATGTTTACAGAATTTTTCACTCTATTATGTGTGGTGAAACGATAATTAGAGAGAAAAAAATGATTAAATAAATTGATCTAATGAATAAGTTATATTATTCAACTCACAATACAGATAAATTTAATGCTTCGTGCTTTCCAAAACCTCTCAGCTAACTGAGACAGATAGATGAGACTCAAATATCATGAGGTATCTAGAATACCCAAGACATTTATAAATAGAAAACCTGCAAAAATCGTACTTTGGTGGATTTTGAGATGAGGAAGAAGAAGAGAGGTGGAAATAAATTTTACGTAGGTGTACCACTGCGCAATAATACAGGGATTTTGATATTTTAGTTATTAAGTTGAAATTGTTTGTATAATGAAAATAACATGGAGAAAAAATTATATCATGCTTGATAACAACGAGTGAATATGATTACTAGTAATTCCTAACCAGGATGAATCAATGGACCGAGTGGATCGAATCTCACTCTGTGCTCAGCTGAATTTTTTGCAGCTTCGATGAGATCGGAGAAAAATCTGTGTCTCCTCAGAGCAATTTCATCCTTGGCGACTGGGGTTGCCGGTGGCTCTTGCATACCCCCATAAACTTCAGATGGATCATCATCCTCTTGTGATAGCCATCTTATTATAGCCCTGTCTGGTTGCCCTTCGCGTACCAAAACTATGGGATAATTTACATTTGACAATGCATAATTACACTGGTAAATTTGACTCATTAGACTCTGTACCTGGATCATCAGCGTGTATAGAGCTCTCAAAAACAGAATCATCTCCATCCTCATCTGGTCCATCCTTAATTGTTCTCTCTATGTATGCAGGAGCTTCAAATAGACAGATTCCTATTGGAGGTACTGCATTATTCTTTTTCGATGTAATTTCACATTGAACATTTATTGACTCCTCAGGCAATTCTGGAATATTGTCCTCTGACTGTGATAATCTTGACTCAATCACATCAATTTTTTCATTTTCCAAAGTAATCTCACATTCCTGTATTTCTTCTTCCACATTTATTGACTCTTCAGGCAGCTCTGGACTATTGACCTCTGACTGTGATAATCTTGATTCAATCTCATCAACTTTTTCATTTTCCAATGTAATTTCACATTCTTGTATTTCTTCTTTCACGTTTATCGGCTCTCCAGGCAATTCCGGAGGATTGTCCTCTGAATGTCTTGATTCGATTACATCTATCCTGTTGATATCTTCATTATCATCCCCCATGTCAATCTCATCAGCATCTTTGGTATCTTGACTCAATTTTTCAGATATCTCATTGTTTAAAATTGTCGTAGTTTGTCCATCACTCTCAGCTATCCTCAATTCATCCTCATCTTGACCATTTTCTTTTGCTTCACTTGCGTCCACTTTTTTCGTATTTTTGTTGCACATACAGCAAGAAAACATTTTTGATGCTGTGATTTACTCTATGATGACTATTTTCCCTCCTGTGACCTTCATCCAGGAATTTCGAGTCCAGCAGATATGGAGAATCCTTTTACTGATATTGAACTCGTCCCATCAAATGAAACATCATAATTCACATTTTCATTTTCCATTGCACATTTTTCACAGACATTATTCCCCTTATTCACTTGAAATTAAATTTTCAAGTATCACTGACAATGAATTATCAATTTTCATTGCATACTTAATCGTGGGCGTGGAATGTAAATCCGATGCTGGACCCCTGGGTCTATTGCAACCTATATATACATATGTGCATATGAATTCTGTGGAAATTCATACAAACACCACTCTCCTTCGGTTACACTCGGTTGGCGATTGCTATTGATCCTATAGATATCCCACAAGATGAAGTCATCACATGTATTGACAATTATCACATTTTTTTCTTCCTATCCGGGGTGGAGCATATCCGGTTGGTTTGATTCAAGTCCTCCCACCGCACGATACTGCAATAGGGGTTTCGACCTGAGCTAGATTCGCGGTGCTGCCGCCCGAAATATGCGGACAAGACCCGAAATTGTATATCCTGGAATTTCCTATGAGGAAATAACTATTTTTTTTTTTCTATCCACGCATTGCAAAGTCATTCAGAGGTCTATTGACGGAATTGTTCAATCAACTCGTTTTACCCTAAATTTTTTATCAATATTTCAATTAATGAGACTCACGATTTTTCCAGATCTGCAATAAATCCTGGTAAATGGCTTTATTCGACTGTAAAATGAAGTCATTTCTTTCAGATTCCGAATGCGGCATTATGTGATTTTTTATGGCGTAAAAAAATTTCCAACAAATGATGCAGAACTCCAGTGTTAAAAGACTCTACAGGAGAATCCAACTGATTTCGATGTTTTCTTCACTCTCAAATTATGATTTTAAATTGGGAAAAATAATTGAGTTGCATGAATCATCCGAGTGGGGATTTTGGACCGTTATTCCTGAGGAATGTATGTGCAGGTTCTGATGAGACGAAAAATAAACTCCATCAATATTATAATAAGAAAGTTTGTTGAATATTCATCGATATCCTTATTTCTCGAAAATAAAGCATTACCCCCCCTCATAAATTAACTGTACAACTCGATTGTAAACGAAATTGTAAACTATATTTATCCTAGAAATTGTTCCATAATGATTGAAAAAATAATAATAAATGCCTGACCTACTAGCAACAATTCAATAGTCATTACGGTCGAAACCATACCGAAACAGTCATCCGCTCAAACTTTTTATAACGATGCCATCATTTAAAAATAATCGACGTTGCAGAAAAAAAAATCTCTTTTTGAATTTTTTAAAATCTCCACAAAAAATCTATGATGTATAAACAATCTAACAAACAAAATAATCAAAAATGATTTAATTAAAGAATAGACTTACTTAAATTATTGTAGAATCGCTAGATCAATTGTGATACATTCAAATCCGAATGTTGCATATTGTAGACTCATATGCACTTATGAGAGAGGGGGGGCGATGGAGAGGGGAGGGGGGGGGGATGATTCACCAAGTGTAGGGGGGCCTAATAATTAAATAAATGATCAATAAATTTTTTTCATATTCTCATCCACAATTTTCCACCAAATAAATCCGGAAAAAAGCAAGAAAAATTGATGATTCAATGGGACAAGTGACATATCCCTACCTCTCCAAGCAGATAGCGCATTGAATGCATTGATAAAAAAATTATTTCTTAATTCTGATGTATTTACTCACCGTTTTACATAAACAATCACTTTATCTGGAGCTTAATATGCCGGAGAATAATTCAATCTATTGGATAGATTTCTGAGTATTCATTAGTACTTTTGTAATGATAATATGAAAAAAAAATTGTATAAAACACCGATAGAACAAGACATCTGTGTTGATTCAGAATGGGCGTCTGCTGATTCCTCCAGCTCTTGACCAAACTTATGGGCCTGTACTTATGTAACGCGTGCGCTTGCGTGCATTTAGAACGATTTTTGGGGGGGCTTCGCTTATACTTCCGCCACTGAGCACCACCACGGTTGTACAGAATCTAGTGAGGAGTAGTTGTCCACAATAACGCTTGGACACCACACTTTTTGTCGGTCAAACAGTATCGGTAGGGAAGAAATTAAATCTTCTTTACCTGTAATCGATCGGAGTTATCAAATCCAATTAAATTCCGGAGATGGCAGCAGTTACTCAATTATAGAAATAGTGAAAATAAACGCTCTTCAAGCAGGGGTTATCAATTCAACCAATGTATATTTTCTGGATTGCATGATCGTCGTCTAAAATTCATAAAGACAATGTACTGTTATTGATTACACTTCCTTTACGATGTAATTGTGTCAATTGTACATCGTCGGTCTAAAATTAAAGGGGCGTAAGTGCCATGATTTTTCGTTCATTACAAAAATTTCAGTGAAATCCGAGAAGGAATCCGATTCAGTGAAAAAAAAAAAATTCAAAGAGAATCAGAATTTCGAGAGAAAAAATCACAGCAGCCCCAGCCGGGAGTTGAACCCGGATCTCCCAGTTACGCGCCGGGCACTCTACCAACTAAGCTACCGGCTAATAACTAAGCTTCGGCGCGTCCTAAGGAAGAATTGAAAAAAAATTTCAGTGAAATCGCCAACGTTTTTCTATGTCAAAAGTGAGGGAGAGTGTTAGAAGGTGAAATTGGCCGAATTACCCGACCGAGAAATTTGAGTTTCCGCCTTTGAAAGTTTTTTTTGGCCCCCCTTCTATCTCAAAAGTGAGGGAGAGTGTTAGAAGGCAAAATCTGCCAATTCACCCGACCCGAGGGGAGTTTCCGACTTTGATTGTTTTTTTTTGATATGTTAAAGTAGCGGAGCCACTCTCTACTTAACTGGGATTTTTTCTGTGGGTCCTAGGGAAGAATTCAAAAAAAAAATCAGCGAAATAGCGGCCCCCCTTCTATGTCAAAAGTGAGGGAGAGTGTTAGAAGGCAAAATCTGCCGATTCACCCGACCCGAGGGGAGTTTCCGACTTTGATTGTTTTTTTTTGATATGTTAAAGTAGCGGAGCCACTCTCTGCTTGACTGGGATTTTTTCTGTGGGTCCTAGGGAAGAATTCAAAAAAAAAATCAGCGAAATAGCGGTTTTCCTTCTATGTCAAAAGTGAGGGAGAGTGTTAGAAGGCAAAATCTGCCGATTCACCCGACCCGAGGGGAGTTTCCGACTTTGATTGTTTTTTTTTGATATGTTAAAGTAGCGGAGCCACTCTCTGCTTGACTGGGATTTCATCGGGAGTTCCTAGGGAAGAATTCAAAAAAAAAATCAACGAAATAGCGGTTTTCCTTCTATGTCAAAAGTGAGGGAGAGTGTTAGAAGGCAAAATCTGACGATTCACCCGACCCGAGGGGAGTTTCCGACTTTGATTGTTTTGTTTTGATATGTTAAAGTAGCGGAGCCACTCTCTGCTTGACTGGGAATTTTTCTGTGGGTCCTAAGGAAGAATTCAAAAAAAAAATCAGCGAAATAGCGGTTTTCCTTCTATGTCAAAAGTGAGGGAGAGTGTTAGAAGGCAAAATCTGCCAATTCACCCGACCCGAGGGGAGTTTCCGACTTTGATTGATTTTTTTTGATATGTTAAAGTAGCGGAGCCACTCTCTGCTTGACTGGGATTTCATCGGGAGTTCCTAGGAAAGAATTCAAAAAAAAAATCAGCGAAATAGCGGTTTTCCTTCTATGTCAAAAGTGAGGGAGAGTGTTAGAAGGCAAAATCTGCCGATTCACCCGACCCGAGGGGAGTTTCCGACATTGATTGTTTTTTTTTTATATGTTAAAGTAGCGGGGCCACTCTCTGCTTGACTGGGAATTTTTCTGTGGGTCCTAGGGAAGAATTCAAAAAAAAAATCAGCGAAATAGCGGTTTTCCTTCTATGTCAAAAGTGAGGGAGAGTGTTAGAAGGCAAAATCTGCCGATTCACCCGACCCGAGGGGAGTTTCCGACATTGATTGTTTTTTTTTGATATGTTAAAGTAGCGGAGCCACACTCTGCTTGACTGGGATTTTTTCTGTGGGTCCTAGGGAAGAATTCAAAAAAAAAATCAGCGAAATAGCGGTTTTCCTTCTATGTCAAAAGTGAGGGAGAGTGTTAGAAGGCAAAATCTGCCAATTCACCCGACCCGAGGGGAGTTTCCGACATTTCAAAGGTCAGCCATTCTTCAGTCAAAATGGCCGATTTTGACATTTTCTCTAATTCAACTCGTTTCTACTTTTTTCCGCGAGTTCTGAGCAGCCGGGCAGCTATTTAGA
Source organism: Coelinius sp. EB29 (assembly GCA_035578325.1). Taxonomy (NCBI): domain Eukaryota; kingdom Metazoa; phylum Arthropoda; class Insecta; order Hymenoptera; family Braconidae; genus Coelinius; species Coelinius sp. EB29. Next base: position 1,389,915 of record JAOZGT010000001.1, on the reverse strand, counting down.
AGATATCAAACGAGAAGGAATGGAAAAGACAGAATTTTGGGTGGGCCAGTTTCAGGGGTCAGCCATTCTTCAGTCAAAATGGCCAATTTTGACATTTTCTCTAATTCAACGATTTTTCAATTTTTTCCGCGAGTTCTGAGCAGCCGGGCAGCTATTTAGAAGATATCAAACGAGAAATAATGGAAAAGACAGAATTTTGGGTGGGCCGGTTTCAGGGGTCAGCCATTCTTCAGTCAAAATGGCCAATTTTGACATTTTCTCTAATTCGGAAGGAGATTGCGGGAAGGGGTATGTATTCCGGGAGTTCACCCTTTCACTGAATGAGGGGGAGGGGGTGGGGGACTAATAATCTGGGTGATAGAACGCGTCGGGAGACTTTGTTTATTTATAAGAAAATGGAAAATCGTAAAATTAAGGAAATTTGACCTTCGGAAGGAGATTGCGGGAAGGCGTATGTATTCCGGGAGTTCACCCTTTCACTGAATGAAAGGGAGGGGGTTGGGGACTAATAATCTGGGTGATAGAACGCGTCGGGAGACTTTGTTTATTCATAAAAAAATGGAAAATCGCGAATTTAAGGAAATTTGACCTTCGGAAGGAGATTGCGGGAAGGGGTATGTATTCCGGGAGTTCACCCTTTCACTGAATGAGGGGGAGGGGGTGGGGGACTAATAATCTGGGTGATAGAACGCGTCAGGAGACTTTGTTTATTTATAAGAAAATGAAAAATCGTGAATTTAAGGAAATTTGATCTTTGGAAGGAGATTGCGGGAAGGGGTATGTATTCCGGGAGTTCACCCTTTCACTGAATGAGGGGGAGGGGGTGGGGGACTAATAATCTGGGTGATAGAACGCGTCGGGAGACTTTGTTTATTTATAAGAAAATGAAAAATCGTGAATTTAAGGAAATTTGACCTTCAGTCAAAATGGCCAATTTTGACATTTTCTCTAATTCAACGATTTTTCAATTTTTTCCGCGAGTTCTGAGCAGCCGGGCAGCTATTTAGAAGATATCAAACGAGAAATAATGGAAAAGACAGAATTTTGGGTGGGCCGGTTTCAGGGGTCAGCCATTCTTCAGTCAAAATGGCCAATTTTGACATTTTCTCTAATTCAACTCTTTTCTACTTTTTTCCGCGAGTTCTGAGCAGCCGGGCAGCTATTTAGAAGACATCAAACGAGAAAGAATGGAAAAGACAGAATTTTGGGTGGGCCAGTTTCAGGGGTCAGCCATTCTTCAGTCAAAATGGCCAATTTTGACATTTTCTCTAATTCAACTCTTTTCTACTTTTTTCCGCGAGTTCTGAGCAGCCGGGCAGCTATTTAGAGGATATCAAACGAGAAAGAATCGAAAAGACAACATTTTGGGTGGGCCGGTTTCAGGGGTCAGCCATTCTTCAGTCAAAATGGCCAATTTTGACATTTTCTCTAATTCAACGATTTTTCAATTTTTTCCGCGAGTTCTGAGCAGCCGGGCAGCTATTTAGAAGATATCAAACGAGAAAGAATGGAAAAGACAGAATTTTGGGTGGGCCGGTTTCAGGGGTCAGCCATTCTTCAGTCAAAATGGCCAATTTTGACATTTTCTCTAATTCAACTCTTTTCTACATTTTTCCGCGAGTTCTGAGCAGCCGGGCAGCTATTTAGAAGACATCAAACGAGAAAGAATGGAAAAGACAAAATTTTGGGTGGGCCAGTTTCAGGGGTCAGCCATTCTTCAGTCAAAATGGCCAATTTTGACATTTTCTCTAATTCAACGATTTTTCAATTTTTTCCGCGAGTTCTGAGCAGCCGGGCAGCTATTTAGAAGATATCAAACGAGAAAGAATGGAAAAGACAGAATTTTGGGTGGGCCGGTTTCAGGGGTCAGCCATTCTTCAGTCAAAATGGCCAATTTTGACATTTTCTCTAATTCAACTCTTTTCTACTTTTTTCCGCGAGTTCTGAGCAGCCGGGCAGCTATTTAGAAGATATCAAACGAGAAAGAATGGAAAAGACAGAATTTTGGGTGGGCCGGTTTCAGGGGTCAGCCATTCTTCAGTCAAAATGGCCAATTTTGACATTTTCTCTAATTCAACTCTTTTCTACTTTTTTCCGCGAGTTCTGAGCAGCCGGGCAGCTATTTAGAAGATATCAAACGAGAAAGAATGGAAAAGACAGAATTTTGGGTGGGCCGGTTTCAGGGGTCAGCCATTCTTCAGTCAAAATGGCCAATTTTGACATTTTCTCTAATTCAACGATTTTTCAATTTTTTCCGCGAGTTCTGAGCAGCCGGGCAGCTATTTAGAAGATATCAAACGAGAAATAATGGAAAAGACAGAATTTTGGGTGGGCCGGTTTCAGGGGTCAGCGATTCTTCAGTCAAAATGGCCAATTTTGACATTTTCTCTAATTCAACTCTTTTCTACTTTTTTCCGCGAGTTCTGAGCAGCCGGGCAGCTATTTAGAAGACATCAAACGAGAAAGAATGGAAAAGACAGAATTTTGGGTGGGCCAGTTTCAGGGGTCAGCCATTCTTCAGTCAAAATGGCCAATTTTGACATTTTCTCTAATTCAACTCTTTTCTACTTTTTTCCGCGAGTTCTGAGCAGCCGGGCAGCTATTTAGAAGATATCAAACGAGAAATAATGGAAAAGACAGAATTTTGGGTGGGCCGGTTTCAGGGGTCAGCCATTCTTCAGTCAAAATGGCCAATTTTGACATTTTCTCTAATTCAACTCTTTTCTACTTTTTTCCGCGAGTTCTGAGCAGCCGGGCAGCTATTTAGAAGACATCAAACGAGAAAGAATGGAAAAGACAGAATTTTGGGTGGGCCAGTTTCAGGGGTCAGCCATTCTTCAGTCAAAATGGCCAATTTTGACATTTTCTCTAATTCAACTCTTTTCTACTTTTTTCCGCGAGTTCTGAGCAGCCGGGCAGCTATTTAGAGGATATCAAACGAGAAAGAATCGAAAAGACAACATTTTGGGTGGGCCGGTTTCAGGGGTCAGCCATTCTTCAGTCAAAATGGCCAATTTTGACATTTTCTCTAATTCAACGATTTTTCAATTTTTTCCGCGAGTTCTGAGCAGCCGGGCAGCTATTTAGAAGATATCAAACGAGAAAGAATGGAAAAGACAGAATTTTGGGTGGGCCGGTTTCAGGGGTCAGCCATTCTTCAGTCAAAATGGCCAATTTTGACATTTTCTCTAATTCAACTCTTTTCTACATTTTTCCGCGAGTTCTGAGCAGCCGGGCAGCTATTTAGAAGACATCAAACGAGAAAGAATGGAAAAGACAAAATTTTGGGTGGGCCAGTTTCAGGGGTCAGCCATTCTTCAGTCAAAATGGCCAATTTTGACATTTTCTCTAATTCAACGATTTTTCAATTTTTTCCGCGAGTTCTGAGCAGCCGGGCAGCTATTTAGAAGATATCAAACGAGAAAGAATGGAAAAGACAGAATTTTGGGTGGGCCGGTTTCAGGGGTCAGCCATTCTTCAGTCAAAATGGCCAATTTTGACATTTTCTCTAATTCAACTCTTTTCTACTTTTTTCCGCGAGTTCTGAGCAGCCGGGCAGCTATTTAGAAGATATCAAACGAGAAAGAATGGAAAAGACAGAATTTTGGGTGGGCCGGTTTCAGGGGTCAGCCATTCTTCAGTCAAAATGGCCAATTTTGACATTTTCTCTAATTCAACTCTTTTCTACTTTTTTCCGCGAGTTCTGAGCAGCCGGGCAGCTATTTAGAAGATATCAAACGAGAAAGAATGGAAAAGACAGAATTTTGGGTGGGCCGGTTTCAGGGGTCAGCCATTCTTCAGTCAAAATGGCCAATTTTGACATTTTCTCTAATTCAACGATTTTTCAATTTTTTCCGCGAGTTCTGAGCAGCCGGGCAGCTATTTAGAAGATATCAAACGAGAAATAATGGAAAAGACAGAATTTTGGGTGGGCCGGTTTCAGGGGTCAGCGATTCTTCAGTCAAAATGGCCAATTTTGACATTTTCTCTAATTCAACTCTTTTCTACTTTTTTCCGCGAGTTCTGAGCAGCCGGGCAGCTATTTAGAAGACATCAAACGAGAAAGAATGGAAAAGACAGAATTTTGGGTGGGCCAGTTTCAGGGGTCAGCCATTCTTCAGTCAAAATGGCCAATTTTGACATTTTCTCTAATTCAACTCTTTTCTACTTTTTTCCGCGAGTTCTGAGCAGCCGGGCAGCTATTTAGAAGATATCAAACGAGAAAGAATCGAAAAGACAACATTTTGGGTGGGCCGGTTTCAGGGGTCAGCCATTCTTCAGTCAAAATGGCCAATTTTGACATTTTCTCTAATTCAACGATTTTTCAATTTTTTCCGCGAGTTCTGAGCAGCCGGGCAGCTATTTAGAAGATATCAAACGAGAAATAATGGAAAAGACAGAATTTTGGGTGGGCCGGTTTCTGGGGTCAGCCATTCTTCAGTCAAAATGGCCAATTTTGACATTTTCTCTAATTCAACTCTTTTCTACATTTTTCCGCGAGTTCTGAGCAGCCGGGCAGCTATTTAGAAGACATCAAACGAGAAAGAATGGAAAAGACAAAATTTTGGGTGGGCCAGTTTCAGGGGTCAGCCATTCTTCAGTCAAAATGGCCAATTTTGACATTTTCTCTAATTCAACGATTTTTCAATTTTTTCCGCGAGTTCTGAGCAGCCGGGCAGCTATTTAGAAGATATCAAACGAGAAAGAATGGAAAAGACAGAATTTTGGGTGGGCCGGTTTCAGGGGTCAGCCATTCTTCAGTCAAAATGGCCAATTTTGACATTTTCTCTAATTCAACTCTTTTCTACTTTTTTCCGCGAGTTCTGAGCAGCCGGGCAGCTATTTAGAAGATATCAAACGAGAAAGAATGGAAAAGACAGAATTTTGGGTGGGCCGGTTTCAGGGGTCAGCCATTCTTCAGTCAAAATGGCCAATTTTGACATTTTCTCTAATTCAACTCTTTTCTACTTTTTTCCGCGAGTTCTGAGCAGCCGGGCAGCTATTTAGAAGATATCAAACGAGAAAGAATGGAAAAGACAGAATTTTGGGTGGGCCGGTTTCAGGGGTCAGCCATTCTTCAGTCAAAATGGCCAATTTTGACATTTTCTCTAATTCAACGATTTTTCAATTTTTTCCGCGAGTTCTGAGCAGCCGGGCAGCTATTTAGAAGATATCAAACGAGAAAGAATGGAAAAGACAGAATTTTGGGTGGGCCAGTTTCAGGGGTCAGCGATTCTTCAGTCAAAATGGCCAATTTTGACATTTTCTCTAATTCAACTCTTTTCTACTTTTTTCCGCGAGTTCTGAGCAGCCGGGCAGCTATTTAGAAGATATCAAACGGGAAAGAATCGAAAAGACAACATTTTGGGTGGGCCGGTTTCAGGGGTCAGCCATTCTTCAGTCAAAATGGCCAATTTTGACATTTTCTCTAATTCAACGATTTTTCAATTTTTTCCGCGAGTTCTGAGCAGCCGGGCAGCTATTTAGAAGATATCAAACGAGAAATAATGGAAAAGACAGAATTTTGGGTGGGCCGGTTTCAGGGGTCAGCGATTCTTCAGTTAAAATGGCCAATTTTGACATTTTCTCTAATTCAACTCTTTTCTACTTTTTTCCGCGAGTTCTGAGCAGCCGGGCAGCTATTTAGAAGATATCAAACGAGAAAGAATCGAAAAGACAACATTTTGGGTGGGCCGGTTTCAGGGGTCAGCCATTCTTCAGTCAAAATGGCCAATTTTGACATTTTCTCTAATTCAACGATTTTTCCATTTTTTCCGCGAGTTCTGAGCAGCCGGGCAGCTATTTAGAAGATATCAAACGAGAAAGAATCGAAAAGACAACATTTTGGGTGGGCCGGTTTCAGGGGTCAGCCATTCTTCAGTCAAAATGGCCAATTTTGACATTTTCTCTAATTCAACGATTTTTCCATTTTTTCCGCGAGTTCTGAGCAGCCGGGCAGCTATTTAGAAGATATCAAACGAGAAAGAATCGAAAAGACAACATTTTGGGTGGGCCGGTTTCAGGGGTCAGCCATTCTTCAGTCAAAATGGCCAATTTTGACATTTTCTCTAATTCAACGATTTTTCCATTTTTTCCGCGAGTTCTGAGCAGCCGGGCAGCTATTTAGAAGATATCAAACGAGAAATAATGGAAAAGACAGAATTTTGGGTGGGCCGGTTTCAGGGGTCAGCGATTCTTCAGTCAAAATGGCCAATTTTGACATTTTCTCTAATTCAACTCTTTTCTACTTTTTTCCGCGAGTTCTGAGCAGCCGGGCAGCTATTTAGAAGATATCAAACGAGGAAGAATGGAAAAGACAACATTTTGGGTGGGCCGGTTTCAGGGGTCAGCCATTCTTCAGTCAAAATGGCCAATTTTGACATTTTCTCTAATTCAACGATTTTTCCATTTTTTCCGCGAGTTCTGAGCAGCCGGGCAGCTATTTAGAAGATATCAAACGAGAAATAATGGAAAAGACAGAATTTTGGGTGGGCCGGTTTCAGGGGTCAGCGATTCTTCAGTCAAAATGGCCAATTTTGACATTTTCTCTAATTCAACTCTTTTCTACTTTTTTCCGCGAGTTCTGAGCAGCCGGGCAGCTATTTAGAAGACATCAAACGAGAAAGAATGGAAAAGACAGAATTTTGGGTGGGCCAGTTTCAGGGGTCAGCCATTCTTCAGTCAAAATGGCCAATTTTGACATTTTCTCTAATTCAACTCTTTTCTACTTTTTTCCGCGAGTTCTGAGCAGCCGGGCAGCTATTTAGAAGATATCAAACGAGAAAGAATGGAAAAGACAAAATTTTGGGTGGGCCAGTTTCAAAGGTCAGCCATTCTTCAGTCAAAATGGCCAATTTTGACATTTTCTCTAATTCAACGATTTTTCAATTTTTTCCGCGAGTTCTGAGCAGCCGGGCAGCTATTTAGAAGATATCAAACGAGAAATAATGGAAAAGACAGAATTTTGGGTGGGCCGGTTTCAGGGGTCAGCGATTCTTCAGTCAAAATGGCCAATTTTGACATTTTCTCTAATTCAACTCTTTTCTACTTTTTTCCGCGAGTTCTGAGCAGCCGGGCAGCTATTTAGAAGATATCAAACGAGGAAGAATGGAAAAGACAGAATTTTGGGTGGGCCGGTTTCAGGGGTCAGCCATTCTTCAGTCAAAATGGCCAATTTTGACATTTTCTCTAATTCAACTCTTTTCTACTTTTTTCCGCGAGTTCTGAGCAGCCGGGCAGCTATTTAGAAGATATCAAACGAGAAAGAATGGAAAAGACAGAATTTTGGGTGGGTCAGTTTCAGGGGTCAGCCATTCTTCAGTCAAAATGGCCAATTTTGACATTTTCTCTAATTCAACTCTTTTCTACTTTTTCCCGCGAGTTCTGAGCAGCCGGGCAGCTATTTAGAAGATATCAAACGAGAAAGAATGGAAAAGACAGAATTTTGGGTGGGCCGGTTTCAGGGGTCAGCCATTCTTCAGTCAAAATGGCCAATTTTGACATTTTCTCTAATTCGGAAGGAGATTGCGTGAAGGGGTATGTATTCCGGGAGTTCACCCTTTCACTGAATGAGGGGGAGGGGGTGGGGGACTAATAATCTGGGTGATAGAACGCGTCGGGAGACTTTGTTTATTCATAAAAAAATGGAAAATCGCGAATTTAAGGAAATTTGACCTTCGGAAGGAGATTGCGGGAAGGGGTATGTATTCCGGGAGTTCACCCTTTCACTGAATGAGGGGGAGGGGGTGGGGGACTAATAATCTGGGTGTTAGAACGCGTCGGGAGACTTTGTTTATTTATAAGAAAATGGAAAATCGTAAAATTAAGGAAATTTGACCTTCGGAAGGAGATTGCGGGAAGGGGTATGTATTCCGGGAGTTCACCCTTTCACTGAATGAAAGGGAGGGGGTGGGGGACTAATAATCTGGGTGATAGAACGCGTCGGGAGACTTTGTCTATTTATAAGAAAATGGAAAATCGTGAATTTAAGGAAATTTGACCTTCAGTCAAAATGGCCAATTTTGACATTTTCTCTAATTCAACGATTTTTCAATTCTTCTCACGAGTTCTGAGTAGCCGGGCAGCGATTTAAAAGATATCAAACGAGAAAGAATGGAAAAGACAGAATTTTGGGTGGGCCGGTTTCAGGGGTCAGCCATTCTTCAGTCAAAATGGCCAATTTTGACATTTTCTCTAATTCAACTCTTTTCTACTTTTTTCCGCGAGTTCTGAGCAGCCGGGCAGCTATTTAGAAGATATCAAACATTGATTGTTTTTTTGTGATATGTTTAAGTAGCGGAGCTACTCTCTGCTTGACTGGGATTTCATCGGGAGGTCCTAGGGAAGAATTCAAAAAAAAAATCTGCGAAATAGCGGCCTTCCTTCTATGTCAAAAGTGAGGGAGAGTGTTAGAAGGCAAAATCTGCCGATTCACCCGACCCGAGGGGAGTTTCCGACGTTGATTGTTTTTTTTTGATATGTTAAAGTAGCGGAGCCACTCTCTGCTTGACTGGGATTTTTTCTGTGGGTCCTAGGGAAGAATTCAAAAAAAAAATCAGCGAAATAGCGGTTTTCCTTCTATGTCAAAAGTGAGGGAGAGTGTTAGAAGGCAAAATCTGCCGATTCACCCGACCCGAGGGGAGTTTCCGACTTTGATTGTTTTTTTTTGATATGTTAAAGTAGCGGAGCCACTCTCTGCTTGACTGGGATTTTTTCTGTGGGTCCTAGGGAAGAATTCAAAAAAAAAATCAGCGAAATAGCGGTTTTCCTTCTATGTCAAAAATGAGGGAGAGTGTTAGAAGGCAAAATCTGCCGATTCACCCGACCCGAGGGGAGTTTCCGACTTTGATTGTTTTTTTTTTGATATGTTAAAGTAGCGGAGCCACTCTCTGCTTGACTGGGAATTTTTCTGTGGGTCCTAGGGAAGAATTCAAAAAAAAAATCAGCGAAATAGCGGTTTTCCTTCTATGTCAAAATAGAAGGAGAGTGTTAGAAGGCAAAATCTGCCGATTCACCCGACCCGAGGGGAGTTTCCGACGTTGATTGTTTTTTTTTGATATGTTAAAGTAGCGGAGCCACTCTCTGCTTGACTGGGATTTTTTCTGTGGGTCCTAGGGAAGAATTCAAAAAAAAAATCAGCGAAATAGCGGTTTTCCTTCTATGTCAAAAGTGAGGGAGAGTCTTAGAAGGCAAAATCTGCCGATTCACCCGACCCGAGGGGAGTTTCCGACTTTGATTTTTTTTTTTAATATGGTAAAGTAGCGCAGCCACTCCCTGCTTTATTGAGATTTCTTCTGTGGGTCCTAGGGAACAATTCAAAAAAAAATCAGCGAAATAGCGGCCCACCTATGTCAAAAGTGAGGGAGAGTATTAGAAAGCGAAATTGGCCGAATTACCCGACCGAGAAATTGGAGTTTCCGCCTTTGAATGTTTTTTTTGATATGTTAAAGTGGCGGCCTAGTTCCCAGCTTGGCTGAAATTTCGTCGGCGCGTCCTAAGGAAGAATTGAAAACAAATTTCAGTGAAATCGCCAACGTTTTTCTATGTCAAAAGTGAAGGAGAGTGTTAGTAGGCGAAATTGGCCGAATTACCCGGCCGAGAGATTGGAGTTTCTGACTTTGAAATGGTTTTTTTTATATGTTAAAGTAGCGGCCCCGTTCCCAGCTTGACTGGGATTTCTTCAGGAGGTCCTAAGGAAGAATGCAAAAAAAATTTCAGCGAAATCGCGAACGTTTTTCTATGTCGTCGGTCTAACATTAAAGAGGCGCAAGTGCCAGAAAACAGCGTTTCTAAAGTGAAAGGGGCGTATGTCCAAAAATGATGATTTTTATGTTTTTTATCCAATTTTTGACCAAAAACCTTTCAAAAAAATATCTCTGATAAACAGGCGTAATTACCAGTTTTTAATGGGACAGGGACATATCTCCACACTTACGCCTCTTTCATTTTAATCAATAAAACGCACTTACGCCCCTTTAGTGTTATATATTGAAACTTCAGATGATGTATTTTTTTTTAATTATCATGAAAGGGGCGTAAGTGCTCGAGTTACGTTCCTTTATTATTAATTTTCCTCCACATTAATTAAAATATTACCAACAAGGATAAAAGTAAAGGGGCGTATGTACTGGACATACGCCCTTGTAGTCTTTATTAATTGGAATTACGTCCATTTGGCATTTTAAAATGAACTTGACGAAAAAATCTCCTACGGAGGTAGAAAACTCCGATTTCAAAGAAAAAAAAACATACGCCCTTTTAGTTTAAAAAAAAACGAAAAATAATGGCACTTACGCCCCTTTAATTTTAGACCGACGATGTACAATTGACACAATAAATTCGTAAAGGAAGTGTAATCAATAACAGTACATTGTCTTTATGAATTTTAGACGACGATCATGCAATCCAAAAAATATACATTGGTTGAATTGATAACCCCTGCTCGAAGAGCGTTTATTTTCACTATTTCTATAATTGAGTAAATGCTGTCATCTCCCGAATGCAATTGGATTTGATAACTCCGATCGATTACAGGTAAAAAGGATTTAATTTCTTCCCTACTGACACTGTTTGACCGACAAAAAGTGTCGTGACCAAGCGATATTGTGGTCAACTGTTCCTCACTAGATTCTGTACTACCGTGGAGGTGCTCAGTTGTGGAAGTATAAGCGAAGCCCCCCCCGATTTTTTGCTAATGCGGTTGTGCATTAAAAAAAATTCAATTAAACATTCAATTTTTTAGCAGTATTAATTCATCACAATAATTTAAACTCTTTCTTTTTTTAAACAATAATCGAAAAATTTGAAACAGAGTGAAATTACAATTTGGAGTACTGAATTATTAAATTCCGACAACAGTTGACAGGTTATTGATTTATCATAATGTTAGAGTCTATGAGTGTATTTGATAGTAGTACTCAATATCAAATAGTAATTGCTATATTTATTGGATTTTGCTTTATCTGGTTACTGTCAAAATCACGAAAAACTAAAAATATTGAAGTGAGTGATGAGGAAGTGCTGAAAAAATTAGTAGAATGGAATCCAGAGAGTCTGGTGCCTGATGTTGATCATAATCATGAATTTCTTACACCGAGAATTGTATCTACAAAGATAGGCAAAAGACTGACAATTGATGGGAAGAATTGTTTGAATTTGGGAAGCCACAACTACTTGGGCTTGTTGGGGGACAAGAGAATCGAGGAGAGGGCAATTTTAGCTACGAGAAAGTATGGCATTGGCTCCTGTGGTCCCAGGGGATTCTATGGTACCGTTGACGTTCATCTAGTTCTTGAGAAACGTCTTGCCAAGTTCATGGAAGCTGAAGAGGCTATTGTCTACTCATACGGATTTAGTGCAGTTGCTTCAACTATACCTGCATACTGCAAACGTCGAGATATTATTTTTACTGATGAAAAAGTGAATTTTTCCATTCAGAAAGGCTTCGATGCATCCAGATCGACTGTTCAATACTTTAAACACAATGATGTTGAGGATTTGGAGCGTCTTTTGATTGAACAAGCTCGAGTTGACAGGAAAAATCCTAAAAGGGCGAATAAAATACGGAGATTTCTCATTGTTGAAGGAATTTATATGAATACTGGACTGATTTGTCCATTACCAGAACTCGTAGCTCTTTGTAGAAAATATAAACTTCGACTTTTCATTGATGAGTCTATTTCGTTTGGTACTCTTGGTCAGACTGGTAAAGGAGTTACTGAATTTTTTGGAGTACCTAGGCATGAAGTCGATATGATAATTGGTGAGGGCTAGCACATGCCTTGTAAATAATTTTCCAATGTCGATAGAGAGAAATTGATGAGTTGTATATTTTTTCAGGTTCATTGGAGTGGGCAGTGGCTTCAATCGGTGGCTTCTGCGTTGGATCCTCCTTTGTCATTGAACATCAGAGATTATCAGGGCTTGGTTACTGTTTCTCAGCATCACTTCCACCTCTTTTGACAGCAGCAGCAATTACAGCTATTGATATTATGGAAGAGGAATCTGATGTTTTATTTACCAAGCTCAGAAATAATTGCATCAGTCTCCACACATCACTCGAGCAATTGGAGCATTTTGAGCTTTCTGCCATGCCAGAGTCTCCCGTTAAACATCTGTTCTTGAGGAAGAAGCTGAATCGTGACGAAGAGGATGAATTATTGAAAAAAATATCCAATAAGTGCATTGAGAACAATCTGGCTATTATCCCACCCGTCTATCTCCAAGCTGAAAGAGAATCACCACGTCCTAGCTTGAGAATATGTGTTTCGAATATTCTCGAGGCAGAAGATCTCCGATTTACTGTCGAAATACTGGAAAAATGTTCAAATGATGTTCTCATGCTGTAATTACTAGAGTTTTTCTCTTGATAGGAAATAAATTATATCACTGTTCCTTTCTCGTTGAATTCACATTAGAATATTTTCAATTACCAAATGCCTTATGTATGAAAATTAATAATATTTAAATTGAAATTAGAGATTGTGTGTTTATTTCAACATTTCGCTTATTCTAATATTTTTTATCATGTGCGAAAAATTCCTCACATTTTTTTCAAATTTTCGGCGCTTTTTCCACACGCACGTTGATTCGTCGCTTCATGAAAACGGTAATGTATTTCTATTTCCGGTTGACTCGTTTCCGCCCCCTCGTTCATTCCACCCGTAGATTTTGCCGAGGTGAGTTTATGTCTTTCTTTTTGATGAAATATAAGATATCACAAGCTAATATTTTTTACATTATTACCTATAATTGAAAATATGGCAATTATTCTTCATAAAATTCATTGAAATTAACGTAAAAGTCATCAGTATATATATATATATATAAATATGTCTCGAAATTGTGGCACGTGTAGAGGTTAGGATGCCATGTGGCATCACCAGCATTGTAAAATGGCCACATGGTATTTTCCAACTCGATGGATTGAACCAAGGACATTACTGATCTCTTTTAATTATTTTCTCCTGTTTTTCAGTTCTTAAACTTCGTTAGAAATCCCTATTTTCACTTGAAGATGGGTAGGGAGGACAAGGCAAGCTGGAAGTCCAATTACTTCACCAAACTCATTGTAAGAATTTTTCATTCAATTCTCATTCATTGTTTATTGAACTCAAAGTAACAATGGCGTATTTATTAATTTTTCCCAGCAACTTTTGGATGATTATCCAAAGTGCTTTATTGTGGGCGCGGACAATGTCGGCTCAAAGCAGATGCAGCAAATTCGCATGTCCCTTCGTGGGAGTGCAGTTGTTCTCATGGGAAAAAATACCATGATGAGAAAAGCCATTCGTGGCCACATTGAGCGTAATGCTGCCCTTGAGAAACTTCTCCCTCACATTCGTGGTAATGTCGGTTTTGTTTTCACTCGTGGAGATCTTGTCGAGGTCAGAGACAAGCTGATTGAGAACAAAGTCAGAGCCCCTGCTAGAGCTGGTGCTATTGCACCATTGAGCGTCATTATTCCAGCTCAGAATACTGGATTGGGACCTGAGAAAACATCTTTCTTCCAGGCTCTGAGTATCCCAACTAAAATTTCAAAGGGAACTATTGAAATTATCGTAAGTTGAATACTTTTTCTTTATTAATAATTCCATCATTCAGTACCATAATTTGATTTTTATTTATTTTCTTTCATTTTTTGTACAGAACGATGTCCATATATTGAAACCCGGTGACAAAGTTGGACCCTCAGAGGCAACTCTCCTCAATATGCTGAACATATCTCCATTCTCATATGGTCTACTGGTTGAGCAGGTATATGACTCTGGTACTATTTTTGCACCAGAAATTCTTGATATCAAACCTGAGGATCTTCGTGCTAAATTCATGGCTGGTGTTGCTAATTTGGCATCAGTATGTTTGGCTATTGGTTATCCAACTGTTGCCAGTGCTCCACACAGCATTGCCAATGGATTTAAAAATCTTTTGGCTATTGCTGCTGTCACTGATGTTGATTTTGCTGAAGCTGCTACCATCAAGGAATACATTAAGGTAATTTGAGTATTTAATTTTTAATTATATCATCCATTCAGTTATTTATTTTGTAATGATGACAATCGAACACGTCTGAAGACAAGGAAATCACGTGCCAGAGCTGAATAAGCTGAACCCACTGGTGCGTCCTAGTCTCAGTTGATAATTGGCGTGATAACGCAGTCTGAACTCCAAAAAAAACTAGAAAAATCTATTTCTTATTCTCTTCCATCAATCAGTTTATTATAGAAAAAGTGATAATTTATTGTTTCAGGACCCGAGCAAATTTGCTGCTACCACTGCTGTAGCTGCTCCAGTAGCTGCTGCTGCAGCACCAGCCGAGAAGAAAGTCCAGGATGAACCTGATTCTGATTCTGGAGATGACGATATGGGTTTCGGTCTTTTTGATTAAATGAAAACATTCAACTGACTTTGTTCTATTGACCGCAGATACTATTTCTTCATGAGAGAATTAAACTGCTGATGTTTTATACCGACGTCCGAATAAAGTACAGAAAATAATAAACCTGTTTATTAATTTACCACATCCATTTCCCCACCGTCATCAGGCATTATCTTTAATAGCTATTATTATCTCTGGAGTCGATATAGACAGACAAATAAAAGAATAAAATTCCTTGTAGATTTATCTAATCATAATAGACATCATTAAAATAGTAATAAAAAAAATTAAATTAGATAAATATCTTGCTGACTAACGAGTCATCACCATATAGCACAAATAGATAAACTTCCGAGAAGTCGTAAGCATACCCAGTACACACAGAAAATTCTGCTGAGTCGATAGTTTTACGCATTGAGGTGGTCGGTGTGGGCTGGAGAGTTGTGTATAGGTTCCGTTAGTCAGTCAGCCAGTGAGAGTGGCCGCCTGTTGTCTGTATATTTGTGCGAATTTAGGGTCTCTCAGGGGGTGCAGAATTAATTTTTTTTCTGGCACACAAGAATAATCAAACACTTTGAAAAAATAAAATGGGACTATTGACAGAGGGTAGTCCTCTGAGTTGGGAAGAAACTAAAAAACTTTCAGACCATGTGAGAAAACATGGAGTGATACAGTTTATTAATTTATATAAAAGACTCAGAGATAGACAAGGAGATGTGCTTAAATGGGGTGATGAGGTAATTTTTTATTAATTCTTCCTTGACATTTCTAGTCTACAGCCATGAACTTGACAATTGAATCTCAGAATTCTGATAAATTTCATATTTTATTAATCAAAAATCAATTGAATCAATTAAATTCAATTTTTAAGGCATAATAACCTCTTTGAAGCTCCAAAATCATAATAAACCTCATATCTATATTCATAACAAAATAATATAATTTTGACACAAATTCTTGTACCATTTTATTGTTGGATTGTTTGACTGGTTTAGAGATGAGTTATTTCAATGCTATCCAAAATAGTTTATGCAGTGCTGAGATAAAATGAAATTCTCATGATTCATATTGTGAAATAATCATTATTGTTAAATGCCGAGTCATGCCCTTGTACTTTCCCATTCTAGTCGTTTATTCGATGCAAAGTGTAACTAAAAACATATC
Organism: Coelinius sp. EB29; assembly: GCA_035578325.1. Lineage (NCBI taxonomy): Eukaryota > Metazoa > Arthropoda > Insecta > Hymenoptera > Braconidae > Coelinius > Coelinius sp. EB29. The sequence continues at coordinate 1,374,374 of JAOZGT010000001.1, read as the reverse complement.
GCGTGTTGGTAAGTGATTTATGAATTTTTTTTTTTGTCAAACAGGTCGAATACATACTGGTCAAGTTTGATGATGAAGAAAAAACAGCCAAGGTGAGTCTTCGAGCTCCAGAAATTCTGACTGCACTCAATGAAAAAGAACACAAGGATCCCACGTAAGAATAGAAATTTATCAGTAAAAAGTTTCAATTTGAGAGGGGAGTGATTGCAACAGAGGGAAAAAAATTAAATTTATGTTTGCAGTGGTGTAAAGTCACTCTGGAGACCAGAATATGGAGCATACATGATCGAGGGAACACCAGGAAAGCCTTATGGGGGTCTGCTAGCCCATTTCAATGTTGTAGAAGCAAATATGCGATATCGACGACAGGAAGTCATGAGTGAACTGAAGCCTGGTGAAGTTGTCATGTCGGTTACTAGTTTTCCGAGGTAATAATCATTTTTTCAATCAGAATATCCGAATTGTGATAATTCTAATTATCAAATTTTTTTTGTACAGATTGGGCTGTCCAGATTTTACTGATCCACCATCAACACCAACTCCTGATTCTGGTGCATCAAGAAGCTTATTTCTTCCGGATGATATTATATTTCCAGGTCATCCAAGATTCAAAACATTAACGAGAAATATACGAGAACGTAGAGGTGAAAAAGTGGCAATAAACCTTCCCAGTAAGTGAATGGATATAGATGATAGATTTATATTATTTTTTATTTATGAAAATTTAATGTAGTTTACAGAGATGAGAATGTACCTGAGCCCTTCAGGGAGGATTTTAAGGCGTTGGGTGATGACGGTGCCAGTGAGAATGCTGCAAAGGATAATCATGTATATATGGATGCAATGGGCTTTGGCATGGGCTGCTGTTGTCTGCAACTCACATTCCAAGCTTGTAATATCCAAGAAGCCCGAACCCTGTATGATCAGCTGACACCACTTTGTCCAATTATGGTATGTCTAAGAAATTTAATCAATCTCACCGATAGAAAGAGAAAACCATTTCTACATATGATGAAAAATTAGAATATGGTTTTTCGTACGTACATTTACAGAATATTGATTTAACGTTCGACAGTTGGCACTCACCGCAGCAAGTCCAATTCATCGTGGATACTTGACAGATGTTGATTGCCGATGGAATATTATTTCCTGCTCCGTTGATTGTAGAACTCAAGAGGAGCGTGGATTGAAGCCTCTCAAGGAGAATAAATTTCGAATTAATAAATCACGTTATGATTCAATTGATTCTTACTTGAGTACTCAGGGTGATAAGTACAATGATGTACCATTGATTTACGACACTGATATTTATAATCAAATGTTGGAAAATGGTATTGATCGACTTTTGGCACAACACGTTGCTCATCTTTTCATCAGAGATTCGGTGTCACTTTTCTCTGAGAAAATTCATCAAAATGATGATGAAGACAGTGATCATTTCGAAGTGAGTATAATTGGGCTTTTTTTAAGAAATAAAAGACATAATTAACACTGTCGTTGTTTGATATTATTCAGAATATCCAGTCGACAAATTGGCAGACAATGAGATTCAAGCCTCCACCTCCCAACTCATCAATTGGCTGGCGAGTTGAATTTCGTCCCTGTGAAGTACAAATAACAGACTTTGAAAATGCAGCAATTGTCTGTTTCGTTGTCCTCCTATCCAGGGTCATACTCAGCTACAATTTGAATCTATTAATTCCAATTAGCAAAGTTGACGAGAATATGGCTAAAGCACAGAGACGTGATGCAGTTAGAACTGAAAAATTTTGGTTCAGAAAAGACATAATGTGTGAAGCTAAAGACGATCAAAAGTTGGAGGACGAATATGCTGAATTTACCATTAATGAAATTATCAATGGCAAGGTGAGTTTTTTCATTATACTAGTTCAATATAACTCTCTCCACAAACTATCCAGCAAGTTAAAAAAGAATCTATCAGAAATCGATTGCAAAAGACTAGAAGTCGCTATCTCCTCTGGTTTCTGAGAAGATTGAGAAAAATGAATTTTTTGAAAATGTTAAATTTTATAATATCCCTTCTTGGCTGATCAAACATCGAAAAACGGATTTCATTCATATTCATATATTTTTTTTAACAGGAAGGCATATTTGTGGGACTTATTCCCTTGGTAAATTCATATCTTGCAAGTATGAATGTCGATGCTGATACACATTGCACAGTACAACGGTATTTAAAACTCATACAGAGACGAGCCTCCGGCGAACTCTTAACAACTGCTGCATGGTTGCGGAAACAAGTAGAATCCCATCCAGAATACAAGTGAGTTTATGATAATTACAATCTATATTCCAACAACTCTAACAAAAAAACAAAATGTTAACAAAGTCTTCTCCTTTTCTCTTATCTCAGAAAAGATGCAGTGGTATCTCCACGCATTAATTACGACTTATTGAAGAGAGTTTATGATATTCAAACAAATGAAAAACCATGCCCCGAATTACTAGGACCCTGCACAACATCAAGAACCACGGAAAAAATACCAGCTGCAATTGCTAAAGCTGAAAAATGTTGACCGAAGATGCAATAGATTATTAACTGAATTATTGTTTAAAATATTTGATGGATATAAGAGATTTTTTTCTGCAATTGCATTTAGTTCTAATGTAGAAATGAAAATTTAAGCACTATTTATATGATGATTGATTAAATTGAATAAAGCATCCCAAAATTTTCATAAAAGATTGTACAATGCTCATTGACAATATACAAATTTTTCTCTTTATAATTCAAATTTGACAGAAATAATAAATACTTTTATGAATCTGGATTATCAACTATATCTCTATTTGTCCGGTATGAAACATAAGAATTCCACAAGACTGCAACTGATTGTACAACTAGAACTTGATATTGCAGTGGTACAAATGCGAAATTCATCATTTGTACCATTGGCCACACCTGCAAAAATCAAAGAAACAATAATTGTACGTTTATACTTTCTGATTGCCTCAGAAATGATGTTTCCATTTACCTTGTAATTATTACGTAAAATTTCTGCATATTCTCTGTGAAGTTTCTCCCGAATACTGGTAAAATTACTGCCCTGCATGAAGCCAATTGCACTGAGTAAAACACCAATGAAACACGGTGCAAATAAAAGTTGATCGCAAGCAACTTTCTTCGTTGCTACTATACCACCTTTAGAACCAATGTATTTATCAAGTAATCCGTACCACGTGTAGGTCGCAGGGCCCTGAGAAGCATAAGAAATATTATTTTTCAAATGAAATTTCATCGTTAGACGAATTAACTGATACTTACACCAATAAAAAATCCAATTGCATAAAACTTTGCTGTACGGATGTAATCGATATCCTCGGATTTACGTTTTTCAACGAAATTTTGAGCTATCTGATCACCGACTGCCATCAACGCACCTGTCAATAAAAATCATTCAAATTAAAGGTTTAAAAGTCAAGGAGATGAATGATGAATAATGATTTTACCTGCTTGAGTCGCTTGTATCTGCAGGGGATATTTACTGAGTAGTTTTCTGTATGTGTTTAAAAGCCGGCTCATGATGTTTTAATTTGAAGTCACTAAATTTCAATAGAAATACATCTCCTAATAATTGTATTATTTTCCCATTATTTGAGATGATTTATTGAGCGTATTCAATTTTTTTTTTCTTCAAATTTTCCAAATAAAATGAAGTGACGAAATTGCGCATAACCTCATATAATATTTGAATTCATAAGGGCGAATTTTCATACTTCCTAGAATCTAGGAAATTTTTCCACTCGCCATGTTGAATTTTCTCCCCCCCCCACTCTTGGCAATAGACAGTTGTGGAGAGTTCAAAAGGGACAGAGCAAAGATGGCCTCTTAAACTCATTCCTTGTGTGACACAAAATATCGTGTGAAATATAAAAATTGTTCCATTGAATTTAGGATTGAATATCAAAAAATACTATTTTATTGTTTTATTATTTATGTGTGTGTGCAAAATTAGAGAAATATGATTGTACAGGAGCCCGTTCAGGTGAGCCATTGGGTAAATTATAAGTAATATACATATTAGACGGATCGATGAAAGACAAGGATGACGAATGGAATACGATTAGCTCAATGCATTTATATTCGCATATACTTGTACATATTATTTATATATCATCAGTGTTTTTAATCCTATTTTAATCATTAAAATTGATCCATTTCTCTCCTTGAATTTTTTTCTCTCATGCCACTACGATTATATACAATATCCTGATCACAAGTTTTTCATATGTCGGCCAAATATCTATCATCGTATCATTCCATTTTGTAATATGAACCAATGATTGTAGAGAATTTATTGACTCGTATTACATATTTACAATGTGCAATGAGATTATTCTCTCCTGAAATATACCATGACAATTCCGCTCTCATCAGTGGTAACGGTTTATTGGGTCAGCCATGAAAAAAAAAAAAAAAAAAACATGATTTCCATGAGCATAATAGTATAATTAAAAAATATTTAACATTGTAAACAGCAAAATAAGTTGAATAATTGTAGTCTCATGAATATTGTCTAAACTTGTTTGTCATAAATTCGTATTTTTGCTGAATAATAATTGAAATATTGAGGATTACACTGTTCACCAACTACTACTCTTTTACCAATAATTAATAAACAATGAAAATTATTATAGGCTTCCATATGGCATTGTCTGAATCATTATGCATATGCAGATGCCATTTTTCTGGCAGAGAGACTCTTCGCTGAAGGTAATAAATAATAATTCAGTAATACAAAATAATATTGGTCCATCATGTTTCATATTTATCATATTGATTTACAGTGGACAATGAGGATACTCTATTCCTCTTAGCAACATGTTACTACCGTTCAGGAAAAGTGCGTCAAGCTCACGGTTTATTATCTAAGAAAGCACCATGTTCATCCCAGTGTAGATTTTTATTGGCAAAATGTTGTTTTGATTTGGAAAAATATGCAGAAGCTGAAGCAGCCATTGTCGGTGGTTATTATAAACAAATAAAAAATCTTGAGGACATTGTGACACAGTTTGGTGATCAGGCATGTTTTTCATTACAAATTATTGCAAAAATTTATTATAAAATGATGAGAACAGCAAAAGCCATTGAAGCTCACAAACTTGCACTCAAGCTTAATCCATTTCTGTGGCATTCATTCGAGGAGCTCTGTAATATTGGTGAGAAGGTTGATCCATCAAAAATATTTCAACTTGACAAACTCGATAATTTTGCCATGTGTCATGGAACCAATCAGTTGAATTACATCTCTGAGCCTGATTTTATTGTACCAAGTACCAACAATAGTTCACCAATTCAGAATAGTAATAATATGACACCTACACAAGGTGTAATTGTCAATGGAACATCACCACCAATGAGACTTTACTCAGGAATTGAAGAAAGTCCACAATCTGTGCCAATCAATTATGGAAATCCCCTGACGATATCACCACGAGGCAAACCACCGCGTTACAGAAGCATGTTCAGCAATTCAATGAGTCCACTTACTCCAAGCTTTGGTATACTACCTCTAGAGACTAATACACCTGAATCCAATGTTTTACCGACCCACGTTACTCTAACTGAAGCGAATGATCAGAAAAGTTTGGCCAAACGTGTTAGCAGCCTTCGTGCTCACGTTGGACAATTAATGTCGAGAAAGGAAACTCCACTGCAACAAGGCAAACCAGTTTTTTCACAATCAGGAAATACAAGTAATACTGCTAATATTGTCACTGTTACACCAACAACACCAACACCAGCACCACCAACCCTACAAGGTCCAAATGTACGACGTTCTTCGAGACTCTTCCTCAGCAATAGTTATTCGGTCAAAGAAAATAATAAATCACCAAACAGAAATAAATTTGCAACACCAAAATCACCATCCAGAAAGACCAAAGCACGTTTATCAAAGACTAATTTAAATAAAGCAAATTTCAATGAAATCAATGAGCGCAACAGAAGTGAAAAAGAAAAGAGTGAAACAATAACGTCGGAGAAAATGGTAGCCACTACAAATGCACTCAATCAGAGCAATGTATCTCACTGTGCTCTCCTGGTACAGAAACAATGTGCCGAAGGACTCATGTCACTTTTACGTGATTTGGGAATGGCCTATCAGAATTTGAGCCAATTCAATTGTCCACAGGCAGTGGAAATACTTAATGCACTTCCTACTCATCATTACAATACTGGTTGGGTATTGTCTATGCTAGCAAAAGCATATTTTGAGATGAATGATTATAAAAAAGCAGCCAGTTACTTCTCAGAGGTCAGGCAACTGGAGCCACAACGAACAGATTTGATGGAAATATACAGTACTGCACTTTGGCACTTGCATTTGGAAGTACAATTGTCTACACTGGCACAGGAACTTGTCGCTGAAGATCGTAATTCACCAGCTGCATGGTGTGCAACTGGTAATTTATTTTCCGCCCAAACAGAACACGAGACTGCTATAAAGTTTTTTCAACGAGCAATTCAAGTTGATCCAAGTTTTCCATACGCTTATACACTTTTGGGCCACGAATATGTTTTGACTGAGGAACTTGACAAAGCCATAACAGCCTTCAGAAATGCTATAAGACTCGATCCTAGACATTATAACGCCTGGTAAGTTGCTTTTTTTTTTATTTTAATATTCAACAACTCGATATCCTCTACATTATCCATTCACATTAGGTTTGGGCTTGGTACGATATACTCCAAACAAGAGCAATATAGACTGGCCGAATTGCATTTTAAACAAGCGCTACAAATAAATCCCCATCATTCAGCAATAATGTGTCACATTGGAGTTGTCCAGCACAAATTGAAAAAGACGGATAAAGCTCTCCAAACATTGAATAGAGCTATTGAAAATGCATCTGACAATACACTGTGTAAATTTCATCGGGCCAGTATCAATTTTCAAATTGGCCGGCATAACGAAGCACTTACAGAATTTGAGGAACTGAAGAATATTGCACCCAAAGAGTCTCTAGTCTATTATTCAATAGGAAAGGTACAGTATTATCGTTGATATATCTCTTATTCTAGAAGATGAAAAATTTTCTTATTTCTCTTAAACAGGTTCATAAAAAATTAGGCAATACCCATCTTGCATTGATGTACTTCAGCTGGGCAACTGATCTAGATCCAAAGGGAGTCAATAGTCAAATCAAAGAGGCTATTCTCAGTCCTGGACAGGGTGAAGAAGATTCTCCCTCAGCTCAATCTGGTAAGAAATGGCAATTTATGCATAAAATGACAAGTGTTTAGAAATGTAGTGATTGAAGGAAGATTATCTCTCACAGGGGATGATCAACAAGCTGCTAATGTGTCGACTGAACATGAGGCTGAGACAAGTGGAGAAGTGAGTGTAGAGGGTAGTGGTCTGGCAAGAACAGTCAGCATTGAAGCCCATGCCGACGACAGCGATGATAGTTTATGAAGACACCGGGTGGGCCGCTCGAGCACGATCCTTGCGGACCGCTTTAATTCAGTGCGTCGTAACAACGCTCGAACATACCGTCGCCAAAGACGTAGACGTCGTCGTCGACGTATATCTTGAAATATTAACCCTGTTGTAACACCCAAAATTCATCGAATGAGAAGGAAATTCCAATATTTTTCAACTATAAAATAATCAAAAGAACAATTTTGTTGTTTGCGTCAAACGCATCATCCTTCAAACCTATACATTCTTTGTTTCTAGTGATATATTAAAAAAAATGTCATAAATGTATAAATTGAAAAGATTTGCAGAATTATTTCTTCTTTTAAACTAAAATTGGACAGTTTTCCATCTTTCTTGAGTTCTCGTGCATTTGAAAATTGGAAAAAAAAAAAACAATCTTGATAAATCGTCAAAATACCAAAGTAAATTGTCACAATTATTCTTGGTATCTAATTCTCTAATTCATTTTCCTACCATTTTTTTTTCCTCTGTTGTATCTGTACATTGTGTGTAACGTGTGATCTGTATATTTTTTTACAATTTTTCATATCAAATTATCTTTATTCACTTATTCCTTTTAATTTCATTATGAAATGTAGAAGCTAGACTGGATTCATCTAGCTACGTCATTAATCGTATACTTGAAGAATGAAAAATATTAGGAAAAATGTTGCTACCTAGAAGAGAAAATAAAAAAAAATAAATACAATATGAGATATGAGATTCTTGTGTAAATGTAAATTATGATTAGTAGTGTTATTGTTACAATTATTATTATCATTATTATTATTATATTAGAGATTGCTGGAGAATTGGTCAGTCTGCTCGTTGGTTGAATAAAATTTGAGTTAAAATAGAATAAAAGAGCGTGCAATATATATTTCGTCTGCTTCTCATGTTTTCCATTGGGACAAGATTTAAAAAAAATTGATGATTCAAGATTAACAATGTCAACACGAATGTAGCGTATAAAGCTATGAATATATATATATCTACATGAGATAATTATTGTTGTTCTTTTACTGCATTTCCTCTCTGGATGATTTACCCTTCAAGTATTTGTTATTTCTCATTTTATGAACAATCAATTAAGAAATTCAAATGATCAATCCTCAGAAATTATCGAGAATTATTTTATCGCATCAACAGTGAAAATTAAAGTGTCTGAGATGTGTTGATAGCGATTCAATCATGACAGTTAAAGATTCAATTGAATTGATGCTAAATTGCAGCCGAATGGAGCAGGCGCGAAAATTTACTGCGGCGCACACCTCAGCGAATTGCTGCGCCGAAGCACCCAACGTACTCGCGTGCGATTGTAGACATTTTATTCTACTTTATTCGTGTCCCAGCAATACCCGTTATCACATCTCACTTCCAGTTTACTCGACTTTGTATATCATTTTGTTGTTTTTTTTTTTCCCTCGATTCCGTTCCTCACAGTCTGCGGATCAGTGACATGTCAGGTATCGGATGAAAGTGATGAGCAGAATTGATTATTTTCCGTTGATACACGGATTTTGAAGTATTTTGATAGAAACGTTCGATTTACGTGAAATACAGTGAAAAAAAGTTGACTTTTTTGTTTGAGAGGAGAGTGTGTCAGATAAACGGTGAAAGAAGACGAGCGGGGAGAGCAACTCAAGTGGAGAGGATCCGCCTGACGATGGATAACGTCGGTGAAGTATTCGTCAGCTGAGTGCAACTCAACATTAAAAGATTTTTCGAGTTTTCTACAGGAGAATGGTTAATAGCGAGAGGTAAATGACTCATTCACACGTCCTTTCTCTTTTAAATCCCATTTTTGATAGAAATTTTCATAAATATCAAATGAAATAGTATGTAAGAGTGGTGGAGTTACTTTCGACTTATGATCTGAGGAAATAAAAAATATGAATAAGTCTTTCAATATTGCAATTGTCGTTAAAGTGTCCACGCAATTTCGGTAACGCCCGGGTTCACATGGAACCAAGGGCCAAAGCGTGAGTGAGAGGTCTCGTGTGCGTGAAATGAGGGTAAGTGAGAAGGTAAATTCACCCCTATATTTAATGCTGAGGTGGGGCGAACTTTCGATCGCTTTTTTCTTCTCTTTATTCATTTTTTTTTCTGACTGGTCATCTATTTTTCTATTCAGTCCTGTTGGAGAATCACCAAAATGATTCCATCGACATCCTGTTCTCCTTTATTGTTATTCTAAAACCTAGTTTTATTTATGTAGAGTGTTTGAAGAGATCTCAGGAGGATTTTATAGAAAGAAGAGGAAGTGGGGGCTGATGAGTTACATCCTCCTCTGACTCTAATCCCATAATCCCTTGTCAATCTTTCCGCACTTCTCTAAGACATGTCTTCTCTCCATTACTTCACAAAGTGGCTTTTATTTGACAATAAGTTTCAATTAATCGAGGGCATTCAACATGTCTATTAAGAATTTTTTAAAAAATTGTATATATAAATAAAACTCACCCCTTTAACAAATCTATTTCACGCAATTCGGATCTTCATAATCTAGCTTAACGTGCCAATTTACAGAGTCATATTGGAATGAGAGCAGAGGGTTGAGGATGAGAGGGAGGGGGGCAGCGACCGCGTTAATCGTAGATGAGTTGACGATGTTAATTGGGTCACGGTTTCTAATGTACATGAAATTCCTTAGCTGCTTGAGAATAAATAAAATACAAGTATATGATAAAATACATCTTTTCTATTTATCAACTAATTAATACAGAAAAGTTTACCAGACAATCATGAAGAATATACTCTGAGCAATGTTTGACCTTTTCAGTTAAAAAAAGTTATTGTACTTTTTCCAACATTCCTTCTGCCAGTTTATCTACTTCACTACTCTCCCTTTTTCTCTTTGCTCACTGTCACAGAGTGAAAAGGTTAATGCGTGGGCCCAAAAAATAGAGTGATTCCACGAGGAATAATCAATCCAGAGGGACAATTATCTTTTTCATTCCACCAATGGAAATAATCATTCTTAAAAGGCATAGCTCCCATTTCGATGCTTTCTTAACAAAAGGTTTAAAAAAAAAATTTGTGTATATACGACATATCAGACAAAAGAAACACTGAGGATGGCCGCAATTTGACCAAGCTTCTTCTGAAGATGAAAAATTGACAAATGGCAGTTTTATCGGAATTCATCACAAAGAGAGAGAGAGAGAGAAATATATTTCAACGGGATTCATTCAGTCGTTGAAATTGTCTTACGAATAATAGAATTTCTCTAAAAAATCACTCACTAATTTTGATGATTTTTCCAATGTTAATGTCAGAAAAAACTGATCGATGAGCAGTGAATATGCTATATACATTAATCCAGCTTAAAACCCTCTCTTCCGCATCGGATATGAATGTCTAGACGTCTGACCAAATATCCACATTTCCTCCTATATTTTCCAATCGACAATCTCGATGTAATTGGTCAATCATTTGTATATCCACGAAAATTTGGTAATTCAGTTTTACTATTCTCAGAAATCATAAATTTTCCCTCTCTATCATTCATCTATTTTTGGTCTCTTCAAGTCTCTCGCTGTATTTGCTTCGTAGTGTAGAAATTGTACCTGAGTGGGTTGTGAATAAGAAGAAATGAAGAGAGAATTAAGAAAAAAAAAAACTAACAATACGAGAGCAGATTAGCTGGGATATTTCAAGACTAGCTAAAAGAAGCCTGTATTACATACATGCAGTATGTATAGAGAGCTTTACAGAGTATATACATATATACATTTACCTTCTCACTTTTGATATACTTTATCTGTGTCGTTGTGCAATTAACTCCATCTTCATAGTACCTCTTGGTATATCCTACTTTGTTCCAGTGAATACTAAAGTGGGCTAAAGCTGGATGATACTGTGAGACAAATGGGAAACGCGTGTGCAAAGTATATATGACACACGCGCTCTTTGTCATTAACCCCGGCTGGATTAAATATAAAAAAGACCTACTGACATACTAGACATTAAAATAGACAACTTCTCCAATTGATGAAAATTAATAAATTCATTTGAAATGTCTGTTTAGGTGGAATAAATATCATAGCAGTTGACCTGCATGATGAACCGATCCAGCAAGTTATCAGACGTCTCCAACAGCGAGACAGAGGTCTCATGTAGTGCGAGTCGTTGTCGCCGTAACATCAGTATAAAAAGCGGCACAGACTCACATTACAAAGAAGCTAGATGTGTCACCATGGAAAATATATTTTTCCTCCAGTAATGGACAGTAGAAGAATTATTAAAAGTAAAATGAATAATCAAAGAAATCACCAATCACCCGATAAAAAATACTAGTAACACATATCGTGAAGACGTTAAAAGGGTGGGAAGAGGCGGCGGATGTACTGGAAATTTGTATAGAGAAATGAGTGATTTACAAGCCACTCTCGAGTTCTCTCTCGAGCTCTGTAAATTCTACAATGTCGATCTATTTCAACGCGGGTGAGATTTTTTGTGAATAATGAGGAGAATAAATTATTTTATTGATAAATTAATACTTTCAGGTATTATCAGATACGTACGGCACTCCGGGTCTCTCCAAAACTGCCAATCAAAGTGGAAGTCGATCAACTTCGCAATCGTAAGTCCCAATCAAATTGCACTGACAATTATTCTCCATTATTCCAATAAATTCATAGAGCTCATTATTGATTTATCCTAAAAATTAGAAAAACGTTCATTAGACAGTATGGAAATGCCAGGTACAAGCAAACGTTTTCAAATACTGTACCGAAATGAGGAAATAACGCTGGGTACATCGGTATTATTTCGAGCGCATGTATTGGTACATAGTCACAAAATTGAAGAAATATTATCACGAACACACTTTCATCTTGGTGTAGAATTGTGGTTCAGTGAGCCAACGCAGCCAGGAAATATGGCTTGTGTATCATCTAGGTAAATATATTGACACAATCATTCGAATCAATCACAAATTTTTTTTACATAAAATTACAATCATTTTGTTCTAGAGCATTACAGTTAAATTTTACACCGACAAAAGGTCTTCACTACCATTTACCAGTGCTATTCGATTATTTTCATCTTGCTGCTGTTTCAATGACCATACATGTCTGTTTAGTTGCTCTTCATCAACCATTTGTAAAGTAAGTAATTGAATTGTTTTATTATCTATCGGTATATTCATTAATTTTTGTTGTCAGGAAGAGTATACTGCACTACGTTCAGAGCTGGTGAGTTCATAGAGAATAAATAAACGAGAAAATAAATAATAATAATATGTTTTTAATTTTTAGTGCTCCACGGAGTGGTAAACAATGGTTACAGTCAAAACAGCCACCACCTGCGAATGGAGAGAGCAGTGCATTTCTGAATACCGTAATTTTTTTAAAATTACAATTGATGAAGAAATTAGCTGTTAAATATCACTTAAACTCATCAATTTATCTCTCTCCGTTCAATTAAAGGAAACAACGACAAAATGCGTGGGATCTACAACAAGAGTACAAAATGCAAAGCTCATGCAACGCGAAGTAACGAGACTTTTATTGGCTGCGAGAGAAAATCTTCTCAATGACATTGCTGATCTCGCTAGATTATTACCATCATGGGAACAACGAGACCTCGACAGTTCGATAGCTGAAAGAAAATATAAAGAAATATCAAGGGTGATTATCATGAATTATCAAAAAAAAAAAGGGATTAATAATGATTAATACAATTTTTCTTCAGTTGATTGATTCTGATGAAGTGGATATTGCCCAATTGTGTGCCCAAAATATCGTTCTATGGCATATTTTTCTGGAGGCATTCACGAGACAGGAGGCAATTCATCAGCATCTTGCAAGAATGCATCATCAACTGCGTGTAAATATAATTAATAATTTTTTTATATCAATTTTCTCCATGTGGAGACAGTTTATATCGATAATTCCTTGTTAAATAGGTGAAACGTTTTGCCGAGGGTTTTTTTGTTCTCGAGAATCCAAGAACATCAGCGGCAGGTTGTTACGATGCAAATTATCAATCATACCAGGCAGTGAGCGAAGCTGCAAGACGATCACGCTATCTGGCAGCTCTACCACCACTGCCAGTTCACTGTCCTGAGCTCGATGGTGATTTGCATTCATTGCCCTTAATTTTCGAAGATCAGTATGCCGACATGACACAGAGGCATAGAAATAGCATTCCAACTGGGGAAGACTGCAGTTGTGGTATATCAGCAATTTTAGAATCTCGAACGTCGAGTGTCTGGTCACCGAGGAGCGAAGGTGCTGCCCAGGATATTGCTGCTATTCAGGCTCGATTTAGTTTAGTACAATCAACACTCCCTGCACGGCATAGCAAGTCATTGGATCAATTGGGACCGGAAATTCCACCATTGAAACAGAGAACATCACCAAAAACATTACCACGATCAATATCAACGCAATTATTTCCAAAACATGGAGGTATTAATAGCACACTACCCACATCAGTAGCGTGCAAAGGACGTTCGAGATCACAGGCTCCACTTCATACTGCACAAAGTACAACACTTTATCCCAGTTTCACTCAGCAGCAGGCCTGCTCAGCGCCCAATTCCTCGTTAGGCTCGACACCAATAACCACTTTACCACGTGCAAAATCAAGTCAATTTCTTGTTCCAAAATCTTGTCATGATCAGTACGAATTGGACTCAGATGTGGATGCACCAACGAATTCAATAACTTCACTTCTAGCAGCAATGTTTCCTGAATTACCTCCCAATAATTATCTTCCTGGCTACAGGCCATCAAAAAAAATGAGCGGTGTAGGGACCTACGTTGGACCATTTGATTTTAATCAGTTGACTGGCTGTTTGAATGAGAAAGGTGACAGTAAGCAGAGCTCAGATTCAGCTCAAAGAATAAGATTGGAGCCCCGTAGCCATCGATTAGCAACATTGCTTCCCAAAAATATTTCCAATGGAAATCCAGAAGTACAATCTCTCCGAACAGCAACACTGGATCGTGCAACTTATCGTGGTAATTTACGAAAAAATGCACAAACCACATGTCCTACATCTGGAAATAAACGTCATACAGATACTTTGGATGGTAGACGATATCATACATTGGGAAAATCATCAGGAAATCGTGAGGAACGTATGCGAGCGAAGAATCTATTTGAAATGGCCAATGGCCATGGCAGTGGAGATGTTTTGAGCCATTCAATTGTCGTAGATCCTCTGAATAAAAGATTTGGCAAGACATCCAATGATATAATACTTGATTCCTGCTTTTATCAAACAAATGGAACAACTGTCAAGAGTCAAGAGAGCCAACCACCAAAAAGACCAAAGAGTACTGAAAGACTCTTTGACGTTGATCATGGAATTGATTGTTGTCAGGATTCTAGAGATTTTTATGAGAGAAAAGATCACGTGAGATCACGAAATGCTGCGAGACCAGAGAAAAGTACATCATTATTGACGAGAGAGGCACTCTACGAAATAATTCCACCCAAGATTGAAACAAAAAGTGAAGACGGTAGGAGAGGGAGACGACCGCATTCAGCTCCAGCTATAGACTCCAATGAATTATCAAAGATTGAAAGCCAATCCATCAAACGCTGTTCCCATCGATCAAAAAAACTTCTCTCACCGTATGATAATCCCAACATGGCACCACTGTCAAATCACAGATCATCCCAAAATCCATCAATTCCCATGAGTGTCCTTGAAGTAGAAAATAATAACAAAATTATACTGAAAATTCAATCACCCGAGAGAAATGATAATCCACTGGTACATGATCCGTCTGATGAATCCAATTCTGGTGTACCACCTCCATTAAATACTAAGAGATTACGATGTGCTAGTGTTCCCGTTGCTCAAAATAAAATGGTAGTGCCGAGAAGTGCAGTATCATTACCATGTATGCCAATCAGAGATAGCAAAGAGATACTTGGTAATGAGCTCGTCACAATAGCTCCAATAAGTCCAACTTCGTCGAGACCAAGTAGTCCTGCAACCAGTACAGACTCTGGTAATTTAACGTCAGAGTGCTCAGGATGGGTAAGTAGCGGTGATACTTCAAGCTCGGAACACAAACGCACTGGTGTTGCAATGAGTGAACAGACCAAATCACGACAAACTAAAATATCATCGCGAAAAGAACGTAAAGGAGGAAGAGTAAAAAATTCAGATAGCCATTGTTACGAAGAAGTTCGTCTACCGCCACCAAAAATGTTTCAAGATGAGCCACCACCACCAGAAGCCTTCAGGGATCCTGCACCAATTCCCATGATTGACAATCCATTGTACCATGTATACGAAACAGTGAAAAAAGCAAAGAGTCCAAAGCAAAATAAGACTGCACCGTGCAGTCCCCAGAGAACTCGAGATCGTGGTGAAACAGGAGAACGCGATAGTATTTATGGTACACGTGATTTTTGTTTCGATTGCTATCAAGAAGGTAAAGAACTCCTACAATCAACCCAGGATGACGTCATTAATTTCAAAAAATGTAAGGAGGAATTTAAAAGACAGATGAGCTTCTCTGGTAAAATGTACAGGTGTGTTATTCTATAATCTCCACTCTAGTCTTAACGATATTATTTAATAAATCAATGAATTGCGTACATCGTTAATTGAATATGAGGTTTTTTCACGCTGCACACAGTGATTATCCAGGTGTAGCATCGAGTCTACCTTATTTCTACATCAGCGACGAGTATAGATTATTTTCACCCGAGGGCTCTCATCTAATCGTATGTGTTCATGGTCTTGATGGTAATGCTGCAGATCTTCGACTTGTCAAAACATACCTCGAACTTGGCTTATCCGGTGCACATTTAGATTTTCTTATGTCAGAAAGAAATCAGGTAATTTTAATGGAATACTCAAACTACAAATTGTACATTTTTATCAAACTCTTCAATAAAATTATTCAATTTTTTTTCTTGTCAATTTAAGGGCGATACATTCTCTGATTTTGACACTATGACCGATCGACTAGTTGAGGAAATTTTACATCACATAGAAACATCAGGACTCAATCCAACAAAAGTCAGTTTTATTGGACATTCCCTTGGGACCATTATAATTCGTAGTGCTCTGACAAGGCCACAATTACGGCCCCTTTTACCAAGACTCCATACATTCCTAAGTCTAAGTGGACCACATTTAGGTACGCTGTATAATACGAGTGGTCTCGTCAATGCTGGTAAAAAAAAATTTTATAAAAATTTATATCCATTGAATAAATTTACAATTCTACTGATCTCCCCCTCATTAATTTCCTCAGGTATGTGGTTTATGCAAAAATGGAAAAAATCTGGATCACTCTTGCAACTCGCAATGAAAGATTCGTCAGATGTGCGGCGATCATTCATGTTTCGTTTGAGTCAACGAAGTAATCTTCAGCGATTTAAACATATACTTCTGTGTGGAAGTGCTCAAGATCGTTATGTGCCCCTTCACTCAGCGAGAATTGAACTGTGTAAAGCTGCGGTTCGTGATCCAACTGATCAAGGTATTTTATTCATTACACTGTCACTGATACAATTCATTCGGGTGTATACACCTTTTCCAGCCATATAAACTAACAGCAATGTTAAGCACAATTAGTCACTAGATGAATGATCACTTTGAAATGAGTTTTTATTGTTGTTACAGGTGCAGCTTACAGAGAAATGGTGCACAATATTCTCTACCCAGTAATGTCAACTCCCGGTGTAAGTTTAGTACGTTATGACGTACATCATGCGTTACCACCCACAGCAAATGCTCTCATTGGTCGTGCTGCCCATATAGCTGTTTTAGATTCTGAATTGTTTATTGAAAAATTTCTCCTTGTCGCAGGGCTTAAGTACTTCAGGTAAAAATATTTTATGAATTAATCTATTATATTTGCCAACAGCTTTTGTTAACAATTTCGTACCAATTCTGATAAGTGTATATCATTAATATGTATTTTTTTTACTTAATTTTTATTCAATTGAAGCTCAATTTAACGAACTGATGAGAAAAGACTATAAAGTCAAGATTAGCTAGTAGTTTTTTTTTTCTTCTTCCCACATTAATTAAAATTTCAATGTCAAGATATTCGCTTGGCCTAATCAAAGCGAGCGTCTTTATTCCTGATAGCCCAATGGGCGTTGTATACTTTTCATGTGATTTTTCTTAAACTCTCAAACAATGGACATGGACGTTTAACTATCGAATATATTCGATAGTATAGCTATTTATCAAATTATCACTACGAAATTCAAATACTTGTATTTATCATCAGTATCAAGTATTTTTCTCTATAACTGACTGAGTCATTGAAAAAAAAAAAAATTAAGTTAGTAATCGAGGGGTTCTTTAAGTTTAACATTATCATTAGTAAAAATATAATATGACCTTCCAAAGGGGGGCTACTGACGTCCAGTGCATACAGGTAACAATGGTGGACTGAATTGCAATAAGTCAATTTTTCTACTAGGAATGTCATCATATTTTTTTCTTTCTTTTTCCAATAAGTTGACTGCATCACACTATTATTATCGAAAGCGATACATCAAGAGAATCAAAAAGAGAAATTAATAAATGAAAAAATTTGCACAGACGTTAACGATGAAAATAAAATTTAAATTAAAAGAGAATTATACAAATTAGAGTTAAATTGTTTTGTATTAAAATAAATAAAAAAATTAGGGTGAAGAGTATGTAATCCATTCAATCAATGTGAACAAGAATCACAAGTAAATATGTCAGAGCGCCGTGTCATATAATTAGGAAAGTCAGAAAACACATGTCAATTTTATTCCTCAGAAATAGTACGTGTCGATGATTTTATTAACCCAAAAATCTAAAAGAATTTCATTAGGGTAATGACACTGGAATTCATTTAATAGCGGAGATATAGATTTTGAAAAAATTGTTATTCGAAGCCGCATTAACGAATAACAAAAAAATATTTATTACCTCGTGGGAGGGATTGGATATTATCACTATCTCTCAAGTATATATCGATATCAAGAATATTATGGTGAGTCCCTCCAAATAGATCTCAATTGCTCAGAACAATCTAGTGTGTATAAATAGTGATATCATTGAGGGATAAATAGATTTAACTATATGACTTGATGTGAGGCTCAAATGTTTTCGCAATTCAATGGTCGTGATTTAATCATCAGTAAATTTTCATCTCTTTGTCGTATTTTTATTTCTTTTTTATTAAACAAGAAAAAAAAACACGTCAAATTTATGTGTAGTATTCACACGAATATATAGAAAAAATTTTATTATGAAATAATTTTATCATCCTTAAAGGATATGATTCATGTCTACCAAATTTTTATGTATATTTTGAATACTCGAGTGTTCACCGTCAACCGAATTAACTGATACTTGAAAAGAAATGTGTTTAGGATTCAACGAGCACGAGAGAGTGATTATTTCAAAATTTTATTGAAATCCTTACGAGTCAAACCGATATGGAAATAACAAATTAAACTTTGTCTTCGGGTCTTATCAATCTCTTGAAAAGAATGCAGCACAAGAAGTGTATGGATACTAGGTAATTTAAATTATCATTCATAGCGCAGAAAAAAAAAAGACAGAGTGACAATTGGGAAAACACCAAAAAGAATCTAGATAAATATGTGGAAAAGAAAAAAAAAAAAGAAATGGTGAGATAAATATAGTGTACACAATATTGACGTGTATATGTATATATGTATAAACGGATATATGCATATGAATATATATACATGTGAGATATAGTTTAATAAAAATAATAACTATTATTATTAAGTGAATAATTTATTGTCTTTTTTAATACATGAATCTCTTCTTATGTACATTTTAACACAATTTTGTTCCCATACTAATCTCTCATTTTTACAGACACATATAATACTTGATTTGCACAAACATTGCACTTTCTGCTTATTCCACATGCTCATTATCTCCTCTCATTCCTCACAGCCTCTGGAACCGCTGGTGATTTTTCGAATTCTCTGGCAAAGAGACATATCTCTGTAATCGGGTGGTCTTGGAGCCACTTTCAAAAATTTGTTTTTCTCAAACTGACTATTAGAGATCAAGGAAACTAATAATTCAGAAATTCACTGCCCAAGCCGGGATTCGAACTTGGAACCTCTCGCACACTAAACTTGCGCTTGGCCCGCACGGCCATCTCATCTCCGCTATTATTATTAAGTTAAAAATTTATTTATTCCCCCTTGACCTATTAGAGTAAATGAGTAGACGATATAATTGAGATTTAACGAGGCGTGAAATGTTTACCATATGTTTCCTTCACTCCCGCTGACAAAAAAAAGGAAATAAACATATTGATATTCTCAAATTTATCGATTGTAAATGCACCTCAACCAATTTGTTCTCACTCGAGTGAGACCCAAAATGTATCGTTTCCCGGCGCTATCTCTAGTGACGCGCAGATGTGTTATATGTGAGCACGTGCTCCCGTGAAAAGCCCCGTGACGATCTTTCTCCCCCCCTCGGCCCATGGAGCATTAGAATCCTGAGGGGAAGTGAATCGTACCTTTACAACAACCCCCCGACAATGGTGAACACCCGGAATTTCATAACAATGTGAACCATGTGCACAGACACGCGTTTGATCGTGAGCTGAAGAAAGAACTGTGCCCGGCCCATGACGAAAAAAATCTATCGAAGGAGAATAAAAAAAAAAAAAAACATTGACAAAGAAATAATTTTCGAAGAATTATTGAATATTAAAATGTTTGAAATTTAGAAGGAATAAATTGAATTGTCTCATGGGAATTATGGATCAGATCGTTTCTATTTCTCATTCAAATGTTCCATTGAAACCATTTGATACAGTCATAACTTTTTATAGCCTGAACTTTTGACTCTCATACCTATTGTTTTTCGACGACCACCCTCGAAGGACAATGAGGGTTGTATTGGTAAGCACTGATTGCATATTCCTCCTCTATATATGGTTGGATTTGCTCCGCACGTGGCTAACCACTGGGGTCGCAGAGTTTGGATTCAGCAGGGGTTTCTACTGCCTACCAACTAGTCCATACGTAAAACCTCTGACACTTGGCGTCCAACCAGCAAACGGAGCGCTCCTGTTTCATTAAATTCTCCTTTCATTGTTGTTTGCCTTTTTTTTTTTCAAATTTTTTGTTAATTTTGGAAATTTCCAGAGTTGAGAAATTTTGAAGAATTTGAAAATTGAAAAATGCAGTGAGTGAATTGGTATAATAAAACCACCGAATTGGATTTTTTAATAAAGAATTGACACAAAAACATGGAATAACAGAGTGAGCAGCCGCAAAAGTCATAGGAAGCCAGACTCTTTATCTGTAATCCTGATTGGAATGTTAGTGGTTTATAGTTTACCCAGAGAGAGTTTTTAATAGAAATCAGCATTCCGCCAAACTTTGCTAGAAATAGTACACAGGTTACACGAAACCTTGAATGTATATCGGTATAAAAATACATGTGTTTACAATAGTAAGTGATCCTCTGTGAAATTACGTAATAATCCTTGAAGAAAAATGTTTTATTCTGACATTGGCACGGAACCAAAAAAAAAAAATCACTAATTTGGAATAATGAGGTCATATACTCTCCTGTATTGACAAGTCAACGTTATGCTGATTCTTTTTCTGGAAGGGAAATGAGATGAATTTTTATAAATCCAGAAGATTTTTGATTTTTTTCATTCGAGCAACTCTAGATCTCTCATTCTGATCAGAAATAGATCTATTTCCAGTGAGCTATCAGTCTTCAAGTACCTGTAACTGATCCTCCAGATGATTCCAGTGGTCTCTCATAATATCAAAAACACTTGTCTCAATTTATAAAACAAGTGGTCAATATTAATTTGATATTGATGTAATGATTAAAATTATTGAAAATGGAATCTTCCAGATGGCTAACGGGGATATTGTTAGTTCTTGTAATTATAAATCCTACAAATGTGACTGCTGGAGAAAGAGCAAGAAATTTAAAAGCAGTAAAATTGCCTGGTGGTTATTATATGGAAATTGTAGAAGAGGAGCTGTGTTCCAATGCTATTTTGCGTCTCACCTGTCGCTCCCTTCGAGCTTTTGTATTTGTACTTCAGGCAGAGTATCTGCGAGAAAGTACAAAGACATGTGGAAATTCAGTGAAAAAATATAAACGCTCGGCAGAGTGGTATGATTATCACTCAAGAATGCGTAAAACTGTGACTATTGAACTCAGGGGTAATTATATAAAGGATGAGGACGAGGTAAATGTACCAATTGTGGATCTCAGAGCATCTTTCAGTAGAAAGTAAGTTCAAATTAATTTTTATTGTCCCTAATTTTCCCTCGAAATTACAATCTAACGCGTGAAATTTGAGCAATGGTTTACCTACTATTGACCACAAATGTTATAACATACGTAAAACTGTGTCATGTATTTAATATCCGCGCGAAGGGCACAGATACAGTATACAACTTTCAAATATCACAGTTTATCATATTTCATCTCAATATAGAACATGATTATTGTATAAATTTGGAGATGAAAATATCGGTAGTTTTCATCGACCAGGTTTTTCCTTTTGGTGCTGCTGTATATGAAGAATGAAATGAATCACAGATGTGCGGTTGGAAAAGGGGGGGGGGGAGATTGAGAATATTTACCTAGAGGGAGATTCAACAAAAGAGAATATCGAATTTATTTGTTTATCTCCACCTCTACAGATTTGTGGAGAAATTTTTTGTAAAAAATTTCTTAGTCAAATGAAGATATAAATTTGTAATGCTCACATTCTCACACAATTACTTCTCAAATCATATATAATCTGATCGAATGACTTTTATTATAATAATCCTGTCACATTTTATTGCATACTTTCAATGTAATTGCACTGTTAACACTGAACAGTGGCATCTGTTTTTGTCTAGCATCTGAATTTCTATCACTCTGCCCCAATGGCTCAGGAGTATTCGTTGCACCCCTCTCACCCACCCTAGTCTAGTCAATTCCCATTTCCCGCCATTCGTACCCCCCTCCCCCCTCTGTCCCTTTCATTTTATCCACTTCTGCCATCGTACCGAAGGGGGTGAAAACGTAGTCTCTGTCGATTAAATCGCACGATTCACCCTTCCTGTATTGCTTGAGGGTGAGCATTGTAATTACATATATTCGGTGGGCCGTTTTTGATAGAATATACGAATATCATGCAAAATATCTTGGGAATGATCGTATTATTATTTCTTCCTAACAATAAACGAATTTCAATGAAATTTAGATGACAATTGTTGGCCTTAGCGGTCTTCAGCAAGTTTAGGGTGAAAAATAAATTATAAAGAATTTTTGGTCAATGTACCCAACGTTTCGTTTTCAAAAAACATTTGAAAATAAATAAATTTATTATTGAATTTTTGTGTAGATGTTCGGGACATCATCACTGCCGATTCATTGTTGCTGAGGATCATCCGGGGGGAGATAATTGGCCAACTGCTGATCTGCGGCTCAAGTATGCCTGCATTCCGGGTAATACACCTTATGTCACATTAAGCCCTAATTTTATGACCTTGAGGCATCTGTTCCATGAAAAAGAATGAATTCATGTTGCATCTGTCGACAATTCTTCTCTTTTTGATTTCAAACCCTTCAACACCTGAGACTCATCAGTTGATAAATTCAATTTTTCCTATTTTTTTTTACTGCAATTCAATCTGTTCCAATAATAATCGGCAGTTGCTCACAGAAACTGCAGTACGACGTTATTGTAATACAGAAGTGACGATAAACGATGGAGAAGCTGGATATATAAGGTCTCCTGGTTATCCTCTCTATTATCCTGGTGAATATTCCTGTGGATGGGCCTTCAAGACTGTATCAGGTCAGAGGGTTCTTCTTCATTTTCATGACTTTAATATTCGCAGTGAGTCACTACTTATATCTGATTAATATGTTAACATTCTCTATTGACTCAATATAATATTCTGATTATTTTTAAGGCCCCGAGGCTGATGGAAACTGTGCAGATATAATTCGAATTCAAGACAGTGGAAATACAATATTTGAATCATGCGGCACTCGTATTGGCACCCGAGTTATATCAAATTCCAATCAAGTCACTCTAGACCTCATATCCTCATCCAGACTTTATCCTGCACGAGGATTCCTATTGCAATACGAAGGTAATACAAAGTTTATAATAGAAATTAAGTGAATTTGAATACATCATTTGTAAATTGTTCACAGCTTTTGGATGCCCAGAACTATCAGTGCCTAATGGAAGTTTTATTACCAATGATACCCTTGAAACAATAACATTTCAGTGTTTCACAGGCAATATATTTCCAGACACAATGATGACCACAAAAACCGTAAAATGTCAGAGAGGAAATTGGAACGAAAGCATAGAGCATCTACCAAATTGTATTGGTGAGAAAAATTGTATAAAAAGAATATTGGAAAAATTGAAAATTTCAATTACATCAAACGTATGCATGCAATATTTTATTATTACGGCCCTGAGAATTGAATAGCCACCTATTTCAAGGGTCTGAAGACCCCCAGAAATGACGAGTGACGAGTGTTAGTGGGCTCAATCCCAGGGTGTAGGGGAAGGGAAATGGGTAATGTTAAGCGTGCGTGTGGGTAGGGGAGTGTAGATATATGCGTTCCCCTGGTTTCCACGTGAAACTTTCTATGCTTTCTTGTTTGTCGAGACGAGCCAGTCAAGCCAGTACAGTCGCGACAATTCGTCTAAAGCAGCACGTGTGTTTATGCTGTGTTTAAGAACTCATTAACGAGAAGGAACAAATTTAGGCAGGTTAGTTGAACGAAATATATCATATCTACTATTTCAGCTAGAAATCGATTTTCACGAGATTTCAATTTATATTCTTCTTCACTCACCCTTTCCACAGCATACCTCACTGGATCGATGAATTATACTTTTAATGAAACTAATGTGAGACTGATTTGAAGATAGTAGATAACAATATGCTCGATTATCCATAAACGTTGAATTCCGCCGGTAGGAAGTCTCGATAAAATTCTTTCCATCCTCGTGAACAGTGAATAAATCACAATGATGTGCAATTTGTCAGTTTTTTCTTCCCAATGACCTACGATAAATAAATCATTCTGATATATATTATTTATCTTGCATAACAGGAATGAATTCTTCTCAGTATTATGAATGAAAAAGTCTTGGAATGTTTTTTTTCCCCCGATTGAATGAGATAATTGACTGTGAATGAGATTTGTGATAAACTGATAAAGTTGAGGTCGAGGGGTCATTTGATGTCAGTGCAAAATGATAATTCAGTGGAAACAATGGATCACGCCACTGTTCACCAGATTGTGATAAAACCCATAACACAACTGGTACAGGAAGCCAGTAATCCATGTCTTTCGGTGTGATGATGATGTTGAATTTTAAACTTGTTAATCTTTGACCTCTTAACCCAGAGTATTTGTTACCCAAATTAGAGTACTCAGAGATCTGATAGACCGCTGGTGCTTCAATTATTCATCTCAGTATACAATAAAAAAATTTAGTACTCGAGTGGGTGCATGATTATTTCATAAATTTATCAAATTGTCTTTTAAAAAGAGGAATACCTGTTGGAGTCTGATATTTATCATTAGGGAAAATTGAGATAAAAAAAAAATACGAGAGAAATAACAATTGCAAAGAGTGAGACTTTGGCCGGTATTTAACTCAACTGTAGTAAAGAAATAAAATTGGTGGGGGAGGTATAAAGGGAAGGGGACAAACACAGGAATTGGGTACAGTTTAGTTGATACCACGCGCGCGAGGACGACGTGATGCTGATGCTGGATGTTCACAGCTGACAGCGGGTCTTCACTGGGGGAAAAAAAAATAAACAGATAAATAATTCATTACGATTACTTTATTAATAATTCTGTATCATGATACGAATATTCACCGACACCTTCAGGAACCTCATCAGTGAGTGATTTTGGTTTAATACTGCCAATTTGAATTTTTTTTTTGTTTAAAAAGGCTCTCAGCTTCACTCGTGACACATGAATATGAGTTATTCTGTTGTTAAACTTTTTACGTACAAATTCATTAAATTCAAGTGACAGATATTCAAAAATGTGGATTCTCATTCAATAACGACAGAAAAAAAAAAATTGCGATTTTATCGAGAGGATAATTATGACCATGACGCTAAAATCGACTAAATTGCGCGAGTATAATCATCCAAGGGAGAGGAGAGGAAGGTTTACATTTTGCAATTATTATTCTTGAAAAGATAAAAATCTATCGATAAATGAGATGAGAACGTGATGTACACGTGATATCTTACTACGCAGAGCCGTTGGGAATGAACGCATGAAAAACAATTGGAGAGAATATTGTTTTGTTTAATAATAATTTCACAAGCTATGAGATTGAAATATCTATTGTGCGATTATCAGAAATTCTTCAAAATCACATCTTATCAGAGATACTCCTGGGATATTGGAACATGCATATCTGATTAGATCATACGTTTACATTACTCAATTAAATTGTCAATTTTTTTTTTTTTTCTCTACTATCAACAGTTCAAGATTGCTCGCGATAAATTGCATTCAGTTTAAATCTCTGAACGAATTTTTACCCCTCAATAGTGATAGTGATGACGATTTGTAAACACGAGAGTCGGAGATATCGAAAAGTTGAATAATCTCGTGTATAATTTTTCTTTTTTTCAGCTTCATCCGCAACAATCATAAAGGCAGAGACGGAAAATACTCGATTGTCAAGTCTCTCAGGGGATAATACGCTTGGCAAAGGGGTGAGAATTGGACGTGGAGAGAGCGCAGTCTCGATAGGTTCAACTTTCAACATGGATCCAGCAGCACCAGCCATGATTAAGCAGTCTGACTACGTGATAGGTTAGTGAAAATTTATTAATTTTGATATTTAATTAATTTTCCAACTGCTTCGTGACCCCTGAATCATGAAATAAAGGAACAATTATACTATTATTTGAGTCAAAAGAGTTCAGAGTTCATTGTTCTGCATGGTGGAAGTGATTTTATTCGTGGATGAGTCACTTCGATATGAGATATAATAAATAAAAGATTCCATTCATCATCATTGCATTTTATATCTTTTACAGATATATTATTACCTACGATACTCATGGCAATGCTGTTCGTAGGCAATGCTGTTATCGTTTATCTCATATTCCAGTACAGAAAAAGGTATGTTAAATTTTTCTTTGTGGTGGATTTAGAAATTTATAATTTTTCAATTATTCACTTCCAGAAAAATACCAGTGACAGCTGAACCAGCAGAAATGAAAGAGCTATCTGATGTTCCACAAGTTTGACAATGATTCCTAATATCTATATATACTTTAGTTGTAAGCTGATTGGGAAATATTATTAAAATTGAATGGCCTATTGATTCACTCATCATTAAGTAAAAGCAAACTCACAGCATTTACATGAATTTTCTCGCATTTATTAACATAATTATTAAAAAAAAAACTATTTTTACTTGTCTCAATTGTGAAAGGAATACACAAGTCGTTATTTCATCATTGAATGAATATTCTTCAATTGCCATGTATGAATATTTCTATGTACATTACAAAAAAAAAAAAAATATAACATGTATTATATGATGAATTATTAAAAAAGAAAAACTCATTTTTCTATGGAAAAACAATTGTTTCATGATTTTTAATTCAACAAATTAATTATTTCTCCTTGTAAATCATTACAAATTTATTGATTAAAAAAAGAAAAATTCAATTCTTTATTTACATACATAGTTTTATTATTTTTTATAAAAGAATGTAGAGAATTGAATTAAAAATATTTTTGCAATGGTTCACCAAGTATTTCTTCAAGTGTTCTCACAGCATTTTGTGCCATTTTTTCAGTAGCCTCATCCTCATCTTCCAATAATTCAGCAAGAAAAGGTACAGTTTCTGGCAGCAGAGGCATAAAATCTTCCCCCAATTTTCTTGCAATTTCAACTAGAGCACTCAGTGCTCTACTCCTGACATGAGATTTCGTATGTCTCGTTTTAAGTAAAACTTGATAAACCAATTGTTTATGGAGTGAATCATCCTGAATAGCACTTGCAAATGAAGCGATACAAGGCACTACCAATTCACTCGACCGTTTATCAAAATCCTCCTTTGATCCTTCAGTGTATTCAATACAATCAACAATTGGCTGTGACAATATATCAAATTTCTCTTGATTAACAAAATTATGGGCATCATAAGTGAAAACTCTAAGTAGAGTTGTTAAAATATTTTCAATTAATTCAATTCTCTCACTTTCATTGTCCATAGTATTATCAACAATTTCATTTTCAATTGATAAATTATTTTGTTGAAGTAAAACTGCAGCATGTTTGATAAAATGACCAGCAAAGAGTATAAAAAGTGATTTCAAGCATTCAGCAATATTAGCTGATAATCTGTAAAATGTGATATTTCTCAGTTTTTTATCACAATTTCTTGCAGCCCAGTCATATAATTTGTAATACAATGGTCTGAATGTTGCTTCACTCAGTTTTAGCACCAGTGATACTAAACTCTTTCCCGCGCTTTCTTCAATACTAGTTATAGCTTTTTTAACACTTTTCTGCTCGTCTCCCTCCTCAGAAATATTAATTTCTTCCCTAAACTGAAGTACACGCAGGAAGAATGATGTAATATCGGGAATAGCTGTTTGAAGATCAGAGGATGTAAGATTCACAAAGGATTCAGCTAGAATAGCCAGTAAAACTGGTATGCACTGATAATTCTCAGATTTCAAAAGACCTGTGTATGTTTTTTCAACAGCAGGAAGCAATATTCTCATTCTAATACAACTGACAAGTTTTTGACGAATTATTTTCAATCTTGAGACTATTATTCCAATTTTTGGATTATCACTGTCAGCATACAGAGAACTCAATTTGCACAATTCCAGTAGTAATTGTTCCAAATAAAGTGACAAAAAATTACCCACTGATTCAACAATTTTTTGTAGTGCACTGATGATGCTGATGGTGACAACGTCTGGTGATTCTTGGCAGCAACGAGATTTTAATAATTTTAATATTGCTGGAAAAAATTTACTCAGATATGGAATAACGTGAGTTCTCATTGTGCCACAGAGTTCTGCAAGACAGAGAACAATAGAACCTAATAATGGACCTTCTTTGGTCTTTAGAAATTCTATGACTATCTCTAGAATTGGTTTGAATTTTTCGGTATTATCCGATGCCAGAATTTTAGCCAATAGTTTCAGAGTTATCAGAGCTGTTTGTTGAATAATTTCAGTCTCCTGATTCAATACTTTTCCTTGATGAGATACAATCACCAAGAGAGAATCAATGAGAGACAATAAATTATCATGATCTTCCTCGTTGAATTTCCGCTGCTGGAGACGAGTATTTAACAACTCTAGTGATTTTCTCTTTACTGTTACATGATGATGATTCATCAGCTTTTTTACACTGGCTATGAAGACTGTATTTGGTAATAATCCATTGATGGCATCCAGGGTATCACAGAGATTGTGAAGCAGTACTTTCCAATATTTACCCTTGAGTTTTCCTTGATGAAGATCAGCACTCTTTGATGCACTTTCAATCAGCAGAACAAGTTCTACGATTAATGTATCATATAATGGTTTAATGGCTTCAGTTTCTACTACATCAAGATAAGCAATTTTGTCAACAAAATTTGGAGATGATAATAGGGCATTTAAAAACTGTACAGTCGTATATTTGTAGTGTCTAAGTTGCTTCGGTGTATTGTGTGCAACATCGAATATATGTTTCTTGGAGAATGAAAGATTTCTTCTATTGGCATCCTCTTCAATTTCAACTGGAAGACTTCTGATGAATTTGATGAGTTCAATGCAAACGCCAATTAATATTTTCGGTGAAAATTCCTGGGAAATTGTCAGTGCAAATTCAAGTCTCTGTGAAGAATTCTTCTTGTCCTGGGGGATATTACTCTGTGCTAATACATGACACTCAAAAGTCAAGAGATAAAATAAGTGAAGATGATTCTCAAGCAGCTGAAGGAGTTTAACAAACAGTGGAATTCTTCGATGCTCTGGTATATCAGTGAGTGAAACAATAAATATTCTCAATATTTCACATGCATGAGTCTCGTCGTTTGCGGCATTTATTATCGGTACAATGGTCTCAATTGTCTTTGAAATTATCTGAATTGAGTAAGCATCATCTTGTCGCAATACTGAACTTCCCATAAACGTAAAAATTGGCATGATATTGTGAAGAGCTATATCGATATTTGCCACTTTGAATAATTCAACCAGCACCAGAAGAGCATGATGATGGGTTTGAGGATTGTGTGATGTTCTTATGCATTGAGAAACAAGATCTACCTGTAGATGAGGATCAGGTATTGGAATATTCATTGTCGCAAGTTTATGGATATTGGAAAGTAACAGCTGATTCGTATATTCCAAGGGCTTTTGCTCTTCGAAACTCAAACACATTCTCAATAGATTAAACAACACTGGCATCAATAATTTTTCATTATTAATATTGGTAGATTTCTGGATAAATTCTAAAATCGTTATCCCACGTTTCCATTCTCGGGTATTGATAACTTCAGGACGTTGAGAGATGTCAAGATTTTTAGAACGTCTCTTTATCCTCAATGAGCCTTGTCCTTTATTTTTATTATTATCATTTACCTTTGTAGATTTTGCTTCTCTCATTCGCTCAAGTTCTTCAACAACTAGATGTGCATCAATATTAATTTTCCTCACTGTTCTACTTGCAACTGATACGATGCTACCAATTTCACAGTCAGTAGCAATATCCACAAAGAGTGCAAATATTTTTCTTTGAAGATTTTGGGAAATTTTACCAGCATTATCAAAAAATGAGTGATTAATCTGCTTTATGAGAATAACACTTGGTGTATACTGTCCATTCTCTGTTGCAATTAGTAGACGATAATTAGTTATAGCTGTTTCAAAGAATTTCCACACCGTATTATCATTGAGTGCTGCAACTGTTGTACTGTTGAATCTCTGTAGAATATTCTTCAAAGCAATCTCCATGCTGTCAGTATTGTTTGAATCATTTTCAAGCTTCTCCAATAATTCTAGCCCTTTAACACTGAGCTCTTTCAATAATTCAGGACCATTGACGTGAACAAGTACCTCAAGTAGCTGTGATGTCACATGAATCGGTGTAGTCCCATCAGAAATAATACTGTAGAAAAATTCTTGTGTTTTCTCAAGTTTACCTCGAATTTCCTTCCTCAATTGTGCTTTTACATCTGGATCTGGTGATAACAGTGAGTAGAGTGCCAGTGAGAGTTGATCAGGATCCATTGCAAGTTCAGTTGAGCGTTTGGAGAGTTCTGATAACAATGTGGAACATCCCTCCATCTCTATATTGAATGTTTGGGACAATCTTTTGAGAATATCAACAGCTGCTTCTCGACACTGTCTATTGTGTCTTGACAAGGCAATTAAAAAATTTGGAAGAAATACTCTGTCACTGAATATCCATTGAAATGAATCACACTGAGCTAGTACCTTTGATGTGACATTTAATGCATGCAAAGAGGTTTGTGCATTAACTGGATTGATGAAAAATTCTGATAAAAATCGTAACATATCTTCACCAGTTGGAAAGTGCCTCTGGAAAAATATCTTCAAACACCAAGAGTAATGGGGCTGTCTCTGTGGAAAGACCATGCCGTCGAAGAGTATCTCCACGAGACGAAGTACAAGTTTTGTTTCTTGTGGATTTGCTTTAAAATCTAGTATTCTATTTGCCTTGAGCTCCAAACGTCTGTGCACCATCTCTAGGACATAGGTGACAGCTTGAAGTGGTAAAATTCCTTGTGACGTGAGTTTCAATCCATCTTGAATTTTGTCACCATTCAATTGATTACAATTGAGTAAACTTTTGACTTTTGGATATTTTTTAATCATTTCAGCAGCCATTTCTATAACTTCCAGGGCAATATTTAATGACAGAGAGCCCACAGGCACTCGACATACCGAACCAAGGAGAATTAAATTAAAGAATAATGATGTGGCGTCATTATCATACGATGTCTTCATCGTTGTCAAAATATTTTCAGTTGGTGGTAAAATTTCTGTATTGAGAATATTGTGAAATGCTGCTGAACAAATTAATGTAGCATCAGCTTTACGTCCTAAATCACTTTTTACAGCACTCAGGTATTTATTTTTTTTAGCAAATTCAGATTGAAGTACGTGCATTGCAATTTTTGTTTCACTGTCAGTACTTGGAAAGAGGTAGGGTAGAGTGGCAATGAAGACACAGGTGTCATCACCATCATCACAAAGTTCCAGAAGTAGTTTAATTGCTGGTCGAGCTAGAACATTCTTCTTCTCGGTGTGACATTGAGAAAGAAGAATCATTAATCTGTCAATTAGAATGTCTGCTGGAAAGAGACTCGTTAAGATTTTCGTCGGGAAGTTCAGTAGTGTCTTAACGACTCTCACGTCATCATCATTGAATCTATCCAACATAGACTTGATCACCATATCTTGGAATCCCTCGGCAATTTCACTTGGAAATGCAGCTAAATACTCCAATGCCATTATTCGTTGCTCAGAACTGTAATGATTGAGTTTATCAAATATTTCCACTGATTTCATGGTATTCTCAATACCCTCATGCCACGTCATTATAAATTGAAGTGCTTCCTTGGAGTCTGTACTTTTCTCACTCGTTTTCATCAATTTCTTCAAGTATTCATCAAATTGCTGTGGATATCTGATTTCCAAAGAGTTGTAGAGAGTCGAGAGAAAGCTCTTACCATCCTCAGTTAATTCTTCAGACGTTAAATTTGGTTTTAACGTATTCCTCAGAATAACATCAACTTCATAATCATCAAATTGAATTTTTTGAAAAATATCATTCACCATTCTCTTGATACCTTCACACTCCCGTGGATTTTTCAAGAAATTTTTAATCGCCGACTCCACAAGTGGAACAACAAATTTAGTTACTTTAACTCCATTCGATTTAACATTAGATATTTCCTCGCAAAACCAATCCAATTCTGATACTCTCTGAGCAATATTATCAGAAACAGAGTTGAGTCTATGATATGGATTTTCGTAGAGTGAACAAATTAAAAGGATCAAATCGTATTTCAATATTGGATTTTTTAGTGCTCTAGCTATGATATAGTCCATGGTATCATTAGCGAGTTTAGTTTTTCTTGTTAATTCCAACAGAATCATGTAATTACCAGCAACAAAATCTGTTACTTTACTAGACAAACCTTTAACGAGAGATGGAAGTAAATAGTTTATCTGTACTTCAGATATTTTTTGAGTTCTTTCGATACTCCCGATGATTGATGTTGTATAAAAAGCGTACAATGTACTCAGGCATGATGCTTCATTGCTGTAAACCATTGTAGCTTGAATAACATGATTGCAGAGTAATTTCAGAAGAGCATTATCCACAGATACACGATTTACAAGTGTCATGGTGGACAGTGGAACACCAGGTCTCTGGAGAGGCTGGAGCCAGTGCCATTTGTCTGATTGATTCTTCAAGTCTACCAGTTGCAATGCTCTTGTGAACATTTTTGTCTCATGATAAGGCAGTATGAGCATGAGAAATGCATCTCTGTTGAAATCATGAATGTGATATCTGTAGATGAGCCACTCCAGTGATTTGTGGGCTGTGCGCAGTAGAAAATACGGTGACAGGTAGATTAAAAATTTTTCTATACCTGCATCCAAACGTTTATTCACTTTTACATCGTGAACTGCTCGCTCTAGATTTATGGAACTTTGAGCGAAAATTGTTGTTTCGAATTCTTTGAATACACTCGACAATTTTATCAATTCTTTAAGCCCCTCTTTACCTATATTGAAGACGGTTTCTCGATCGTGATTGGCAGCCTCTTTGGGATCAAATAGAAGACTCGGACGTTTTTTATCTTGGAGTAATAAGGATGTTTGTGGGACACGCAGCTTCTCCAGCTGCTCCTTCAGTGATGTTGACATTTTTGTTGTAGCGATAGCTGGAACACAAATTCAATTTTAATTTAATTTTTTATTGGACATTTCCTCACAAAATAAGATACCTAATAATTCTCCACCGGTTGTGATAATGAAATTAATGTATGTAACCTAAAAAAAAAGGGGGAGTTTAATTTTAATGGAAAAAATCAACTTTACCTTTATGAGACTTCTGTAGTTGAACTATAGTCGCATACTTGATGGAATAAACTATCAAAAACGCAATAATAATCCAATAACCACAGGATTAGTAATAATTAATCATAATGTGTACGAAACTAATGAAGACACGTGGGTATGATGTGCACACAGATACAACAGGTCAACAGGGGGTAAGAAATAGTTGTAAGTGCTGTGGTTGAGGGCGCTAACAGTTCTCTGCCGCGAACGCAATAGAAACATAAAAAAAATCAGCAAGCTGTTTGATTTTTTTTCTGAAAAACAATAAACTTTTAAAAAGAGCAGTTGAAAAAATAATTATTTTCCCTTTTGAGATAGTAGAATATCAGCCGTATTCGCGATGTTAAATGGGCGCAAGGTGGCGTTGAAACTCATAATATGGCTGGCGAAAGATCACACAAAAACCTAGGTTTTTGTGAGATCCATTTACTTAGCCCCCTTTATATAGATTTTGCCATTTTTTTTTCCATCCTATTGAAGTAAAGTTGAAGAAATTTGATAATTGAAAAAAAAACTTTGATAGTTGATATTTCTATTTTTTTATAAATTTTTTAAGAATCACACCTGACAAAAAACAGGTTCACCCCTGCACCTCACATAAAAAATATTTTTAAAAAACCATTAGATAGCAAATTCGTTGAAGATTATTTGATAGTAGAAAAAAAATGATCGATTCAATTCAACCCTACTAGGTTAGGTTAGATCACTGATTAGATACAAAATCACCGTTTATTCGTTAATTATTATTTATTAATTATTACTCATTATTACTTATAATAAATAATTATTAATTAGCAAAAAACAATAGAAAGAACAAATAATAATGTGAGTCGACACTCGCACTATAGAGGGCGCCACTACGCATCCCCTCTATTGCCTGAATTGACGCCATCTTGGTTTGGCAAAATGGCGTCGCTATTTTCCACATTGAGAGAGACGCTGAGCTTCTCTTTACATAATTTACATAAAAAAACGCATAAAAATCATCATAAAAACCCATTGGGGTATTTACTAACCTGCGGGAACTTCCAACAGTGATAAAAACAAAGTTAAATACTCTGGTAAAAGTAATTTTATTCTTGGACATTGGACGGGTTAGATTGGCCAAATTTTATCGTGTGTTGTGACCACTGAAATAACCGTTTATTTGTTAATTATTATTTATTAATTATTGTTAATAAATAATATATAATTATTTATTAATTATTATTAATGAATAATAATTAACAAATAAACGGTTGTCGACACTCACACTATAGAGGGCGCCACTGCGCATTCCTTCTACTGCCTGAATTGACGCCATCTTGGATTGGCAAAATGGCGTCGCTAATTTCCACATCGAGACAGACGCTGAGCTTCTCTTTACATAAAAAACGCGTAAAAATCATTAAAAAAAACCCAGTGGGGTATTTAATAACCTGCGGGAACTTCCAACAGTGATAAAAACAAAGTTAAATACTCTGATAAAAGCAGTTTATTCTCGGAAAAAGTTCTTGGACATTGGACGGGTAAGATTGGCCAAATTTTATTTTTGGGTCGTGATTTGCGAGTACAGACTTGCTCACCAGGCTTCCCATCTTTAATGGGGTAGTCAGCTTGTCTGTACTCCACTTGGGAGTACACACTTGCTCACCAGGCTTCCCATGTTTAATGGGGTAGTCAGTTCGTCTGTACTCCCTTCTGGAGTCGGACTCTGCTTATTCATTTGAGATTCAGGGAGAGGTACTATAAGGACGTACCTCACGGAAATGGTGCGGGTGGGGCCCATTTCCATCCCATTGATGATGGGAATGGCTTACTTTGTCATTCCCATCATCAATGGGAACTAAGCTCGTCTGCACTCCACTTGGGAGTGCAGACTTGCTCCAGGCTTCCCACCTTCTGTGGGAACGTCAGCTCGTCTGTATTCCACTTGGGAATGCAGACTTGCTCCAGGCTTCCCACCTTCTGTGGGAACGTCAGCTCGTTTGTACTCCACTTGGGAGTGCAGACTTGCTCCAGGCTTCCCACCTTCTGTGGGAACGTCAGCTCGTTTGTATTCCACTTGGGAGTGCAGACTTGCTCCAGGCTTCCCACCTTCTGTGGGAACGTCAGCTCGTCTGTATTCCACTTGGGAATGCAGACTTGCTCCAGGCTTCCCACCTTCTGTGGGAACGTCAGCTCGTTTGTACTCCACTTGGGAGTGCGAACTTGCTCCAGGCTCCCCACCTTCTGTGGGGACGTCAGCTCGTCTGTATTCCACTTGGGAATGCAGACTTGCTCCAGGCTTCCCACCTTCTGTGGGAACGTCAGCTCGTTTGTACTCCACTTGGGAGTGCAGACTTGCTCCAGGCTTCCCACCTTCTGTGGGAACGTCAGCTCGTCTGTATTCCACTTGGGAATGCAGACTTGCTCCAGGCTTCCCACCTTCTGTGGGAACGTCAGCTCGTTTGTACTCCACTTGGGAGTGCAAACTTGCTCCAGGCTTCCCACCTTCTGTGGGGACGTCAGCTCGTCTGTACTTCCCTTGGGAGTGCAGACTTGCTCACCAGGCTTCCCATCTTCAATGGGGAGCTGGGCGCTATGTAGTCGCCATGTAAAAAACATCATCGGGTACCAGGTGATATTTTGCATGTAGATTCCATATAGCCCCGTGGATTAGGCCTACTGGGGATACCACGTTAAAAAAAACGCGTCATGTGTATTCTACCTCCTGGGTAACGTGGAAATGAATACGTGTTATAGACTACTTTGCAGTGTGAATCCAATCTGAAATGCATATTCAATTTAACGATCACTCTCCTTAGGCCTTTTTAGACCTGTATGTACAACCGTACTTAATCAGGATGAGCTTCGCTATGTTCCATGCAAATTTTTACAGTGGAAGAGATGGTCGCAGTAGGATTTTGCAAGATGATGCTGCAAGATATTCGCTGATTGTTGTACGCACAGAACAACAGCTCTCTATTCTATCGATGATGTTCCCGTAATTTACATGCTGAATATTTAAATACTGGCTGAAATGAGGATTGGAGGATTTAAAATTGCGCTGCGTTGAGTGGATAGAAAATAATTTATTTATACACTGATGTTGTTCAATCGATCATTTTCTTTCAACTATCATTAATCTTCAATGAATTTGCTATCTAATGGTATTTTTTTTATATTTTTAATGTGAGGTGTGCGGGTGAACCTGTTTTTTTTTCAGGTGCGATTTTTAAAAAATTTATAAAAAATAGAAATATTAACTATCAAATTTTTTTTTGTTAACTATCAAACTTTTTCAATGTTATTTCAATAAGATGAAAAAAAAAATTTGCTAAATCTATACAAAGGGGGCTAATCTGATCAAGGAAAAGGGATTTTTTTCATTATAAAGAAAAAACGCTGATAAATATTTTGTGAATTATTTATTTAATATTTTATCCATAATTGTAATAAAAAATTATCCTTCAACATGCTTATCTTTTTGTTGCTGAAATTGGCTGTATCGTCTTTGCAATTCCTCTTCAATAGCTTTGAGTTGTTCTTGATTCTGCTCCTGAGTCATTTGTTCCATCAATTCGTGATTGTAAGTAGAGTGCAACATTAATGCAAGCACACCAGCTCGATCTGCCATACTTGCTCTTATTTGTCTCTCTTGTTCAACAAGTTCATCAATTTTTAACCACTGTCTCACCCTCTCCATGTCTATTTCAGCTCGTCTCAATTTCTCCCACACATAGTGCTTCAAACAGTGTTTTTTTGGGGCTCGACAAAAATCTCCAGTTATATCAAAAACATTGGTAACAAGTGGACAGCCACAAACTTCACTATCACTGACTTTTGGATCTTTACAGTGTTCAGGACAGAGAACACGAAGGCGTTTGCAGTAAGTACGATTAACTGGATTATAAAAATCACAAAACATCACCTGACCCTCAATACGTGTTTTAAAAATTGACCCAAATGATGACTGTGACTCGTACTTGTTGAAGCACTTCTCCATGTGTTTAATAGCTGTACGTGAATGAATCTCATGGCCACATGTGATACAGTACATACTCATTTCAGTATCATCATTTTCATCTACCTCATAATGAGTATCAATTGATGCATTCTTGGCCCTCTCAACAATTCTATCCAATTCCATATGACGTTTATCCAATTCCTGAAGAATCCTTCGTACTTCGTGCTGTTGTTTCCTAACAGATTCCAAAGCACGTCTATTATTCATTTCAGCTACACAAGAGGTCAATGACCACTCCTGAATTCTCTGTGGTAAAACTTGATAAATTCTATTTGTTGCGAGTTTCATTCCACAGTCATCTGAACAGTATTTCGAGCCTAAACGAGATTGTTTGGCACAAGCTGGCCCATAACACTGTCGTGGAGGCTCTAAATAGTCAATTCTCTCGTTGCTTGAGTCTCTCTTTCTTTTTTTACTGGATTTGTCACTTCGATTGACACTTTTTGAGGGTTTCAGAGGTATCCCTATGGTTCGGCATGTTTTCTGAATACATCGAATTTTCAATCTAACTGAAGGGCCAAATTTTTTTAAATGCCTGCAAGGATCACATTTACCACAATCCTCCGTACGTAGACAACCGTTACATTCACCACAACGTTTTGATGATTTTTTAATCAATGGACTGTCCCAAGCATCATCCTGCTCATACCTACGAACTCTCTCCTTTTCTTTATGTTTCTTGAATCTACGATCGTCCTGTTCAGTTCTCTGGGGCTTATAACGAGTTATCAAGGATGGATCTTCTTCTCTGCATCTCTGTATATCAAATTATCATTTGATCACATTATCTCCAAACAACAATAAGTATTTTTTTCTACTCACCACACAGAAGAACTGTTTAATATACTTTGCATCTCTTTCTGTGATATTAATACAATCACCATGATACCATTCTTCACAGGCATCACAACCACTGAAATATCAAATAAAAATTAGTGTTGATCCTAAGAAATTTATGGCAATAATCCAAGTCCAATCAACTCACATCATAAAACGAGAGCTGTCTGAGCTTCTGCAAATACAATATGCTTGACCATCTTGTTTCAATAATGTTGCTATTTTGCTTTTTCTCTCTGGTAGCATAAATTGCCTTGCAATTTCTTCTTTCTAGATTCAAATATAATAAAAATAATTTAGAATATTAATTACGAAAAATTTGAGGTTAGAGTTGAATTTTTTGTTAATAATCAATCAATTTTGCTGTCTATATAATTATTTTTATTGTGTCTATTTACACATAAATATCACTCACCGATAAACCATGTCGTTTACTCATGATTAATTAATTCAGTCTTGTTGAAATAGGAGAAATTTTTTCCGTCTATCTTTCATTCACTGACAAGTGCCGCCATTTTTAATAATCATAATAATATCGAAAAATCATGCATGCAGTTCAATGAAAACGAGAGAAAAAAAAAAAATTGATGAATAATTTGAAAATAAAAATATTTTATTACAATCATAAATTTTCAATTGATGAAATTCAGGCGTTGTGTTGACAAAATTAATCAGCATAAACATTACAACTTGGTGTATGAGTGAAATGCGTGGATTTGTTACAGCAATATCACATAAAACATGTATACTTTTATCTTTATTTGTTATTAATAATTATGATTTCAACTGGGAGAAAACATATTAAACTGATTCATTTCAAAGTCTTTGGAATTATCTCATTAAATCGTGTTTCTCAAATGAACGATTCTTTCGTTTTTGTCCTTGTCTTCGGTAATTAATTCTATTGCTAATATTGATATTAAAAAATTCTGAAACACTCAATGACGAAAGATTGTTCAAACTTTTAGTTCGTCTGAGTGTTTCGATTTGATTACCACCAGACGAATAACATCTCAAATCACTTAAACTATTGAATTTCACTAATCCTCGTGTCAATGATCTTTTATCATATCCAAAAAATGCTGGCTTTGATAATAGAAGAGGTTCAATCCTAGTCAAGTCTATACTAATGGGCAAACATTCTTTTTCATCAGAAATTATGGATGATTCTTGGTGATTTATTTGAGAGGATTTTTTAAGAGATTGTGTACTGTGATATTCACTTCTCTGATTAATTGAAGAATGAGATAGCTCTTTCAATCCATCTCTGCTGGTTCCTGGATGAGCCTGTCCCTTCAGTAAATTTGAAAAACATTTGATATGTTTTTGCCATGTTTCATATTTTATTGAATCATCGCTATCGAGACGAAATCGTTTCACCTGTCTTCCAGAACTTTGACAATAACACAGAGAATTTGTTTCGGTCATAACAGGTGCAAGATTTTCTTTTATAGCATTCACTTTTCGACGTTCAGGAGATTTTGTAAATTTAGAAATACTAGGGACTGAATTAGACTCTCTTGTGGGACTTCTCATAAAATTTGTCTCTGCTTTAATTCTATTATCATGGGTCATCGATGAGGATCGACGTACCAGCGAAGATCCATTGCGTTTTCGGGGACCAGTTTCACATTTAGAGCCAGACTCGTCGTTCTCTTTGGAGTCTAGATCCAGATTCATTGTAAACATATTTCTAATTGTCATCTGGAATATTTTATTCAACATCATTATATATTGCTTGATTTTTTTTTTTTTGGCTAAAATAAGAAAAAATTTACCTTTACAGTGTTGCGTCCAGTAATACGAAATTTCAAGTCCTTCAGAGGTACTTGAGCGACATTTAGTCGATTTGAATAATCTGAGGTTGTTGTGATATTGGGCCTTGCATCGATTGACGGATTATTGAGTTTTGAGATTGATTCTGTATCGGTTGAGCTGAAAATTCAGAGTAATAATTATTCAATAAAAAAATCCATAATTAAATTTATTCGACTAGACATTTTTTTTTTAAATCATAAAAATTCTTACATTGGTCGATACAAGGCCCTGAGTTGTCTGGCAAGTCCGTGAATCTCCATGGTCCCGGCTCGATCACTTGGACATCGGGTGACTGGTTCAGTTGTCTCCTCTGCAGGACTGGTGCCTGCATCCCCGTCGTACTGTTAGAATCGTAGATTATACACAACAGAGAGTAAGGCACGGGGAACAGATAGAAAAAAAAAAAATCACAGTCCCCTCGCGCGTTATTCTCGTCAAAAACAATATTCCCCAGGTATCCCAATAAATTGATATGAAATTATATTTATTACTTACCGCTGGTACCCACGTGCTGCTCACTCTGACTCTAGGCTCGTCTGGCAATGGCACAACATACTCTTTACCCATGACATTTACAATTGCTGCATTCTCCAGTGATACTCCATGCACATAGGGCTTATCTGATGATATTGGAGACTCAACAGCAGTGGCTTGAGATGTTTCACTGGGATTCTCCATCCTCACTCTCTTTGGATCTGCTAATATCGTCTCCGATGTAGCATTGTTGTGGGGGATTCTACATTGACGCTCTGGTGTAGCTGGTGCTGGTCTCTTTTCACGACTCACTTGAATCCCCTGATTCCCATCAAAATTCGTTTGTCCCAGTTGCTGAACCGTAGAGAGCTGATAACTTATCTCTTCATTATCAGATTCAACATCAACTACCTCTGGACCAGTCACTGTTGAAACTGGTGCAGACACCTCAGCAAACACCTCAGGTGGTAATGATGTGACATTTGTGATTTTTATTCCCATCGCAGAATGCTCAGATTCTTGACAAACGTTGTGATAGAGAGGGAGGGCTGGTGAAAATATTGAATCACCTGGCATTGATGTAGATGGTGAATGACAAGTGGTAGATGATGTTGGTTGAGGTTCAGGGGGCATATGAATATTGCCAATGATTATTGGATTGTAAGAGGATCCAATTGCAATGTGTCCAATTGATTGTTGATTAACAATTGCATTTTTCAAGATGGTAGGTTCGATGATTGGTAAATTCATTGGAGTCATTGGTACTTTAACGTCATTAATAATCTCCAAATTATTTGATATTGGAGTAGGCACATGATGGACTGGAATAGTAAGACCATTGTTTGTCTTGAGGACATTTTCATTGATTTCAGCAGCTGCTAATTTTTCTGGAAGAATTTCCTCATCACTGTCGACAATGACAAGCTCCTCAGGTGCATTTGTACTTGTTTTTGCAGGTGATTTTGATTTTTCCGTGGATAATGAATTTATTTTATGTGCCTCATCAGCTTTTGAAGATGTTGAAGAGTCTGGAATACTCTCTCTTCGATTATTTTTCACAAAATTTCCACGCGATAACTCGGAACGTGGACTCGATTCACCACTACTCGTACCCTCAGAATTAATATCACAGAGCTCTCTCAACATCTTTTGCTGTTTCAATTTGAAGGAACGTGGTCCTGGTCGTATGGGTGCCTGAGGTGGTGAATCAGTAACTGTTGGCCAAGGAGTTGGTCCATAAACAGGCTCCTCAACACCAACTGAAATATCAGAGTCTGATTCATCAGAATGACAATTATCCTTGGCTGATGTATCCACAGAGGGTGTTGAATTAGCAGAATTTCGTGTCTCTTCCGAAATACTTTGCACCGTTTTGGTGAGTATCGATGTACATTCTCTACAGTCCCAAGTAGCATTGCCCCATTTTAATCTACCACAGGCAACATGAATACCCTGTGAACCACACGTACGACAAAGAATGAGCTCCCATTTTGGATTTGAACTTGTGTATTGTCTACCTTTTGAACAGATACACCGGCCTGCGTCACATCTGTTATGCCTATAT
Organism: Coelinius sp. EB29; assembly: GCA_035578325.1. Classification (NCBI taxonomy): domain Eukaryota; kingdom Metazoa; phylum Arthropoda; class Insecta; order Hymenoptera; family Braconidae; genus Coelinius; species Coelinius sp. EB29. The sequence continues at coordinate 1,332,120 of JAOZGT010000001.1, read as the reverse complement.
AATAATTCTTGAAATGCATTTGGTACTAATTCCCAGGAGGCATCTTGGCATGGTATAAATATTCCATTATCGAGCATAGCTTTTTGAAATTCTTTCTTATTATTACAAAGTGGACATTTAAAAAAATAACCAGCACTCATTGCAAGTTGTTGTACACAACAACGATGAAACCAAGCATTTTTTTTACAACAGGGTGCCCAAAGAGTTTCAAATAAATCATTTTTCTCGACATTGTCATAACAGATGTAACAAATCAATTGATCTGTTATTTGTGCACTTATTCTATCATCAATTTTTTGTTTTGGCCGATGATTGCTGCAATATGATCTAAATTCACCAAAAAATTGATGGAGTGAGCCGGCCTTTAAGCCACAGGGTAAGTGAAATATTTTTTTACATTTTGTATTACAGCATCCTAAAGTGGCACCAATTCTCTTGCAGTAGGAGCAAGACAGTCTTCTTCCTCTTCTCAATTCATCCAATATGTCCATTTTCAAAAATCCAAGAATTCCTTCTTCATCACTACCTTTTTGTTGCATATTGGATGACAGTAAGAGACAATAGTAGTGAGTAATGATACCATTGTGTCGATAAATTTTTCCATATTTAACTTCATTGTCCTCTGGTGAACCACAGAAGACACAATTTTTATCAGAGAGAGTTAATCGCTGACGATCCTTTCTTGGCATTTTTGGTTTTTATATTTTTTCTTCCCTCGAGCAATCTACACCGAATACTTGTGACTCCCAGGCAACTAGGATCATGGTTCAGTATGGAAAAATCTCTTTTTCGTTAAACCACGCCGATCGTGTATCCATTATTTTCATAGTTTGTTCATTCTTTTTTATTTGCAAAAATGTCACGAATATGGCTCTGAAAATTACTCTGACACACGCGTACACACCGGAGGTTAACGAATCCTTATCCTACGAGCTTCCAGTTGTTTTCTCCATATTAATTAATAATTCTTTCATTCAACTACTCATGACACTATTTATAGAGAAATAAAAAATAAAAATGCAGGATACAAAGTTGTTGTCAAGGACTCTTGATATGATGATCAATATTGAGGAGGTGATCTTCAGGGTTGTTTGGAGTTGTTTACACGAACGCCATTTGCATCTCGGTGGGTCGACAAAAACCTATCGGAAAAATAGTATATGGAGTCTATCAAGTACAGAATGAAATGATTCTTAACTCAATTATTTTCAACAAAACGAGAATCTTTATCTCTTCAAAGAGATCGGATTCTTGTTCTATTTTTGCTAGGCTAAATTGATCGGCTGAATATATAAAATTGTCTCATGAATTTTGAATGGACTATAACCTCTATCGAATTTTATTCCCTTTTGGAGCAGAAGAATCAAATTTTTTGGAGTAATTCACTTCGTTTTGAAATCTTGACAAACACAAACATAAAAAAAATTCAAATTATCAATTATTTTTAATAACTTACGGGCAACCAGAGTCACGTAAATATTTGATATTATATTTTCCACATCACCAACATAGTCAGCATACAGGCGTCAATGAGCAAGTTGGGAAAAGGCGGGAAAGTGCAATGTGCAGTGTTACCACGTTTGAATGAGAGGAAAAAAAAAATCATAGTTCTAGGAATGATATTTTATTTATAGAAGGATGAAGAATTATTTCTATTCACTTTACAGTATTATTCATGTGTCTAAATATTTACTAGTATTTTTTGCCATTAATTATCTAATTTGTGTGGAACAAAAATGTTTTGCAATTTAAATTTGATATGAATATTTCGATATTTTAATTTTAGAAATAATTAAATAATCAACTTGATTATTACAAAAATTCTCTCATATCTGTGTTTATGATACATTTATTCACGATAATTAATCCATGGATTTACACTTGGAGATAAAAATAGAATAACTTCAAATCGGCTAAATTCACCCTCACCCTGAAATATCAATAATACAGCCACGCAGGCGCGGGTTGAATGACACTTTTGGTCTTTACGGTGTCGTGAATGTTCACGAGAGCTTCCAAATATTCTTTAAAAAATTATAATTTGTTGTAGCTGTAAATAATCAGTGAAAAACATGTCAACTTTTCCTGAGACTGAAACTGACACTGGTTCTCCATGCATGTCCAAAGCAGAGGACAATTTATCCAACAGTGATGGTCCTTTATTGAAGAGAAATTTTGGTAGAAATAATACTGCCATGAGGTTGGTTTATTGTTGAATAATTTTGCTAGATTGAAATTTTAAAAATTTTTTTTTATTACAGCCTGAAGAACGGTTCAAACTCCTCTAAATCACTTACTCGAGCACCTTCTATTAGGCACTCTGTCACCTCCTTTGATTCAGAAAAAAAGCGTTACTGCCTCTGGACATTGACATGCATTTTAGGAATAATTGGACTCTGCAATCTACTCTTGAGTATTACAATTATCGATGTTCTACGAGTTTCTCGAGGCATGGAATCTCTAGAAGTCATTCCTGAAGAGTCTCTAGTGAAATTCTTTGGTAATACCGATCTAGATCGAGTGAGTATTGAAACAAATGTATCAGGTGCGCCATAAAATGAAATTAAGCTGATAAAATTGAATATTTCTCTAAGGTATGCGTGGAGAAGGGAATTTGTCAGGGATACGGTGATGAACCAGTTGAAATTTATGGAAATGATGCAGGCGTACATTTGAATGTGAAGAATCATCGTTACGATCACATCAGAAGTGATTTTCGGGTATTAAAAAATGTAACATCAGTCTCACAAGTGGAATCTTTTGAGATAAAAGATCCACACGGTCGTTCATTATTTTCCACAAATTTTTCAAACTTTGGACTACTCAATGGTGTTGATAAAATAGATGTTAAATTGGCTGAAACTCACAGAATTGTATCACCAGTCAATGAGAGCTTAATTTTGGATTCTAAAAAACAAGTTACAATGCATGGAGCTGAGAGCCTGAGTATGGAAGGCAAGGAGATAATTTTTGTTGCTAATAATAATGTTAATTTCAAGAGCAATGATAGTATTGTTCTTGATGCTACTAATGGAGTATTCTTGGATATTCAGAAAATTCCAATTGCACCGGCATTTTTATCTAGTGGCAGATCAGAAGCTTTACAATATAAAGTTTGTGTTTGCATGCCTGAGGGAAAACTTTTCAGGATACCAGTGACATCTGGTAATGTCAATTGTGCAAAAATCAGTAGTTCACCTGAAGACGATCCCTGTCGTTGAATTGACTGTAAAAAGAGGAATTAATATTTGGTAGAGATTATAATAATAAAGTACCTATTAATCAGGTATATTAATTACAATGTTAACTTTATTTTTAGTATTATTGAGGATTTGGAAATCCACCATGACGATTTTTTTCAAGTTAAGACGTATGAGTATACAAATATCCGTTATAAATTCATTGAGTATGAAAAAATTGACAAATTAGGAATTAAGAAGACTCAGTGATCATTTCCTCGTTGTTCTCTTCCATGTCTTCTGCCTGTTCTTGTTCAGTTGGAGGCTCGTAAGCCTTGTCTAGGGGGCTGGCAACGACTCCACCAGGCCAAACGCTCATTTCCACAGCTAATTGGTTAGTTCCTTCAAGAAGACGTCTGTAGCCACCATGAGCAAGGACTCTGAGGAGTGTTTGAGCTGTCAGACAGACCAAGTCTTGCTGCTCGAGGGTCATGGCTGTGTGTACACGAATATTTCCACCCTCGCATGGATCTGAGATTCCTGTCAACAGTATTTATCGTTTTAAAATAAACATGTGGAAATAATAACAAATTAATAACTGTAAAAAATGAACAAAACCTGCAGATCCCGGGAGGAATAGACCCGATGACAAGAGCTGAAGAACTCGTCGATAGGCTTGATTAATTGGCAAAGCCTGACGACCAGGATTATTCATAATTGCATTGTGTGCCAAAAGATCCAGCATCCATGGTGATAAAGGTTCAAATCCTTCGAATCTTGTTCTCAAGTCTCTCAAGAGTCTGATTAAAATTTTAATACTCGTATGATGTGCATTCTCCTCGAACCAACCAGCATGTCTGATTGCTGCCAGATGTCCCTGACAAATTTTAACATCAACATGCTGCTCAGACTCTAATTTCCGTAGATTCTGATGGAGTGTTGTGATGAGAATTCTCACAGTGGCTTCATTATTAGCAATATCGAAACCACGCTCTGTCTGAACTAGCCGAAATACGTCCTTTGGATTCACTGTCTTTAAATCAGTGTGAACTTTATTACCCAGTGCTTCAACAGCTGTTTTAGTGGGTAGAGTTTTTAAAATCACAACAATATCTGCAACATTGTGTCCCTTTATCATTGTTCCTTTTTTGAAACTTCCAACTTTTCTTGTTTCCTCCAATTGCTGTAACAGAAACATCAATTAATCACCTGAATATTCATTTATTTTCAATTTAAAATACGGGATAATTGATTTTTACACTTACACAAGCCTCGAATGTACCAGGTGCTACAATTAAATTATCCAAAACACTCTGTAACTTGACAATAAGATCGAGAATAGAGGTTTGCTCTTTTGGTGTTGGACACATGTCTGAATTTTTTTTCAACAATGCCATTGTCAAATCTGATTCATCTGGTGCTGGTTTAACTGGTGGAAAAGCAGCTTCACACAGTGTATAATCAAACGGATGCCTAGGAAGAAATTGTTTCCTTGGAAAACCCATTCCACGTCCCATTCCTCTAGCACCCCTCATTATTCCACCTCGTCCACGCACCATTTTTAGTCTAAAATGATTAAAAGTAAAAATTCACCCATTTCTTTCGAAAATCGATAATGTACATAGTACAATAACCCTTGGGTGCTAATGTACTCGTGAAAAACTTTCCCATTATTATCATTTTCCATACAAAATTAGCAATATTGATACTCACATTAACAGTTAAAATGTTCAATTTCGATAATTCTACTGATTTATTCTCTTTTTACCTCGTAAATTGCAATTTAGCAGCCTAAAAATTAATAAATATGTGTATGGTAGCGTCCAATAACATGAACTGAACTTGATCAATTGACGAGAGCCGGTACCAGGACTGCCAACGCTCAAACATTACAGCAGTTGGTGTTATATCATACATTGATCACTTCAGAGAGCTCCAGAATTGTTGAAAAGCAATTGTCATGGCTTCTGAAAGATACAGCTTCTCTCTGACAACTTTCAGGTAAATATTAAAGAGAAAAATCATTCACTTCATTCCCATACAAACATGATTCATCAAATAATCAATCAAAAGTACTTTCACAATAATTCTACATTAAAATACAACTTGCATTGTCAACTGTACTTGGAGTTAACCTACAAATATCCGGTATTTACTCATAAACTTGTCAAATCATTATGAAAATTATTTTTGTTTAGCCCATCGGGCAAGTTGGTGCAGATTGAATATGCTCTGGCAGCTGTAGCAGCTGGTGCACCAAGTGTTGGCATTAAAGCTGCCAATGGAGTTGTCCTAGCCACTGAGAACAAACACAAATCAATTCTCTACGATGAGCACAGTCTCAATAAAGTAGAGATGATTACCAAACACATTGGAATGATTTACAGCGGTATGGGGCCAGATTATCGTCTTTTGGTTAAACAAGCTAGGAAAATGGCACAGCAGTATTTATTGGTATACAACGAGCCAATTCCCACTGCTCAACTTGTCCAGAGAGTTGCTATGCTCATGCAGGAGTATACTCAATCAGGGTGAGTAATACTTATCATCTGTCAATGTTCCTCAATCTCCTGAATTTTATCCTTTTTTTTTTCAGAGGTGTCAGACCCTTTGGCGTTTCTCTCTTGATCTGTGGATGGGACAATGGAAAACCCTACCTCTTTCAATGTGATCCCTCAGGTGCTTATTTCGCCTGGAGAGCCACTGCAATGGGCAAGAATTTCATAAATGGTAAAACTTTCCTTGAGAAACGCTACAGCGAAGATCTTGAGCTCGATGATGCTGTACATACTGCCATACTGACACTCAAAGAAGGATTCGAGGGCCAGATGACAGCTGATAATATCGAAGTTGGAATATGTGATGCTAATGGCTTTAGACGATTAGATCCATCTCATGTCAAGGATTATCTTGCTAATATTCCTTAATTTATGACATTGTCACTCTCATTTCTTTTTCACCTTTCGTAAGGTTTTTTTTAAAAAAGAGTTCATAGGAGTGGTAAGAGAAAGTTGATTAAAAATTGAATTGTCTTCATCAGTTTTGTTGTTTCAATTATTCCCAAAGGTTCCATTATTATAAATACAATTTTTATTTATTTTTTTAATATAAATTCGACTGAATAAAAAAAAATTCAAATAAATCAATCCATTGAGGTCAGCCATTTTGTCTGTGAGGTGGGTCCAGTTTCAGCAAGATGGCGCCACCATACCAAGTAGATATAAAATTGTATCTTGAGGACAGTCGGTGTGTTTATAGTCAGAGGGCAGTAAACACGAGCGCGGGATACACGTTTTCACCTTCTATCGGTTTACCGCATATTATTTCCTAGTCTAGCTTCCAGTGTGATACTTTATTTGTTTTATTATACTCGTGTCTCTGGAGGGATCTTGTAAACATTAGTCAATGGCATGTGTTTAGATTCTATCGGGGGTTAGGTAATGGGATTCACATTTCATCAACACAATCGGATACTCCAAGATCTTACATCGTGTCTTTGCGTGTGTGTATTTGCAATTTGAGAATCATCAATTCGTACGATTGTTTGTACAATACTCATTGAATGGGATTCCTTTTAAAGTGAAAACGAGTAAAGTGCCAAGATAACAGCACGAGTAGAACCTCAATGTTCGTGGCTACAAGGTCAACAAGAGGGTGAGTAATAAAACAAATTTTCTTTTTCATTGGCACTTAATTAAAATCCACTGCGGTGAGAATCATGTTATATCCGAGCCTCTGCATATCGCGACGTCGGTGTATTAAATTATTATGATGAAATTAATGGATGAGAGTACGGATATTAAACATTTCACTGGTCGTTGACTCTGTCGGTAGATAAGTACGAACATTCGTAATAAAGATGACTCGGGTACATGGTATATTAGGGGTAGACGAAGCACATAGAGCGTGATAGACATTAGATATTACGACTATCCATTTGAGTCTATTATTGACGTGGTAAACAGCTACTCATTTGTTCCAGCGAATGGGAGAACTTTGGTTTTTGTTTGTTTGTTTTATTTTTTCTCTTTAATTTCATATCTCGAAGGAATTTCATTCGGGGGCTGACGAACCAGTTTGTTGTCATAACAAACAGTTCGTGTTATCGGTTATTTCCATGAAATATTAAACTTCTTGTTGTCGTCAAGATTTTATCTCGTGTATACCCATTATCCTATATCATTGAGATGTATGACGGAGCTCAATTTTTTTATGTGAATCATTCACACATAGTCTCCCATCAAATGTAATTTAATTGTATCATGATCATCATCAGGAATGGAACAAAAGAATAAGGGATTTTTGTGCCATTGTTTTTGGCTAAAATTTTTCATTATCCTGGTATTTGTACCGAACAATAGAGCAGTTTTAATATGGCGTTGAGTGAAGAGGCTAAAAACAGCAGTTTTCATTCAGTGATTTTCTATTGCATTGGCGTGGAGAAGCGAAACAAGAAGAGATGAAGTGTATACATTTCTACAAAGGTGGAATACAAGCGAGATAGGCTGTGATAGCATTCCAGACGGAGGTACAAGCTGGTTGCGCATTTTGCAATTTTAATACCGGAATTACCAAAGTCCTTCTACCCTTCTCTCTGTTATTCCATTCTGTTTTCTACTCTTTTCGCGTTTGTCTCTTCACCACGCAAAAGTGAAGAATTTACATTCAAGCAGATTGTCTAGATGTCGTTTATTAAAAGAAAGAAAAAAAAATTGAGTCATGGAGTTGTCTCAATTCTACTAATTCCTCACTGTTCACTCCAATTACTGCAAACCCAGTGTTTGTGTAATAATGATAATTCTCAGTTTGAAGGGGGAAAAATTCTCCCTAAAAAAAAATCATGGATTGAAACTGTCATGGTGCTCATGTGGATTGTCATGAAAATTGTTGTTAGTAGGAAGTCTGAAATGATTCTTAAGAATCTTGGGCAGAATGAAGTTTCTTTTGAGTTGTTTTCATTCTCTCCGTGGCATGTCAATGGTTCTGGGGAGACGTGATGGGGATTTGTATGCAGGGGTTATGATCTGATTGGATAATATTGATTTTTTTTTCTTACAAAAATTTGCAATCAAGACGTGAATCAGTCTTGCAGAATAGACATGACGCTGAAACTAGCATACGATTCTGGCATACACAGTGGATTACCTTTTGGAGCGGACTGTACTGTCTTCAATTTTTTGTTCTTATATTATAGAATCGCGTCATTGAAATTTTTTTCATTGTAAACTGTGAACTGCCCCTCCCCCTTCCCTCCAAAATTTATTTCATCCCTCCCGCATCATGCGGGTGGTTCCGACCCCCTTTCCAAAATCAACTCAGTGGAATTATTTAGAAAAATATTTTTTTTTTTCACTCCAAATTACGTCATTGCAAAAATCATTTGCAAAGTATATTGACTACCCCTCCCCCTTCCCCCAAAAATTTATTTCATCCCTCCCGCATCATGCGGGTGGTTCCAACCCCCTTTCCAAAATCAACTCAGTGGACATATTTAGAAAAATATATTTTTTTTTTCACTCCAAATCACGTCATTGCAAAAATCATTTGCAAAGTATATTGATTACCCCTCCCCCTTCCCGAAAAAATTTACTTCATCCCTCCCGCATCATGCGGGTGGTTCCGACTCCCTTTCCAAAATCAACTCAGTGGAATTATTTAGAAAAATATATTTTTTTTTCCACTCCAAATTACGTCATTGCAAAAATCATTTGCAAAGTATATTGATTACCCCTCCCCCTTCCCGAAAAAATTTACTTCATCCCTCCCGCATCATGCGGGTGGTTCCGACCTCCTTTCCAAAATCAACTCAGTGGAATTATTTAGAAAAATATTTTTTTTTTCCACTCCAAATTACGTCATTGCAAAAATCATTTGCAAAGTATATTGACTATCCCTCCCCCTTCCCGAAAAAATTTACTTCATCCCTCCCGCATCATGCGGGTGGTTCCAACCCCCTTTCCAAAATCAACTCAGTGGAATTATTTAGAAAAATATTTTTTTTTTCCACTCCAAATTACGTCATTGCAAAAATCATTTGCAAAGTATATTGACTATCCCTCCCCCTTCCCGAAAAAATTTACTTCATCCCTTCCGCATCATGCGGGTGGTTCCGACCCGCTTTCCAAAATCAACTCAGTGGAATTATTTAAAAAATTGAAGACAGTACAGTCCGCTCCAAAAGGTAATCCACTATGTATGCCAGAATCGTATGCTAGTTTCAGCGTCATAGAATAGACAGTAGATTTTCATGGAGGTAGGTGAGGGAAATTTGTCCAGCAGATGGACGTGAGATTACGCGAATGTTTTTAATTGCGTGTTTTAGGTATGCATGGTACAGTCTCATGTGGGCTATCCTTTTTTTTATGACTCTCTTCTCTGTGACTTGTTGTATACGATAGGACTTTCATAATGCCCTCAGTGCTGCTGTAGGATGATTAAGAATGACTATTCTTACCTTGTCAACTGGACCCACCCTTATGTCGTTCTCTTCAATCTTTTTCTATTGAAAGAATTGCACAGTCATTTTTCTTAATACAAAAGAAAAAACACCATCGAAGACTAGGAAAATTGAGTTTGTCACAAGACGCTAGAGGGGTGAGTAGATTAACCGAGCTATGGGGGATCGACACCCTAATCATTTGACTCCAAGTTTTCTGCCCGATTGGTATCAAATCCGCCGACTCACTTGCTCTCCACCCTCTTCTGATTTAATTTGACCATTTTGCGGTTACCGAATCACCTTAAACGCCCGTTACTCGAGGGAGCGAGCTACCATCAACCCATTCCAATGTATCTCATCAGCAAGCAGAGAGTCATTCTTGGGGGGGAGGGAAGTGAATATTTTTATACAACAAAAGTTGTGTAAAATTTTGAAACAAACAAATAGAATTGAGTTACTGAAGCAGCCTCGATTAAACAACAAGCTGACAGAGACTGTGAAGTATAAAGTCGATGCATGAGGACAGTGGAATGGGACATGTAAGCGCTCGAACGGTCAAAGCCATTCAACAAAGAGCTTGAACGTCCTCTGACGCGTTAGGTCGTTCCGACGCTCCGCTTGGCCCGACTCGTGTCGCAAGCTCCGATGAACAGGTATACATAGACTACTTGGGATGCCTCTCTCTATTGGATAGCATCACAAACTCCACCTGTAGGGGGAGTGTAATGAACGAGTTTTCCCTCTTGCAGATTACAAACATGTTGTGTCCATCCCCATCTCGTCTAGGCTATGAGATAAAAATAGGTGTTTGACATGTGTTAAACTATTCTATACACTTTATACTTCACTCACTTTTCATTTCTTTTGTATTTTTCCTTTTCCTTGTCACATCTTTGTGAAATCAATGACCTAGAATATTTTCCTCTCTACGTGTATATATGAACGATAAATTCTTACATCATTTTTGATGGACTGGGACAGAATTCCAAGTACAATAGCAAAAGGCATAACTCTGTCGAAGATACAATGAGAACTACTCAGCCAGAGTAGAGAAGACATAGACGCGGTGAATCGGTGGAATGTAATTAAGCTAACGTCTACATGGTGGCGCACAACTATAGAGAAGGGAAGATGGTCTACTGTCAAATTAAACGGCAAACGGGTAGACTGGCCTCGTTCGTCATACTGATTTATTTAGGACCAATGAATGGAGACAGACTGACTCTCTAGGGGCGACCATTGCCTACTTACATGTACAGTTGGACGGTTATAAAGATGTTACGGATACAAGTAGAAATGAGAATCAAGAATAGGAGGTAAAGGATTAGGTTTTGTGCTCGTTAATTTATTGAGAATGAGCCTTGGCTAAATGGATGAAAACCATTTAAATATTACTATTTTTAGTCAGCTTAGAATCATGAAAATCGTGTACATCTAATTACCCAATTAAACGTGAAGATTTAAGGCATCAGAGAAGAATTCATTTCATTTGCATAGAGTCATTTTTGATGAATTGACGAGTAGAGATGATGCGTTATTTTCAATCAGTGGATAACGTTTAAATTCCATTGAAGAAGAATTTGACGAAATGACATTTGCATATCTCCCTCTGTAAATCTTTTTCATTTTTTCAACTTGCGATAGAACAGATTTTTGCAATGCCATTCCCATGAATGTAAAACTCGTAATGCAGAATACATGATGCTCTTGTGAGTTGTGCGCTGTAGCGACGTGTAAATATTATATACAATGCAAAGCGTTTATCGTCACGCTTGGGCAAAACCCCAATTCTCCTGATGTGATTTTCCAGATTGTAAATATATTTTTTTTTATTCACTCATTCATTTGAGAATATATATATCATTTGTTCTGAATTAAAACGCCTCCCCATTGTTCAGAAGTATTAAGGACTTTGAATAACGACAGTTTTGGTCAGAGTCTAGACACTGTAGGGACCCTGTGGGGGCTGGTAGAAATGCACATGCGAAGGGTCTGGGACTATAGGGACTATACTCGTGGAGGAGTTGAATCGCGAATAGAGCGGTACACGGGCCAAGTACTATTGCCAAAGTTTTGAGATATACGAATACTTGTTTTTGCAAAATGGCGGAAATAGGAGAGAGATAGGTATATACATGGGCTGGAGTATTATGGAATAAAGTATGTAAAATGATGACATCTAAATAAGGGATTTTAGTAAATATACTTTTCAACTGGAGAAAAAGTGAGGCTCAGGTGAATTACATCTCATTCGGTTGAAGAAGAAACATTTAAACATTCAGAAGTTTTCAATCTTTTTTTTTAGCAATAAAGAGGATAAGATTTGAAATCTGATGAGGAACATTTCCATTTCAAGTTGCAGGAAGGCTCTTTCAAGCTCGTTGACTTTACGATCCGTGTGAAATCCTAATTTTCAGTTTTCCGAGCATATCGAAAGTGCGATAGACTGCACATAGTCTTACATTAGTTTCTGAATATTTAAGCACACTACTTCAATTTAGGGTGAATGAGGTGGGACTTGGAGAGAAGGCTAAAGTGAGTATAGGACCGATTAGTTACGGCGCTTTATCGTTTAACGGGAGTTTACTACCAGCCACGATGGCGTGCCATATACTGCAGATTATAGGATGAATAACACCTCTGTACGAACTAACTTGCAGTTGCGATCGTAAAATCCACCAGTTACTCCATTCATTCGATTTTTCATTCCTCAATTGATTCAATTCAAGCTCTTAACCCTGGCGTTCCTGAATGAAAATTAAAAATATCATGATTCTCAATTCCGGGATACATAATCCATCAAGCATAACAAGCATTAGTCAGCCTTTATTTTAGGATAAATATCTTACCCTACCACCTTGCATCACATTATGATGAGAAATTCTCAACACCCACCACTATATGCTTCAGAATCCCTCGTGCATGCATGACATTAGATGAGATTTCGCCTCTTCGTCAATTCATAATTATCAATGCATGAATTAACCGAGAAATAATAAATTCTTTTCATTGAGCCCGGCTACTCAGAACTCACGAGAAAAATGGAAAAATCGTTGAATTGAAGAAAATGTCAAAATTGGTCATTTTGACTGAAGAATGGCTGACCCCTGAAACCGGCCCACCCAAAATTCTGTCTTTTCGATTTTTTCTCGTTTGGTATCTTCAGAATAGCTGCCCGGCTACTCAGAACTCGCGAGAAAAATTGAAAAATCGTTGAATTGGAGAAAATGTCAAAATTGGTCATTTTGACTGAAGAATGGCTGACCCTGAAACCGGCCCACCCAAAATTTTGCCTTTTCGATTCTGTCTCGTTTGATATCTCTATAATAGCTGCCCGGCTACTCAGAACTCGCGGAAAAAAATGGAAAAGAGATAGAAAATTTTTGACTTAAATTTGATGACCTGTCATGGTCAATATTTTTTGAATCCACCGACAGATTCTTTTCCCACTTTTTGAGTAGTTTGTGGAGAGAGTACTGATAGTCTCTGCGAAGCGAGAGACCTAGGAGGGCTTTTTAAGTGGAGGATGCACTCTCCTCGAAAATTGAAAAAATTCGGATTTTTCGATATGACCAGTCGTGCTTGATTTAAGTTTCTAATTCTATGAAATGAATAAATATATCAAATGAATTTACAAGAAATTATTTGATTCTCATCGCTTCACTTTCATGGTTTCATCCCTTCATTCACCCCCCTTGTAATGACTCTCATGTTTGAGCCTTTTTACATTAATATGATGCATTTTTTTCCCCCGAGTTTTATCGGCGTTCCCCCCCCCCTCCCTACTCCATTCCTCCCTCTTCCATTAAATAGATGAAATCGAAAATTTGAAATCACTTGAAATCGAAAAGAAATCGTGAAATCACCAATAAATCCTATGAAATCATTGAAATCGCTTTGAAATCACGTGAAATCAGCAATCACTGTGTCACTGGATTTTTAAATGAATGGTTCCTCGTCAATATGTTTATTGCAAGCGAATCACTTCTTGGATTTGTTCATGGTGAAATTAGGTGAATTTTGTTGATGGTTTTTTTTTTATTGCTGAAGCCAATTGAAGGGAACAATTTGATGGCAAGGCACGGGCTTTGGAAGTTCCTTGTAATTGGGACTACTGGGGGGGGGGGGGGGGGGTGTCGGTGGTGAAAACGATGTCCGTGTGGAAGTCGAGTGAGATTAATCCGCGGGGGTCGAAGCGAAGGGTAGGTGAACATTTTTTCCTGGTTGGTCATCCTGGCGAATTGGATAGCCTTGGCTGGACAGATTCCGGAAGATTGACGATTAGGGATTGCTCGCCTTTCTTATTTCCTTGATGGATGAAACTGCCCAAATGACATGAGACATCAATAAGTTGTTGGAATGTAAAAATGCGTGAAACTCTTCTAACCAAGATTGTGAAATGATACGTTGAAGCGAATCTTGTTGGTGATAGGTATGTGAATTTACGTTTGCAGCGAGGCTGTCGCAGTGGTAGAGATAAGCATCGTCTATACATTACGACTTGGAGATACTCCTGGGTGTGCTTTCCAAGTTTTCATGTGAGGTGGATATTGCCAGGATCGATCCGTTGAATCCGTGGGGAAGTGTGAATTATGATTACAGTATGTAGTGTCGTAGTATATATCCAATTCCTTTGTGTTCAAATTTGTCTCTTGTATCTGCAAATAGTCAACTTTATTCATCTTTTTTTTTTTTGGACTTTGAACAATTGGAGAATATTTGTTGATGCTTGCTATGGTTGATTTTTTCTATGAAGTTTGCTTTTATATGCTGTTCACGTTGTTAGCTAAAAGTAGTTCAGTTTGATATTGAAGATGGTTCTATAGAGACGTATTACAGAGAAGCAAAAATCAATATCCTAATACACAAAGAAGACTTTGAAAATGGGAAACGAGGTCACATGGCAGATGCCTTGCTTCATTTATAATTAATTTAATACAATTTGCCGATGTTCACGTTAATACTTTCATTTAGAATGGTTCTCATACCTGGTAGAATAATCGTTGACATTTTTCATATCTTCATGTACTCAACAAACTTGTAAAAAGTAAGGGAAATCGTTGGCATTTTATGATCCCCTCAGATGATAATGACAATAGAGGACGAAGTTTACGATTAAAGCTTGATAAAGCTGTGGAAAATGAGGCAAGCACCGATAATTACTGAACAATTGGAAGTAGTTTTGAGGTGCAATTTCAATGAATTTTTGTTGACGAGTTGTTGAAAAATTATCGCACAAGTAGAGAACAACGGTGCGGAACAAAAGTCATGCCGGAAATTTCAACTAGTCGACCACATTTATACTCAGCCATTTCTCGGGTGGATTATGCCTGTTATGACGAACGGCCAGTGATCCCCTTGTGACCTGTTTGTGAAGTTTATCGCCGCCCCTTTCGTGTTCGACGGCGCTCAATGGTGAAAAAATATATGAGCACCAGCTCCACAGAGTAGTATCCACAGGCTCTCGACACCATTCGCATCATCCTACTAGTGTGTATCACAGCTTCCTTACAGAGTCAAGAGTCTGCTGGTGCTGTCATCAAACTTACCGCAAATTCATAATTCATTATGGAGCCATTCTCTTTCAAACTTATCGTTGATATTTTTTCTTCTTCCCCTAAGTAGACACTCGTATTGTTTGACGCTTTGACATATCATTCATCGAGTTTGTTCGAAAAAGAATTTCTCTCGAAAGTAAAACAAACCGTTCATAAAAATGTCAAGTAAACTTGTACTACCTGTAGTGACTACTTCGTTAAATTTTTCTTTTCCATTCATTTTATTTTCAACTCTCAAGTTGCTGAAGAATGTCAAACGGTCGATTTGCGCACCTAACTCTTCTCATATCCCATGGGAAAATTCTTGAAGTAAAGATGGGGCAATGTAACTTTTTCCCCCTAGTTTCCATAGTTGCGTAAAGTCTCAGGTGGCAGATACACATAGACGTTTAAAATGACGGCTATTGTACTCAGAGTTGAGAGAAAATCAAGTTGTACACGTGTCTAGTATAAACATTTTCCTCAATGGAGTACTTGGTGAAGATATACAAATCCTTGATACAATGGCAGTGCGGCTTAATCTGGCACTCGGTGGAATAGGCAATAATCCCGAAGAAGTTACTCTGGCTTCGGGAGTTTCTAGTGATAGCAAGTGGATTCTATCGAGGATAATAAGTCAGTCCATGTTATTTTCACAATTAATTGTCTAAGTGATAGTCTGGAATATTTTTCAATTATTTGTATCAACTGAGTCATTTATTTGCGGGATATACATGCGGTTAGATGTCACGTTTATGATTTGATTCACTTTTTTACGGATCCTGCTTGCATTGGTGGTTTTCAAGTGGCTGACAGGCAGAGTCCTTGCATTAGCATAGTCCTGACTAAGCTGGATAACGTACCCCACAGGCACTTGAGAATTCTCAGGCACTCTTGATGAAAATAAGGCGATACTGTTCTGAGACAAGTATGGATGATATTAGAGGGGGTGCGTTTGAGCGTTGAACTAAAGCGCTTGAAATTTCTCCTTGGCTTGGTCCAAGTAGGCAAAAAAGCAAGGATAGACTATGAGGGGAAGTATATACGGCACCATAGAGCGGTTTATTGGAATGAGTTTGAGGTTCATCGACGTGTGGGTAACATGTCTTCCATTGGAGCCATTAGCAGCGTCGTGACAAGGTACGGACTGGTTTACCCTGGCCGTTGGCACCAGCTGTGTCTCCAACCAGGATGATTAACGAACCCAGTGGTGAAATGCATAATGCAGTCTGGTTTGAGCTTTCTCTATAACCATAAAGATAATACTCTGATAGTTTCATGATGTACCATGCACTTTCTCAAATGTATTTTCGTCGTTACTTGGTGAATTACTTGAATATGATGAACCCAAGAAATTGATAATCTTCTACTCACAATGCGGTGGTGAGGAAAAGTTTTCACCATTGGATGAGGATATACTTGCATATCTGACGGCTCTTCACGCTCTATTAGTTAGGGATATGTTTCGTCCATCCTTTTGACGCTGGTGTATACGTCAGAAGAATCGTTAAGTATGCTGAGTTACTCGCTCTACTGGATTATTATTCCCTGTAAACCATTATGAGTTGTTGATGGCTGAGAGTAGACCATGCTACATTACTGACTGAGAAACGGAAAATTGTAGTTTCAATTAAAACGTACGTGCTGTATTGCCCGTGGGTTTACAGCCAACGACTCGGACGGCCCAACACTGCCTGCTGCTGCCTTGAAACTTTAATGGAATTTGCATTTCCTCAGAATTTAAAGCTTTACCAAGTGGCGCGACTCTGATCGTGCTTCTCCTCCCCCTCTCCTTCCTTCCTTCTCCCTCTATACGTCCTGCTAAGACAGTCTGTCAAGAAGTAAATCAAGCTTTATTCCACTTTTCACTATATACTTTTCCCTAAGAGCAAGTTGAGAGACACTTCATTGTTGGATAGAGCATTACGAGCGAGTTAGGAAAATGTTCGTGTTGCATCTGAACGTTTGCATAAAGGTAGCAAGTTTGAGGGTTCCTTTAATCTTATTAATGTATACCCAAACCCGTTGAGGGCTTTAACAAGCGTAAAAAGCTCAATCTCGTATGCGTGTCTCGATTTTATCATCCATATCCATTGACCTACCGCAACTGGCAGGTCACCTACGTGTCCTTAATTCCCTCTACAAGTATTTAGCTTCATTCTGAAGAGATTATGGTACCATCAATCATTAGCCCCAAAAAATTTTTTCATTTTCAATTTAAATTTCTTTCACACCATCATATCAAAGAGATGAATGTAAACTCAATGTGATTGGTTGAGAATTACTTACACTCCATTAATTGCGTTCATTCGTAGGGGAGGGGGGGGGGGGGGATTCTACCTATAGCTATTGGCACGTTTGGAATCAAAATAGAATAAAAGAGTGGGGGGGGGGGGAGAGGTTTTATCCGATTGGTTATCTTTCCAGATGAATGACTGGCTTTATGAAGCTATAGTAGGTATATGAGAGAAGGGAGAGGGATACGCTGGGAAGAATAGAATGGGATGGGATACAAAAAGGAAGCACTATTTAGCCTAACGAGACGTTAATCGATGATTTAGTGGTACTGGGCTCAATCGTGCGTTGGAGATATGCCAGTTAGAGAGGCTTTCTCTTATCTATGGGGAGATGGCGAACTTGGGCGTCATCTGGCCACCCTTCGCCACTTTTTTTCTTTCACCAGTCTTCTTCATCTCTGTTTTTTCAACATCAACCAACTTCTCATTACCTTTCCTTGAGAGTCTACATGCCGCTTCAATTCGTATACTAATGAGGGTTTTCACTCAGCACTTTGTGTAAAAAAAAAAGAACTTCATATACTATATATTTTACTTTTTTCAAACGTCCCACGTGCTCTTACTGTCATCGTAAAATATTGCTAGGGTGTAAACTTTGGAACAAAAACGAAACAACAAAAAAAAAAAAGAACAAAGCTTTATCTGTTTGTAGAGAATACGACTGGTCATATACATATGGATAGCAGCTGGAGTGAATATATTCACCATTGAAAACTCTCTAGATAATTTTCCATGCTCCTTATATGCCTCTTGTCTCGTAAAAACTGTCTCGAGTATAATGAAAAAAAAATATAGAAAAGTATTATCCGTGATCTTGGTACGTGTGCATCCCAGACACTTTTACAGCCCTATTTTATGCGTAGTTCATACCGGCTTCGACGACTTGCAAAATTTTCTCCTCATACAGTCTTTGCATGTTTTCATTTTGCTTTTCATGAGTTTTTTTTTTAATTTTACACTCTCACTATCAAATTCAGTGTACTGCTATTATTCATTAAAATATCACTGACAATGAGTCTCCATCCGTTGTTTTTTCCCTTGTAAATTATGCAACTGGAAAAGTAGTCATGAAAGAGACACTCGGACAATCAAAAAGACATTTTCAGAGGACTACTTTTGTGTCAACACAGTATGCCATGATTTCAAAATGGAAACTGAGCAATTTCAACTTTGATATGTGCACACAGTATGTATGTAGACGGTTACTTTGAGGCAACAATGGATCCTAGAGGGTTAAAATCTCTTTGTAAAGTCTCGAGAATAGTCCATAGTGCAGTTAGAGGAATGGGTAAATATGAAAAGTCGAGTAGACGCTGATGTGGAGGGGTGACAGTGTCAAAGTGAGAATTACTTGGCGTCTTAGCATAGTTTCCAAGCTCCAATAAGTCCAATGGAGCAAGTTTTACCCATATATATATACATTGTATATATTACATGTGGGTTCTCATACTGTCATGTGGTGGACTTTTGAATTTTCCACAGTCCGGACACGTTCCAAAGCACGACGTTGTGATATTGACATGTCTCCTTGTAAATCAGATTCATGAAAATTCCAGTGAGCGTAAAAAGATTGAATTGTAATTTTTCCTCGAATGCTCGATATCCGAGATCTTGGAGAACATGGATGTACATATAACGTTTTATACGTCAGATTGGGGTCTTGTTTACATATACCTGTAATTCGAAGCGCTCATATGACAAAACTTCACTGTCTATCTGTAGTTACTAGTTTCTTAATGTCTATATTTTTTCATCTGGCAACATTCCAAGTGTTCTCAATATCACAGTGCCGCATATTCACTCCATTTTCTGCCCTTATCATAGCATTTGCAGTTTTCACAATCCTTTCCAACTTGGTTTGGCATTAGCCTATTTTTTTTTTTTAATCCCTCGTTTCTACTTTTTGTCGTCTATCATCTTGGCAATATGCCTCAACCCCATAGGAATAAATATTTATTCATATATTGACTGGTGTTCTATTTAGCCCCATGAGAAAAGTCTGAGAGACAGTCGGCAGACAGTATACGGTATCGATTAATAAATGAATGAATGCCTCGTGAATTTTGCCTCGAAAATTTAGACACACGTCAAGTGTCTGGAGCACCACCCGACGAGTCAAGTGTCTCGTGTACGAGTGGTGGCTTTTCTCTCTTCCCTTTTCCCATTCACAAAGCCTGTATGCCTCCATGCACACCAGTGCTTGGCAATGACTCGAAACTGAGTTTTCATTCTGAGAAGCAGTGGCGACTCGGCAAAACCAGTCAAACTAGTGTCGCAGTATATCAGGCAAATTCTGTTAAAAAAATGTAGGAAAAAAATTTTTCAGACTCTAATTCATTTGATCATCACAACAGCCCAAAAATCCCAATTTGCTTGCATGCAACTAATATTAATGGTTAATGATGAGCTATTGATTGTTTGTATTGGGAAAGGGTGTGAGGATATCAATTTCATAGCGTACGTGAAACACTTGGTTGTGCAGTGTGTATGCCAACAGCTCGGTGATTATGGATTACCTAGGAATGGTGGGAGTGCACCAGTAGTCGGGGGAGCAGAGATAACTCGACACTGTGATGTTTCTCTCTCTAGTGGTTGTATGCATGCATATATGCTGAGCATTTTGGGTGGCTGGTATGGTAGTGTGTATGTGTTATACAGGCTGCGATATAGTACCTATTGGCTTGAATATATAACCCGAGGACAATGCAATAGCTTTGAATCGCCTTATATGTCATTTTATAAGCTATCAACTATATTTTAGCGGTGTATTAGTGACGATGAAAAATGGACTAATCACTTTTAACTAGCGTGTCTAAATTTATGTAGTACTCATTTGAGATCAAGAGTCTAGTAGTAAATTGTCATCCATTACTATCTCATCATTTTCCGAGCTTGAAAGATGATATCGTTTGGAGTCGTATTTTGTTAGAGAGGTTAATATTTCATCAATTTTATTGTCTGCAAAGTAATTAAATTATAGATTGTTGGATGTTAACAATGTTTTGAGAGAAAATATATTTTTCATTCGAGTATATTTTTATTTTATTTTTTTTCCAATTGAGCTCTCCACCATTATTGACTCTGTGCAAATGAATGGAATTGAGTGAATAGCTTTGAATTTTCATGCCCTTTTTTTTCAACTCTCTTTACATTTATTCACAATATTTTGTTGAACGAGAGAGTAATTGGTCCTATTAATTAGTAATCCAATGATGTGAACTGAGCTGTACGCATTAAGAGCATTTTCATCCGTTGAATAATTCAGTGGGTGGTAGTTACGTGAAAATGTCCATCTTATTGAAAGAAAAACTCGTTGAACGTTGGGTTGAAAATTGGGTATTGACTCTACACGTCATTTCCACAAACTTGGGATATTTTTTTTTTCGTACTCACTGTGTCGAGAAAATGTCTCGCTTGTGGAGGGGGAAATTAATCGGCCGTGTGGTACGTCAACATCAGAAAACAAGTTACCTCGGAGTACAAAAAAAAAAAAAAACATCAGCAACGTATATTTTACCATTGAAATATAGTATTGTAGAGAGGAGTTATGATGAAAAAACGCGGTTGGAATTGCTGAAACAGTTGGATTTGGTATGATACTCACGTTGATTGGTTATTAGGCATTGAAAATATATAATTTGAGATGACATAATTTATATCATGGTGCTAAATGTGAAACGTTGAAATGAATAATCATGTTAACCAGTGAACATTTGACATGTAAATTTAGAAATGTTGAGTGATTTATGTGGCTAGTGAGCCAGAGTAGATAGGGGAAGACATTCAGTATATGATGTGTGGTTGGACAGTGAATCATTGGTTAGCGTCAGTAACTAACTGGAGCTGCTCACGCCTCTGTATAACTGGAAACGATTCAATGTCACCTTCTCATGTGATGCATCCTTGGTGAAATGATACTTCCGCTTCAAGTATGTTGCAAAATTCTAGTACTTCATGGACTATAAATAATATACTT
The DNA here is from genome assembly GCA_035578325.1 of Coelinius sp. EB29. Taxonomy (NCBI): domain Eukaryota; kingdom Metazoa; phylum Arthropoda; class Insecta; order Hymenoptera; family Braconidae; genus Coelinius; species Coelinius sp. EB29. The sequence continues at coordinate 1,310,692 of JAOZGT010000001.1, read as the reverse complement.
CACCATTGATACCGTTGAATATCCCTCTCGGTCCAAGCAGGACACACAAGAAAACTTGTGAAATATTTGATGCAGTACACGCGGGCGGCAGGTGCTAAACGAGAGTTACCCTAATTGCCCGTACGTAATACGGCACTGGAAATTGATGAGCCACGACATTTATTTTTAGTATCATGGAGAGTCTAAGATGAAATCCTCTTCATCCAAGTCACTTGTACCATTAGATCGTGACCGATAGAGCAAAACTTTTGGCATCATCTGCAAACCTATTTCAAACAGCATCTCGTAAATTTTTACATTCTGCAATATAAATCAGTCATATCTGAAAATTCATTTACCCATTTTTTTCTCCCTTGAATTTCAACTCAACTTGATTCAATTCTTGAAGGAAAAGTCACAAGTTTGATAAACCATATCATTTCACTGAAAATCTGATGTTCTTCCGGTTAACTCGGTGCACCGAGGAACGTGAATTATACGGTTGTCATTCGCAGTAGTACAGCCAGCGACACTGGCAACGTGAGGCGATCTCCACGGTGGAGTGGGTCTGAGTAAGTTGGTTCTACGGTAAGGAAAAAAAAGGAGTAAAAAGAAAGGTACATGAGTTGCCAGGTCTACATCGGTAAGGGCGATAGCAATTGAAGAAAGGACCACCGCTTTGTCGTTTAATAGTCCACCAAATCGAGCGTTGCGGTGACCACTGCCGCGAAATAATTGAATGCCACCTATAGAGGTTTCACCGGGGTCCAAAAGTCACCGAGCAAATGAAAAAAAATAGTAATAATAGTATGAAAATATGAAAGAATGAAATAGAGTGAAAATAATAAAAAGATTATTAAGGGAATTTACTCACGAGTAGAAATCGCTCTGCAATAAATTGTTTTTCAACTGAATTTGTCCAAGCAGGGAGTACTGCAGAAGCAGGTAATAGAGTAGGTAGTTGGCGAGTTGGTACAGGAGCAAAGTACTAGACGTGAAATCGGATTACTTGCTCTGTGGTTTATTCTCGAGGCTTTACCCACCCTCTCTCTACCTTTTCACATCCCTTTGGACTTAGAGTTTGTGCATAAGATATTCCGATGAAAAGAATTCTCTTCTAAACTTTGTGTGTGCTCTTTCCATGTTTATGTTTATTCTTGACTATCCCAATGCAAGATTGATTCTCATCCTTCCGTTTGACACAAGAAATTATAATATAACGTTGCTATTGGTTTTTCCCCCCCTCTCTCTCCCATGTACAACACTGTTGAATGTGATACGAAGCGTCATTTGGAGTTGCATATTTTTTTTTTGTTTGCTGGGTACATTGCGGGATTAAAGATGCCATCGGCATCATGACCTTTTTTTGACGGAAAAATAATAAAAAAAATAGACCTAGGACAAAAACCCGTCTCTCTTCGTATAATTCGTATAAAAAACCACGCCATCTCACCGTGAAGGAAAGAAATGAGAATTTAAAAAAAAAAAAATTAAAGTCAAGAAAAGACTTTTTCCCCCTCTCTATAGTTATGCCATTCTTCTCCAGAGAATTCAATCCTTTCAACAACCCCAACATTTTTTAATTTACATTCCTACGTAAAGAAAAAGTTTTAATGTAAATACAAAACCAGTAATGGTATCATTTTACACGTGCCTCTCTGCATATAGAGGCAAACTCTTGAATATATGACCTCTCCAAGTATAAACATTGGAGGTACCCACAGTATTATAGTGAACGACTATAGGGAGTGAGGTCACCATTTTACTCATCATAGGCTATACCTCGACCTCCACAAGTCTGCCAACACTGGACTCATTACAGCTATTACCTAGTCTCCAGTTCATCCGATGTTATCAAATCCTTCATAATTACTTCACCCATAGTGAAAATTGCAAACTACTTTTCATCCTTCATTCTCTGTCCTTTAATACACAAACATCCTTTCCTCATCATCAGCTCCAATCTGTCCTGCTTTTAAACTAAATATCCATAATTCGAATATACATCATAGGACTCTGGAATATCTCATTCCATGCAATCCACCAAGTTTCATATACACCGGCGAAATATGACTCCTTCAACTACCAACTGGCGAGTGGATGAATCTATTTACCTGAGCAACTCAGATACAGACATGGTGCATTAAAACTCATCAACAAAGTTTTGAGCTGTACAGATATTTGTGCTACCTGTGGCACACAGATCATAATCGCTTCCATTGAAATTAAACTTTGAGATAATAATTTACTATTATTATTGATTTTCCACATATAGTTTATTCGACTTTTTACGTATGCTCAAGACTTTGACTGGTTAGAACTGTACTCCTCATAGGAGAAAGGCTTTCTATTCCTGCCATACCATTTCTCGATGTCTAGACTCCCGTTCAACAGTTTCCGAGTGAGTTAAAAATCGCTCTGAGCCGGATTCGAACCCCTATCCATCCTCGAAGGCCTTATCCACTCGGCCACTGTTCTATTCATTTTCAATGTTTCTTCATTGACTCGTACAATATTTGAAATTCACATCTCTCAATTTTTTTTCTCTCAAGGAAAATGATGTAACTTATTGCTATCACATCCCCCAGAGTAACCAGAGTGTGTATAACAACCTGCTAGAGAGTTTCTCGCTTTATATACCCACAAGTAATCTAGCATGTTTCACGTAGATGCATGTTTATTGTTGCATTAGCTGAATGCCAGAGAGAGGGGGGGGGGATATAAGCCGTCCGCCAGGATTTTCCTGGTTTACAGTAGGATTTCATGTGAAATATCCAGTCACATACGACAGGAAACATTGGGAATTGTGAGAGTAGCATTTTGTTTATATGTATACAGTTGGCCTCTTTAATTGACTTTGAGGTGAATCTCTGCGTATGGAGGGCTTTTGTCTCTTCAAATATCTTAAACCGTTGTGATGAGACAGTATATACCACTGGGCTTAAATTAGAATGGAGGTCTCTGTGGGACGAATTAATCGGGAGAAATGAAGTTGGGAGGGAAAAAAAATAAATAAAAGAGGAGATGATGAGAAAAAGAGAAAAGTGATGAGGCTGAATATTCCGAGGGGAGGTGGGTACACTGGGGTATATTAATCCGTAATGGCAAAACGATTAGTCAGGGTTGGTAGGCTATGGTGTGTACGGAGGGCCACCGTCAGTGGCGCTGACAGTTGCACACGGGACCTGCGAGTGATTAATAATCATCGTCGTTTGCCACACCGGTATATCGGTTGTCTTCCGCTTTTCGATTACTATTCATCATTCTCATTTATTTTATTTACCATTTTTTTCCATACTGGCCTTCAAATTGAAGTTTTCATTGATAATTCATGTGATGAAAAAATTAAATATTTATTTTTCTCAATATCTCTTGTTGAGTAAAATAGGGAAATTCATACTGGGGGTGATTCAAATGAAAAATTGTGAAATTTCCAGGTGAGAGATTGAAGCTAGCCGGCATTCTGTGGAGGCGTTGTTGATCGTCGTGTGGGTTGGAGGGTTCCTCTCTCTCTCTCTCTCTCTCTCCTCATACACCACACACGTGAAATTCAGCGTCGAGCTATTCAGGAATGAGGTGCGGCTGGGGGGGGTTTAGAGGGAAGATGGGTTACGGAGGGATGAATTATTTGGTGTCTCGTGCACTCTGCACCCCGACACTAGCGCTGGCGCTGTCTGCCTCTCCTCTACAACCCTCTGTCGTTGACAATGTCATCCATAATGTTCGTCCAGTTCGTGTCACACACCATTTTCGCGGACACTTTTATGTTCATATTCATCCTCAAAAGAGGCGAAAAAAATAATACTCTCCGACAAATAAGATTCCTCTATCAGCAATATCACTCATCGTACTTTCAATAATATGAAATAATTTTTGTTGTCAGGGTGAGAATGATAAGTAGTTGAAAAAAATGGAAATTTTTAAAAAAAATGTCACATCCCCGATATGGTAAGCCCCTATTCTACAGTGTATATAGGGCCAAATTCCCAGGGTAGCTGGGCCGGTCTTGCACGAATTAATTGGCTCGTAAATTAGCCCCTGGTATCCACAAATGGTTGGATACTCTCTCCCATAGAAATCACGCTTGCCCAAGTATGCCTGGCCTACGTAACATAAGAATATGTCTTTGATGTACGAGGTATTTCAGTTGCGTTCATAATTCCCCCCCATTGGGCATTATCCAGTCATCCAGTATCTCTCTGTGTGTGTGTGATGAATTGGGGGGTGGAGGGGGTAACTGTCCAAAGCACTGCCCTAAACGCATTATTGCTGACTAGACGAAATTATAAATTTTCAGTGGAATTTCTATTCTGTTGAACAGCCGCGAACTCGATAATTATCCGAGTATACCGGGTTCAACGTTATTTATAGCGTATTTGGCCAGAGTTAGCTTTTGTATTATAACAGTGGCATGTTGGTGAGACAGAAAGAGATGTAACGAGTTCGTTAGAGTTGAGTGTATTTCAACAGTGAAGGGGGGGGGGGGGGTGGAGAGGGGTCTATAATGCGGTAGAGAGTAACGTCTACATCTCTGGTTTATCTAGTTTCTACGAGTACCTTTTACAACAAAATCTACCCCTGGAGGATCTCTCAGGCAACTCTCGGTTCTCCACTGCACCTGTTGCGGTCCCAGGGACTATCCAACAATTCTCTCCGTCCAGCTCTTTTCGTAACTATGTGAGAAAACTTGATGTTCTATTCTGCAACTTTTTAAGGGGCGAGGGGGCTTGGTAAGCCAATATTTGAGCTTTGAATCGTCTGAGAATCAAAATTTTATTTTCAAAATCATTCGGTTGGAATGAAAAATATTTGATTTTGTTGTTGTTGTCCAATGAAATGGAGAGGGGACATTGGTGGAGCAGTATAACCGATGATTGGGCTTTTTTGTCGACAGTTAAATGGTTTTGTTGTGCGGTCAAAATGAGAATGATAGAGGCTGAGCACTGGGTAAAATGTTATCAGGCTTCCGCGCAATAACGCTCGCACTGGTGTACCACCGCGGAAGCTTCACGATGCGCTAAACTGCTTATCAGTTTGCCCGATGATTGTATACAATCCTCGTCCCCCTTAGGAGTGAGGGCACAGGCATTTATCCTTTCTCACCAGGTTGACAGTTATATAATGGTCATCAACAATGAAGCATCACGGAATTCCACTTCGATTGCTACTCATCAATTTCATTGAATTTTAATTTTTTTTTTCCATTCTCTACTTTTTCATTCACCATTTCTGCTGACAATTTTCTGCATAAAAATCGTAGAATTAATAATCCTTTATTTTTTCGGTGAGTATTTACACTGACGATATAGCCGAGAGATTGAGAAATGCTGGAAGGAAGATATCGAACGAGGAGAACAATGCAGTGGCGGCCTGAATTTTCAGATTGCGAGTGAAATTAAAAATAAAGGTAGAAAAATAATAATAATATACAGAAAGAGTTTAAAAATAAAAGTTGAAAGTGGGATGAACTGTGTGAGTATCATTGAAAAATATTTCAGTACAGTGCGACATAAATTTGAAGGAGGTTTGTCTCATGTAGAGAATTTTCCTGCGATTATGTGTGAAATATATAAAATGCAAAGTATATCGAGTTTTTGGAGGGGTGGGAATAGGATGCGCACGTGCATAAAGAGTGGAAAACAAGACAAAGGCGCCAATGTCTCTCATTTAGAATATTCTCCCTTCTCTTCATTTTTTGTGAAATCCGAGAGGTTCTTATGATGCGCTGACACAGAATATTTTTCTCAGGCGTCAACGTGCGGATCGATGCTTATCCTCAGGCGTTATATAGTTGGTTTTTTAATTTTTTTACTTTTAAACTACCGAATTTACAAACAAAAAATTTTATGATACAGTTTAGAGTCGGAAATTTTGAAAAACATGAACAAAAAAAAGAATGTGAATGATGATGAAAGGATGTGATGCATTGTGTGCACCTATCGATTGGTCGATTTTCATCCTTTCTCTCTCTCTCTTTCACCTAGCTGGCGGGCATATCTGGATATCTTTTCATTCAGTGCAACCTCGAAAACGAGAACGCGTCATTAAAGCTGTACGTTGGACTAGGAAGAGCCCAGCTATGCCGATCATTGTCTGGCCATTAGCGCATTTTCATGGCGTGCCCATTTACCTCTTCTCCACTGTTCTTTTCTCTCACACAGTCCAGTTACTCTTTCACTCTGTCTTCCTCTTTTTTGTATCAAAATCCCCGGCACCAACGCTCTTCAACGTTTATTTTCTCGTTTTTATATTGCTGCGCAATAGTCGTTGGAGATAACGATTTCTGGAATATCTGTATCTGGATGGATAAGGGTTGCGCTTTCGCACTGTCGATGATAATATTTCTTTCTCTCACTCGTCGCTCTCATTATTCACCATTAATGCAACTCTTTCAAATTATACTCCATTTATTCCCAGCAAATAATATAGTATTAATAGGATCGCTGCTTTTGTCAGTATTTAATTAGCAATTATCAATAAATAATATCGATTTTTTTTCTTCAATTCAATAGTAATTATTTGCAACTTACGTATTTAGTTATCAAAGGGTTTTCAAAAGCGATTTAAGAAGAAACTTGAAGTTGTGGATGGTCGGGATAGGGCAGAGGAGTGAGGGGATGGGATTAATAAGTTGTCTGGCAGTGTCTCCATATAAATACCAGCCGCACCACCAATTGCTGCTGGGGTTGCGCGTTTTTACTGCGCATACTCAAACTGAATATTCTTCATTTCACTCCATCTACCGCACTAGAATGTACATACTGTCTTTTTTCAGTACCACCCCTACACGTGTCCTCCTCCCTTGCTGTGCGCGTTTATTCACCCTCTCTGTCTTCCACGTATACCGGCGCCGGGCGTCGTCGTTGTATATAGTTGGGACCCACTACGACGTCAAAACCCGCCACTCTGCTCAGTTACAGGCCAAGCGCGACGCCAACTAGACACGATATCATCCCTCTCGCTCCCAATTTCATCATTCACCAACAGGAATAATTTGTTTTTTTTCTCCTCTTCCCTCTCTTCTCGAATAAACAAATAAATAAAATGATGAATTAGAGAGTTAACTGGTGCTTTATCGTGTCAATTTAATTCCCTCAATGTTCTCTGAGTGATGGTAAATTGTGCTTAAAGCTCAAATTTAATTTGTTTATGCAACAATAACGAGAGTGTTGATTGAGAGGAATTTAAAGAATTTTGAAAAAACAAAAACAATATTATAAACAAGTTATGTTGGATGTGTTTGGAATTTGTTTTATCAGTTTTGAATCTACCATCGAAAACTTTTCCTGACCACCTGTGAAGCCTCACGTGATATTGGAATTCTTCGGGGGGCGGGTAGACATAAAATATTTTTTTGTGAAAGAGGAGTGAGGATAAAATAGGAATAGGGCAAATGTTGGTTTATATATTTAATACAGTGATACAGTGAAGTGAAGAAAGTAGAGAAAAATAGATAAGTCACCTCTGCCCATTGCAACACTTGAAGATCAATTACAAGTTATTTTACTCAGCGTGATTATATCAAAGGTACGGAATAATGAATGTATTGATCCTTGATCCCAATTGCCATGATAATGTACCGTTACATCATGGCTTCTATTGAGATGTAAAACTAGTGATAATCCACTGACTTTACAATTTACCGCTTTACGGAGGAGTTTAATTGATAGGTAGAGAGATAGGAAATAACTTGGATCGATTTTTTTTTTTTTCATTCAGTTGGGAGTTGAACGTGCTATGAATACTGAATGAAAAGATATCAACGTTGTTATGTATTTTGGTAGAATATTGATCAAAGGTGGAATGAAAATGTTGTCATTGGAGAAGGGGATGAGGGGCTAGATAAGGAGTTGGATAGGACTGTTGGCATGTAATTCCGAAGGAGCGTCTAGGTGCATTTGCTCTTGACAGAGATACAAGCAAATACGGAGGACAAGTTTAAATGAGATCTCTTCAGGGATATTTACATTGGGTAAATCAATTCATCAACTCGATATTATTCTTCAAATTTTTTCCTGAGATTCTTTCCTCGTGTAATTACATGACATTCTGGTAGATACATACCATTACGACTCGTGGAAAGATGAATCGGCGACAGTGACGATTATCTCGGGGCGGGGCTACGGTATATACACACATATTGTACAGTCGTAAAGGAGTGTAGGAAGTAATAGATAGAGGCAATGAAGTGCGCTCACTTGGCGGCTCATCTCTCCCGTTACAGATTTAGACGACATCCGGGCTATTCCGTTCTCCGCTATTCGTTTTTATATCGTCAGATCCACAATAACACCTGCTTCAATCCTATACGATTTCCTATAAAACAAATTGATCCAAACGGAATTAAATGATGAAAAATCAAAATTAAAATTTTTAGAATTAAGCCAATACTATCGATTTTCCACAAAATCATGTATTTTCTATCAACAACTGTTGATTCCTCATTTATTGAGCCTCAAGATGACTCTCAATTCATCAGAAAGAGGATTCATACAAAATAGCGACTTTTTATAATTAGGGATGGATGAATGGCTGGAACGAGTGATACAAATTTCTGGATATTTTGGTACGAAACACCTGCACAACTCGCATGAATTTATAATATTAAATTAACGGGTTGAATGACCTGAAAGGTGAGTGGTATAATACAGAAGGTAACAGGGGATGATTGCTCCCACGGTGGGGATGAAAGCGGCCGGAAGGCTTCCGATAAAAACTACTGCCTTATTCTCCAGTGGTACGAACCCTCACACTCGGGTTAATCTACTTTGGCATTACGTCCTTCAATGTTGCTCTGTCGCACGAGGGGATTTTAATTTAAATTCTTTCAGTATCGAGAACTGCGTTTTATACCAAAAACCTTTTGATTTTCTCTCCTGTCTCATTCTTTCTCCACTTCAACATTATCCAGTATCTTTTTTCATTAACTTCAGTGTGAGAGATGGAAAAAAAAGATAACAGTATAAAGAATTTCGTTAGCAGTTGTTCAAGCGAATTTACTTCCAAAATGAATGAAAAGCGCGTGCGTCAACGAATCGAACTAATCGAATGTATGAAGACGCAGAGTTCAACGGAAAGGTTTGGTTTGTACTTTTGTTGCTGCGGAAAGGGGGGAGGGGGCTAGGAGTTGAAGCGAGTTTTCCCATTGTGAACTGGGGGCCAATTAATTACCGAATGGCTCTTGATATAATTTAAAGCAAAAGGAGGAAAATTTGGCTTGAGTTGTCAATGGTACTTGGATAAATTCCCAAAAAATTCAAAAAGTACTTTTTTTCACATTATCTCATTATTATTTTTTTAATTTCACCCATTCTGATCTTCAGTTAGCTCAATTAACACGTAAAATTACTTGTCCTTTAATTGCATTGTATACTGCCCATCGAGAAACAAAAGAAAATGGAGGAATCCAGTAAAATACGTTGAAATATCTCTAGGCTTAGGTTAGACTATTTTCTAAGGGATTTTTCAGTCCCCCCGAGACAGACTGAAAAATCCTGTCCTGAGAAACAGCCGAAATTCGACAATACAGTGGTGTCAGCACAGTGGAACAAATCAATATACATTTTTTTTTTTCCAGTTTACATTTCAATCTTGGTGGAAAGGCTTTATTTGTGTCCATATATTGGCCAAATTGAAAAAAGAGTGGGGGAAAAATGCTTTTGCTAAAAAATGAGGTAAAAAAAGAAATGTGATATTAAATTCAACATGAATTTTTACACGGAGCCATAAAAATTCGATAACCGAGATTGAATTTATAATGAAAGCGGTTTGATCGCTGGGTAAAATAAATCCGTGGATGGAAGACATGGGGGGGAGTATAGAAAGGGGTGAATGTAGCCAGGGATGCTCGTCTCTTCCATTTGCACCTTTCGACGCGGACGTTTATCGAAATCCAATAGCACGGTGAGGGGGGTTGTGTAAAAAGGGGTGAAGGAGGTGTAGGATATTTTCAACGGATAATCGAGAGCGCGCAAGTAAGGCCCGACAGTTGCCTCGCTGCGGGTCGTTAATCGCGACACGTCGCACATCGCGACGACCTTCTAACTATAACTGTATATGTATAAACCCTGTGTACCCTCAGCCTATGCTCCTTATAGTTGGCGTAAATCCCGCATAGTCCAGATTTTGAGGATCGATAAGAGGTGTACTAGGAAATACAAGAGCCAGAGGCGCTGCAAAGTGTCTTACAGTGTTCTATTTGATGATGGACGAAGAGAGGGATGATGAGAAAAAAATGATGTGCCTAAAAATTATTGATATTAGCTCAAAACAAAAGCACATGTGTTTTTATTTAGAAAAATGTTAATAACTTTGAACGGGAAATTTTTTAAAAAATTATTTATTAAAAAAAAAAATAACAAATTATCACCGTTGGTGAAAAATCAGTTCTATAAGGGTCTCTGGGACCTCCAGTTTGCATAAGGCAAGTAGAATGTATCATGTATAATGATGTGAGAATGTATTTTAACACACAAATGCATTTGGTGGGATCCCCGAGTAGTGACTCCAGGCGTCGGGTGGTTATTGTGGTTGTACAACACGGAGAAAGATATACAGGGAAATGAGATGGAATATACTCGTGGGGTGGGGGTGGTGAGGATAGTTACAATGTTGAGAGAGGGCTGAAAACAGAATGCATCGATTTATGGGCGCTGGCAAACTCATGTCAGCGAACCAGTTGCACGAGCCACCTAAAACCGTTGGATTCCGGTGGATCCACCACCCACAGCCCATTTTTATTTCACCCTTTGTATCTATTTAGTTTTCATCAACTGTGGTATGCTGACAGCCTCGTAAAAATTTACGGTGTAACTACCATCGGTTTTTTTTTCTTATTCATTCTCCGAACCAGTTTATTCCATTTACCTCTGAAATAAATATTTTCATTGCTTGTCCAAATATACTTTTTATCCTTTATTTTTCATCGTTTAGAGATTTAACCACAATATTTGCAATCTCAATATTCGGAAATAACATTTTCACTGTTAATACATCGGGGTTGATTGAATTTAATATGAATGAATTTCCATGTAAATTGAGGGAAATGAAAGGAGAGATATTTAGTTTTCAGCATTATGACGAAATGGAAACCGGAAATTGTTTGCGGTTGCGTAAGTTTTCTCATTACACCGATTACTTTGTAGATGTGTATGAAATGACAATGGCTTGAGCGACATACTTTTTTTTTTATCCCTCTTTCACAGACTTTTAGACTCTTTTTTTTTTTACCCCTGTTTGTGCATTACCGCTGGATGTGAGGATAGTACATAGTGATGTTTAAACGACGCCCTCTCACCCAAAATACAAGCTCTCTCTCTTGTGGTATTTGTTTCTTTCTTTTGAACGAAAAAAAAGTAATTTCTGTTTTACATTTAAAAAATTACCAGATAAGTCTTTTGATAATGTAACACGGAAAAAAAAAATTCTTGAATCAGGCATATTATATGCTTGATTTGAGCATAAATAATATTCTCAAATCAGGAATATCTATATACTCGAATCGAGCATATTTTATTCTCAATTCGGGAATAATATTCTCAATTCAGGCATATAATATTCCCAAATCGAGAATATTTATATGCCGGAATCGGGCATATTTTATTCTTAATTCGGGAATAATATTCTCAATTCAAGAATAATATTCTTAAATCAGGTATATTGTATACCTGAATTGGGAATAAAATATGCTCGATTCGAGCATATAGATATTCCTGATTTGAGAATAATATTCTCAAATTGAGAATAATATTCCCAATTCAGGCATATAATATTCCTGATTTGAGAATATTATTTATGCTCAAATCAAGCATATAATATGCCTGATTCAAGAATTTTTTTTTTTCGGTGAAATATCATACTTTCTCTCAGAGTATAGATACAACTTCTTCACTCATATGCATTACAAAACGTAACGCAACGCATTATCATACACCCGTTGGTATATTCTCAACGTCATTGAACTCTCCCCCACTGTGTGCTAAGAATTGACAAGTACATGTCGCGACTTTTCATGAAGCGAGTGAAAGAAAGAAAAAACTTTCATTATATTAAAAAAAAAAAAATACAAGAATGGGTGTAAATGAAATACATGTACAAGAGAGGTCGGTGAGAATAAAGAGAAAAATAATAAAAAAAAATCTGCCTAAAAGAAGAGACGCAGTGGAGCGGAAAGGTTGCGGGTATACATTTATGATACTTTTTTCTTTTTCTCTGCATGAACAATACCCAGAGTGTATGGCATTGTTTGATGATAGTGAAAAATATGTTGCTGGCGGTAATGTTCGAAATACTCGAGGAAACGGGACAAGAGGGCCTATACAGGGTGAGGAGAAGAGTCTGAGCGACGAATGGGGAAATTCTCAAGAGCCATGTAAGAGATGAGACTTACTCTCTTTCGTCTCGAGAACGTTTCAATGTACAGTAGAGCTCGGTTTACCGCACTTTATCCTTTTTCTCACCTCTCTAGGTCTTGTTTCAACAAATCTTGAAGAAAAAAAAAAGATTTTACTTAATTGAATGAGTCTTTTAATTAAATTCACTTGCACTCGTAGCCACCCCCTCCCCCCCCCCCTTTTCTACAATCTCAATTTTTTAACCTTTCTTTTCTTGGCATAACGTACAGAAGGTCTGGGGTTTCCCTCCTCAGTGGAAATTTGCCGCACGTTAAACCAATTTACACGAACAAACCCGATAGGAAATGGCACTTGATGGGAAAATCCATTAAACTCTCCAACTTAATCGTTCAATGCTCTATCCATCGCTTAATATCCAGGTACATTCGATAAAATTGAAGAAAATTATATTTATTACTTGAGAGTGTAGAATTTTTTTCCGGATTGAAGGAATAATAAGGAGAGTGAACCTTATTTGGAAATTGATTTTTTTTTTTAAATTGACCAGCTGATCAATTAAAAACATATGATGGGCTAGCCCCCCTTTTCCCTTCCCTTCGCCCACCAAGACAAGGGAAGATATATAAGGACTACCCCCAGACATCGGAGCTCATAGCCCTGAAAATGCAGAATGCAATGTTTGCGAAATGTCGGCGCAATGCTGAAACCCAACGTGGCATTCATCCGGAAGCCAACCAAGTCTGAATAGAATAAATTCCATAATATGTCAAATCTCATATACAAGGAATCATCAAATCAATGCTGTAATGAATATTGGAATATTCCAGTGGATTCTATTATCCAAGATGAAAAATTCTCTCATCCGTATTATGAAAATTTTCATGAATACATTACGAGAATCTTAAGTGACACTCTCAGTCTTCTTGCCTCTTCTACAATTTATCTTTGTCGCTATGAACCTCTTACGTTTAACGTCCATTTTTCCCGTTGGAAGGGAGCTCCTTCTCGGCCACTTATCCAAGTTAACGCTCAACGACAAGACGTCAGGGTTAATTCTCTGTACGCGTCGTCATCATCATCCCCAAGGAGCAACTTTCCTTGATGTTCTTATACATTTTATCACAAAATATATTCATGAATGTGTTTTCATTATTATAACATGAAATAAATTGGTTCGTCAAAATAGAAATGGAGATTCATCAATATTTTGTTGAAGAGGTGGTGTAGAAAAAACAAGTTTAATGCTATTTCATTCGTGTAAATAAAAACTTGATTACTATTCTATTGTTCAATGGGTCACAATATCAAATGAAGAATTAATGCATTTCCATTTTCCAACTGCCATCAGAGAGTTGAAAATTCATTTGTAAATTTCCACGATAGATGAGGTTTGTAAAACCGCCTGTGGTTGAAATAGTTTTAATGCTGTTTTTTTTTTTTCATTTTTCCCTCTCTTTGATAAAAATTCCCCAGTATCTCTCTCACTTGCACAGGCGAGCGTTTGTCAGAGAGTATTTCTAACCGGGTTAGAGGGAAATGTTGCAACTAAAACTTTATCCTGAACTAGTTGAAAATTTCAAATGATAGGATGAATGCGTGACATCATACTCATTATATGTTTGACTTTTTCAAAAGCACATCATTTATATATGGACAATCAAGGCTCATATGTATATTCAGCTCAAATGCGTACCTAATGTACATTTAATATTTTATTTTAATGTTATTTTTACATACCCTGAGTTTACATCACCTAGATGCCTGAACTGTCATATTTTTCAATCTCGTTGCGATGTATCGCGCATGAATTACATCGGCGCTACGAGTTTTGCTGCCAAATGGACCGAGAATAAATTCATCGATCCTCACCCATATATATATTTATCCGTCCCTCACATTTTTCTTACTCTCTCTTTACGATCGTCCGAAGTAGTCAAATGAAAAATTAAAAGTTGTATAAGGAGGAGAAAAAAAAGGAGAGATTTGGAGGTATAAATTAAAGTTTCTCACTCCGAGAAGATATACTCTCTAAAAAATATCATCATTACCATAATGTGTCTGGAAGGGTGGGTGGGGGGCGTTGCCGATGCAAATTTTCCGCAGTAGATTCCTTCTCGTCGCAGTCATTACCGAATGTAGCTGGCAGCCCTGTCTTATTTCCACCACTTCCCCCTCCAACCCCTTTGGAATCGCCCTTGTCAACTTTACCCCCTTCCCCCTTGGCCTACAGCAGGTTTGGTAACCTTCCAAGAGGACTTTTGGCTTGTCTTGGAAGGGTTTCAAAGAGTCTCGGGGCCATCGATTCACAACTTGTTTCAATATATCTCGGACTCTTGACGAAAAAGTACTAGATAAAAATTTATTTCGATGATGATTGATTGGTGGTCATGTATCAGTGGAAAACATTCGGACAGCCAACGGTTTATTTACTCAAGAGGATGAAATATGAGTGTTTATACATTGGCGTAGACATCTCGTGGGGTTGTGTAGGTGGCGTGGGCGTCGTAGGGACGTCAATAGAGAAACGACGACGCCAGACAGTATGACGCTTGATACTTCACAACCTTTCTTCCCTAGAATTCATTCAGATTCATTTCTTTCATCTCAAATTACATGTAAATATCAATATTCACTGTAGTTTCTTCTGTGAAAAAATAAAAAATATGATGATTGAGCAGAATATTTCCTGAAATATTGAGAATTCGGGAGGAAGTAAAAATGAAGGAATATTCAGGAAATTTTTGACAAGCTTATCGCCATAGTAATTCTTGGCATGTCGATCGATTGTAACAACGAGAGAGAGAGAGAGAGGTTGAATTCAACTGCTATTCCAACTGATTCCATGATAACAAGAGCGAGACGAATGATGGGAGAGAAGGGGTCGTCTATATACAGGATTGGAAATGAAATGTCATAGAGACCTGGCTTTTCCAAGAGACCGATCGATTTTCACTGTGCTCCAGTCGTTGCTAATTAACGCCCGGACTTGTGAGGCTCAGTTACCGCCACTGTATCTTTTTTTTTTTATTTCACCCTCTCTCGCCCTCTTCGTTACCAGTCCACCGTTATAATGGACTTCGCAATGTTTTCATCCTGCCAGTTGGTGAATTGAATTAAAAAAAATAAACTCTCATTCTGACTTTAGTTTATTCTTCAACGGACTGAAATAATAATAAAAAAAATCTGAATATATGAATTTAGAGGAGGACAAAATGGATTCTACTTTATTTATACTTTCATAATTAACATCGTAGAGTCTTTCCTCTATGGAAATAATAACCATGTGTGAAATTAATTGATTTATCAATGCCATCCAGCCAAAAAAAAATTCATAATAAATGAATAATAGATGCACTTTGACAATGAATTTATCTATACATTTCCTCCATCAGCCTAGTTTATACACAGAGCCTTCTCATCTGTCTATTCTCATTGTTTGATATCGTGATAATCAGATAGGTGAATTTTGGTGGCTTCTCAAGTATCAATTAGGACTCGAGTATGACGTAACTGTGACCCAATTTCGAGAGCAAGCGGTCATTGATCCCGAGAATTTCTAATATTCTTGACATTGTCGCTAGGAATAATGACATTTGTTTTTCATCTACCATCTCGTTTCAACAATGTTGATCTTCATTGTGGCCATCGTTTCCTCAAATCGTATACCCAGCAGTGGCAGATGGCGCACGAATGAAAGCACACACAGAGCTACGATATTTCGATTCACTCTCCTTTGCCATAGTAACACCGAATGTTATAGATAAACGACAGCAGTTTCTCAAGCTTGGCTGAATACACATCAGTGTTGTGAAACTTTAGTATAAATTTCAACCAATCCGATTATTCTTCGTATTAATATACATCGAATTTTACTCAATTTAAATGAGAAGGAGCATTAGTGTAACTTGGAATATTTTTTATTTATTATTTTATTTAAATTTAATATTTTAACGATAATTAAATTGTCGATTACACGTGTTTCAGTGTGGAAATTCTGGTGAAAACCGGAAGTGAAGCAGCGAACAAAATTGCTCCGCGACCACCAATGGCGGCCGCGGGCTTTCCGCCCAACTTTGCCAACGTCGGCGTAATAGAGAACTGGTGAGTTGTCTCTCTTTTTTTTTTTTTTTCACTTCTCTCCACTGTAAATATTTTTTTCCTCTCCATAATGTATAGATTATAATCTCTGGTTTCTCTTTTCCGATATTGAGAGGTCTACACAGACCTTTGATGGACAAGTTTCGTGTGTGTATAACTATTACCCTAAAATGAGTATTAGTAGATATAGCGTGCGTGGCTTAATTCTCAAACAATACTTATTTCAATAGTTATGTTTGTAGGAATCGATAAAATGTTATTTCCGTTATCTGTCTCCATTATTGATAGTAGGAAGCATGAATTCATTGATTTTAACGACACACGGGAGACAATATATGTATGAAGAAGGTGTATTATTTCAGATCTATTTGAAATTCCGTAGAACAGTAGAAATTGACATTTTAGGGGGGATAGATATCAACGAATGAATTATAATTATCATGTGTTATTCATTCCGTTTGCTACATATGAGTGAGGAGAGAATCAACTTGCGAATATTCGCGTTTTAATCGACGTTTTGGATGAACCTCCAGGCGCCGGCGCACTTTGTTTTATCATTTTTCGTGTGGTCTAGCAAATGTGTATAGTTCCGCACGATGAAAATTGTCCCTGTGGAATCATTAAAATCTTGCAATTTTCTTTTTTTTGTCCTGGAAAAAGTAATAAATGACAGAGAGGAGATTTATTAATGAATAACCATACTTTTTCGAGGGAAACAATTAAAAATGATAAGTCTGCTGAAATATAGTATGAATATATGGATATATTTAAAAATGCGGAATTCTTCTCACTGCACTCCAGAGCTTTTCTACTTGGTTGTGTGTATAGCTGAAGATAAGCTTCGAAGTATATTTTTTACCGTTGGAATTCTCTCTGTATCGAATTGTTTTTGTACGATGAATTTTATTCATTTATGCATTTGTTCAAGATTTTATCATTTTTGACCCTCCATGACTTCCAACTTTTGTTGCTGAATTAATGAAATGATGAAATTACAAAAGGAGTTATTGACTGTTTGAATAAATTATGAGAATTATTAATGTATGAACAATATTCGTTCGTCTCTTACAATTCCTCTTGTCACTGGTATATCAAGAATATTTTAGTTTCTGATTAGAGTGGAAAAGTTTGTAAGACCCATACGTCATATGTAAAAATCAGTCTACAATATTTATAGTGGGAGAATTAATCAGATGGACTTGGTAGTGACAGTGACAGTGGAATAAGAGAGAGAGAGAGAGAGGTATATTCGGCGAGGTAAGGCGTGGGTGGTGGCCGCAATTAGCCGATGCCCGGTGTATAATAAATTGACACAGCGTGCCAGCCCAAGACCTGCCTGATATCAGAGACTACTCCTTTGAGCCCTCCAACCTATGTACCTTACATATTATCTACTTCCGAGACGACACTCTCTTCCCACTTTGACAAAATTGAGTCAATACTGAGGTATCATACACAACAATTATACATTTTCTGCATAATTATGCACTTTCCGTTCATTTCCAACTTTTAGAATAAGAAAACTTGATATATTTTTATACTCAAAACTCGTGAGAAAAATAGTTGAATTAAAGAAAATATCAAAATTGGCCATTTTTACTGGAAAATGTAAAAATACCTCAATGAGAAATTAAATTCTTGAGCACAATTTCTTTTCAATGAGAATTTCATTAATTCAATTGGCTCGTGATTGCCCGCATAATTATTCCTGCTTCAAAGGCACTACACAGGGTATTTCCAATGTAAAGTATATAGCCCATTTATTTATTCGAATATGTGCAGCGTAATCGAACGCCCATGCATTGTTCGCACTTTAATTCCCGAGATTATGCTTGGAATTTGGGAAAATTCAAAATCCCCTGAAACTCTATTCTCCAAGGCCCGTCATAACGCTATTACAGGTTATATATTATTCTTACTGTGCCCCAAGCTATTAAGGGAATATCTTTTGAGGGATTACCACAGTTATGGGACTGTGCATTTTTTTTTTCAACTGTCATTCATTCTTTTTGAAGTGAATTTAACTAGAGCTCTTTAATAAAGAGCATTTGATTTATTTTTTTTTGTGAATGAGGCTACCTTGCTGAGTAATTTACGATACCATTTCATGGAGAAAATGCTTGCAGAAGGGAAAAAAAACAGAGTTGGATTTGTCGTTCGTGCTTGTGTCTCCTTCACCAGCTGAAATAAACGATCTTTCGCTTTGTAAGAGGATCCAGAGGAGGTTGGAGAGCTTCCTATCCTCGAATATAAACGAGTTTGTGGCAAAACCTCAGAATTTCAACGATGCACGCAGGAGTACCAAATTCTAAACCCACTGTTGGTAAAGTAGTGACGTCTCCTTACTTGCTTTTACCCCGATGGCAGTCCTTTATCTTGCCTCTAAGACCTTTCCTGCTTGTTTGGTATTACCACAGAGTCTTTCAACGTGGATGTATCCAACAAATCTAAACAATAAATCACAAATAACCTCTATCGAGATAATATCAAAAGAATGTGAATAGAGTAACTGTCCTTTTCAAATATTTTCACTCATTAATTCTCATTTTTTTTTCTCTCCTGAAGTTTCTGATGTCTGCTCTGGCGATTCTCCCGAACAAAAACAGACACTACTCTTCTATATATATCGCAAGAAGTCTTTCGTTATCGCGACGTTGAACCGTACAGCCCAACTCGACACGCACGAGTCACCTTTGATTCAGATCACTTATCACATTATTTTCACTCTGGTTTTTGCCTTCTACTCCGAGATTAACACCTCTTCGTTGAATCGATTCAGCCATGCAAAACAGAATACTCGTTTTATCAACTTTCTATACTCATTGCCACATACCTTATCGAAATTTTTATCAAATAACTGGGGCACAGAAATTTTGTTGAAATAGCACTGGAGAGGAATAAGATTGTCCAAAAATACGATGTAGATAACGTTTTGCTCTCCAAGATATGGTACCTGCCGAATCTTCTATACACAATCACCTGTTTCAAACATCTCCCCTAAGTGCCAATCCAATCGCTTTTCTACCTCCCCTCATCCGTACAAACACATATGGTCTACATTTACAAGCACAAATGCTTGGAATGGTGACACTAAAGCACATTGGGCTGTTACCATATACAGAGACAAAGATAGCCACTGATGCTAGAGTCACGTTGTAATAGCCTCTCGTTTCTTTCTCCCCTTTCTCCTCTATCCACCTGCTGCTTGGGTCTCTGAATCTATATCCTATTGGCTAGGAAACATCCGGCTTGCGGTTTTGTGATACCTAACCTCAGGGGCCAATTCACATACATGTCTTCTAGATCCTTCCCTCGGTGAATTTTGACATTCTTCCTGGTACATGCGCACTCTATACCACGAAATGCTTGATCGATATCGTCATTGTAAAGACATGCAATAATACTATATAATGTAATGAATATTATTGTCAATGGGTCCGTTACAAGACGATCAATTCAACTGCATTGGTAGGGCTTCTGTATCAAAAACGTCATATCGATTCTGTCCCACCCTAAAACTTATAGAATACAGGTGAACGATGAATTTTCAATTACCAAAGAGTAGTTTTCAATCTTGAAACAACATCTTTACCAAGGAATAGAGGAAAAGAAGCTGCTGTACAGTGAAAGGTCACGGATAAGCTTTCGATGGAACCAGCACGATAACGTCTCACTCAGGCAACTCGTTCAAACAACTTATGACCAACCTATCGAGCCGATTACATCCGATATTTTCTTTGAAAACAGCTGAAAAATGAAGAGAAAAAATCATAAAGCCGATACAAATTATTAATCCGGATAGTTTCTAACAGACTGGTACATTCAATTTTTACTTCCTCATCAACTTGGTCTTTCCTGCTTTTTTCTCTCATCTTTGCGTGCTTAAAATCATTTCATTTGTGCAAAATGTTTCTCTACCAAGATACTGGAACGAAAGCACTCGTGGAATGTATACGATAAAGAATATTTTTCGACGAATGATGGAAATAATGTATCATGCTGTGTCAAGATATTGATAAAGACCATGAAGGAACAAAATTTCATATCTAAATGATGAAAGTAGAAAGAAAATTTTTATGAATTTTGTCGTTACCCTAATGAAATTAACTTTTTACCCTCCACAGGATTTCGATCAGGCCTCTATTTGTCTAGATGAATTTTCCGAATTTAGATGAAGCGAATGATGGAGAGGGGGTGGGGTATAGTTATGCCAGAATGTTAAGTGGTAAACGGTGAATCGTAAACGTCGTCTGACGAGATTGAAATCTCCGTTGGGCACGCATTTCGTTGTCACGCAGGGTGCACTGCCTGGTACAATGTCTGCCATGAGCCAGTATTTTCTACTACTTTACCTCATTCGCCCTCTCTTTCTCCCGCCCCTTTAACAATTGATTATTTTTCTTTCTTTATAATAAATCTTGGACTATCGATTACTGAAACTTTTTTCCGGGAAATTGAAATGCAACTTTTTCCTATCTGTGGAAGAGGCTATTATACCCCTGGAGAACGAAATAGACTCTGACTGGAGGGACTGGAGAGATAAGTACATTGTGAGTGGTGTTACTTTGAATTTTAAACGCGTACTACAAATCACAGTCTCGATTCATTAAAATTTTTTTTTTTTAATTCCAATTATCTCTATTCCACAGCTGTATAACCTCCCGTTTGTCCACCACCAAATAGTCTTTACCTACTCTCACAGTACTACCAACTCACCGAGGAGTTTTCTCTATAGCCGAACAAAGGCAAAGAGAGAACACGCGGGGGGTTTAGGTTTACACCACCAAAGCCAGCGATTTATGTTGGCCAAAAATTTATCGGTTCAATTTCCGTGATATTTAAACCTCCCCCTAGTTTCCTGTATGCATGTCTGAATATAGAATCTACGAAATGTGAAAAAATATGTATTAAAAAATTGGTACATGTCCAACATTTTTTTCTGATAACAATTGAAATATTTGAATTTCAATTTCATAAAATATAATCCCAAAAAATAATTCCATCATTTGTATGACGAAGATTAGAATTGTAGATGGTAAATTGTGAGTCTTGCAATGCAAAAGAAACGACGGAATCAACTATTTTTGTTGTTACGAGCAAGACTCTAGCGTCGAAAAACATGATGTTAATCTAATGCACTGAGTATTTCTCGTGGTTTGCGTTCCTCTCAAGAAGTATGGAGGAGGGTAGAAATGAACGTTAAGAGGGGAAAGAGAGAGAGAGAAGTTTACGGTTTGGAGGGGAGGGGGGGGGGGGGGAGGGGTTGTAGAGACAGGAAGACAGGCTTGGGGGGGTAAAGTGGGCGAAAAGGAAGCAGATAGTGACTGTCTGTTGGTAACTAGTATACCCCTCTCTTTCTCTCTCTATACTTCACCTCTTTTATTCCCTTCACGTGAACCCACTCCTATAACCCAGCACGCTTCCAACCGATCGTTTGTCTTCCTGGAATACTGCACGCCACGTACAAATAAATCAATTTTCTTCAATGTTAATTATCGATTTATTATTCAACGAAACTTGAAATTTCTTTTTTTTTTATTATAAATTTCTTTTTCAAGTCAACTGAAGACTATTGAATATTTTTTTTTTTTACATTCAATGAGTATCTGATGTAGCACTGACAGAATTCTTGTATTATCCTCAAGAGTAAATGCTCGTATTACCCATTTAAAGCCCTTCCTGCTTCTTTGTTTATGTCAGATTGGCCTCAAGCATCGATACGTCTTCCTGAGGTTTTGATAAAAAAAAATAAGTTTTTTCCTAGCAACTTAATTAACTACCAACTTATCTTTAGTTTCCTCAATTTTTTTTTTTTTTTTAAACACAAAAACAACTAGTTTTGTATGGGAGAAAACCGGCTTTACTTGTAGATCGATTCAACTTACGTTTCAGCTGAGAGCCTTTTGCCCCTTCTCTCCTCCCTTTCGTAACTGCTACCACTCATTCGCAAACCGGACGTTGAACGTGCCGACACAAAGGGACGTGGGCTAGACGCTTCGAAAGCTATTGCATTTTGCGAGTAAACGAGAAACTATTGCACCTCAGACATCTCTCGCCCACACTCTTTTGCCTCCTATAACTTGTACAATTGAGGAAACAGAGGGAGGGAGAAAAGTCATATGATATAAATCTCAGTGACCCAATTGATTGTTCAAAAAATTACGAGACTATAGGAAGTCTGGACATGTTTAACTATTTGACTTTTCTCTAATTCCTTTGATTGATCATTGATAATCCCCCTCACCCCCCTCCCTTCCCTAATAAAATTCATTAACTCCAATTGAAAAGTCATAAAAGAACTGAAGAATTAAATTCCTGAAATTACGTTTAAAACAAAGGAACAAACTAGACGAGAAAATTGAGAACCCCTGTAAGGACAAAAACTCCTGGCAGCATATCCCCGAAGGGTACCGTTTGGTACGATTCGCTGCCGCGTAGTGAGACGGAGTCGCTCTGATCGCTGTTCCTCCCACCTATCCCTTGTCCATCTCTGTCTGCACTTTCTCCCCTACCTCAATCGCACTCTGTTCATCTCCCTCGCATGCACGCTGTACTGCTCTCAATCTCCCCTCCATTATTTCTCTCACCCTCCCCTCTCTCTCTCTCTCTCTCTCTCGCCCCCCTTCACCATTGCTTGACTACATTCCCCTCTTGTTCTTGTGGGTCCGAGGGCTGAGACACAGCTGCCGCACAGGCCAACACGCTTGCCGTGGCTCAGAGACGCTCACCAACGCCGTTGTGTACGTTGTTCCTTTATTTTCGTTGACTTTTATTTGATTTAAAACAAACAGGACAAACATCAATACAACAATTGTTGAATTTATTTTCAAACAAATAGGAAGCAATTGGAGCAGCACGAGAGTGATCTTTTGGCTCATTAATTTAAGTGCATTGAAGGACAAATAATAATATTTCATTTAACATTATTGTTTAAATGTGCATAGTGCCATTAACAAGAGTAATCCTTTGTTTCAACCGCGCGTAAAACATCCCCAGGAGGGGAAGGAAAAACATATACTCGTAGAAAACGTCGCATGCGCGTTTTTTACTATAAATTGAAGCCGGTTACAGTGTCTCTCTTTCCTGTTGTGGCGAGCCTTTTGGCTCTTGCTCCTCTGGGAAAATCTCTTATTTGTGTATGTGTGTGAGAGAGAGAGAGAGTGAGTGAGAATCAGTGTTATCCTGTTGGCAGTTGAAAGCAATCCGTCGATCCGTTTTATTTCCCATAGTTACCACCATTGTTATTTATTTTAAAACGGAGTAACCTTGAACCCTCAACATAACGTGACAGAGTGAATTTATTAAATTTTGTGTTTTGACAATTGTGCCTTTTTTTATTTTTCGTCATTTGAGGAAACAATGTTTCCCTATACAACTTTTCCGGCTGTCGGGTAAGCTTAAATCATTTATTTATGACTCAATACACTACAAGTGTACATTAACTTGCTCAACTTTCTTATTTAATATACGAGCACGCTTTAATATCACTTTTATTCCTTCTTCTCGTTCTCTTTTTAGTTTATTTTGTATGTGTGTGTGTGTTTTATTTTCATCCCATTGTTAGCTGAATTCATCGTATCTGCACGCTTTGGTACAGGTAATATTATTAAAATTGTTTTCTCTCTGAGAGATTGAGAGTTGTGCCGAGAAAGACTGTGTGGCGTCTAGTTGTATGCCCCTGAAACTCCTCACTCGTGGCCATGGCAACGCGAAATACTGAGCATTTTGTGCTCCATTCTTCGGACAGTAGAATCCCCCTTTCCCAATCGCAAAAAAACAGAAGACATTAAGAGCCGTGGAACGCTTTTTGTTCTTCCTCTGTCTTCGACTCGTTCATATTTTATACAAAGAAAAATAAAACAAGACAATTCTTGCAATTACGTGAGACTGAGGAATTTTTAAATAGAAGGGTGCTCCACTGGTGATTGGGTTAGGTTAGGTTTTTCCTAGTTTCATGGTAAATATACATTGTACAAATAATGTGACATCGTTCTATTTTTCTTTTACTCTTTTCTTCAGTGGCAAATGTCGAGTCAGCGATACTTATTTGCAATGTCAGTAAGCAAATCTGCTCAAACTCGGGCATTTCAATTTTTTTTTTATTTGCATAAACGCATGCCATTGTACATATAGAGTCCAAGGTGAATACCGTGTATTCATTTTGGAGTATATTTTATGAATACCGTGCGAATCTTTATTGATCCCTAAGAATATTCAATGACGTATGTATAGAATCCATAAATTTGTACTAAAGTCAAATACTTTCGCCCAATAATGCTAATTATCTGTCGTATATTTTTCGCAATTAGTTTTTCCTGTTTTATAGCCCATAAAATTTTTGCAATCCAACAGTATTATTTAGAAATTCTGCTCTACACTGAGTTAAAGCAAAAAAAAATTTCACGCTTCTATAAATCCTTTTGTTTTTCATTTCTAATCAAGTGAACAGAGTGTGAAATCTTGCGGAAAACAATTCTTCTCTATTTGTTTTTCCGTGGTAACTTCCTTCTCTCTCCCCTCTCTCATCTGTAAAAACAAGAGATCGTCACGCTCGGTCGATGCACGTGGTCTGCGTGACAGCTCTCCGACGTTTGCCCCCTTTACTCTTAGTTTTACGTTTCCCCCCCCCCCCCCTCCCGGTCATGCATACACAGGTCATTTCTCCTACGTTAACCACTGCCCACCCACGTCAGTCAGAGAAAAATTCCTGTCATTTGTTCATCCTTTTCTCTCCGTGTTTTTAGTTTCTGGCATTTCTCAGGTTCGATCGTACCGCATTGCTCATCAATTTTTGGTGTTCATGCGGTGAAAAATGGTGATTGACCGATTGAGTGATTGCTACACTCTGTATACCTATCTCTGATGAAAGTAATTTTATACATTTTTAAATAGATTTTATTTTCTCGAGGGAATTGAGGTGAAAAAATAGTAATTAATGAGCATGTCTATTAATTATCGAACATTCTTCCGGGCTTGAGGTGCCAAAAAAAATGAAAAACAAATTTGAGAGATCAGAGAGCCGTTGAGAGATGACAGCGAGCGGTGGAAAGCCGAGAACCAAGGCCGAGCATTCGTTCGCCTTCAACTCTTTCTATTTATTTCTCATTTTGTTTTCTTTTTTTTTTATTTTCTCCTTTTCATCCTCTACATTTGTGTCCCTGATTTCACTCTCTGTATTACCTTTCCCTCTCGGTCAATCCGGTTTTTCAGATGGATGGATGAAGAAAAAAATAAAAATCACATTTTTATATAAATATTTTGTGTTTTTATTGCCTGGAGAATGGGAGTGATAGAATTAATTTTTTTTTAACCCCATTATTTGGTGGTTAGTAGGCAAAAATTTGATGCCAGGTGGGATAAACGGCAGCTGCGAGCTATTGCAAATATTTAGGCCCTCTCTCCTTCTCCCAGGGTATGACTACACCGAGAGGGCTTAACAGTATTTATCATATTGCACGTAGAAAAATAATTCCACCCTCTCCCTAAACACACTATTCCATTCTTTTCTTCTTCATCTCCATAATCTTCAAAGTCAAATTCCTCCCTGCCCTCTTGCTTCGTCACAGTTATTTGGCTCCATTTTTTTCCCGGCTTTAGTGACTAAAGTCTCGTTGAATAGCTGAAGACACTTATCCCTTGGTCTTATAGACCACGTTCCAAAAATAGACGAGAACATAGCGATGTAATCACTACTCCAAGCTTTCACTTGAATCACGTACCGGGCGTATACTCACTTTATACCTTTCTCCCGTCCCTTTTTTTTTTCTTCTATAACTGTTTACAAATCTTTTGAGGAATTTCATGTAAATTGATTCTTTCAAATTTTACTCAAATTAAATATTCAGTGATACTTAATGTAAACGTATTTAAAATTAAAAATTGAAAGAAAAAAATAGTAGGAATGCATCAGTTTGACAGTCTCCTGAGCCTCACCGATATGGGGATATAATCCCAGATGGGGTGGAGCAACTTAATGTGCACTATACTCTCCCAAACTACAGCTGTTACTGAGCGCCCATTGCCTATTATAATCCCCAGCCTCTCCCATGATCATGGAATAAACAATACAAACGCCCTCCGTGCATTTGAAGATGAATGTCAAAAGGGCTCAACGAAAATTTGCCCTGTCATAAAGTTTCAATTAATAATTGCAAGTTCAGCCGCAATTATTATCACTCCAGAGGCTCCAATTAATTATAACGATCTATCATGTTTATTTAAAAAAGAAAAATTAAACCCCTCACCTAGTTTTATTTATATTCTCAATCTGTTGGCAATTGTGGGAAATATTGCACCTAGTTATGGTTACCTGAGTTTCATTTCACATCTCGCTCCGGTTGTATGCAACGTGAGAGACATTATAGAGACGTACTTGTGCAGGTTTAAGTACTACTTTCCCATTACATAACGGTAAATGGGCGTCCGATGCGTATTACGATCGTTTCAACCAACATACCTTCTATCTATAAATCCCACGTGCACATTCTCTATATCAAGTATTATACGTTGATTTCACATATCTCACAATACAGCAACATCGAAGGACAAACAAAATCAGACATTTATATTTTCATTGAGACAGCTCTGAGTTTCCCTCCACAGAATAATTATCCCAAAATAGGTAGTCTTTGCACTGCTTCATTTCCCCATTCCCATCCAGACAATATTGATAGTATACACTGTGGCTTAGGATTATTCATTATAAAAATTATTCCATGTTAATAATGAAAAAAAAAAAAATGTAAAATTTCTACCATCATTCGGTATATGAATAGCCCAAAAAAAAAAAAAAGCTTACTATCTTTTCATACGCAGCCAACTGAAGAAGTGTAATGAAAATGCTTCGTGAAAAACCTAGGAAAATGGCAAACTCTCTGGTATAATATTCGTTGTAGAAAGCCAAAAAAAAATGGGAGAAAAATTTTGAATAAGAAAGGAGAATTAATTCTACCTCCAAACTTTCTAAACTTGATATATACTTTTTCATAATAAGTTAGTTTCTTAGAAATAAAACTGATCTCAGTGAAATCTTCATCATCAGAAAGGCATATTATTGTATTTACTACAATTGTATTCTCTATATGCCGCTTTAATAACTATTTTTGAGCTCTTGTTGTCAGTGTTGAAAATTCTTGCTATCGAGCACCACTGCCTCAGTCTCTCTCACCTCCTAGTCATTGTCCAAGGTTCAATGCAAGTCTTTGTTGCTCTCAGCCAGTCGGGTGGTAGTTTGGTTTGGTTGTACCTCCTGGTTCTCCACCTTCCTACACCCTCATGTCTCTCCTCCCCCATTTCCCCTCTTCTACGCTGATGCAGACTATGTGCAGTGTTTCGAGTGGCAGCTGCTTCTGTATAGGTTCACTGCCAGAACCACGTTCGGCACCTGGCACACACCCTGGGCCCTTTACTCTACACAATCTACTCATTTTACAAGCAATCAACAATGATTATCTAAACCAATTTGAAAATTCGTTTATCGTTAAAATTGAGCACTTGATTCAATTGAATATTTGTAACTGATTGACACAGCAAAACTTTTAATTAACTGAATTCAATATAAAAAAAAAGGTACTCTCCTGATATTTTCAATGAAACATCACAATCATAAATGTAACAATGGTGTATCATTAATTTTAATTGGAATCGTCAGTCATTGTGATATTTTTGGATAAATTGTATTCAGTATTGATCTGCATTCTCCCGTAGAGTGCACCAATGAAATTGAGAATCATTGGAAAAGACGGAGGATGAGCTGTCGCTGTAGCTCCGTGTCTTGAATTTGTACTGGAGATAAGAGTATTCGATTACAGGAGACATCCTTAACAGGTGTCGCTAGCAGGAACCCTAGCTGTTTTACCAAGCCACTGACAGTACTTGGAGATTTTTCAAAACACAACCCACTGATACACGTTAGAATTCCATTCACTCTCCGCTGTGAAAATGGGTCACATTTCGTGGAAATGTTGAAGTCATATTTATTGGAGATAGATATGTAATATATCCAGTATTTCTACTTTCAATACTTGTGTAAATTTGACGAATAATTTGATTTATTGGAATTTTACTTGTATTACATATACAACTCATGTTATTTTGACTCTTTCATGGTTTATCTTTTGCACTGATGAACCCCTTGAGGCTTACAGTGAGTTACAGACATCCAGAGATGAAATTAAATCAAATATACAAAACAAGGGGCTCTCTGTTATTGAGATCAATGTTGACTCTTCAGAGAGTCTGAGTACCATATGAAAATGGTTTGAATTCATTACGAAGATATGCCAGTCAATCTTCTGTTGATGTATTAAAAAATAGTACTTTGTGAATTGATAATTTTGCTTCTTTCTCTCTTTCGGTATTCATAGATTCCTCTTTCTTCCATATTTCTTTTGGACCTCCTCAATGCTATCTAGCTCAGGGGAATCATCTCCAATTTCATCAGTTTGTTCACCATTGGCATTGTACATTGGCTCATTTCTCATAAGACGATAACGATTGTCCAGGGCAATAGTAGGTTCTGGTTTATCCTTGACAAGCTGTAAAACAAAATATCATTGAAATGTTATTCCCTCATATGAAAAATCGTGTTTGAATTTTTTTTAATTTATCCAGATTTATTTATTCATCTGTATTTCAATTGTTCACGTGATTTCCGGCTATACGCATAACTCATTGAACAATTTATGATGAAAACTTGGTAGACTACTGCAGTGAGTTGTTTTTTTTTTTTTTTTTTTTTAAATATGAATTATTTATAAAGATTATTCTGTGGCTCGTACCAACGAGAGACGTGAGAAAAATAGTAAAAGGGCCAACAGAGCGGGTGACGTATGGCGCTTATGCGAAAGTGCCGGATTTCATCGATCCAGGTTGAACCCTCTCGTCCCTCAACTCTTTTTTTCCTTCCTTCCTATTTCTCTTTTCTCATTCTTCTTTTCATCTTACTCTACTATATGTACCTTATACTTTTCACATACCACCGTTATGTCCGCGACTGAAAGCATTTCACCGAAGCTTTTAAAATCCAATATCTCTCAATATAATTTCAAATTGTCGTTATAAATTCTAGGAGAATTGAAGTGACTGTTTACTAGACTCTTTTATGATATTTTCAAAGGGATGAGTTGATTGATTTTTTTTGTTAAAATTTATTGAATATTTTATTCTTTTTTTTTTGTTTCACCTCAATGTCGCTTCTGCAACAGGGAAGGTACATGGTAAGCAACGTGTACTTCCGCATAAGCCGCTTACTCCGATTCCCCCCCTCCACTCCCTCATTCACCATCAGCAATACACTCGACTCTTGCTTTTCAACCTCGTGCTAGTCGAATTTTTTCCTTTTTAAAATGGCGTGTGCAACCCTTTACTACCTGTCGACAATCTCTCGAGTCGATTGTAGCCTTTGTCAGGGCTTCTAAAAAATTTTATATACTTCCGGATATACAGAGTCTCACTGAATAGTCGTGTTAATCTCACCAATACTGCTAATGGACTTTTAAAACATGATTCTTGAAAAGAGTGTTAAGAGGGTACAGAGAGTAGTATTAGGAAATACTGGGGATTGAAAAAGGCAAAAATAAAAATTGTAGAGTAAAAAAAAAATTAATATCTACAGATATATCCATAAACCATTAAGATGCTTAATGCAGAATCCCTCAAGAATGTTCAAGCTGATGTGTGTAGTGTATAATTGATGGGACGAAGAGCCTCAAAATCTAATTATGTTATTAGAAGCCACAGGCAACGACACAAGGAAATCCCGCAAGCTGCGCGAAAGCCTCCCCCCTCTATATACGAGAGAGACCAGTATATAGAGAAGAGGTGAAGCTCGACGATGAAACAACTCAAGCGTGACCCCTATGTATAGGGCTTCATCCGCGTCGTTTTTCCAATGTTTCACATACCCTCTCGCTCCACTTGGTATTTCTTTCCTTTCAAAGGTTTCCGGATGAGCATAAAATCTCGTGTCTCGATATGCCGGCCATTTTGTATATAATATCGACCATTTCATTGTGTTCGTAGGTGATTCTCGTGTTCATATAAAAACCTTCCACATAGAAATTTGTTGAGGGGGGAGAGGAAATTCGAATGATTAAGGAAATTTCCACTAATTATCAATTTCTTAGAACTCTGGACAATTCATGAGATACCTTTTATTGGAATATGGGGACAGGGAAATAGAAATAAATGTAACACCAAAACACAAGGCATTAGGTGTCAAAAACCGAAGAGAGACTAACTAGTCACAAAGACAAACTGAAGTGCCATGATTCTTTTTTCATGGTATTCTATGACATCATCTGTAGCATAAACAATTCTACATACAGACTACACATACCATAGCTATACTGAGAACTATACTGTATACATATATGCATCTTATATACTAAGAAAGAAATTAATTAATTTTGCTCATTTCAATACCTTTGAGCGCCCATTAAAGTTGACTGTTAAAGTTGGTTAATGAGTCAAAAGGCTAAACGTGCGACCAGCCCTGTGGGTAAATCACATAATATCGATCTTTCACAACAGTCGGAAAGAGCTTGGCATTGAGTTTGAAGGAGATGCGGTGGTCCATGGAGGCCAAATAGAGGGTTGAAATGAGAGTAGGAGAGAGTTGGACAGAAGTGGTTGGAGAGAGGAAGGAAAAAAAAGTAAATGCGAGTGAGAGAGTAAACTCTTTGCCTTGAGGGTATGTTCTCGCGTTCTCTCCACAGCCTCCAACATCGGGTAGTGGCGAGTATTGATCCGTGAGGGGGTAGAGGGGGGGTTGATTTTTAAGAGAAACTTGACGTTAACCACCACAGATGGCTCCACAAGTAGGAATCATCAGGGCCGTAAACTCAAACTCAAATAATTGGATTTATTAATGCACTTGGTTAAACTGTTGATAAACTTGATGAAATTATAAACTCAAAATTTCTTGATAATAATTCACTGATGCAATGAATCAACTTAAAAATACTCGTTAATGTCATTTTTTTTTTGGTGAAATGCCTCGGGGCACGTTTAATTTCTACGACATGTCTGTTCAAATGCCTCCAAGTCCCTGGATCGCGATTCACTACTATACGTGCTGGAGAGAATAGCCGCGTGACGTGTGCCAAAGCGCTTTGTTCACATAGCATTTATGACGTTCTCCCTTCTACTCCCTCGGTGACCTTCGATTTGCGAGTGGACACATGGAATTTCGCACCGATTATATAAATATGTGTTTATACATTCCCCCCTGGATTCCCTTGTTCTCCTGAAAATACATGTGACATAATGTTATCTGGAATTACAATATCAGGATAATCAGTTTATTGACGCATAACTCAATCTCCATCCCCTCGAGCGCCTCCCGTGAGTCGTTGAATCGCTTAAGAATTAAAAAAAAAAAATTAATAATCAAAATGACTCACTCTAGTATCTCTTAATGTTTAAATAGTTATAGCTAAATAAATAACGCACATAAATAGTTATTTAAACATAGTTTCTCACATATCGATGTTATTATTGTTCTAGTGGTAAAAATCAATGTTTTTTAGATGAAATTTTTTTAAAAAAAATTTTCTGTTGAAAAATACAATTAAAAAATTTAAGAGAGAGTCAAATGAATCCCCATGATATCATTGTTCTAACATAATTTTTTTCATTTCCTTCTTGTTGAAACCCTCTCACCACACCCACAAGTATCGATCATCACCTGTTCCCACTGTCTCAAATCATCAGCATATATCCACAACCCTCTTTTATTCCCTCTCCCCACTCTTCATCTTTGATAAAGCACGCAGTATATGTATAAAAGTACGTGGTCATCATTATTTCGTAGACTTAAACGCGTTATCAATGACTCGTCTTGACGATTATTTTCAATATATTCTATATATCTCGTTAGCAACTGTAGTAATCGCTAGAGGTTCATTGTCTTATGTACCAGCATCCAATTTTTTTTTTTTTTTTCCTAAAAAAAACGCACCGTAGATTGAGCGACTAATAAGAAAAAAAAAAAATGAAAATGTCAATAACATAATTTCATGTATTTATTAATCAAATTTTCCGGTAGAGCTCGTGATCTGATTGAAAAATTTAAACAAATTAACCGTTGAACCTTGATTTTACAGGATAACAAGGGACTTCTGGTGGAGATTAATGATTATATATTTACCCAGTGGTATATATTCAATAAAATTAGTTGTAGATTTTATTCGAAAGTCTTTAGAACAAAAAAATGGGTGAAAAATATTGATAAAAATTATGGCAAAAAGGAGAGAGAGAAAAAAACGTTGTCTCTTTTTAAGGATGCAGAACGAGCAGCGACGAGTGCAAATGTGGTGGAGCAGCAAATCTCCAAACGTTGAAACGCGTTTAATTGTTCAGGTAAAGGAAAAGGGAGTTGTAAAAAAAATCTAAAAAATGGGAGATAATGATTTTTTAAACAAAAAAAAAAAAGTATATTAATAGATACAACGAACAGGCTTTTTTTTCGTATATCACTTGTAACCAAAGTATCTAAAGTAATTAACTACGTTTTATACAGGATTTAATAAAGAATGAAAGCATTTGTTTATATTTATCGGGCCTTCGAAATCCTCTTAGAAATGTTTTTGTGTGGTAGCACATATTTTGGTGTTTATTTACATTCTGAGAGTGTTAAAATTGATAACAAAATACTGCACAGTAGGGTAACAATTTTTCCAGTCGTGTATATGAGAGAAAATATTTCTTTTCTAGATGTTTAATAATTGGGTCTTTTTTCGTAGTCTCCCTTTACGATATTATCATTCCAAATTTGACAAATTCCACGGGAGGAATGAAAATTAATGAAAAATTGACATTTGAAAAAAAAATATATATATTTGACAAGAGGTGAAAGGTAGGATAGGAAGTATTACTCTAGTAGTTGGAAATTCTGTACTCAATAACAAATTATAACATGCGTTCACCCTGTCCTTTTCCCTTTGATAAACCTTGAGAAAATGATTAATGATATATAACGGCATGCACACATGTAAAAACGTAAACTAGGTTTTCTTTCTTCTCCAGTGTATCATAACAAGTAGCTATTCAAAGAATCTTTGTTTTCAAATTTAATGATAAAATTAAAAACAAAGTTCTCATTGATGATAAATCGATAAATTAATTATTGAATGAATAACGTTAAAAGTAAATAGTTATTTAATAATTCAAATTGACAATTAGAGATTTCCTAGAATATGATATAATTCATTGGAAAAATCTTATCAACAAAATGGGATAAAACATAACTCAAGTCTTTCCCCGAAAATGTTGAATCATCGTTTATGGTTAAACGTGAAAAATAAAAGTAAAGAGGGATGTTAGTCATCCACTCAAGAACCCAGAAGGCTGAAAGAAATTTGTAGTTAACTGTGACCAGACTGTGCAATCAAAAGCGATCGTCGCGATAAGTCAGGCACACTGTGAGAACCCCAGTCTTCTCTACTTAATGAATTCTACACCCAGAGATTCACGATTGGGCATACATTTCCGCCTGATCGAGTGCTCATTTCGTGATAGTGATAAGAAATCCACTCGTTCTATGGATTAAAAAAAAGTGGTTAATATTGAATTAAATTTTTTTCTTTTTTTATTCACTGGAAATTCATCAATTCATTGTTGAACAGATCCGTTGTTACGTAGAAATTGATATAATGTGCTTTGTCGACAAATTTCTGGTATCCCTGAGGTAGAAAATTCGTAACCATCATAGTTGAAAATCCGATTATTTTAATTGAATGAAAATGTTACCAAAGTTCTGGCAATTACTAGCGAAATTCTGTTTTGGGGAGGAGAAATACTAGTATCGAGTTATTAGCTGTGATTAACGGGACAGGTATAAAAGCGGACTTGTTGGCATTCAACAATGGATTAACCGCAAATCCTTAGAATCCCAGAGAAACAACTGGATTCCATGTTGATGGCTTTCTCAAATGCTTCTTTACCGCAATAATTGTCCCGGTGAATTAATCGATTTTTTAGTAGAATTCCCACCGAGTATTCACATACAATTCACCAGTTGGCAATGCAGATATCGAGTCGATCAGTATCAAATGTGACAGTCGGTAAAGTAGTTCTAGAAATTGTTTTCATCGGCAGACAGTAACATTTTCCGAGTTTTTCAGGAAAATCGGGGGTTTTCTGATTTTCCATCCGTGACAATACTCATTCTGACCTCAAGAGAAACGATCAATCACAACTTTTGACAATAAAATGCGAAAAATTCTCCCATCTCATTAGTTGGGAATTAAACAATGAGAGAAAACGAGGTCAATCGTTGAGAATTTCCCATCTCAAGAACTATTGTGGAAAGTACAAAGTATTTTCCAATCAACGTATTCTCTATTGATATCCGATAGGAGAGGAGATTGGCTCGAGTGGATAATGAGAAAGATAATCCAGATAAATGAGTGGAAATGATCCAACAATTATCGGAGTAATTATCTTCCAATTGAAGATATTCAAATTCCACTAATAACCTCGATGAACATTAAAAGAGAATTTCATACATCAGGGCATGTCCTTTTTTTTTGGTTGAACATCTGTCGAGGGTGGGTAAACCCCTGTCGATTAATTGGAGCCCCTTGTATTGATCCAATAACCCATCATAAAAGAATAAAGATAGGGAATTGAAAGAGACAAATAAACGTGACTCGGTGAAATAGGATTTGTGATAAATAGACTAGATTTACAAACAATTCTCAGGCTCAATAGGAAATATAATTTCTCAGATTTATTTTCCCATTTCAGTGAAGCCTCTCCAATTTTGTGAGAATAATCTTTGAAAAATTATTTTCAGTTTCACTCAAAATTTAGGAAAATTTTCTTATTTTTCTCTCTGGTGATTAGATTTTAACGAGCATTTTCTAATTTTGATGAGGGAACATAAAATAGTGACATTCACATTGCTAACTATAACGCGTGCTTAATTGACAACTCGTTACCGTGTAAAATTGTAACAAATTGACATGAAAAACACGCCTACCCCTAACACCATCAGCCTACAATGTGCCAGATATATATATATTCTCTGCTAATGAAAAATTAGTGATAATATTGGTGAAAAATATTTATTCAAGCAACAACAAAAATTATTATCAGCAGATTTGAATATTATTTTCGTGTGATGAACCTATAAATACACATCTACATCTATACTAATAAAAAAAAAATAACCATAAAATACACGTATACAGGTCTCTCATATGAAATTAATATAAAGTGTTTAATAAAATAACTATTGAATTAAATACAAGTGCTTGAAACACAGTTCTACTGATATTTAATGAAAAAAAATATGACAATTTATTGACACAATTTTTTTGCTTCTCATATTCACTTTAAATTAACTACTTTCTACAAACATCTAAAATTATTGCATTTCTACACAAATAAAGTCTCTCACGTTTCTCTTTCCATTTACTTATGGAAAAGTAAATATCACATTGGAACTTCATCGTTGATTTAAATGTCTATTAGCAAAAGTTAATGAAACATTTGAGGTAAAATATTATCTCCTTTACACTGAACCATAAGCCTATCCAGCCATTGTTGCCATCTGGCGGACGTGCCCTCAACGAAAGGTCGCTTATTCTTCCACCCCTCAATACACATTTCCTCATTTCACCCCTCGGCTTATGTGACCAGCCCATTTTCTTCATAAATCCAAATATTTCACCCCTTTGTATTATTGATGAACATGATATTATTCACAATTATTTTCACTTCACATTATAATCAGCCATTGGAGAAACCAAATTAACAAAAAAAAATATATATGATAATCCAATGAGACACAGTGATATATAATGTCTTTGTAGTTTAGATAATTAAATGTCACACGTGTTCTTTACAGTCGGCCTCATTCCATTGTTCTTCACATTTTCATACAATTTTCATGCGACACAAAATCAATAGTTGTATCACAATAGTCACTCATCGTTTGTTTGCCAACGGAATTGATTTACTTTCTTTTATTAACTTTTTTTCTCTCTTTTTTTTTTTTATGAGGCTTTTTTGGAGAATTGATATGAAGGCAAAGAGATTGTGGGGAGGTTGAGCGCCGCGCCTCTATCGACCGGAAGCTGCTCCCCCATCGACCGGCAAAACGTTTCACCTCGATGTCTGAGTCAACGTGGCCTTTTTCTACTCGCCACACTTTCCATCTTTCTTTTTTTTATTTTATTAAAAAAATTCAATCTCTCATCATTTTCCTCAACTTTATTTTTTCCCACGCTTCTCAATCATACAATGAGAGGAGGAGGGAGGGGGGGGGCACCCTTATTGTTCACCCCCCCCCCCCCTTTTTTTCACCCGATAACTGGAGCCTCATTTTGCCTCAGTACTCGGATACTCTCGCCTCCTCACTATTATTCCATCCATTTAATTTATGTGGGTGGAGCGCGTGCTCGGTGAAAGTCGTGCTTTTCCGAGGTTGGCCGTAGGGGTTGAAATGGCAGTTTCCCCAACTCCTCTTCCCCCTTCATATCCCCAAACTCTGCCTAACATTCTCTCAATTCTCACACATACACGGAGAAAACATTTATTCTTTACCAGACACACAGAATTTTTTTTCTTTTTTTCTTTTGTAATTATCAATAATTATGACTTTGATTATTATTCATGTTTTTTTTTTTCCCTCTCGAAACGAAAATATATTATAAAAACACGATACCACCACTGATTAACACTCAATTATTATTACTTGTGTTTTATTAAAATGTTGATGCAAGTCTTGATGAAGTCTTACGTTGCCATGTCACAGCATCCAGGACAATGTCCCATCACACCAGTAACTCAAGAAGGCGTACTGCTGTGATAGGACAATATTCCAGACACTGAACTCTTCAGATTGATGTTCATTAAACAAGATGTACAATTTCCATCGTACCTATATGGTATTGTATGTGCACATATTTATATTTACAAATAGTTGAACCGTAAAATTTATTAAATATATAAATTTAAAAAAAATTGAATAATGTGTAAGCGCGATAGAGAGTTGTTGAACCCACAATTCCGTAGTCTATCGTGTGGTCAACGTTGAGGAGAATTAGATAAGCGACTCGGTCGAGCGTCCCGACGGCACTGCGTCGCTCGCTGGCGACGGCGCCTCCGCACCCCGTGCACACCCTTGCCACACTTTGTCCCCCCCCCCCCCACCACGTCATTTTGCTGGCCGACAACGTCCTGGCAACGGAGGGAGCGCCACTCTCTCTCTCTCTCTCTCGATTACTCGGATATAGGGGGTTGAAAATGAGGGTGACGGGGGGGTTGGGCGGGTGGAGCATTCGGCAGTGTGAGAGAGAGAGGGAGAGCGTCAGGAAGAGAACGGAACGCGACACCCCCAAGCGGCCCACGAGGTAGCAACTCGAGTCCAATGTGTATACGGGGGTGGGATATTCCACGGAGGGGTGAACCAAGTAGAGGAGGGTGTATTGATCCACCAGCTGCGCGTTCTCTCACTCTCGTTTACCCTGTGCGCGCAACATCAACGACAGCGAATACCAGTCGTCGGTCTTGTATATATACTGAGAAGAGTCCGAGTTGGGCTTTTTCTTCTACTCATCGTTTCTTCAAGACGCTCGGACCTTCGTTAGACCACCCTTTCTCCTGTACTTTTTTCAATTGCTCTAAACATTAGGATGGCCCTTCAAACTTTGCATTTTATGTCTTTTCTTGTCCAAGTACAGATACTGGGTTTCGTAATTCTCCAAGTTTATTCGAAATTGAATCAAGTTTTCAGGTTTATTCACTCTTACTCACACTGAGGGATGATATAATAGCTAAATCAGATAGATTCAATCAATTATTGGTTTACCAAGTTGATCAAGTTTTTTCAATATATCCTTGTTAATCTGCTGTTATGCTGTGAGACAACGGATATTGGATGTGTGAAGAGGAAGCTGATTAGCTGGTGGTAGCGGAGATAATTCGATTACTCCCATTTGCTCGTTTCGCTCACCTCCCCCCAAATGCATTTATTTGCTTTTATTTTCTAATAATCACTCTCTATTTTTGGAAATACGATGAATCTTTTAAAATTATTACCTTGAGACTGCGTGGATTCCTGAGGTCAATGAATCGTGGCTTGGATTCCATCTCCCAGCGTTGATAACCCATTCTACAATGATTATCATCATTAGTCCTTTCATTTTTCATCGTACAAAATTAATAATCTCAGCCTCTTCTATTATCAGTCTTAATGAGGAACAAATGGAATTAAATATTGACTCACTGTACATCGATCGTCGTGACAAA
This sequence comes from Coelinius sp. EB29, assembly GCA_035578325.1. Classification (NCBI taxonomy): domain Eukaryota; kingdom Metazoa; phylum Arthropoda; class Insecta; order Hymenoptera; family Braconidae; genus Coelinius; species Coelinius sp. EB29. The sequence continues at coordinate 1,272,002 of JAOZGT010000001.1, read as the reverse complement.
TGTTCTATGGTAAATCATGAATAACAATCCACCCACAGCACCCAATTGAAGAGCCAGCAATGGAATAACCTGCAATATAAATTAATATTTATTTTAGTATATTTTTTAATTGAAATAATTATCATCTAGCTCTGTTAGTTTAGTGAAACTAAAAAAGCTTGAAAATATTTGATTATCACAGTAACCAAAAATAGTGCATTTAAAATTGTTAAATAGACAAATTTGTATTTCTATTTATGTTTTATTTGATTAACACATTGTACACAATAAAAATTCACCTCATGTAAATCAATTGGACGTTTATTTGTGTTTCAGCGCTGGCATGGAGGCAGCGAATGGTGCATTAGATCACGATTTTCACAATGCCCTTGTACCAATAAACGGTAGCCATTCAGGTAGCTCTGGCAGGAGTACACCAAATAGTGGAGATCCAGCACCAGGAAAATTATTTGTTGGTGGATTGTCGTGGCAAACGAGTAGTGAAAAATTGAGGGAATACTTTGGAATGTTTGGCACTGTGACTGATGTATTAATAATGAAGGATCCAGTCACTCAGGTGAGTAATTAATTTATATAATGTATATAAAATTTTGATGATTATAGGGACCGTGCATGGGCATTTGATATCCAAATCAATTGGGAGCAAAAAAAAGTGCCTGTGTATTTGTCATTGCGTTTTATAAAAAAAAGCCTACTACAGTAATTTGCATGTGCACTTGTAAATATTCATATGTTAGTCATACACGGTCTCTGTAGGTGAAAAAAAAAAAAAAACAAAACAAATATCATCCATTGTGTAAATAATAATCATCTGATAAAAGAAAAAAAAAAATTTGTTCAGCGGAGTCGAGGTTTCGGTTTCATCACATTCGCTGAGCCTGGCAGTGTCGACAAAGTTCTCAAATGTCCAATTCACACATTGGACGGAAAGAAGATTGATCCCAAACACGCGACACCAAAGAATCGTGCTAAACAGGCTAATCGAACGAAGAAAATTTTTGTTGGTGGTGTAAGCCAAGATACGAGTAGCGACGAAGTTAAAGCCTATTTCAATCAATTTGGTAAAGTTGAAGAGACAGTTATGTTGATGGATCAACAGACAAAGAGACATCGTGGCTTTGGTTTTGTAACATTTGAGAATGAGGATGTTGTTGATAGAGTTTGTGAGATACATTTTCACACGATCAAGAATAAGAAAGTTGAGTGTAAGAAGGCACAGCCAAAAGAGGCAGTACAACAGAGTGCCATTGCACTTGGTAAACGTGTTGTATTGGGTGCACTTGGTGTACGTTTAGCACCACAGCCACAATTACAAGTTGCCACAGCATCACAATTTGTTGCTGCCCAAGCTCAAGCACAAGTTCAGGCAGCAGCAGCAGCTGCTGCTGCAGCACAAGTACAAAATGCTGTTGCTGGCTATGGAAAACTATTTGCAAGTAGTTATCCAGCTCTATCGGCATACAGATATGCACCATATCCAATACCAGCGGCTGTTGCTGCAGCAGCTGCTGCTGGACAACAAGGTGCACCAGCACCACCTAATCCAGCAACAGGGGCTGCACAACAGGCTGGAGCACCACCAGGCAATCCCTATCAGGGTTATTCACTAACAAATGTCGATATGTCGAGTTTCCAAGGTGTCGATTGGGGCTCAATGTATGGTATGGGAATGTATGTTTAAATTTTCCATTGATATATCGATAATTAATGGAGTCAGTGCCACCTGCATCTTTCTTCGAGAGCTACGGATACTGTTGGACCAGTTGAATAATTGATCTGGTAATAATGCAAGAGCATTAACATGTTTAATTCAATCTTGGAGGATTTCAAGCCAGATGAATGCAAGTCTGATTTTTTTTTTTCTTTTGTTTTTATTTATATAATATTATTATTATTATTTTCGTCACCGTCCTTAACACTCGTTTCATTTATTAATTATATATTGAATCGATCTCTCTTCATTCGCGCTCAGTTCTTTTGGTTTTTCTAGCTATTACTTAATTTTTTTTTTTTCCTCTCGTTTTATAAATTCGCACCACTTGCGAAACAGTTGCTTTGTTGAGAAGAAAATACTTGACGTTTTTTTTCTTCTTCTTTCTATTTCGATTAAATCGATTTCGTTGATATTCTTCGAGCATTGCAATCGAAATATCGATCCGAAATGTGTTCTTGAGTAAGATGTTGGGAAGATATTAACGCAATACTCTTTTATTTATACAATACTCTTCTCCTACTCCATGCTTCCCCCCTAATTAAATTCCAATGATTTTCGGCAATATTGAAGAAAATAGAAAATAAATAATTAATCGTCTCATTGAGAATTAATTTAATGTGAAAGAGAATAACAATGAAGACCGCGGCGGGCTGTCAATACTTACTGATAAATAATAATATGCATATTAAAATATATATTTTTTTTTCAAGTAATGGAAGACAATATTTCTCTGCTCTCCATGGCGTATGAAAGAATAGCCATTGTTTACAAAATAAAATGATAAAAAAAAAGCGATTGAATAATTAGTTTAAGAAACAATTATAAATAGAATGAGAAAATGAAGAAAACAAATAATTAAACTGCAAGTTGAAGAAAAAAAAAAATAATAATAATAATCTCACGTAACGTGAAAATACACCAGGACGTATTATATTGATTGGCGTGTGCCGGGTCGCGCGTTGATCCTATTTCATAGTTATTCAATCATTAAGGATACTCAATAGTAAATTAAGTGACGCGACAGCGATAAAAAGAATACAGGATAATGATTATTATAGTAATTAAATTAATATCCACATTGAGATTAGCTCAAGAAGATGAAAAAAAGGTTGGTTATTGATAATAAAATTAACACGTGTGATTTTTTCACACTCATAATAATTAAATCTTTTTCTAAAATTTTGGACTGAATATGTGTTCTCAGTTGAGAGCCAAATAATAATGAGCATAAGAGAGAAGAAAATTCTATGAGTGAGAAAAATGAGACAAGTCAAATTTGAAAAAAAAAAATTAATAAATATCGAGCAATAAGCGAATAACTCAAATAATTGCATAATAAATAATGCGAAAAAAAAAACTGTATACATATATTTGTATACGTCTCATAAGTTAATTATCATTATAATTTAATGGAAAATAATACGTGAAAATAAGTGAATGATGCGGATTATCATTTCCGTTGGTCAATGAAAAGGTTGAAAAAAAATAATCATAAAAAATGATAATTAATATCTCTAGTAATAGGTTATTTCACGGATTATTGAGAGGATAAATAACAGGCGAGTGATATTCAATATACATTTCGTCATAAGTTAAGAGTAAAAAAAAAAAACAAATATTGTTACTCGCGACACCCCACGAGTATTATTAATTTATATTTAACACATATTCTTGAATATTGTCATAAAAAAAAAAAAAAAAAAAACGATACGTACTTATGGTCTTTGCTTATGAGCAAGACTGACACGAGAGTGAGAGAAACAAAAAAACAAAAGAAAAAAATAATAATAGTAATATACAGGAGGGAAAGAAGCGTGAGTATGTGAGTCGCGTGTACGAGTGCTCAGTTGAAACAGAAAAATTCCAATTTTTATGGTAAAATGTGGATTGACCATGAGACATGACGTACATGTAGTTTACAATTGTCTTTTTCATTAATTTCTAACGACCATTGGTAGACTTTGCATTATTGATTCTTCATAAATCTATAGATTCCCATTAAGCTCCTATTGAAACAAAAACAAAAGCAGAAAAAAAAAAAAAGTAATACCTCTCTCTCCATTCATAAGATTCTTTGTATATTCGAAATAATATTGACTAGCGAATGTTAACAGTAATGCCTAGTTTAGATTTTTGAACGCTAACAATTCATTAGTTTTGAGAGTATGATTATCATGTGATTACATGATTTATAAAAATATTTAAATTAGATTGAAGCATGCTGGTTGCATAATTCTTCTCAAAATTTTTTTATTCTTCCTTTTTTTCTATTCATTCACTCTATAATTTTTCACCATTCTTGAAGTTACAAGTTCCATTAGTCTGTGTTCGAAAAAAAAAAAACATCGAATCGTTTGAAAAAAAAAAATTTGTTGGTGTGATGATTGAGTTTGCAATAGTTGGATAAATAATTCATAATAACCTGTAACCTCACGAATTTGCCATCAGTGAACAAAAGAATTGAACAGAAAAAGAAAAAACGGCGAATACTGTAGTTATCTGCAATGTGAATTCATAATAACCAGTGTTCGTATTTTGCAATAGAAAAAAAAAACTACTATTAATTATTATGATTATGCATCAAGCCTTGTTATTGTTAGTAGTATTGTCATAACGCCATTATTACCATGATTATCAAATCAACCATAACTCTCTACACAATATGCCAAAACATATTTTTTCTGTTATAAATAATACGTGAGCTCACACTGGCTAAAAAGGGAATGAAAAACAAAAAATATCCAAGGATTTACAAGAATACAAATATTTTGCTCTCATTAAAAATTCACCAAGTGTCACGCCCAAATTTCAAATGCAGAACGAACGGATGAGCTTGAAGATATGATAAGCAAAGGGGATGAAAACAAAAAATGACATTTGATCGTTCTGCACGTGAAAGCAGAATGAGGCAAGCATTTGTGTACAGAAGAGAACACACGTCCTCGAGGGGTTGTGAATATGGGGTGGAGGGGAGAGTAGGATGGGTTTCGGTTTTAGTTGGTCTGTGATCCTTCTCTAAATTTTCTATCCCACTCTGTCGTCTACCGATCGATCCTTCCAACGGGTGTCTCCTGCAAGCATTGCAAGGGGAACTAGCTAGGCATCATCCCTCGATTGGTGCGCGCGTCGTTTCATTTCGGGACATCCCCTCTCTCCCTCGAAGGATCGAAGGCCAAACTTGTCCGCATTCTTCGTGCTTCCATCGTACATCCACAAACTCTTAAATCCATTCATCCAACTATTCTCCTGATTTTATTTAGCCCCTCAGTAGATATTTTTCATATTTATTACCCATAATACGGTAGGAAAATAAGCATGAAAAAGTTGTAAACTTTCCCCTCAAGGACGTACTAATTCTCATTTTCAATAATAATAAACATACATACAAAAAAAACTTACACATAACACATCAGAAATACAGAAAAATTGAGAGAATACAAAGAGTTGAAGAAGAAGGAAAAAAAAGAATCTTAGATTAGATAAATGCCTAGTGAAATTGCCAATAAAGTAGTCGTTTACAACTGGTAGCTAACCTCTTTGTGTATCATCCCTTGTATCATCTTTTACCCCCCAACAATACTCCTCTTGAAAAATGAAATTTCTCTCTGTAATTAGTAAGCATAGATCTAACTCTTTGTTACACATATTTTTTTTTTTTCACCTCTATATTTTTCCAATTTATTTTTAAAATTCATACCAATTTTCAACGCTAAGTAGAAATGTCTCCGGGGTTTCAATTCGGAGCTAATTGGCTTATTAATATTGAGCTTGTAATTAGCCCGATAAAGACCTCCCCTCTACCAATCCTCAATTCTCGTTCCACGTTGCACTTGGGTTGGTCCATTTATCAAACAAGTGTATTCATAATTGCATTTTTTACTTTAAAAAAAAGAACAATATTTTTCTCTAAAACACTAGACCAACCAAGAGCTGTAACTCGGGACCCTTGAATTTTTTTTTTATTATTACCCTCTATTTTTCTTTAATTTTACAAAAAAAAAAAAAAAAAAAAAAAAGTGCAGTCTAAAGTGTACACCAGCAGGAATTGTGTAGAGCATGAAATTAGCTAGACTCTGGCACCTCTAACCAGCAAAGTATAACCATAATCATCAGCTCAATTCCAATCATTATCCTATCCCTTGTACATATCAAAATCATATGTATCAGAGTTTAATTGGAGTGATATCAGGAAGTATCTGTGTCAATAGACATTCATTATGCTCTACAAGAAAGCTTTTTGGAGGTAAAGTAGGCTCTAGTAATTTGAAAAAAAGTGAGGAATACTCCAATAATTTCCCTGAATCTTTACACTTACCCGAGTGCCTTAATAGCTCCTTCAAAAAAAATTTTAAACGGGAGTATAAAAAATTCTGGTACATCTGACGGCAAGAAGAGTGCTTCCAACACATCGAGATTATCTTCCTCATCATCAGGTAAGAATTGAATTAATCTTTTTTTTTTTTTTCCAACAAGTAGACTGTAGATTAAAGTAGTTGGCTTTAAAACAGGTATCTCAGGTATTTGTATAGAAAAAAAACCATCAGTCTGGCATCGCCTTAGTGGTATTAATTCACTCTAGAGAAGGATAAAAAAAAAAATCAATCGAAGGAGACGTAAATGACGGAGATTTCAAATAAAAGAAGTGAAGAAATTGAACAGAGAATGAGTAGATGCGGACCACAAAGGGCAGACCTCCCTTCAACCTGTTGGTACGACTCCATTTGTTTTTTTCCTTCATACTCTTGCGCCATATATACCCTATAAACTGTGTAGATGTATTTCCTAAACCTGTATTACATTTGTGTATGCGTGTGTGAAGATCCAGGAATTGCTGATGAGATATACTGGGCGAGGGGCCAGGAATTTTAGATATTGGAGTGGCCATTTGCATGTGTAAAGAACATCTGCACTAACTATGAGGAAATGTTCGCCTCAATTGGTTTATGTTTTCGCACTTGATGGCATGTAATTTAGTTGATATGAAAAAATATTAATTTATCAGCAAAAATTGTCATTTTTATTTTGTCATTACATCATATGACTGACAATGCAAGTGATAAAAAAAAGAAATACTAATGATAGAGTCCATTGAATGGAGAGATAAAATTTAATTTAGAAAGTGAAAATATGAAAAAATAATAATTTAGTAAGAGATTTTCGAGGCACTTTGGACATGGGACCCACGCCTTTCCTTTTCATAATGATTATAAATAATCTATGAATCATGAGAAATAATAATTAAGCCGGAATTAATGCCCGGGTCTTGTTCTTCCAATACGATTACATGAAAAAAGAAAATAATAATCAACGGGTTTCACAATTTAGCCATTAAGGTTTAGCCTCTGGGTGGCGAGCCCATTTATCTCAATTCATTGGAATCCAGTACAGTTGGCTGAGGGTAAATTAAACATAATTATGAAAATGACAAAGTGTCAATTGGTCTTGTATGCTGAGATTCAGTACTGAAATCCAGTGAATTATTATACAATCGATAAAAATTGTATAATTTTCTCACTCGAATCCCACTCACTTTCATAAGACTTATCAACTTTGGAGGAGTATTATTTTTTAAAAAAAATTTCTGTATCATTGAAGTAAAACCTGATAAGATTCATTGTAAATATATTCAACGTAAATTTTTCGTTATCTCACACTCTCAGAGAGGATAAAAGGAGAAATGACAAAGTTGTTCATTTCTTTGAAACATTATTAATCATTAAATTATTTAAAAATTCTAGTCATCAAACGAATTATGAGCTCTTTACATTCCACAGTATCATCTCCCTCGATCAAAAATAATAAAAAATTGACACTTCACGTGCCTGTAAATAATGAAAAACTTTTAAACATATGGAGATGAAAGAAAAAAAAAAAATCATAATTATTGAATAAGATATAATATATTTTTTCAATCTCATCCCAGTGCTCGTTGAGGCTCATTTAACTGTCATATTTTAATTGAATCTTTCTTACTCAGGATTTAAAAAAAAAAATCCTAGTATTTTTCCCCCTCCCTCCCTTTGAAAGAGAGAGAAAAGCTCGAGAAATATAATCTTGCCTTTCCCTCCCACTCCCCATTTCACCCCGTAAAATCCCACATTTTTTCCCCCATGTGCCTGAGAGCATAAGAGATTTCTTTGTAAATAAATGATAATGAGTGATTAAGCTTTAGCAAGTTTAATTAGAAACAAAAAAAAAAACACCCTAGTTAATGAAAATACATTTCAAGTAAATATTACACGCGTTGTCGATTGTAGTGTCGCACTTAGATGAGAGAGGGGAGAGGAATCTCAATGATTATAAATGATTTCCTCCATTTATTCGAATGGCAATGAAATATCTATCATATCGAGAGAGATTCCTCGCGGTCTCAGTGGTAAAAAAAAAAAAAAAAAAAAAAAGTGAAAAATGTAGTCTGTAGTAAGTAGAAACGATATTATCTCACGTGATAAAATAAAAAAAAGGTAACTTAAAAAATAATATCACTAGTTTGTATACCTTACAATATAAAAGACTCACATTGTAGACTATTTAGATTTTAGTTAATTTTCATTTCAGATGTGCCATGTTATTATAAAAGATTTGTTCAATCAAATAAAAAATTTTCTTAATTAATGAAAATAAATAATAATTCTAGTCATAAAATTGATAATAGCGAATGAACAAATCTCATATTTTGTAGTAATTTATTTATTATAATTATTCAATATTGTCTAAGTTTTAGCAATATTTGCGTAATAAGTTGATTCATTGGTTTTGTAATACATGTTATTATTTTACCTGTCAACAAAAGCTTCGATTGTAGTACACATTAACCAAGCTCACCCTGCAATGCATTCCTTCGAGCAAACATTTATTTATTTATTTTCATTCAATGAATAATTAAAAATAATGTTATTTTAAAATAATATATATTCACCTTGTATGTGATACTGAAACAAGGATTGTTGCTCGTTGGAGGAATAATTATCCCAAATTCCACCAAAATCGCTAGTTAGCCCAATCCGATATTAGTAAAAAAAAATGTGTAGTTTATAACCGTAATTTATTGAATGAATTAAACATGAGATTATTCTTAAGTGAAATTAATCTTATTAGTGAAAAAATAAAAAAAATAGTGGGAGGGATAGGATGCTTTCTGTGACGGTGGAAAAGAATCGGATAGAGTGAGTTTGGAGATATTTAGAGATGAATAAAAAATTTGACAAGAGATTTTCAAGGAGAAAAAAATAAATAAAAAACGGGAACAAGTCAGACAGAAGCCGAATGACGATACGACCACCGTGTATACTACAGGTAAACTGATTTATTGTACCTGTTGTTGTTGAAAACATATTAAAAATAATCTTATTCCATGCTAACATTCGCTTGATATATTTCATACCCTATCCTTTTACAAAAAATAAAAAATAAAATAAAATATAAAATTCAAATGACAGAATTGAAATTCTATTTCATCTCAAAACAACCAAGTGTTCCATCCCCTCAGACAATAATTCAATATTTATTCTCATCTGCATTGGGAATTCCGCCTGTGGAGAATATTCAGGATGACTCTATTGTGAGCAAGTTTGAGTAGATTTTGTGTAGTTGCAACAGCAGGAATGGACTCTGCCTCATTTTTTTTTTTTTCTTTCACCCTATAGTCAAGTTTTTCCTTCTGTTACTCCTTTTTTTTCCTACTGAGAGAGAGCTTTTTCAGGAGAATATCCGTGGTGCGTGTACAGCAAGGGCAAGAGGAAAAAAACCGTTCATATCCGTGGGAGTTGGAAAATAAAGAGGAAAAAAGGGAGAATAGTGCGAAAGCAAATAATACTGGATTTTAGAAGTTGAATGGGATTCCTTGAGGAATGGTAATGGGTGGTTTAAGGATTGCGTATTAGAGAAGCAATTCCCATTTATTTCTTTATCCTTACCTATGCCCAATGAGAATGCTCTCATCCGAGTTGAGTAAGAGGAGATATAAAAATATTTTAATGCATTTTTTTTTTTCATTTCTTATTTGATTGCTGATGTGTATCTTATTGTAGTAGCAGTTTTATCTATAATCGTTATAGATTATTGTAATTATCCCACTTTCACTCATTAATTTTCATCCTCATACAGCCTATATATCCTGAGAAATTATCAACAAACTACAACGACGTTATGAAAGATATTTTTCATTTAATATTCATAATAGTGTAGAGTAATAAATTGGCTATTTTTTAATTTAGGACTACTACAGCTGAGACATAAAAATCTCGACCAAAACATGAAAATCAAAGACTTATTTTAATATATTTCATTGATAAATTGAAAAATTCTAATAGAAAAATGTGAGTAATGAATTTTTCTAGTTACAAACAATCTAGAATCAAATATTTGTAAGAGAAATAAAAATTTAGTACAATAAATGTATTTATAAATATGTATTTAATCTATTTATAAGTGTTAGAAAGAAAATATTCGATGATATGTAAGTGCTTTTATATGTTTACTCAAGTACAAAATGTACATAAACAAAAATATATATATATATATAAATTATGTATCTTCGCGTATTTGTAGATTCGAGGAGAAGAATGAAAACAACAATGAGGTGTGTTCAAGTGAAAAAACAACAAAGAGACGTATTGATGTATAATATGTACTTTTTTTTTTCTTCATTCCACGAATATGTGTGGATCACGTGGTAATTTAAAAAGAAAAAAAATCCTCACTAATCAAGGCCTGGAAATTTTTCTATCATTGCATCTGATTTTTCTTTTCTTTATTTTACATAAAAACTGGATGATCATTCATTTATTCAGAAAAAAAAAAAACATAAATGAATATTTGTAGTGACGCTTTCATTCATCCTCCCATCAATTCCCCAAACGATAAAAATAAAAATAAATGTCCTCCGAAGATAGTCAAGATACACTCAACGACAATCATATCCTCCTCATCAGTTTTGATGGGTGTAGAGTCAGTGTATCTCGCTCAAACCTCTGCAAAACCCAATTCTAATACAATTGATAGTGTCAATTGAAATTGTAGAGAGGCTCGAGATAAAAACACCGTGTAACCTCCCCTGACGAGGGGGTAAGTAATAAAAGAAGAGAGAGTGTATACGATGGGTGTGACGAAGGGACTTGGGGAAATAATACTGGGGTAGCTCACCAGGGGGCCAAAGGATCGATATTTTGAACCCCTGGAGCACAGAATCCAACTCTCAAAGGATTTACACTCATTCCATCCCTCTGGCAACCAGATGCCACTAGGATTCAGGATCCCCACATTGTCTTATCCACATATTTTTATATTCTTTAAATCAACCCCTTCTCCCATCAATAATAAAAGACAAAAATTTATCTATTAATTTTTATCACCAACTGAGAGAATCGCGCACACTGAGATCATCGATCTTCACAACTGAATTAAGCGTAACGTAAAACTCACACTGACATGTTTCACAGTCTAATATTTCCTTCAGCTACGAGGGGATGAATGCTTTTATACATTGCCTATGAAGAAATGTCACAACAGGGCTTCAAGAAGAGCTTCATCTCTTACAACTTTCAACTCCCAAGAGTCATATATCTCATATTTATAAACCTATCATTTCTCCTCCCACCCATCCACCCCTTGAAATAATACCCTCTCATATACTTCTTCAACAATTACAATGCTAATATTTAATTCAAAACAGAGAGCCAAAAAAGTATAAGAATTCTACCCTCATTATTATATTTTTTACAAACATGAAAGCTTCCATGTTGAACATCCGACAACATAATTTCATGGATGGCGTGATCAAGAAGTATCTCAGGCTGTGTTATATTATATCCAAAGAAATAGAGCCCCTCCTCCCCTCCCCCCTATCCTCTGAATTTCTGTTTCAGGGAAGGGGAGGGCTATGAGTGAATGCCGAGAAGGGAAGAATGGACTGGATACCATCTTCAGCGATGATATTACCCAAAGTGTATGGAAAACACGACACCAAATACATAGAGTATTATTATCCTATCGAATTCTCTACTCTTCGATGAATAGTGGCGAAATGAGAGAATTTGAAAAGAAAAAAATTGAGAGAAATTACATACATTATTTTTCGCACTCCATTACTCGTTGATTTGTATTCATTTTTTTCTCTCACAACTCTTATTTATTTATTTTTTTTCTCTCAATTCTTCAGAGTTTAGTTGGAGAGGGAGCCGTCTAATTTATAATATCATAAACGAGTATGCTTTATCTTGGATCTGGACATATCGTGCGGACTCAACATTGCTGTAGGCACGCGAGAGAAGGACTTCGACCCAGAAAACAATCACTCCTTCCCCTAGCTGCAACCAGGGTATATGTATGGGGGGGGGGGGGGGGGGAGAAAAGAGGAAAGTAGTGTGGTAAATCGATCGACTCGTTAAAGCCAGTATTTTTTTTTTCATCTTTTCTCGCGGCAATTTAATTAGAAGTGGCTTTTAAGTGAACCCCTTTTAGCCCTTGATCCCTGACTCTTCACCATTTTTTCTTTTTTTACCCTTCCGTCTACGAGAGGGGCATGAGTTATTTGGAATGCGAGGGACGAACCGCCGCATACTTCGTCCGCGTCTGAACTTTTTCCACTCTGCCCTCCTCTCACGCGTCTCACCGTATACATCCCCCCCCCCAAGTAGTGGGTCCGAGTTACATAATGCAGCTGGTCGTATTGAATATTTTTCCCCGAGTAAAGTGATAAAGAAATCCTCCGTGAAGCTCTTGGGCCTCCCTCACACTGAAACGTTTACGGAATAATAGCCAGGTCACGTGGATAATTTTTTTTTTTTTTCCCTCCTCATTCTGTTGTAAACTACCCCTATTCTACTAAATTTGATAGATTATACTAAATCACCCCTGTTTTTTTTTATGATGAAAATGAGAATTTTTGGAAGAATAGCACGAGAACATCTAGAGTAGTCCACAGAGAATAACAGTGTGACGTCCGTCTAAAAATTCATTTCATGAATTTTTCCTTTCTAAAACAATTTAATATCGTGAAATATCTAACTGCGCAAAACATAAAATTTTCCTTTCGGGGAACCAAAAATTTCACTTCTCACGCCTAAATTCTGGGTCATAAATCTTTCAAGAAAATTCTTCAACCGATTTCCACCAAAAAAATTTCACTTCACAGACATGTGTCCGGGGCCTTGCTGCGCCAAACGCTCAAGTCCCTCTCACAGTCTGTCTCACTCATTTTACGACCTCAAAGCGTCAACGGTACTCTTATGGGGTAAATCTATATAAAAAAAATAGACCCAAGATACAAAAACATTTCTAAAATATAAATAAATCAACTGAAGTATGAGCAAAGGGGTTGTAATTTTTGTGTGTGTGGTAGGCTCGAGAGAGTATAAAATTCCCTACTCTTTACTCCTTATATACGTCGTAATTTTACATTCACCATGCCGACTACGTATCCATGCAACTTTCATCCCCCTCAGCTCCACCACCAACCAAGATACGTCTGGGATAAATAATATATTATTCCAGTAAACCGGCCAGTCTGAGACTTTATGGCTTAGCTACAAATTCCAGTCTCAATTCTCCAATAAATAATTGAAACTGAAGAATAGAGAAGAGGAATGAACATCAACTCTCTGATTTATTGATTAGCTTGATTAAATTGATTACCCTCTACAACAAATCCTCGTCAATAAGTTGATTATGATCATCATCCTGGAGAAGGATTTCAATTTTTATATATCAAACAAAATGTGAGTTGATTGAGGCTTTAATTAGTGAACTCTACACCCTCTTTATCTAGACCCTCAGCTGTTCATACAAAATGTCTCGGCTTTCAGTTGCACGACTCTTCTTGTATTGATCACGTGGCTAGTATTCTTCAGTAGACCACCAGAGTGCCTATAGGCACGTGATCACCTACGCAGGATCATGTAGCTAATGTGTAAAATTGTTTTTAGGTATTGGAGTCGTGTTTATTATTGAAGATTGAAATAACAAACATCTCTTGGAATTAAATATAATATTCGTATGTGTTATTGACCGAGAGGGGGCCTAGAACCATGTATCGACAATTCGGACAAGTTGTCTGGGTCAACCTACAGTCATACACGAACACAAAGGGGCACTCCCAGTCTGACGAGAGGGAAAGGGAAGAGATCTTATCGACTGATGGGATAATCAGACAGATGTAGCCCCTAATACAGTAGTTTTATTATTATTTTGACAGATGTGGGGTAGTATTAATTAATTAAACT